>CM077463.1:37476797-38942360 GCA_039654755.1 Calcarius lapponicus | reverse complement strand
TTGTCAATCCATGTAACCAAAAATGTTTCTCTAGTTCAGAACAGTCAACTTCAAAAATTTCATTACAGTAGCTGAAAGCTGGTTGAATTTTGACACAAGTTAAAACAGGCTGACCTAAATGCAAAGCATTCACTTTTCACAGTGTCTTTCTTGTAGCCCAAGTTTTTTGTCTCCCCATTTACATTTTTCCCAATTCTATTTCCCTTCTTCATATGGTAATTTACTCTCTGAACAAACCAGATTTTACTCAAAAGTAATTTAAAAGTTTGTGCTTATATTTAATTTTTATTAAACCAAGCAGAGAAAATGACATTATGCAAATAATTCTGAAACTAACACAGAAGCCAGAGACAAATGGCTAACTGGAAAAAAAATTTTTGGAATTCACTGAAATCCAGACATATTCTTCCTTTTTCACATTCTTACGGAGTAGAGTGCAGTGTAGAGTTTATGCACTCAAAAATGGTTTCCTACCACCACCCCCCCTTTAATGAGAAGTCACAGTGTCATAGAGAATACTTTATAGATTTTTTCCACTTCATCTATCTTCTCACCAAGGAAAAAAACTGTCTTCAGCAGCAAAGAGGCATTGAAATAGTGACAATGTCTAAGATATTCCACCTCACACCTTCACCTTAGGCTGCCATAATCTGCAAGTATCTCCATGAAGTCTCTAGGCAATTTTTCGCCCTGGACAGTTCAAACAAATAATTGCTAAAGGCACTGGCAGCTTTCTTGTACTTGCTCCTTTTTTAATACAAAAAGACAGATTTCAGTAATCATATGTAACTTTACTGCACTGCAGCAGTTCCTGTAGAAAATACTGTAAATAAGCTTTGATTGCTTACCCGTGGCCTAAAGTAACAATAAAATAATGAAGACAGATTGGGAAAAAAGCTCCCAAGTTCTGCTATGTTATTTACTTATTATTTGTGTCTAGATCATGACACAAATTAGAAATAAAAATAACGTGTTATTTTTTTCTGTCCAGATCATGACATTACAAATCCACACTAGCAGTAGAGTATGGGCTGCCAAAATTGCCAGGCCTTGATCAATAATGATGTCTGATTTTTTCTGCCTATGACTTTATGAAGTGCTGCAGCAACATGGCAGAAGTTTAGTCACCCTCCCTTTCATGATGCTACCTGTGATCTGGGAACCATCATGGAGGGGTCAGCTCACTGCCTCCTTACACATTCCTGAAAGACTTAAAACAGCATTTGTCTGGAACATGTTCTTCACCATAAAGTTATTTCAGACAGGGACAGTGTTTTTTGTTTCAAGTTTCTACAGCATTTAAACAAGTTGACACTTGATCCTTCATGAGTGCTTTGCTTCCTATATAATAGTAATCAAATTTCATTAAGCAGTAGCTGAGCTAAAATTCAGCCCAACTACTGAATTTCTGATGAAAACAGAATGCTGGTTTTACAGTGGGCTCAAAACAAAAAGAAAGCACAGCATCATCACAAGAAATCTATTCAACTTTTACTTCAAATTTAGGTAAAGAACAAAGATCACAAAGAAATACTTTTCATTCAGGAGGAAACACAGCTGTTCATAGGTTAGAAAGAAAGAATTCTGCATTCTTATGACCTTGGAGGAACAAATCTAAGTCCTCGAATCTGGAGCTTTGGTTGAAGCTCCAAAATGCAAATATTAACCACTCAAAGGTGACCTTAGTTTTCAATGGTTATAGAAGAAAACTGCCAGCAGTGACTTCCTTCTATATTCACTCTGCCCACAACCTTTTTTCTTTGCCTTAAGAACAAAGGCAAGATGTCTACTTCCTTCTTCTTCTGACCATTCCTTAAAGTATTACTATCATCATATTGGAAGACATGATTTAAAAATTCTTTTTTTTTACCCTGCCATCAAGTGAGTAAGATGAAGAGTAAGTCCACCTTTATCCTTTGAATAAGGCAGTCCCAGAATGGTAGATGCGTCACAGCAAAAGCACTGTCTCCATGCCTGCTAACAAATACAGTACCCTGCATGGAGGCTCTTTTCATCTCAGAGGGTTTTTGTGATTACTTGACCATATCTACACTAGGAACACTTTGCTGGAAAAAGTGTTTTTCTCTGCCAGTGACTCCTGATTGGCCTTGACAGGCAATCAAAGTCTCCCACCAGGTGATCTTTTATTTAGTTATCAACACACCCAAAGTGCCAACTTCAAAAACTTGGTTGATGTGTGTGACTTCAACCTTTTAGTGGTGGGGGTTCGAAGTAAATAAAGAAGCATCATGTTTAATGAGAGCTGAGTACCACACTCACCTGTTGCTCGCCTCAAAAGGAAAGCACAAGGACAGAGAAAGATCTCCACTCCAAGTAGATTTTGCAATGTGAAAGATACACACAGAGCACTCTCAATATCAATCACAGGAAGACTTGCCAAAGTGTTGTGGGTTACAGCCATTTATTAGAAAGCACCTTTCCCACCATATGTAGTATTTTGTTCAAATCTAATAGCAGAAACTCATGAAACAGTCCAACTTTAGCCCTTGAGTAATGAGCAACAGAGAAGCAGATTATGTGCCTCTGACAAATTCAGCTCTCTTCAGAAATCTAATTTTGGTATAGCACAATTTCATCTGAACTTCCTGAAAAAATACAAGACAGGCCAACTTTTGGACCTACACTAATATAATTTTCTTCTAACTACCTAAGAACTTCCCCCACCTCTTACTGTGAAACAGAATATAATTTACAAAAGTAATAAAGGTGAATGTCATCACCTGCTTAAAATTGCCACTGTTTCCTTCAGACAATTTTTTTGCTAACTTAGCATTTGCTTAATATTAGATGTTAGATTCTTTTCTTCCATCAGAAATATTTTAAACTTCTTTAGTAGCTATCTTAATTTTTAATTACAGTTTATTTTAATATATACATGAGAAAAAAAAGCATAAAAAATTCAATCAAAGCAATTTCTATAGTTCAATTGAACTGAAGAGTATCTCACTCTCTAATATGCATCCCCTAAAATCCTTATTATTGACTATCCAGTGTTTCTACAGTAACTTTTATGAACAATTCCATTAGTATTTGATTTTTAAATCTGGAAAATAATTTTAAATTTGAATGGGATGCCTGAGAAATATGGCTATAAATATATGTACTGAAATATTAAATCAGTTCATCAAAATCAGGCTTAACGTAAGCAAAGTTGCTAAATTAATGATTTGGATAAGATGCTGCAATTTAGTGCTTATACATGTTTCAGGATTTAAATTTCTTTAAATGATTAATTGATACAGGATTTTATGAGTCAACTTGCTCTTAGTCTCTTTACAAATCCACCTACTGTCCGTATAGTAAAATTTCAATATTCTGTGGGGCTATTTTCTCTTCAGGGTGTTAATTTTTTTTCCTCAAGAAACCTCTAAGTCTAATCCTCACACAAGAAGTACAAGGTATAGGGAGAAGTATTTCCAAATTAAAGTGATTTAACTCTATAAAATCTGACTGTCTTTAACTCTTTCTCTTGCCATCTCTTCTTGCAGTTGTTTATCCTGGTTCCTTTTTTCAGTCTGTTACTGGATGCAGCAGTGATTAAGAGACTGGTAATAAAACAAGACTTTCTTCCAAAACATAATATTCCCAATCCACTTAGTCCAGAACAACTTTCTGTAACAGATATTTCTTTGGTACTTTCAGACACTCAACACAATTCTAAAACCCATGAAGATGGAAACCATTTGTTAATCACTAGAGAAGATAGTAGAAGTTCATTCCTCTTTCATCTGTTTCTACATTTATGGTGTATTTCTGCAAGGTATTTCAAAATAGGTATTCTAGAATCATAGCAAATTTGATGAATGAAATTAAATTAGAAAAAAAATTAGTAATTCCAAACTTTTTCTTCAGCTACAAGGAATTATTTATTATATTAATTATAACATCTATATTAAAAAAAACATAATATTGAGTGAATTATTTAAGATTTTTATGGATTTACAAAGGCAGGACTACAAGTATTTTCCAGATTTGAAAATCACACACTTAAGCTTTTTTCCTAGAGAAGGAAAAAAAATCATTACCTCCAAGTCTCAAAACAGCACATCTGCAATGATGTTAAGGGTTTTTGGCAATTTTTCAATTTTCAGATCGTCCACAAGGATTTGGAGGAGAGGCAGTAGTTGAAAGGGGTTGTAGAAAAATTTCCATTACATGTCATCTAAGGTGAACTGTTTTCATGAAATTAAAGAAAAAATGTTTATACTGTTAAAGCAAGAAATTTTCAATACTCTGGTCATATCTGACAGTATGAAATAAATGGCTTTTGCTGAAGACAGTGCTTTGTGCTGCACTGAATACTTACCCTGATTTAATTTTATTGCTATCTGGATATCAAACAAGTACTAAACATAAGCAGACCACTGCTAAGTAATGCACTTACACTGACAGTGGCTTCTGGTTTGTGCTGCATGCAGTTCCTTCCACATTTATTCAGGGAAGCTCAAAAGGACAAAAAAATCAATACTAATGTAGTGGACCAATTCAAATTTGTTCTCCAGAACATCTTGCTTAGTGTGCTGCTCACACACTCTGAAATCATATGAGGATCATTTGAGATCGTGAGAACTCTTGTTTTTCTTAAGTCAGATCCATCTAAGGAAAATGTGGAATAGCTTAGGAAGCAACAGAAGAACTCCGCAGAATTACAAAATCTTTAAGAAGATCAGAACTACACTGACAAGCTGTGGTTCTCCACCTGGATGCTAACAAATATGCTACATCCACAACTTTCTCAACTGAGGACTATTACCACCACTTAGCTCATGTAAAAGAATTGCTTTTTTTATCATTGAACAACGTTCAGTGCGCACTGACAGTCAAGCTCCTTTGAACCCTCAGAAGTAATATATGACACATCACTACATTTTCTGAACATGTCACTAGGAATGCTGGACCCTCAAGTGATTAGAAAACAAAGGAAATGAAATAATCTCTTGGTAGAGACACAGCTGTAATGGTTTGCAGGCAGGTAGATGAAAGGAGCGCTGGAGTAGGGAGAAAAATTTAAAATAAATAAATAATGCCATATTTTCTGAAAAATACAGTTTCACAGGAATTATGGTCACAGAGGTAGCTTATAAAAACTATGTCAATTCTCATGCATAGGTGGATACTTCCAAAACCAGTAACAGAATATGTCCAGTGGAAACATATTTACCATTTTCAAAGTCCAAATAAAATAAGTACAATTTTGAAGCTTGAATTTAATGTGAAATATTAAATTTTAGAAGTCTGAAAGGTTAAATTATGAAAATAAAACATGTATCCTCTAGAAAGGAAGAGTAACTTTGTTAAAGAGGATGTATTTAGAAACCATGTTTTCCTGTCAAAATAAGAGATCAAAACAGCCATATTCCTTAGAAAAAAGATTGGCTGGAAATCCTGATACATTCTGCAAGGGATAATGCATTGCCTCACCTTAAGACAAACACTGTATATAAAACTTGAGCAGTGGCAGGTTTTGTATGTGCACCCTTGGAACAATATTGAACAGTGAGCTCCAACTAGAGAATAATTATTTCTATTTCAGTAGTTACTAGGATATAAAATGCTTTCAAGAGAACACTAAGTTCTCTGATGAGAATATGAAACATTTTTAACTAATGCCAGAACTAATGTTCCAATACTGTTATAACTGGAAAAGGCTGAAGGTTTCTTCTCTTGCTTCTGATACAGTTGGTTTATTCAGTACATTTGGCAACAGCTCATGAATAGCTTGTCTGCCATGTACTTTTCCCTCTCTCTCCTACTCGTCTCTCCCCCTCTTTCATGCTTGAAGGGAAGATAAGGAACACTGAAACAATGAATTATTTTGAAGACTTTAGAAGAAATTAAATTAAGAAAACTCAAGTAGCAGTAGTGTTCTTGAAACTACCTAAAAATAGAAATCATTACATTGGCAATATATTACATAGTAATGGTGCACTTATGATTACCAACTTGTAATTCAGTTGAGCTAACAGGTGACAAAGTGATTAATCCTAAATAGTCTGACAAGATGGCCTCACTAAACTCAATTTCTAGCTTGTAAAAAAAAGAAGTTACTACAATATGTCCTTCCTTGGAATTTGATTTGGGAAGAATTAACAAAATAGTCTAGGTTATTATCTGATATAAAAGTTAATGCAGAGGTTTTTCTTACCAACTTAACAACATAATGCTGAGGATTTAATAAAACCATAAATTTCATAAGCCAGGGCTAAAAAACCCCCATGTTTTTGCTAACAGCAAGCAGGAGGTATGTTGAACAAAATCTTACTGAAAAGACAAGTCTAGGGCAAAGTAGCAGTGAGGCTTTGTCCATTTTGTCCTCCTCTGTAGGGAGTTATTCCCCACAAGACTAGACAGAGAGATCATTTTCACCCCCAAGTTGTGACACAGTCATTACCGGGACAGTCCCCTGCAGGCAGCAATCAATGAAACACAAACGTTTCAATATGGATTGGCACGTGGTTTTTGTCTCCACCTAAAGTGAACACAGAAATAAAACCTGCAAGCAGAAAAGATGCCACTATTATTTAGTCCAGGCTAGCTGAAATTCAGCAACAATAGAAATACATAGTGATTCTTTCTTGCCTATACCAGATGTCTGTTCTTAGTGCTGACATTTATTCTTTACATCATTCATTGGAATAGGAGACTTGTGCAATAAGTAAAATATGAGAAGAAAAATATCTATTTCCTTTCAAATTTGCACAGCTAATGCATCTAAGTTACTAAGCCCCTGAAATATTGTTTTTTTTTTAATTCCACAAGGAATCTTCAAAAGAAGAATCCTAACAAGGAAGGAAAGTAATAAAAAATATTTTAAAAATGCTGTTAAAGCATCAACTTGTTCAAAAATAACGTTGTTTAGCTACACTGTGGCATTTCCCCACGATTTCTGTGTACAACATGTTACATAATGGAGCTGGATTTGCATTGAGGGCAGAAACAGCAAATGCTGTTTATATTTCAAAATAATTATAGCTAACAGAAAGAGTTCAGTGCTTCATCAAAAAAAAAAAAAAAACCCTCAAAAAATCCCCCCCACAAAAACCAAACCAAACAAAAAACTTACAGGTCTGAAAGCTTTCATCCAAGATGTAACTGAGAAAAAAAAATTCCGCACTTGCATAATTTAACAGCTGCTAAATCACTAGTTTTAGGCCATTTTTACTACTTCAGAAAACATATTTGTGACTGCTGTATATCATAGTTAGATGCATTGAGAATTATTTAACTCAAGAATACTATTTTGTGAATGATTTTTTCAAAGTGGCTTATTAATATAAAATGAAAAAATTAAGTAGGGTAGGTGGAGGAATATCTTTACAGATTCATGCAAATCACCATGATGGATTATAAACGCATGTATGTGTGTGTATAAATACAAAATATAAAAATTATTTAACTGAGAGTCTGCTGTATGCAGCACGTTACGGCCTTGGGAAAGAACCACGTCAAATGCCATTTGATGATGCTCAGCCAGGCACATATAAAGGCACATTGCACCAATAATATTTGACAACACTGGCTGTGCTTTTTCTGCTTCAGTGGCTAGCTTGCTCAAATTCTGGGCAAAGCAACACACAAATAGTTTATAAGCAGCTACACTGTCAGCATCATCCTTTCAAAGCAATGACCACAGTGGTTTCCCAATAAAACATACTTCGCATTTCAGGTTTGAAATGATGAAATAACAAGGGAGAGAAATGAAATTTATGAGCCCCAGGTCACCAAAAAGATGTCACTGAAAACAAAATTACCAGCAGTTAGCTAAAAATTCAACTTTAATGTCCAGTAAGCTCTTACTTTTCTTTAATGCTGCTTCCAATGCATTTTTTTGTTGCCCCAGAAAATACTGAGCACAGTTCCTGCATCTGGACAGCAGGTTGAATTAAAATGTCTTACACTGGACAATCAAAACTAGATACATCTCAAAGCACTGAGTTTGGTAGCAGTACTGTCCTAACTATTGGTAGGAATGAATATGCATTATCAGAATGACATATGTGGTAGTCATGAAGGGCCAAGCTTCTTCCACAACTTCAATAGCCACAAATCTATCCAGCTAACAGATCTATCCAACTTAACCATGACCAGAATCAGTCCAAAAGACCTTTAGATTTTTGCTGACTACATTGGTTGATGGCAGACACCAAAGGCTCACAGTAGTTGATAAGACAGACCTTTGCTAAAATTCATCCATCCACAGTGATGCACAGACTGACTAGATGTTTCCTCCCCAACTGTTTAAGTTCATGGCAGGATAAGGTTATCTCTTTTGTTCAGCTTCCCCTACTGAAATGGCACAAAAGGCTGTATGGAAGAAGTCAGTCCCAAGAGTGAGAGAGGGAGAGGGATAAGACCACAAAGTGTGCCCAGAAACTGAAATTGTGAATTATTTCTTGGAGAGGAAGGAAAAGGCATCTGAAATGACCTGTGCATGGGTGATTTTGTTCTCCATCTTGTCTGAAATTATCCTGTCTCTACTTTAAAACTGCATCATGACTGACAGCCCAGCCTCATTCCATCTGCTGGCTGGGGACTGTCCATGCTTTGGGACACTCATCATGAGGATGCTCTAATGCAGTTCTTCCTCCCAGCTTCACTATCAAATACAGTACACAGGATGTAGGGTTTAAAAGAAAATATGAGGTGAAAATGAGAGCATTGCACTAATTAACTGTTTGGATTTTTTTGGAGCTGTTAATTTTCCTTGGTTTCAGAGCCCATAATCAATGATAACCTAAGATCACTCCAGAAAATTGCTAAATCAAACTTGTAGGTTTCCATTTGTTATGATTGTTTTTGACAAGTCAAACAGCTCACAACACTTAATTTTTTTCCCCCAGGAATTTGAGTAGAGAGGAGAGCAGGAGTGGCCAATAAACAGAGCAAAATGTTATTAGCTTTGTTTAAACTCTGACATTGAATCTCCTAACTTCTAACCTCACAGCATTCTGTAATACATGGATCAGCAGTTTTTTCACTTCCCACCATCCTACATCCAGCCTTTGCACTGCTAGAAGGATTTAAGTCAGTACATTACAAAAATAATTGTTGCTAAATCAGTCCCAGGCTCCTTTCTGTTTACATTTACCCACATAAGTCCTTGGACCTTATACTGTCCAAGTCTTGAATGCAATTACCACTGTAGGATAATATACTGCATGTAACCTTCTAACCAATATTGTGGTTTTATGTTTAAAAATTAATGAAGGAAAATGTCTTGGTTCTGCCACAGACTCATGATTTACAATTTTTATACAAACAGACACCAGACACCATAACAGATTTGCTTGAGACCCAAATATTTAACTTGTATCTTCAAATATGGAAAGGAGAAAGAAGCCACAGACATGGACCCAAGCACTTATACTTCAATAAAACACATATTCCTAATCAAAACACTGGGGGGGGGGGGGGGGGGGGGGGGGGAGAGTAGGGTGGGATTGAGAAGGGGTCAAAGAGAGAGAATGTATTCTACAGCATTATTCTACAGAATGGTGAATTTTGAAGAGGACATTTAGAGAACAAAGAGGAAAAAAAATAATTTTTTTCTTAGAGAAAGATGTTAGACCTGGTATCGAACTTCAATTGTTTTTTTTTTTTCTAACTTCAGCCTTATTTACATTGCCCAGTATATTAAATTACTCTTCACTTGTTCTCTTTATTTCCTTCAATACTCCTATGATGCTCAGTGAATGGTACTGTTTCTTGAGCTGGATGTGAAGTCCAGCTGGACTGGAAGTGTCAAATATTAGCTTGGTGCTTTTTTCCTCACTTCTGGAGTGAACCATATTGGCAGATTTCTGTGAGCAAGCCTGCATTTCCCCCAAGTAAAGTGCTCCAACTCCAACTAGTAACACTAAGCTATCATTTTCAGCTCATTAAATTCACTCTTCTTACAATTAAAAAATTATAAGTGTAAAAATAGGAACATTTGAGTAGATCATCTATCAGTATATTAAATACATTTTTGCATTAATTTGCAATTCTATGTTTGACTTTGATATTTTCCAAGGTTCTGACAATCAAAAAGCAAAACACCCTGCTGTAAACATACTAACTAAATTTCTTGAGAAAGGAAGATAGCACAATATTAAGTGAGTTTATTAAAAAAAGTTAAGTTCTTCAAGAGAAGGAAACAGTGACTTATTGACAGCCCAAAAAGACCTCATTATCCTTTCATGGCAGTGACTTAAACCTCAACAAAATCCTCTATTAGACTTTATAATTGAATTTTTTTTTTGCTTTGTCCTCCAGCTGAAGAAGTATAATTTATACATCAATTTTAAGAAGTAAATTCAGCAGTTTACTGTAGAAGATATCTATTTTCAATCTACAGTTATGAATTTTGTCATATGGAGCAAAATACATGGAACAATTTTAAACCCCATGTGATAGGCAAAAAGCTCAGACCTAATCTTATGAACTGCCAATAGTTTTGATTATTTTCTGAGTCCGTTTGCTGTGCCAAAACTGCTGAAATTCACACATGGGGTATCTTCTTCAAATTGATTAAAAAAACAATACCAGGGGAAGAAGACATTTTGAGAAAAAAAGAAATCTCATGGATCTTTCAAGAAGTTTTACTCCCCCCTGTTTCCAGTCTGGCAGAAGGTTCAGCCTGGCACCAGAAATGTGCTGATTTCTGCGAAGTGTCTAAATCCGTCTAATCAACACGCCTGTAGAAAAGTCCTTGATTTTGTCTATTTGCAGTAGAGACAAAGTATCAGCAGCTACATCCCTATCAACCAAATTTTCATCTTCAATCAAATTTTCCAGCTCGGAACTGGAAGAACCAAGCATTTGTACTGTAGAGCAGGAGGAAACATAGTAATACTGCTACATACAGAATTTCAGAATAAAAGAAGCATCTTTTCTTATGAAGCACTACAGGTAACCAGACAATACAAAAAAGAATGAAACAGACTTGACTGGCTTTCAGTCACACAGGAAGGAATAGATGAAGATATGAATCATCTTCTATGGGGATGGCTGGTCAACAAGTACAGGTCTGGATGCCCTGGGACCAACAACAGGCAAAGAGACTGGATAGGGGGAAGGGACAGAAACCAGAGGCCAGCTCAACAGCCAAGGGAGGAATGTGAGCCAGAAGAGAGAATGAAGAGGCAGAGGGCAGAAAGTGACGGGGGACAGAAGCCTGAAGTAGCAGACAGATACAGTTCAGAAAACAGCACACAAGCTCGCATGAAGAATTCACAGAAGACTCTGTGTGTCAAGACATGAACCATTATAGGTGGATGAAATCCAGAGAATAGCAGTAGTGGAAATAGAAGCAGAGAGCAGTGCTATAGAGAAGTGCTCCCCCACCAGTACCTGGCTTTGACCTGTTTCTCAGCACCTCTCCACTCTCCACAAGTAACTATGGAATCTGCTAACAGTGTGTCTTGCCTCCTTTCAATTTTGATCCCCTCCAAGGGAGGCTTTTAAAGCGTTCTATGCTACAAAAAATGTAGCATTCTGAAATAATCATGTTAAAGGTCTTGTGCTAATTGGGCACACAAAATGAATGGACACTTCTTGTACATTATGTCCCTTACTGACCCTTTTGTAAAATGGAACTAAAACCTTTTCCTTTTTTCACATGGGTGCTGCGAGTTTCTTATATCCAAGTACCCTTATTAGATAATAACATTAAGTGTCACAAAAAAGCCCAGAGAAAAACAGTAATAGTCCCATCTTCAGGGAAAAATGTGAACATCCCATTAAACAACAAGGATGAAACAAAAGTATGAACATCTGCTGCTTCCCTGAGCATTCTGCATTTTGCTTTTATTCTGGAACCTTCTACCTAAAGTTATTTTATTATATGATCATGCAACTAAAATTGCATATGCTGAGGCCAATGGAAAGGCTTACTTATTGTTAGCAATTTATACTTTTCAATGTTTGATTTAAAACATGTAGTTTTCAGTCTGACAATGTGTGTGGCTATCTACAATGCATTCAAAATTATATTATTGTTGTGGTTTAGGAAGGATATTCTCCATATTAGTAGCCTCTAAAAAAAACCATGCTGCCACTCACTCCCGCTTTCCCCTCCAACTGGAAGCACAAAAGGCATAGATCAGGGGTTGAGATAAGAACAATTTACTAGAAATAGCAATGAGATAAAGCTAGTAACAGTAACAATATTAATAACAAAAGGTATAACACAAGGAAACTACACAGAAAGCCCTGCATAATATGACCAGCTCTTCCCCATCACATTTTCTCCCACTGGAAAGAACACCTTTCTCCTCAGAAAAAAGTCCCTTACTCCCCCCCCAGCAATGAAGTGAGGTGGTACAGAAAAACCTCCAAGTCACAACCCCCCCACACCCACACTCTTCCCCGGCTACTGCCAAAAAATGAACTCTGTCCCAGTCGAAACCAAAGCAAGTACATTATGATGGGATTTAATAAATTGTATGAGAAGTACACAAAAACTTTGTTGGAGCCCTTTTCACGTTAAATTATTTCCATTTCAGACTCTGATTTGTGGTGATTAAACATGAAGAACTACTTCTTTCAGTACTGTCACCATTGCCTAACTGTAGCTTATGAATTTGGAGTTTTAAAATAAACTGGAGGAAGTGTTCATTCTCATGGACAGGAACTTACATGTATCAATATACACAGATGTACAGATACAGATAAATAATTTAATATAAACATACATATTTTCATAAGAGAAAAATAAATGTGCAATAATTCCTCTCTCTGTCTCTCCTCCCCTCCCCAACACTTCAACTGTAATTTTATATAAACATATCTCAATGGGAGAAAGACTGTATTTGGTTGACAAGCACAACCAACAATCCAAATTTAATCTTTTTCCAAGTGTAGGTATATGAAAACTTTTTTTTTGGCACAGGACTGAAAATGTGTTTTGTTTCCTATATAAAAAGCACAGTTGTCCTTGAATTACTGGTTGGACAAAAAATGAATAATGAAAGACGATATGATGAAATTGTATAACTTTAAATCATCTGAAGAACATCACTTGATAATGCAGTCTGCTCTGATATGTTAGACCCAGGCCCAGCATCGCCTGTTTCTAATGTTACTGCAAAACTCTGAATGGATATCTAAAAATCCAGCAACACAAGGTGTATATTGCAAAAAAATTAGTTTCTTGTCTGTACTGGTGACCTTTTCATACTCATTATATATTCACTAACCTTCCATTCTACTTTGCTGCTACTCGTATATGAAGAACAACACTAATTCACAATGAAATCGGTTATGACAGCACAGATTTCACTTGCACTATTTTTAGGCAATACTGAACTCATGTTTCCACATTATTCTGGAGACCGCTCCATGCATTTTCTTACCTGAAGTAGCCATTGCATCAGATTACTATTTCATTTATTCTGACACTTGGATAATAAGCTGAAGACTAGGTTTTTAAAGCCATTAAAAGTGCATTTATTTGTAACCCATTAACTCACTTTAAACATCTAATTTGTCCATGTATAATTTCAATCCAAACAGCCCCATAACAAATCACAGGCACTCGTTCAAGGAACACCGTGTTTCTTCATGAGTCTTTTGAAACAGAACCAATTTCAGTGTGCGAACTTGAATAAGAGAGTTGCCACCTTGCTTGGGCCTTCCTGATACGTGCAAGACAGGAATTATGTTTCACTGAAAAACCTAGAGGAAACCAACCACAGTGAAATACTCTGGTTTCTAAGGTAAAACCGCAACAAATTACATACAGAATGAACATTAAGTACTTACAAGGGAGCAACTAGTTAGCTGAACAAAGTCTGTGCCTTCAACATGCACTAGCTTTTACAAGGGAATTGAGGTGAAAAGCTCAATTTCATTTCAGCTTCAATTTACAAGAAACTGTCAATCAACACATGGAGGATTCTGGAGTTTGGCTCTGTTGTCCACTGTAGTGTAATTTCATATACACAAACTGGGCTTGGCAGTTTCAGCCCTCCACAACCCAGTGTTTTTCTGAGTGAGCTCTGGAATTCTTCAAGCTAATCTTGAGGCTCAGGAAAAATTAAGCCCGTAAGATCTTCAGGGACAAAACGGGTAAGCTGCTATCTCATGTTGTAGCTGAAATGTGACTGGAGGGGGGAAAGTGGCAATAAGAAACTGGAACCAAGATAGGATGGAAGAAGAAAACACTGAGCACAGAAGTAAGATAGAAGTCTAAAACAAGTAAGCCCATTAAGTGAACACTTAAAAGGGAACAGATGCCTCAGTGAAAATTTTGTGTCAAGAGACACTGACATAGAAAAATAAAGACAGAATAGGGAGAGTGATTTTTCTTTTTTTAGCTACCTTATTCAGCTTTTTGAATTTAAGACTTAGTAAGGAACTAGCCACTTCTAGTAACAAAAATGCACAACAAATGATGACTTTTGGTGAAGAAAGTGTGGCATGCCCCCCTCAAACTCATGCTACAGAGCTGTGTGGTCACTCCTTCCCTACTTGAAGAACTGAGAGGAGAAAAATGCCTATAATCCCCTTTCAAGTTAATTAATATGACTAAAATCCAGATACGCTTTACATCTGTTTATCCAGATTTCAAACTGGAAGCTTTCCAGACTGATAAAGGATGAAAGATCTATTGGTGATAAAGAAGTTTCCTTTTGCTTGCATAGCAAATCCAAATATATTTTTCTTAATACAGCCCAGATGTTGTGATCTCATAATGCAGCAGCTCTGAAAAGCTGTAAGAGAAGCATCATTTTGAGAATCTGCTTGTGCACATTTGGCCAGAGAACTCTTCCACTGGAGATGGAAAAAGCATGTTTTTGTGAAAATTACACTAACCTTGATTAAACTGGCCTAAACCAACTGACCAATTTAAAAGTTGGAGTATGGAAAATTTAACATTAGAATAACACCCTTAAAAGTTTTATAATGAGAAAATTGCTGGATTTTGCCTTAAAAGCTGTTTTTAATTTTATACATGATATACTTAAATTTGTCATTTTTGTATATGAATTCAGGTGAAAACATGACATGACAAACTTTATTATTCCAACTGCATGTAATATGTATTTAAGTAAGCTGTATTTATGGACCACAATGATTTTTATTTGTACATAAAGTGTTCTCTGGGAGAACAAGAAAAAATTATAAACTGAAACTTGGAGGTTCAAACTGAATGGAAAAAAAAAACCCAACATTTCCACAACAGGATAATTAAGCAGTTTGCCCAAGAGGGTTGCAGAAATTCCATCCATGGAGGCTTTCAAGACTTGCCTGGAGAAAGTGCCAAGCAATCTGGTCTAAACTCAAATGTTGACCCTGCTTTGAGGAAGAAGCCAGGCTGGAAGACCTCTCAAGGTTCCTTCCAAAATGAATGATTATGTGATTCTAAGGCTTCAGAGTCAATCAAAATGTGTCTCTTGCTTCCTCTGCCAGACACCTGCTGATATGATAGCAGCCTCCCTCTCAGTGTGCAAAATGAGGAAGAAGTATGGTGACCAAGTAGTATCTTCTCATCCTCATTGTTTAACTGTTTATCATCATCCTAAAATCATCATCACAACTCATGGTAATGAGGATCTAACATGCCAAGACTTCGAATCAGAAAATAAAACAATCAAAGTGCTATGCAATCAATTACTGTGTATTCAGATCTCTCTGTTAAACTGAAAGAGAAAAGAACAGTTAATCTAATTAGAAATTGAGTGCTCATACTTTAGAAATAAAATTTCATAAAAAGGTCAAATAGAATATGTTATCACATAATAATTACATAATATGTGATTTATTGTCCCAATACCAAAAAACTTTTTAGAAAAACGTCAAGACAGACAAAACAGGAAACCAGTGAAGCTGATGTGAGATGACATCTCTTGTTATATCTATTTCTGACAAATCATAAAAATATTGCTGCAAACATGGAAAGATTTCACACATATCTAAATAGCAAGAATCACTGGAAAATTCTTCATACATAAGTGTCAAAATCTTTTCACTCCAGAAGTTCAGAACTGCGATCTGTGCTATCTGCTGTGCTTTCCGAATTCTGCCATGACATGAACTATGCAGTTCCAAGACAGGCAAGGTAGGGGACTTAGGAAGGCAAAACTGCCAGTATATTTGTTAATTGAGAAAAATTTGGGCAGGTCAGCCTAATCTGTTTATTTTCACATCATGCTTATGTGGTATTACAAATATAATGATCATATTACTACTATTATTAATAAGATAAACTTTTATTTGTTATTAATGAAGTGCGACAGAACAGTGGTCTCTTATGACCAAGCTTCATAGAAAGATGCATTTTCATCATTGTGGTTTCTGGACTGAAATGGTTTTAATAAAATTAGGTACACAATTAAAAAAAAAGCCCTAAGAGTAAAGACCAGAACTCTGAAATGCTGCTATAGAAAAGAATAACTTTTCTTTAAAGACTTTCATACCCTACTGTACAAGTTGTGGAGGTAATAACCAGCTATGATATTGACCTGATATTATTCAAGATTGAGTTTATTCAAGCCAGACAGAATTGCCTAACCTGGAAATCTCACCTTAGTGTAGCCAATACAAATGCAGTGTGTAGAGGTGTAACATCTGTAAGCTAAGATGAATTTCAAAGATCAAGGCTTAACAATTTACTTCTTATGTAGCTAATTATAACTAACTGCTGGCCACTTATCTGCCTGGAAGTAAGACTGCAAAAAGTGTTTTGTGTTTTAAAAACTCCATAATTATTTGCAAGTAACCATGGGAACCAGCATTAACCAAAATGTCTTTTTTTGTGCAGCTCTCCATTATACATATAAACTTCACCGCTTCCCCCCGAAAGCCCTTTCTTTGTTCCTCAAGCTTTGACATAAAATATTAATTTAGGTCTAAAGAGTGAATTTAACTTTTACTGCGGAATGGAAAATAACAGCACAGACAATAAGAACTGATAGTTTTCACAGCTGCCTGTAACCCCCACTGAAACTGGGATAATTATATACAGAATACATCTGCTTTACACAGTGACTTTTGATATAGGGCTATTACATATTATTCTCACTCCTATTAAAGACCATCAGTAACTCCCTTTTATGTATTGTAATTTCAAGAGACTCTGAACATGCCCTACAAAAACAGACTTTTAAAAACACACTCGTAAATTTAAAAAATAAACCCACAGTTTTGTCACTTCCAGAATACCACAGAATTACCAGAATTTAACTCCTTTGTATGGGGGAAAACTGGTAGATTTTTTGATTCTCATAGTCAGCAGCTAAAACATCTCAATGGGAGAAAATTCAAAGTTTCACATGGAAAATAAGTGATCTTTTCTTCCTTTACTATAAACATCTAAATCATTCACATAGAGAAATAAAGCTTAAAGAAACCAAATATTTACTAATTGTCAGCAACCGACAGAATGGTGAACTACAGGGAGTTAATTAGGCAAATGCCTTTTGCTAGGTTACCTCAGATATGCATCTTTAATTAAACAGCTAAAAAAATCTACCCGTGCATCTTACAGCTCCACTGGAATAAATGGGTGCCATTTTAGCAATTATATTCCAAAGGTATCACACAGTGCTTTGAATTGGGCCCTTTCCCTCTGGGGAAGGGCCCTCTGTTGGGCTTTCCTTAAGTAACACAGAGCTGCTAGTTTGAAAAGTATCATTGCTGTAACCTGGGGGTGAACTTCTGGCTTGTCCTGACAGCAAGGGCTGCTCACTGTACATACGAGAGAAAACGCCGAGTTCCACATCCAGGCATAAAGACAAATCACCTGAGTGGGATAAGAGTGCACAGCTTAACACAAACAGACCTCACCAGGGCATCTGACCTCCTGCTCTGTGTGTGATAGCTTTGGCAACTGCCCATCCTACAGTGGTGACTGACAAATGGAGAGACAACTTTCTTGAAGCAAAGGGTCTTCTGTTTCTGTAGCTATTTTCAAGATGAAGTTTCAAGACTCATAAGCTCAGACAATACTTAGTATTACTTACTTACTAACAGATATTTGGTAGTCACCTGCATATCCAAACACAATAAAAACTAATGTAAAGATATAAATAGTAAGATGCACAACATGAAGAAATAGCAAAAAGTGGGGGGAAAAGCGCCAGAACAACCACAGAGGAAAACCCCCGCATACCATAATAGAAGAAAGATCCCTTGGAACTGACTCATCTTTCTTAGCAAGGTTTATCTAGCTAGAAATCACATCCTACCTGGCAACAACAATTAACCACAGTAGAAATGTGCTCTATTTTCTATTGCAGGAGAGAAAAACTTCTCTTTGAAAATTAAATTAGAGTTTTGTGAGAAGTGATTAGAGTTTTAATGTTTCCCACAAAACTTTCCCCCATCAGACAGAATTTTTTTCAGCGCACTGCAAACTGTGCAGCAGGTATGTCCTATGCAGGATCACCCCTTTGCCACAGATCCCACTGTTTTAACAGCAGAGCATCTGCTGGATACTTCACACATGAGATGTATAGCTGAGCACCACTCAAAGCATTTGCCACTTCTGCATGTGATTGTAAATGATTAACTTTTAGAACTGCTAATGTGTAGAATACCTGATTTATATGACTTAATAAGGCACCAGGGATGCATGACCATGGAAAGTGAGCGAATCAGAGCAGAGAACATGTTAACTTTACAGTAAATACATAAACTCTCATGAATTGTATAAGGACTGTACAGTACAGTATTTTACTGGTGATCCTATTATAAGGTGATAAAACAATTAGCAGTATTGATATATGAAACACCAAGCAAAACTAAAGCAACTTCAGATTTCTTGAGCAAAGTCTTGTATTGCAACCCATTGTTCCAGGGGGAAAAAACAGCAAATGTCCATAAATGTCATGCAGCACAGAAGCACCACTCACCCAGCAGCATCAGAAAATGATAAGCCAACCAAGCCATGGATAAGCTCTTATCAAAAAGAGCCTTAAGAGGGATAAAAGATTGTGCTCACCAAGAAGAAAAGATATTTCTCTAAAATAAATAGAAAGTCAAGTCTTAACCCACAGAAATACATACTCTCTTTACACAGTCAAGTTGCTTCGGTGTGCTCTCCAGAAAGGTACTTAAGTTGAGAGATGTGCATGTACCATTACTAGTTTCCCTAAAACCCAACTGAATTAGAGTTGATTTTTAGCCATGTACAAAATCTATACATCCAAAACACACTTGACATCATTTAGTCTGTGAGCAAGCATCAGTATAAACCACAAAAACCTAACTGTGAAAACACCTGGGGCAGCGTGCAACACCACCTCAGACTACAGTAACTGCTGCCTGCAGATCAGACAACATTTGTCACTGCCAAATATTTCCACTTTTTTTAACCAGGCACAGTGTAGAAGAAAAATGTAAAGCTTTCTGAATGGCTAGTCATATTTTGGATGAAAATGACAGAAGCTCAACAGAAAATGTACTAAGGTCAAGGCAACGACAAGAAAACTAACTAGAGACAATTTTTTATCAGGGCATCTAGAGAGCTTACTAATATTTTGACAAAACCTATATCTTCATTCTTCTAGCTCCGAGTTGTCATTTCTCTGCTTTACCAATACAGCTAACACACCAGTAGCAAATAACCTTTTCATTACACCTTTTTTTACAGATTTCAGATGTAAATAAATAAATATCCAGCCTTAATGTATTTTTTGGCCATATTCTTTTCCTACATATACCTCCTAACTTACCAAAGAACAGCACCGTGCTCATCCTTATTTCTTCAATTTAAGTCTTTTGTTTTTTCTGAGATAAATCAATGGTACAAGTCACATCAAATTCTAGGTGACGGAGTAAGTTTCACTCAATCAGAGAAGTAAGAGGTAATAATACATATATTTAGCATCTTAAGTGAATGCAGTTCCTATGGAAATTCCTTTTAAATCTAAGTAACTGTGAACTTTCATCCTTCCTCTTTTGTATTATCACTGCAAGTACCTAATCCATTCTTTCTTATCCCGTCAGCCTACTGTATTTTCTATTTCTACATGTGACCTAAAAATATTCTGATTACTTGAAAATAAATGAGCAAATCCTTTTTACTGGCACCACACCAAGTCCAAATATGATAACTGAACTTAAAAAGTCAGCAACGTGACAGCTGATGAATGCTTCTACTTAGAAACATTCTGACTGCTCCTGTTCTCTAATTTTGGTGTTTTTTGCTTGATCAGTTGAGTGTTTGATTGTTTGTGACATCAAAAATTGTGACAAACTCAGGGTTCTCCTTCTCCTGCTTGTTCCCACAAGAAATGCTAACTATACTTCAGTTACTTTAACAATACTTATATATAAAAATTATTTCCTTAAAAGCATTTATGAGTCCCCAGATTGAGATAACTTTTATACAGCAGGTTGCACCATAGTATAAAATCTACTGATGCAGCTCCACCTGTTCTAAATTGATGAGTTCCAAGATGTTACATGAATTCCCCAACTACCCTGTCATAACTTCCTGCTAAAGAAGTTGTGACACCATATATATGGTACTTCTAAGCTAAAAAACTAATTAAGCAACATTTTGGTAAGCAGAATATACATCTAGTAACAGGCAAAGCTAAACAGTCACGTATGGCCAATGATGATTCACCTTCCAAAAGCCACACATTAAGTGTGGCAACACAGTGGTGTCAAGGATCATGTAAATGCCTTTACTCAAACCTCAATCAACATTTTAGACAATCCTGAGAGAAGACTTCAATGCATTTTCATAGCCATGATGTTTTTAAGTAGCAATTATTCACAGGTTCCACACTATCATCTCCTTATCACAAAAGTTTCATACCTTCTTGCTGTTTCTCGTGGGCAGCTCCTCAGAGCACTGACTCCTTCACAAAGCAGCCACTGACTCCAGTTCCCTTCTTAACCAGCCACCTCACTCTTTTACAGCACTCTTCTCATTGCTTACAGCTGTGGCCTGTTAAAGTCAGGCCTGCTACTAATCTTTGACAATTGGCCCAGCTGCAACTCCTTAGGGGTAAGATTAATTTCTACACTATCGTTATTTTCTTATATTCTATCCCACTACATCATACAGTTCTAATGTTATCTGCTTCCCTTCTACTATGCAATTCCTAATAGTCTATAATGCATAAACTGCCTCTTTATCTTTTCTTTACCAATGGATTAACTCACAAAAACAGTTTATTAGTAAATAGATTGTTCAACAGTTTATTGAACCCTGTACACAATTTTAAACTCTCCCCTTAATGCTACACAGAAGTGGATGCGCTGTTTCTGAAAAACAATACCTTGCTTAATTATCCATACTTATTTTCAGGTTGTATCTGTAGCATTCAGCTGGCTGATAGTTGCACTTTAGTGATGTTGTTAGCTGGGAAGCTAATGCTGAAGAGATGCTGTAAACCTGATATAATATATGGCAACAAATAAAAAGACAATTAGGATTAATAAAACAGAGCTTTATTTTCTCTCTAGAAACAAGTTGATGATTCAAAAAACCCCTCAAGGTTTCATAATCTTATCATATCTCCTTTTTTATATACCAAGTATCAGACATTCCTCTTCCCAAGCCTAATACCATACTTTTTCAATAATATGCATTTTTTCATTTAAGATTCACAAAATTCAGTTTCACTCTAGAAATTAATCATCTGTTCCTCTGTCAGAGTTTCTGGGTTGATTTCTTTCAATCTAGCTTTGGAATTTTATCTGAGAGAAAGAAATTTGACAACTGAGGACAAAATGTTCCAGCAAAGCAGAGGAAAAAAGCGAGAGACAGAGCAAATCAAGTGAACACGCACACGTGCATCCAAGAAGAAAGGTCACACAAACATGGGTTTCTTTTACATCTTTCAAATGTAAATAAATAAATGCTCTGAGTAAAATATCTGATCAGCAGAAATCAGAAGCTCTTCAAACAAATCAGACATTGCATGCTAAAGGCAGATAATTTGAAGAAAGTAGCATATGCTAAATCTAAGGGTTTAACAACCAAAAAAAAAAAGCATAAAGATAATGTATTCATGTATCATTTATAAGCAAATTTACTGTGTTCTATCTGAAATAATGTAATATTATAGTCCCATACCCATGGCAGGTAGAAAAGAAGTAGGAGACAAAGCTAAAAAGACAGTTTGCTGACTGGGATAAAGAGATGCCCAAATTGCTCTGAGCTTATGTTAAAGAAACAAATGTTTGCAGAGGGAAAAAGTACAAACCTCAGGCTCATTCACTGCTCTATAATACAGCATTAAGATATCTGGTCAGGGGGAGGAAGGAACGTACACATAAAAACCACTGCTTTATGTCTAGACACATTTCTGATCACATAAATGGGCACCATCCCAGCTTGAGCCCCTCTTTGCAAACTCAGTCACAACCTAGCAGTACTCCAGCAGATGTAAGTTGTGTTTTATCCCTATTTTTATCTTTTTGAAATCCCTATTATGAAGAAGATCAAGAACTATGGAAACTACAAGAAAACAAATTAGGTGACACTCAGTTATGAGGGGTCTTTTTCAGAAGAGTATCATCAAAGTAGCTCTAGAAGAGAAAATAAGATTCAATAAGCAAATCCGGGGGAGGGCGACAAATGAAGGGCCACACCCTTCATTGTGAGGGTGGTGAGGCACTGAAAAAAATTGCCCAGAGAGGCTGTGGATGCCCCATCCTTACATGTGTTAAAGGTCAGGCTGGATGAGGCTTTAGAGCAACCTGATCTCAGGGACGGTATCTCTGTCCATGACAGAGAGGTTGAAACTAAATAATTTCAAGGTCACTTCCAATCCAAACCATTCTATGATAATAAGACTTAGGTAGAGTTGCCAATAAGAAAATAGTAAAGGGAGAAAAGTGGGAATATGAACAAAGGATGAAAGGAGAATCAGAAAAAGAAACAATATAGGGCTATTACAGTAAGTAGTATATTAGTATAATTATACCAGAGCTTTCCTTTACCAAGCCCCATCTCATTATTCAGGCTTGAAAAGGATGCTGTTGTTTCCCAGGAGAATGAATAAGGGAGGTAAAGAGGGATTTTATTGGTAAAAAGAGCAGCAATAAAAACTGCTTGATATTTGTAGGAGTTATTCATAGTCTTACACAGGTATTTTCAAGATTAGGAACCACCAAGTAAGACAATGGGTTTTTTTGAGGCAGTTACTTAACAGCAGATATAATCTCAATTTCTTTTAACATGCATCAAAAACAATTAGGTACTAATGAACACATTTCTTAAACCCAGTGGCACCTTCTAAGAAGCTTGAACTGCTGGACAAATCAATATTCAGAACAATCTCAGAGTCTGAAAGAGTAAGATAAGTAATAGCAGTACACAGGTCTGTAGTTCTTCAAGGTCTTTGCAGTACTGAGATGGTACGAGCTTATTCTTTTCACCCCGGTAACAATACTATCAATTTCACCACTGGAGTGAATTCCAACCCCACTGGAAAGTTACTGTGTGCCACCATACCAATTTTGAAAAGAAAAGCTACTCAGGAGGGTTTAAGAAAATAATTTAACTCCATTAACAAATCTTGAAAATTTCAGTCCCAAAGAAACTGATTCTATTCTCTTTAAGAAACGTCTAAGAACAAAATTATTAAGTTTAGATGTAATGTCCATTTTAAAACCTACCTATATACTGGGAATATTTGCCCAATAGTCTGTAACTATCCAAAAGGAATCCCTGTTACCTACAGGAAAAACAATTAACAGTTTAATAGCTAGTGGTTTATTAATCAATTGCTTAATGCAGTTTGAAGACTTAAATATTATTATCCCTAAAGTAAAATTAGATCTTTAAGTAAACTCTGTCCCTGTTAATAATTTCATTTAAACTGAATATTCAACTGCTGAGACATGACTCTAAGAGCAAATGCCATCAAAAATAGTTGAGGTTGTATTGTCTAAATGATATCTTATTTCATTTTTCTCATCCTTCTTCCTAAAACCAATGTTCTTACTTGGCATCACAACTTATAAAGATGAGTGAAATAGGCTTATGGTAAAAGAGCAGCCTGGGCACTATTTCTGTTAGAAATGAAAAGGTATTGGGAGACCTATTACGTGAAAGATCAAAGTGTACCTCTGTTCGGTACTAGCAGAGACCTCCAGGCTATCATGCATTTTACACAGGATCACCAGACTTTGCAATAAATGTTTGGGAGTTATCTTTTGAAGCTTCAGCCCCTGGACCCATGCACCTGAATAAAAGTCTCATCTTTCAATAAGAAATACACTTATAAACCTTGAGATTTTGGAGGGACTAAAGCAGTCATAGAAATTGAGCAAAAACAAGAAAAACTCCCAAGAACGTGGCTTATGGAAAAACAGAATCTCAGCAATTTTAGTAACTTGACTAAAGCTTTGTGATTGGTGAGACTGGTAAGATGGCCTTATGTGCTTTATGAACAGTATGTTCAAAAACTTGTGCCCTCAGCTCAAAGCACTGTTTCATTTATTAGCACAGCTACAAGAGTCACTAGCATGAAAGCCATCAATCAATATTGCTCTTGGAGCTGTTGTGCAGAGGGTCCTCTCACAGTAAAACCGTGTCTTTGCCTCTTTAGCTTGCAGAGCAAAGCTGAAGGTGTAGCAGCAGCACACTGCAGACACACTGCTGATATGTCTGATGTTTCAGAGCACTTCAAATCACTCCTAATTTCTAGCTGTTCTAATGGATAGCCCCCCACCCAAAAATCCTAGTCTAAGGAATAATGCCTTTCCAAATATATTAAATTTTGACTTCTGTGTTCTCAAAGTTGTTTACTGTAAGAAAAATTCTTCTGTGCCTATTTCATGTACTTCAGATATTAATATAAACACAGAAGAGTGACGTCAGAAAAGATATTTTTATGTGCTAATGGTTTCGCAAAACATTTTCATTTACATGGAAAAGTAAATGAATTTCCTATTTTCCTCCCATCTTCACAGATAAGTGTTGTCAACATAGTTGTAACTTAGAGATATAATTGTAAAGAGGTCTAGGATGCATCTTTTCTCATTTCTGAATAAACTCTTGAATGAGTTTCATTTACATAAGGAAAGCAGTGAAAATGAGATGCTTATGACAGCTAGTTATCTTCAAAGTAAGATTTATAGTATGAAATTTTAAAGAAGAAAAAAAAATCATAATTAAAGAAAAAAGTCTACTGCCAAATAGTCCAAAACTGCCAAATAATGTCCCTTAGTGATCACCAGCTCCACACAGGGGAGTCTGTATGTTTCATAATCACTTGTACCAGTTGAGTTATTTCTTGAGTTAGGCTTCATGTACCATAAACACAAACCAGCAAAGTTTACAATAAAGTCTATCCTCTTATTTCCTAATCAAAGCATAAGTCATGACAAGAGCAGTGACAGAACAGGCTGTCTCCAAAACTCATTCGTAATTTGGCCTGGAACCTACCACGAATTCCTTCAGTATGTGTCTGAAGCTAAACTGGGAGTCTTGAAAAGCACATTGGGCAACAAGATTAAGAATTAGAAACAAAAAAAAAAAAAAAGAAAGGAACACCAATTTACCCCCAAAAAGCATGCAACACTGCAGATGTCTACTAATTTTGTTTGATTGTATTTAGAGATGGGACCATAATAGCAGTTATCTACGTCAGCAAAGATGCATTATGATGACACAGTATAATTCTTCTAATTGAGAGATTTTAATCACAAATATTTCACAGTAACTAAAAGTAAAAAAAAAAACCCTAAACAAATTATCAACATCCCCATTCAAAAATAGGCAGAGCCATAATAAAAACTACAGTAGCAAAGAAAACGTGACATTAAAATTTCTTTGATATGTGGATCATAGAAGCAATTCATTAGAGTAGCTTCTTCGAAGTTGCTCAGTAATTGTGTAGAACTGCTGCAATATTTACACTTTGTATGACTTAACGCCAAAAACCAACTCTTTTTTTAAATGGAAATTACATTTCTCTGAAAGAGTCTGATTTAAAATCATAGCCAAGTTGATATTCAATGTGATGTTTAAAAATAGCAAAGTACAGGAACACAGTATACAACAGAGGAGAATAAGGATGTTAACCCTACTGACTGAAGCTGGTTTACGAAATTCCAACAAGGAAATTACACTAATTAATATTTTTCTTTTGAAACCTAATGTGCAAAGGTGGTTAAAATCTACTGCCACAGCAGCAACCCAGGCATTTGGCTCCTACCCTTAAGAAAGATGCTGACTTCTTTTAATGCTTTTTGGCGGATGAAAAAGCAGCTGGTAAATACACTAGTACTTCAGAATAAATATATATATATATATACAATAACATTGAAAAATGGAAAGTATAACACGGATTTCCAAGGATTCCAAGTAATAGACTAAATATCAGGCAATATTTATTGAAGCCATTGAATGGCTCAAATGGTTAAATTCCTAGCTGAGAAAAAGATGATTACATGACTTCTGGGGCACTTGGAAAACACATCATTTGAAAATGTGTCTAGAAAGGTATGTGTTTACCAATTAATGAAAAAGCTTAGAAGCTGCAGCAGATAAATTAAGTAGTAGAGACTAATCAATCACAGTGCTAAAATGATAGATGACAACTAAACTGAAGCCCCAGGGAACTACAACTGCAGAGCCATTTTGCAAAATTAGGCTGCATAACTAGCATACCTCAAAGCAGTACAGAATCTAAATCCATGTCAGAGATGTCACATTATAAAACACAAAGCGGTGTCTGTAATACAGGAATGATAAAAAGAAAAGAAAAATAAAGTTCTGCAACACAGAATTTTGTAAGCATATAAGCCATAGAGACTAGACTTCTCTGAATAGCCTTGACATGATAACCAAAAGAGAAGCAATATACACAACCTTTACATTATGCAAATGCTACTATATAATTTACCAGAAGTTCATACTTTCACTATGCGAGGGGAACAAAAAAGAGTGAAACTAATTTAGGGGAAGACCTCATTAAAGACTTAAGGTAATGGAAACACTCCAATGAACAATTTTATCCAAGCCTGCAGTATATGCACATGAATTTTAATTTGCAATGACAAAATCTGTGACAAAATGGCAAAGAACAAGGAAAGAGGGCACTTCATGCTGCTTCTAGATTACTATACTGCATGAAAAATTGAAATAATAACGTAAGGGAAGGTTATTGTGATTACTACAGAATATTCAGGAACCACAGGCTCATTTCTTTTTGAATACTCATAAATTCAACTTTTACAAAATGGACCCTTCCCAAACCAAAAAACCCTTCATTTAGGTCCTTCATCTCTGGTACATTACATACCTCTATATATAATATTGTAAATGGTAAAATATAAAACACAGTAGCTTTTGAAATAGATATTAAGGCAAACAAGGGTAATTTTGCACACTCATGAGCTAAATGGTAAGTCTAACATAAATTTTAGTTCTTCTACACATAATGGAGTCAAACTGCCCATACAGTAACTTTCAGCAGGCCAAGCCTCCTCTCATCTGCTCACAGCAGAGTCTGGATTCTGGCCATCCCTCTCCTGGTACTAGCACTGTGCTTGTGCAATCTCTTAATTTATGTCACATTACCTGAACCTGCCTTTATCAAACAAGAGTAACAAAAAACCTGTTATCAGCCAGCCATCAATTATTTGCCATTTCTTTGATAAACTAAAGTTTGTGGCAGAAGAAATCTGATTGCTGCTGACCATGTGAGGACAATGGACACCTTTTTTTGAACACGTTGCAAGAATTTTTCCCTGTTCCTCAAAGGGCATCTGCAATCTTTTGCAATATCAAAGACAAATTACAAAGGCCCTTGCACTTAAACTGAAGTTGGCAACATGTAAAACCCACAAAATACATTATAGATTTTGACTGTTATTTTATCCTTTTTAATATAAGAACAATATTGATTTTAATTTTATTTTTTCTATATGTGGGGAATCCAATCTTTTTTGCCTCTAAGCACCAGATATTTTAGATTTTAGACTTTAATTAAAGTTGAAGGAAAAAAGGTATTCTGAAACAACTCCACAAAACGAATTTATCAAACCCAGTGTCAGAAGAATGACTGGCTACTTCATGTATGAATAGCACACGTTCTCAAGGGTGTTGTTAGAAGGCCCAAAGGTACCATACATGAAGTTCCCTCTATGGGAGAATGTACAGCCTGATCAAGCTGGTAACATTGCTTCTCACTGATGATGGATGAGAGGTAAGAGTAATTTTATTTGTTTTATTATTCTAATTTCCCATGCATATTCCAAAGAGAGTGTTAAATAAATTTCACATCACAAATGGTAAATAACCACTGCAGAGTTTCATTTTTATAATTATATATTCATTATATGTTAGATAATTTGTAGTTTTTAATCATAATACCACGATTGATAAAATTAACCATGGATAATATGAAAAGGTCCTGTCAACCTATTCTGCCAGCAGAAGAGAGAGAATTTGTATGTGAAGGAGTACAAATAATAGTTGACTAAATTTTTCTCACTATACACAAATAAATCCACATTATTTTGAAAGACCTGCCTGCGAGCTCTGGCCACTTGACACAGAAACATAACTGGGGAGAAGATCTTCCAGAGTTTGCAATAGTGAAATTTCTTTTCTACAAGTAGGTCTGTAATAATTTGTAGATTTTTACATATATAGATCAGTTGAATTATACAAATTGCTTGGAATTGCTAGCATTTATTCATGTAACTACCAGTCATCTGCTGCCAAAACTTTAGATCCAGAGGGTATAAAGCATAATTGATTAGGTTGAAGGTATTCCATGCATTAAATAACAACTTCCAAAGTTACACTGTGTCTTTCCACATGTCAAATAAAACTGCAAGACCTGACCCATATTACACTACATTGTAACCCTTTGTGAATTCCTTAGACATAGCCATATAGCATTATTCTGTGCATTATGACCCAAACCCAGCAATAACGCTCTTGGTCTGCAGAGTATCTGTTTGATACTAGAAATAGCAAGCTTAAAATTTGCCCAAGATCAGAAACATTCTGCAGTGCAGCTCTGCCAAGATTAAGAGGAGATGGCCCTATGTGGGAGATGTGAGCAGAAAATGTGAAGCTTGAGCAGAATATGTGGCAAAAAATGGAAAGATAAAGGGTAAAAAGAGGCGTGATAGCACGTAGGGAATATAAACCACAGGAGCCACAGGAGAAAGAAGAGAATATGCAAGGAAAATATGACTAATAGAAGAAATGAAAAAAAAAATCAAAGGACTAGATAACTAGGAGTTTTGAGAAGTTTTCTAGAATTCTCTGGTACATATGTATCATTTGCTATATATCTCGAAGATGCCCACTGCTAACATAGTTTAGTACAGTGTACAAATAACCACACAGGTTCACAAACAAGCATTGTATTGTCCTCAGATTTGTGAAATGTCACACATTTCCTTTCATGTTAAAGCCCATCATCAAACTTGTCAGTCCAGAGATATAATAGGTATTTTTTTGCTACTGAGATTTACACACATTTTTTCCAATCAAGAATATTATTTTTATTATTTCTCAAGAAATAGTCAAGATTTATTTTTATTCAAAACTACCCTGTCCCATACACCAGTTTGGCTAAATGAATAGGGATTTAATATACAACATTAAAATTCCTTATCTTGTACTGCCAAATGTATATTCTAAAAGCAGAATGGTGTTAAAGAACACATATTCTCTGCACATTACCTGCTGTCCACAATTATCTACCACAAAAAAGGCAGGTTCTATTGGCACCTAGCACAGAGGAACTGTTTTGTTGGAACTGTTAACAGAAATGTGTTAACACAAGCCCACCTGCTCCGGTTCTCAGAAGATATCACCACCTGTTAATACCCAGAAATGTGGTACACTCATATAATCAGCTACAGCTCCCGGGGCACACTACTTTGGATTGGCAGTGAAAGCAGGGTCTGTGCTCTACTTTGTCATGACTGGTACTTCACCAGCAGCCTAAGATATTTTTCTAGGGACAACGTCAATAATATCACCCACAACACAAACATGGCTCATCTTCTTGTCTTGGTAAGTGATCTTAATTTCTTGGTGTTTGATACTGCTGCAGCTGTCAGAGGCCAGTGCAGCCATGCACTGCAATTGGTTGCCCTGTGCAGTGAACAGCACAGCTATGACCAGGGCTGTTCAGAACAATGAACCAGCGCTTATGTGGTTAACACAAACCCATAAAAGTCTCTTGCTCCTACACCAACTCAGCAGGATCTGACTACAGTGGTGAAGCTGTTTTTTCTGCAAAATTTCATGTGTGAGCAAATGTTGGTGTAATATTGTTTTTAGCTTGCTACTTGTCAATTTCTATGGCAATGTATTTTTACTGAGAAGAAAAACATAATATTCTCAGTATGGGCAGCAATGAAGGCACTTTGTGTGGATTACCTGGGCCTCTTACCTGAGATGATTAAAGAATTTGCAAAAGTCTACCCCTGTGAAATGAAACTAAGTTGGATGCAAGGCAGAGATATTCCCTGCACTAATTTCTTGCACTTGTTGGAAGAACTGCAAATATGAAAGAACAAAAAAAAATAAAAGGAAGTGCAAGTCATGCTTAGCTTCAGAGTATATAAGTTGGTCACTTACTGTTCACAATAGAGAATGTGTGCTTAACTCTTCTCTTTGTTGATTCAGGACTCCACGCTCCTGTAAGAAAAAAAAAACAAAAACATGTGTTCACATCCATTTAAAATTAACTATCTAGTTTTCATTTGTGCAGAAGTTTGCCATTTTCGAACTTAGTTTTGGCTTACTCCAATATTTAAAACTCTAGGCTTTTGTGAAAGCACCCAGCAGAGAAAATTCACATAATCCCTTTTCCTTAAAAAACAGTTTTTCAGTCTTAGATACTACAATAGCAGCAGAGATGAGAAATCTACAGGTTCAGGGAACAAATCTCTTTTGAAACCTCAGGCTAAATGCCAGGCATCCTAATTTTATCTGGGCACCTGCAGGCCTCCCCAGTTCTAGGAAGGTGACAGGCTTTTACATTTCTGAGGCTGTCAATCTTCTCATCAAAATCAAATTCTCATGGTATATTAGATAGATCTCAGCTGAATTGCCCCATTAGACTGAGGAGCCAAGAAAGAAAGAACACAGGCCTGCAATGACAGCCACAGCCTCTCCCACCACTTTTGGAGGAGAGTGGAACATGCTGCAGTGGGGTCTTTGATGCCTCACTCCTGCTGTTTCATACAGGAAATTTGTGCAGTAAGAACTGAACACAGCACACCAGCTGCTTTAGCCTTTCTTGGCCAGGTTACAAGCACCAGGATTTGAAGGAACACAGCATACTGCCTTTGCAGATTTTACTATTAACAATTTTCATTAATAAAGGCTGCTTGAGAGAAGGGAGAAAACTGGAACTGCTGGGCAATAAGGGTTACAATAAGGGCGACATTAGTGTTAAAGGGCAAGCACAATCAAGCTGCGAAGGCATTAATTGTGAAGATGACCAATTTGGATGCAATTAAAAAATTGAGCCAAATACATACTTACCAAGATAGACAGATGTATTTTTAATTTTACATCAACTAGAAAATGAAAATGTTGTTATCTGAAACTGTCAGACTACAGCACACCAACACTTAGGCTGGCCTTTAAAATGGTAAATCATGATTCCATCCACCATCTCACTCTAATCAGCAAACCATCTTTCATGACTCAAGTCATACAGGACTCAAACTATAACTAATTATAAAATCTAATTTTCCTTTCTTTCTGTATCTTTCTGTCAATATTTATGACATACCAGAAATTACTCATCTCACATGAGTCTACTGAAGAAACTTGCTAAGCAACATTTAAGAACCGTTTGGAGCTGAGGGCTATATAATAGATTAGTCAGAAGCATCTAGTATTTTGATGCTATTAGGTTTTAAACTTTTTTGAACCATAGGGATCAGCTCTTCTATCTAACAGCTCATTTTGTTATGTCCTAGACATCAGTGAGGAGCTAAACACTTTAAATGATGCAAGGTTAGCTGGACAGTGATTTGAAATCTTAGTCTAAAGGGTTTAGAATAATTCAGATGCTGGTGTAAAACACAGCTAATTTCATTCCCACAGTTTGTAACTCATATCAAATATCAACTCATGTCAATGGCCTTAGCAGGCCTCACCTTGCTTATTTCTCTGTATTAGCTGTATAAAATGTTCTGGTGCAGACCATGACAGACCTAATCTGAACTACTGTAGTCAAACATCTCTGAACGGGTTCAAGCAAAACTTTGTCTCTTGCTGTCAAGTCGAGTCTTCCCAAACAGAGGGATTTGAAATTCAGAAACACTACGAAAGAGGGTTCAATAAAAGAGCCTCTAATCTCCACCTTCTCCTGGGGCTCAGAGCCAGGGTTTTAGTTCAGGGCCCTGTGTATATCTTGCATTTGAGTACAGGTAGCTGCAAGTGCCTTAGAGAAATTAACACCCAGAGTCACACCTGCTCTGTGGTGCACTGTCTCAATCTTTCCCTGTTTCTCTAAGCTGTCTGTGTCAAGCTGTGCCATATTATTACTGAGCCTTTCAGGAGGTTCACTGCTTCCTTCTGTGGCAACGACAACATGGAAAGGAAAAGACAAATGTTTACTATACTACTAATTGTAAATAACTGAATAAAAACCAGGCCATGCACTAGAGAAGCAAATTTAAGCAAAACTATGATTAAGTGTGGTGTTGCATTAAGTGCAAACAGAGACAGCCCTGCCTGCTCCTTTGAAGCTCACGGTCTGAGTGTCCAAAAGATATGAAAAATGTAATGGACATCTGGAATAAGTAAAAACCAATCAATAAAATTCAACAGTTGTCCAGGAAACTAAATACCATCACTCTTTGCAAGGATTTGCAGAGCTAAAATATAAAGAGATAAATAAACTGGAAATATTTGCATTTCTAGAGGAAGACAAACATACTACGAAAGAAAGTCAGCTGTGTTTCTATCACTTACTATTAAACACAGGCTATTTTTTTATTAGATGTGTTGGAAGATTAATTCATTCACCCCTGGTTATGGACTCCTGTGGGTCTTCAGTGCAGGAGATCCCCTGCAGTGACAACTATATTTTCAGAGCTACAAATAGCATCTGTCATAGTGCTAGTATCTTCCAAGGCTCTGTTTTCATTTCAATATTTGCAAGAGAAGACGTTTCCTAATGAAACCTTTGGAAATATCAACAGAAACACATTTTGATATGTGTGACTACATCTTGCAATATCCCTTTGAAGTGCAATCTATATTTACCAAATGTTATCTACAGAAGATACTTTAAGGCATTTAATTTCAGGGTACATACTCATTTAAATGATCTGCAACTTTGATTTGGTTAGCATATAGATAGCAAAAGTAAGAACAACAAAGCCTTTTTTCATTAATTCTAAACTCTCTGATCCCAGTCAGCTTTATGGTAACCAGTTATGGAAATAGTCCCATTAAACTGGGGCAGAACTGGAGCTCTAAAATAAAACCAGTTCAGTCAAAAACACTGTATTTAAGATTATACATTCTTATATGCTCATGAAATTAAACCCTATTCCACTGCAAGGAAAAAAGTCTACAATTTTTCTCAGGAAGCCCTTGTTTAACTCATATAGAGACAAAGTGGATTTACGTTTATTACAGGTGGCAAAGAACATTTTTAGCATCATGGAATCATGGCAAAAATAAGCCCCTTTAATTAGATGCTTCACTTTTCATTGTGAACTGTGATACAAAAGATGAAAGGGAAGTTGCACGGTAATTAAAATATTTCTCAAGGTATCTTAGGCCATCTGCAGTTTCTTTATTCCATTACTATTTTTAAAACCAGGAAAAACTATATGAAGTCTTTCACAAACTCCATGAAGAAACAATTTTTATCTGTTTAGGATTATGGGCTAAACACTCATTAGTAGAGCATATGGCTCTTATTTGAGCACTATTCCTCCCTCTCTTCTTTCAAACACCGAGGAATAATTTTGCAAACTGAATCTCTGTACTCTGGAGTAATAAAGAGCTGCTAATATATCATCATTATGGCTCAGTGACAGTTCCAGAGCACAACTGGACAACATTTTTGTCATGAAGGAATAAAAGCTCTAGAAATCAGTTCCAGGAGGGTTTTGGTTTTGACAGAGCTGAAACTTTGCCCAAGTTTGTTTACTTTACTTATTGTCTTTCAGACCTGAGGACATCGCTTATGTGGCATATCTGGGAGGCTTGGAATAAACTATCTTGAAATTTTGTGTGGCAAAATGAAAAAATATAAACTAAACCTCAAACAAAATCAGCTGGTGTTTAGCCTACTGAATTTAGCAGCACATCCTCAAAACACAAGCCCAATAGTCTTAGCAGTGAAAGGGTATTTCAAATTTTATTCTCTGCTTTAGAATTATTTATGAGAGAAAACCAGATTAATTGAAAGTGGAGGAGTTCCATTATGAATAGACTGACATCCTGTAAAACATAGAACTGATGTCTGGAAAAACGAGGCTAGCATTCGATTATGAAGTTTAAATTAGCTAATAACCAGTACAGAGTCTGGATAATTTCCAGTCGCATAATGTGCAACAAATTAAATGTATTTTGAAAAAAATGCAGTTATGGGCATTTATTAATAGTTTCACATATTGAAACAGAAACTGTCATACATTATGAACTTTACAGTCCTTAATCATATGTATATTCCACTATTTTATGGGCTTAATTTGCTTAGCATCAACTTTTACTGTGAGTAACATTGATTTTGTCAAAACCTCGACTAAGTCACAGAACAGATCTGAGGATTACTTCAGAAGGGATTTAAAGCACACACTGTGAATCTCTATACAACCACCACTTAAAACACTATCCGTTCAGGCCCAGATGGATTGCTATGGCAACAGAATCCCAAATACCAGGTTTGTAACTAACAAAAATGTAAATTATTGATGAACTCAAGAGTTGTCTCTCTTGGACACCCTCCTATTCAAATACCAAGCCGTATGGCTAGAATACAGAGAAATGGTTGATATGCAATTTCCCCAGCCCAGTGAGCACTAATCCCAAAGGATTTCATTAAATCTTTTGGCTTAAATTTTTATTCTTGGAACAGCAGTCAGCAAGCAGGGATTACATTAAAACAGGCACTATTGAGGTCATTACCAACTGAATTCAGGCCTGTAATATAACAAAACAGGAACTAATTTTAAATATACCTCCACACACATCCCCCCTTCCCCCAAAAATAGCACTGTTCTAAGTTACTGTATACTTTGTGACAGCACTTTTTCCATCATATCACCACCCTTCCTCCTTGCCTACAGGCAACGATGGAGAACAGTACTAAAGAGTAAAAAAGAGAAAAACATATTATTTGATAAAGAGGTGCACATCTCATTGTAGGGGTGACTGTGCATGAACAACTAAGTTGCAGAACAATGAAAGAGTAAGCATAATCTGCCTTTGATACTCTGTAAATCAAAACCAAGAATAAAAACTTCTCTAGAAAATGAGCAAATCAAAAGAGAGGAAGTACTTATTGGCATTTTTATTGCAAATTTCATGAACAGTCTGCTAAGGGAACAAATAGTGGTAGGAAAGCCAAACATTACTAGAAAGCCACTCAGACTTTATACAGAACATGATTAACACAGTGAGTGTCAGACAAAAATCAGTTCTCAAATTTTGGACTGTGACAGTCCAGCTTGTTTTAAAAGAAACTATGGCTTTAAAAAACCCAAACAATTCTCAGGTGTGTGCCTGGCATTAGGTGGCACTGTACATAGACAAGAAACTGCAAACTTCTGACTGTAAGAGTTTGTTACCAGATCCAATGTCCACCTAAAACTAGAAGGAAAAACCAGGACAGGGGTAAATTTGTGGAGATGGGTAAATACAGAGGGATGCTTTTGCTGATAGAAAGGAAACAATTATTGAAACAGAAAATTAAAGAGATAAAACCAACGCATAGAGTAATTTCCAAAGACGAGGGAGAAATTTAGAGCAACAGAAAGAAAAGAAGATAGTGGTTGTACTACACGCTTCCTGGTGGGGCAGAAGAAATTCTCCCACCCTCATTCATACAGATGAGCACTTACTCAACACAGTACATAAAGACAGAGGACCTATTTAGGAGAGCTGTCATTTGAACAGCCATTTAAGCTTACAGATATTAACTAGATTGCACGCCTTTAGGTCTCAACACACAATGTACATCAGAATACAGTTTACCAGAATACAAGTGCTGCATCACTGTGGACTGTGGTCATCTTATTGCAAAAGTTCTCTACTTTCTTGGTGGTTTCTCACAGGCAGCTCTTCACAGAACTCTTTCTTCTTCACAGTAAAGCTATAAGACTTCAGCTCTCTCTTCAACCAGCTAACCCACTCTTTTGTAGCACTCTTCTTCTTATTGGACACAGCTGTGCCCTATCAAGGGCAGGCCTGTTCCTGATCTTTGGTGATTAGTACAGCTGCAACTCCTCAGGTGTGAGATTACCTTCTACACTATCTTTATTTTCTTACATTCTATCCCCCACAGGGAACACTAGAGACAAAACCTAAAGTATTTACGCCCAGCTTTTCTCTGTCTATTCAGTCTGTGGCCTGGCCATTCCCACCTCGTGATGCATATATTTTAAAGGTGAATAGTTTTCAGCTCTACAGATTTCTCTACTTAGCAAAGGACTTAGCTCACTGTGGAATTTCTCTGAAAGTCCCTTTTACAATACAAGCAACGAAACTGTTTTTCAGCCTCTGTTCACTTGTTTTGAGCTACCTGCCCCCTAAAGTTGAAAGACCATTCCCTGTAACTTCGTCAGAATTTCAGTTCTTAGCAGAACCAGGTGTTTCAACTCCTGACTAGCTTTCTTTTGTTATTACCACACACATCTAACAGACAATGCTGTTTCTGTTACACACAACTCACACACAGGCAAGAGCAGCCCCTAACCATCAGTAAGTGCCAGCTGCTCCTCAAATGCCCCTGCCTTGCTCTCCCAGTTGCATGATGCTTCTCACATTCTCAGATTCTTCCTCCTACCAGTACTGCCCAGAACATGCCTTGCTACCCTCTTTGGGTCTCGGTCCTCGTGGATTCAGATCTCTTGTTGCCCATCAAAAGCCTTTTCCAGCTTCTGCTTTATCCTTACACTGGACTTGATGTTAGAAGAGCCATCCACTCTGATACTTCCATCAACCACACCTAGGTCAGCCTCAGAACCTCATGATCAATAAACAATCATATGAATCAGTAGGCACTAAAAGATTCTCTTCCAAGAAAGAAAACCTATCAATGGTGATGATATGGTCAGTGACAATACAGTCACAAATGGGTATCCGAATCATCTTGAGATGTTATAAGAATCTTATGCGGCCAAAGGAGTATCAGAATTTGGGGCAAGAACAGCATTTCTTCCCTCCAGGACAATATATGTCTCTTCTTCTACTAACACTCATCTCACTGTGAAGCTGCTGTAGTCCTGCTTTATAAATGGGATGGCACAAGTGCCAGCTATAAGGATGCACAGCAGATGTGGAACAGGCTTCCAGGAGATCTTTGCATATGACAGACCATTAAAGTAGATAAGTTGGATGTGTTTACACTAAGTAGGGACACTTCAACCACTATGCTACATCTGCCTTGCAGTACCTGTGGAGCTGCTCTGGAAGGAATCTTCCCAGTGTGCAGCTTGCCATTCCTGCTCTGTGACTGCTGAGTATATCTCAGCCATTTTCTTAGACAAGAGTAGAATTTTCAAACTTTACATGAAGCTTATTTTTTTCCAATTGCAAATATGAACACATGAGAATATCAACATTTATTAACAATAAAAAGCCATAAAAACTTCATACATCAGAGTGAAGCTTCATTTTTTAAGTGAAAGTTTTCAAGACTTCAGCTGAAACAACCAGCACTTGTAACATGGCTTTCCATCAAATTTAATTCCAAATATTTTCAGGCTTTTCTAGACAATAAGATATAAAGCTACAATTATTTTTCTGAGACATTTTAGAAAAAAAGAAACACAGTTCTCCATAAGTTGCTTCATAACACTATTTAGATTAGGCATCTTGGATCACATGAAATTATAGAGAAAATAGTTCCTAGCAAAACTGGTTTCAGATGTCATATTTAGGTTGCTTGTTACAGCTGCAGACTAAGACTTATTTAGAAGCACAATGGAGGTTTTTAATCAGTCTCCTAAATCCTTCCTAGAAGGATTTAGTGAACATATCTTTACATTAGTAGATACACACTCAGGTGCATTCCAGTGTTTGGAGATTCAAAATCTAATTGCTTTTATCACAGGACGAAAGAACCTGCTGCAATATCCACTGCAGGAAGTGATTATATGTTACATAACACAGCTGATCTTTTTGTTTGGGCATGAGAGGTTTTATTTATTTATTTATCTCTCAATTCTGCTTTATGAAAATGTACTAATATGGGTAAGCAATTCACCCATAAAATCTGATAGTGAGTGTCAACACCTCAGCAAATTAAGCTACATAATCTATGGGTGAGTTGTTCCAATACCCTTTCTATATTACCCTAGAGAGTCCTACTGTGGAAACAACTTCAGTATTTCTTGGCCATTTAAATGTATCCCTTCAAAGGTAACTTTTTAGATAAAGAGAAAATTCTAAGCCAACTTTTTCTTAAGTTTACCTGGATATATACACAAAATGTATACAGATGATAATGCACCACTGGTATAATGTCAGCACACATATTCTATACAGTAAGTTTTATTCATGCCACTGTTTTCTTCTAATGGAAATTATTAAAAAAAATGTGAAAGTCTACCAAGTCTAAATACAGACAAAATCAAGTTACTGCCTACCCCCTCCTGTACTAGTCCAAGAAGTAATGGACTACATGCTGTTCAGATTTCTGGTAAGCAGCAAAACAAATCCCATAAAGACAGGCACATCGCTTTCCAAAGCTGGTACCCTTGATTTCTCACATCAATTTTAATGCTGCTTGTTCTGCATCCACCATGCAACAAGCCCTTTTGCTCCACAGCAACTGCACTCTGCTCCCTTTAACCTTTTTATAACGATCTGGATGCTTCATATCCCAAGACTACTATTATTAAACTTCATGTGCAATTTCACTACTCTCACAATCACAGTTGGCTTCTCCTTTTCATTGAGCTACACTTAAACTAATAAGAGTATGAAAAGACTAAGAGAATGAAAACACACCACTTAAATGAAGACTTTTTTGGTTTTTTGTTTACAAGAAGAGATGATACTTTGTACCTTTCTGTGGTCAAGAGGAGCAAAGAATGAAACACTCAAAATTAATAATGAAACTGGACAGCACTGACCCCTTGCATTGGCACTAGACTTCATTAATAATAGGATCATTAAATAAAGTAAGCATACATGAAGATTTTGAATGTTTAACTGAATATGTAACTGAATATTTTCAGTTAGATCACATAATATTTCATGATCAAAAAATGTTTCTAATCACTCTACTATGTTTGGCATTAAAATAACTTTGTCGTAACAGTGCAAGAGCAAGCAAACATTTAAACATTGGTGGGAATACCTTACAACCTTATGGACAGAGGATTAGGATGACAAAATTATGAGCAATTAGTTAAAAATAAAAAAAATGCTTTCAGCATCCAAATTATGTTAAAAAAATAACTGTGGTATTTGTCTTTGAAACATTTATGACAAGAATGGATTATGATTATGAGACTGTTTTATAAACATCACAATGTCTGTTGGAAAAAACAAATTCATCTTATACCACGTTCTCTGTCTTCCTCAGCATGTAAGAATTTTAGATCTCCTTACAGTCAGTAAAGAAAACCCCAAACTTGAGCAATCATTAAAAATTGTGTTTCTTATTTAGTACTGTCCAGAACATTACTTTCTCAGTGACTGTCATTGTGGCATATAGGGCTGTCTCCTGGAAGGAGCTGGATGTAGCACCACTAAGAGATGCACTGACCAGTATAACAGGTCCTCAAACACAAGTAATAGGTTGACCAGTTAGTAGATCTTTCTGGTTCTTCAACATTTTAACTTCTGCCTAGACACACAGGCCAACAAATAAACTAAACCAAACAAAAGAATAGCAGACAGGTGCACTGCATGTGTATAAAATAGGTGAAAGCCAAGAGCAACACAAACTGGAGTTTCTTGTCAGGTTACAACTTGCTGAAGAAACGCATAACCTAAGTGACAAGAGTGACATGTAACAACAGCCGGTTGCAAGTACGAGGTGGGCACGTAAGCGGCCGCAGCTGCAAGTGCTACCTCCATTCTCAGAAGCTGCAAAGTCAACTCAGCAGCAGCTGCACATTTCAAGAGGAATGTCTCATATCCCTGAGATAAAGGGCTGCCAGCCTGGCTGGCTGTGTGAGAGAGAGAATTTGGTCATGGGAGCTCCTAACCAAGCGCAGGTGTCCCAGTGTAGTGTGTCTAAGCCATGCTACTTTCCATAGTTAGAGGCACACAGTAAAATCCTACCTGGACACCTTGGCTTCCTGCCCTGGTCAACCAACAGGGTTGGGCTGGTATCTACAGTAAAGTTCATCTTCACATTTGTAGGAACAGAGTGAAAGTTTTAACGAGCCTATAGCTGCTGGTATTTGGGTCTAAATTCATTATTACAAAACATCCTCTAAAGATACAATTTCCGTATCTTAAAGCTTTTCTTTACACATTATGTGCACGTGCCTGATTTTGCAATACTAAAGATGAACAGAAGCATCGTGACTTTTTTCATCTTGAAACTACAAGCAGAAACCTAGAGACTGGGGAATTGAGGCAGGCCTTTTAATCACAGGTGTCATTCTGGGCTGCGACAGAAGAGCTTAACTGCCAATCCTTGCAGATTACATGCAAAGATATTATAAACAAAAAGGAGGATAAAAGACAAGTGGTGCTTTTGCAAGTCTTCATAACAGTAAAAAAGGAAGCATCAAGTCCACACTCAGCAAATCTGATAGCCTAATCAAAAAGCAGCACATCAGACAGTGCAGTGTTGATGTGCAGATGGCTAGGAACATTAAAAGAGGTAGTTATCATTATTGTTCCTTACATATTTGAGAAAAGAAAAGACATTGTGGTATTGTATTTGCCTATAAAATCAACTTCCTCAGCTAGACATTGCAGAAGGAATCTAATGGAAATGTCTATTTAGTGAAAATCAAATAATTACCTTGTAATTACCATCTCACGTGTCACATTTAATGTTAGCATCTACAAATCAAGGAAAATTCAAAAAAAGGTCTATTTGAAATCCTTAAAAAAAACATATGGGCAAATATTTTAATTGGGCTATTTTTGCTAATGAAGCTAAGTATTCCACATAGCAATATTTCTCCCTCTTTGTAGAGCCAAATGTTAACATAAACCACCCTTTAATTTAATCTTGCTACCCATCTTGACAAAACCTGCTTAATTTTTGATTATTAGATTCTCTGAAATACAGCTTATTCGGACCAAACTTCAGCCACTACATAAGAACTACTGATTTGCACTCAAATAGCACACTGGAGCAGTCTGAAGGAAAAAACCATTTGTTCTGTCTCAACTGATGTATAGCGTAATTTTCTGAGATTCTTTCATTGCAATTTGCAAACACATTAGCTAAGTCTATGAAACAAAAGCAATCTGTACTACCCGTGGCCCAGAAGAAGCAGAAGCAGAAAGTTAGAAAACATAACAAATGTCTGAATCATCCTGAGGCAGGGACATACTCTACCTCAACACAAAACATCATTATCCAAAATGTGCCTCATCTATTTTTCTGACAAAGGACGCCTGGCCACTGAACACCTAATACTGAACACAGTCTTAAAATAGGCTGTGTAAGAGTTTTAAGGAGGGGCCTAGAGAAGGCAAACTTACCCTGGACTAACTCAGAGAAGCAACACTGCAGTCAGGTTATGGGACTTGCAGTCCCCTTGTGCAATTCCTGCAGTTCCACCCTCAATTCTATAGTCACACTAGCCACCTGTCCCAAAAGAGGAAAGCCAGTAAACACTGACAGGCTGAAGTTCTCTGCTGAATAATCCAATGCAGAATCTAGCAGGTGCCACTGAACACATTGCAATATTGCAGCTTCTTAAACAAAGCAGATGTAAGGGAATACACTGTGGGCAGGAAGGAGAATGTAAGTGCAGCTTTGATAAACAGCCAGATGAGAGAATAACTGCATTCACAGATAGGAAGGGACAGCATAATAGACACTGTTACACAGAATGATTGTTACAGCATCTCTCAGCATGGATTTTAAACAAATCTAGAAAACACTACATGATGTATCTAAAATTTCATTCCAGCATCTGGCAAAAAGGAAATATCTGTTAAAAATAATTTCATTCAAGGAAACCCTTAATAGGAGTTTCTGTAAAAAGGGAACTTGAAATTGCCTGTCCACAAATCAGCAGATGCCCTTTCTGAACCTGACAGGTACTTCTTGGCATTATTGTAATGATCATAAGTACTTCATTGCACAGGGTAGAATCAATTGCTTTAATCAATTTCTACTATCACTTATGAAGTATGCAGACAATTTTCTAATCTACACTTTGCACTGACATAAAATATGCAAATTCAGCATACTCAGGCAAAGCTGACTGTCAATATATTTTCCTTTTGACAAAAATCAGCATTTTGCCCATAAGGTTACAGTCCTGTCTCAAGAATAACTGAAGCAAGGGCTCTTAAGCAAAACTGATTCTCCTAAAATACAGTAACACAATCCACAGCAGTGCCAGTCTTCAGCAAAGTTCTATGATACATTGAGATTTCAGGATGCAATGTGAAATGCTGCTTTATGAACAGAACAACCTGACAGCTTAAAACAGGAACATCATGGATTCATTCAGGTACATCAATAAATCCAGCATCTGTCTCTGTCAACTATTTTCTTTCTGAAAGCTCTCTGTACATGTATCAGAAAATTCAGGAGATCAGAAAACAGCAAGAATAGGAGAAAGAAGAAAATAACAAAGAAATCAAGTATCTCCTCCTCTGGCCCTGGTTTCATTTGTTCATTCCTGATATGCCTTCTCTTCTTCTTCTCCACCTTCTCCTTAAACTAAAATGAGCATCTAACAGAGCTGATAGTTGCCATTCTTTGCACCTAAATAGTTCCTTTGAACATACAGTAAGAAACTGTCTTGAAGTACTTTTATTCTGAATCTTGCCACACTCCTAAGTGAAAAAAGAAGTTGAGAGATTAAATTAGCGTAACTGCAAAGCAATTCTTGCTTGACAAAAAATCCAGATCTGCTTGTCTTGCAATTTGTCCAGTGCTCTCTCAAAAACGTGAGTTTGCAATGAGACAGAACAACAGAAACAGACCAATGTGATTTTTGATGTTTCAGCTGCCATCTTCCAAGCCCATTAAAGATAGTACCTTTATCTTAGCTTGTTGAAAATACATCTGATTTCATTATCGCTTTGCAAATATGAATCATAAATCATTGGAAGAGATCACTGAACATGTTATGAAAAGCAAAGAGGAAACTTAAGAGGTAGATTTTGGAGAAATGTGGCAGGCAGACTGATACTGTTAAAAAAAAAAAACCGCTGAAGAAAGTGGGAAGTATCTGAAAGGTTGAAGACTTTACAGTATTTGGCACATGACCAGCACTGTAAACAAGCAGAAGAAGACAGAACAGGGAAAGAAAGCAGTGCCTGGATCTCAAAACCCCCTTGTTTTGCTCTAAAATATTCTAAGGGAAATAGTAAAGTCCAGCTATTCCTGGATCAGGAAAAGCATAATGAAGTAGGTAGCTGAAATCATCTTACATTAGGTGAGCTGAGGATTACTTGAACTAAATACTTATTTTCTTCTTTCCACCTTACCCCGCAGTGAACACCATGCTGTTATTGTGGAGGTGAATTGAATTAGTGGAGCTAATACAGGGTTAGAAGTCAGGAACTCTAGAGATGTAATCCTGGATTGGTCTCTGACTAGCTCTGGTACCATGTTTATGTCACTGTTGAGCTTCTCTACTAATAAAACAGATACAATAATACACAACTCATGAAGGACCTTGCAGGATTCAAGTGTGCAGCATTTTGCAGGAAAGCTGCCAAATTTAAGTTTCCTGCAGCGCTTAAATGGATCAGCCTACAGGGACTGGGCCTTAACTTACATCTATAAAAATGTAAACTGCAGTAGGACAGAATCAAGACAACCCTGAGTGTTTTTAAAAATCTTACCTTTGCATTGCTAAACCATGTGCCATGGGGACTGAATGTTTGCACTTCTGGGACTTTGCTTGATTTCCAGATTTATAATGCAGGACAGCTGAAGTTTTCCTTTGGCCTTAACACCTTGAGATTGTTTTTCTAAGGCCTCATAAACAGAAAAAAACCCGACCACTCTCTAAATATCTTTCACCATTTTGTTTTAAAAAGTCTTTGAAGCTGCAAGTGCCTCTTACTGTTCATCTGTAAATGGCTCACCACATTTGACTCTCTGGGCAAGGTGGTATACAAAGAAACAACATGTCTCATAATACGTTTAATGTGGTTCAGTTGCCGCTGCTAATAACGCTACATTTATCCTACTAAATCCCAAAGTATTATCTTTTCACCAGCATAGGAATTACTCAACCAAAACTGAAATATGCTCTTAAATGGAGCAGTTTAAACAAAGATAAAGGACTGCAAGACTGTTAACAGTATTTTCTGGATTGTTTATATGTAATAAAGTAAATTCAGCAACAATTTTAAATTCTTCACTGTCTCATGTTTCCCGTTCACAAATAATTTCTTTTTGCTGTTTTTTTTTCTTGTTGCAACCACAGTGTTACATAATTTCAAATATCACGATAAAGAATTTCTTGTAGCCCTAAATGAAATCACAGTTCCTTATATATAAGCACTTATCTGAGTTTGTAGGCATGCATGCCTTTGTCAAGCTGTACCCACTTACACATATATTTCCTCTTTATTTACCCAGCTTCCCCAAAAATCAAGGTCCAACTCTACTGCATATAGATGTTCTGTATTTACTTGCTGTAGTTTACAAACTGTAGCACACTCAACAATAACCAACTGGATTAAGTTAATACCCATGCTTATGTCAGACATGAATTATATTCTCTATCTGATCAAAAGGTTGAGACAGAAATATTTACTTTGGATAACAAGGTGCAGTTATACCAGCATGAGCATAAAACTGAATATGTGAATAAACACATTATAAATGTAATTATTTTAGTCCCTGAATATATAAAAATGTATAGCATTTAAAATATGATGTCATGAGATATTGCATGAAAAATATATATTATCAAAGGATCACCTATAACAGATCACCCATATCTAAGATAATGTGCTACAGAGTCTTGAATCACACAGGGGAGATGTGAGATGAGCCCAATTTAGATGCCTCCTTGGTAGCAGTAAAGAGATTTATAACACTCTGTGCAAAAGCAGGGAGACCTCTGACACTCAGGATGTTCAAAAACCTTCAGTTAGATCAGTGTACCATTCAGAAGTAACAACAAACACTACAGAACTTATGGCACAAGAATAACAAAGGAAGATGGTGCATTCCAGCCTGGATATCTGCAGTCTTAAAAAAGTAACTAAAATAGATCTAAAATAGATATTGAAAGATACTGTAATTGATAGTGATAATTACCTTGGTAGGAGGCAAAAGGCCATGCTGCAGCAGTACACGTACATCTCTTTTGCAAGCCTGCTAAGTATATTGATTTGGCATATTCTGTACCATAGGCCTGTTTATTAAACACAGCACTTTACTTACACTAGTCTTCCAAACTAATAAAAAACTTGGTGTCTGAGTCTTCTGATTTTATGCAGTACAGATAATATCTCCCTGTTCTTTTCCACTCAGAATGAAATGGCTAACTCATTTCATAGGAGCCAGAAGCCAAATAAATTATCAGCTGTCAGTTACTGACTAGGAATCAAAAGTATATTTGGAGGCAATACTATGCAGAGAAACATGAGTTAGATCTACTCAACCACACATGAGGACAGCTGCAAGCCCTGCCCTGGAGATGGCAGTCCCACTAAACCCACCTCAGATGCTGGGATTTCCCTTTGATGCAGGGTGGCAAAGGCCATGTACCACCTGAAGATAAAAAGGCCAAACAAAACAGAGTCAGGTTCAGCTGGGCCAAGAACCCTGAAGGAAAGTTTTCAACTTCTGTGGGCTCCAAGGGTAATACTGAGCTGGCCAGATTGCTGGCTTTAGCCAGTTCTTAATGCTGACTGAAGACTGACCTGGCATGAAATTTTTGGTAGAGCATGGAAAAAAACTTCTGAGAACTACAGTAGTAGGATTACAACAAAAAGCAGACAATCTGATTTTTTGTTTTGTTTTTTGGTGTTTTTTTTGTTGGGACCATCTAATTCATCTTCCTGCTTAGTTCAGCCTACCTTCTTTAAAGCAAAACCAATCTATGGCTTTGCTGATTCTGTGTAGTTTTACATGACCAAGCCTAAGACATCAGTACTGCTTTGAAATGGCAAAGAATGAAATGAGAAAGTCCCAGGACTTCCAATACTTACTGAGGAACTGTATGACAACAAGGAAATTAATTTCCCCAGTACATGGAAGATATCACCCTAGGCACCAACCTCAGTCCTCAGCAAACACAGATAGCCCTGGAAAAACCTCTAGGCTGGAACAGCCTTGAACATTCTACCAAGACAACAAGTTGCAGAACACCTGAATTTTTTCACACAAGGAGTCAAAAGGTACCTGAATCTCTAAGCCACTGGAAGGCTGTAGGAGAGCTCAAGAACATCCAAATGTCATTAGGCTTTGCAACAACAAAATAATTTGTTAGTTGAAAATACCCAGAGCCTAGTATGGTGGGGTAGGACTTTTTAACTTTTTCCACTATATGTGGGATGGAAAGGAAAACAAGAGCTGTTTGTATTAGCTTTGCCCTTCTACAGTAATCATGTAGCTTTTGTCAGTTTTTATACTGTTTTAACTGGAAAATGGAGCAACCAGAAAATGGAAAATTTAACTGGAAAATGGAGCAACCAGATTGCTTCACCATTTTCTACCATGGGTCAGTAAAGCCAGTCTGTGCAGTTTTCATATGCCATTACACCGCATTCTAAAGCATCCTTCATGCCTCACAGTGGCTCTCTTTGTTCCTTTCCCTACATAATACTCCTCCTCATTTATAAGGAGCTAGAATATGAAATGTTTGGTTTATTAGATTTATGTTTGGCAAGATAACTTCAATCATTACTCAGCTCTAAACATTTACGCTTCCCCCCAGATCAACAAATATCTATTCACTCCATATTTACCCTGTTTAACATGATCAGAAGGATTTTCCTGCGAGATGCTGAATTTCCTAAATAATAGCAATAGCTTGTGAAGAGGTAAAGACACTCAGCAAGATGTTTAAGCACACAGACAACTACTTTTAGTAGTCAGGAAACCTTTGAGACTACTTCTGTACTCAAACATATGTTTGTGTAACTAAATCAATGAACAGTACCTCCCAGTCAAGCTAGAAGACAGACATAATGGTAAAATTTGGTGGAAAAGGCCCAGCTGGTTTCTGACAATAAATCAACCATAAAAATACAGGATTTTAATTAAGCTTTGTTGTTCTACTCAGGGATGCTTACAGTTTTGTGTTTTGATGGCTGCATTTTAATTTAATTCTGTTTGTGGACGAAGCATGCCCTGAGATAGGCAATCTATCTCAAGTACTATTTTCTTACATTATCTAACATAGATATAACACAAGAAAAACCCATTAATTTTGGCATGTTGTTGTCTCATCCTCTTGAAATTAATCCCATCCTCAGTACGGTACTAAAAGGTAAACAAACAAATGCTAAAATCCCTACAATTCTAGCATGCGATAGAGGCTGGACCACCTCCTGCATCTTCCATACAGACCTGAACAACCTGTGGTTCACTTGGTCAGTATTGGTTGTGGTACCTCTTATGCTAACCACAATAGTTTCATTCTTAACTTTTGGCTACACTCCTTGATATCTCAAACAAAATGCCTCATCCATTTGTTACTAGTGATTATATAAAGAAGTGCTTTTAGATTATTTTAGAGATTCTTCTTCTGTCTCTTCAAAATTATAAAATTGTAAGAAGACTATCATCTTCACTAGATTTTAACTCCGAAACTAAAAATGATCCTATGTTGCCAAAATTTCAATTTTAAAATGTCCTGGAGCAATTAATCTTGGTCTTTCAAAGAAAAAATATCATCTTTTGAAATAAAAAATAATTTGGGTTTTCTTGAAAAGTCTTCATCTTTTATTTCTCAATCCAATCATAATTAAATTCAGGTGTGTTTTTAAAAATAAAACAAAATTACAGAGAACATTCCAATATCCTCAATTGCCCTGATTGATCCTTTACCTCTAAATTATCCCAATCCATGAGATATTATTTTTTGAACTATTGATAGTTCTTTGTCATTGAAATTCACACCAGTACCAAAAAAGTACCTGATGTATTAATAGGAAAGAACACAAGTTATAAAAGACTAATATATAATACTGGTATAACACTTACATTTGAGTCTTCTTATCTATGCTAAATATTCTTATACAAGATGTATCTCATAGCTTCTTACACTTAAATTTGAATTGTCAAGAAAATGAGAGTACCTGTCAATCCTTTCTTTACGTATGGACAAACTCTAGTAGCCAAATTTAAAGAGCTCTCTAAAACTTCATTGCTATTAGATACCTTTTATCTCTCAAATGCTACCACTTTATGGTTGTCTTGGTGATTTGTGAAAGAGATGAAAAGAATTTTCATGTTTATTGTAAAATTAAAGATAGAAGCAGAGATTCCAAATGTGAAAGAAACTAACCCTATGGAAAGGAAGCAAATGAGAGCATCAAAATCCATGAAAACTCATTTCAACCTTAGCAAGATCAGATTTGGAACATCAGGTTTTTCAGGGAAAAAGGTTAGGCTGGTTCTGCTATCCAGCAATTTCTCATTCCCTTTTAAGTAAAAAAGACATTCTGTAATGAAAACTAAATATTCATACACCTGAAAACACTTCAAGTAACTAATTTTGATATTGAATAGGGTCTTTTGGTGAGCTGTGCAAAAGGATACTGGGGAAAAAAACAATCTTTAATTATTTTAAAAATACTGCATTGACAGATTTATTAGGAAAATTATGTATTAAATATAAAATGGCTCCTTTGTGCCATTCATTCAGCATGCCTTTTCCTATACCACCAAAGTACATTTGTAATACTGACACTGATACCACGAGAATGTTTTTAAATGGAAATTTTATAAAACTTACTGTGGCTTGAAAGCAGGCATAATTTTAGACAATCTAGCCTGCTTTCATTGTCTATAGCTACCTACTGTATTAGCCTGAGGAGTGCCTTTCACTTTAATCTTTAACTTTTTAATCTTTAACCTGAGAAGTTATTGAAAGAAGAACTGTCTTTTTGGTTTCGGTTTGTATGCTCCCCTTGTACAAGCAAGGCTGGTCAATAATGCTGAATCTTAGTCACTGCTATAGCAAGAACACATTGTATCAGATAATAACCATCCTCCTCACTGCTGGTAATTGCTCAAACTTCCATTTAGTTTGGCTCCTTATCCTTGCACATTATACCGTATGATGACAAAAAAAAAAAAAAAAGGAAATGTTTATGCTGTCTTTCAGCTATCAATTTCCTTAATTTTCAAGACATAGAACTTTGTGAACCTTGACATAGAAAAAAGATATTATTTTGTTTTTATTTAGTTAATTTGGTGGATTTTTTGAATGCTATTTCTGTTTTGATTGTATTATTTGAAAATAAATGCTTTTAAAATAGATGTATTTATAGCACTGACAGCACTGCTCAGGGACTGAAAAGATATCTCGTACTCTCCAAAAAGTAAATTTGTCTGCTAGTTCTTTACTAGGTAAGTTTTAACAGAAGATTTATGCTTTGAGGTCAGGATGAAGGTGACGAATTTCATAAAATATGAGATTCCTTTTAAAACAATACAGACCTATATTCAGCTCAATGAACATATATTTTTCAATTCCTCCTCCTCCTCCATTCTTCTTCTGACCTATAACCTCCAAATTCCATTTCCTATTTCTGTTCAGTCTGAATGCCCTTGGGTGAAAAGCCGGAACCAAATCAATTTCTTTCACTACGAATTTGTTCTGTCCTCTTTCAGCTCAGTTCCTGTCCTGGCTTAGAAACCATTATTTTCTGCGCCTAATGAATATCACACCTTGTACTTGTATATGGTGCTCTCTTCATCTCCACCTCTTCTCCTGACAGGTGATACAGCAACTTCTTCAAACAGGTCAACAGCTGTTATGTTTCCCTTTGGGTCTTTTCTATCTCCTTCCAATCTTCCCTTTTCTTCTTCTATTTGCCTTCCTCCCCCTGGTCCTAAGTCAGTTCTTAAACTCTTTTCCTTTATCTATTACATGACACTTTGTGTCTAACTTCCATCCCCTGACAATGCTAAAAAATACAGTTCTTTTTGACTCTTCTGTCCAGTTCCAAACTCCTCCCCCAATTATTTCCTTCAGCTTAATTCTCCTTGCTCCTTGACCTCCTGTTCTCTTCTGGTTTTCTGACTAACTGTTTTCAAACACTAAGCAAGAATGATGCAATTTCTGTATTCCCAGTACCTTTTTCCCATTACTATACTACTGAATATACATCTTGGCTACTGCACTGTAAAAGTGTGAATGCTTCTCAGTTCATACATGAGAGATTTCTTGTCAGTGGCATCAACCTTCAAAGCCAGAAGTGTTTGCAATTCATACTTATTATTATTATCCCTGCAAGTGCTTCAGTTATTCATGCAGTAAGCACAAGTGATGACAAGTGATTTTGAGTTTCTCAGAGTTCGGTAGAAATAGTTTTAAAATGGCTGACTTCAGAATATTAAGCACCTTTCTGCAACAGAAAGAGAAATGCTGGTTTATATTTGGACATGAAAAAGAACACAGAAGCACTAGACCTTTTGAAAATCCTTTTGAAAAAAGTGCCTATATATTAATACATGGTTGTTTTTTGGAGTGTTTTTGGTTGGTTAGTTGGGTTTTTTTTTTTAATCAAAGAGATTTTAGCATGGATAACGAGTTTTTATCACCCTAATGACACAGCTACCTGAAAGTACGAAATTTCTTTAGCAGACATGGCACTTTGAGATTGAAGTTGGTAGCTCCATGTAACTACTACCTATCTTGGAAACAAAGATTATGAACAACCTGCAATTTTGCATGACTAGAACAGGTGAACAGGCTGTAGAGGATATTACAAGGAAATGTGAGAGGCAGAACTAACAAGGTGGTGCATTTTTCAGTCTGAGAACATAGTTCCCTAGTTAGAGGTGATCTCAATATTCTGATCCTGTGTAATAGTGACAATACAAACATTTCTATCTTTTCCACGACACACAGTATGTGGTAGGAAACCAAGTCAAACCCACCAAGATGTGTACCTGTTTTTTGCTGGACCTTCAAAATGAGAAGTGAACAACCTAAAGCAGGCTGCACTTTAACCAGTCTTCCACTGAGGGCCATGGTGGGATCATAATACCATGTCTTAAAATCAAGCACAGTTCATATTCATTGGTCTCAAGCCATCCTAAAGCATCATTCTATTTTCTTTGTTTGAGTTCAAGAGCACTTGCATTTATAATCATTCCTGCTTTCCCTCTAGGAGACTTACAGTATTCTTTCTCAAAAATTTGCTTTAGAAAAGAACATGGTGTGATTCTTGGGGTGTCCTGTGCAGGGCCAGGAGCTGGACTCCAGGTAAGAATGAAAATGTTGTAACACATAATCTCCAAGTTTGTTAATGCTCTGTTCCAAAAAAAAATGAAAGCAAACTTTTTCTTGGAATTTCTTCACCTTTTAGTGAAGTTAGAGTTGAGCCCTGGACAGTATTTTTTTCAGACCAGAATTCCAGCTCACTGCCATGACAGATGGAACAGAACAAGGTAAAGACAAGAATAGTTTTCCTAACTGGAAGTCTAAAAGTTCTTTTTAAGAACTGCTGACCACATTCCATCTCAGTATTAATCCCTTTCAACTTGCTCTCTGTAGAGACAAGTAGTGAGAATAGGTATCATAGTTTGATTCTGTACTGACTTCGTGTAACTGTTTCTTATTGTACTGGCAATCAAAGAACAGGTCTTTTATCTTGCCGCTTTTTTATTTCTACAACTATCTACATTTCATAATTTGGGTTACTCTTATTGTTGCAAAGCAGCACTACAGCAGAAATAAAGAATCTCTTGCTATTAAAGGAGGAATTATTGGAAGGAATTGTCCCAGCAGTTTTAAGTATGAAAAATGTCTACATCTCCCAAAAATGAGATCTTTTTTCACACACTGGGTCCCACGCTTGGACATTAGCTGCTGTGGAAATTCTGTCAACTGGAAACACCAAGAAGGTTCTCTGGCACACAAATCTGTCAGAATGTCTTCCTTTAGCAGCGCAATGCTACCCACTGGCATAAAGCAAATGAGTCACATCCTAGCCTTGTCCCTGGTTAAATTGATTTAGGTAGATTAAAATTACATGTTGGAAAATAACCAGAGTTTGTAAATAGGTGAATTAAAAAGCTGTTAATTTATTTTGATGGAGAAGGACTTTGGAAATGTGTTTCATTTACATTCCAGGGTACAAACATTAATAATATCAAGGTCAATGAAGAAGAGAGTTGACCTTCGAAGTAATTTGTTTTAGTTTTCAACTGTCAGATTCCATATGAGCTATGAATGTACTATTTACTCTCTTGCCATGTAAACTGACACGGGATTTGTTTCCCAAAATGACGTTTTGCAGCAGCTCAGAGTGCAAGTGTCGCTACAAAGTGAAGTGTGGAATTCTAAAGCAATTTTAAGGTTATTGGTAAAAAACACTATTTTATTTATGCCACTGTAGAAAAGTTGCCAGTAAAATGAGCTACAGAAAAAGAAAAAATATTTATACAAATAAAGAGAGCCAATATTTCTGTATTCTTTATAGCATTCTGTGTCTGCAACAATGCAAGGAAAAAGTTGCTTAAGGAAAGGTATTTTGTTTGAGGTAGGCTTGGAGACAGCACTCCAGCGCAAGTATTCATCAGGTTGTTTATGCAGATATAGGGCTTCTGTCAGACACTGGTAACATGCTTTGATTTACAATGTTTATGCTGATAAACTGTTACTGCAGGCTCCAGTAAGTCTTTTACCTATCCATCTAATGAACAACTGGACTTAAATTAGCTACTCATTTGATTTAAGTCATTTATCAGTTACCTTAAGGAGACTAGATTTTGTAGATCAGTACGAATATTAGGAAGCTCTCAGACTAATATGTAGATTACTCAATCAACATGCAAAATTGCTTACAGACTCACATGGACAGGTTAAACAAATTCTCAGCAATGGCTTTGTCAAAGCTACAAAGTCAAGCAGCTGAAAGTTCAGAAATATTGTACCCCTAGTTAATCCCCTAGAAAGTTTTGCCCTCTAGTTAATCCATCTGTCACACTAAATTATTAATATGGTATCAGAATTTCACACCCACAATCAAAAAAATGAATGTTTTGGAGAATGAGTTTGCATGGTAAAAGCAGTTCATAAAAAGCCATTGTCTTTTTTTTAAAGCTGGAAGATATATATGTATCACAAGCAGAGTTTGAAGTTTGAGCTGTTCAAAAGCTGCTGTGGATTTTTTCCTATACATCTGAACTGCTACTTGAGCTGCAGTTGACACAGCTGAGAGATAAAAGCTGGTATTCCACCCGTGATGAATTTGGGTAGAATTCCGTGTCCACCTGAATGAGGAGCAGAAAAGAAAAGCACAATTTCACTGAAGTCATGGAGTGGACACTAAGGAGAAATGAACCATGGAGAATTCACCGGACTAAGAAGTCTAACACCATGGAAATTTCTGGCAAAATCAAAAGAAAAAAGAATTGAAATTGAAGGAATGGAAATTCCATTAAGTTTGAGCTCCAGAGAGACCCATTCATTTTGTACTATGGATACCCAAAATAGTTAATAAAAATCTTGGAATATATATTGTGAAACTCAAAGAAAACAGAAAATCTTGCTTCCAAGATGTCTACAAGTTTTGCATCAAATCTTATTTTTAGGGTAAACTTGTAGGTATTATTCTAACAAATTCCAAAAATGGGATGAATCAAAATACTTGAATGAAACTGAATGAGGGTCAAAGAAAACTACAATGAAAACTAGTAACTTAAAATACTTGGGCTTTCACTTCAACCACAGCATTCCTGCCTGTATCAAGTCTTTTTTTTTTTTTTGGTCTGGACCAGATAAAAAATTGTGTCTTTGACACTAAATCGGATTCTATATAGAACTGATATTCATTTAGAGTCTTGAAACTGCTTGCATGTATTAGGACACTTGACTGCAACCACAGCGCAGACCAAATTTTTGGCTCGGAATAATGAACGGGTTTGGTGAACCTCCACTTCTTTCACCAGAAGGAAGGAGCAAAAAGGTAGTTTTAATAGAATGTATTTCGATCAAACTTGAGGAACATTTCAAAAGACCAATGAAAAGTTCTTCTCTAGGGCCCTAATATTAGCATATGAAAAAAAGTACTACATATTAAAAATGCAAGAGAACAAGTGAAATGATATTTGGGGTGCAGGAAGAAACAACTTAGCTCAGGAATTTAGCAGTTAATGGAAACATGACACTCAGTTTGTAAAGGAGAGAGAAAAGTAAAAAATGTAGACATGCATTACAAAGGGGAAGGAGATATTTTGAAAACTATAAGGGAGGAAAGGCTACATGGCAACCCTTTTTTTATATGTTTCTGAGAAAGGAGAGACATTACAGTAGTTTTACTCTTTTTTTTTAGTAAAGTATTTTTAGTGCTTTTTACTCTTCTACTCTTTTTTTTAAGTAAAAAAAAAAGAAAGCTCTTAGCCAACAAGTTCAGCATCTTCTCAAATACTCATTCATTTTAGAAATGTCTTTTTTTACGAATAAAGTGTATGAGTAGTCATAGTCCCACAATCCTGTCACTGCTATTGCTGGCTGACATTTGAAGTGATTCTGATTTTGGAAAAATGTACTTTACTTTAAAATTAGCCTAATATATCACAAATTACAGTAAAATGGTAATTGCCATTTTGCACAGCATTATGATTATAGACACCACAAGAAATAGCTGAAAGATTACATCTGTTTAACTATGGGCAATGCGTGTTTAAAGGTCAAATGGGATGTTTTTGTGGAAAAAACACAAGAAGACAAACAAATCTAAAACCCAAAGCCTACTGCCACATTTTCAATCCCAGGTGAAAGTCTACCTTAGTATCCATAATGTACAGGTTATCAGCACAGGTAATTAGCACAGAGGCTTGTACACAAGTGTTTGACGACATGCACTACGTGTTTGACATTGCTGTCCGTTCAACTTGTGCAGTAACAAGAATACTTGAAGAGTAGCTAGCATGTTGAAGAAAGAAGTTCACATTTTTCCGATTTTACTTATGTGTTTTAAAGAAAATATCCTAATTAATAAATGGGAAATATAATATATTAAAATTGCTGCTATTCCTCCTGTTCAAATTAGCTTCCCGTGAATCTCATTACTACTAGCCAACAAACCCCCCTTCCTTAGCATAGCCTTGGGTTTAAAACACTCTAATGCAATGGAACATTTTTATCATTAATATTAATACATTTAAAAATTGTATATAAAACAGATTAAATAAAATTTGAGAATTACAGTCTGTAAATCAGAATAATATAAAGAAAATACTGCCATAGGAAAATGTTGAGAAGATAGCAGCCTGAAATTTTAAGACAGGAAGTGTTTACGCTTCATGAAAGTAAACCAAGGCTAACACAGACCTGTGTTTTCATGTTTCAAGTGACACAGCAAAACAGCAGCCTGGTGATCTGCACAGATTCGTGTGTGCTTTTTGAATAGGCTACTATGGATGAAGGTGCATAAACACAGGATTATTTATATATATCAAGAAAAAGAATGGTTCCATTGAACAAACTCTTTGTGTCAGAGGCTACATGTAACTCCTCTGGGTTTTTAGTCTTTGCAATACCTGTATGCATGATTTTAAAGGCTTAGTCTCTGAGCATTCAGCATTTCCCTAATGCAAACCAGATAAAAATGACTTAGCCATTTATCTTCCAATGGGTAAAAATGTGACAAAGGCCAGCTGCTAATTACAAAAGACTCAAGAGAAGATCAAATTGAATGGATGAAACCTGCTTATCTTGCAAGTTGAAATAATGGCAAAAGAGATATGTATAGCAGCATTCATTAAACAGAAATCACAACCAAAACTCTGATTAACTTACAACCAAAATTTCTGTAAGTTATGGGACAGTATCTTTTCAAAAATTAAATATGCTTGTTGCAAGAAAATGTCTTTTGATCATACTGAGCTGTTCAACATTTGACATACAGACCACTTTTCTTCATGCTCAAAAAAATTTCTTTCTCTTGAGGACAAACTCTTTTCCAAAAGGCATATTCATTTAGCAGTTGTAATGAATCCAGGCGTTTAAAATTTGTCAGTAACATAATGTTGTTTAATCTCATGTTGTAACACAATCTAGTTAGGTGGTTTTAGTTAATTTCAGCTAGGTTTTTTCCAATCAGCCTGTCAGATGATGTTGTGTACCCATTAGTAAAAATGGATACCTTTGACATGCAGTGTGTTTTTGGTTACTTGAGATAGTCAGATAACACTGTTTGTCTGGAGCAAAAGAAAATAGAAATCTGGTCACTAAATTTAAAAATAAGATGGTTTGACTTTGTGTTTCTAAAATAAAGACTAAACAACTCCAAAATGCAAGCTGCAGACACATCTTAGATATCAGTCTTAAAATGTCACTAGCAGTTCAGGACACTAGAGTCAAGGATATTTAAATTCTTTAGCAGGGAGACCTGGAAAGCTTATCTGGAGATTAGAGAGGTTATTTTATGATGAAAGGCTTCAAGACTTCAGAATCTGTTCAGTATTTGAAAGAAGAATAAAATGATCATAGGAGGGTACCAGTGAACCTGAAATAGTACTGCACAGATTATAAATGCAGCAGAATTAAAATAGGAAGATGGACAAGGAAGTAAGTAATACTGAAGGAAAAAAAAAAGATGATACTTCTCTGTGTTGCATTAAGAAGCAATGGAACACATGAAAGGCAGTGAAAAGATTGTTAAGGGGGATTCTCAGCTGCTTAAATCCTCCGTGCCACTATTTTGCAGCTGTTAAAGTGGCTGCATCTGTCCAAAGGTACCTCGATGGAGTTGGTTTTACCACATCATGCCCTACTTGCAACATGTTCAGTATCTCAGGCTTTTAACTGAAAGAAAATCAATAGGCTTCTTCTCTCCTTTGCCTTCTCTTCCATTTCCTTTTGTATTTACTGAAGCATCTTCCACTTGCTCTACTACTTCTTGATAATCACACTACATACTTACACTAGCTGACTCCATCCATTCTTTCTATTTCATTCAGTTCATCAATAACCTGTGACTCTGCCACACTGAGATTACTGCTCCATATACATTCTAAACTAAAGGATCTTCACCTCCATTTGCCATCTTACTGTTCATAGCACAGTGCATCTTCATCCCTTATCTTTCAGAAGCATTTTTAAACAGAATTTTACAGACTCCTTATAAAATACATATTATCTTATTTTCTTACCAGTGTTTTTTACTACACTGATCAGTTATTATTCAGGTCTTAAATCTTTGCCATCCTAACACCTCCACAGCCTTCCACATTTACTCCTTTTCTTAATACCTATTTCAGACTCTGTGGGCCTGTAGTTCAGTTTTTCACTCATCCAAGTTTTCTCTTATAGTTTCTTTTCCCTATCGTACCAGACTCTCCTAACTTTTAATATTATCTCTGGTGAACATTATGCATGGATTCAGCTGTAATTTGTGAGTCAATGGGCTCATCTCTTTTACACAACCAGCCAGCTCCCCCTTTTATACATGTTTTTAACCTCCCGCTTCTCCAATTTCATTACTCTAAGTGGCCCTGATTAAGTAGCTCAAACTTAGCATAGCTAACCCCAGAAAAACTTTTGACTTCTCTAAATCCTTACCCATATCTATTCTTCAGTGCTTAGCTTTATTAATAGAAAATAAAAATTCTGCAGTAGCTCAAGATTATGTTTAAAACTCTTGCCCTTCACTTAAATTCTCCCTTCTTCACAAAATCAAACATAGAGAACTTTATCCCTTCAAAGTGAAAAATACTATCCAGTCCTAACTTCTTTCTTTCTTGGTAATCCATAATCTTCTTGCCTTCTCCTCAACTCTTGCTCACTTCTTGTCTCTCCTGATTTACTCCTCAGATCATTTTTCTTCATTATACATTGAACGGTCTTACCAAAATCATAATTTCTGTTTTCTGTGCTCATTTGAAACTTTTTTCAAGGTGCTCCCCAAAGAACCACATTTCAGGAAATCAGAGACACTAATTCACATTAGCTAAATTAATTTTTCCATCTCAACATCACATAGTAATGAAACAAATCAGGTAATTTTCTAAATAAAAGCATTACACATAGACTTTCTAAGATGTCTGGCCGCAAAAACACTAATCCAGAGACTGGTTTAAAGTGTATACCCTGTGAATATAACTACATGGTATCTGTAAGGCTGATGCAATTGGAGCCCAGGTCTACAGACAATCTGAATATGAAATTTCATTTTTAAGTTAATGATACTCCAACATAAGCAACCTTCTAACACCAGCCTCAAGTAATTAATGGATTTTTTTTGCATCTGCTTGTTTCACGGGGTGTATTTGGTATTGCAAAAATAGTCAAGAGATAAGGAAGGCTGGTAAGGCTTTTGCCAAAAAAAAAAGACAAACAGTTTTGTCTTGACAGGGAAAATGAATAAAAGTCTCTTCCCTCAAAAAAAAAAAAATCAAGAAAAAACCCCAAGCCAATCATACTTTGGTTATAAAAAAAGCAAAACAAGAAACCAAAACATAAAAAAGAAAGATTTTTTATAAGGTAAGTTTCACTTATTGAGAGAAAAATTAAATTGTCATCTTACAGTTAGTTTTTATTCCCTTTTAATATTAAAATACACTCTTACAGCAATTCACAATTATATGTTTTTCATTAGTATTTACAAGTGAAGCAGACTACAAACTGGCCATCAGAAAGCAGTGCCAACATGCAGAGGCACTGTCTAAATCCATCTATATCTATAATACATAGAGATATAAAAAGCCTCAGGTAAGAATAATGATCTATTATTTATCTATTATAATAATCTACTTCTTCTTACCCCTCATTCATATCTCATTATGTCACTTTTGGCTATTTTTCTCTAAAATTACTAGAGAAAAACAGCCAAAAGTGTGTTGGGTAGGAAAAGATATTATCAAATCAAGGCAGGAACATTCACAGACATAAACAACCATTTGTGTTTAAAAATTCCGAAAGTCTTATCCAGTTCCACGCTCCTGTGATGGCTAGATAGAAAAACTGAAGGGCAGAAAGCATAACCACCTCCAGCCTTCCATCTTGCTCTTCAGACAGTTTTTCCTATCCTCAAGGATACAATTGATGTGCCAATCAATGAGCTCCTGAAATGTCAAAGAGTTCTTAACACCAAATGTATCGTGGTAAATCAAAAACAGGCTAAGTCAAAATGAACATAAAGTACTCAGGCAAGACAGCATTTATCAGGAGGTTCAAGTCAGAAACCCATCCCTCATCAAGTCATCTCACTGCAATCCACTGTTACATCAAAGATTAGCAGAAGTACAACCAGGAACTGCTAAATTATGTTTAAGATACATAACAAAAAAACAAAAATGAAAACCAAACCAGCATGGAAATCATGAAACAACCAAACTGAAAATGTTGAGAAAACAACTTTCAACTTTGATGCGTCTGCTTTCCATCTGAAAATAAGACATGATATGGCTAAATGAAAAGTAAAGATGATGGATTTTTTCTCAAGTTATATAAAGATTTTATACAACAATTAATCAAAAGGGCCAAGTAATGTCTCTGTATCTACATCCTTACACCTTATTATATTAACATCCATTACACCTTATTCCCACAAAACCCCAATGTAAGGAGACATAAATATATGAAGCAATCTTCTAGACACTTAATACTATATGTAAGGCTGCTATTTTGCAACAGTAGAGTTTTGCTGTAATACTGAGAAACCTTCATCATACAAATAAGTTAGTGGCAAAATTCAGTGTAAAGCTGAGACCTATCCATATGCAGCATCCAGCACAGTGAAGAGTTGAGGTATTCTAGAATACCTAAGATCAAAATGTCTGTAAGGTTTTGTACCTCTTCATCTTTCTAGAGCACAAACACCTGACCAGGAGATTTCTTATAACTATAAGCCAGTATAAGGAATTTGGTACATGACCCTTTTTGGGAACGTAAGTAATTTCCTACTGAGAAATTTACCTATAGTTTAATGAAAAGTCATTGATCTCTGCCCACCATCTGCTTAGTCCAACTGTTTATTTAACATGTTGGGCGATAGCAACACTTTGTCTCGGAAATTACCCGTGCTGAAGCTAATGAACATCATGTTGTAATTTTAACTAGATTCAGATTTATCTCCAGTCCTAGCCAAGCACTGAGTCCATTAGTTACTGACAGTGACTAGTGTGTTTGGTTACCATATCAACTCACAAACTGTTCCACTAAAATCAAGATAACCAAACATGCAAAGTTATCTCAACAATTCTCAGGTGGGATACAATCTTTATTTCGAGGTGTCATCCGTTAACAACATATGTATACAACACCTGAATTTGATTAAGAAAACTTCTTTTGGATGCTTTTGTGCTCCAAAATTGTAGACACGTATGCCCTGTAAACTCCAGGATAGATCAGAAGGGCTGACTGTGGTGCTTATGGGAAACACAACCAACAACTGCTAACCTGTATTCAAAAAGAGATAGGAACTCTTGTATTTCACTGGAAATCGCTCACATACAAGTAAAACATCCTCCCCTCATAAAGAGTTTGCAATCTAAAAATACACCGTCAGGTAATTTATCATTCAAAAGAATACCCTTAGAGACAGGTTATGTAGGAGATTCTCCACCAGATACCTGTACCTCTCAAAATGTGGTATAAAAGGCCAGGAAGGGCAGCTGAGTTCTGCTAGCACAACCCAGCTGGGAGGAGGTGATCCTCTGAGTAGCAGAATGCGGCCTTAACTCATACACACCTCTAGGCTCAAACCATTTTGCTTCTTCAAACTTGCCATGAACAAAGTGTTCAAACTGGCTTACAATTTGTTGAAACCAGTTTAATTCACGGTACCACTGCTACAGTGCCTCTGCTAACTCCTGATCTCAAAAAAATATTTTTTTACAAAAGCTGGATTAATTGCATACCCTACATCATTGCTGACAAAACAGCATGAAACGAGGTTTGCAAATGGTGTCAAATTGGACATTGCTAATACACAATAGTGAGTGATGTCTTATACAAACATGCAATAGAGCAGGATGAGGAAGTTAATATAACAATTACCCAACTCAAAATGACATTTTTCATGTCCATCCTATTTAAAAACAAAGTATCTGAAGCAGCTGACTCCCAGACACCAAAGCGACTGAATAACTGATGGTTGGCATTATATATGTGTTGCTCAAGAACAAACACACTTGAGCAGTCATAAGCACAAGGCTGTATTATAGACCTACAGCATGAATGCTTCTCACATTTATTATGTAACAGTCTCCACGTAAAGACAAAGGACAGAGACTTGCAAGGTTGGTTGCTTTCATGCCATTTACAAACAATGGTAAAATGGGCATGTTAGGACTCTGTTTTGCTATACTATGGTCTGAAACTATCCATCTTTCAGCAGCACATACAGGGAATATTTTAATCTAGAAATAACTACTTGGCTGCTAGTGAAAAAAGAAGCACCAAACACAGCAGTAGAGAAACTGAAAAGATTTTTAAAATCTGTACATTACTGCGCTGCAAACCACTTATCTACAAAATTAGTTTGAGGTTACAAGTATGTCCAGCCTACTCTTGTATATGCATTATGTACAGTTCTGCAGCAGTGGAATGAAATTTTGCAGCCAATGCCTTTCACATAGAACTAGTTTGTGCTGAAACAATTTGCCAGTCTTATTTACCTGTTATTTGCTGCAGTACAAAGAAATTCTAACTGATACAGGTTAGATTTCTGATGTCACACAAAAAAACAACAGCTGTCTTACAAAATTCACTAAAGCTAGCTTGCATCTTCCCTGCCAAAATTAATCACATATTCTAAGGATGCCCAAGTGCTTCCTTCTGTTTCTTCCTCTGTCCCTGAAAAGCAGAGCTGCATTCTCTACTTTTATGTGGGTAATTTCTCCACAATAATATTTTTTAATGGCATTCAGGATTACAAAATGGAAGAAGATCCCATTTCACTGCAGCCATTTGTTCCTAACACAGAGAGGGAGGTAACAGTATGACAGGATGGAAGCTTTCTCTCCTATCTCCACCTGCTCCCTCTGTAACTTTTTTTGTACTATTCCAACAGACTTTAAATCTTACTTACAAAAGCCAATATACCAGATGTCCTTGATTGTCCCACCTGCTGGCTGTGTTTACACTCTCCATGACTGATCCACCTATCCATCCTCATGCATGCACACATGAAAGAAGCACTGGGCAGTGTGCACGATGTGTTCTCTCTTGGACCTGGCACAGGGTATGTGAAGAGTGATAGCTGTTTGCTTTACAGCTTTTATTTTGGTTCTAGCTGCACAGCCTCACGTGCTTTGCTCAGGAGGTTCCATGTTGACAATCCATAATATCTGACTTGAAAGCCACCACACCAGCAGGATCTGGTCTGGGAACTGAAATACGACAGCCTTAGCTACTCAATTTGGGTTTATCTGCCTGGAGATAATATAAAATCCCTCATCAGTCAGTACATATCTTCCTCACCTGTGTTTTGATCATCAGGGCTATGGTTTTCACACAGCTGTTCCCACCTTGCTTTTTCTTTAATACAAGCTTTTAAAGAATCATGTGATGAGCTCAGGAAATCTTGGCTTCTATCTGTGCTTCTCCTGAGAAGCAGGCCACACCATGCACACAGTTCTGTGTCACACAGCATAGCTGAAACTTGTTTACTGCTATCAAAGCTTATTTACAGCCTATCAGAAAGCTAAAAATACTTTTAATTTTCCCACAATATAAAGCAGACTGCCACTGTACTTCTCATCAAATCAGATACCCTGCCAGGGAAACATAGAGGCTTCTGCATTCAGTCTTCAGTTGCTTCATCTGGCTGCTCAGAACAAGGGTTACAAAGTCAAAGCCTCATTACAGGATCATTGTGCAAATACAGCAATTTACAATCAAGAAATATATGTCCAAAAAAATACTGTCTTGCAAACAAACATTGTACAAACAGACCTCTGCATATACTGCACAATACCATCACATTTTTCCTGTTTTTCTAGAATATGTCTCAAATACTGCCAATATGTACATCTGTCCATTTTATAATCCACAAGTACAGAGCAAAGTCATGTATATAAATATGTTTACATATAAATATCTACTATTTTCAGTCATTTAAATTGGAAACTACAAAGCAAGAGTTATGCCTACAGTTGCATGTATTAATATTCCTAGTTCTTTAATGACGGATTTCTCTTACTGATGAGATGATGTTGTATGTGTTTGTGATTCCATGCTTTTTTCTAAATGACTACTCTTATCTGTATACAACATGTTATTAAGACTATTTTCCCACTTTTCAGTGACTTCCTACCTTAATCACATCCCTCAGAATTTGGGGAATGGACCCAAGATTCAGATATGTTGAAGAGTTCAGTTATGGTAGCTACAAAGAGACCAATTATGGTTAATTATTGCTATTACTAATCCTAATTAGTAAGCAACAATTTGTTCAGAAAACTAACTGGAAAAGGGAAGAAAGAAAATCAACAACGAACAAGAAAAGTCTGTCTCAGTTCATTTTCTGCGTTGGCAATGATTTATTTGGTTTTGTGGGCATGTTTGCCACCCTACAGCTGCTTTCATAGTCTCTGTTTCTTGAGATATCTGAAGAACTAAGTCTGATACAAAGATTTGATGGATGTCTGCCTAACTAATGTATGTAACTATTACTTTGTATTTTTCTTCTTTATTACATTTTCAGAATCAAAAAGAGATAAGCATTAGTACCAGTCTCTGTTATCAATATCAAGAAGACACACACAAAAGATGTTTGAACAAAATGAAATTCTACATGTCAGTGGTAGACAAGCTGTTGTTGGAAAGTGCCAGATAATTAAATTTTATAGAGAATTACAAATTTTGGACCTCTCACTGTGAGGAGATCTGTCAGACACAGATAAGAATTTGTAGTTTTAAAATATACAAGGTTTCATATCGCATCTTCTTTTAATGTGAGAACAAAACAAACCAGCTGTTTGTGCCAACAGCTCCGAGCAGTTTGTCATACAGCAAAGGATAATGCACTGCTCTGGTTGGGTCACCACCATTCTGACACCAACAGACAGAACCACAGATAATAAAGTAGGAATTTGTATTCACCCAGTTTACCAAAAAAATAGTGGGAGGGCAGCAGAGGATGTATGTATCTCAGGACAGTGCCCTAACCAAGGGTGCAAAGAACAGGCAGCCCCAACAGCAGAGCAGGCACAAGAAGGGACACAGAAGGTCTGCATGACTCCCCCTGAAGCCCTGGATACCCCACCCTGAGTCAGCATGGGCTGGGTCTGTTCTATGGCATGTTTTGCACATGCAGGACATAATAAAATGATTCACAGTGATACCGAAGGCAAGTCTTTTTAAATACTTTAAGGGAAGGAATGTAATTTTAATATTTTTTCTTTTTAATGCCACATACAAAGGTTACACACAGAACCTGCTCACTTGCTGTGAGATGAGGTTAGAAAAAAGACCCTCAAGTCTTCCAGACTATCCTGAGAAAATGACGTTTACTTTCTCTGGCTGCTCAAACTGTTTGAGAGACACTGTGGTGTCTGGGGCACCTGTCCTGCCGCTCGCAGCAGAGGCTGAAGGGCACTGGGAGGAGAGGCAGGGGCTGCCCAGCGCTGGTCACAGCAGGTTCCAGATGCCCCAACTGCACCCACCACAGGGCACAGCTGAGGTAGGGACAAAACCCCCTGGGAACACCTCTGGGAAATGTATCTAAGACAGTGCAAAACCACTTAGGATGGTGCAAAACCACCAGTAGTGGGAAGTGAGAGGGGAAAGTGTGAGAAACAGCCCTGTCACCAAGGTGAGAGGAGGAGGAGAGGGAGGAGGAGCCCCAGAGGCTGGAGCAGAGACTCCCCTGCAGCCCATAATGGGGACCATGATCATGCAAGTTCCCCTGCAGCCTCTGGAGGTCCCTGTGTTGGACAAGGGGAAGAGGATGAGGAGTGAGTGACAGGGATCAGCTGTTATAAACTGGCCACAAACCTCACTTCCCACCAATCTGTGCTGCTCAGTGGGGACAAGCAAAAGGGTTGGGAATGAAGGAGTGAATTTGAGAAGAACAAGCGGAGAAAGTGTTTTAGGTTCTGTCCTTGTTTCTCACCATACCAGTCTATTTTAATCAACAATAAATTAAGTTAATCTCCCTCAAAATGAGCCTGTTTTGTCTGTTAAGGCAAGTGATGTCCCTGCCCTCATCTTGAGACAGCTGGAGTGAGAGAGGGGCTGGGTGGGAGCCTGGCAGCCAGCTGAGGTCAGCCCATTGCTCTTGGGAATCAAATTTGGGAACTGAATTTCACAAGTTCAGGTAGTCCAATCATACAAAAGTGACCAAAGTTCGTTACTTATTACAATGCTAAGCACAGTTGCTGACAGTGAGGTGAGCAGCACTTGCTACACAGAAAATATATGCTGTTCCACCACCTGATACCCACAGCCACCTTCTGTGAGGGCTCAAAGTTCTGGAGTGGTTTCAAAAGCTGCTTAAACTGATTTAAGGCTTTGCTACTGCCAAAAGAGAAGAGATCCTGCCCTACTTTTCACATGCACATCACTGCACTATTTTCTTTTGAGGCAGCAATAAGGCTTATCTGGCTGAAAACTACTGTTCATTTTTAGTGCTGGAACAAAAAGGGAGCAAAAGATCACCACTTCCAGCAAACACACTATCATGAAACTATGCCCTTGGAGGGCTTCAGGCTCATGGTTTCAATGTACCTCAGAAAATGACTATGCTTATGAGACTTGGATCATAGCTATTACCCCAGCTTCACACTGGGGTTTCTTAAAATGTCCATCCTGATTTATTCAGATGTAAAGATAGTAAGAAATATCCTGCTGGGTTTTTTTGAGGCAATTTGTCACAAAATTTTTTCAACATTGCTTGACCAAACCTGTGACAGGACCAGAGGACTTTCTGAACCAATCTAAATTTATGGTCTACTAATCTGGTATTCTCTCTGCAACAAATGACAAGGTCAATCATTTAACAAATGTGCATGACCTCCTGCAGTAGTTATCTGTAACAGAATTCAGTCCATGAAAGAATACCCTACCCAATTAGGCATTCACTCTGCCCTACACCTTGGGTCTTCTTCTTCCCCCTAAAATCTTAAAATAATTTACTCACAGAAACATAGAATATGCTGAGTTAGAAGGGACCCAACTCGAGTTGGAAGGGTCCGACTCCTGGCCCCAAGAATCCCATTATGTGCCTAAAAAGCATTGTCCAAATGCTTCCTGAACTCTGTCAGGCTTGGTGGTGTGACCACTTCCCCTGGGGAGCCTGTTCCAGTGCCCAACCACCCTCTGGTTGAAAAGCTTTTTCCAGATATCCAACCTAAACTTCCCCTGACACAGCTTCAGGCATTTGCTTGGGTCCTGTCACTGCTCATGAGAGTGAAGAGATGGGTACCTGCTGCCCCTCTTTCCCTCATGAGGATGCTGAAAACCACACTGAGGTCTCCCCTCAGTCTCCTCTACTCCAGGCTGAATAAACCAAGTGACCTCATACGGCTTCCCCTCTGGACCCTTTTCCATCCTTGCTGCCCTCCTGTGGATGCTCACTAATAGCTTCATGTATTTTCCATATTGTGGCACCCAGAACTGCCCCCAGCACTCCAGGTGAGGCTGCCCCAGTGCAGAGCAGAGCAGGACAATCCCCTCCCTTGCCCGGCTGTGATGCTGGGCCTGATGTCCCCCAGGACAGGGTTGGCCCTCCTGGCTGCCAGGGCACTGCTGGCTCATCTGCAACTTGCCATTGACCAGGATCCCTCAGGTCCCTTTCCATGGCACTGCTCTCCAGCATCTCATTCCCCAGTCTGTCCTTACATCCAGGGTTACCTCATCCCAGAACCCAGCACTCGCTCTTGTTAAACTTCATATGGTTGGTGATTGGTTAAGGTCTCTCTGTAGGGCCTCTCTGCTCTCAAGGGAGTTGACAGCTCCTCCCAATTTAATGTTGTCAGCAAATTTATTTAGTAATCCTTTGTGTCCCTGTCAATCCAAAACAGTTCTGAATTTCCCCAGCTTCTTGGCTTCTAATGGAGCTTTTATCCAACCAGTTAAAAAGCCACAATTCTCTTCCCAGATATGGTGTGCACTTGTAGGTGCATACTTTCCCCATAAAACTATTTTCCCACATAGTTTTAGTTTCTTTTTTTGCCTGCCAAAAGGAAAGAAAAGGCACGTTCCCCCCGCCACACAAACATATGCAGGAGAATGAGTGTCTGGTTTCTGACCATCACTGATGCTGAGATTGACTGGGACAAACAGCAAGGGCTCCCAGTCCCACCTCCGCCTCAGTGAGCCAACTGCTTGATTGTTCTCATGTTGTTTAACAGCTTATGTGTAATTGCTGCTGGTTTAGACTGTAACACAGTAAGTGCAGCACTGTGGGAAGAAAGAGGCCTGTTTCTGCACCAGCAGCTTTATTCTCTTTCTTTCAGGAAGGGTAAGTAAGATCTGGACTTGACTGCACTACTTTGTGAAATTTTGTTTTCCCCAAAAAAGAAAAGTCTTTGTTGCATCTGAATCAATCTGAATCATCCAAGCCCATAAATCTCATTGCAGCTTATGTTGCCAGTATAAAATAGTTGAATTTACTTTCAGCTAAGGAGGTTATAAAGAGCTTAATTTCAACACATTGATTAAATTCTTGCATTTATTGTTTTCCATATTTTTAATGGATGCACACACCATAGATCTATGTAACATCCCATTTTCACTGTTGCTTAATGGTTTACCTTTAAGATGGCAATGATTAAAGGAGGCAAGATGTATCCATCTACAGCCTAGGGACTTTAATTTACCAGTGAAAAGCTGAATCTCAAAAGAGAAATTAAATGAAGAGTTAGTTCAGAAAAAAAAGGAGGTAAAAAACATAGTAATAGGAAATTTTTTTAAAGCCTTTGTTTTTAGAAAGAGGTTTACAGTCTATCAACCTTTGTTTGCCCATAATTTTAGTGTTCATTGCAACAATACCTTAGTCCTTATTTCTTGCACAGTCCCAGGATTCTAGGGCTCCTTGATTTTCACAAATGGGCTAGAAAATAAACACTTCCAGGGCAGGAAAATGGGAAACAACTCATGAGAGTTTTGCTAACAACTAGCATGGTATCTTGAATTTAAATGGGTCAGACCATTGAGACTGGTTGATCTGGGGCCTCCTGATTCTGGATCTGTACTATTTACAGTCTTTCTCTGTGCTCTGTGGATATTCCCTTAGCTGGCCTGAGCACCATTCTGCCTTTTTAGGATGTTCAAAGCAGCTACACTGGAAGTAATAGTTCCTGTGAGAGGAGACCTGCTTTCATCCCTGTTACTATCAAGCGATAAATACCTCCAAAGCAAAAAATACCAAAATCTACACACCATAAGTATCATAAATATTTCTAAATGAAAAGTAGTATTAAAGAGAAATTGCATCTAAAACACTTCAAGGAATATTTTTGCCAGTATAATGGTGTTTTTAAGTAGGAAGACTCCTTGTAACACTTAAAATTTTCAATTTTATTGTATTTCACCAATCACTTCCTAACACTCAGAAAGTCTCAGAAGGCATTTCCTACTAACTATGCTTATTACAGTAACCCCTTAAACCCATTTTGTAGTATACCACATAGACATCAGCATGCTAGGGGACCTACCAAACAAGTTTTCTGACTCAGGTGACAAATTAAGAAGCATTTCTAGTTCAGATTTGTACATCAGATCCTCAGGTTTTGCTGCAATCTTAGGTTACCAGTATAGATTTAAAGAAAAAATTCTCCTAGATTCATTCCTATTCTATTTTTGCTTTAATTTGCTTTCCCACTTCATATTTACCTTACAGACAACTTTATTCTATTTCATTTTCCTGAGAACTTCATTGTAGCTCATGGGTCCATGTGGATCATCTCTTTAGTAGCAATACTCTTCAGGGCACAAGACAGTCAAATGTGCATGCAAGTCCTTGAAGCTATTGTTCAAATGGCAATTCAACTTTCAAATCCCAAAACATTTGTTTCATTTAAATTAGTCTGAGTTATAACACTGGTGACTTACTCCCAGACACATTCGTAAGACAGTATTTCATATTCTCAGAAGAAACTGCCTGTAACTGAGATATGCAAGACAGTGAACAGAGATGGAAATTAATTTTATCACTGCGATGAATACACTACTACTTCAATCAAAATTTATTTTGAAGTTTTGGTGGAACAGGAACAGATTCAGGGGAATTAGAAGATTAAATATTTTTGATAGAATCATAGAGTATGCTGAATTGGAAGGGACCCATCAGGATCATTAACTCCTGTCTTTTAAAAATGAAGAGTCTCTTTACCAATGTAAGTACCTTGCAGGAAATAAAGACTTCTATATTAAATATATTTATATCTGGATGTTATTACGCTGTTAATACAATTGTGACATGAATTTAATTTTTGGCTCCTAAAATCAGAAAAGGGTCTAGAATACAAGCCTGATAGTATAATCTTACCTCCTAATTTCACTGTGCTGTCTATATCACTGATAGAGAATTTTATGAAATGACTACAGAAGCAATGGGACTGCCTGGTGGAGACTGAGGTGTACAAGCATTAACTCAAATGGAACTCATCAGCTAAAAAGGCACAGCAGACATTCTATCTGCAACCTGGAAAATCACAGCACCTTTCTCTATGCAGCTACATTGCATAAGATACTCACAGGCAAAAATATAAGGACACACGCTGCTGAATGTACTAATCAAAGACAAACCCTACTCAGAAGTGATCTGTTTAGTGGTGCACAATGGCAGATGCCACAGCATATTTTTTTGTGATGCAAGGCTGCTCAAGATCATCTATGGATAATGAACCATGACAGCTTGGGATTTGATAAAACATAAATTGATGGTGAAAGAAGGCAAAGAATACAACTACTATCTCAACAAGAAATGCAAATCAACTGGATTTTTTTTAATCTTTAATGTCAGAATGAAATATCATGTATTACCACAAAATTCATGTGTTCATACCACATGTTCATTAATCTAACAAAAATGTGCATCAGAAAAAGTGATTTCATTAATTTCTTTACTATCTCCATATTAATTCTTGGAAAGTGCCATGGATTAAAGCATTTAATAGGTTATAGAAGGTAACAGAATCTTGTTTGTTTAAAATACCTTATATGATTGGCATCAATGCAGGGTTCACAGGGGAATCTTGAATGAAGGGTCTTCTTCTTCACAGTTCAGAAAATTATTCCTTTTCTCCCTTTAAAAGAAAGACATTCAATGTAAACAATTACCAGTACCTGTAGTGCTGTATTTTCCATCTTTCACCATAAACAACTGCTGCTTAAAAACTCTTTTAAATGTACTTGGTTTGTTCACTGCTTTTCAGCTGATTGCCCGTAGCTGATTATCATGAGATTTAATCAGACTGTTAAGAGACACAGAACGAAAATACATGAACAAAATTTCTTCATCATGGACTGATTTGGACTGTTTTCTTGGTGTGCTCCAATATTATGTATTTCTGTAGATTTCATCAGTGAGCCAAGTAAAGTGCACATCATATCTTTCTACTGCTGGAACCCAAAAGATTCCTTAACTTAGCAGGCTCATTGAATTCACATGACATTGGAAAGACATGGATTTACACTGGAACATTTTTTAACTTCTATACACAAAAAGACAATTTCAGAACAGTTTGGATTAAGGGGCAAAAGTGGTATCAGTCAATTCAATCTTAGACTCAAAACTATTTCTTTCCTAGAAATATTCTGATCATACTATATATATTTTTTTTTCCTTCTCTGCTCTTCTGTTTGCCTTCCATAAAGTCTCATATTCTGGTAAATTAAAGGAATTCACATGACTTTTCCCCCACAGCTATAACTAGAAGCTCCAGTTAAGACTGAATGCTCACTGTGCTGGAAGTTGTTTGAACAAGAGTGTTAGACAGTTTTAAGATTTTTATAAATCAAATCCCTTAGACAATAAAGAACAGGAGTAAAGCTATATCGATATATTTGTTCTACAGATGAAAGCTAAGGCACACAAATATTAAACAATATGCTGAAAGTCACACAAGTCTGGTTCAAGGATCCTTCTTAGTCTTAAATGCCTTGAATCCTTATCTAGTACCTGAATCATACCCCACAAAGCCTGTCTCCAGCCCCCATATCTTATATGTAGCACTTGGGAATATTTTCCTTAGGAGGAAGCACTATCAGTATTTAATTTTTTCGGACTTGACAATATTTAAAAATAAAAAATTACAAATAAAGATTTTTTTTTAAAACAACAAAAAACATTCAATAAATAAAAAATAATTAAAATAATCTAAAATACTTAGGAAGCTTTCATTTTTCATTAGTTAAATGTTAAGAAATCAATACTGTAAAAATGATGGAATTTTCTGCAAATGTATATACCTATTATTTGCCTTCTAATTTTTAGGGAATAAAGTCCATATCAGCAAGTGCATTGCATTGACCTAGAGTCACCAAAGTCTGAGGGTACAAGAATTTACAGCTCCACATAATGTGTCTTTTCTATCAGAAAAGGAAAAAAGACTAAAGCCTTTGAATTACTCCAGGACCTAGGGTTTTAATGAAATAACTATCAGGAAAAGCTGGTTAAAAATGTTCTGACTTTCACAGTCAACAATTATTTTGTAGCTTGTGGCTGTCTGGGTAGAATATCTTTATTTATCAAAACAACAAAGTGAAATTAAACTCATTAGATGCAAACCACAACATTAATAAAAAAACATCACTGCAATGTCAAGCACTCAAAGTTTAACTCAGTCTATTTCTGAGGCTTTATGAAAGTCTGTGAGTCACAGTTTTTTTGTGGGGAGCTATGCTTATGCAGTGCCTAGGTTGTTTTTTCAAGGAATTTAAGGGGTTTACCTCTCCAATTCATGAATGCTCTAGAATTCATATATCTTATGGAACAGATCCTTAAAATAAAAGAATTATTTTTGTGATGAAATTTCTTTAATATAAAAAAAAATCCACTAATTTTATACACCAAATAATAGATCCTTATTTCCTCTCCACGTCCTTTTTTTTTTTTTCCTCAAGCATGTAATATATATTGTATGTTCCTATATATCCAAGACAACTCCCACTGAATTCCATTTTCCTGCCTTCCTGGCTCATTTCTCAAGCACTCCCAGTTCTCTCGAGCTAGGATTACTGGCTGATACTACTGGCAGTTATGTTGGCAGCTCTGCATCTGCTGTCCAGATATCCAATTCCTTATTAAATCTGTCTTCTCTAGAGCTCCCTGCCAATTCTGACTCTTTTTGTTTAGTGAGTCCCAGTTTCCCATACCATGTCCAATTTTTATGCCCTTTCTCATTATCCAGGTTGACTATTAATCCACTGCCTCTGCCCATCAAGCCTCAGTCATTCCCTCCTCAGCTCAAGGCTGACCCAATTTCTGGTACTCTTCTGCCCACTGGGGTCCTGGCAGAGTTCTGTCTGGGATAACACATAGGAGAGCACCAAAAGCCATCACAGGAAACTCTCTTTAGATCTTTTTCATCTTGCAACAAAAAGTCCATTGGATGATAGGGATGCTAGAGTTTATCACAGTCAGCCTCCAGAGTTCTGAGAAGCCAGAGCACACTCAGTAATGACTGCAAATGGATATTTTTCATCTTTGTTTTATTAACACATCCCTCTTCCCTCTGTGAATGCTTTTCCTTTTCAAAAGGCTTATGATTTTGCTAATTCTAGCGAATATTCACAGGCATGGCCACAAACGCATTTTGTCAGAATTGGCAATCTCACTGCTAGGCAGAAGACCTAAATCTGCCAAAAAGGAAACCTTTGAATATGACATGCAGTTTTGTGCTGATATCTTAAAACTGTGTTGAAAAATCCTAGTTAGATGCAAATATTTCTAAGGAGACAGAAGTTAACAGAGTCAGGAAAAGATATAAATCTATAGAGTACTTTTAGTACGTTTTAATATAGGTAACAATGAAGCATGAACCATGTTTCAACAAGAATTTTTAGGTTTTCTTAGAGATTTAAAACTTCTTTTTACAAGTCTCTTAGGGAGCAGAATAGATGAACCCTCTCACTTATTGGATGAACAGTGCATAATACTTTGCATAATGAAATTAAGCAGCCTGAAGTACATGTGAACATGACTAATGAGACCAAATGCAGCAGGAAAACCAAGCAGATGGCTTGAGCGAGCTGGAACAGAGTAGCAGGGAGAGATCTGAATGTTTTGGGGTTTTGCAGGATACATACAGAAACACAAATATAATTTTTGCATTTCTGTATAACAGTGCATCTGTCAGCACCCTGGTGGTCTACAGACCACAAGTGAGAGCTTGCCAGAATACTGTCTGTGGAAAACCTTAATGTGTCGTCTATGGAGACACACAACGCAAACAAAATGGAGGTTGGGAGTAGGAGTTGTTTTGCTGTGCTTTGCTTTTTTCTTTTTTAATTGCATAAAAAGATACTTAAGCTAGTAGTATATTCTTAATGAATTAGTTCTTCATCAACAGCCTGGGTCTCAGACACTCAGTAGTATGAACATCTAGGTGGAAATGCAGTAAGAGAGAGAGAAAGGAGGCAGCAGATATTAAAAAAATTAAAAATAATGGGAAAAGGCTTTCTTATCAAGAAAGGTCAATGACCAACTTATAAAGGATGCTACCAGAAATACTGGAAGATTAAGATACATTCAGTTTGCTCTCACTGCTTTCTGGGAAAAAAACCAAATCCACAGAAAAGATGAACTGTTCATTTCTGTAACAGGAGTACAATGAGGGTGAGAAGACAGCCTCACCTTGAGTGGTATTCAGGTGAAGGTATAGCTCTGCTCTACATGAAACACATTCTCACACTGGCTATTTACATCTGCAAATTTAAGGGCTTGCCTGCAGTTATGTTATAAAGAACAAGCAGATTCAGAGAGAAAAAGTATAAAATTGAGCAAATTTACAATGTCTTCCTGTGGCCATCTCTACCACAAATGACTGGGATAAAATGCCTTCGGATGTGTATTTTCTGACTGAGATGTTTTTTCACTAGAAAACTTTATGTGATGTTTTGAAAGGAAGCACAAACCTCAGATTGCAATATAAAAGTATCTTGTCAACAAAGTAATTATAACCAATGTTCAAAAGAAAACTATTTAATTGAATTTTCTGCTCCTGTCAATAAGTATAGTAGTCTGTATCACTGCTGATGATAATGTTACAGCTGTAGCCCATCTCCACATATTTGACTATTACATGATCCTAATATTCAGTGCTCACAACACAATTTTGTAGTGCAAAATACTTATATTACCAACACAAACTGTTGAGGTACAAAAATCACACATTCTTTAATCCCTTCAGTTAATTTAAAAAATATATCTTTACACTGTGTGCACTGGTCTCTCTTTTTTAAAAGTTCAGAATATTTAGAAACATGGAAAGAGACTGAATAATTCCATGGAGCATGATTATTCAGGCAAGAAAATAAAAAAGGACTAAAACTCACAAAACCACAAACTTCTTTAGTTCTGGAAGACAATAGTAGTATTTCCTTATTTTTTTTTTCAGGGACTTCTGATGGTATTTTTTTATCTCCTGAGAGACAGAGGACTCAAACTCTACCTTTGTATCATTTCAGGTTTGGCGTAATATTGTATATAGAATAACCAATAAATTTAAAGGAAGCTGGGAGGAGCAAAGTGCAAAATAAACAGAAGAAAGTGGTTCTCTGTCCAACAGGTGGAAGATATGTGAAACTGCCAGAAAAATATTAGGGGGTACAGGAAAATTTTAAAAAGCTGAATGGAGAAACTTAACACAAATTTAGAAAAGAGATTCAGCGAGAGCTGGTGATATCACACGAGGCTTAGGAAATCCCTTGATCTGAAAACAGTTGGAGGTTGGGAATTTTCTAGAGATGTGTTATGTACTCTCACTCTATTCTTCTCTTCTCTGGAAATCTGCTATGGCTTATTGGTGATAAGATGCTTAACACTGTAGATCCAAGGCTAAGAGAATCCCTGGTCTGAATTTTTGGAAGCATTCCTCCATTTCAATGAGATGCTCTGAATTTGTTTATAGTTCTGCCTAAGCAAAGGCAAGGAAATGGATGCCTTCATATTCCAGGAATTAGTCAAAACCACTGCATGACACATCTGCATCACCCAACAGTCGTCAGTACTGTGAGACCGCTTGTACTGAACAAATTTGTATGGCTTAAACTGGGTATGCCCATGATCATAATTTCATTAGTAGTGGTTCCTGTTATTCAGAATGGTAAAGGAGAAAAATTTAAAAAAATAATAATTATAGTAATACTAATAAATGTTAGATCAATTTTCTTTCCTTACATGGCATAGACAAGTGTAAGGCAGAAAAGGGTAAACAAAGAAATCAACAGGGTGGTCTAAAGCCTAGGAGGAACTATGCTTCATTTTATATGGAAAAGCAAGAGCAGAACACAAAGTGACTACAGTACAGAGTTATGTGAACACACAGACTTAAAACTGTCTGATCTGGTAACTGCAACTTGCAACTGTTTTCTTTCCCTGTGTGTTGTTTTAGGTATCCATATGGTACCACACAGCTAGACATTTATAAAAAATTACCTGGTGACATGTGGCTAACATCTTTGAGTTGTCAACTTTCAAAAAAATGAGCCTGTCTCACATGTCAGTATTCAAGCTAATATGTGTTTTCTGGTCTCTCTTGTCTCCGTAGGATGTTTTTTCACCTTCCTCTTGGGGATATTTTTTTCCAGAAGAATTTGGACTGAAATTTTTGTTTCTCTATTAAAATTAAACAAAATTAGTGAAGGAAAATCTGATTCATTTCTCTACTTCTCAGTCAAAACCAGCACACAATACATATAGATAAAATACACACTTGAGTATGCACTTAAATGACAAGAAGACAAAAAGATTATTTCTACTAGCATCCTACTTTATTGGTTCCCATTTGAAATTCTGGGTAAATATCACACTCCTGCTTCCACTTCACTTATGTATGATGTTACTTAGTAACATTCTTTCTGATTTTGCTTCACTGATCATTAACACTAATTTTTTTACTACAGCAAAAGCAGACAGTGACAGACATCTTGCTTTGCTGTAAACATTTTTCTTCCACATCAATGCTGAATGCTGAAGCATGCAATTAAAAGTAAGAATCAATAGTTCACTACAGAGCAAAAAAGTTACATTTCCTTATACTGTGCCAACTCCTACCCTCAAGCTCTCATTCTGACCTCTTGTACCACACTAAATTCATGTTCTCTAATTCCACACTGATCAATTCATTTACTTGCCATTAAAGAACAATTTCCAGCTTAAACTATCAGCATAGCCTTTAATTTATGAAAGACATCAAACAAAATATCTCATACAGAACTCTCTGCAGAAGGAACAATTGAGTTTTTTCATGCCATAAGTGAAAATAACTTAAAGACATACAATTGCCAAGTTGACAAGAAAGGGCAATTTTTTGATGTTCTGTCTTCCAGATCTATGGACTTGTCAACTAGGAATTATTAAAGTCAACTAACGTGACCAGCTGACAACTTCTAATGCCACATTAAGAGTTCAATGTTCTTTGCCAGCATCAAGCTGATCTACAGTATGCTCCTCTGTATCTAGAAAACTCAGCATGTCCTTTTTAAGATGACAAAACAATCTTCACAAAGCTCTGGTAAGCAGAAGCTCACTGTTTATCAAAATCCTGTAAATTACCTCAGGTTCAACTCTCTTTAAAAAAAGTTCATTAGCCAATAAGGTTGGAAAGAAGCATTTTCCTCTATAAACAGCTTTGATGAGTTGACATTTTTCTCACATACACAAAGAAAAAGAAAATCACAATCCACTTGCCAAGCATTGTTTCCCAACTGCAACGTTTAAAGGAAGATTGCCATTTCCTCTGGCAAAGACTTATGAACATAAAAAAAAAAAAAAAAAAAGCTGTACTCATAAAATCCGGAAAAAAAACCCCCAATCAAATTAGAAATCTCTAACAGCATGAACTTATCACATACACCCAGGCAGAGCTCTCTTGCAACTAGGGATCAGATAAAGATTTTAATTAGCTCCCTTGAAAATTGTTGTTTGCATTTAGAACAAATGACAAGTTCATCATCACCTCTTTATCATCCACTTTCCAGGAAGCTTCTTTGTCAGAATCTACACTCAAACCATGAATAGGTGCACACATAAAGCAGTCAAATTATGGTAAATTACAACAAAGTGTCATTTAAGAGTGGGAACCCTTTGCATTTTAAGCTTGGAGTTCCTACTGCCCAACTGGGCAACACAGCTTAGATAGCAATTTTTTAGAGTTGCACTTACTTGGAAACAGGAAAACATGGGAACATTGCATCCAACTCACAACAGTGAAACAGGTTTGCGTCAAGAATGACATAAATTACAACACACATGAGATTTTATAATTAGTTCAGACAAACAAATGCATAGCACAGTAAATTCTGCCTTGGTAGAGGAAAGAGTGCCAGGCCCACATATTTTTCAATCTGCATCTTTTATTGTTAACTTTCACACATACTATATGCATTTAGATTTATGAACATAAACATGTTAACAACCAATCCATCAGTCCAGAATAACCAGGCTCTAGTAAAGATAGCATTTTTAATAATTTTCATTTGTCTTTGAGGTACTACTTTCTTAACTATAAGGAAGTGCCTGTCACTTAACAGGAGAGGAAACTAGTCTGCAGTGCCTCTACAAAGGTGTAGGTGAATCACAGTTTTAGTCTTTTAGTTTGCACCTTAACAAGACATTCTGAAAAACAGAGTGTATGATAGATACTAATATTTCTCTCAAGACTCAAACCAGAAAGCAAATAACCAGATAAAATTTAGTATTGGTTGATTGCTTGGATACCAAAAGTAAGTTTGTACTTATTGAGATAGTCCCCAGGCGATGAGCAAAATGTGATGACCAATGGCTCAATCACTCTTTAAGCCATTACTTCAGAAATACTACTGAAAAAAAACCAAAACACTGTTATAGGCAGATGAAAAGTCTACTCAGTTTTCTACAGATTTCATGAGGCTTGTCAGTATTAGATGATCAGGCTTAAAAGGTGTGAAGTAATTTATCACAAAAACAACTGCTTACTGAGAACTTCCAACAGAATATTAAGTGATACAGATAATTTTACTTACCAGAAAAGTAATAACACAATGCCATAAAAAGTCCAAAACACCCAAATGGCCACTGAAATAATCAGTTTCTGCAAAACATTTGTATTAATATTACTTTTTTCTTTTGTTTTCAATTTTTCAATCAATTATTATTTTAAAACTATAGATAAACTGACATTTCTGCTTCATTTCTAGTTGGCAGCTTTCTGACTATCTCTGAACAGTAGGATTCAGAAGGACACTGAAGTTTCAGATACTGTGGTGGGTTGTCTCTGGCCAAAGACTAAGTTCCCACCAGCCACCCATTCACACTACCTCCGAGCATGGAGGGGAGAATTTGAATCACAGAAGCAAGGAAAAACTCATGGGTTGAGACAAAGCCAATTTAAAAAGTAAAGGGAAAATATAGGGCAAAAATACACAAGTGAAGCAAAAGCCCTCCTGCCAGCATCCCAGTGCTCAAGCAGCCTCCAAGCAACAACTACTTTGGCAAGGCCAGCCTGCAGCTTTTATCACTGAGCGTGACATTCTAAGGCACAGAACACACTTCTGGTCGATGTGGGTCACTTGTCCTGCCTGTGCTCCCTCCCAAGTTCTTGCACACCCACCCCCAGCCTACTTACTATGGACAAAATTAGAAAAGGCCTTTTTGTTGTGCAGGTGCTGCTCTGCACTAGCTAAAATGCTGGTGTGTTACCCCCACTGTTTCAGTCACAAACCTAAATCAGCAGCGTGTGAGCTGTGATGAAGGACGTTAGCTCCATCTAACCCAGACTCAATACACATACTCAGTCACAGTTCATGTCTCAAGTTAGCCAGCATGGCATCTAACTGCACACAGTGACCTTCCCTCATTTTCTGTCTGTTACCATTTCCACCCTGGTTTCCAGGCACACTGATGAACAAGCAACCAGGACACCCGAAAGCACTACTCATGCAGTCTAAATGCAACTCCTGAGGACATAGTCCTCAAACCAGATGTCACCTCTGATGCCACCAGCCTCATTTCCATCTCCTTGCTGTTCCACTTTCCAAAGGGCAGCACAAGAAAAATTACTCAACTGTCTGTGCTCCAGATAGTCTATAATATACTTTATAAATACCTCATGCCCATAATTGCATTATCCCCCTTTTCCCTCTTTTTTTTTTTTGGCTAATTTCTCTAATTCTGTTCCCTTAATTTACCACCTGACAAAGCTTGTCCAGTTCTTGATATTACTGATGTATTTGACATCTCTGACCTTCCTTTTACTTCATACATTTCTTTGATTTCCCTAAAAAATTCAACTAGCACTCAGTCCACTAAGGAACTTCTCCATCATATTGTCTATTCATGTTTCCAAGTTGGTGTTTTGTGCTTGAATGGGAATCATGCAGGTAAGAACTTAATAGTGACCCTTACTGATAGAAATGCAACTTCTAAAGTTTGTGATAGTACAGATGCAAAAAGAAGTAGAAATATGATTAGGTAAGATTAAGTAAGTAATTCTGTTTCTCACACCATTTCATAGTTTACTTCAGGAATATTTTAACATAGAAAAAACAATACTGAGGCAAAACTTAATTTCCATGTTGTACTGCATTGCATTCAAAAAAGCATCAGTTTTCTTGACTCACTGTCATGTTGTCAGTCCATATTGAACTGAAACAAATTGAAGAAGTAATTCATAATACAATATTATTCTCAGCAGTTCCACACGCTGTCCAGGCTATTTAAATAGTCTATAAATAATTGCTCAGAAAGGCAAAACTGACAGTGTGCATAGACTGGTTGATGAATCATAAGGTATTTTAAGTAAAATTTTGCTTGATTAACTGTTTTGTTTTTAAACCACCCACACCGTATTGTTTGATGTATCAGGACAGATCAAACTGTTCTCACTCTTTTACTGAAAACCAGACAAGCTTACAAATTATAAGTTCTATTGTATTATGGAATTGATGCCAAACAGAAGAGCTGTGTATTGTGTGATTCCAATTTTCTATTTTTTGGCCAAGTATTTAGCACCAGGTATTGTTATATATGAAACTAACCCAGATATGTCCCACACTTATAGCTTTGTGTCATATGGAAGTAATTTTAGTTTTTTTCTTCTCATTTTCAAAACACATTTATTTGTCCTCCTAAAGTATAATTCCTAATTTGAATTTTTTTGTCAGCTGGCAACCAAACTGATTATATCTAGAGTATCTTCAGAGAAAGGCATAAATGAACAAAGCCCACTGATTTGAGGCAAAGCATACCTGACTTCTGTCATTGTAAATGCTGCCAGTGCATACACTTCTTCATTTAGACCAGCAGATGAGGTATTTGCATGTCTAAAGATGCACGGAAGCACCGAATGGAGACTATAAAAGCATCTAAATGAGTAAGCACCTTATTCCCAGCAACCTTCATGGGAGTCAAGCATCTATTATAATTAGTCATTCCAGTAAAACCTACCATTTTTAACTCTGGTCACCTCCAATACTTCCACTACTACTTAACAATACCTTTAAAAATGTCAATCAGAAATCTCATTTTCCAAAAGGTAAACATCAAAATTTATCACTCAAAGCAATAAAGAAAAATTTAAACAAGGGTATGAAAAATGTATTAGCTCTATCTTTTAGAAAAAAAAAAAGCAAACATCTTAGGTAACACAATCAGCTTCATCTCCAGGTTTTGCAATTTCAGAGTTATTCCTCCTGGCATGCATACAGTTTTAGATTATTACCTCTGTACAATATAATGCAATATAATGTTTATGGTATAGCAAAGCTTTCCCTCACCTTCATGTGATTTCACTTTTTTACGTGCTCCTATGGAAGTATTACAAATTAATTGCATGGATCACATTTTGTATCACAGTATTGTGTCAGTGCTGACTTAAAAAAACACTAATGAATTTGCTAACCACTCGGTCTCCCATGTGCATTTGAAGAATTAAGGACCTAAATTAATTTTTTAACTGTTCCTCTAGTTTTTGGTGGGTTGATTTTTTGGTGAACAAGAGTGAGGAGGGTAATGCTTACTTTGTTTTTACATGTGTTTATTGGATCCCAGATCCTTCCCTTCCACATTTTTTCCCAGATAATAAATACTCACTCTTTTTTCAGCTCAGTCCTGAGATTTAATTAAGATGGAGTCCTAGCATGCTGGGTACTGTGCAAATATGCAGTCAAAAGAAAGAAAAACATTATAGCAATAAACCAAATAGTTTAAAGAAATGCTGACACTGGCATTGGAGAATCAGGACACAGTACCAAGTGACTTTAAGTAAATTGCCACTTTAAAGTCCCTTTTCTGTTGGAAAATCTACTGTAATGCCTATCAAGCAGAAACATAGTAGTAAAAATGATGGAACAAAGAATGTAAGCTAAAAACTCCCACCCTAATGAAGGTATAAAGACAAAAATAAACAGATGAGAAAAGCATGTTCTTGTTCCTAACACTAGGAGAAGCTTAAGGCTGTGGAACACAGGAAGCAAACCACCAGTCTTCCAATAAGCACATAAAGCTTTTTCTTTATTAAATCCCCAAAATGGTATTTCAAGAAATAACATTAAATGGCACATTAAAGTGCTGCTTCTATAAGAGTAGCAGAAAAGAATAATATTTCATACTTTGCTGTATACTATTTAGTATTTCTTTTGGTATTCTATTATTTTATGTGCTAAAGGAGTATGCAAAGCTATATTCATCCAAACAACTCACCTCAGAGACTATTTAGGGCAAGCATGCCAGCACATCAAACAGTACAAGCTACAACAGAAAGATGCAAGGACAAGCTCTGCTACTATTTCAGGCTGTCTCTTGTGGAGAATTTAGGTGCCAGTTATGAAGATCATATAAATGTTTTATGTTTTGCACAATCACTATTGATTAATTATGACCTACATTAGCATTCGAAAAGCCTCAGCAGTAAGACTCTGTAAGACTGCAGACAGTCATTTCAGGTGAATTACTGGTGTGATCCTACAGAATGTCAGTAAATAAGGAGATCATCTCACCACAATAATTACCAAGGCAGTAGAAAAACAAACTAACAAAATGCACAGCAGTGACATGTTATCTAATCACAACGTTGTGTTTGTGTAGAGCTTACTTTGAAATGCATCCATTTGAAAATACAAAACCCTTCTGATATGGCTATTCTAACATGCATTAATAAACTCTTGAAAATAAGAATTTATATAATGTAAGATACATCTGCAGTTTTGGATATACTAATAACCATCACTATTTTGGTATGGTTTTGTCTATTCCTTGAATACCGTGTTCAGAAAAAAAAAAAATTAACGAGAATGCAACATCTCAGGGCAGGATGTCCCACCTTCATTTAAATAGCAGAGGACATGGATGCCCAGTGAGCTGGGCTGGAGAGGAGTAGTGTGCTGTCACAAAAGCTATTTGCAGCACTTAATACTGGAAGCTTTCACAAATCCATGACTGGAACTAGAGTAAGCTTTATTCTGACAAACAAATTGCTGACAGCAATTAAAAATGACCCAATTATTTTTGGAAAAAATAGCTCTTTAAAACTTTAAGGTGAAATAGACAGATGGGAAGAGTAAAAAAGCAAAATGATCATGTAGGAAAATTCAATAGCATTTTAGTTGAAAACAGAAAAATTGAATACCATTCTTTATTGTCTTTCAATGAAACAAAAGAATAAAACAAGCTACTGTAATTGTTTTTTAACAACAGGTTTTCCCATAAATAGCATTTGCGTTTTAATTACAGTGTTAAAGCTGAGTGAAGAGAATTTACTTTGTTGCATACTGTTTCTTTATAACCATTCTTAATATTACTCATTAAAATGGCATGCCATTGACATAAAAGTGCACTTCTATTCCTTTAAATCACTGAAACATCTGTATAATTCCTTAGCATGAACTTAACTACTGATGAAGCTGAAAATGTAGTCAGCTGAGCATCTTCATCCCTTTCAGCACAATCTAATATCTCAGTGATTTGTGAGAGCAGAGGCTTACATAACACTCCCATATAGACCCATATAGTTATAAACCTTTCTACTACCATAACACGGTTTCTTAGTTGCTGTTATTGTTCCTCTGGGAACTTATTTGCTAGTGAAATTTTTTCTCTCCATATAACTTAACTAATCCTTAAAAGGAATCCTTTACAAATACTTAAAATTATGAGAACAACAAATCACTTACAGAGAATAAATTCTGAAAGTAAGTTTCTCTAGTAACAGATTCTGTGACCCAGCGTTCATTAGTTATTTTTTGTTACAAGCGAAACTTCTGAGGAAAAAAACAAAACCCCAAAGTTTACATTTCCTAAATCCTCTCAGACTGCAGAGGCCACTAAAATTCGAAAAAACTTAAATCGTGGTTCCTGACTCTATTTAGAGCCTCAAAACAGTGTCTGCAAAGAACAGTACATATTAAAGCAGTCAGTAGTACTACTTGCCTGGCCAAACCCTATTCAGCACAAAGGCTGCAGAAATGAGCTCTGTAATTCTGCCTATGATCAAAACTGACCTTATAATTATATTTTCAAATCTGTTTCCTGAGACTTGCACCCCCTTTCACTGTTATATTCATCTGCTGCCTCGTCTTAAACTGAACTCCTATGTCACTGCATCTTTGGTCATTACATACACCAAACATCACACATGATGGGTCTACATTTCTTGACTAGGCGTCAGAGCAGCCCTGTAGCAGGAACTGCTGGGAGCTCCATTATATTCTTCAACAAGCATAAGAGTTAAGCTTCTGTTTAAAAGGTTTCATCCAGCACACTTTTTCTGGGAATGAGCCGGTACTTCAGTCAGGATGAAGATGCACCGTGACAGGTTCCTTACAGGATGCAGCCCTGAACAAGCTAAGGACTCTTCCAAGTTACACAACGAGGCACCCCAACAACGAGCCAGAAAAGTTTTGTGAAAGCTTGGCCACCCTTGTTCTAAAACACGTCCTGCTCTCTTGTACCAGGTGTGATTCAACAGAAATTTGGCAAATGTGGGCACACACAGACACAGGCACAGATTTCAGCCACAAAAATTATCCATGACCCTTCATGATCCCTTTCCTGGCCATGCAAATGTAATTATAAAACACTGTTCACCAAAATAAGAGAAAACAATAATAATAATAATAATATTTTTTAAAAAAACTTAAAACGGGAAAAAAAGGAGGAAATGTCTAAAGCAACCCTATGATCCTTCAAGGCAAGAAGTTCTGGATTTTGCTCTGTATTATTAAATCAATATAGAAGACTTTTATCCTATGATTACAGCACCTACTATCAAAATCCATAAAAAAGGACCTGGAAATTAACTTAGTACTGAATTATGAAAATTAAAATAGTTTCTTTTGAAACACCAAGCTGAATCAGCTTAGTAGCCCAGTATCTGGCAAGCAATGCAACACATTATGGAGTACCTTAATTATTCATAAGCTTGAAAGACACTACATTCCTTAGAAAAGGCAAAAAACATCCCCCTATTAATTATATCCTACAGACAACGGAGGTCAACAAAGTTAGCAGAAGTTACTCTAATGTTTGTGTTGGGTACATAAACAAAAAGTAAATAATAATTAAACTTTGATCTCTCACTTTTTTCCCTTTCATTTTTTTCACTTAACCCAAACATGTCTAGAACCATTCACTGTCACTGTGTGCTCTCAGGTGACTAAATTATTATAGTACATTAGTATACATTGTTTTACTTTATAGTAGACTTCTATTTCACTGTATCACTGAAGCTGTGGTTGCCTCCAGTGAACATCTTTCTCCACAAGGCTCAAAATCTTTTTCCTCTTCCTTTTCTCCCCTCATCTTTCTCATTGCTTTGGTGAGTAATTGCAGTCACCCTTTTTCTCATAGCAGGAAATTGGGTTCTACCCCCATAAAAGACCTAAGCCCCATGACCCTCCTGGCTCTTGTTTCCCTTGTGCTGATGTTGCCTGCTTAGTGATGGCCTTCCTTACGGCTTTTTTCTTTTCCTCTTTTCTCCTTTTGCATTCATTTCTGCTCTCTGTGTCCAACTTCAAAGTTTTCACTCTAGAGTGCTTCATTTCATCCTTATTAATCTCACACATTCAACTTGTCTCCCAACTACCACTGGACGGATATTTTCCATTTCCTCCTTTCAGTCTTCCAAAACCATATTTAATCTGAACACTAAGTTGACTTAACACATAAAAGAGAAGTTCATATGTTCTTCTAACACATTGTAACATGAAGTGTGAAAATTATTCTTTAATTTTTTTTGTACAGGGTAGGCTAGACTAAAACCTGAGCAAATAAATTATGCTGCTCCTTTGAATATCTGCCTAACCCAATGTATAAGGAGTGTATTGTAAGCAAAAAGTTACTTCAAAGTTTTGTGTACGGAATTAAGGAGTAAGATCTAGAGAGCTCTGCTGTTTAATTCAAAGATGTTTTATTACTCAAAAATATTTGCTCTTTGTAATCAACTATATGCATGCACATGGGCTGGGATTAGCAATAAATATGTCTGTACATAAGAACAAATAGTGAAGTATTTTTCACTTATATGAATAAAATACCAAGAAGAAAAATGAGAAGTGTATCAAAATGTAGTGAAGATGGTACAGATTTTAGGATTAGGGTGAAAATATAGAATGCAGGGATGAAGATGTATAACAGGAGTAAAAAATATAAATGATCAGTTAATTATAAAACTAGAAGAAAAGCTCAAGAAGATTAAGCAGAGGGTGACAGAACAATTCCCAGCCCAAAGTCTGAAAGAACAGGAAGAGGATATTTCAGGTAGCAGGATCATTATCTTGTCCTCTAGGTATAGAAGAGAGTAGAATAGTGTAGGGCAGCAAAGTAGGAGAGAGGAGAAAGCAATTAGAGCATCAGATGGTTGGAAAGCTTTTCAAAAATGCATATTTTTTCAAAGGAAGTTTTCAGAGTAGCTGTATTTAATTTAAAGACACACAGGTCAAGGGAGGATAGGCAGATCACACTGTATCAATTCAGTAGCTATCTTCAAGGTTCTGAGGATTATTAGACACTGGAAATGTGAGAGACCTCAAATATCGGAAGTTCAGATAAGCATTTTTCATATCATGCAACATGGGAAATCATTACTCAGTTGACATAAAATTAGGATTAATATCAGAAATATTAGGTCAGTAAGTAACTAAAGAGGAAATGAAAGTGGTTACTGTTAGAAAGTTTCAGGCTAGAGGGAAGCTATTAAGAGAGTTCCTCAATGACCAGTCTTGGGAGAAATCTTTTTATTTTTGTAACTACTTTAGCTGAAGTGTCAGTACTATATTAGTGACCTATCCTGGTAATTCATTTCTGGGGAGATAATCAATACTGAGGAGCATTGGGATATTTGTATGCAAAGAACTGGGTGACCTTGAGAATACGAATAACATCAGTGAAATAAAAATCTAGCATATAAATGGCAAGGCCATCCCCCCAAGGACTAATAAAATAATTTCTTCCATAAGCCAGAATTTCATCAGTTGAAAATGACCGAGGTGGAAAAGAATAAGTCATAGGATTTAAGTTTGAGCTGTTAGTGTTCTTTGATGCAACTCTAAGATGCATCAAACAAGATTTTTCAGGAGAGAAGGAAATACCAATATGGGCAAAATCTAATCATTGCTATCTCTACATTGCCATAGAACCCTGTTCACTCGTGTTAAAGAATGATAAGCTTAAATTGGAAGATGGGCAGAAAAGAGGTGCCAACATGATCAGAGAAATGGAAAATCTATCTGACAAAAAGAGACTGAAAAAGCTTAAGCATATCTGGTCTGGTGAAATGAAAGTCAAGAGAAAATATGCCAGGGAACTGAATAGTGAAAGGAAAGAAAACTTATTCAGTCCAGGAGGCACAGCTGGCATAAGAACAAATAAATAAATATAAGGTGGCCATGAATAAAGTTAGGCTGCAAATAAAACAAATTTTAAAAAAATCTAAACATTAAACCAATGAGAACCTGTAACAGAAAAAATGGATGCAACTCCCATCCCCTTTCAGAACTTCACATTCCTGCCCTGTGCCTTACAAGCATAGAAGATAGATCAGTATGAAGGGCTACTTGAAACAGTAAGGAGCTGGAGTTGGCAGCCAAGGAGATCCCTAACTATCTTATGTTTTCAAAATTCCTTAAACAGCAACTACCATTTTTCAGGAGAATCTATGTATGATAGATAGAGGATAACAGAATATGAGTCTTTATTTTACAGAATCATACACAGTTTTTCCATAGACATAATGTGCTAATTAAAGCAATCTACCTTTTTTGTGGAACTCACTATTTCATGCCCCTGAGATACTTGTGCTCTTTCCACTTCAACTACATTTTATCACTGAACTGTTAAGTGACATTTTCATATACTTGAATATCAACTCTAACTTATGTAAGTCAAAATACATAGGAAAAAGACTGTCCAGCACCAGCAATGAAGAATTCAATTTCTGAGATCACAAATCTATAACTTACCCTCATCTCAATTTCTAATACATTTCTAATAGAATAAAGACAAAATAATTTTGCAGGCATGGTAATTTTGTTTTGCTTTTTTTACATAACTATTCAGATGTAGTATAAGAGATGCTGTTCATGAACTCTGAATGGAGCAGACAGAAGAACTTTGTAACACCACTGCACCACTCTTTCATTAACAGCCACTTTCCAAAACAGGCTCACATGTGGGATTTCTTCCTGAGGAAGTAAGAACAGACAGAAGTCAAGTATTTCTTTTTCATAAAGAAAGAGGCTTACCTAACCAGATACATGAATTTTGACAGTTCAGTTCTCACAGACCCTTGTGAAGGGATATTTAAAGAGCAGTAACCTTTCCATTTTTTGAACAGAAATAACTGAGGAGCAAGGAAGAGGAAGTGTCAATGAGACCTTGGCAGTTCTTTCACAACAAGCTCAGGACTTTCTATTGGACCAAAAGAAGAGTCAAGAACTGACCAGGAAAGTCATTGTAGGAGAATCTTGAGAAGAGTTTTCAAAGCTAAATTAGTAATCCAGCTGTTGACTGAATAGTATCCTGGCTAACTGTCCCCAGCTCAGCCTCTGGGCCATGACTCCAGTACATTTTCCCATTTTATATACATTTGGTATTGCCATATTGATGGACCACTGACCAGCTTGCACCACTCACAGGTCCAGGCACCTGACTGAAAGGGCTGTAAATTGCTTCAAAAACTAGTTAGCAAAATCATTTTCTATTACTAAACTTCCTTTAAGTCAATTGTGCATTTCCAGAAAAGGCCCATGTCTTATATTCAATTGCCTACTGCAATAGTTGCTTATTTTATTTGTAAGTTATTTGAAGTTTGTTTTAAAGAAATTAGTAAAACTTACCTATATAAAAAGCAAATAGATTATGAAAAAATGTTACCATCAGCAATAGTTAGAGCCTGCTTCAACCCTAGTAAAATGTAAACAATGAAAGGCAACATTAACAGCAACATCAGAGATCCACTATTGCTACACAAACAAAAAACAAAGAGTAAACAACTATGTACAAACAATTTTATTCAGAAAACAATTATCTGTGACAGTGTACACAAGTATACTGTCTCCAACACTGCCCTACAACAAACAGGTATTCACAACTGTGCCACCTCTTTTAGTATGCCACTTCTTACAGTTATTTCCCAATACTTCCTGACAGCAGTGTTACACAGCATTTACACATGTTAAAGGATGAAAGAATAGAGCTCAGTGCCTTCAACTCAACCTCAACTTCAACTAAATAAACTACTGCTCGCCCTCCTTTACCACAGAACTTGCAGGAACTGTTTGGACTTGGCTTACAGAGACACCTATCCTAGAGAGAGCCTCGTGTGAGTCTAGACAGGTCCACTGAGTTTAATGAAAGATGTTCTGCTCTAGCAGGGCTCTGGGACAGGTATCAGCAGCCATGCTGAGGTCACCATGATGCCTGTGATGGGAGAGCTATAAATGCCTCTGTTTGCACCCGACTGCCTTCACTTCTCCTACCCAAGGTACCATTTGTCCCGCACCCATGGATTTCAGTGGTGTCATGGGATGTGCTGCTGTGCTTCTCTAGGCCCTATGCACAAAGCCTACCATCATTCCTAATTTCTTTGCTACCCTTGGGCTTTTTCTGCACTGGCCTAGAGAGAATTTGATAAATTATAACTTTCATGAGCTTATTTGAGAGTTGAAAAGTAAAGCCTGTATATTTAAAACATGGCCCTTCCAGAATCCACATCCTGTTTATTTATTTTTTTACTATTTGCTCTGAATGCTACCTTCCAGGCAATTCACATCTCATCACCAGCCATCTTGCTAGCAAGTGAAATATATTACTCTGATCCTATACCCCTAGAAATGTAGAACGATTTAAAAAACACTTTGATAATTGAACCACAAATTCACATTTAAATGATATATTACTTAAAAAAACCCCTATCTTGTTATCGTAAACCAATTAAAACATTCAGTTTTTATGTAGCTACCTTTATGTAGCTCTTGAGTATTGACTTAGACCAATACTCAGCTGTTCCATTTATTAAAATCTGCCATTTTATCTGCAGAATTTGTACTTGTTGGTATTGCAACATCAGGATCTCTTAAGTTTAAAAAAAAAAAGCTGTTGGATAAATATAACCTTAGGACAATATACTGCTCAATGTTTCCTATATCAATCTTTAGATCAGTATTGCTGAGCAAAATGACTGGAGAACTGCATTTACTTCTCCTGTCACTTAAGTGTTCTATCTTATTTCTGGCACGTTCTAATTAGCTAATTGCTTTCGACCTTGTTGGGCTCTGCAAATGCAGTCCATGCAGCAAATTATACAAAGAGAGCAGCTGGTCCCATAATGTTATTGTACATTGCTTCATCTCCTGAATGAGATTTATCTCCCTGATCCAGTCTGTCACATGATCTGAGGAAAAAAATAATTTGGGGGCTTTTTTTTGTTTCACTAAGAAAAATGTGCAAATCACAAACACAGAACAATTTCCACTGAGTGTGGAAACACTGTGAATGTATTTAGTACTCACATTTTTCTTAGGACACTAGGAAACTAATTTGTCTCTTTCCTGAGCCTTTTAAATAGATGATGTTGTTATCTCAGGTGACATGTCAGCAGAAAGCTAACAGGCAGTAGAGGCAGTACACAATACTAATGAAACACTCCACAGGCAAATCTGGTACACACTGTCACTAATTCAAAGTTTATGGTAGGTTTTCTTATCAGTGAAGCCACCTTTTCCATTTTCTCTTTCTTTACTGGCTTTATCCATATTAAGCTCAAAGGAACAAGAAAGCTCTCACACATGGCTTGCTGAATATTGGCATGATTAATACCTGCTCCCTGACAGCTGTTTGAATTGAGGTGTTTTCTCATTGTAAACAGTCTGGACTGTGTTCATACTGAGGTCTGGCTTTTGAGGAAGGTCTCTCATATGCACAAGAGGGTGGCAGGAGACACGAGGTGCAAGCCCATTCTCCATGCTTGCCCTGCTTTCTACAATACCTGGTATGCCACAAAATAAGCCTGGGCAGTCAGGATCACTTTACCAGGGCTTTTAAAATAATGTTAATTCTGAACTAGCATCAGGTGCCAACAATTTATTTTGTATTTTAAAAGTGCTGTTAACTCAGCATCAGGAGGCAGTTGTAGCTGAAACACAAATGGGCCCCCACTGACTATGTATGACAGTGCAAGGGCCAATAATTCAAAGCAAAAAATCTCTTCAACTAACTACAGGCCTGTACATTTCCATTACATTTCCAAACAAATCTAAATTGTCTTCTTAGTGCAGTCATCACAGCATTTCCATGGTAAAGGTAAGTATTGCTGCCATTTCCAGGAGGAACGGACAGGAAAAGATGATGGCATGAGGTGACCCAATAATGTACGACAGCAATCCCTACTTCTTATAAGCAAGGATGCTTTCTTCACACTTCTCTGTTCAATCAGGATGTACCTTCTGTTCTTTCCCTTGCCTAAAGGCAGATCAGTTACCCAGGTGGATTAATACGGAAGAGCCCTATGCCAAAAGCAGCTGTTTCATCGACCACATCCTCTTCTCTTCCCTGTAAATTCACATGGGTTGCCATTCATCACCAAATGGAGGCATCTGCCACCATGGTCTCCTTGAAATTCAGCTGGAACTGATGGGTACTTAGAGCAATGCTTGGGGAAAAATCCATACCATCACAGTTAGCTCTCTAGCAATTAATTTGATGTGCATTGTTTACACTAGAACTTGCAACAAACCTCCAAGTTGAGCTAACTAACCTCCAAGTGTTCACCTCAGAGTATCTTCACATGACAGAAGGAATTAGACATTTCTAAGGGACATTTTTAGCAATCAAACCAATTCACAGCACCAAAATACTGCCTCAGACACACAGTTACACATCTTGATTTTTCTCTTTCCCCTGCTGCCCCACCCAAAAAAGATGCTGATGGGTTGCAGCACCTGACTTTCCATGATACAAAACAAGACTCATTTTCCATGGTGCTGAAAAGCCAGATCTCTCTAGGGAAACAATGTTTCCTCCTACTGCATCTCCTTTTCCTCTCACCACATCACGCGCACACTTCAGAAACACAAGACACCTTCCTGTTTTGCGCTGAGTATCATTTTTTGCTCAATTTCTAATCAGCCATTTGTTAAGGGAGCTGCAAAAGCACACAAAGGCAGCAGCTGTTCCCTGGCTGCTGCGAACGTGCAGCTCCGTGAGCAAGTGGTGCCGGAGGCGCTGCCCAGAGGTGGCTGGCGATGCTCACTGTGGCCTCCCCAACACCCCAAAGACAATCCTTCTCCTCCGGAATGACTCTCACCCCATGGCATGAACAACTAAATTGCTATCAGCACGGGTTTTTTTTTTAATACAGGCATTAACCTCATGAAAACACAAAGCATTTTCTGAATGTGTTACTTTATGAAGAGTATAATCTAAAGACACAGAAGGTGCTTTAAAAAAAGGTAATACATCTATTTTTTAAAATACTCTGTTTTGCAGAAGAGGCTATTTTACTATTTGGCAGTTTTCATACCATTATAAGCACAAATCAAATATAACTAACAAAATTACACGTAATGCCTAATTCAGATACATCCACAAAGGAAGTAAAACCTGAAAGCATTCTACACCTCAAGTTAAGAGTACAGACACATAATAAGGAATGAACAAAAGCCCCAGGATGATGCAAAACTAAAATGAAACATCTAGGCTGATACTCCATGTCATTACATTTTGCAACACTCCAACAGTTTTTAAATAAACAATACCTATTAAATCTCATTTTCCCAGTATCTGACATTCAGTTTAAAACAGGGGGGGAGAAAATCAAGCTCAGATGAAAGTGCTCAAACATACATGGATACAAATAAAGGCTCTAAATGGAGGGTGTTGGTGTGATACCCCTTTAGGAAAGCACCAGTTCAACATGCTAAACTAGAAGATCCTGTAGACTTCAACAGAACTTACAATACTTTAAATAGCATTACTAGGGGTTTTCAAATAAAACAATTTGTTCCTTTCCAAGGAAGAAACCTGTATTTTTACTCCTGCTTTACTCCTGTGAAGACCCCTAGTGTCAGCAGAGCCCTCCAACAGGCCAAGACATATGACGATACAGGTCAATTTGAGGTAAGCTGTCAAACCTCTACTACTCAGGAAATGAAACACTGATACAGCAATTCAGCACCCAAGGAAGAAATATGATCCTTCATTTAAAAAAAAAATTAATGTGGCACACGAACTCAGTGTTCATGCGAACAGCATTTTTTACTGGAGAGATACTATTTAAATGCATACCCTCTTGTTTTTGGCTTAGTACTTTAACTGGGCTTAAAATTAATACTACTGGATTTGTTCATTAAAACCCCTCTTTTTTCTTAGAGTATGTTTTACAGTGAAGTATCTCTAGATAAAAGATAGATAACCATGTTATCACTGTGAAAACTGCCCAAGAAATTACCCAACAAAGGGCTTTAGTGTGTATTACTGAGTAAACCAGACAGATTTTAATGAGAATTTAAGCATTTCCACTGTATTTTCTATAGGCTTTAAAGTATTCATCAAGCAAAATTATTTGAACACTGTGTTGCCTTTTACTAATTCAGCTTATTTGATAGCAGCACATCAAAATTATACATATTAAATATACATATGTAGAAAGCAAGATATTGAATAGCGAAATGCCTGAAATGCTAAATTAAATCGCAATAAAAATTTGCTGTAGGACATGAATCCACACACATTTTGAATTTAATGAAATAAACTTGCATAAAAATGCATGCAGTTGCTTCATAATCTATGTAACCTTCCAAAAACTGTACTTACCTACCTAATTGCTGCCATTGATAACTGCAGGGAAATATAAATTAAAATAACTCATTTTGCAAGAGGAATATTTTGTATCTAGAGAAACACCAGTCACCTATACAATTCTGTATCCCTGCACATCACAAATAGGAAGCAGTTATGTTAATTGCCAGTGTTTGGCATTACATTAGGTATAGCAAACCTGTACTTAAGTATCTATTTCTAGAGTAATTACATGTGAGAAGGTGGTAAGTGCACATGTCTAGCAGTGGTCAATGTCTCAGGTGACAATCCTCTCTGGCATCTTTAGGTAGTGCCAGGACGGCAGAGAAAGGTGTGTGGCCCAGTGCCTTGAACTGGCAGGGGCCCCTTTACAAGAACCCACAGCAGTGCTCTGAGACAGCCTGAGCAACTCAACCAGAGCTGACCTCAGCCAGAAATGCCTCCTCTGCCTGGAAAGCTATCCTGCTTCCCCTGGGAGGCTCAGGTGATGAACTGGGAAGGACTGTGGAGCAGCTGGAGCAGCTGGCAGGATGCCCTCTTCTCCCACCTCCCTGGCAAAGGGGACTGCCACGAGGTGTTTGAACTCTTTCCTCCACACCCTCCTGACCAGCACAAGGGCACAGACCCTTCATCTTTAGGCAGGAAACACCATTTTTATCTAAGTACTAGAAAGCCTTGAGTGGCTCTGTACAAGTCTAAAATTACAATTTTTTCCATTTACGCTAGCTGATATAATGAAAGAGAGAATCAGCCCCCTAATGCAAATGATACTATGCCACCTTCAGTGTGAGGGATATACATAAAATCTAAAATGTATGCTATTTGAGTGAGAATATAAATACAATTATGCAAAGAATGTGCTTGTGACATGAAGTAATTTTTTGGTGGTAATTTCTGAGGGGGAATGTTGCCGAGGCAATAGCCTATAGGGTAAGGTCACACTTAGAACTAAAAAGCCTCCCTTTAAAAGGCAAAGAAGTATGATAAATTACAGAGTTACATGAAGTTTACTGAGTTTCTGGCATTGTTCCAGCAGAGCTATAATCCACTCTGGCTGCCTTTCTTGTTCTAACACCCATTTTTGTACAGAAACAGAAAAAAAGAGCAGCATGTTCTCTCATGTAACATGTATGTATAAATCTCACCCAGATATCCATCCCTGAAATCCACAGATCTTTGCAAAGCAAAATTCACATCTGCTCTCTGGAACCTATTAATAAAAAATGCAACAATATATAAACATCAGCTGAAACAGTCTCCTCAGCCTGCATATACAACTCCCATCCCAAAATCTGATTACCTGGAATCCAAGAGGAGACTCCCACTTTGCTGTAAAACGTAGCAGGCAAACAGCCCATGTGCCATGGGATGAGCCAGAAGCACCCACCCACATGAACAAGATGAAATGTCTTAAACAATGAACATTGGGTCAAATGATTCACCTTTTAAAGAAGCTGCAAAACAGTTACTCTACTTCAACACCTCCCTCTGTTTAATAAAAGTTTAATAAAATATTTACACTGTTTAAAACATTTAGGCCATTTCCGTATTTTTGAAGATGGAATATTATGGTTAAGGGAGCATCCTTAAATCTGAGGAATATTATATATTAGGTCAAGCTCAATAATAGATGAAATTGCACATACTGTTACCATTTTAGTTATGAGTCTTAACAGAGATATGATTAATTACAATACTAATTTGTACTTGTACTGTATTTCAACAAAGTATATTATATATGAATATTAAATTCCTGGCACTCCAGTGACTCATGTTGAAAAGGCTGGCTTTTGTTGCTTCTGCTACTTACATAAATTGAAAAAGCAATATAAAATATTACTCATTTAATGAAACTATTAAATAAGCCAACAAACAAAAAGCTAAAATACTCCTTGGGTGTTCTGTAAATAGGACAGAAAGGTGTTAAAGAGCAGGAATTAAAAAGTAAACAGTATTGACATCTGCACTTCAGGTTCTTTTTACAGTCACAAAGGAATAAATATAGAAGACGGTTCATTTAGCTTAGTTCATGTATCTGCTTTAGGTTAACTGACTTTAGAAGGTCATGGTTCTCTTCTATAAGAACAGATGCTAAATCAGTCTGATGGCTGCAAATGTAGATATTCAAAATTTAAGCTGAATTCTAACCACTGTTTCCAGAAGATAGCAAAAATCCCACCCCAAAACACAACACTCCCTCTCTCCCAAAGAAATTGCAAAAAAATATTAATGATTAGGAGAATTTAAAGTAGTTAGTTTAAAGAGCAAGACTTCAGTGCAAGAAGATTACACCATTAGCTACAAAAAGGAGAGAGATGAAAGGTCTTTTCCCTTCACCCAGGACAGCAGATACAGCAACGGATTTAAATTGCAGCCATGCAGATTTAGATCTCCAGTTAGGATTAACTTTCTAATGGCCAGCTAATTGATGTCTGAGCCTAAACAGACTACCTAAGAAGGCTGTGAAACGTCTACCCGTCTGAATTTTGCTGAAAGAGCTGACACCTCTTGGAAATTATTTCTCTTTAAAAGACAGTCAACAAAATGTCCTATAATTCCTCTGTTGTATGAGCAGTTCTAGGTTGATGGGTTCAGTGTCCATCTTACACACCTGTTTATTGCCAGTCACTTTCCAAACTACCCCAGAAAGCACTGCTACACCACCTTGGCAGCACCATTCCAGCTTCCAAATCCAGTAGAGAACTTGAGGGCCCACAAATGCACAACCCACACTTTTTTGTTGTTTTTTTTTAAACACTGTTCAGTGTCAGAAACAAAGGCAGCAGGCCTAATTTCATTACAGTGTTGCAAATTAGCCTCCTTTAACCCAGCAACAGTCATTTGGCACAGTGGCTTTGTTTTCCATTAACTTTCCCTAATCATATTCCAAGTCCCAGTAATGATTTAATACCTTGTGTTCATTGCCAGTTTTGCTGCTGCCAGTGTTTTACCTGCCTTTTTCCCCTTCTCCCAATCCCACCATCAGCACGGTCTTGGCAAGGCACAGTTAGGAGAGTGCTTACCCACCATTAACACTTGCTTCATGTCTCCAAGTCTCAAGGAAGCCATCAAGTCTCCTTGAGTCAGTGAACTTACACTCAATTAATTCCAAGAGCACTGAAAGTCCTTACTTTTGGCCACAAGAGGCATCATTTTGTCTTTATTTCCTCCATGCCAATAAATTTTCATGAAACAAACACACCCACTTCTCTTACCCTCTACCAAAAAGTCAAGTCTAACTGAAAAAATCCTAGTAGAAAAGCTACATAAGCAAAATGTACAAAGTGCTTCTATTTTATCTGAGAAATTTTTAAAAAGCAGTACTCTCAAAAAAAAAAAAAAAAAGGCACAGAAGAAAACGGGCAAATAAAAAAAAGAAGCAAGCTTTGATGTCTGCTTAATAGTGCTTTGAGGGCAGCTTTGCATTCCAGTTCTGTCCAATCCAAAAGAAATAAACTGACTGCTCTCTTTTGCTTTTAGGAGTGTGTTGATCATCAACGCACTCCACCCATTATGCTTAACCATCCCTGTTTTCTTCCTCTTTTCTCCTTCCATCCTTTTACCACACAGGAATATTTCTTTCTGCCTTACTTATACTCCCTTCTTTTCCCAGCATTGATGTTTGACATAGTCTTTATGCATTTTTCACCACTTCCACTGTTAGAACTAATTATAGCTCTTGGTAAACAATTACAGTAAAAAAACCATCTGAAAAATTTTGGAACTAATCACACTTTTTGGGGAATTTGATTTTAAGCACAGCAGTATGATGATACCCTATAGATTACACAAAAATCACATCCGTTTGTTACTGAGACTCAATACCTAAACCATGCATTTTTTATTTAATTACTAACCTACAGTGGTATTGTGCCTTGCAATGGAGAGAGATAATGCCAAAACAATCCTTCGTTTTTTGCACCTTATACTTCTGCAATTCAATCTGCCTCCTCAAACTCTTCTCTTTCTACAATGGATCATGTGCCCTTGTAACAAAAGTAGGAAATTGATGTATTTTAACACTTCTATTAATGGAATTTTGTAGCTTGTTTTGTATCTTGACTGTATCTTTTTTCCAGCATTTTTATATGGTGTATATGACTACAGGAATGAATCATTCATCTCCCCCTGCCCCCTTAACAGTAGCTGTGGTTGGTTTTCTGTGTCCCTTATGGGACACAGTGGAAAGAACACTTAATGGTCCTTCTACTGGCATTTGTGTTGTTACATCCAAAAGGGGATCAGTGTGCAACCACTGACAACAGAAATTTTCCTGTATCATTCTCAGAATTAGTCCCAGATGAAACTCAGTGACTTAAAATAAACCCTAACAACTAATCTGGGCCCACTTGAAGCAAACACTGGTAGTTATAACACTTATTTAAAGAAATTAAGTATTTTCACTCCATTAGTAGACTAAAACATGCATGGAAAGAAATTCTACCAGAAACCTTCTGCATCTGCAGAAAATAGCAGAAACTCTAAACACGGCAGAGTAATTCTGAACACTGCACATTTTATTAGATCTTGATAGGTCAAATCTCAAAGGGGAGCGCAGTGAAGTCTGAAAGACTTTACACTAATACTTGAGATCTTATGAATAGGTATTTCCATCTTTCACTTAAGTTCATAATCAAATCTCTACAGGAAAACAAAAACGCCACATTTTATTGTGTACAAAAATACAAGAGAGTAAAACATGCTATAAGTGTAATTTTTGTACTGGTGGACTGCAGGGAAACCAAGGGGAATGGGAATACCTCTCTGCTGTTACTGCGAGGAAGAGAATATGGCTGCATCTTATTGACCATACTCAAATACTTAACAGAGCAGACCTCAAACCTGGTCTCAGAAAGGCAAACATCAACAGTTTAATCCAGTTCATGCACAGCTATTTAAGATGCCAGGGAAAGGGGAAGCATATGAATGTATGTGTATGTACAGAGTAGAGTGTACCCGTATTACCAAATGAGTCTAGCCCTAGCAATCTAGCCTGTTATGCAAAAAAAATACAATTTGAAAACAATATTAACATTACTTGTCCTAGGTAATTCAAAAAGTTACTGTACTCCATATCCACCTGTGCCCTAAAATGGTCACTTTTTTTAAAGACCCAGCCCGGCCAGAACTGGAATTGTGAGGCAGTCAGGAGGTGCTGTTCGCTTGAAGAGATTGGAGCACCCAAGCCAACCTGCTCTTCCACCTAGCAGCGCCTGCCAAAGGCGCAGGAGCTGCTTTGGGTGGCTTTCTGGGCGTGCAACTGCAGCCCTTGGAGAAGCCGCATTTCAATAGAAACTGTGTTTTAGAATGGTTTTAGAATGAACTTTGCAAATCCCATCAGCACCAAAGCTTGAGCTGGTCCCTAGGGCTGGGCCACCCCATATGGGTGCCAACAAACCCGTCTCGTCCCCCCCGCCCCACACACACCTGCAGCAAGGAGGACATTAGCACCAACATCTTTGACATCCCTCCAGGCAGCAGGAGGAAGTGCCACATGCACCGGGGCAAGTCTTCATCTGCAGCTAAAACTGCTCTGTAAGTTCCTGCCCTCCTGCAAGGGTTCTTCTGGTCTGCCATCTTTTCTCTGCTTCCCAGACCACATGGTCAACTGGGGAGCACCATTTTGTGGAAGAGAGGCGCCACCATTCTCCCTTTGTCTCCCAAGCGACGCAGTCACCATTCTGTGGTGGGCGCCACTTTGTGGGCAGGGTCAGCCGCCGTGTTCCCTTTGTCTCCCAAGACAGAGATGCGCGTGGCAGGGCCACCCTGGAGGGGGGCAGTACCCTGACAATCCGGGCGCCTCTTTGTTCCCATGAGGGCTGTGAAATTCAGCAATTTTGTATCTAGGGATTACTTACTGTCTTTTTCCTGTTGCTGTTTCACTTCTTAGTAAACTGTTATTTTTTCACTTATATCTGCTTGTATCCGACTCCTTATTGGTGGAAAGAGACTGGCTGAAACTTAGACGTAAATAATTTTAGAGTGTGCACCTCTTTAAACTTTCTTAAACCAAGACAATATTTTTGGTACATTTCTTCTAAAAATAGGGAGACTCTTATATTCAATACTTCTTACTACATGTAACTGGCTGACCAGTAAAGATGCAACCAGCTCTGACAAAAACTTGATTCAAATTTCCCTTTCTAAGGTACCTAAGACCTGAAGCAATTTTGAATCATTACACACGTGTCTCCTTGAAAAACCAATCAAAAGACCAGAGAAGCCACATCTGTTTTCTCAGCTCTCAGTTAGGTGGATTTATTTTCTCAATCCCTTCAAAATGGAGATATAACATCTTTACAGAGCATGGTGAAAAAAACAGTGGAAATTGACCAGTTAGGTTCTTTGGGTTTTCATTCCCTTGTGGCACCCTTTGTGTTGACTCCAAGGCTGCAATAAAAGGAAGCTAAGGTCACAGTCTTACAGCTGGATAAATTCCAGGGCTTTTCCTTCTTAGTGATACTGGTAAGGACTGTAATGTTTACAAGCAAGTCATTAGCTTCCAATGTAGAAAAGAAGGTTGCTCCATAAGAGAGTTTTCCCCTGGAGGACAGAAAAAAAACATGAGCCAGAGCTTTTCCAGCAGCATATGCTAGGTGAGGGATCTTCAATAAACAGTTGATACAGAGGGTCACTGCAGTCTCACAGGTGGTTTTACAGAGCATACTTCTATAACTCTTGTCAAGAAAAGATAATAGGAGAGCCTGGTGCTATTAAAAAAATATTGACTTAGACATACATACAAGTCACAGCACAGTCACACTTCAGGAATTTATATAAAAGCACAAAGAGACTCATAAGTAGAGAGATTCATTCAACTGATAATTCTAGAAAAATTAGAAGCAATTAAAGCCTCAGACTGAAAGAATATTATCAAACAAACATAATCATGGAAGTAATTAAAAGCATTTGATTGCTTCATAATGGGCAGAGCTAATCAAGCTTGTTCCTAATCAAAGTGTTCTGCTCATTTTAAAGGTAACAGTAAAAAACAGTGAAATTACTAAAGAACGGGTTACACTGCAATGCAGTAGCTACAACCCAGGTAAAATCTGCCCAGGTACATCATCCAGCATGCAAGGAACCAATGTGGATATTCACTGCATCAAAAGGATGAAAAAACATCTGCTTGTCAACAACCCAGTTACTTACATTCCAGTGAGGTTGCCCTAAGTAGGTCAGGGATGTGGGGGAATGGGTGAATCCAGACTGCTGAACTACTTACATATCCACCTCTGGCAGCTGGCATTCCTGCAATACAACTGACTTTGCCCATCAAGGTAAGGCAAGGAAACGTCTGTGTTTCCTTATCTAACTGGCTAGTGATCACTTTCATTTTCATGGAAGAAATATTTTTATTAACATGAATGAGAGCTAACCTGAGTATTTTTGCCTTCTTCTTCCTACTAATGCAAAATAAAAACTCATTTAATGATGGTGGGCAAGAAAGGAAACCATCCAGGTGATGTGTAACAGAATGATGAACCATTTTGATCACAATTTAGATGAGTGCAGGCTTAACCTACCAGACTTTTTTTATCTTAATGCCAGTGCTATATCACTGACTCTGTAACATTTTACCTTAATGAAATTTGAATCAAAATAGAAGAAAAAAACCAAACAGGTGCATTTTTGAGGTATGCCATTTGCTACACTACCTACGAATCTTAAGAGGTAGAAACATGGGTTGACTCATAACCAGCAGCAATTCACCCTTCAGTGCCACTGATCAGTCAATCCCAAAGCATTTTACCAGGGAGAGCAGCACCACTTTCTCAACAGCTCAGATAGAGAAAGTCAATAATTTCTCAGGGTCAGCACCTGCCACTGGTACAGCTGGGACTGTAACTAAATTCAATATCAGCCTGGTAAAAGAACAGATCATAAAACTTAATAAAAAAAACCAACATCAAGTGTTTTCTTTTATCATATAACATCAGAAAGTTATATACATGTTGAATATATATGATGAATCATGTTACAATACCTAAAGATAGAACAACAATCATTTATTATTGATTTGATGCTGTTGTTATAATCTGGATTTTAAATAATTAAATATGTATGCTTACTTAAAACACAATTCACAGAAGGGTCTCTATGAAGAATTAAAGTTTACTGCAATTTCTGAGTATATGTTCTCAGATCAGCTAAGACACCTCAGTTCCTCATAAACTAAAAGTACGAAACAGCCACCACCTTTCAAAATAAACTACCTCCAACAGACTTTGGAAAATAAACCAAAGCTGGATCAATCTCTATTGTCAGCTACAATAGTATGAATTTGAAGAAACTGTTAGTATTTGGGTGCTCAATATTTATGCTCACAAATTGCTTTCCTGACATGAAACGTGTTGGTACTCATAGTAAAACTTATCCACCTTTTTTCATAGGCCCCTTCTTATAACACAATTGCAGCATAGTATAGAAAGTGGGAAGTTTTTGTATGACAAAGGTCAAATTAAATATTGCACATAAATACCACATTGCCACCCATATTAAGGGAAACTTCAAGTATACTTAAACCATTTTATGAAGGTAAATGAAAATATAGCAATGTTTAGTGAATTAAATAACCACAGTTACCCAAAACGAAATTCTTACCTTACAAGCAAACTGCAATGCTTATTACAGCCTTTCTTTCATTTACTGGTTGTTGCCTATCTGGGACTGTTACAGAACTTAAGAGCATATAAGCCATGGGCAAAGAGCCACTTTTTATTGATAGACAAGTACTTATTCGTTCCACTCTAGACTTTTAAGCAAGTTCTGGACTCACCTAGCAAAGACTATTACAGATAATATAAGGAAGAATACAAGGTATTTTGCTCCTTTCTTGCTCCTTTCTTTGCCTTTATCCCAGTGTCATGGTATCTTGTGAATGAAGACCTAGGGTGTCAGTCATTGTAAATGCAGTGTTAGCCCAAAGCAATGAATTATTGTCACTTTGTCTCTCAATGAGAAACTATATACATTCATTGCTGCACTAATTAAACTTACAAGCAGGCTGAACCCATTCTTGGTCAGTTCCATTCCCATCTCAATTTAAGCACTGGGAATAGGAAAGAAAGAATAGACGATGAACAGAAACATTTCCTATTGCTTGCACTGAATTGTCTGGAATCCTCCTCTAAGCCTCCAAGAGGAGATATGGGGAGACTATTACCTCTCATTGAGCTGATGAATTGTTAACTGTTTAATCAATACAGAAAGCATCGTGTGTCTAACAGTCATTTATGTCTGTGAAGGAAGAGAAGGACCTTTATTGTAGTTAAGAAATACAGTGATTAAGAAAAAGGACAAATTTTAGGAGAAAATACCAATCTGCATTGATCTCCTGAAGGATTTCAAGAAGGAAATTAATCAGGAAGATGGATGTAATCAAGAGTTGCAGAAATGCAGAATTCCTAGGCAGCTGAGAATCTCAGAAATACACAGCAAGTCTGCTGGATGAAGGGAGAACACAAAGAAGGTGTGAGAAAGGGAAAAGAAGCCCTGCAATGAAATTTTAGTAGCAAAAAGATCTAGCATAATCTAGCTTTCACTTCTTCTTTCATACCTTTCATAAACATTTTATAGACACCTTACAAGTATTTCACACCCAGATATCAAGCTCATGTTCTCCAAGTAGCCAAGAATAAAGGAGCAGGTCCATGCACATGCTGCAAAGGACATGTGAAGAACTGGAATTCAACTGGTCCAGATGAACTGTTGTGCAGTAACAGTGACTGACTGCATGGCTTCCTGGCATGCAGAATGCCAAACCTGTGAAGATGCCAAGGGACATTCCCACACACTGTCTAGTTTCATTATGTTCTACAGGGTTCTACCAAGTATGGTGGCTTTGAAACTGATTGGTCAGTACAGTAAAGGGAAGCAGCTTGCATTGTTTCAGAGCATACACAGGATCAGCGGTAGGAGCACAGACCAAGACTTGGCAAACTCTGACATCTGCAATGATGTCAGTTGTAAAAACTTCCTACATCATTCCACTGACTGCATAACAAGGTACTCACCATCTGCATTGTTAGGAGATGAAATAGCAAAGTGAATAATAGCATAATACATGTAAAAGTATTATACACTATAGCATGAGAATAGTTCTGTGTACTTGCTTCCTGTTTGTAAGCTATGCTTGATGGTTGAGTATAACACACGCAAGAAAACACAAGTAAAAAGGTAACTGGATGATGTTATGCAGCATAAACTGTCCTCTGGACCTTAAATATAGTAAATTGCCATTTAAAAAAGAATAAAGGCTGTAAGGCAGTCACATCAACTAACCATTCTGGAACCCACCTTACCTCAGTTTGTCTTTGCACAGGAAAACTGTAAGCAACATTACAGCACAAATTAATATTAGTTTCTAGTATAATCTCACAAGTGTGAAAAAGAAAACAACTAAAAATTCCACCACAAGATTTATTTTACATCAAGAACTGCCTCAAAAGCTCAGGCATTGGAAATTTTAGTTTCATCAGGACTTTGAAAAGTCTAAATAACTGGACTTCTGAAAAACATGAGTCCCTGAAGAGACAAACTGTTTATGCTATACTGTGCTCAGTCTGAATTCCAGATAGACTCAACAGCCTCCTACATAATGTAACTGTCCTGGAATAAAATGAGCTTTTTTTCTTTTTTTCAGGCATAAAATACAGGAACACTAGAAGCAGGCAACATGTCTCTAGTGCAGCATTTGGGCTCTATTAGTCAAAGTGTTGTATTCCTTAAGTATACATCAGAGGATAGATGTGCACATAAAATACCATATGTCAGTTCCAAAGCTATAATTTACATAGTTATTTAAACTTATGCAAATCAGGACATTAAAACTGAGACACACACCAATAAAAGGAAATTATAAGTTAGAGCTGCCACATTGTCCTTAACTTCCTGCCAGTGACTAGGTATAGTGGAACATATGGCAGCACGCTCTCCCACTGTTCCCACTGCTCCTGAGAGAAGGCCATATGGGCTGCGCTACCCAGACACAACAGGGTGCGTTAGGAACACACGGCAGCCTCACCTCGCCCTTCAACTCTTACACTGCTCATGCCAACTACTTGGAGACAATCCTTAAACTGTGGCCCTTTCTCTTCTGGTTGCTTCTCCTGGCTCCTTTCACAGAGCAGTATGAACTAGAAGGAGGAACTCTCATCCATTCCCTGACTCAACCTGGAGAATTCCAGATTTTCAAGCAAGGTTCATAGGATTTTCTTCCCTGCAACATATTCATGAAGTAGCTTGGTGTAAATCACAAAGATCTCTCATTGGCGAATCACGAGGCCTTTGCCTGTTCCAGCCTGAAAGTAAAGACCACAGAGGAGTTTATCTCCTTAAGCCTGGACTCAATCTCCTACAGTTTTCCCATTAACAAAATACTGAATATAACATCTGAACAAGAGTTCTGTGTGTCAACTTGGGCAAAGTTTTAAGATCACAATACAGATTATGCTGACAACCAAGGGTAAATTAACATTTTAGCAATAAGGAGGTTTGTTTTGCAGAAGTGGCAGAGACTCAATTTTACCCAGCTAATAAAAAAAATGTGCTTTTTCAAGGACATTATTACAGTTATCTTTCCAGCGCATAGTAAAAACCAGTGGTTTGTTTTGTTTGGGGCTTTTTTTCCCACAAAGCTCTTACCATTCCAGGTTTAATCTGCTAACTGAAAAAAGCACATTTATAAATTAAGCATTTATAAAATGGCCTCCCTCTAGTGCATACTTAATTTAGGACTTTTAAGTGCTTTTAAATAAAAAAAAAACCAAAACCAACCCTATTCACGTAGGTCTCTAAATCAAAGGAGACAGATAATGTATAATAAAATCAGGGAGATAGCAAAAAAACTCCCTAGGGATCTAATAAAGACAGATACCATACTGTTAGGATTCACCTGTTAATTCCACATTTTCAAACAGTAAAAAAAACCCAAAAAGTTCATGGTTTCTTCCAAATGAAAGAACATGGTAGAAGATCAGAAATACAGGTCTCACCCACGCACCTTCCCATGTTGTTACTCAAAATTTAGCATCATTTTACTAAATAGCTTTAGTGAACCCATCAATAAGAACAGCAGAGCTGCCATCTTCTGAAAATCCCTCAAGTTTCTTGAGACTGTCTACTTACTCCTCTCAGCATTAAACTGTCAAAAGCTTAAAGCTTTACAAGACATCTTAATTCAGACCTATAAATTTTACCTGACCATGTTTGAAAATGAATAGGTTGACAACTGCTATTTGTTACTGTGACTGCATACTAGGAGTTCAAGAGTCACAAGACAATGAAAATACTTGAAGCAAAAATAGTATAGTTAAACAAAAAAAGACAATATAGCCTTTATTGCTCTAATTCTACCCAGCCACTTTCTCCAGAAATTGCTCCTAGAGAAACATGTACATCCTTTCATGAACCTTCCCCTTTCCTACATGATGATATGATACTCCACCAAAAGGCTCACCTGCTCAGGGGAGGAAGTGGTCTGAGCATACGTAGAATGTCTGCATCGTGTGACGTGTCTGCTACTGACACATGCCAGAAGCCACAGCTTACAGATGCTCATGCTGTAAAATGCTCTTCTGGGCTTAGAAAAAGCTCTGCCAGTCAGCTGGGAACACAGGAAACTGCAGCCCTGCTGCAGTGAGGGGACATAGGTCTGGATTAACTGAATCTCCTTCTGACAGATTGATATTTGTGCCCCAGTACTTTACACTCCATGGTAGAAGAATCCATGGGACACATGTACAACAAAACAAATCCAGAATAAAAAGAACACCAAACAGTTAATTTACTCTGCATATTTGAATACACTGTTGTTGACAGCTCACTGTAAGTGCAGCCTTAGTGTAATTTATGTCAGGATCACTGACAACTCTGTGCAAGTTAATCAGACCTCAAACTATTGTTTTTTCAGCTAAATGAGGCCTTAGCCAGATCAGTTTCTTTTACTACCAATCGTGTAAGTTTAATAAGAGCAAGTGCTGAATTCTGCTCTGGGGATGGAGCAACCCTGGTTGTGTGCACAGACTGGGGTGCAAGAGGCTGGTGAGAAGCACTGCAGAATGAGACCTGGGGGTCCTGGTCGATGGCAAGTTGAACATGAGTCAGCAGTGCCCTGGCAGCCAGGAAGGCAACCCTGCCCTGGAGGACATCAGGCCCAGCATCACAGCCGGGCAAGGGAGGGGATTGTCCTGCTCTGCTCTGCACTGGGGCAGCCTCACCTCAAGTTTTGTGCACAGGGCAGCACAATATAAGACATGAAGCTGTTGGAGAGCATCCAAAGGAGGGGGGCCACAAGCATGATGAAGGAGCTGGAGGGGAAGCTGTATGAGGAGCAGCTGAGGTCACTTTCTTTCTTCAGCCTGGAGGAGACTGGGGGAAGACCTCATCAGAGTCTTCAACATCCCTACAAGGAGAGGAGGAGGGGAAGGTACTGATCCTCTTCTCTCCCATGACCAGTGATAGGACTCAGGGGAATGGCATGAAGCTGTGTCAGGGGAGGTTTAGGTTGGATATCAGGAAAAAGCTTTTCACCCAGAGGGTGGTTAACCACTGGAACAGGCTCTCCAGGGAAGTGGCCACATCACCAAGCCCAAAAGAGTGCAAGAAGTATTTGGACAGTGTTTTTTAGGTACATGGTGTCATTCTTGGGGTATCTGTGAAGGGACACGAGGTGCATTTGATGATTCTGATGGGTCCATTCCAACTGAGCCGTTCTATGATTCTACTTGCTTATGTGAAGCTTTTGTCACAAGGAGGAGATAAAAACTTTTTGGCCACAAGACAAGAGAGACTAAAGAATATTCTTTTATCCCTCCTGTTTGCTACAGGCTTGAAAAATATCCTCTGTTCAAAAACAAATAAGTAAAAGGACATAATTTTATTAGTAATTCCAACAGACACTGCCTTGGAGATGTTCCCACAACACTATGAACTGCTAGCTTGGTGAAAAAACAGTTTGAGTTCCATTTACATAACAAACCAATGCTACAGGTTAATCTCTAAAGATTTCCTATGCCTGCACAGAGGAAATCAAGTGGAGTTGCAGATGTCACTGTGAGTTGTTAACTTTAAAATGGGCTTATAAATGCAGCAACTCACAGTAATGGTCAGTTCATGTAACTCACTATGAGATGCAAGAGAAATAACATGAGATCACTTGACTACTGTTTTTTTTCTTGAGGAGTAGTTCAGAGAGGCAGCATCCTTCCACTGTGCACAGTGTAGTGATCATATCTGATGTCAACCTAAAATGTCCCGGCTAGTAAGTGAGTGAACTCATTCCCTGAGTGAACTATGTTACAACCAGGCTAAAAATCCCTTTATCAAAGGGCATAAAAGCAACATTGATAGGTTGAGGAAATCAGATCTTGGCAAACCCTACCAATTATGGAGTCAAAATTTTGTGGCAAATATTGACCATAACCAAAGAGACAGGGACCAAGAAAACCTACTATATTTTCTTAGCCAGTATCTCTGAATGAAGTACTTGTATGAGGTCACGTGAGTACTGAAAGATCATGAGCCACTCTCTGGGCCTTCCAAAACACCTTGTGGAGTGTGAAGATATGCTGGAGTACTGTGCCAAATGGAGACTACCAGTGGTGCTGTGGTGGGCAGTTTTACTGGGGTCTTACAGTCTCTCCTCTCCTTGCCGGGCGTTACAGCCTCTCCTAGGAACGGCAGCCAGTATTTGCTTGAAGTGCTCCAACTGCTAGCACCAGCCTTTCAAATGGCAATGAGGGATGGTGGAAAGAGTCATCACTGAGAGGGAACCCAAAGGGGCAATGGGGGACAATTAGTAAAGAAGTAAGAATAGAGCAGCTGCAGAACTCAAACAGAAAATGGCACACAGGGGGGGAGGCTATCCTGGAACAATCATCCTTCAGTGACCCTTCTGCTGCTGCTGCCGCTGCTCAGGCCTTTCCCCTTTCCTACTGCTGAAGTTAGCCAATCAGAAAAAAAGAATCATCATGCGCTGAGGAAGAGAAAATTTTCCTCTCCTTCAAGCTGTGAAACATCTTCGCTGAGCAATACTTAAATGTCAAAACCAGTGTGTTATGGTCTACAGAAAAAAGCGCTATCATTAGAAATCACAGATGCTGATGCATTTTATAGTCCAGGTGGACTACGTTGTCTAGAAATATTTTTTGAGAACAGCTCTTTGAAGCCCCAACTACATACTGTAACCAATTTCATCTCCTCTATACATTACTGAAATGTACTAAGGTCTGAATTTCTTACCTGGAGACCTACTTTTCCAAAGTTCAGAGCTTATGGCCCAAGATAATTAATTTATCTTAACTTTGCCTAGCTGGCCAAAATCATTTAAAGGCTAGACCAGGACCCTTGGCCTGCAAGGGCTTGCCACAACAGTAGGACTATCTTTCTTCCTGAACCAGTGTTTTTGGAGTGGTTTCAGTTTGTCGTTTTGGGTTTATCTTTTTCATGTGACCTTAACAGTTTTGGACTCATGTTTTAGTAAGAAATTTCACAGCTTTCCAAATTCAGAAATATTCTAGGCAAAGTGACCTATGTGTTCCCACCACTGTTAAGAGCGAGATGAAGATTCAACTAGTCTTTTTTCAAGAGCATGGCTTTCATATCATTGCCAACAGCATTCATCTTGAGAAAAAAAAACAATGAATGAAAGCAAACCTAGAGAAGTTTTTTTCTTTTAGAACAGTGCATTTCTTTTTTTTCATAAAACTGTGTAATCTCAATCTCATTAAGATGCATAAATAAGGCCTGGTTTTTCCTCTCTTCTTGGTTTCTTTTTCTCTCTGTCCTTTTTATACCTGGCAGGATTGATCCAGACCTTGGAGCTTTGTGGTTTATGCATTTCTTTGTCAGGTTAGATTTGCAGATTGGCCAGAAACAAGACAACACTTGTCAGTGTTAATGTTCCTGACACTGACTCTTCACAAATCTTTGATATTTGCTGTTTTGCTTATCTGGTGCAATAAAGTTCAACTACATTTTGCATCTGATTAAGAACCAGACATCCAAAACCATTCTCCCCTTTGCATTGGAAAAATGAAAAAAGTACATACTGGCATTAAACTAATCTATCCCTTTGAGAAATAACACTGGAAAAGCTACACCCAAATTAAGTATACCTCAAGTATTACAGATGGTTCCATGTGAGTTACTGAAAGTTTCCACCTTAGTGCACCACGAATCAGACCCTAAATATGTTATGTTGAAAATAAATTACTACTGTTGCATCAATAAACACATTTACTGTTCTCCAGGCTTGCTCATTATTAAATGGCTTATAAGGTCACATAAACAATTTCCCATTACTTTCCCATTACTTCCAAAATAATCATACCTGGCATTTAATTTCCTTTTTCTCCTTAAACCATATTATTTTATGATTGGCTCAGATGGACCTGTGGTGGTGGTCTCCTTTTAACATCCATTCTTTGGAGTAACAGGTTCCTCAACCGGTAGCCAGGTTTGCTGGTATCTAGCTGATTAATCATATTAAAATATGGTTCATCTTATTTTATCACAGAGCTCCTACCACCCACATTACACTTAACTAATGTTTTTTTTTAAGTACAGAGTCATTGTTTAGTTGCTTACAGCTCTGGCAGACTGAACAATGGGGCTAAAATAACCCATGCTTCATCTCTCTACTTTGTCAGTCTTCAGAAGAGGGGGTGGGAGAGACACGACTAGCTTGTAGATTGAAATACTGCATTTCAAAAACTAAGCTGAGGCATAAATATGTAATTTTCTATGTGCTGGTATTCTCTCACTTCCTTCCTCCACACTCTTTCCAGTCCACTTGTTTTGTTTAAAATATGAGAGGATAGGGGAAAGAAGTCAAAAGCGCTGACCCATGAAAATACATGTAAATTTGGTTGGGCTGAAGCTATTAAAAGTTGCTAGCTGTGGCTGATCCTAAATCTGACCTGTTATTCTTGCTAGAGAAAGCTGGCACAAAACTAATAACACTATGAATTCCACATCTACTTCCTCCAACATGCATATCAATAATGTTTTGCATTTTACTGGTACCATGTAGAGAGTACCAAGCAAGATATGACCTTAATTAGCTTTCTTGTGGGTCTTTAATTTTCTATCAAGCTTTCAGTCCTCCATCTCAGATGGACAAGATAATGGGCAGTAGACAAGACTGAGGACTGCAAGAAGACTGAGAATAATCTCTGGAGACTAGAGACACCAATCAAGAAACAAATACATCTTCTATTCCTGTATGGTTGGAGGAAAGAAACCTATCCTAACACATGAGGACAATGGAAACAAAAATGCCTGGGCAACACAGCAGTCAGCACTGCCTAGGTTTCAGTGTTTGACTTCACAGCTTTTACATTAATTTTTGCTGTAATTTTATCTTCCGTATGTGTGCTAAATTGTGAGAAGAACAGCTGAGATTAACATAGGCTTGCACCCCAGCTCTGCAAAATGGTCTCTAGCTTACCCATTGCAATAAAAGCTGAACTGTACTTTAAGACTGGAAGAATGTATGTTCACTTATATCCAAATATAGTGGTATGCTGCTCCATGTTCTCTCTTTGTTAAAAACCCACACATTTTACTTGCAAAGAAAAAATAATATTTTCTCATTTTAGTAAGAGCTTAAGTTTAGCTAACAGCTATAACTACATTTTTTGAAACAGCTTCTCACCATTTAGCTACTTGAATTAAGCTTAATTCAAATTTCTGTATTTCACTTAAAAAAAAATAAATCACTGTCCTCTAAAAATTTTTATGTTGAAGCAAAATGCGATGGAACAAGGCACAGCAAAACCTGTCCCTATGCAACTAAACCCTTACTTTAGCACACGTTACAAGTTGTAGTTTTACCAGGCAGGGCTGTATCAAATGATAAACTCTTTAAAATCATCAGCAGTGTAATTATCATTCAACAGTATCATAGATTATCGTTCCTGCAGCAGGTATAACTTCATCTATAATTCACATCAAATTAAGCTTTTATAAAAGAAAACTGAAGAGTATTATTCATAAGATTATTTATTTTCTATCTCCAACTTAAAACCTCACTCCCCCATCCTATCAAAAAAAAGGGGGAAGGAAGATTCATGCTTATTTATTAGAGCTGTTCATGTAATTAGACTCTTCCTGGCAACAGCAATTTCCTTGTCAAAACTAGTAATCACAGCACCCACTTTTGTTGCTACATGATTCATTTTTGTAAGTTTAGTATATATTACAAAATACCTCACTATTTTTCAGTTGTTTTGTTTTCCTTTCACAATGATTATTCTGAAGTTGGATCAATCTCTCATTAAAAGCCAGGGAAAGACTCACACCCTCACACCATCTATACAAGTAACTGCACTGGTCCTTAGGGTCTAAGAACTGCCAGACCAGAATTCCTGTATATGCAAATAAAAAAGAGGTTTGGGATATTTTTTGCTCTGAAGTAAGGTGATAGAAGAAGTGTGTATCTCTGCATCTAATGTGAGTTGAACAGTTAATAATCACACTAAAATGAAGCAACTTTGACAAAAAGGAAGATGATTCTAGTAAGTGCAGTCAGGTCAGCTTGCCATTTATTTATGTGTTACAAATCAAGTACACATTACCTGGAAGGATGCAATCATCACCCTGCCAAGAGAACCTAGACACTATAGACTGATTAAAATTCCGCTTCATGTAACTTACATTCTATTAAAGTTCAATGCCAGATTGTTGCTATTACTCAAGTTAGCATAACAGAACAGCACCACAGATTTCAGGAAGAGAAAGGACTTCTTGAGAACTGTTTAAACTTCAGCATTGAACATGACAGGAAAATTAATTCTTTGGTGAGAAGTAAATATAGTACTGCAAATGGCAACATGACTGTTCACCACTTTGTCCCCTAACTCTCCCCGCATATTTGTCCTAAGATGCTATTTGCTTTAGAAAAAACAACATTTGAAAATGTTTGTTTCCAAGCATTTGTTCAGAATTTTGCACAGCAACCCAAAAAGGGGGTTTTGCACTGAAATTGTCTTCTGCCATCCTGTAATAATTTCTTCTGACATCATGACTTTTAGAGACCCTGTCCCACATGGACAACAATGAATCACTGTCTGTCTGGGGGCAAATCAGCTGTCACAGTTGTGACTACTTCTGCAAGAAGAGATCCTACCCCAAGGAGTTAGCAGGCAGCCACATGGAAAACCCCTGAGCAGCAGGATGAGTTTACTGCCTTATTCATTCCCTTCATGCCAGCGTGTGTTCCTGACTTCTGATCTTAGCTTATCCTTTGCTCTGATTTAACCTATGGATCCATTATCAAGGACTCCTGATCATGACACAATCAGTATTGGGGTTTTTTTCTCTGGCTCCCCTTTCTGCTACAGATGGTGAATTGGCCAGAGTGGTGTTTGCTTTCCTAATCAAGAGGCCTTCCTACCTGCCTGCAAGAAGCCCAAAACAGGTAGACAACAGGAATGTATAGCTTCTTTTCTAAATTCTCTTTTCTGTTTAAAAAAGGACATAGCCTGTATTTGATCTGAGGTTTCCAAAATGTTCCTTTCAACATTTATCTAAACAATCTTTGCTTTTATCACTTCTGTATTTTATCTTCTTTATATTTCCAGCAGCCCTGTCCTTCTGCTGCATACTGGTATAGACACACAAGAGTAATACAGGTGGCCAGATATGAAGTTTCAAAATTTAAACAAAATCAGTTTCATAGATTTTGAGTAGTTGAGATATCATGACTGCAGGAGGCATGAGGCTTACACTGCTGATTCTGCTGCCAGTGATGACATGGAGCCAGAAAAGAAAGAGGGTCAACCCAGAGAACATGAAATCACACCCACCTCTTCATCACCAACAGCAAATCTTCGTGCTTTTTTGGTGAGGCATGTTCTAAATATTGCCCAAGAGTTTGCAAAAGGAAAAAAAAGAAGGAAATTGAAACCCTGAACTGCTTGCAGTGATGTCATTTAGCAAGCTATGACAGCCACCATGGCAAAGTAAAAGTGAAGGATACCCTTAGTTCCTAATAACAGAGAATAATGATATATCAATACAGATCAATACAGTTTTACTAACAAGATCTCTAGATGATGTTTCAAAAGCAAGCAAACCTTGGTGACTTTAGTGTGAGTAAGTAGAGAAATTTAAATAGTTATTTTGTATAGTTAATTCCTTTAATTGGTAAAATCCAATGACAGAGAACGTATTTACTTTTGGGTTACACAAATACTTGAAGATAACCCAGTATTCATACTGTGAAAAAACAAAAAGGACAATGTTTTCAGCCTAGTTAACAGAGTAAAACCCTTGCAAATCATATTTAAATAAATGCATAGGTTTCAAAACCAAAGAGTAGGACACTCAAAAAAAGATGATTTTGACAACACATATTACAAACAGTTATGTATTATTTGATTCTTTCTGGAGAGATTTTGGTTGAATTAACAGATAAAATAATCCATAACTCAATATAAAAGGGAGTATGTGTATCTGGAAGGAAAGTGGAATAGCATGCTAGAAAACAACAATTTAATTTTTCAAGCTTTACATCCTGAGTTTCTGTGAAGACTCCAGTTAGTTTAATCATTAGCATGAAAAATTACCTAACACTTCCACTGATGACTAATTTTGCCACCCCAGTGGTAGCTGATCAAATCTCTTGCTGCACATATGCTGAGCACATAGTTCCCAGAATGTCTGGCAAAACATTCAGTATTTTTTCCTTCACTTGGATTCATAAGGCGTGTTATGTCACTCTCTTGCTTGGGCTCCTTCCACCTTTTCATCTTTCCATGCTGGTATAAATGTCTGTGCAAGGCAACTGAGAAAGAGGTTTGTAACCTGTTAAGCGTATTACAGGACTCAGAATACGACATCAGAGAAGCTCCATCGAGGCATGTGGTGCTACCAAACATACCCTTGAGTACACCAAGCATCCTCCACAAGTGGGATGCCAAGCTCTCATGGCTCTTGTGTAGCACCCAGCAGCCCTACAGAGAAATCTCACACCATCTATGAAATACCAAAAAAATACAGGTGCCTCTGTCATTGTGGATAAATCAATCAACTTCCACACCTGTCCCTATGAAACTGGGAGAAGATGATAGAAAAACTCACAATAACTCAAGTTCAAGTTAGCAAACAAAAGCTCTGACTGAACAAGAGAGCACGAGCTCCATCCTAAGCCTGACTTCTTATCTTAATCATTACAACTACCGCTTGGACAACCTTCCTTTAAAAACCTCTCCTTTCCCATTTGTCCTCCATCACTTCTTGTGTGACTGGAAACCTGCAAGCATTCACCCATTTCCCCACTTACTGAGCCTCACAGCTTCCTGCACTGCACCACTGTGCTCATGTTAGCACAGTCTAACAGTGAGTGGATCTAAAAGATTGCATTAACAGTATATGCATACTATATATCTTGGCTACATTTCTCTTTTTCATGGTATAGCTGTTAAGAGACAAGCAATATATTTCTAAAATATCACTATTCCTTCCTATTCTTTTCCATTCATTATCCTTTTAAAATACAGTATTGAGTAGTCCTCTAAATTCCTTGAATTCTTTGCATTGTGACTAACCTTTCCTCAAAGTTTAAGAAACAGGCAAAGTCAAACAGCAAACTCAATTCCTTAAACATCCTCTAACTGGGGATGAGACCAAGAATTTATATTTTTCAGACATTCAATATAACAGCCTGCAAAACACAACAACAAAAGGCATGTAGTACTTTAAATTATTCAAATAACAAACCACAGATGCCTGCTTTTGTATGTTCTTTGTGCAAGAAAAGAGTTCTCTACAGAAGCACACATAATCAGTATCTGTATTTTCCTGAGGTCCAACATACACAGCTTGGAAAAAACTCCATAGGCTGCACATTCAGCATTTCCAATGAAGCAGAGCTGCAGATATAACATGACCTGAACTGACAAAGTCTCTGTGGACTGGGCAGTACAGCATGGAAAACTGTAACGGGCATTGCCTACTACCTCTTCTACTTAATAACAGGCGTAGCAGGAAAGTCACCTGGCATTTCTGTTGAAGGAGGCTGTATTACTATACTATAAATCTAACTAGAGAAAATCCAATCTCTTTTCCTTAAATTATTGCTAAGACACAGGGAGTAAAATCAGAGAACAAGTTTTTACAACACAGAAGTAACCATTAACAACTCGAGTTGTTATCCAGCAAATGAAGTAAAGGACTAAGGTAACAGCTCTTGAGTTTTCAGGACTAGCTATGACAATATTCCCCCTTGTGGCCTTAGGCAAGTTACTTAACCTCTCCAGATGAGAGTCCCCATCTGTAAAAAGGAGGATAATGATATTTACTAACCTCTCTCGGAGGAAATGTGGGAACTAATTACAATAATTTGTGTAAAGGGTTTTGAACCTGAAGAGCACTAGGTAAAGTGCTAAGGAAATAGTGTTTATATAAAAGACTGAGGGGAAGAGAAGATTCAACTTACACAGTAACACATCCTTTTAAGAAAGAAACATAACTTAGGTTTTATGCCAAATCAAAGTATACATCTGAGATAATTTTCCTGCTACAATGTAAGTTTAGTTATGAAGCACTGTAACTGAGTATCAAAGCTTTTTCATAGCACTGACCACGCATATTCCCCTTCAGTCTAAACTCAGTGAAGGGGATCATCCAAGGTAGCTACCATAATTGCCTTTCAATATTCCAAAATATGCCATACACATAGACTGTGATCAAATTTGTTAGGCATACCAACATTTGTTTAACCCCAAGCACTCTAATGCTTGTTTTGGTCAAGACATGGATGTTGTTTACCTACTTGTTCTGACTTTGGTGAATGCCACTACCTTTATAAGGGCCTCACTATGTTATTTTACAACCATATTTTAATGTGACAACATTACCAAGTGTAAAAAAGTAAGAAGAGCAGTTATTTTAACTAGAGGTAAGTAAAATTATTCTCTATATATACTTCGCAGCAAGTCTACCAACATATCAAAAAATACTTTTTTCTCCTTGCCCCAGGTCAGGGAAGGCAAACTTACTGCAAAGGGGGAGAAAGGTGAGACCAAGGTGACTCCAGCTAGATATGTAAACTACAGGAGACAAAGTTTAGTGCTTGGTTTGATTGCTGGGTTTTTTTTCAGGTGGTTTTAGCTTTTATTGGAAAAAAAAATAAATGCAAAAAGCAAGAAATCTGCTCAAACACATGCAGGAGATTCTTTTGGTGCTGACCATACAACATGGAAGACTGGACAATAATGAAGTAGCAGAAACAGGTGGGCTGATTGAGAGACACCTTTATATGCCTAGTTCATTTAAAACCTGGGCAAACCAATGCATTGTTTACACCTCTGACCAACCAGCCTAGGCCATACTGACTGCCTCTTGGCACACATTTGAACACAATCCAGAATATGGAGTACAATTACTTTTATTTACAATGCAATTGTGTTTTCTTCTTTGCTTATGATTAGAAATTACTGATCAGACACATGAGAACTGTTGATTAATGTTCTTCATAATTACAACCAATTCTATAGATGGCATAATTGATTTAAAATCTATTTCTTGATTGGTATAAATTCATGAATAAAAACTTTTTGTCTAATAAGGGAAAAACCCAAATGTGACTCCACATGCAAGCAGCTGAACAGGCACTTCAGCATCACTGTACCTGCACTGGCATCCTGTTACAAACCACAGCATTAGCGTTCTGAACCCTACTGAAACACAGTAACCAGAATTATCTCTAGTTCAATGTCTCATTGGATAATTCAAATATGATTTTCAGAGGGCATACTTCATCTTTAGAACAGTTATTTCGGGTTATTGATGTTGAAATTGGAACAACCGGAACTAATCTAGAATTCTGCATTGCTTCATCTTTTGTACTGTAAGTTTTAATTATTCTGCTACTTTATTATGCTTTCTAAATGAAAATTAGCCTTGGGCAGAAAGATTAGAAAAGATGTTTAGATCTTATAACACATTTTGGGTAGCATTGTGGGGTGTGCATAGCGAGTGTTTTGCTGCAGGATTGCCTTCACTACCATAAAGAAGCTCTCTGGTGGCATTTGTTACTTCTCCAAGTTGATTGCTTACCATCCACAGATATTAATATCCTGCTGATCTCTGTGCTTTTGAAGTGTTTTCTTTGGGTTGTTTTTTGGGAGGGAGTTTTTTTAATGTTTGTTTTTTTCTTGTTTGCTTTTTTTGTTTGTTTAGGTTTTGATTTTGTGGGGCTTTATTCTATTTAAACAAGTTGACTGCAATTTTCAAACACTCACCTAGAAGTAAAAGCCAGATGAACCAATATTGTCAGAAGATTATTTTCATCAATAACTTTCTTAAAAATGCAAGGTTTCAAATAGAAAGTTAAAATCATAAAATAGGATGGATCCTAAAACATGTCAGCCATTCTAGGTAAAGTGAAAACTCTGTGAAGATGCTGACAAATAAAGTAACACATACTGTATTACTTTTCATAAAAAAGTAAAGCATATACTTGTGCTAATTTTACACATAGCATAAAGTAGTTCCTATTTTGATACACTTCATTACTTCAGCAAAACATGGCAGTAGCAGTATAAAAGTTCTAGACCAAAACTAACTCTTGTGCTTCTTAAATGTTGATATAATACTTAAACTGTAACTTACAAAATTATTTTAACTGACACTGTAAGACAACTCAAGCTTAAGAATAAAAGATAATTTATGTTGCCATAAAAACATTCCTTTACCTCAAATAAATCAGTTTTGATTTTAAAACAAAGTAATTGCAAAGGCTTTTATTTATAATTTGCTTTTTTAAAATGAAAGTTTGAGTGATCACCAACACGACCTTCTTGATCAAGAATTTTCATTAAACAGGTCATAAAGTTTCACCAGGTGAAACTTTACCAACCCTCCTTACCATTCACATTACAATCTCAGAGATCATCTGAGAGGAGACTGTGTCATGCCATATCTTACTCTTTTCCTTTCACAGGGAGAATTTTCAAGGGGCTCCACACGTAGCCCAGAATTGCTCTGACTCATATGATTTCAAGATGGAGTTAAATTCTAGTGCTGTCTGAGGATTTATTAACCAACAGACAATAATCATTCTTCAAGGCTGTACCGAAAACCTGGGAGGATGAAATTGCAGTCCTTCAAGTATACACAGTATTGGTAACCTGTCTGCAAACCATGTTCTATTTCAAACAGCAGCCATCCCATTCCATGGATTTTCACCCTGAGGGGGTAGCACTGCTGGAAACAATAGCAGCCACACTGAGCCTGGTAACTGCTGTCTGAAGTAGGGTCATTCTACCACTTTCCTTAGTTACAGCACTGGTTGCACAGTTTTTGGTACCTACTCTGGGGCTGCTCAGGCATTCCCTCTTTGTATGGAAATGACTATGAAATTCTGTATGATTTTCTTCATTCAGAGAAGCCAGCTTTTGAGGAAAGCTGCTTCTCTTTTAGCCTTGAATAGCACAAACCCCACTTCAATCTGATCCAAAGGTGAGCAATTTTGCATTTATAAAAAGCCCCAAAAGTTTCCAGTGGAGCTAGACCTCAGCAGCTACTGATTCTACAGTGCTGATTCTTTGTAATTCAAATCAAATACACACACATGCTTAAACAATACTTAGCACCAGATGTTATAGTCACCACGAGTAAATGCCACCAGCAGGCCAAATGAGCAGAACCACTGGTCTATTAAAATGTTAACCATTACTCTTTGAGCTAAAATCCACTCTCTGAGCCCAACTATCAGTGTGCATAAATTAGCTTTCAGTCAAGTTTAACATGTAATAAGAGCTGATAACTGATACCAGGTATAACACCACCCATTTCTTCAGTGGAACCTTGTAACTAAGCCTCCTAGGACTTCAAAGGCAGCAAAGACATCACTCTTGTTTTTGCTTGATCTCAGTCTTCCCTATGACAGAAGGCAAAAGTAGGGATGGTGATTAGACGTTTCTAATTAGTATTTCTTCCTACAATCTGTTTTGGCCAAGTGTCAGCAGAACAAAATGTTTAAACAAGCAGCATTAATAATATCTTTATTAATGATGTTTTAACAAACCCATTTTACCAATGAACAAGATAGAAATGACATAATGAAAAGTAAAAAAAATGAATTAGAGGATATAAAAGAATAAGGCTGTTTGAAAATCCCATGTGTACTTCCAAATGTTAACGTGTACTCCCTCAGCCTGGTACTGCTGCAAACACGAATAAAAGGAAAAACAGGCTGTGGACAGGGAAGGAGGTTTTAACTTTAGTAATTTCTGCATACTAAAGTATTCTTAATGTATCATAAATTTTAAAACATTAGTGAAATAAATTTTTTTTAACAATCACTAAGTACAAGGTATAAGTTCCTGGAATAGCGTTCATGTGGTACTTGGAAAGCAAGTCTTCTGCTGCCTGTGCATGTTTCCCTCTGAAGGTGAAGATGAATTGGGCTCCTGTGGAGGCACTCACTGATGGGTCACTTGGTATGATGAGGAGGTGTCTGCCTGACCCACAAGTCACCATCATTTCATCACTGGGTAAAAAACTCTGTTCTTGCACAAGCACAACCCAGCTTCAGCTTGATTTGCAGTGCCTGTTCCCTCCTATGTCAAAGGGGGAAAAACTTCAATAATGTCAACACTTTCTGTTTACCAAAATATGAGATAAAGAAGGATCCTAGTCATAAACTGATCACTGCCACCAGTTCTCACCAGTTTTCTGAGGCTCACTGTCCAAACAGTGCAAGATAAACACTCGGCGCTTTCTATTAAGAATCATGCTCAACACAGGCATTTGGTCAAACATTCTATGAGATAAAAGGCACTATAAGAGCAGCAAAACACCACAAGCTACACACATGAAGCAAAGCCACAATCACTTTTCAATTCTCTCCCATGCCTTGGCCTACATGACATCACACAGTAGCTTTTCAGCTTTGCAAAGACAATTACCCCTCCTTTTTACCCCTCCAGGTTTTTACATTTCCTCCATGATGGGGAAGAAACCTTCAGCATCAAAATGCTTACGGGTGGCGGCTGAACACACCGAAGAAAAACAAACCCCAAAAAATAACACCACGCCACACATGCTCAGGGCACATTCCTGTTCTCCCCTCTTTCAAACTCTAAACATCAAGCAGTACCTACATCTTTAACAGAACAGGAAAACAAGCTATGTAAAAAAATGAGCAAGACTGTGGAATACCTCAAATGGCTCATCCTCAAAAGTTGCTCCTATTCCTATCTTCCTGTTACATGATTTAGAAACCTGATTTAGATTTTATTTAACATAATTCTTTCACTGCCAGGCATCCAGTAGTTCTGTCACAGCTTCTGATAGGCAACACTATAAAGTTTATTTTTGAGAACACAAGGTGTTTGCCTAAATGAAAATAACAGTTTGGTTTAATAAATTATTGGGAGACTTTTTTTTTTTAAGTCAGAGGATCTTTTTTGGATCTGTGAGGTTTTAAAAGTTTCAAGAACACCTAAAAAATAATAATCATAAATAAATCACTGCAGAAAAACTGTAATAGTTTTTATTGAGTAATTCAAGATTTTTTTAGAAGACTGTTGAATAGTGAAGCACCTCACTGTAAATTTTAGTATGAATGATAGTGAAAGGAGAAGTTCAACAGTTAAACTTTGGCTTCAGATGAATAGCTGCTGAAGAAGGGAGCCCCATTCCCAGTTTCAGCAGGCAGGAGTTACCCAACACTGGCAAAGCTGTCTGTAGTGCTAGTAAAGATGAAACAAGCACATATTCTAAGATTAGCCATCTGTTAAACCATGGATAATAGCACTTGCTTACTCTGATCAGTATTTGCAAGGTTTATGACACTGTACTTGTTAAATCCTTTCAACACTCAGATAAGTCTAAGTGGAAAAATTTTTTGAGCAAGAAGTCTGTTTGCAGCCCTGCAAGGAATTCAGTAGATGACTTTCAAAATCTCAGTTAAACAAGAATTAAATAAGCAGCAATAGATCATGAGTGTCTCAGTCAAACACAAAACCACATTTACCAGTGGATCTGACCCTCACAGGAGTTGACATCTCATTACATGGATGGAGAGAAGAGGTCACACATTGAAGCTGGGGTGTGAAGACTACAGTGTTTATCAGGTTCTCAGATGTCATACAAAAATTACAAATAAAAGTGAAACACATTATTATAAAGAACGTCCAATTATTTTGAGATATCCATGATGAGATCTATAGATTACAGTTTTCTCCAAGTGAAGCAAAGGCAGGTACACTGATCCAGTTCAGTAGTTTCAAAGCAATGACTTCTAGTGTCATCACTAGAAACAAAATTTCTCTATTTCCCCTGTCCAAAGGGAAAAAAACCCCAATATTACTGAATAATTTAGAATTACTCATTCCCCTGTAACATTACTCAGGTCTCTCTTCTATGCCTTCTGCTTCTCAGTTACCTTATTCCTTCTCTGTAATGGCAAGTCCCAAAAAGATGGGGTCAATCACTAACACAATTTGGAATTGCACCTTTTCCAACATCCTGACTAATAAAACAAAGATCTAAACACAGAGGTCCAAGTGCAAAGAAGGTCCTGATCCCACTGGTAAGAGGCACATGCAAGATAAATGCAAGGATGAGGAAGTGTTAACTGCTAAACTTTAAGGCCCTGATGCAAAAGTCCTCTAGAAACCCAACTTCCAATGATTTTAAGCCTGTCCACTAACAATTATTCATGAGCTGTATTTCAAGTCCAACTAAAACACAGACATAGTAGAGCTTCTGCTAAGAAGATCACTAAATGCTGTCAGTGTGCCTAGCAGAACAAACATTTAATATTTGCAGAACAAGGTAAAAATAAATGAATGTCCTATACAAGGCTTTTTTTTCTGAGAACAAAGACTGGACACTGTAAATTTGTTGATAAAAAGCTATTTAACCATCCCATTTCTTCTGTTGTGCATTGGACCAAAGCCAAGAGTCTCAGTTCTCACCTAACTACTGAAGCAAATGAGTGACCAGCAGACAGAAGTGATTTTGGCCCTTTATGCTCTGTGAGCACACTCATTATTAATCACCTGAAATCAGAAATGTTATGAAGTTACATTTGAGAGTGAACAGGCAAGATCTTCCCCTTTTCCTCTCTGTTACTGATTATGCAGTTTGGTTTACAAGGAACTCTATGAAGGCAAAACATCTGGAGCTTCGTTACAAATCAGCATTTTGCACCATCAAGGGCTCAGTTGCCTTGTGCCCTACACTAACACCTGGACCAGTAATGCTCAGGATACACAACAGAAGGGAATATTAGATTAGCTGTACTTCTACACATGAATGTACTGGTGTAATAATTTATTATGTACTGCACTGGGAAGAATGACTAAACACCCCCCCCCCGAAAAAAAAAAAAGCCCAAAAGAACAAAAAAACACTACCACCAAACAACCAGTGTGGTAATGCAGGGAAGAAATTTGGGAATGCCAAACTGGGAAAGCATGACATCTCAAATGTAATGCAAAGTATTTCCTTTAAAACAAGTACCAAATCAACTCATTTGACAGACAGGATTTAGCAAGGAAAGAATAAGTACACTCTGTTTTAGTAGAAACAGTTAAATGTAGACAGACATCAAGAAGAAACAATCTTCTCCCTTCCCTCCCCAACCACCTAACACAGAAAATCAACCCTGACTGCTTTTAGCCCCTCAACTCACCTAGAAAGTTACTACTTACTATACAGCCACCTAGAAGCATTTAAATGAAGGCTCCCAGCCTCTTTCCCCTCTCCGTGGCCTTGTCCATGTGGTCACACTTCTTCAATTGCACTAGCACTCATGCCTGAATGAGTAGGTTATGAGCAACTCCATCAGCCAGCCAAAATAATTACTATTGTTCTCCTAGATCCACTTTCTGTTGGCTCAGTTCCTTGAACTGACTTACCATCTGCTCATACAAGAGCAAGAAATGGCATAAGTGGGGGCAGAACCACTATGCCATGGGAAAAAGGAAGGAGGGACAGTTCGACAGCAGCATAAGCTGAGATATTGTAGGCTGGCACTCCCTCTGCTTTGGTGGAGGACATGTCCTTCTAGATACATTCATAGAAAAAAACACAGTATACTACACAGTTCATTACCTTTTGGGAGACAAATTCTGCCACTGGACAAACACATACCAATCCTGGTATAGCTGAGGGAAGTAAATTCAAAATGTCCACTGGTGTGACGTCTATTAACAATCAAACCATGTAACATCTACCTGCTAGAATTCTCTATAGCTGACTAAATTCACACCACTCATTATTAGCCTCTGGATTTCCAGTGCATAGGAAAATGAATTCCTATAGACTTGTACTATTGGGTAAAGTACTTTCAATACCACCAATTTAGAATTAAACTATAAAAACCTATTTTAACATGTAAGTCTGATTTTTCAGGTATAGCTAGTTATTCTGAACAGTGACCCATAAAACTAGAGCACATTCTTCTTCTGTATTGCAGGTTCTTTTTGATTTGTTTAGAAAACAGGAATTATCTAGTACTAATATTTTAAACCTCTGTACAAAAAACTAAGAATTATCTATATAACAGCAATCCATGTTGCTCAGTTTTCAGCAGACTGACAGAATAAATTTCCTTCTTACTCTGCGGTTCTCACCTTCACTGCTGTCTTGTCTGCCCTCACCTTTCTTGAGGAAAGGGTTAACCCAGCCTCTAACTGTGAGCTTTCTTAAGCTAAAGAAAGATAAAGCAGGATTTAAAGATCATTTTCAACTAGCTTCACTATACATTAAAAGGTCACTTGCTTGTTCAACTAATTCTGACTTTAAGTTCGATGGCTATTTTAAAGACACTGATCTTCAGACTACTTTTATTTATAGGACAAAGAAACTAAGAACAGATTTTGAAACAAATTCAGAAAATGCCCTATAAATTTCTAATTTACAATGTTCTTCAATTAATGGTAGTAGTTCTGGTTACCTAAAAATATATTCAGACATTTTAATTTTACTAAAATTAGACTTTTCTAATCAATATATAGAGGTGAGTCACTCATATGATAACAGAACCAAATATACAAATAATAAAGGGAACCAAAAATAAACAGCTACATTTGATCTGAAAATCATTTCTTTTTAGACCAGTATTTCTTTTATTATCATTAGAGAAAGAGAAGAGCCAACTGTAGTATTTCCTAATATTTCCAGAACTGGGTAACAGCTTCAAATTTTAAGATGTGCATATTGCCTCTTTAATTTAGCAAATTAAATTAACATTTTCTCAGTATAAAAAATATGCACAATAAAATCTGACAGTAAAGAGTTACATTATTATTTAGGAAGCTCTGCCTACTTTGTGTTATTAATCTGGAATTACTATTGAAGCTTGCTTCTGGGGGAATTTATTATTGAAATAATTAACTTTATTCTTCTTTTGGTTGCACTTTGGGTAGTTTGCTATTAATAAATTCATTTTCTCAATTTATATAAATTACCTATTCATTTTTTATTGTCAAGAGTTGTAAAAGATAAAAAAGAAGCAATATGAAGTCTGCATCGATGCAGGAGCCTGAGAGCCTGGCTTATGTAGTTTCATGTTCCAGAAAACAGTCAGATTCCAGTGTCTCACTTCAATTACATACATATTTGGGAGTTAATAATAAATATACATAGATATCAAATTCTTATATAATACTATTACAGCTATGCAGAGACTCCACATTGAAAACAGTATGTAAATGTGTCTAGTCAATACTTCTGACCTATTTTGTTGAGTGTATTTTTTACATATATAATTGGGTCATGTTCCACTAATATCATGCTTTCCTCTTCAAGTCATTTTTATTCATTTATTTTATCACATTTGAACAGCTTCTGCTAATCCTATTCTCTGTCAAATTTGGATTAGAGCTGTGCAGAACTTTAACATCATTTTAGCTGACAGATAGGATTTCTGGCAACCTGAAGATGTGGGTGGAAAAGGCTGCAGAGTGAAATGTTTTTCTTCACGCACATCTATTAGTTACAGTCCCAGGCTGCATTAAGAGACCTGCAAACAAAGCTATAGATTCAAAGAGTGTTCTAAGAAAATGCTTCAGCCCTCATTATGATTAATATTTGTAATCCAACTATTAAATAATTCACAAAGAGCCCTCGCTTTGAGTCTGCTAGGTGGGTCAGCACACATGGAAGCAATGACTGTTTACATAAGAAAGATGAGACTATTGAAGAGATGTGCTAGGATTGTAAATAATTTTCCTGGCAACTCTATCAGCTTTTTTGCAGGTATCACCCTTCCAGGAGACCTTTTTTAAGAAAACCTCTTGTTAGATTTCTGTCTGTACATCTTTTCATAGTATTTTGAAAATAAAAATGATTAAGCAGTAGGAAAACTGTTACCTCAAATCAATGACACAATGAGGTCAGGAAAAGTTGTACTTCCATGGGAATACATCCAGCTGAATGTTTCCTGCATGCTCTACAATTGTGCGTGTAATTTGTCTATATCTATCACAACCCTCTTGGACCCTAATCACTCTTCCCCCCCACCCTCCAACTTAGATTAAAATAATTCTATGGTTGCTAAGATAAGCACTCTGAAGTTAAGAGAAGCCAGAAGTAAGACTGCTGGTACAAGGCTAACTTGACCCCCTAGTGCAACACAGTCTTTAAAGCTCCACTATTTTTCTCCACAGGATCCTGCATCATTTAGTGCACAGAATGCTCTGGGGATTAATTTATGTAGTGAAGAAGACTGCCAGTAGAATTCCAGCTTCATTTACTGCAGTAATAGGAAAGTCTGTAGTAAATGAAGCAGAGGAGGGCCTCAATCCCTTTCTCCATCACCTGCTCCCAGATCAGTCTTCCTATTTTCCTGACTCAGATTTGTTCTCTCCAAGTTGTAACACCTTTGACCAGGCATTTGACCTCTTCCCTACAATTTCTCATCTCCATTAACGGCATCTGCCTCCGGGCTGGTACCATCACCTGAAGAACATGGACAGGCTCCCTCTACACACAGTCTGGCCAGCTGCAGGGAGGAGAAATGGGATGTGCAGCTCCCATACCCAGGGCTTGCTGCTGTGCCAAGGTGCCATCAGATCCTGAGACAATCAATATTCAAAAAGTAAGACAGAGTGGCTATAACCTATTTTGGTGGTGGTTACCTATTTTAATAGCTCCCACACTCTGGGCATGGTTTGTTGCTTTGCCATTGAGTTCATAGAGCAAAGTAAGCAAATTCAGTCTTGCTGGACACATTTTTTAGAATTATTTCCAAATTATTACAAATAGTATACTAATTAATGAGCTTAATTAGTAATAAAATAACTTTCCTACTAAAATAACTACTTCAACCTTCATTCATTGACAATTCACAGCAAAGATTTCCAAATTCAAAATGCTAAGTATCTAGAGCCCAATCTCAGTTTTATACACAAACCTACCAGAACAACTGGATAGCACTTTCACTTAAAAAAGCAATTACTACATAAGTCAGTATAAAATTGCTAGGAGTTGCTATTCAATTAGACCCTATCACATCAAGAAAAACAAATCAGGTAGCACTCTCTTTCATGCGCCCAGATGCAACACTTTTTGCAGAGTTTGCCAGAGTGTAGCTGGCAGTGACATAACCATGAAGTCACTACTGAGCATTAGAATCACCAACAGATTTATATGCAGTTGTGGGAGCAAACACCAACCCAGTGACACCTATTAATTGAACTTGCTGCAGCTGAAAGCCTCATGTGACGTGTTTCAGTCATACAGCCCCGAGTTGTATGCCACTGGAGTAATGGGCAGAAAGAGCAGATGGCTAGTCTGAAAAATCAATTTGGTTTTATTCCTTGCACTTATATTTTGGGTTAGCAAAAGCATCAGTTATAACTCTATTCCTGCACTTATAAATGATACTGTTCTATGTATGTTTCACATTCAAACTACAGCACAGCAATTGTAATACTTAGTTGGGGTCTTTTTCCCCTGAAAGACTTAAAAGTCCATGAATCATGACTATGTACATGACTTTTCACCACGTAATTGAGTTTCTAGTTCTCAAATTAAAAAAAAACCAAAAAAATAAAACAAACACAAACATTAAAAGTAATCTGTAAAATAAAAAAAAAAAATTCTGCCAGTTTCATATTTGAGGTCTAATTTACGTTTCTTGAATACTATAATAAATATCCTTAAAGTAGCTAACAAATTAATGAAAAATCAGTTGGACTTTCTCCATGATGCTCAACACATGGTCCTACACACTAACTTCTAGAAACAAGGACAAATACATCAATAATGACAATAAATGAAAAATTTTAATTAAAAAACAATGTCATGGTGTAGGCATATTTCTACATTTTTTTATACAAGAATACATTTTTTTTAGAATTGTCTTAACTATCCATCTAAGTCCCAAAAAAAATTACAAATGCTGTTTGGATAAGTCAGTTGAAGCTGTTATTCCCAAAGACAAAACGAGAAAATGTTGAATTTCAAATAACCTTACAAATATGTCAGACCACAAAACCCAAAATTTAAGGCTGCATCAGGATTTTTTAAATCTATATAGGCACTAATGCTGAAAAAACCCCTTGTTTCAGTACTGACTTCTTCACTCCGCCTACATTTCTGCATAATAAGTCTTGCAGCATTACAGCTTTTACACCCCTGCTGAGTGGTACCCCCAGGCAAAGATGTGCTCCTGGTTGCCACATCATGTGCAGACTTCCTCACTCACCATGACACATCCATTGTATCCTGTTCTCCAGGCCTGCACGTTCCGTTCCCACAGTTATGAGAAGCACCAGTGCTGGTTCAGGTGCCACTCCAGAACATCTACACTCTGAACTTCTGCTCCTCAGGCTCGGGGGTCCTTTATCTGTTTATGTATAATACTGCTTCTTACTCAACTCAAAAAACTACAACATCCTGCAATGCCATAAACTAACAGCATACTTACTTAACAGCTTCATCTCTCCCTCTTGCAGTGTTTCAGGTTTGTCTCCAACAACCATTTCCAGTTTTCCTTTCTACTACAGCATATGAATAACATTCTTTTGTTACCATGAAGCAACACAGAATACAAGGTGGGAAACTACATTTGCCTTGCTAGATGTTACTATAGAAGGATCATTATTTTATATGGATTACTTCAAATCTTCTCATCTAGTTCTTAGAGAGACTGACTTATATGTCCCACTTAAGCAGTTCACAAAACCAGATGAAAATGCTATTATTTTGATTAAACACATACCACTGACATTAATTTCTAAATTCCTAAAATATTTACACTAACTCTATTGCTGTAATATTGACACTAACTCTACTCCCTATATTGACCTGTTTTTGTGAACTTTTCTGGAAAAGAAACTGCTCAGAACAAATTCTTAACGGCAAGAAACTGAGGTGGGAAGTTGAAATCATGTATTTGTTAAACGGAACATTTCAGAAACTCGGTGATACAGCAGTGCTATATTCTGCTTTTAGAAATTTGTGAACCTGCATTATTATGAGTGTTCTGAAAATTTTTTTACTTCCTTCATGTCATGCAAGTTCGTGGACACATTAGAAAGACTTCTTTTTAATGCATGGTCTAGAGAGATTCATTAAATCTGTAGCATTTGAGTAGCTCATAAAAACTAGACAGCAAAGCCAGATATCAAACATCTCAAATTATGAGCAACACAACAAGAAACAACATGTCACCGAAACTACTGACTGCTAAGTTATGATATTCCACAGTTTTACCATTTTTTTTATACTATTTGATAGGCTTACATTGTCTAAGCATCCAAGCTTTATTAAAATACATAGAGACCTATAATGTCTTTTTTTTCTGAAGAGAAAACAGGAAATAGATTTAACCCAACCATTTCTCATTCACACTGCAATTCCAAAAGTTCATCTTAAATCCTATTTCAATTTACTTCAGCATTCTTCAATAATTCTGACAGCTCTCTCCTTTGATCTACATGCTGAAACTGCCAAGTCTTAGAGATGCTTCTAGTGAGGTTTATTCTTTACAGGAAAAAAACCCATGCAAAACAGATTTTTTGTTGTTTGTTTTGCTTGCTCAGTCTTCTAGACTAACGTCTTTTGACTTCTTCATTAAAACTGCTTCAAGATGCACTTTTGGAACACACACATTAAGATTCATTTACCTATCTCCTGAGGGTATACCAGGGGTAGATTTTGAGCATCTGCAGGGGTCAACTGGAGGCAATATATTTACTCCATAAACATGGTCAGAGGAGGAAGCAAAAACCTTTTTTCCATTTTAATTAATAACCAAAGAAACAGTGACCATTTATGCATTTTATTCAGGATCTTAAAACCAGAAAAAAAATAAAGGAACGATCCTAAGAACAAGACTGAATAGCCCATTATCTTCATTCTGAACCCCGTCTGAGAGAAGATGGATTTAAAGGAACCAATCACTGTATGAGGAATATTTACCAATATATTCTCCCTTCTTAAGAGAAAGAAAGCAGACAGGTATCTTTATGGGAATGATATATGCACACTTATTTTCAGAAGGGAGCTCAGGGCTGCTGAAACCCAAATCCTCGAGAATGCTTGCAGGCTGTCTAAACACAGGAGCTAGGTGGTAGCACCATGCGAAAAAAACCTTTACAGCATCTTGCAACATTGAAGTGCTACCATTCCAGCTTTTGGAAAACCTGAGATGTGCAACTTGTACATGGCATTAGGGTTCTTGTGCAAAATAGAGGATTATAAATTATCTTGCATAATGGCAAAATAATGATGATTTTCCAGAATCACAGTGTTGAAGATTCTTTGAGGATACTAGACTAGACTAAGTAACCTGAGCACAAAGTTAAACAAACAAAAACCCTTCAGCCATTAACTGTCCAAATATTTTACTATTTGATCGCTGAAAACCAATGTCCTTTAGTAGCCATTGCCATGTCCTTATGGACCAGAATACTATCAGGGGGAGGCAAAAAAAAAATCTCAAAAAATGTTGGCTGTTTGATTGGAGCTTTGTTTTCTTCAACTATTATGAGTTATTAATTTAAAGTTCTCACTATTAATGGAATTTGTCACTTAAATCTGCTTTATGAAATGTGCTTGCTGCCACTAGGAACAAAAGCCTAAGAACCTATCTTTTTTTCAGGAACAGGTAGAGAATGAGAGTTTGTTACACAGTTATTGCCCAGAATTTTCCAATATTCTTGCCTTTGAAATCTAACCCTCCACCCCCAAAGCTCCACCCACAGAGTTGTCAAAAAAAACTTCAGCACATGCCAATGTTAAATGCTTGGAAATCTGTGTTTGGGGAAAAAAAACCAAACAAACCAGGTGATGGGATAACTCTTTATAGGCTTATTTGTTTTATTGCTGCTAGACATTGGCATCACAATCATCAGTTTGTAGGCTTGTGGTTGCTTCTTTACATGTCATTTTATTGTATTTTATTATAAGAACGTCTTGTCTGCACAAAATAATTAATTTAGCACCTCTAAAGCATTTTTATTCTTCATTCCAGCCTTTTTTATTGTAATTTAACTGATGGACAGCTAATATAGGTACCTTGAAGAAAACAGCTGCACATGTTGATGCTATCCCTAAGGGTATAAAACAGCCAGTATTTGCACACATATTTGCATGCATATATTTTCATACTCACCCTCAAGACTGTACATCCACAGAAAGTTTATAATCAAAGCTTCACTCTGAAGAACTGGAGAGGCTGTTTGCATGCATAATGCTCAAATGCTCAGTGTAGCTGCCCAAGACAATACCTCAAGGTCACTGCCAAAGTATCCTAGCTAAATGACATTTAGCTTCCCCAAACTTTATCCCACAAATACACTATGACAGAATATGAGGCAACATCCAAGCTCCTAAGAATAGCAAAGACATGCCCAAGGCCAGGAAAAACACAACCATGCCAGGCTAGAAACATCCTAATTGGCGGAGGTGTGCAAGCTGCACAATACCAATGCATGCTGCACACAAACCTACACAGCTGTGTGTGCACATTCAACTCAGCTGAAGAAGCAGCATCATTACTTACACATGCGGGACTCACAGTACCATAAATGCAGTTAGATTAAGAAGTAAAGCATCAGCAAGAGACTTCTGCTGAGATTTTGTACAGTTTTCAGAAATCTGTTTGGATGTGCCAGCAGGTATCCTGCTTCCAAGACCTTAAGAAAAAAATGCTTAATGACTGGTCTCTCTGGATCCCATTAAGTGATCATATAAACAGCAGGGCACCAAAAGGTACTCAACAGAAATTTCTTAGTAACATTCTATACCACCATGCACTTAAGTGTTTCATTTGTTCCCGAGGAAACATGGAAATTCATTCAGGTTTGCAGAATCAAAATACCATACATGAGACTCTGTACTAAATACTAACTGGAGTACAAATCAACTACAAGTATGAAAGAAGACAAAATTGCAAGGACAGAAGACATAGGCACCCTGATTGCAAAGCATGTATTATGAACATGTTATTCACCTTTATTCAATAATGTTCCGTGACAGGGAATAAACAGAAACCCACTACCCTCAAAAAATGCTGAAAGCTACTGGACTGGTCTAGAAAATTGTGGTTTACCTAGAATCACGTTACACAGCACAGCTATGCTCATCTCAAAGATCTTATGTGGAAGGCTTCTGACCAGTACCCAGAAGATTCTGGACTGGGAAGACAGGCCTACAACACAGGCCTAAAACAAATAAGCCTATAAAGAGTTATCCCATCACCTGGTTTGTTTGGGTTTTTTCCCCAAACACAGATTTCCAAGCATTTCACATTGGCATGTGCTGAAGTCTTTTTTTGACAACTCTGTGGGTGGAGCTTTGGGGGTGGAGGGTTAGATTTCAAAGGCAAGAATATTGGAAAATTCTGGGCAATAACTGTGTAACTACAACACAGGATTGGGCTCTCGATCAGGCAGCATTCTCCACAGCCGTATCAGCCATGTGGCCAAAGTGCCTCTATCTCATAGTTTCTCTCACAGATGAATAAAATTTGCCTTTGGGCCAAGCATGAATTAAGCCTGATTTTAGCAGCATGCGTGCCCAGCACCTGCTGAAAACAAGACATTTCCAAATGTGCTTCAAGCTGGGCACTGCTGGTGGAACTGGTCATTTACAAATCCTGACCTGCTTAAACAGTAATAATTTTGCCCTTCATCCCAAAAACTAGGAGAGATATCTCAAGCATTGGCTCTCATATATGCTTAAGATGGACGTAAGATTATGTCCTTGCTTTGGCTGTGATCTTCTTTATAGTAGCTGGTATAGTGCTGTGTTTTGAATTTCAGAAAATAATGTTGTGAAGACACTGATTGATGTTTCAGCTGTGTCTGAGCAGGACTAAGTCAAGGACCTTTTCTGCTTCTCACACCACCCCAAAGCAAGGAGGCTGGGGCCCACTAGAAGATGGGAAAAGACACAGCCAGGACAGATGACCCCAGCTGACCACTGAGATATTCAATACCATATGATGGCAAGCTCAGTATATAAACTGAGAGGAAAGCTCGCCCCATTACTTGGATACTTGGAATGGGCATCAGTCACTAGGTACCACATATGGCAATTGCATTTTGCATCATTTGCTTTGTATATTCAAATTCTTATATCATTATTACTGGTCTTCCTTCTGTTTCTGTACTACCAAAATGCCTTCATCTCAACCCCTGAACTTTACGAATTCCTGTGCCTTTCCCTCTAGCTCTTCCCCTATTCTACTGAGAAAGAAAGTGAGAAGGCATCTGCGTGGTGTTTCCAGACCTGCCAGCTTAAGCCAGCACAACTGTTAAGTATGTGTAATATTGACACTGTTACATTCTTACTATATTAATTTTTTCAGTATCTATTGTGTTGAGTTTCAAGCTGTTTGTCACAGTAGCATTTGTCTAGATGCCTTTTTCTGGCAAAGAAAGCTCATCAACAATGAAATAATTGGGGTAGCACATTGACCATATCTTGAGTTTAGGCATATGTCCCAAGTAGATCTATTTAAAAAGCAATGAAGCACAACCTAAAATTGAACAGAATAATATGTCACTATCTTTTACCAGGGAAGGGAACTCCTGGGCAGCTTTACTTCTTGGTGCAAAAAGCAACCTTTGAACTCTTTATACATTGTGTGACTACTGCTATTGTCAGCATAACTGACATTTTTCCTTCTAAAAAATTATGATCTACTGAGAACTAAAACAGCACTGAAAACTATCCATGTAAAAATATCTTGTGTCACGTTTCTATATCACCCCCAAAATTCTCTTGCAACTTGAAGCCTTCCCTCAACAATTGTCCATTTCTATGAATGCTACAATGAAATCAGGTCATAAAGGCAAATTATTAAAAAAAAAAAGAAAAAAAAGGAAAAAAACCACCCTATCTTGACATTCCTAAAATAGGAACTACTTATACTTTTAGTATACCCGGGTTTTGTTAAGATGTCAACAGAAGACATTCTGTTCCACAGTAAGGATAATCTTAAGACCCTATTACTTGCATAATTGGAATTTGGAAGTTTTAATGAACTCTAGTTTGTACAATGCTGTTCATCACAAGTATGGACAAAAACAACTCACAGGGTTACATTCTTTTTTATAATTTGCAGAATTAAAAATGACTATTCATTTTGACAAAGACTGATATGTCTAAAGTGAACTTTTGAATACTTATTCAGCATCAAAAATTATTTGAGCAATGACTGGTTTTCAGCCATTGAACAAAAAATAAGGCTACTTAGAAAGTTTTTTTCTAAAAGCTTTATTTCATTAGCATTTAGCATTAAGGGGTCTGAAAAAAACAGCCTTCTCTGGATTGCTTAGATCATGCACTCATGTTTTTCATGCGGGATTTATTCTTCCTTTTGCAGACACTGATGTGATAGCCGTCTGAACTTACACACTTAGAGTTATTTTTAAACACTGCTGTAATACAGCAGAGGTAAGAACAACTTTGATTTCCAAGTGATAGTTTGGAAAAAAACTTTGGAAAATTTAAACCACAGAAAAAAAACTTTGGAAAATTTAAACCATAGAAAAGTCTCAAAAATCTTGCTGCAATAACAACCTGACTGAGATTTCAGAAGACCTCACGCTTGCTGATTAACCATAATAAGAAGTCCTGGAGTTCAATAGCATTGCTTTGACTAAAGCAGTCCTTGCAACTGTAACTGTTTAAATGTTTGGAAGACTTGGGAGGAGAGTGAGGAACCAACCAACCAAAGAAACCACATATACACAAAATACCCAAACAATCCCCCACACACAAACAAACAACCAACTCAATACAAACAAACCTTACCAGAAAATGATGCACTTTTCATAAGCTATTTGAAATATCTCATAAAACTCACCTTATCTCCCTGGTACACCTTCACAACCTTTAATGGTTGGACTCAATGATCTTAAGGACCTTTTTGAACCTAAATGATGCTATGATTCTATTCTCACACAACATATCAATAATGTGTTGTCTGAAGAGATTCTCAGCTCAAGATATGCTATGTTTCTCTCATGTAAATAACCTGATGAAAGGTTTCAAGAAAACTTCCAGGAAAAATTAAATCTATACACAGTAGTAATTTTTAGGGGTACCTCATGCTTCCATTCCAGAAGCTTTTATTTTAGCTAGGAATACACTTTCACTTGTACAATCACTTTAATGTGAGAGGGATTTCCAGATGCTCAGTAATTCACATGCACATAGCCCTGCACAGAATGAGCATCTTACCATGGGAACTTCAGGGCTTACCCAACCACCACTGTGGTTTCTGGGAAAATGCAACAGAAAATTTCAGAAATCCAGACTCTAACAACTGAAGAACAGTTGATTTACTCATTAAATCAGTCATAAACATAGTTTCAATAGGGTGATACCTAATCACCTTGTCTACTGTATTAATGACAGTTACTTTGTGATTATATATATACAGGTCACCTCTTTAGCCTTTACAGTACATCAAGTGTTACTTGCCTCCTAAGCAGAGCTTATTGCAGTGTCTGTTTTTAATTACATTTCCCATCCTTCTCCCCTCATGGTTTTAAGAAGCACAGAAGAGAAGGGCACACGTAAGGGAAGAGGAATGTGCAGAAACCGTTTGGTCAATTCAAATCCTAATAGCCATAGATAAAACCAACCAAAGAATTGTATTTGGTGCTCCAAAAATAAAAAAGCAAGTGTTGCTTAAGGTCGCTGCAAGATTGCCATTCTACCTGTAAACACATGGTGTTAACTTTGAATTTTCACACACCATCTCTGTTCTCTGGTGAATTTTGTCAAATGGGGAAAAACCCATAATTTTTTACATACTTCACTCAACATACCTGATATTACACTAAGAACTCAGCTAAAGCAGAATGGACAAGAGAAATATCTTACCAAAACCAACACCTGGAAAAAGTGCTTTATACAGCAGGCACATTTAGAAACACTGATAAATTCAATTTCATTAGAAAGTTGATAGGAGGCTGCAGTTTAACCTATTCGTTTCTGAACCTTGAAATCTCTCCTTTCCACAGAAGGATGTTGCTTCAAACCCTTCCTGTCTGGAAATTAAAGCACCAGAGTAACTGCTACAGGAGGGGCTGCCCAACTGCTCCAAGTGAGTCAGCGTGTCCAGCACCTTGGGCTGTTTGATGCACGGCCGGCAGCTGAACAGATTGGGCAGTGTGTGTCCCTGTCCCTGCATACATAGGAGCCATCTGGAAACAAACAGCTCAATCATGACAGAGGAAAGCTAACGAGGAAAACTGCAGCTTCCTGATCAAAAAACTGCAATCGCCTCAAAAAACCAACATTAAAAAAAAAAGAAAAAAAGAAAGGAGGTACTTGCTTACCTCCTTACCACTCCTGTTTTAAGACTCACAGAAGATGAGGGCTTTTCTTTATCTCCTTCTGTAACTATCCTTTTTAGTTACGTTAAAATCATCACCATGGGAAATAAGCAGGCAAGGGCTCCCAAGCGGTTCTGGGGCTGGTGCCTCGGCCCAAGGCACCACAGATCCAGCGGCCTTGCTGCCCAGCAAGTTTCGCTGAAGGCTGCTGTCAGGTCACGGAGACCTTGTGAGTAGATGCTTAAATACAACTAAATTTAAGGCCACAGCAGCCTCTATAACACTCAAGAGTAACAGCAGCTGGAGGAAGGAGACAGGACGTTAAGCAATTTCGGTACATCACCTGGGATCACGCCCTGAGCACCGCGCAGAAGCGCAGGCCAATGACAGCCACACTGAATGTGCCATTCAGCCTGGCCAAATCCACAGCAAGCCCACGCCAGCCTGTGCCCCAGCACGTGCACAGGCACTGGCTCTACCAGCAGCAGCTACTGAGAATCAACCCCAGCTGCTCTGAAGTTTGTGACTTCACCTTTAATGAGCCTAATTAATTTACTTTCAAGGTAGCCTGACTCCAGATTGCACTGTGTTTTCCAAATGTTTTTCACAAAGCTGGGGGAAGAGATGCCCACTCCCTGTGAGCCTCTACACGGTCCTGGGGTATCCCTCCAGTTCAGGTGCTGTTTAACACCAGTCCCGGCCAAGGGGAAAGACCCATTGCCTGCTTCCAGGAGAGCCTGGGGGAAAAAGCCAAAAGGTAAAATACTGCAGAGCAAAACATTCTGACTCAAAATTGAACCAGGATTTTATTAAAAACAGTCCTCAGATTAAGGATTATAACTCCTAAAAATTGGGGCGTGGGGGGGGTAAATACCTTTTCTGACATGAAGAGATCACTACCCTCATTAAAAGGTGCTTTTATTTCATTTCCTTATTCAATATCTCAGTCTTCTAACATAAATTTTTCTCTGCCACTGACAACTTCTGCATTATTTATACAACGGCCAAACTATAATTGGCCTCTTTCACATGGGTGAATATCAACATATGGGGGAGAAACAGGGCAAGGAGAGAATGCAGATAAGTGACAATTTCCATATTTGTAGAGAAAACAGTTGTACTCTGACAGCATGACAGGTTTTAGACATACTGTTCTGCATTTATACATAGTTTATGTCTAGCTTATAAAGGTTCATTTAGCTAGAAAATCATCATGCTTAGCTGCTGAAAGGAGGCTGGAACAGAATGAGAAATTCTCATGATCTGTGTGAACAAGACAACCATTTTGCTGTAATATAATTTTTCAGAGTACTGGATTTTTCTTTCTAGACCATTCTGATTTAACTTTAGATCTAACATGAAGATGCAATTTTTATTGTACACAGTACTATGAAACCAGTGGCAAATTTCCAATTTTTAGAGGCAGAAATTACATAAGCTGAAAACATACATCCTATTTTACTCCTGATATTGCAAGCTTTTCTTTTAGCTTAATATAGCACATTTTATTCCTTTCTTTTTACAACAGCAATCAATTGAAACAAAAAAAACCCAAAACCTTGATACTTACATCCTGAAGCTTTAAAATCACAGTATATTCCCATGTAAAGAAATGTGCTGCCATGAATTACAGAGGGTCACATTTTACCAGGATGTGCTGGTTCACAGCTGGGACAGGATCATTTGAGATTTCTATATATAAACTACACAAAGCTGTTTAACCAGATCTTGCCTTACAGCTCAGAAAATATGATCTCATCTCACTTACAAACTACACTAAAACTACAGCCATGAATTAGGTTAAGGAGGAAGGGATGGGTTGGCTTTGTGCAGGGAGGCAAGCAAGGAAGAAGCAAGCTAACCCCTAAAAGCACTGTGCTCATTCAGGTGCAAAAATTACTGCAGGTTCAGAGAGGGAAAATACACACAAGCAACACCTGAGCTGCTGCTTTTCTTCTCTCCACTGGGAGCTTTACTGACCAGATGACCAGAGGAGAGGCAATTCTCACACTTTGCCCAGTGTGCCCCCACTTGTGCAGACCTCATTGGTTCCCTGCATGCTCCAGGCAAGATCCAAAGCCTGCTGAGCCACTATCACTCCCAATATCAGCTTTCACATTCTGGTTTCAGGAAACATCGGATCTCTTAACGCTTGTGATTCACAGTAATATAAAGCACTTTCTCTCAGGGAAGCCCACTTTTGACAAGTCTGACTTCAAACTGCAAGTAAAACACTGCCACTCCCAATACAAAGGAGCTTTACCTACAGTTTTTCTGACAAGACATCCATCTTTCTGTGGAGCTGATAGTAAACTTTCACTGCTCTTAAGACGCTGTTTATACAAAGTTTACTCTTAGTGCATCTTTTGCACTGTAAGATTCTGCAGAAACATATATTGTGATTGGCTGCATTAACTTGGTACCAGAAAACTTGGGCTCAATTCCCAGCACAACCACAGGATCCCCATAAGGCCTTAGACACATCACTTAGAATTCCACTGTCCCATGTCAGATATCTATAAATTGGCTGGCAAAGTCTCATCTAGTACTCCCAGACTTCTTAGAGTCACTGGAATGGAACAGATAACTCCAGAGAGCAGTTCATCTCACACCAAGACAGACGCCTAAGGTAGGTCAAATGAATCACCTTCTGAAGGTATTTAAACTTAAATGAGATGAATCCTATCCTTAATCCCTCTCTGCCATTGATCCCCATCTGTCATATGGGATTTATGTTTCAACACATCAATAGGACATTACTTTGATTGGTGCCTACGCAACATAAATGACTGTCTGGTGTATACAGACTTGCACACTTCACAAAAAGCTATTCCTAAGATCTTTACCTGAAATCTTCATGTCTGCAGTCAAAACAGGTTATCTGGGCAGCTAGGGTTTTGACTTTCCATTTGTTTTGCCCATTTATGTTATCACATATCAGAGTTGTACAAGGCGTTCTCCTGTATCAGCCTGTCATTGAGAGCAGGAGCAGAAATCTCATAATTAGATGAACCTCTGGACAGATAAATTGGCTCCTGTACTGGGGAAGCTGCTGTAGCAGAATTTTGCTAATTCCTTTATCATAGAAGCTGCTTCCTGGTATGAAATAGCTACTCTTTTAAGTATTACTGGAGCTGAAACTAGTTTATCTCCTTTATGTCAGATGAATTCCCTCCTGGATGCAAAAGGCTAAAATCCAGGTCCTTTGTACCATCCCACCTGTAAATTATTCAAACCCCAGTTGTGAGCATGGCATTATACACAGAATAGATTTCTTCAGTAGCAAGTCAAATAGCTCACCTAGTTTTCAACTGGAAGATACCAAATCATGATTACTGGGAAAGAGGACACTTTCTTCTATTTAAAAGAAAAAAAAATTACCATTTATGCCAGGTTGTAGGTAAAGAGGTTTTAAAAGAGTAACTCAGCATAGTTTCTAAACAGAGCTCCAAACTAGATGCCCAAATCCCCTATTATGAACAGTATTTTATGATCAGCAAAATATATCTGGCAGAACACCTAACAGACAAGTGCTCACATTCACAGGTCTGAAGTTTCCATGATTCAACTAAAATCCCTTTGAAGTAGAAGGCTGATATAGTTACAACAGTGAGTTTATTGATTTCTGGGGGCCTTAAAAGATGGCACTTTTTCCAACATTTGGGCTAGGTTGGGTTTTTTTTGGCACAACAGCCCATGTCCCCAGTCAAAGATCTGGATCCTATTATGTCAGGCACTGTATAAACACATTACAAGGCATGTCAGGCCCTGTTCTAAAGAGACTGCAGAGCAAACACTGCTCCTCGCAAACATGAAGCAGCTCTTGATGAAACAGCTGTCGCCGGTTAGAACCCACATTTGGAATTCATGTGTTAACAGAGCATCCATACATAAAAATAACATAAAACAAAACAAAAAAAAAAAAAGAGAAAGAAGGAACATGGCCACCATACGTTATGATGTTTGCTTTTGATTTTTCCCATGTGGCCAGGCAAGCAAGCAGCCTACAAAAACAAAACAGGTAAATAGGTTTGAGAAAGCCTAACTAGGTATTTGAAGTGATGGTGACAATAAGTGACCTTTCATGCAGTCTTCCAACTCAACTATAAAAGTGCTTTGAAGGGGAAAAACAATAGAACTGTATTTCTGGGACATAATTCTGCTCATCTAAAAAAAAAAAAAAAAAAAAACAAAACAAAAAACTATTCACTAGAAATACATCAACAAGAATCCTGGTCTGTGTGAGCCAGAATTGGAAGAGCAATATTAGACCAAGTCCAATGGAAAAAGCAATATGGCCTGAACACAGCTGTTTTGTAACAGGATAAATTTTAGCACATGTTCATTTCAGGCTCTCTTTCTGTGCCTTATCTAGGGAAAAACTCACATGTATTTACTACTACTAAAACTCATAGCAATTGTACATGCTGTGACTGTATCCACATGTACAAGGGTGCTGTCCCATTTGGTGAATAGGCTTATTAATTGTTAGTCTTAGACACTAACTTGCTGATACTGGCCAGCTAAGGTTTAGTTCTAAGTCTGCTAGGCAGAGTTTGTGTAGATCACCATCTCTGCAGGAACAGGCACGGAAGGTTTGACCATCACGGAACAACACGGAGCCTCTCCCCTCACACACCTCACTTCTAATTCCTCCTAATCTTGCTACACATAAGTACAGAAAACTCATATAGCCAATAATAATGGGACAACAGCTTGACTTGACTAACCACAATCAATAAACCTGCTGATGGTCTTTAGGAGTGGAAAAGTTTCAGTACATTCCCCTACTCTTTTTTTTAAGTACTACAGCTTAAGATAAACACTAAGCATAGTTCTACTATTTACTATACAATCTCTTAAACCTTGTACCTAGAATTTATTTAATACAATTACCTCCAAGACTGATTGAAGCAACTACCTGTAAGGATATTAACAGCACTACAGGTATAAGTAGGACAGGCTGAGCTAATGTTTTTCACAGTTTGAGGATAAATGTTTGTATTACTTCATCACTGTAATTCCTAAAGTATTCAGAATGATCAATACACTTATCCAAAAAGGACCCATAAAAAGGCCAATATTTGGCCTACTGGAAGACAAAACCTTAAACAATTTGTTGACTGTAACAATCTCAACTAGGCTCAGTACTCATTACATCCACCTATGTTTGGCCACCCTTGAGTTCATCCTTTCAGATTTACACATTTACCTACTTGAAACCCCTAAAGCCAACACTGTAAACTATGCCAAGAGGTTGCATTTTTACCTCTCCAGAAAGATTACTTTTCTTCATCACAGAAAGAGTCATAGAATTGAGTGGAAGAAGCCACAGTGATACCACAGACTAGGGAATGGCAGGTGTTGATCCCTTCCAGTAAATAATTTAGCATTGCTGTTAAATCAGTAAACACCACTGAATTCATATTTGGTTTTAAAAGTAGCTGAAGCACACAGATATTTTAAGAGCCAAATTTCAACACAAATATCTGGAAAGGCAGAAAAAAGTTCTGGCTTTTGGGATTCATTTGGAACCTTAAGTAACAGCACAGACAGTCCCTCCTATGCCTGCAAAATACTGGTTCATCACCTTTAATGGACATTTAGCTGGTTTTTGCTTTAGAATCTAATTGACAGTACATGAACAAGCAGTGTTGAATTAAAAAAATCTGAGCTCTAGCTGCTTGATCTGAAGATAAAATATTCATTATTATTATTATTCCAAAATGCTGATTTCCATAGCAAGTTTTATGCCTTGGTCACCTATAACACAACTTTCATCAGTATTTCTAAATAATAATTGATTTTGAGTAAACAGATCACAATTATAAGCCAGTGTATGATTTATAAAGCAAATATTTGCATATCAAATATTAAAGTAAGCCCAAGTCATTATTAAAAACAGACATATATTTTGAAAATGACAAATGCAAGAAAAAACTATAGCACGTGACTTCAAGTGGTTTTGTCCCGGATGATTTTTACTTTAATTTTTCATTATCAGCATTTTCTCAGTAAGCTAAACAAACAAACAAAAAAAAGCAGTAAATACACATTAATAAAAACCCCAAACAGATCAATCCTCTTATGCAAGATTTACATAAATAAAGCAAATATACAAGATAAGAGCAGCAAAGGCCTTAAACAGCTATAGCACATCATGAAATAAGTGACCTCTGTCAAGGTCACATGGATATTGCCTGGTGTTTCTCTGCTCTAACTAGCAGCTGAGCAAGCTAACAAAGCATGAAGCAAGAAAGTCAAAGATGATGAGCAAGTGCAAGGTAACCACTTGTTATTAGCATATGAAAAAAATATGAAGAAATCAAAAATCTCAAAAAGAAAGGCACCCACTGTCAGGCTTTTCATAAGGAAGTATTAGTTTGTCCCAGATACAGTTATCAAATGCAAGAGTATAACAGACAGATCTTTAATTAAGTATTTGGGCTGTTAAAAAATACATAAACTTTAATTTCAGGATCTAAAAATCCTGCAACTCAACCAATATTCCACTTGCAGTCAAAAAACGTATTTGCCTTCTATGCAACAGCCTTCTACCTCAGCTGGACTACTCGGGGACATCTTTGGCAGTTCAGGGGGAGTACACTCTCAAAGGTAGCCCTCTCATCAGAGACATCTGTTTTCTTACCAATGCCTCCAAATAACTACCCAAATCCTGACACACAGAGAGAACACGGAAGATGCTGATCAAGACAAGTTTGTCCTGGTTCAAAGCAGAATTATGACAGGATTCCCTGATTCAGATGCCAGCCACAAGATTTGTCACCTGCCTAGAGAGTTCCAAATCCAGAATGGGTTTGACAGAAGACCATCCTTTTGGTATCATCTCACTGATGGGCATCTGGAAACTAAAGCCTATTTACACAAATCCTGGCCATAACAATGAAACACAGGGCACAGGCACTCCCACATCTCAAAGAGTAACAGGAATTCTCTTTTTAAGTGAAGTACCTACTAATAAGCACAGTTTATAGTTTTAGGACACATCAGAGGAACAAAAGAAATGGAAAAAAGAGTTAGCACTAGTTAGATAAATAAACAAGTTAGATAAACAAAATGCTTAAATTTTGTTAGATAAATAAACAAAAATGTCCCATCAGTTACAATGGATGAAATAGGATTATAAAATACAAGGGCAGCTTAAGGGAAGTTCAGACAGAACCTCTTCACACTATGCTACATGTCACATCTTTTACAACAAATGCTATTTAATCCAGGAGACACAATAGGAGTTAATAGCAGCAAGTTCAACAGGTTGGTGATTTTTAGGTCAAAAGGACAGGCGATTACCTTCTCCATTCTCAAGGATTAACACAAATCCAGCAATTTCAACATCAAATCTAGGACTTGTACCTGGTCCAGTTAAAAGAAAAGAAAATACTAATCTACAGACTTCAAGTAGAAAGGTGTCATCTGCTCATACACTTGCTACCCTGATGGACAAAACACTGATACCTCATTTCTGGTCAGGGCTCTAGTATCTTGTGCACCCAGCCAGGCTGCTGAGTGAACTTCTGTGTATCAGGGCACAACTTAATACTGGTATTTTCACTGTGTGGGAATCAAGGAGCCTTTCAGCATATCCAGCTTTGCAAAGAGAACAGTAAGCTTTTAGAAGTCCCATCAGGAAACAGACTAGACATCCCAATTGAGAAAACTCAAGTCCTTCCTCTAAACTAATTCTAGTCCACCATCCTTTCTGAGTTAGGCACCTCTCCCACTCTCAACACTCCGGTCAGTGTTTACAGCTGCATGCAACTTCTTTTCTCTTTGAAATAAGAGCAGATCACATTACCTGTAATCCCTAATCCTTCTCAGAACCAGTATTTTAGGGGGGAATCACCTTTTTTCTTTTTTTACTGGAAGTAGCCAAAAGTATTACAGTCCACTTTCTTAAAACACATTCAGATGTAGAATGAGAAAGCAAATGAAATCAGTCTATAATAGCACTTTTCCCAACTTTATTAAAATTGGCACAAAAAACCCAGAAGTATTCTCATGAATATGGATTTTGTATTTTATTCCAGATCATTGTCAAAGGTAATGAAAAGAATTGGAATAATGGAGATGGCAATTCCCCATACACTATCTGTTCTGCAATTTATTACATGGAAAAAAAAAAATCTGTTCACCTGGACAACAGTGCTGTTCTACAGTATCATTTTTACAACTAGAACATCACCCTAAACTAAATAAAATGCCTTACTGAATTCAAAACACAAAATTTACATTATCAACAAGAAACACAAAGAGCCCTTTTTTAACTCAAAAAAAAAGTTCCAAGACTCTTTTGATTGGGACGTATTACACCATCATTCTTTAACCCTCAAATATTTGCCAGTATATTGTGTCTTCTATCAACACATCATACCACTAAGTTTTCCTTATCGGTTTATACTGCAAAAATTTTAAAAATACAACCCTTCCCATCTCTATTTGTATCATCACATACTTTAAGAGCTCCTCTCAACTCCAATACTTTATCCTAGAAATAAATGCTTATAAAGAAATGCTGTCCATAGCTTTGGAAAGAAGTAGAAACAAATAAAACACCGAAAAAAAGCCCAACCACAAATAATCCAAACCAACCAAATAAACAACAACAACAACAAAAAAAAAAGCCCCAACACCAAAATACAACAAAAAAATTCAAAAAAAAAAAAAACCAAAAAAACTCTGACATGCTAATAGTGGTCATTAAGTTTTCCACATAGGAGTTGGATCAAGTGTTGATCTGTACACAGACGTATTTTCTAGGAAAAGGACGACTGCTACCCTGAACCAGATAAGGTATTTGTCAAAGAAAATTTATTTCCACAGTGCTTTGCACAAAAGCGCTCCAATTATTTTTAACTGCACTATCTACACAGTTATTTAAACACATGGACATGAGAGTTCATGGGTAAACTCATGTCTCTGAGCCAAGCTGAGGAATGGTTACCAGCTTTCCCATTTGCAACTGCTACACTGATTTTTCAACCACATGACTGCAAAAAAACAATACCCTTAAGATAAAGGTACAAAACAGAACTTGTAAATGGATATTTAATCACTTAAATCAATTCCTTAAAACATCACTGAGCAGCTTTGAGGCACTGTACTACCTAGTCATTATAGCTATGGCTACATTATTAAAGCTACCACAATACATTTGGCCATAAATCCTGAATAGTGTCCAGGAAACTTACAGACAGCATCCTTAAAAGAACAAAATTAGGTTTAGCCACTCCTAAATAAAATTTTATTTTCCTGAAATTTTTATATAACTATAATAATTCAGAGATGATTAATTATTTGGATCATGTCTCGTGACTGTTTTAAAATTTGTTACATCTGTTAAATCTTTTCCATTTAGAAAGATATTATGAATATTAGAAGCTTATTGGATAACTATACCGCACAGGAAATGTTCCAGATTTATTTCACGTTCTGATAGATTTCTCCGAGCCTATTTAGGGATACCTAGAAAAGAGAAGTGGCATCCCGAGTTTGCAATTCTCGGGAATTTAGAAGATGGCAACACCACTCCCTCTAGTATGGAGAGGGAGAAGTGTTCAGTGCCTTCTGTTTCAGGGGAATACCTCCAGACTGGCAGTGATAAGAAAACAGGTTAAGAAAAATGGTCAGCTCTCTCATAAGCCATTGATGTGCTCCTCCTTTAGCTACTTGGGGAAAACAACAGAAGAGAAAAGCCGGCCGCGAAAACATACTGATTAGATATTTGGCAAAAGTAGTACATAAGGAGACGTTCTTATTACAGTTCCCATCCAGCTTTCAGTCCTTACAGGACTCAAAGAAAAAATTAGTATTAGTAAATATTTTTACTTCTTTTTTTTATTTAAACACGAAAAATTTTTTCCACACACTACTGCACAAATCACTCAGCTAATCCTGAAAGAGATTGCCTGTAGCCTGCTCTTAGCCTGCCACCAGAAGAAATCATGAAAAACCCTTGTCAGCTGTCCTCCTAATGCATTCTGCTTTGGTGTCTGGTATTTTTTGTAAAAGAAGTAACATTAAAACCACCCCCACTTTTGCTGGGGTATATGAGAGAGGAGTAGAGCCTACTCTAGCAAGGATGACATTTGTACGTAAAGATCCTGAAAATATTTGTTAACCTAATGCTTTGTTTACTTAGTTTGGCAAATGCTTTTATTTTAACCTCAAGTATCGTTAGGAAATGTCAGCAGTAAACACAAATTAGTAGTTTGCTCCCTTATCTGTATTTCTAATTAAGTTTTTTTCCTAGATACAGAGTTATGTCTAAAACAAACATTCTATAGAAAATCAAAGTAAAATCAAACGATGAAGTATTTCTCTTTGTGAAACTGTGTATTTATATAGGCATCACCAGCAGAGGGAAGGAGATCATGGTATCCATGCATAATAATTCCTCCATGCTTTTCTTACAGATATGCAGAAATATTTTTTGTCCTTTTCGTTTGTATCACAAACTTTAATATATCTCCCACAGCATATAATGTGAGGTTGCATGCACCCTTTACTCAGAAAGCAGTTCCCAGTAAAGAGTTTATCTGTGTGCTTAAACATGCATGCAAATATAAAACTACATACAAATTTTTTTAACTTGTAATCAGACTGCTGAATGGACAGGAAAAAACAACAATATGCTAAATAAGAGCTTGATTTTCATGTAAGGAAACATCAATTAACTGAGTTCGGTACAGCTGAGTGGCTTAAAAACTTCTGCCAAGACACTAAGCTGCTCCTTCTTTTTACTTATTACAGCCAACCCTGCCAAAAGACCATAAAAATTGATTTTATGTTTCCGGCGTCTCTATGCTAGCTGGAAGAATATAGATTTTTTTTTTTTTTCCCCTAGGTTTCTGACAAACAGAACCTTCCCTTATCTCACACCTTCACTACACTTTACCAACACTGAGCATGTTCTTGGTCATCTCTTACATCTGATTTAAGTTATGATTAAGGTAGGAAAACATTTCAGATTGTTAAATCACACACTGTTCTATATGGTTCTAAAGGGTTTCTTGCCCATCAGTGTTACACAGGAGGCTATATCCCACTTGTGCCCCCATGCATACGCGGCAACTGATTGTTTTTCACATTTGTTTTAAGGAAGTATTTGAACTGCTGTTAGTCTGTGAGCTACCTCTTTAAATTTCAGTATCAACCCTTAAAATGGATTTAGCATCTTTCACATCAAACATTAATAAGGCTCACTTAGACGCTCTTAATGTGAAGGAAAATTTGGCTTGTATGAAATGGCTACACTGGAACATTTCATGCTTTTGCAAGTGCAGGAGTATGATTATTTCCTACAGTATGTCATTATCTTATGCCCTGTGGTTCTTTTTGAAATTATCTCTTCTCACTCAAGCTGCCTACACTATGTTTTTAAGCTATATAGTTTCAATTTATGAATTGTATGCATGCAAATTTTGAGCAACTATACCACATGCCAAGTAATACACCACATTATATTTCCCTCAGACACTACTAATAGAACTAAAAAAATCCAAAAAGCTTGGAACAAAAAAAGATATATATTTGAATCAAGACATAAAATCAGGTCATTTGTTTCCAAGACAGACAAGAAAATACTATTCTAGACACATGTGCAATCTCCTTACGCTTTTCCTGAGCAGGTTTTTTTAAGCATGGCAGGAGATGTCATTTCACATCCTCACAAAGCAAATTAGTTCACTGCCTTGTACCCAAAAGCTTCCCCCTCCCTTTTTCAGGGACATTCCTAAAACAACTGCCCATCTGTAACTCTAGATGTCAACTCACCAGGGAAGGAAACTCCCCTCGGGTCTGCAAGTACCATCTTCCCTTTCTCAGGATGGAGTAACTCTCTCGGACAATAAAGCAATTTAAACAGCGCGTAACAGATTAACATGCAACATGGATGGCACGCTGCACAGCAGCTCTGAGATCAATATCAGCGATGCAGATTAGGAGTCCACTTGTCATCTGCAACATGTACGCGTATCTAAAACTACTCTGCTGACCTTTGTACAGAAAATACTGTTTCAGAGACAGTGAAATATTATTGCACTACAAGATTTTGCATTGAGTTTACAAGGTAATAAAGACAGAGCTACTTCTTCACACGCAAATGGCTATTAAATAAGGAAAATAAAACTTGACATCCCCCAGACAATCAAAAGAAATGATTTATCTGGATGCCAACATCTGTCTTGAGATTGTGGCCAAGTGCTTTTCTGTGCTCATTTAGGACTCTACTTGGAAAGCTTTTCAGTTACATCTACCTAGAGATTTCTCTCTACCGCTTCCCATCTGACAGAAATCACTCAGCTGGGTCTGATGAATAATAGCAAAAGGCAGCTTGTATCAGAGATGATTGAATTACAGATTGTTGAAAGTGCCATAAAGGCTCATTCCAATGACTACATTTAATTTATTTACTATACTGACTACCAGAAGCTAGCAGTCGTTTGATATCTTTATTTCAGAAGGCCAGAAACAAAAGAAATATTAACATTCTCCGTCACTTTCTTACTACTGTACCTAGTAGAGTTTGATAGGCAAAATTAACTTTTAAACAGAGCGCTGATCCCCTACCCATACCGTGTGCACCTAGGAGCCAGAACAGAACGTACCCAAACCAAAGCAGGGCAAGTGGTACTCGGTATGAAGGAAACAATGTCAGAGAAGATGAAATTGCACGGAAAGAAAACACATTAGCCTGACAGCCTTTCTACGTAATGAGGGAAAGGCTTTTGTCAATTGATACATCAGCGATTAGCTGTTGTCCTGCGGTCCGGAGGGGAGAGCAGCGCCGGGGCGGGGCGCACCGCCGCGCCCCACCGCCCTCCGCCGGGGCGACCGTCGGACAGACCACCCTGCCGGGGCGGGGGCACGGCGGTGGCAGCGGCCAGGTGACACCCGCAGAAACAAGTTGGCCCGGCGGCCGCCTCGGCGCCGGCTCCGGGCATCGGCGGGGAGGGATGGAGGGATGCGGAGCGGACGGCTCCCCTCTCCGGCAGCCGGGGCGGGGGGCGACGGCGGAGCTCCGCGGGGGCGGGGAGCAAAGAGGGCGGCGGGGGGGGGCGCGGGCGTCCCCTTTGTCTGTGTCGCCCCTCCCGTAAACGCCCCCACCCGCTCCGGGAGCGCCCCGGGGGCGGGCCCCCGCCCCCCGGCAGTGCGGGCAGAGCCGGCGGGCAGGCGGGCGGCGTTGCGGCCGCCCCCGGAGCATGTGCGCTCCCCCGCCCGCGCAGCGGGCAGCCCCCCCGCCCGAGGCGACGCCGCCCGGGCGCGGCTGCGGGCGGCCCCGGAGCGCTGCCTTACCTGGCAACCGGGGCGGGCGCAGCCGGCTCCGTCCTTCAGCCTCTCCCCACGGCGGCAGCTCCCGGGGCGAGGCGGCGGGGCGCGGGCGGACCGCCCCCGGCACGGCAGGCAGGCTGCCCCAGCCCCCTGCGCTCGGCGGGCTGGCGGCGCGCCGGGCGTTAAGTTTCGGCGGTGGCGGCCGCCGGCGGGCAGGGCAAGGCGAGGCAGGCGGGGCGGCGGAGGCGGCACGGGGGCTGCGCGGCGCCGGGAGCGCCGCCACACTGCAGCGTCTCCAGGAATCCCTCCCGCGAGAGGCAGCCCATCACCCCCGGCCCGCCGCCCTCATTGGCTGCGGGGCGGGGAGACGCGCTCCCGCCGCCAATCGCCCGGCGCCCAGCGAGGGTGGAGCCGCCGCGCCGGCCGCGCCCATCCCGCGGCCGCGGGTCCCTGTCCGCCCCGTCGGGCGGGGCCGGGCGGCGGCGGGCGGGGGAGGCTGGGGACGGGGAGGATGAGCGGGGTATCCCCGCGGGCGGCGGGCAGGGCTGGCGTCCCGGGGCCGCCGCCGGGCGGCACGAGGCGCTGTGCCGCAAGCCCGGCGGCCGTCGGGCGAGCCGGGTGCCCCGGGCGAGGAGCGGCGGTGGCCCTCGCCCGTAGGTGGCGGGGCGGCGGCGACCCCCGGCAGGCGTAGTTGGCGCTGTTAGCGAGCCTGGGTGCGCGGCCCCCTCTCTGCCGCGCCCCGGGCAGTCGCGACCCAGCGGTGAGTCGCAATTGGCTTCTGTGGCTTAGGCGAGAGCAGACTGTATCGCGTGTTCAGGTAAGGACGTGCAAGGGTTAACCTAATTCCCTTGATCCATCCACTCTGAACTGGAGCTTTGATTAACATTGGTCTGCAAAATGTAACTGTAACAAATTCAATTAAGGGAAGCACATTTCTTCAACTTTTAATTAGATCTACCCTATTTGTCTCATGTTTAATATAACATAAAAAGTTGCTCAGGTTCCAGAGGGAAATGGAAATAGATTTAGATGTAAGCTTAGCTTTTAAAAACACAACAGACTAAAGTTCTTTGTTCCTCAGCATATATTACTGCTGCATTTATACCCTCGAAGAGGATAACAAGCAATATTCCTCAAAGAGGAGGAAAACAATTTTACCTGCACAATTGTAAACATAACGGGGTGGTGTTTCTGTGTTTCCCATAGCCTTAATTGGTTGCAGGGTACTGAGCATACAGGTTGTAGCCCAGGTTTGATGCACTACTGTTGGATTACAGTTGTTCTAAGAAAACTTGAGAAAGTAGTAATATATTTCACAACCATTTAGTTGGTTTCTGCTATTACGCTGACTGAGAGTGAAATTTACCTAAAGTACATCTTAACATAGGTAGCAGATGTTGGCAAAGAGAGGAGCCCGTATGCCATCGTCAGCAGGTAACTGAGAAAGTCACGCAGCCCCCAGGCACATCTCGTAGGTGACTTACTGTGCTTTCAACAGGACTGTATTCTGCCATTCCCTATCCATACTTTCATGCTGGAATTTTACTCTAAAATTCACAGCCCTTCTCCAGTTCAGTTTTTCTGATCACATTTGTTCTTAGGTCTGTTAATCAGAATATCAGTTTTTCTCGTATGGGCACATCAGATCATGAGAGAAGAAAAGCAAATGCAACAGAAATTACATTGTAAAGCTTTTACTGAGCTATGGAAAGGAGGAACAACCATAATTTAAACTGCATATGCAGAAGTGTCACCTGTGTTCAGATTACTCTAAATGATTTAAAAGGGTTGCTGTTTTTTCTGTCCCAATACAATAGATATCAAGGTTTATTTTCTCCAGGATCATTTATCTGGTCAGTTAAAAAACCCACACATTTCAGTGCTAGTAATTATGAGGACTTGATGCTGAGTTCCTAACAGCCACACAGCCAGAAGTCTGTGGGAGTCTGACATTCACAAGGCATGACACATCATATGCTGTCTTAGTATTTGAGCAAAGACAAGAAACATCACTGAAGCCCAATGGCCCTTCCTTAGTGTAAGACAGTAAGGAACAGAAATTCTATCTAGTAATAGTCCTGAAGAGTGTACCATCACTTTTGCACTCTGTGGTAGCCTACACATAATTGTTCTGCTATGTTAAAAAAAAAAAACAAAACAACAAACAAACACACCCCCCCCCCCCCAACCAGCTGTCATAGCAGCTGGGGGAGTTTTTGCCTATTATTTTCTGAGCTTGGTTGTTTTCAATGAAAGAATTGCTGCAAAAGTTGCTTCCTTCAGTTTCTTTCAAGTTCAAAGATTTATTCATACAGAAAGAGGTTTTCAGTCCTGCAATTTTTATTTCAGTACTGCATTTTCAAGGAAATTGGTAGTTACTATCCAGTCATTATGTTAATTATACCAAAGGAAGCTGTGAGGCTTGAGGAATGACATACATATCCTGAATGGACAAGGACGCTCTAGAAGAGCTCAGGAGCCATTTGATGAATGCTTGGAGTGGTAGCCAAATGCTAGCCTCTCAAATCACAAAACATAGATCACTGTATTTGTTATTGTTAACTCTTCCACGGTTGTGTTTAGGGAAGAAGAAAGGATCCTTTTATGAGAAAAAAAGAAGAAACATGCAAATCCAGAAGAAATTCTATTCTAAGACCTATTTTGTTGTTTTGTTTAGCATTTAAAAAAATTAATGTGTTTTAATGCATCAGAAGATAATTTTAAATAGTGTCAGCCATTTAGAAGTTCCATCAGGAATCCTGCTACATACAAATGAAGAACTAGACTCCATTATATTCTTCATATGTCCTGTTTTTGTTTTAGACTTTGACTGAGCCAAAGGTACAGGTGCATAAAAAATGGAATAAAAACCAAGACCGAAATTATTCCTTGTTTGTCTTTGTCTTTTTTATTTCCTACTTTTTGTATATTGTGACTTCAAGGTATAACCTCAATATTAGAAAGCAATATGAGCCATAAAAAACTAGATTTTGAAAATGAAAGACTCCTGCTTGATCCATAAAGAAAGAGGAAGCCTGGGCCAAAGCCTATGAAACCAATATTCTTGGGCCTATCCTGGCAAGTTTTATGGCATATAAAGAGCAGATGCTAGAATGGCAGTCACTGAACTGAGGCTAATTCAGGAGCAACAGCAGTTGTTACACATAAAAAAAAGCAATCAGGTCTCTGACTTTTTTCCTTTTGTAGGTCACCCTTTGTGTGACCAAGTATCACAACTGCTGCAAATAGATGTACAAGATGGGAAGTCAGGTAAATAATGAGAGCAAATCACTGGCAGGTAAATAAGTAAATAAAACAGGTAGATCTGTAAACTAACTGAACTGGCTTTGTGTTGCACAAGGTTGCAGATCCCTGTCTTTAACAGAAAAATGCTTTTGTTCTGTTCTTCTTTATCATGTATTTACTCCTGTTTATGCTTTGATTTGGTCTTTTCCATCCTCAAGTTTTTAGTTTTTGGAGAAGTTCTTTTATGGGAAGATAAAGGAATTAGGTTTTGCTTAGGGAAATGGAACAGCTTTTAAAATTAGCCTCTGATTGCAGTAGCTTAAGAATGAGTTTCTGAAATTTCTTCTAACATATTAAATGTCTGTCCTTGATTGTTTTGGTGTTTTTTCCAGTTGACTTGGAATCCAAGGGCTGGTTTGTATAGCTGAGAATCAAACACTTGGAATCCTATTTTGATGTTCTGTTGTCACACTCTTGGTTTCAGTAAAGTTTACATAATACCTACTGAATGGTGATGATGCACTTAGAATGAAAGACATGAAAGCAGAGAGAGAAAGCTACGTCCCCAAAGTGACAATTGACCTTCAGTAAAATTAATAAATACTAGAGTAACTATTCAACTATACACAACTAATCGAAGTGTTACATGAAGCAAATAATCTTTGAAGATGATTTTTCTAACAATGTGTGTGATTACCATTTGGGTAGAGAGAGTGGAAAATAAATGTTGGGGGTTTGTGGTTTTAATCATAGCTAAAAATCAAAGGGTAAAATCAAAGAGCTTGTTAGTCCATTCACTGATGTTTGTCTCAGTTTGTCATCTGATTTCATTGTTTTCTTCTGTTTGATCTGTACACATCTGCTGCTGCTTCTAAGTTGATTAGGCAGAGATGGTCTCTTTTAGTCTGCAATTGTATAGCAGCTGACACTGAGAGCTCCTGCTTTGTGCCCAGGGCTCCTGGACATTGTGGCAGCAGAAATGAAAATGGAAACAGAAGTACTCTGAGGGGGTGTTCAAGTGCAGCCAAACCAACTTGCATATGCTTTGCACAGATGTCAGCTATGTAACGTGTGATCTGAGTCAGTGTCAGTCTGTTCCCCTGTAGATGGTGCCCCTAGTTCAGGGATTCTCTTTTGGGTTGTCAGATCTGCATCCCTAATCCCTCTCCCCTCTTTCAAAGTCAGTTTTTGCAAAAGAGGTGCTCAGGATGGTACTCCAGAAAAAAATGTTTTTTAGTGAAGGTAAGATGAGCTGAAGTCCCAGTTCTCTTTTCAGAGAGAAAACACAATCTGCTATATAAAATGACAAACTACTGAACTCTTAGCTTCTAGAACACCCAGTTATTATCAATCTCCTTACCTTATGGCTTCCTCCATTTAAAATTTCTAATCCACAGTTAGTATATGCATCACATGGATGACTGTGTAATAAAAAGAATGTGAAATGTCATTTCTAATTTAATTTTGAGGAGTGACCTTGCAAAGCAGGTGGAAGATCTGTGTAATGGCTGTCAGTGTTACCTCTGAGGAGAGGTTTGAGACTTCAACAATGTTTTTTCAGATCAGCATGAATGATTATCACAATGTGCATAAGAGAGCACATTCCATGTCTCCAATACAAATTAAACATAACTCTGTATGGCAAGGCTCAAATGAATCGACTTTTAAGTGCAAAATATGCTTATATTTACACCAACCTGAGAATGGAGTGAGAGTGAATAATACAAGTATCAGACTATACACTGAATTAGAGGTAAAATCTTAAGGCTCCAGGCTTCCTAGACTTCATGTCTCTAATTTGAGTTGTCCATGAAACCTTCACTTTGCAGCAGACATACAGCAAAAATGGCCCAGGAAGCCAGCCCAGCCATAAAGCATGGTAAGTTCTACCATCTAGCTATGCAGAGTAGGCCAAGAACTTCCAGGTGAATTAAAAACGGGATAGAGTTACTAAAGAACTAATTAATGTATTTTAAATTTCAGAAAATACTTCTGAATATTAGTAGCATGATAAATAATTCTCAAGGGAGTTTGTTTTCATTTAGCTCACATTGTCATTTCATTCAAAGTAAAATTTCCTTAGTATTTTAATTTAAAATGTCCAATCAAGAAAGTGTATTAATTTTTTACAGTAATCATTATTTCATAATAATTTATGTCTGTTTAAAAAGTGTATTTATTTCTCTTACAAAAATGCAATCACTGTACATTCTGATGTCTAGATTTTTATTGAGCTTAAAAGCTTGCAAACCACATACATAAATGAACTGAAAATTATGCTTCATTAATATAATTAGTAGAAAAGATTTTTGGATTTTGCTTTCTTCATAGCAATATCTTAGCCAGTATACAATATGGTAAGTTAGCATTTACTCTGGCAACTCTGTCTGTCAGAAACACCATTTTGTTTACAAACTAAAAGAATTGTTTTGTTTGCCTTATTGCTTTTTCTATAGCAGATGCCATAGCCTTCAAATTGTGTGAGTATAAATTAGAAGGAAATAGAGCTCTCCAACTGTGTTGTTAAGATGATAAGGTCAATAGTAATGTCTCTTCTGCAAACCTTGATAGATATTTATCCAGGTCAAAGCTGAATTTTTATTCATTACAATATGTTAGTGAAAAGAAGGCCTTTCTTGCTTTTTAAAAAATTTAGGCAAAGAAAAATAAATCCTACCCAGTGAACCTAATTCTCCTCACAGTTAGGTAGAAACCTGCACTGAGACCTGCTGTCTTAAAAGCACAGTTTTCCCGACTGTTATCTTCTATAAATCAAACTGCCTCAAAGTCCTAAAGAAGTTAATGTAGCAATGCATAATTTTAATTCAAGTGCTGAATTTAAATAAGAAGTTTTAAGGTAACAGAAACTCCAGAGACACTCTGGGGACACAGTTTCTTCTTTACTCAATAGTCCCTGCTTAGTCTGGGGCAAGGTCATCTTCCCTAGCTGCTCATAAATCTGTATTGAGAATCCCCTATCACCTTCCTTGCTTTTTGCCTTTGGTCTCTTCACTTGCCAGTCCTTTTACCTTCCTCTCAGTCCTTTCTGCTCGTCTGAGAATATGTTTTGGGATAACATGGCCAGTCCACTGTGAAATGGTCTGAACAGTCACAGTCATCCTCCTCAGCCTGATGTTACATGCATTCCTGCAAGAGCCAGGACTGGTTCTTTTCTGTTAGGGATGGAGGTGAAGTCTTCAGTCAGAATTATGACAGATGATCAAGTACAGTAATAAAGAGGTTCCTTGCTGAGGAATGGAAAGGTCAGTAAGTCATTGGTTTGGTTTTCATTCTTGTTTGTATGTGAACAGAAGTAGCTACTAAGGAATGATGCTTCCTGGATAAAAAACAAAATAAATTACAGGAAAAGAAAATAATAAAAACAGACTAAAAAGCAGTTTAGGATGGGGATAATAAAACTTCCCATCACTGGAAGCTTGTCTTTGCCCACACTGAGATTGGACTAAGAGCTTGCTAACTTGAGCTCAGTAATTTGATCCTAGGGAGAAGTTCAGCCCAAAGGAGTATTTGGTACTAATTAGTTTAAGGATTTTGGCTAATATCTCCTTGTCCTTTAGTGTGGATTTTCAAAGAAATGGTGATTTCATATGGTCTTTGATGTTGGAACTCTAAATTAAAATGTTCTTTCTGAAGATGAGAGCCTAGATTAAGTTATTCTGGGACTTTGAGTGGACTCCTTCATTCCTTCCTTTCTCCCTTCTGCTGGAATCTATGGCCTACACTTTCCCACCATAATCACAGAAAGGCATTATCATCATTATTCCCTCATAAATACAAAGGTATCTGCAGAATAACCTCAGGGATTTTCTAGAGCATCAGTCATTCATCCTAAATTTAAAAAGACCTGTTCAATGCTAAGACCTGTTTTTTTTATTAGCTTCCTCTTCAGTTTGGCTTTTCTTCTGAAAATTATTAAGCTTTATCTCTGACCTAACCTTTTTTTTTTTATTAAGGAAACCATTCATGCCATTTTCATCATACAAGAGTTCATAAAAATATTTACATTTGACTTTTTCCAGGAGATTTATATTAGTTTTCTTTCCATTCTACTCTTATTTAAATAGAACTAGTTTGATTTTTTTTTTCCTGCAGTCACTTCTAAAAAATCCTTGATGGTTTTCTTTTGAGGAAAAAAGGTTATTTGCCAAAGTTATTTATATAATTGCCAGTTTAATTACAATTTAATGATTCATTTACTGTGACACATTGTACTCTGCAAACTGACCTGTGGTAGATGATAGCAGGCACAGTGGCAACAGATTCACCTGTCTATGAAGCTGGGCAGGCTCAAACTGCTGTCAGCAGACCTGCCCTGAAAAACCACACCAGCCCTCTAGTGATGATCAGAACATGAAAAAGTCTCTGACCAAGCCTATTTGGAGTATTTCAGTATTGAGGTGTTTTTACACTCCCAGTTTTTGCCATGGATGCTTAGTCACTGACTTTCTATACTGCCTGCACATTTAGTGGCTGTCCCAGAAAGGCATCTCAGAGCATGAGATGAGACTAGCTACAGAGACTGGCTGATGCTTTTGGCATATTTTGTCTCTCTCCACTATGGATGCTGTCATATATCTGATGTCTTCTTACAAGGATCGCAGAAATCTTTGTACCTTTCTGGAAGGACCTCCAGCAAGGAGGCTGTAATGCCAGACTACAGAGAACTGTATTTGTAGTATGCTGAGGATCCACCTGAGGTTCTGTTCCTATTTCTGGTGCTGGTTAGAGAGTTCTGTGAGAAAAAAAAGATTTGATGCCTTCACATGATAAATTTCATGGCCATGAAGGTTTGCTGCTAATGACATATAGTCATGTATCTATAAATTAACTGAGGTTATGAGAGACTTTTACGGGTCATCTGTTCTACCCCCATGCTCAAAGCAGATCCTGATAGAACAGGTTCCTCAGGGCTTTGTTCAGTCAAGTTCTGAGTGCCATGAAAGATGAAGGTTTTCAAGTAAAGTGGCCCTCAAGATCTCCTTATAATGCACCAGATGTGGTTTTACAAGTACTGAGTAAAGAGATAGATTTCTTGCTTTGACCTCCTGGGTCTTCTCTTGCTGACACTGCCAAGAATGTAGAGGGCCAGTTTTGCTGCAGCACCCTACTGCTGATTCATGGTCGTGACTCAGAAGCACAGCTATACGTTGAGAAATTGAAAGGCTGTGCATATGCATGTCCATCCTTGATCAGAATCAGCCAAAATGGGTCAGCTTCCCACACCATCTTCATGAATTTGGTGTCAGGGAGTCCATGAACCAACCGTGAGGGGCCACAGCCATCCCTCCTGATAGACAGCTTTGTCTCCTAGGGTGGTGGTCTACTGGGCATGTGAACACCATTTATTACTTTAAAAAGTTGGGGGATCTCCTGTGGGAGGAGTATTGGGATTCTTCTGAAACCATTCCATTATGGATGATATACATGAGGTCTGTGAGCAAATTTATGATCTTGACAGTAGATTCTCCTAGCTCAAACTAATGATCAGGAGTGACTAAGCTTGAAAGGGTAATGACATCCTTCTAAGTTCTGGAGCTTCAGAGAGGTATACCAAACACTTGGCAAATGCAATTATTCTTTTCCTGAATTTCACTGTCATCCTGAAAATCTGCTTTAAGCTGTTCCAGGCCTGGAGATGGATGTTTTTCCACTATCTGAAATTAATTTCATTTGTCCAAAGTTTCCAGACAGGAAAGAACAGATTGCACTCATGCAGCTATGGCCCAGTCTGTCCTGGTAGGAGGTTAGTATTTGCTTAAAAGGTTTTGTCCTTGTTCTTCACGTGGAAGAGTGGAAATGAATGACCACTCACTTGCAGGATGTCTGCAGAGCAGATGTAGATTGTCATAATGCTCTATGGGCTTTGGGAAGGAGAGAGCTGCCCCTGTATTTGGGACAGTTACAGCATTGTTTGAAACAAAAATTGAGGGTCAATAAATGCAAAATAATGGTCTATAATTATCTATAACCACTAAGAAGATACTGTATTGAGGGGAAGCCAATCTGGAACAAAATCTGCAGACTGCAGCAATGTGGATGCAGCTCAAGTGTGCACCAAATACAGACTTAGTCTATGAATCACCTTTGCAAAGTATATCAGGTATACTTATACAACACTTCATGTAGCCCTAGAATTTTAATTCAGTTTTTCATCTTCAGTCATATAATCCAGCCTGGAGTAGATATCTTAGGACATTTTCCTTGCTTATTTTTTGAGCCCTCTCATTATACATTAGAGACTTCCTTTCCAAGCAGTCATGCACAGATTCACTCTGAGATGGGATAATGGTACTTATATTTTCTACAATTAAGTGTTTTAAGCTCTGTGATAACTTATATACTTACCTCTATTACAGCAGTAGGAAAGCCTATATAGTAGTAAGAAAGCTAGTATAAAGCAGTAAAGCTAACATAGCAGTATTAGAAATGAAATTATTTAATATAAAAGTAAAATAATCGGTGTATTTTCTAAAATAAACCGGAAACAGTGTATAAAATAAAATAAAACAATGAATTAATTAGCAAGCTAGTATAGCTGTAATTGTGTAGTATTAGAGATATATACTATTGCAGTAAAGGATATAGTAAATTTTACAGTGAGGCTACTCTAGTAGTAGTAAAGCTAGTATAGCAATTAAGAGACTCTTCTCTTGGCATGGACAGTGAGTTTAAAGTTTGTTTTGAAACTGGGGTTTGTACTGTTTGGAAAAAGATGAAAAAGGCTCTTTCTGATATTATTCTTTTTAACTTCAAGGGGTTGCTGGAATACCCTGAAGCAACCTGAAAATATGCAAAATTCTTTCACTTTCACAGTAAGAACTACATTTTTAATACAGTTTCAGTAACAATTCCTCCTATAATACTTTTCCTCCAGAAAATTATGAATGTTTATTCTTCTAATTAAAAAATATATCTAATGCATGTTTTCATGATAGAAAGTATAGCAGAGTAATCTTTGCCTTCAGGTCATAACACTTGAGCCAGAACTAGAGAGTTGACTGAACTGAAATTCTCCTAATAAGCCACAGAAAAGTGACTAATACAATGATAATCTCTGCAGCTCTTGCTGGAACCATCAGCACTATCTGAGACTGAATATTATTACTATTCATCATCAATATCCTCTGCCTCAGGATGTCATTTCTAAGGTGATTTTCTCATCACTATTTTTTTTCATTTTTGATTTCTTATCTTGTCTTCTTTATCCTTGCTATATATTTATAGCTTCCACACAGGAACTGTAATTAAACCTTTTCTTTGCTCTATGCCTTCAGCCTCTAATGCATTGTATGTTATAGTCCTAAAGTAGAAGAGTAAGAATCCACTAATGTAAACTTTTGGGAAGGCTTCCAAAAGTACATTCTGATTTGAATCATGTAATAAATTGCACTGACAGTTAAGCTTATAATGGTGTACTAAGATCTTTCCACAGATATAACAGAAATATGGGACTTTTGTGACTTAGAATTTCTAAAATGGAGCTCTTAGTGAAAGAACACAGGTAATCTGAAGTCTGAGAATGCCTATGATCAAAACTGAACATCCATTTTCTATTGGTATCTAAATGTAGGTTTAATGGCTTAAATAAAGGTCATTCTGATATTTTCTGGCCTTTATTCTTCCTAGTGTGAGAGAGATGTTTGGTTATGGTAGTACAGGGGTTCTGTTTGCCTTTTTATATTATTTTCCTTTCCATGTCTTGTTTGTGTTTAGCTGTATCATTTTAGTCCAAGTTCTCTAAAGTTCTTCCCCTATTTTTCCTTCTCTAACCCTGTTTGTAATATTTAAATTGCATTTGAGCTAGACTTTCTATATCTGACTTGCTATATACAAATTGAATTATTTAGCCTGAATTTTCCATTATGAAACTCCTCAAAAATCCATTGCTCATAAGATGACTGACAGTTTTGGGACATGTTCTTATTGTTTTCCATTTGGACATTTTACTGGTCTCAAGGCAGATTTAATAGAACCCACATTTCTCCAATTAGAACTAATTTAGGAGTGTAAAGTTAGTTTGATCTTTGACTATCCTGTCTTCTCAAATTCAAACCTCTCAGTTAAATGCCCTAATTTTCTTCTGATTCCTTATATATTCACTTGATGTCATTGACTCCAAGAATGCTGGCCCTTCACTTGGAACATCCTATTCTAGCAGCCTAATTTAATGTCAGCTTGGCTACTCAGAAGCTGTGGAATAGTGTATGGCTACTCAGGAGCTGTCGAATCTCAGGTTTTTCTCTCTACACATTGCCTCTATATTTTTGGTATCCCTTGACAGATGCCTGTTAATGCATTATTCAGCTTTAACCCAATGCTTATAGTAAAAATATAACATAATTTTTAAGTCTTTATTATTATAATTTGCTTTAAATAAAACTGCTTTTTAAAAAAATTCAAAGAAGCTCAGATGTAGATGGGCACAAAATCGCTGCTTGTATCAGCAAAAAGCTATACATTTCTGAAAGTGGTTTCACTTGTTTTCACATCTCAAGGATTCAGGTTGGCTCTTACCTTGGCAGAACCAGTTGGCTGTTAAAACTAAGGCAGATTTGAAACCTGCCAAAAACCAGAGATGTGTGCTCTGAGAAAGGTCATCGTGCAATGGGAAACAGAGCCACAGTTTTCCACAGTGTCAAATCTACCTAAGAACAGAGATCCAAGGTGCTTTTATTGATGCTCAATCTCTACTTAGTTCAGGAAAGATAGCCAATCTGTAAATGACAGATTCCCAGTGGAACTGTGCTGGAAATAGAAGATAGTAGGGATGTGGAAGAGGACACTGAAGACTCTGTAAATTCAGGTTACCATATTATAGCTGTGTCTGTGCTAGGATGCCCTGACTAACACAGTTTTTATTGAGGTTCTGTTTGTACGGTGTAGGTAGGGCTCCAGGTCATAAACTGTTCTCCTGCTTCTGGGCTTGAGAAAGTGAGCCTAAACCCATCCATTAGCCAGGGTCTTGAGTGAGAGATCACATTCACATCAGGGCTGTGACCTCTTCAGGCTGTGTCTGCCGTGGCAGATGTAACAGGAATACCAATCAGGAAAGATTTTTAAAATTTTTAAAAACTGATTTGTGTGAAATTTGTCCCAGCACTCTCAGTAGCTCCCACATGGAGTAGAACCAGAGAGCATCCTGCTTATAAACGAAACCTCAGATGTTTCCTGTTATTAAAATGCTAGTGATGTTATAGCACTAGAACACATTTAGCATAATTGTTTTGCATTGGCATCCATAATTTCTGATGTCAGTTCTGCATATCCTTGTTTTTGATTCCACCATGATTTCAGTCTTCTCTTCTACCATTTTTGTTCTTTCAATGATTCATTCAAGCTTGCAGTTTGAAAGTCCATCTGCTTATTTTAAAAGCAGATCTTTCTCTTTCCAATCAGGAAAAGAAACAGCAGAATCAACATAACGTAGCTGGAATTCAGGCAATTGCATATATATTTACAGAATGCAGATGTGTTCATTTTCACAGTCAAAATTTGTAAGGGAGTTTAATAATGACTGCCCCCAAAACATGCATGCTCTCATTGCAGGAAACAAGCTGTTTTTTGAACAAATTATGTGGAATGATGCAACATGACATGAGTCATGCAGATTAAACATTATTTGAAATTAACAATTACCACATTTTATTAATTGGTAATATTTCAATTGCACAGTTTTACAGAACCAGTAGACATTGGTATTGTAATTTGCCCGTAGTAAAGCAACAAATAGAAACAAATATTCTGAAATTCTGCTTCAGACAACTCATTTTCTCTTGGCATTGAGCACTCTTCTCAGCTCTACTCTGAGCCTTGGGACTTTGTGAACATTTCAGATTTATTTTTCACTTGTTTTACATTTGCAGCTAGCTTAAAAACATTAGGCAGTAGAGCTTGAAAAAACCAGCACCCAAGTGTCAAATAACACAGATGAAGTGCAATCCCCAAATTCATGTAATTTTCTAAATTTAATTTTCAAGCCAGTCTTTTAGGATTTGGATTTCTTTTTAAATAGTTGCAGTACTAAAGATTCTCAAATTCTCATCAATCTAGTCACAATACCAATACACAAGAATTGATGTTATTTGAACTTATAACAAATCATTATCAGAAAGGAAGGATGAACAAAAAGTCGTTTGGCATGAGTGAGCCATGTATTTTGGCATATGCTGAAGTAACAGTATTGCTTTATTACAAAGTTTAATTTTTAAATTCAGTTGAATGCCAGAAGGCCAATTTTTATGTTTCTCTCAAGAAAAAATCTGTAAGATTTTCTTCTATACCTTTCCTGTTATATCTCAGTAAATGTGGCTGCTTTCTGGTGGTTTAGAGCTCCGGTGCTTTCCCTGGTTTGAGGTTTTCTTCTCCAGTTTAGTAACCTGTTCTTGTGTCCCTAACTGTTTGGATTCTCATTACATTTATTTGGTCTGGAATTCATGCATTTCTAAGGAGTCTGCACAGAATCTGTAAAATATAGTTGACAGGACTAAAGGTGTTTTCATATCCTTGGGTTTGCATATATCTGTAAGAGTTCTTAACCATTTGCTTAATCTTTGCGATTTCCATCGTTTCACTTTGCCACAAGTTATGTATGAGTTGAGCTGGAAAACAGGCAGGATTAGACATTTATATTGTTTTGTATCTGAATAATGTGGGAGAGATGAAAAAAGCTCTTACTATTTTCCAAGTATTGTCCTTCTTCACTGTAACCAAATTATATTATCTCATTAACAAATTTAACCTCTTTCACTTTGAGACAACTAGAATGCAAAATTCTTCCCTCAATGTAGATGATTTGCTGAAAAGATTAAATTGGTCTTTCTGAGGAAAGTAAATGCATCAGCACATCTACACTCAAAGGATCAAAGCAGGAGGTATGTCTCCTTAATGAATGATTTTGAAACTTCTAGACAAAAAAATCTCAATGCAATTAAAAGGAATGCTGAAAGTATAGAAAACAAAAGGGTGCTTATAGCAATATACCTCAGAAAGTGTAGGAATAAGAAGATGAGGAAAAAGCTAGAAGAGAAAGCTTTGCTGGCAACAATAGACATCAAGGGTCTTGAGCCTAAACTGGGCTCTGATGGATTTCTGACTGTAAAAGCAGTTTTCCAGATTGAACCTGACTTTGATAACTCAGTGAATTAATAATCAGCTCCTTCTCTGATCAGGTGTTCACTGGTGAGCAGAAAGTCTGTTGGCCTTGTAAGCAGGACAGGTATTCAACCAGGAATGCTCTAGAGATATTTTTGAAAGGGAAGTTTTTGTTTCCTTTCTAAATAGGACTTTATCTACCTTTAACTCTTCTCCCATGCCATTCTCCTCTTTTACCCTTCTCATTTTCCTTCTTTGAAATAGTTTTTTGTTAGTGTAGGTCCCCAAAATATTCTTGATTCATTGATGTTGGCAGAAAATGCTGATCTGTTTTAATAAAATTCTATAGGAATGTATTTGTTTCAGTGAAACTACAGCTGAAAGCAATTATGGGCTCCAATTCTGAATCCTTGTAACAAAATTAAAATTTAAAAAAAATCCCAGGAGCTTTTCTAGCTACTAGGTTTTAAGTTAGTGGCACTGTCTTGGGAATTGAGGCTGCAAGTTCAAGTCCCTGTTGCATTCAATTTGGAACTGGAATTGGAACAGAAAATTGGATCTAGGTCATCTGCATTTCAGGCAAGTATCCTGCTCAGCAAGCCAAGAAGTCAGCATCCCTTATCCAACAAATGTTTTTCATTTAATGAAATCTTGAATAGGAGGGATTCAGCTTCTTCCATGCTATGCAGAGGAGACAGTGGTACCCAGCCTGCCATGGTCCCCTTCCCATCCTGAGCCACGTGGCAGTTCCAGGAACAGACTCAGTTTCAATAGACCCATTCCTTTCTAGTAAGTGACTGTCAAAAGCCTTGCTAAAAAGAACTTTAACACTCCAGCTGGCACTCCTGTGAAGTCCTGGGCTGCCACTCTCTCTGGCACTGCAGAGATGTTCTGTCTTGTCCATAGATAAAGGCGGGAAACATGGAGAGGTAACTGAGGTTCCCCATTCCCCCTTGATGCCTAGCCTAGTAACAGCCCAACCCTCCATTCCCTGGTCCAAGGCTGGAAAATAAGAGGAGAGATTTCTGCCCAGATAATAGGAGCAGCAGAACTTGCCTGAAGCAGTTTTTCTTTTCTTAAGGGAAAAGGCTGGTAAGTGGAAATTTAGAAGCTCGACATCTATTTGAAGTATTGAACTCTTGTGTTTACTTCATTCTCTCCCTGGATTTACAAGTATGAGCTATTTTCATCCAAACTAGAAGAAAAAGCAAGGCAAACTGGCACATGTAGTAACCAGTGTCTTCTTACTCATATCGGCCCGTTACGAAGGCCTATTTTAAGTTTCCTTTTCCTCCCAAAAGACATATTAAACTCAGTTTTTAAGGGCTTTAGAGTATAATCAAACCAGCTCAGCACAGCAGGAATTCACGTATTTTTTCCTATATTATTACAAAGTCTACTTTCAAGTGTCTTTGTACACCATTGCATTTTGGGAATTCTGGAGTTTATAAATAAAAGCATCTTCTTTTCTCGTAAGAACCTCCGGGCAAGTTCTTTCAAAAGAAGCTTCTCTTTACAACATTAGAGAATTCAGTGTAAAGTTCACCGTTACAGGAAAAATATTCCTCCCATTTATCAAAAGATTATTTTAGACACATTAGTTTAAGACATACCTTTAAAAGGTTGAGTGTTTAGAAAGCACAACAAAACCCTTTGTTTTCTCAATCTGTATGTTTGCTTTGCCACTTTCAGGCTGTACCTTCATAGTTTTGTTCCTTGTTTACTGATTGCATGTATTTTCTAAATACACACAGATCAACCTGGAAACACCATTTGTGCATGACCTTATCTCAAAGTGCCAGATGGATATAGACAGGTAGCAAGAGAGAGAGCTATGTAAAAAGTAAAGATTTTCATTTGCACTTCCTGACAAGTCTGAGAGATGGGAAAGTATTTGCTTAGTCTTTCAGTGCAAGTTGGATTCATATTCTCAAGCAAGTCCAATGGGAAATTCCTATTGGGTCTGCCAGCATTGTCTGTTGCATGAAATGACAGATTTGTATTTGAGTAAGACCATAAGGATTTCAAAGAAAATACTGTTGATTCGAGAAATTTAGCTGAAAGTTTTTGGCTAACTCTGAGGTGTTAATAACTTGTGGAGGGTTGGTTGTATAGGACTCAGAGATTTCTAGAAAAAGGTTCACCCAGATGTCAAAGTTAATGACATATTCAAAATGTCAACTAAATGATTATACAAGCCACTTTTCTCTAAAGTTTTTTGATGTATGACAGGTGAGTATCGCATTCCCACAGCGGAATGAAGACCAGTACAGAAAATGGGAATTGATCATAATTGCTGCTGAAGTGGAAAGATAATGACCAATGACCTTCTTCATTGATATGAACAATAATGTTTACTGTGGATAAAAGATATACTTTCAGGAATGTGGCTCACAATCAGAAAATCAATAAGGAGAAGGTTCAGATTCTGCTGCCTGTGTACTAAATGTTTGCTGACCGAAATGAGAGCTTAATAGGCTGATCTGTGACCTGTGGAGTTTTACAGCTTTGCACTTTGAAACTGGTGAAAAAGTTAGAATTGAGACTTACTCTTCACACTCACTGTGTAATTTCACAAATAAACAAGAGAAAATGAGGGGTATTTTTGAAAAATAAAAGAATAGCAATTTATCAAAAGAATGTTTCTTTCTCTAAAGAAATGTTGACTCTCAATTATTTTCAGATATGATTTCAGCAGGAAATTAAACACACTTCAATTAGTGAAAAAAGTGCAACCATGGCTCTTTGTATACAGATGTTTACAAAGAACCCTTTATTAAAGAATTTGACCCATGGATGAAAATGTAAGATAGGTTTTAAAAAACAGCCATGTCTTAATTCAATGAATATTTGTCTTGTGCCATGTAAAAGAATGGGTGTGTTGAAGCTCTTGCCAAATGCCATTAAATTAAATTAAAAATACATACACTATTATTTTTCAGAATCAGTGGCTTCACAGAGTATTACAACAGGAACTCAAAGAACCCATTGAGTTCTGTTTTAATTTTATAATATTCTGGTTAATAATGTCTATTAAAACATCCATTAAAAAAGCATCATGCTAATTTAACTGGGAATATATAATAGATGCTGTTTAATGCTCCCATTAAATTAATGCTAAGACTTAGTGTCTTCAGTAGATGTTGTCATTAATGATATCTTAAATAGATGCTATTATTAAAAAGAGTAATGCAACATTAATTAAAAGCAAGCTAGGACTTCACTGTCAAGAGAAAAACTCCGTACCCAATAGACACCAAAATATTAGCAGTAGCAAAACATTTTCTTGTTTGGTTCACTGTCTTCTTCATTCTACCATTATTTTCCCTCTAGTGTAATGACCTCAACTACCCATTGTAACCACATGATATGTCAAATGGATATAAAATATATGCTTCCACAGTGATGGAATGCTTCTTAGTTTCTATTTCCTTCTTTCTATTTTTAAATTTGTAAATGCAAAGTTTAAATTAACCAGAAAATATTGATGTCCAAATATAGTCTGTATTAAATTATAGATGCATATTGGTTTGTATATGTATATATATTTCTGTGTACTTGATGGCATAAATTTATTATTTTGAAAACCTTTTTTAAAAAAATTCATTCTGATTCATAAAGCTCAGGTCTGTAAAGTTACTAAAAGGTAAGAAATGGCCGTGTTAGACTGCTGTGAGACAGAAACATACAAGCAGGTCTCATCACACATGCCATGATGGAGCTGCAGCAAGTACAAAACAATATGGAAGCCAAAAGCCATGATTTGTTGCAAATACCACATAATAATAAACCTTAGGGGTTATATCCATGCTACTATGGCTTTTCTCCACCTTGAATTGCAAGCTAAAGCACACTCATCACCAGGGTCAGAATAATATAACTTTGTTTTTAAGCTTGAAAGTCATTGCTTTTCTCTGTCATCAAAGACTGGAAAAACACTGAGCAGAAACGAATACAGGAGAAAGAAAATATCAGGAGGATAATGCTCATAGTCACATCTCCGATAGGGAACAAGATTCACATCACTTTGTAGACTCATATTTCCTGACATTTGTCCTGGCAGATTATGATCACAGAAATAAAGCAGTGGCTGGGAAACACCACAGGAAGGATTAAATTAAATGATTATGTAAACTTCCAAAGGAAGACTACTTCTACTTGCATCCTGACTGCTAGAAACCTTTTAGAGTTTATTTAGAGACTGACTCTTTTTCAACGTAGCAGGGTCTTGTTTAGGGATCCCCTGACAATTTTAGCTTGTTTTATTGGGCGTGCATTGCCCTGCAGTTACCATCTCCTTGAACAGAGCTGGCTGTCAAACCAGCAGCTGCTGCCTGTAGCCTGTTCACCAGTGCCAGCCAGCAGGAGACCATGACTGAACTGCAAAGAAGGATAATATCACATACAAAATCCACTGAAGTCATATTAGGTTGGTACATGATTAAAAATCTCAGATACAGTGCTAATGGGAACCTCTGTACCAAATCCTTGTATTTCTAATGAAGAATTATTTCCAGAAAGTAAGGGAGCTTTGCATTTAAAAGTGAAAAATAAAAATGACTACCCTCTTTTAACCCCAGTTGCTTAATATATTTCAGGCAGGGAATTCAATCAGCAAAAGCTAAGTGAATTGAACACTGAAAAGATTTTTAAAACAGATTGGACAGCTTTATAGCCTATGTAAAACAAAAATAATCAAATCATATTCATGTGCTAAACTGATTACCTTCAGCTCCAGTACTGCACAGCAGGCCTGGTCATGAGGGAATGGGAGGAGAGCTGCAAACAGTTAGGCTGACACTGACTGGCATTTTTGCTTGATAGAAAAACAGGGAGAAATCATGGTTGACTCTTACAGTAATAGACCTTTCCTTCAAGAAAAGGATTATTGGATGTTTGATAAAGATGCTTTTTTAAAATTTCAATTTTCATTTTCCTTTTGCTTTTAGAATTAATTACAACCCGGTTGCAAAAATGGAAATAATATACAGGGTACTATTTGTCATTAACCCCATTAACCATTAACCACAAATCTTTCTAAGAACTCTTTGGTTTCTAACTTATGGGCTCTCCCTTCTCTTCACTCTCAGCAGAGAAGATAGCTTTTTAACTTGTTCCTATCTCACACAACCCAAGTTATCCAAATCCTTGTGTCTTGTGGGATCAACTGCTCAGAGAGCAAAAAGGGAATACTAAATGTTAATTGGATTGGTTTCAGACTTTGCATCTGTTTTGAACATCTACACGAATAAAAGTAATGAAGAATCAGATTCAGTAACCTTTTACATGCAGTTTATAGACCTTTTTTCAGTAGGAAAAAAAATTAACTGATATTATTACTGATTAATTTATAACTTACCTGTGCTGCCTGCATTATAAAGGGAGGAGTAGGTAGATGCAGCTGTATTGAGAACTAGTAAGTAACTGCAGAGTTAAAAGGTATATTAAATTAGTCTCACCAAGATTTTCTGAGATGACTGAGGAGCACATTTTATATTTAATTAAATTACTAATTTTATATTTAATGAAAACTGAGTATTTCCTTACCCCTTGTTTACCAAGTGTATTCATAACTTTAGAAAAAAAGCAATAGATGCTGAAAGTATATGAACTAAGGTTAATTGAAATTGTGTAGATTTGTGATATTCTCATAAAAATTTGCAAACTCAAAATACGAAGTTTTTGTCAATAATCTAAATTGACCATGTGTTCAAAACAGCATGCCTTTATCAAATAAAGAATTTCAACACAATTTTTGGAAATCTTTTATCCAGCCATGTCACAAATAATAACAACAATTAATTGACTTTATTTAAAATTTTGTCTGTTACAAAGACAGGAAAAATTCCAATTTGAGTGTTGAAAAGCTGAAACAGTTATAAAGCTCTAAAAACAGTAAATTTCACCTTTGAAGCCAGTACAGATAGTAAAAAAAGCAACACTTTATGCATTCTCTTTCTGACAACAAAATGCCTAATCTGTGGTACATTATTAGAACTAAAAAGCTCCAGCAAATGGCCTAGAGAACAGAGTTCCTAAATCTGATGGGTGAGTCATTCCTCTTATTTCATGGTTCCTCTCAGCATTAAAGCATACTGCTGATCAATCTGCAAGACAGGGATTTGCAATCCCAAATCTTTCAGGACAGAGTTGATTGCATATTAAAGATTCCTTAATTTTGGTGGTCAAGCTGTTCATGAATCAAGAGTTGGAGCTTTGAGGGTTGGCACTGCCGAGCAGCACGGCTGTTACAGAAAAGCTGACCATGGGAAATGACCTTGGGTTGTATGATAAAGACATGATTCATCTTGTACTCACAGATGAGAAAAACTTGCATTGAAAGATAAAGAAAATTTTATTACAAAATGTATTCCCTCTCCAGAGGAGAAACTTGGATAAACTTGGATAAACTTTGATAAACTGAAGATATTTCTCAGCATTGAAAGTCACATTGAGGACACCAGGACTCACATGTGAAGGAAGATTTAAATTCCCTCCAGTCAATGGATATAAAACTGTCTAGGATTTATATTACAAAAAACACAGGGGTTAAAAAACCTGCAGGCTACAGTTCTGCTGGCTGGCTGACTACTTCATGAAGGACACTTTGGAACAAGGAGAAAGCCTATTCAGAAAGGAATAAGGCCTGATTAGCAAAGAAACACTTAAGAGGTCAAAAAGGGCAAGGACAAGAAAGGATTTGAAAAATGTATCTAAATAATAAAAGGTTCTTCATCAATACAAGTAAAAAGAGAACAAAAATGCCCAGGGTTCCATACAGTAGGAGGAAAATATGAGCTTTGGCATCATGCCTTTATTAGCACAAAGAATCTTTTGCTTTTAAAAACTGAACTCTGATATGAACGGGTAGGGCAAAGCTAGAGGATAATGCAAAGAAAATGGATGTAGATACTTTCCACCAATTTTGATAGAAAAATGCCATTATGAGCTTAAAAAGTCACTACTGTGTGACTGTGTTTTTAACAAATCTTTTCAGTAAGAACTATTACTATATGGTTGGAGAATAGAAAAAGTAGCAGTTATATTTTCAATGGAGGATAAATGTGATACAGACAAGGGCAAACTTGCTATTTTGTCTATATGTAAGATAACAAATGGTGAAGCAGAGCTCATTAGAGACATTAGGGGTTAGAGAATATTTGTTAAATATCACAGGAAATTACCAAAATTTCCTGGTAATGTATGTTTTCAACAAATCAACACAGGAGGTCTTACCTACCTTAAGAGGTGAAGCACAAAATAACTGAATGAAATGAAAAATTTTGGGTGAGGTTCAGTAGGTTGGCCATCAAAAGCTAAATTACAAGTGAATAAAAAGACTTGTCCAAGGCAGAAAACCATGGGTAGTAATGAAGAACAGCAGTAGAGTGCAGAAGTTCTTTACCAATATCTCCACGGGCCTGTATTTCTCTGAAGATTTCAATAATTAACGGCACAAGCAATATGTTCAAACTTTCTGCTGGTAAAAAAGCCAAACTGTTGTGGAATAGATGGGGAAGGATCTAGAACAGCCTTCCCATGCTCTATGCACCCTTTGGGACTACACAAACTGGTTGCTAGAATGACAGTGTTTGGATCACTTGACAAAGAGAACTCTTTCAGATATCCTTGCATTCACCAGAATGCTTCAGAAGCCCATCTTCAACCTTTTAATTTGCATTTCAAAACCCACATGCTAAACTGGCATGGATATTGCTTCTGTTTGATGCATAAGTAGTTTACATGTTCTTTGAACAGTCTGCCCACAGTATCCAGATGCTCTGGAGTCAGAAGGATAGCGCTTATGAATCTGACTGGATCCACTTGCCAGCTTTACAGTGCCAAGAAAGCCCATAACATATGCATGGGAACCCAACAGTCATATCTGATCAGCCTGAACAAGAAAAAGCTTGGTAAGGTGTTTTGGCAAGGCAGTGAGGGCATTCACTGGTGGAGCCTCTGCCAACAGTATTTAATCTTTACCATTTACTATGGAATTCTTAGGTTAGATTTAAATGTACTACCAGTTTTTACTTACACATTGCCAAACTTTACCTGCTGTAACTATTTTATTGATCAAACCGTCCTCTTTAGGTCCCCTAGATGCTAACCATGTCAGCTGGAGAAGACCACTTTTATTAGCACACCTGTGAGATCTCTTTTTGATAGCTTCAGCCCACCACCTTCGCAGACAGTTTCAGCTGTCTGTTTCAGGTGACTCATGAGCTTGGATGCTCATGAAGAAAGTAATGTCTTATTTCACCAGGGTCTTCTAGCTGATGCTCTGTCTTGGGAGCAGCACAAAGAGCTCAGGGAGTTCGTATGCACGTCACAATATATGAACTAGCACACACAAGTGATAGCTGATGTTCTGCAAACATAAATGTTAGTGTAGGTAGGCTAGGCCTTTGCTTCTTTGTCTCTCCAGGTTGAGAATTACATTATAACTGAACTCAGATCTGAGTAGAATTATACATAAAAACATTTTCTTTAAGCAGGTTTTTAAGCTGAGTTGGTTGCACGATAATTCTGTTCTGCTGGAGGCATAGTCTGTGGGTATGACCACTCTCTTGTGTCAGTTCTTCAGTGAAAACAGAGCCTAAAAGTCTATCTTTGCTGCAGTTAGTTCCACTGATAGGAATTCATTTGTTAAGAATGAAGTGAATTCTTGCCCTGCTTGTGGGCAGTGCATTTAAAAGACATGCTCCATCCCTGTCCTATGTTATTTGTTTACAACAAAGCATTCAGAAACCTAAGTGGAAAGGCTGCCTTGCTGTTGCCTGTGGCACAGATTCTTGCTATAGCTTTTAAACTGCACCACTGTTTGACTTTCTCTCCTTGATTATATATTCATACATAGAAATAAGTGTGGAATAAGTGACTGCTTTATAAATGTGCTCTCTCAGAATGTAGAGCTGCTGTCTGCAGAGAACATTTATTCATGGAGGGCCAGCAAGGCCGCTGTGTGAGCAGCAATGTAATCTGACTCTGGCTGTGTGGAACTGAGGGCAGCCATGGCACCAAGGCTTACAGTTGCTGACCTTGGGAATGCTGTGTTTACAGCAAGTCACAGAAAGGCACCAGAACCAAGAACAGGTGGCCTTGAGTTGTGCGAACAGCCTACGGGGTTTTAAACAGTTCTAATTTATGCAGTGTGGCAGTCCCTGTATAATAAGGTTGGACTTGGAGATTGCAAAATAGGAAGTTTCCACGTGGTTTTTGGTGAATATGATAAGGAGAATGGGCTATAGCTTTTCATGTAAGTGATTGACATTCACTCCATCATCACTTTTAAGATTCTGAACAACACTGCTTGTGGACACATCTTGTGTTCCCTGCTGTTGCCTGATCTCTCAGCCAACAGTGCTCAGTCAGAGCTTCCCATCTCTTGAACACCAGTCAGTCCTTCTTTATAATTTGCTGCTTTACCATATGATCATGTTCCTATTAACCTCAGACTAAGAAGATAAGTGTTACTGAAATTATTTGTTGAATTTTCTTTTTTTTTCTGTTATACATACCTTCTTTTTTGCTTCTTCCCCCCCCCCCCCCCCCCCCGCCCCCCCATGGATTTATTCAGATTTAGATCCTGATCCTTTAAACAGGAAAATTATTTCAATGGATCTGTAATAAAAGATAATAAAACAGGGACACCAGTGCCCCCACAAAAAACAAAATACACACCTGTTCAGCTCTCTTGAGCAAGAATCTTTCTTTCAAACTTAGGTTTGTCAGACTACCACAGAGGTATATCACACATCTCACTACAATGTTCTTTCTTCTGGTCCTAAACAAGTTTGTTCTTGTTTCAAAACTGCCCATTGCAGTCAAATATTTAGCAACTACATCTTGTATTTTCGGTAAGTTAATATCTTTACAAACTCAGTTTTATTGTCAGTGTAATTTATATTCAGTCATGACAAAAGTCTTGGTTGAATATAAATAGCCTAACTCAGTCCATCTCTTACAACTAAAATATTAGGAGTTGGGCAGTAAAAATACAAAATGTGTATATACAAAACTTTGGCAACTCTGCAAAAGCATGTCTTTATGAAACTGTTTTCTGCTAGATGTTTCTTTCAGGGAAAGTCACCTGCACTGACCTGGGGATGAGGACGTGACGCCACCATACTGCACAGGCACTTGCACCTTCTACGCTAAAAGGGCTTTGTCAGAGCCTCTAAGGGCAGTTTTCAATCCAGTCATGAAGGTGCCTGAGCTTTGCTGTGAGCAGTACAGAAATTTATGACCAAAAAAATTATAAAATCTTCAGTTCTTCATATTTGGTGTAGATTAATTTCTGTTTACATGTATCTTCATAGCAAAGTTGAGTCAGAGCTTCCTTTGAGGAGATCATTCACAGTTCCAGTCCTGGGGCCTTCCTAGATGAGCATTTTCATGGCCTCTCAGAATTCTCTCTCTGTTTCCCTGCTGGTTTGTGGGTCTTTCTGACCCAGAGTAGAAGTTCCTATTACACCCACCTTCACTTAGGATAATGCTGCTCTTCCCCAGATTTATGGCTGCAGGCTGTGTCCTGCACAGGCCTTTTGTCAGCCATCTAGTTGATGGGCCTTGGAGACATAAGAAAGAGCCTTTTTTACTTTTTTGATGAGCAGCTGAATTTTTACCTCACCTGAAACTCTCAGCTGAAGCTCTCACTGTGCAGATAGCCAGAAAACATTAAAAGAGGTCTCACTGGTGTGTAAAGTGACCTCTTTCCAGACAAATTATCAGACACCCTGGGGAGCTCTTGTAATGATTGCTAGCTAATGCACTTACATATAGCAATGGTCAGGAAGGCAACACAATGATTTTACAAAGTGAGGGAAGATAACATTGCATCACCGCTGTTTTCTATGAAACTGCAAATATACAGTGAACTTTTGCAGACTTCTGTCATTTGTTGACATGATTTTGTCTTACAGAAGGCAGAAACTGAAATGGGCAGAAACCCAGTGATTTTCCAGATGGTATTTACTTTTCTTTTTACATAAAGTCTCTGTTACATAGCCTCTTTTATCCTATCAATTTTTATTCACTAACCACACTCTGTCACCAACTTTTAGAATCACATCAGTACTAGCAGCACCATTATTGTCCTTATTCAGCAAAACACATATGTTCCAAAATTTCCAATGCCCATGCAGCAAGAATAGTTACAGAATGATCTGGGGAAAAAAAAAATCTTATTTTTCTTGATATTCTGTCTAACAGCACTGTACTTTAGATTTACTGAGGTTACAACAATAATATGGAAAATGTCTTTTGGCTTTTATAGTATTTTTTATCTTGGAGCTCTCTGTGCCAGATAAAGAGATGGAATCACATTTATATTTGATCCAAGAAAGGTAGATGAAAGCAGGCAGAAAAAAAAATCTATGTTAAAAGCAATCAGGTGCTCTAGAAAGATGACTTTTTATTTTGAAAAGCTATGCATATATCCAGTGAAAAGATGGGGATAGAATGAGAATTTGAGCTGCACCATTTGCTCCAGCAGTATTCTTTCCTCCTACCCTCTTCAACTGTCGTTCTTTTCAATTTAACTTGACTGGTGGGAGAGCAGGAACCAAAGGGCAGTGCAGAAAGTTGGACAGGGTATTTTTGTTCCCTGGAAAATCAGTATCAGTCTTCTACAAATCAGGATTCTGTAGCTGTCTGGGCTGATTCTGCACACTGAACTAAACTGCAGTGCAAATTTTCTTCCTCCATTTGCTTATTTTAAGCTCCAGCTAATTACAACTGTTTCATAGTCTTCCTAAAATCACCCTGTGGGAACATTAAAATAATAGTCTTTTTCTCAGCATTGTAACTACGAGGTAGTTTTAAGATGAACCTGGAAATGCCCATAATGCACACGAGCATATGTTTCTCTGTGTGTGCATATGTGTAGTGCGTACCTACCTGCACAAGCTGACAGACACCTTATGGAAAGAAATAAAGGGCACTTTTCCTGACCTTGGGGTCAGGAACTTGAGTCTTACAAAAATAAACATCTTTAGGATGAATATAAAGGTTCCTGCATAAGGCAGCTTTTTTCCAATCATTTTACCTTGTGGAAGAAAAATGTTGGCTTGTTTACAATACTCTCAGATGTCAATTAACTCCTTTCACAATTGCTTTGTGCAGTAAATTTCTCAAAGCTATTGGTTATCTGTTATGGATTTATGCAGTGCCTAGCATAATGCATCACTGGTGCCTAACTATTACTGTAAGTGAACACTGAATCAGCTAAGGAACTGAGTAGATGTTAACTGCTTTAAAGTAAATTAGGTAGTATTTATCATGGACAGAGTGTTTTTTAAGTCCTGTGGGGAACGGCTTTCTTTCTTCTCCTTTTTCTTCCCTTCAAATTTTCTCAACTCAGAGATGCATGAACTACTTATTGAATTACAACCTGCTGTTCATGAATCACTCAGATACTGGCCTGATTAAATAATAAGAAGACCATTTCTATAGAAATGGACTCATTTTTATGTTACTTACATTTTTTCTATATGGCAGTTACAGAAAATAAACCCTCAAAAATACCTTTATTTTGGGATAGAGGTTTGAGGCTGGGAGGGAAATAGCCTTCCTGCACTGTGCTAACATTATTTCAATGTGGAAAATCCTTGTACAGAATTGGGATGCTAATTTGTAATTTTTCTTGTCCAGGATAAATGTTTGTTTAACTGATTGCTGATTATAAGGAGCCTGCTTCTATTAACACCTAAAATCCTGAATTTTACTGTGTGTAGTTTTTGGATGTATCTTAAACCAAACACTTGTAAAAGAGTGAAAAAATAATAAAACTGAAATAAAATATTTGTATGTTCCTAAATGAAATTGTTTCATTTCCAGTCCTTGTGCAGGCAGAAGGAATTAATTTTGAGCTGCTGCAGCTCTGAATTGCATTACCAAGGAGAGGATACTACCACTAACCACTGGCATTTGGTAGTGCTATTTTGCTTTTAGAGGAGATTTCCTGGCAGGAACGTGTATTACTCAGAGTTAAGAGGTACTGTCATGAACTAAACACCTTTGGTAGAAGAGTGACCACAGTCATGTCAAACCTGAGTGATTGCTTTTTAGTAGTCACAGATAAATTGCATGAGAAGAATGTAGAAGTATTTTAGTTTACAAGAAATTATAGATAAAATATAATTTCAATTAGCATATTATGCTGCTTTCTCTCATTTGTGTGTTTCTACCGTAATTCAATTGTGAAAAGCTTCAGGGGTTTTTTTGTTGGAAACTAATTATCAGCTTCCATGCAATTCAATACATCTTTGGCTTTCTACCTCAGTTCATTTTTTTTTTCTGCTTGTACCACAGAAATTAATTGCAGTTTGTTACCTATCTAGAAATTATTTAGATTTTCACAATTTTTCATGGTTCAATTCTGTTTCCACAAGTGAAGAGGATTTTTCCAGCAAATTTGAAAGCCATGAATATGTCACTGTCAGCAAGCTTTAGAGTTCTAAGTTTGGGTTTTTAGTTTGAACATTATATAGTTATGAACCATGTATACATATGCATACAACATTCTGTCAAAAAAAATGTTTGCATCTCATGTCAAAGTTTCAGCCCTTGAGTAATTTATGCAGTAATACAACTATAAAATAGTTTAGAGTGAAAAGGACTTCTAGAGGCTGTTTTGTTCAATGTCTCACTCATAGGGTTAATCTGGCCCTTGTCCCAGCTGAGTTTGAACATCTCCAAGGATACAGATTCTATATTCCCTCTGGGGAGTATCTCTCAATGTTTGGCTGCTATTACTGTGAAAAGCTTTTTCTTTATATCTAACCACAGTTTTACTTGCTGGAATTTTCATTCATTCCTTCTTTCCCTTTCATTGTGTAGCTCCAAAAAAGTCTGTCTCCATCTTATCTACACCCTCCTATTAATTAGGTGTATGCAGTCATAATGTCCTTCCATGGCCACCTTCTCTGGGCTGAACAGACCCAGCTCTCTGAGCCTCTCCTTGTACACAGTGTGCTCCAGCCCCCTGACCATCTTGGCGGCCCTCCCCTTGCTCGAGTGCTCTATTGTAGTGCTGCTTTGGCTAGAAGTTCTCATTAGCTCATTACTTTGCCATTACTTTGTTGTCTCTCACATTCCTGACATCATAAATAGTAATAACTGACATCATAAGAAGCAGATTGTGAAAGCATATAATTAACACTGAAAGTGTTCTTCTCTTTTCTGGTGTGTGGCACCCTTGCAGAACATGCAGTTGCACGTGAACATGCCCATGCTAGTTCTAGAAGTCTAATTGCTGAAATACCTTTCCAGGTGCCAGATGGACAGAGAACTCTCTTGAGGACTCCTCTCAAGATCTCCATATATTCAAGGAGGTATCTGTCTCCTGAGATCTATCTAAGCTGCTAAAAAAATGTTGAAGAGGCATTATCATTTTGAATATCATGTAGCAAAGATATTATAATAGCATGGTCTCTAAAGCATTCTTTGCTGCATATTTGGTATATGAGCTGGGCATCAGCTGTAAACATTTATTTTTCATTAATTTGTAAACACAATATCCTTTAATATTCATCCATCAGCACCTGCACTGTCAAAGTTAAATTTTCTCACAGTTTTAGTATTTAGTTACACAATTTTCTCCTATCTTAAAAATTATCAGGTAGACGACACTTTCAACAGACTATTCAGACAGAAGCTGTCTTTTCAGTGGCAGACAAAGTAATTTCTCTTCACAGTTTTTAAGAGAAAATAGCTCCTCTGATAGTAAATGCCGCAATAATGTAAAAGTAATTATATGTAAAGATGCTGCTGCTTTTTGCAGTTTCTTTGGGGAGAGAATATTCATAATTGTCTTAATCACTCTCAGGTTTTTGCCTTTTCTGGCTGTATTATTCTGTCTTCAAGTTGTTCATTTTCCCAGTTCACCGAGAACGCGTTTCTCTTTACAGTTACTCTAAATGGTTCTCCTTAAATACTCTCCTCAACAAATCAGTCCATACCAGCAATATAAAACAGTAAAGCATCATAAGAGATGAAGTACTGCTATTTTTACAGGATGAAAACTGGATTAAAATTTGCAGAGTCCTGATATGATCCCTACTTATAAACTTCCAGAGTTTGTCAGAAGAAAATGCCTTATTACTGTTTTTTCAGAGCTCTCACTTGCATGTATTACACAACCTAAAAAAGAAATACTAACTCTCCCGTGAATCATGAATAAGAAGCAAATTCTTCAAAATGAAGCTTCAGGAAGGCTTTGTGTTCCAGGTCTTATTTTAATTCAATCTTATGACAACAGAAAAGAACAATCACAGCCACTTTGTGGCTGGCTTTTGCTAAATGCCTAGGTTTCCCCAGGATGAATTTTACATTCAAGCAAGAAGAAAGTTTAATCAACAATTATGTTCCTTAATGTTTCTTTGAAAGGTTTGTTTGACTATTTGGCAAATTTCATTTTGCTTTTATTACAGTGAGAAATGAACCAAAGCAAGAGGTTGCCATCTCCACACTGATGTTGCATCCAAACCCCTGGCTGCCAAATCAAGCTTGCTGCTATTGTACTGAATTTTGCCTCTTGTGAGTGTGATCAGCTTGAGGAGTCTTTTGGGAAAGGTGGGGAGCTCTCTGTTGGTTGCTATGGAAGAGACAGGCACAGCTGTAGTTTCATCTCATAATCTGTCTAGCAAATGCAACTTCATTGAAAACAACAAATTATTAGTCTCAAAATGGTTGGCTACTGATCATAAACTTTCCTCTTGGTAATCTCTAACCAGAAATGCACTGACACGTTTTTCAGTGGGAGAGCTATTAGCAATCAGAGATATCTCATGATGTGAGGCAGACTTGAGTTACATGAAGAATCTTGCATCCAAACTACTTTACTCTTCCAGCAAAACTGGCAAAGTGGGAGCGATAATTGGTCTTGAAGGACTACCACCTCTGTTCTGAATTTCCTGCAGTTCATAATATTTTCAAACTGGGATATTAGAAGGGAGAAGTTTTTTTATGTTTTCGAAGGGTCTGATTATGTATGGAATAGAGTTCCTTATTTGCAATCATAACTTCTTTTGTGGCATAGTCCATGGGTGGGTTCATACAGAAATACTGGATGTTTACACCATAATCTAAATTATATAGTGTTTTTCTATCTAAACACTGCTTTCTCATGAATCATACTTGCTAGATTCCACCTGTTATCTAATCACTGTGTTAGCAAATAAACTTAAGCCTCAGTGTGATGGAGGGACAAAAATCAATCTTTCTTCACTGTGTTGTGTCATTATCTTGCTATTGACTGGTTCTGCATTTAACAATTTCCAGTCTTGTTTCTGTTTCTTTTCACAGTTCATGTTAATAAACACCATGTAGAACATTTTTTCCTTATTGCTTTGAAGGCTAAAGTATCTCCCTCTCCCTGCCCCCAAATTTGAAGCTTATGATGTGTTGTGTTTTTTCATTAAAAGCAACAGTGTCCATATATATTTCTCCTACAACCAATGCTCTTTAATTAGATGTGGACTTTTAACAGTCCTTTGGTAGTGTGCAGTTTTGAAGATATGATCTCCATACACTGAAGTCCAAGACATATTTTAACAGAACCTTTAATGCTCTGGGAAATGCCTGCAGGGCTCTGAATTAATGTCTCCACTGATAATTATGGAGTTGCCAAAGTTAGCTAATACTGACATAGCAGAAGCATGAAATTAAATATTTTTGTAACCTTCCCTACCATGGCTAAAGAAGAAGTCCAGGAAGAAAATTTATCTGCAATGCACTTGAATCATGTAGGTTCTAGTAAACAAAGTTTAGGTGTGATTGAAATTTCAAGAAAACAAAAAGCCTTTCATATTTTGAAGTGCATAAATAGTAACTATCCAAATAAGGATTTTTAAAATTAGTAAGCAACTTGAAGAACTTGCTTGAATTTTTTCTTGAATATCTAAAGTATTGCTATATGTTTTTAAACCTAATAGGTTACTTTTCTGTTCAGAGAATTATTTGTTGTGCATCCTTCCAAATTGTATAGTTTTTCTGTAATTGCAGGTATACTGAAAGCAAGACAGCCTATGACTAAGCAAGAATAAATCAGCCCAGTTTCCTTCTATCAGTTCATTTTCTTTAGGCTGAAGACCCTATCCTTTTGCTTGAAAGAAGCAATAGTGCTTGTCTGCTTCTTTTAACAAAGGAATATTATCTCAAAACGAGTCATCTACTCTATTTTTATTGGCCACTGCTGTGTTCCACTTTTACATCATGAAGATATGATCCTGTAGAGAAGCCTGTTAAGAATGACGAGTGTCATCAAATGATAACAAGTGGTTTGATAAAACAAGGAAATATAAGCTGCTAAGAGAAAAAAAGGGAGACAAGAAGAGAGGAAGGGACCAAAGATAAGAAAGTATGATGAAAAAACACCATAGCAACAAATCCCCCTGCCTAATTCAACAGCATGTGCAAAAGAGAATAATTCTCCTCTGTGAACCCTGCTAAAATTTGAACCTGCTGCCTCTCAATTTGGTTGCTGGGACCAGGAGAAACTATACCAGTGGGAGATTTCTGAAAACCAACAGCCAAAAGCATCACAGACACACAGAGGGTGTGGGCAGGGGTACAGACCAAGATGGTGAGGAAGTCAAAGTCTCTGGAGACCTACATTGAGCAGAAAGCTTGTGTTTGTTTTTAAAGGTAAAGTGCAGTTACATGAAGTAGGGAAGAAAGGACTAAGGGTCCAGCTAGGTCCCAAGCTAAAGTCAAAACACCTTTCCTAGCATCATGTGATGTCTCAAAGAGCTCCCATGGTTATTGTTAGCCATAACACATTCTCCCCTCTCCCTGCACTATTCCCTCTGCTGTCTCCATGACTGACTGTCCTTAGTCAGAGCTGCTGACAGTACAGCTGCCTGCATGGAGATGTTCATTCTCCACTTCTTTTGGCTTTTGGAACTGAAATAGCCTGACCTGAAACCATTGTTATCCCTGAGAAGTAGGTCATTTTTTGGCAGTATAACAGAAATAATACAGTTACATGTGGACATATATGTGCAACTATATATATCCTTATTAGCACTTCAATTAGAAAAGAAGATTTGTCTGCCAAAAGGAACGTGTGTAGTAATGTTTGAATTAACACTGAGTACATTTTCAGTGGAAATATTCTTTTTGATTACTGAAACTGAGGTGCTTCAGTGAATTATCCCCATAATGTTTTCTTGGGAAATACTTAAAGTAAAAAACAACTTGTGAACTGTACCTCTCCAAACCATTAGGGTGTTTTGCCATCCAACATTTACATACAAGTAGTAAGACAGTGACAAGACAAATGGAGAAGGTTTTATCAGAATAACTATTGCTTGAAAGGAAGAAAATTATAGTGAGGATTGCAAAGAAGAAAATTACATGTTGTCACCATTTATTTCACACAGGAGAAAAGTTGTGTTTTTCCGTGCTAAGCGTAGCTGCAAATTCGAAGAGCCTCATATAAACTCTGTATAATTCCAAATAAATAAAGCTACATTATAAGCCTCAAGATAAAAATTCAAAATTATGAACCACCATCATTAATTCCTTGTGATAACCAGGAAACCATCCCTTATTTCCCTTCCTTCTGCCTAAATCAGATACAGAACATGCCTGCTCTTATACCTAGAATACAAAATAGTAATTGTCTATGGCATGAGAGAAGAGTCCTTTTATGCATCAGAGGCCTACCCAAAAACACTAGGGAGGGTAAAATGAACTTCAAGAATTACACAGGATCAAATAGTGCTGCTACAGTTCTATCTCTGGAAAGCTACTGCCAGAAAAGTAAAGGGAATGTTTGCACCTTAAGGTTAGATGCTTAACATCTATGCCTGTCATATGTCTTGAAAAAAAGCTGTGTGCCAGTGCACTTACATGTTGAGCCAAGTATGCTTTTTCTAAAGTCATAAATTACATGGTTTAATTGAAATCTATTTTAAAATCAATTCTGTTAACTCAGTGCCTCTGAATTCACTGACGCAAATAGAACAGGAAAAAACAGGTTTAAGCTGATTAAAGAGACTGAACATAAAGACTGAATACAACCCCTTTTTTTCTGTAGCCTGAGCAAATGCAGATAGTGTGGATTTATTCATGAGAAACTTAAGGCTAATGCTACAGAATTTTGTTTTTCAGGACAAGTAGGATAACCAGAACTTACTGGGACAGTTTGCTCTGTTTTACTTCTGTTTGCATCATGCCTCACGTCATTTGCTCTCACAAGCATTAAATTCAGAAAAAAATTATTTTAAATTCCATTTTGATGCATCATGAATCACTTTTACTTAAGAAATGACAGCTTAGAATCACATGAAATTGCTTCCAAAAAGGGGCAAGATACCTTGCCAGGTATTAACTAGTTTAGAATCTCTTAAATCCTTCAGAAGAACCACTGAAATCTCAGATGCTCAGCTCAGCATCATGTCTGGAAATTGGTATGAATATGAGAAGACCACATAGGCTCCTTGGTAGCTCTGATCTCACACAGCACAAAGGGGAGGACTCCTTCCTTTCTTTGCTTCACGTTTTCTGTCTCCAACATTCACTGTGTATCAAAACCACCTACAAACTCCTACAAATAGGAATATTTATTCATAATCTTACACTCCATAAAATTCAACGACAGCCTTAGGGTTTTTTCTAGAGGTTTCTCATGCAATCAATATCAGCATCAGCAGGCTTGTACTGTGATTATATAGTTGGATTTTCAATTTTTTTTAAAGTACCATCCTTTTGCAAGTGTCCCAAGTATTTTCAACCTTATCCAATTTCTCATTAGCAAAATCCTGTGCAGCATTCTTTTATGGTTATAACTGTTTTTCAAGTGTTGTCTTCAGTGTAGCTGATGATTCTTGTAGGACATTTCGGTAGTCAAGGCATGAGGTACTATAGGCCTTCCAAGATCTCAACTTTTCTCCTCATATCCTCTATTTCCATTAAGAATAAAGGATGCATAAATACGAAAAATATTTTCCCCTATAGTATTTTCTTCTGTTAATGCACACAGAAAATAATCAAAAAGTCTGATTTCATATTTGGCTCCTTACCTATTGTCATTCAAGTCCAATTGCTAAGAAGTTTTTACTACAGCACCTTCTGGCTCTTTTTGATAATGGCGATTTGCGTATTGACTTCAGCAGGAAAAAAGCAGGACTTTGACGAAGTTACTTATCTAGGAACAAAATGTATTTTTAAAGTTAGGCAGCAATGAAGTAAAAAGCATACTTGCCTTCATTGTTGCCAGGTCAGCACACTGGGGTTTTTTAAGATCAAGCTCAGCAATGACAATCTAATGGGCACCAAATTACAGTAACATGCATTTCTTCTGCTTCCTCCTTTCATATTTAACAGTGTTTCATTACAGATTTTAGTGCTTCATTAGCATACAGAAAAAAAGTTATTGTCATGCTCTGTTTTGCTTTTCATTACTAAAATAAATTAATTATGGTTCTTGAAATTCACGAAGCATTGCCACTTCCAGTGGTCTAAGCATATTAAGCTGTCTTCTTGGGAAAAAAACAATAAGGCCACATCATCAAGACTGACATTTATTTCAATCTCCTACTCTGAAGTCTGTAGTTAACAAGGTCAAAAAGCATTGGGTGAATTATGGGACAAGAATTCTTAAGATGATTTGCAGCAGGGATTTATTATGAAGCCAAAATTGTATTGTCAGGGGGAAGCAGATATGTAGTGAATATGAGCAAAAAACCAGTCCATCTACTTTACATGCTGTCAAGTGTTAAAGGCAGGAATGATTCACAACTGCACAAATGGTGCAATTCTGAAACTGTAGGAATTATTTCCTCTTGTATCAACCTTTGAGAAAAAATACCTTTGCATATGTCTTAAGTGTGAAAATAACTAGTTTTTTCTCCTCTCTAAGACAGGAAAGTATTACCCTATGTCCAATTAAACTTACTTTGAAACGAGTAACTGACATCCATGAAAATAAATTTGCTGGAAGTAGATCAAACCATGCATTTTAAACTTGCCTACAAAGGGTTTCCTCACTGAGATTTCCTTTCCTCTCTTCCAAGTAATGGAGGTTTCACAGGCCTTTTTTAAAAAATTCTTCTTACACTCTACAGGAGTAGAAGATCTTGCATGTAGCTTCACATTCCTCTTGAAAAGCTGCTGCAATATGCATCAGGAGTAAGAGAATGTTCCAAGAGGCTAGAGGACAGCATGCGAATACAGGGTTGGATGAAAAGCCCATCCCAAACTCTCCAAGAAGAAACTGAGAAGCTACAGGGAGGCTCCTGTTGTCTGTAGGCTTTTTTGAATCTTTGGCCTCATGCAACATATATTGTTTGTTGCCAGCTCTAAGCATGTTCCCTGCTTATTGTTCTATCAGTACAAAGTGATGTAGTAACTGATCTGAAATAGTTTGCAGTGTAAAGCAAAGCAAGATCTCTGAAAGTCCTGCTTTGCTGTTTCACCAAAGCCCTGAAGAGAGAATCAGGAAAGAAGGTGCTGCAGGGCAGGTGCAGAGAGATTGAGAAGTGGCTGAGTCACCCTGTTTGAAAACCAATCTATATCTAATTAGTGAATCCTCGTCACAGCTCTGGAAGGTATATAAGTATTGCTGCTCAGTTTTATGGCATCTGGGATGGAAAGGAACAAATTCTGCTGTGTTTTAAAAATTCCTTTAACCAGTTGAGTGAAGGCAAATTAGGTAGTAATAGCTGTGAATGTGCCTTATAACGTACAACTTAATGCTCCTGCTGGTTACAGTTGCAGTTTACGTGCTACAGAAACCTTACATTTAAATGTTCCTTCAATGCCTTTTGATTTTATTAAATTTCACATCCACAAAATTCTTTTTCTCAGAACACATGATGAGATACATGCCGGAAAGCTGCTAGTGGTTGGGTTACTCATACCAAAGGGAGGAGATTTGTGTTCAAGTATTGCAGTCTGAGTTTGATGGGTCTTTGAGCAACTTGGTCTAGAGGAAGGTGTCCCTGCCTGTGTGGTAGGAGGGTTGGAACTAGATGGTCTTTAACCTGGTTCTTTCCAGCTCAGGTAACTCTATGATTCTTCAATATATTGTCTTATGAGACAAACTCTGTCTGGCTTGTAAATAGGTATCAACTCTCTCCTAGCTCCTAAGAAAAGTACGATGTAAGACGAATGACAACACATTGCATCTGAACACAGCACAACAGAAGACATGAGGTAAAAATATAGCTTACCAAAACATACATTGAATTTTCTCCTCCCAGAGCCCAATTCCTTTACACTACTAATATTTACGGGGTGAGTTGGGAAAGGAAGGAGGTTTGTACAGGTCCTGTTTGAGCAGAAAATTTAAAAAGTTAGTCTTGTACTCTCAATGAAACTGGACTCATCAGTCTCTAGATTTACAGCATGTTTAGCTGAAAAATATACTAATCCTGTAAAAACATATTCCTGGTAAGTGGAATAATATTATACACAGGTGTTCTTTTTGGGGTATTTGCTGAACCTGGGAATCAGATTCAGTGTCTGAGAATACCATGTATTTCTTGTCACTGCTTAAAGCAATCTGTCCAGAACACATTGTTTCTTTGCACTCTAGACTTTTATTACTTAGCAAGAAGGAACTTTTTTTTTCCCTTCTGAGTGGATGTCACTTGAATATAACCAGAAGAGCCAAAACTGATTTTGAACATCTTGAAAGAACCTATTACACAAATAAAGTGCACTTTGGGGCTTCCATACTGATGAGTTGAAAGAAAGACACTTTCAAATTGATGCATGCTTGGGAATGCTAATGAGCAGTCTTGGACATATGACTAAACAGCAGCCTTACAATGTTGTTGAGTAGTCATCTTCTCCAGGACGTGCCTGCCAAACAATAGCTACCAATTTTATTTTTATAACAGAATCTTCTTCTGTATATGGTAATCCTTCTTTCTTGTTTTTTTTTTCTTATTTTTTTTCTTTTCTTTCTTTTCGTTGTTATTTTAATTTATTTTTCTTCCTCATTTTCTGTTAGTTGAATATTAAAAAACGCTATTTGCAAAATATTCTTGTTTATGGCCAATCCTTTTATTAAAATATCTCTTAACTGATTTTTTTTAAAGCAACAGAAGCAGCAGCAAAATTTCAGAAACATTCTATAGTTTCTCTAATATGGATCTGGGGCATGTAAGTGGGAAAATAACTTTATTTTGATTAGAAGTACTTCATCCTTGGTTAACTGATTTCTTCGTTTCTTCTTCTAAACTGCAAAACCTATGTCAAGATTGCTTTCAGATATAACTATTACATATGTATTACAGGGAATTCTCAACATTTTAATAGCTCTGGCTGGAGGAGTACATAATATTCTGAATATCTTCAGGTATACATATATGTCTACATATATGAAACCACTGAAGTTTCTTCACTTTTGTAAGGTCCAGTCTGGATTATTATTGGTTTTAACACACTACTTTCAGAACCTGCTGAATGCTCAGCCTTGCTAGTTACTCCCTGAGCCTTATTAGGGTGATGCCTGGGGTTGTCCTTTCAGGACTGTATTCCTTATATACACGTTTCCCCCCCACTCAGAAAGATGTTACCAGACTGTGGGAAAATGAATACCTTAAGATGCCAACAAAGCCCAACAGCTTACAAATAAAAGGGGTGATATGCTGTAACAGACAGAAGCTTTATGATGCATTTATATTCTTGATGGATATGAAAGGTAAGGGGCCAAATATGAGACTGTATGGCCAAATACATTATGTTAGCACTGACAAAAATTACAGCATGGAAAAATTACAGAGAAATACAAAGATATTTAAGCCATTAGGGCAACAAATAACCAAGACCGTGGAAAATTGTCCATTTCCTTTATTAAATAAGCTTGTATTGAGAAAATACACCTTGGGAAATACATAAATGAACCAAGAAGAAGATGGGCACTAAAGACAAAACTGCTGAGTGCAACCAAGCTATAATTTCTTGGGCCAGGGACTATCAAAAGGAAAAATCAGTATTGTCCAAGGTTAAATGTGACTTAAACCTCCTAAGTGGCAATAACTGTCCACACAGGAAGAAATGACAGAGTTGTTCCATTACACTGAACATAAATTAAAAACATTTGTCAATGAGTTCTAATGGCAAGATAGAGTGACTTTTATACAGGTGAAGTCTCCTAAAGAAGCAACTTATCCTATATATTGACTATAAGTTTGAATAATAACATTTATGTTAAAATTTCTTTCAGAAGACAATGTCACCTTGCATTTTTCTTTCAATGGGCAATAAAATCAGGCCATCCATTATTTTAAAAATAATATCCATATTTTGCTATCAACAAAGTGGTTCTTTAAATGTATTTAAATACATTTTCCAGATTTGGTTGTTTGTATACAAATATATGAATAATTTATGTGGCTGAATGTGATTTTACAGATCATTAGAAATTTGCACAGCCAGGAATGCATTCCTGAAATCCACATTTTACTTATATAAAAAAATTGTCATGTTAAGCAGTCTGTTAAAAATGGTCGTGCTGATGTATCAAACTTTATTGTAGTTGTCTTACGATAGCAGAACTGTTTGTGCTAGTTTCTTTGCTGTCATCATATCATTACTGTATAAAAGAGATGTGATAGGCTTAAACATTCTGCTTATCTAACTCATGATTGACAACTGAACTTCTGCACTGCCAGATAAACATTTATCTTCAAGCAACATAGCATTAAAAAAATCAAACAGGTTGCAGTTATTCATAATTGCATCTGCTGAATCTGTAGCCTAAAAAATAATACCATATTTTCTTAGAAGATGGTGTCTTCTGGAAGGGTGCTTTTTGGGGGGAAAACTGCTGTGTCATTGTTGAGGCATGAGAGTGGGCAGGTACTGCACACACCCACAGCAATATCCAGGGCTTCCTATCTAAGAACAAGGCTTTTGTAGTGTGAGTCAGCTGGTTCCCTGAGAAAAGAGAGGGTGAGCACAGGAAATGATAAGGTAGGAAAGTGTTGCTCTTGAATTACTACATACCACAAGAGTTTACTGAAATTACTGTTTTAAAAATCCAGTTACTGTAAGTTCTGTGGTCCAATAAAGTATGGCTGAAGTATGTCTGCTTCTTAGCCATCATTGTTTTTAAAATGTCTAGTTCTCAATTTCAAAATATCAGATGGGATGTATGTGCTTTAGCCATTAATGGTGACTAATGCTAAAGCAAAGATGCTAAAGGTTTTAAATCATGAGACCTGAAATGATATTTAGGAAAAGGAGAAAGTTCAGCTTTCACCCCTTTGAAAGGTCAAATGGGAATTAAAAAAAAAAAAAAAAAACAAAACAAACTAAAAAGACAAGTCCCCGAAGTTTTATAAAAGCAGTAATACCTTGCCTTTGTATGGTGTTTTTTTCTGAGCACTGTATAAACATTAATAAGAGCAAAAGTTCTGCAACATGTGGAGTCTCCATTTTACAGTTAGGAGAAAATACAGAATTAAAAAAGTTATGTTCTAAACTCTCAGGAGTGCCACTTATGTCAATCTTAGAAAACCTTGCTTAATGTATGGTATTGCATAATACCTAAAATTCCCTCTAAATTTACAGAAAATACTAATAATTCTGTTAAAATGTAGCCTGATCCAAAACGCCTGAACATGTAATCTTAAAAATCAACTGTCTTTCTCACAGCCACACATAGGCTGCAGGAATGGCACTAGAAAGCTCTATTTGAATTTTCACCTCAGGGTTAATACAGGGCATAGATTCATTAGATAGCAACCAGTGAAACTGGTAATGTGTCCTCTGTATAAAAAAGACAAGATCAAATTGCAGTTTGGGTTTAGTTTCTTTAGGGCAAAAATCAGTCTTACCATGGTGTATTATGTGTGGTCAGCCTCTTTGAAGCCAGGCCAACTCATGTTTTGGCTTGCACCCTGCAAAGTGGCAGTACTTTCATTCTGCTCAGTAGCTGATACACAGAAATCCCTTGCATATGTCTTTTGAATCTAGTTCATAGTTGTATTTTTTGTTTCTAGAAAAAATCCCACGTCCGTACCATGTGGCAGAGCATGGTGTAGGTACATGTCAGTGACACTAGAGCCTGTATGTCCCTCAGTGAGAGCATAAGAAACACTGTGCATCACAACAGTGGCCTGTCCAGCCCTCTCTTCTCTCTGGCACTGGGAAGAGTAACCCTGGCCATTTCTCTTGGTTGTCTCCCAGCATCCACAATCACTGGATGCATGTTGCCAGAGGATACATCCATGACCATCTCCCTTTAGTATCTGTTTGTGGATTTTTTGACCATGAATTGACCATGAATCCCTTCATGAACATGATGATGCCAATATTCTCCTACTGGTTTTCTGAGCTCCGTTGGCTGGTATCTAGCTCTTGACCCACAGAATTTGTTGAACGATAGACTGTATTAATTTCACTTACCAGCACCTTCATGTTTTCATCAAAGCCCCTGTGCTAGTTTTGGATGGGGCAGAATTAATTGCCTTCACAGTGGCTGGTACTGGGGCCATGTTTTGGATTTGTGCTGAATACAGAGTTGATAATACAGAGATGTTTTTGTTATTTCTGAGGAGGGCTTCCACTGAGCCAAGGCCATTTCTGCTTTTTCCACTGCTGTGCTGGCAAGGAGAACGGGGCTGCCGGGGAGGTGGGAAGGACACACCCTGGACATGAGACCCCGACTGACCAAAGGGATACTGCAGATCATATGACATCATGCTCGGCATGCAAAGTTGGGGAAAGAAAGAGGAAGGGAGGGATGGGGTTTCTCTTACCAGGTCAGTGTCACACATGATGGGGCCGTGCTCTCCTGGAGATGGCAGAACACCTGCTTGCCCATGGAAGGTGGTACATTTTTGTTGTTGTTGTTGTTGTTGTTTCTTTGCTTGTGTGTGCACATTTTGCTTTCTCTATTGAACTGTTCTTCTCTCAGTCAACCCATTTTACTTTGATTCTCCTCCCCATTCCACCACATTGTGGGGAAGAAGGGGATTGGGCAAATGGCTGTGTGGTGCTTAATTTCCAGCTGGCTTTAAACCACAGCACCTCCTCCAGTTTTTCCTTCTCCTAGCTGAGAGTTGTAGTTGTCTCTTCATATAGGCAGCTGCTGCATCTTTAATAATTTTAGTTGCCCTTCCCTAGATCCATAACTTCTTACCAGCTAAATAAACATGCACTGCCAGGCTAAACAGCTCCACTCAGCCTTGCTTGGATTGGACATCCCTGCCCTGTTTTAATGTCTGGTGTAGTCCTGCCACAGAAGTGTGATTTTATATACACTGACTGCAACAGTAAGACTGCCCTACATTCCCATCCCTGTGATTAAAATAGGAACAGTAGCTCACACAGCACATGGAAACGTGGTTTTCTTTTTTTTTTTCTTTTGATTGAAAGAATAGGAATAGAAAAGGAAGCTATTTCATTATGCTTTTTAAAGGGATTTGGAGATGCTGGCAATCTCCAGAAAAGCTTCTTTTTATCGCATTTTGTGCCAAACCTCACAAAATTACTGTTCAGCTATGCACTGACTGCACATTGCAGATTTGCTTTGTGGTTGCCTGGATTACATCTAGTTTAAAATATACCTTCCAAAGAAAATCCAAATTCGAAAGCTGTCTTTCATTTATAGAAGTAACAAAATACTTTCAATTTTTCAGTGTTCTTTAAAAATGATGCTTCTAAAAACATAAGGAATTTCTGTGTCTTAAAAGTAGGAAGATACTTAACAGCTTTATTAAACAAAATAATTAATTTAAATGTTTCAGAAGAAGGAAAGAAATTAGCTGATTATTGACTTGTTTGACTAAATACGTGCTGCAAGTCCATCCTGGGCCAATAGATTAGTGACCTCATTCTGGTACACAGCTTTTACACCTGGTAGGGATATTACAGGTATTTTACAGGTGGTAGGGATATTACCTTGGCAGTCAAAAGTCACAAATTCTTTCTGTCTTCTGCCACCAAATGCTGTGTGAATACACACATGCTACTCAAGTCACAGTTTTTTCTAGCAAAATTCCATTGGAATAAAAACCTTAAATCAATTTTTAAAAATTTATCCTTGTTTTCCCTAGGTCTAAAAATCCATGCCTGTAACAGAAGCATAGTATTACTAGTGCATCAGCCCAAAGCATGGACAACCCAGGGTAGCGTAGTGCCACTCAACCTCATAGGTAAAAAATGTAGATATCTGAGTGATGCAAACATCTTTCTGTTCAAACAGAATATTAGGGTGCTCTCAGCCAGTAAGATGTGTGACCTATTTTATATTTGTGCTGTCCTGTAACCCAGTTTCTTGGTTTGTTGTTGGGTCCTGATGAACCACATTGCAGAAGAGGTCCTCTGGCCTCTTGGGGTGTCTTTAGAGTGAATCCAAGACACAGAGCCTGAGTGTGGCTCTGATAGCTTGTGGTATGTTCAGTCTCCACAGATTTGCAAATCTTGCCCTGCTGAGTGTTCTGTCTTCCCTTAACCTCCTGTAAGGCCTCAGAGCATCCAACATATCCTCCTGCTATCATTCTGTAAATACACTGCTCTGTGGGCCACGTCTTTTCAGGTGCTTCAAAGCAAAGACATGAATGCATAGGCACAGACTGGACCTTGGGGCTGCCATCAGAGTGCCACAAGAGTTCTGCAGTGTGGGAGGTTACTCAGAGGCACATGGGTCACTCCTTGCTTCTGCCAGCCAGCCAGTTTACAGCAGAGGATTCTCCCAGCACTGCCACACCCTCCTTAGGCATACTTGGGTGCTTTATGTGGGAGATTCAGTGACAGTTTAGAATGGCACATAGGCCAAAGTGTCGGTGGTGTATGTGTTCCTGGCTTTAATGTACCTGCATCTGCTTACCCAAGTCTTTTTCCCCAAAGCTGTTGTTCACTAGAGTGTAATAGTTTTGATCCCTTCATACTGTCACTGCTTCTTGGTGAAGCTTGAAAATATCACAAGGCTAAATGAGATCTTTGTTTACCTTAAAATAGACTCCAGCAGTTCTAAGACAAATGTAGTTTAAATATGGAGCAGAAGAAGGTCTCTCTGGAAAAAAACACTTGGATCTCTGCCGAAGCCACTGCAGAGCTGCCATTTCTCCATTAGTTCAATATTCAAATGCTCGACTGAAAATGACTCTTGCTTTTCCTCACAAGGACTACTTAAAAATGGAAATTACTCTAAATTGCCAGGCAATAATTTCTCTCAGGGGGTCTACTACATTTTAATTCTACTTACTTCTCTCTTTTCTCCTATGTACACCATCCCTCAAATGTTCTATTTCCTTAAGGCTGTTTATACTCCACCATGAAATTTCTGCGCTCTGTCTGCCAGCAAAAATAATCAAAAGTTTGCAGAAACCAAGGGATTACAGAAACCAAGGGATGCCTGTCTTAGCTGGCACACCTGGCTACGAGGCTGGGTAAACTGACTGTACGTGAAAGTCCTCCCACAATAAGTAAAATAGAGATTTTTCATGATCAGCATAAATAGCTGATTATTTCTCAGATCACAGGTAACATTTTACAACTGCTCTGAGTGAAATGGTGAAGTAATGAATTCATAACAACCACTTAAATAATGGAGAAAAAAAAGCCTCTATGCCCAGCAATGAAAGAGGCTGGAGAGCCAAACACAGGTGGGAAAATCCTGCAGAACATGATACATTGAGAGCTTTCCTCTTGAAGCCCTCAAGGACCCTCCTCCATGCAGGAAAGATTCACCTGTTCATGTAACTTCTGCAGTCTTACTTTCATTTTGGTCTGCTACTGAATTATCTACCTGTGCACATAATGCAGAACACAAGTGAGCGAAATCCTGCTGAAATTTGCATGTCTTCAGCACTTGAGACAAAAGTGCCTTCAGAACTTGATACAGCTCTGTAAAACTTCAGTGGTTCCTTAAATCAAATGACTGACATGAAAATATCTCTAACAGCTGTATACTGGGATACTAGAATTGCTGAGAGTAGGAAGGGCAATTTCTTGGTTTTCTAGTTATTAGAAACTTCAAGAGGGAGGATGACATTTTCTATGAGGGAGGAAGGATCGGATCATGCTTTTCACCACCCCACGTGGAAAATGGCCAATGAACAATTCATTCTGTACAGAACAACTTTTTTTTTAGCCATATGTTCTGCAGTGCTTGAAACCCATAACCTGGAAAGAGATGAGTCCAACAGAAGCATGTCCTGCATAGTACTGCATCTCCTTGCATCCTTAAACCTTTCTGGTTTATCTTGATCCACTACTGTCCAGAGATTCTATGAGTTGATGCTGAGGTAGATAAACCAGAAAGAGGAAAGGAGTACCAAATTGATGTGGAGCCGTGAGACATAAATCAGTGTCAATCAATATTCTATGCTTTTGGAGACAGTAATCAATAAGAGGCACAGTATTGCCAAGAATGCCTTAGTTTTCATTAACGTATGAAAAAAGCAAAGTCAGAGAGAGTTTTTTCTGCTTTTTTGTTTGCTTGCTTTAGGTCAGTATGATGCATCGTGTCTTAAGGAGAAAATTGTAAGTTGTAAATTCTGCAGAGCTAGGCAGAGGTGGTCTGTTGTGCATTTTTTTCAGGGGTAGAACTATAATTATTTGTTTTCCTTTCTGTTTCCTAAATGCCTGATTATTTAAAAATTGTAACATGAAAACACTGATTGGGATTATGTGCAGGATCAAAAGCAGTGACAAGAAGTAAAGTCGACTGTATAGAAGGTGCTGAGTTTTAAGAATACCAAGATCTCTGTTTCTCTTCTGATGTTACAGGTAACAACCTTTGCAGTGGTGATCCTTGAGAATTTACTAGGACTGGCCTTATTCTTTTCTTACACCATGGTTAGATAAACAGTAGGCTAAGACAGTGCGTCAATTTGCAATTAATGACATTAAAACAAGGCTGAGCCAGACATAAAAGTTGTGTTTAGCCCTGAATTTTTATAAAACTTGTTCAGATAATCTGACCTAAATGTTGCTATTAACACAGCTGAATGCATGGAGCGTGTATTCAAAGCAGGCTTTGATATTGTAACTAAATTAAAATTGATTTTGCAATGGGAATATCTGGCATTTTTTCTTACTTAAAAATCTCACTTCAGACTAAGTGGCTTGTGTTTGACAAGTCAAGGAAAACAAATAATTTATATGTGATGGCAGGCAAGATCATAATGAAGATATATATGGACACAAAGTTATCGATAACAAAAAAAAGCATGTAGTACTCACCACATACTGTTCTTTCCTTTGCAGTTGTGCCATTGCTAGGCAACTGAAAATGGATGAATAATAGATTTCAGATGTATATCTATACACTTGCATTAGGCTTCATTTGCAGGCTCAAGAAAGGGGTTTGTGAAAAGCTATCATCTTTTTGATCAGGGTCCAATATGTCTTTACTACCAATAAGGACAAGAAAATAGATTATTTCTAACAGGAACAACTTTGGTTGATAAGCAGCACAATGTACTTTTCTTTTCTTGTTAATGCATTCTTCTGTTTAGTAACAGCATTTTCTCAATTTTTCATGCTTCAATTTTTTAGCCACCATATTGTGACATTGTACAAGCTATGCATCCCATAGTCGATTAAATCATCATTGGTGAATAATCAGTTACTAAATTTTAAAATATTAGTAAAATTTCCTTCAGTAGGGATTATACATAGTTCTAATAAGTGGAAATATTTTTACTGAAGTAAATAATGACCTCTGTCATTTAAAATCAAGTTACTCAATTACAACTGCATTTTCTACATGCTTCAGAAACACTTAAATTCTTATTTCTAGTTATACTTCACAGTAAGGACAGAGAAACTGCTATAGGAGTATTAAAAGTAGCTGACAATTCACATTTTCTCTACAGCCTGCTGCTCCTTCAAAAAGGGGGAAAAAGGAAAAAAAATCTAGTCCCTTGATAATTAGTACCCTTTGTCAAAGCTTCAGTTACAGTTTGATGAAAAAAAATCCTAAATGTCAAGAACCATGCAGTCTGATAAATATGGATGACATTTAAAAAGCAGAGGAGGCTGTTTCTAGAAAAGCAGAAGAGGCAAAAAGAAATTTAATATGTATTTATGTTGAGAAATAATTTTTTTACCATGTATTCTCCTCATATATTGACTATTTTGTACTCCTCGTTCTGTTTTTCATGATAGCTGTGATCCCTTTGTCTTATATCAAATGCCTCATCTGCATTTTGCAGTGTTTCTTCAGTGGAAAACAGTACATTTGAATGACCCAGGCCTTTCCACTTGTAATCACTCAGTATAATTGATTGAAAAGACAGACTCAGAGAACCCTCCAAATATTTTAATTTTTCAGTGTCGCTTAAATTTAGCAAAGAAATGACACCCTGAGAAAATGAAATGGCATGTACTCGTAAATTGCTAACTGTGTGATACAGATCAGTCACAGCCCTCAGTGATTACTCTTTAAACAAGTCTGTCTCTCCAGCATACTCAAAGGAATTGACTTGCAGAATGTTAACAAACTGACAGGGAAGATCTTTTGCTTCTGACAAGTTTGAAAACTTTCTTGTTGGAAAGTGTTTTTCAGCAGCTTGAAGCAGAAAGCTGGTTCTCCTGGTTACCCGTGCTGGGTGTGACAGTACTCCTACTACAGCCTTTGTCAGAACACTCAGTAAGCAAGCTGTAACAGAATGGAACATTGTTATGCAATAAATAGCTAATTGAAAAGTAATGTGCAATAAGAAAGGATTAAGTGATCAAAGTTCTCAATGACAGGGTTGGAAACATGCGTCAGTGTGTTGCAGTGACAGAATGAGAGACGGGCTGTAATGAATTCACAATCTTCATTTCCTGGTTTATCATCCTGCCAGAGCCAAGAGCATTAAGAATGTAAATGCAGTCACACAGTAAGACACCATCTCATCCTGCATTGACAGCATCCTGGTGCTATTTTCTTATTTTTCAAGAGAGAGCAGTAGAAAAAGCCAGGTCCCATCCATACCCATAGTGGTAGCATACCTGGACTACACTGCCGAGTGACTACCTGTCACTGCCAGGGGTACCTCTGAGCCGCTCAACCAAATCTACTTTTACCAAAATTCAGTAGCTACAAATAAAAAAGTAGCCTACCATATTACAAAAATTGACTGAAAATTTATATTTCTGGATCAATTTTATAATGTCAAAAACTATGCTTGACTTATTTATGAATGTCAAATATCTGTCTTTCTTATTTAAATGCAATATATGAAAATCTAAAATTAAATATTTATCAGATTATCTTAGCAAGATCTGTTTTAACAGATTAATATAATAAAAAGACTTTGAGATAGCTTTCAGATGAAGGCAGTAATATATAGCAAATTTATCTCAGATATCAAATTGCACCTTTCATATATGTTAAAACTACCATGAGTTTACTTAATAATCTGAGAGTTTTTGAACAGCTCATTAAAATTTCTCTCCTTCATCTATTTGATGCATTATCTCAGATGTGTCTCCAGCACTGACTACTTGGACTCCATATTACTTTGCACTTCTGAACTACTATGATGCCAATTCTACAGGAACAAGGACTGAGACACCTGCACAAGAATAACGTGTGAGATCTGCTATGTAAGCATCTTTGTTCCATCACTAGACCCTTGAGTAGCTCAATCCACTTGGTGCCCATATGCAGATCACAGAGGTTCTCTTTTCCTCAGCTTTGCGAAACAAATGAATGGTTTTCAGATTATTTCAAGACTGTATTTCTCCCCAGTCTTACTCACTGATGCATGCTGAAGGGAAAGAAGAGCTGTTGTCATAGTAGTAGTCCTCCTTGTACCAAGAGGGATACAGTCTGGCCTCAGACAGAAAGATGATGCCTGCCAACAAATGTTTTTAAAGAGGGATTACAGTACCAGCATTGAGAAAGTGCCCAAAACCCTATGTATTGAAAGATATGCATACAGGTTGATATTTTTTAACTGATAAATGAGAAGAAAAAGTCAAGAAGAGAAAAAATATTGGCAGTATTGGGTTTGTGGAAAGACACAAATCTTGAAACCCTCTCATCAGGCATGTGTCCAATTGTGGCTCTGTGTTTCTGAGAAAACACAGATGTTCTTCCAGCAATCCACTAATGTGCAGAGGTGTGATGTTTTGCTGCAGTGCTTGGCGTTTCATCATCTGCACTATGAGAAGGTCCTGGAATAAGGAGTTCAACCACTGGTTTCAGCTGTGCTCCTAATTACTATTCTGTCTTGTTTCTGGTGAAATCAGAGAAAGCATTGCCACTGTTTTCAGGGATACCAGGATGAGGCCTTTTGTGACTGAAATCCTGCAGTTAAACAGCACATCTATATATTCAGGTCATTTTCTTTTCAGGATTAGTCACAGTATGGCTAATTTAAATGTCCTGCAGCACAGATAAGATACTTTCAGGTTATCTATTAAAAGCGATGACATACACAACTGCTACAGCAGTTGTTCAGAATATATAATATACTGTTTTTTAAGCCACAACCTTGCTTATAGAAATTTCCTCTGTCCTTGTGTAGTCTGCTGTGTTGGTTGTGGGCTTTTGTTTTCATTGTTGATTTCTCAAGTGAGCTTTCCTTCTTGCACTGGACTGTTTGATATGCACAGCACAGCAGTACCTTTAACTGGGATGGTAGTTATACAGAGAGAAACGTGGTGTTGTCATCTCCCTTCCTTCTGGGAGGGCTTTGCAAAAATTGCTTTTCATGAAAAAAATCATTGAATCTTCTTAAGGGTGTTGGAATTCAAGTAGCAAAAGACTAGACAGAAGGTTATTTAAAATGTAATCTCTTTGTTTAAATATTCACATCCCTTAAAAAGAAAAATTCATAAAAGCAATGCATTGTTAAAAATTAATAAAATTTAACTTTTTCACATGCCATAGGTTCTGTTTCACAAAAATATGTATTTGAGAGTGAAAGACATGATATTTTTAGTATTGTAATTTTTTTCTAAGGCAAATGTAAGAATATCTTTGTCTTCAGGAATAGCACTTCTGCATGAACTTTGAATCCCAACCCCCAGCCATCAGCTTCTTCCTAGATTAGCTGAGTGCATTGGGTCTATTTAACCATTAGCATTTATTGAAGGATAGATGAATATCAGTCCCTGAAGAATAGTGAATTAGCTACTGCCTTGTAGCAAAGCATTTTCTCTTTTCACTCTACAATAGGTCTGCTATAAGCACAGCTTTTCATGATACAACTAGCAAGTGAAGTGGCAGGTCTGCAGAAGAAAATGGAAATCTTTTGGAGAAAAAGTCTCTTAATGTGCAGGGGCTTTTGCTTTCATTTTAGTAACCTTAGAATGAGGTGATCTTTTGAGAATAGAGTTTTATGATAAAAGGATTTGAGTAATGCTTAACTGGTCAAAAATGTGTTCTAGTGAGTTTTAAACAACATATGTTTAATTGCATATAGAAAAGCCATAGCATCTCTTAGGGAAAAAAAAAGGACTCCAAAATCATTGAAATATGAATTATGGCAATATACACCCTAAAACAAAGAACAGCAAAAACTTAGTGGACAATACTTATGGTAAATGAATTTATGGATTTCTGTTGCTGTATCTTATGTTTATTGCACCTATTTTCCCTTATCCTTTCTCTCCACAGAAGGCTAGCCGAAATTACATCAATTTAAGAAAAAAAGATCAGTCAGAATTACTGGCTTTATCTGTGTTTACACTGAAATAAAGATATTAAGGCCATATTCTCTTCCCTGTTAACTCTCAGCTAAAGCTCATGCATGTCTTGGATTTTTCTTTTAAATTTGAATAAGACAGCATAAATAACTCTCCTTGTTTTCTTCAACAGAGAGCTAACAGAGGGAGGGAGGGTGCTACAGATGCTTATGCTTCAGTCCCTGATAACCACAGGACTAAAAACCTTCAAGGCAGAGAACAGATGACATATAGGTCAAAAGACCCCAGCTCTATGGGCATTACAATGTCTTTTCCTACCTTTTAAGTGTTGTGATGCTTCAAATTTAGTCACTTTGTATTTTAGTTAGAGAAAAAAAGCCCGCAGGTTGGATAGCATTAGAGGCAGAGAAACATGAGACAGCCCCAGGAACACAGCAGAGTGCATTTTCACAGACTCACCAAAGATAAAGAGAGGTGACATCCCAGGGGGGGAAAAAGGGGATTCAGAGGAAATTTTTGGGAAGGAACATAGACTGATATCCTGGGTTTGTTTCTCCAGCAACTTGCCTTCACACATGAAAAACTGTAATTTTTTCACAATAAGAGTTACCAATCTACCAGCTTTTTAAAAATCACCATTCAGGCCTGAGGGGCAGAGGAGAGCCATTGTTCATGTGACCAGTTACGTACTCAGGGATGCTGGATGGCATCTCACATAACGTGGGAATTCTCCTGGTCCTGTATGAAATGCCTGTTGCTGTGTCATTTTCTTTGATCATTCACAACACTGGCCGGTACCTTTGCTGGTCACTCCATCCTTTCCTTCTTGATCAAAATACTGAAAGTAGAAATCTCTCTAAGAAATAAAGAACACAAATTTCCAGATTTATACTGGGGAGGAAATTATCTCTCTCTGGATGTAAAGAGAGAATTCCTGTAGCATCTTAAGGGCTTGATCATTTTCTGTAATCAACCTAAGGTCAAAGACCTGCGCCTAGCCCACTTGGTCTTCATGGCCTTGGAATCTAAGGCCCAATCTAACATAACAGTTGACTTCTAGAAATACTTTGCTTTCTCTTTCTGCATAAAGACTTGACAACCCAGAGGGTGCTGATCTGGTGTCAGAGGTTGGTTCCAATAGAAGGGTGTCTTCCACAGGGTGAGTTATGAGACATTCTGTTCAAATGGGCAGAATCTGTCAGTACATTAGAAATAAAAACTCAGGCTTACAAATATCCTATTTATCCAATTGCTTTGTAATCTTACTGCTTTTCTTATGTGCTGTGGATACAAAACAGCCAAACCCTCTTGCTTACTCTGTAAAAGTGAAAGTAGCAAAAGGGGTGCTTTTCCAGTTTAGGGAAATATAGTTAACTTAATGTTTGCAGTTTCTTGCTTAGTTTTAGTTAAATCCATAGTTGAGGAAGTCCAAAGTTCATCTTGCGTGGTAAATACTGGAAAGTGATTAGGCAAGCCTGCATGTGGCAGAGGAGGAAAACCACATTATAATAATATTTCAAGTGGCAGAACAGCAAAATTTGAGCTCCCACTTTTGAAGCTATTTGTCACAGAGTGTTAAACTACATTTGGAGCAACAGAGCAGTGTGTCAGAGAGATTGAGACAAAAGTGGGTAGCTGTGTCCTGGATGATTTTTTTCACCTAGAAAGCAATTGAGTCCTGCTCAGATGCTCTCCCATCACATCTGGCCTCTCACCTTACAGAGTGTGGCAGCCCTCAGCCCAATCCTGAACAGGATCTTTCAAGGAAACCCTGTTGGGAGGTAGAAAAATACCTGGATTCAGATGGACTCAGACCTCTGTTTCCTGACCTCAGTTTAACTGAAAGTGTAGAAATGTTTTTTTCATTTGTTCACTGGATCTAACCCATGTGTGCATCAGAAGCACAAAAGCTTTCTAAGGTTGAAAGACAAGCCAGAGTTACTATGCAGTATACCAGTATATCAGCCTAGGCTTTACTCTGAAGTAATGTGTAAGACTGGCCTGCTTTCCAGGTGAATAAAATTTGAGTTAAACTTATCTATAGTGCTGGAGTGAAGGGTAGCCCTTAAAACATAAGGATAAACATAATATAACTGCCCATGGAATTAATATTACTGTATCAGAATGGGGTATCACAGATTAAAAATTGTTCAATGCCTTCCAGGATGTATTTGTGTGGCCTTGTGACTGACTAAAACCCAGACAGTGAATAGAGCCGACCTTCTTTAGACACTGGCACTGTGACTTCGGGTGTTTCTGAATGCCAGAAAGTTGTAGTAGAGCTTTAATTCCATAAAGTCTCCAAGGTCTACTTATTTCATCCTCATGGGCAATCAAGGAGTTTCTAAGCCATGAGATTAGAATGTATCCAGAATAGAGTTTCATTTCATCAAAATGGTTTGGGTTGGAGGGGTCCTTAAAGACTCTATAGTTCCAACCCCCTTGCCACGTGTAGGGACACCTTTCACGTGACCAGATTGCTCTAACCTTGCCTTGGACACTGCCACTCAAACTATGACTCTAAAGGCTGAGAATGTACAGTAGTAGTGACCAATAATAAACAACCATTTTCTTTTTTAAGTGCTAGAAACTTCACTCCCTGACACACATAAACATGCTTAAGCTTGGAAGAAAATGCAGCCATGAAAATATTTGCTTCAAATGGCAGAAGAATTTCAGTAGATTGGTGCAGAGACTGCTAGCCTCAGAAAAATAGAACAATACATTATCCCATTCCTTCTCTTGTTTGGTGGCAGCCACAGGACCAATCAGCTAGTGATAGAAATATTCCTAGTGACATCTGGATCCTTGGCACATTCCTCTGGCAGTTCAGGAGTCACCTTTAAGCTTGAAACAATTATTTTGCTGGTGGGCTGTCTACTATTCCAAATTACTTTATAAAAAGCATTATAAAACACTGGACGTGCATGCAATTCTTCAGAGCTGTATCATAACCCTTTTGTCCAGTACAGCTGACATTTCTAAACTTGACTACATGTTGGAAAACTCTGGGTACAATATGTCACAGATTTGTGATGAAACATGGCAGATTTGTGTAAGTCCATTTCAGCTGTGTGTATCACTTTCCTCAGCCATGAGTTGCTCTGCAGTCAATATTTCTGTCTAAGAGCTCTACTGCACAAAATACAGTTGAGACAACATCATGGAAAAGCTTAAAGGGACTAGATTGCCAAGCAGCTAGAACAATCAAGTGTCTGTGAAAAAACAACAGGCACTGGGTTAATCAAAAAGGCAGGCACTGCGGTAACTAACAGAAGGGACATTTACTGTTATCTCTGTTGTGTTTGGTGAACAGAGTTTGTGACTTTTCCATCAATTTAATTACCAGCACATGTAATTTGCTCGTGCAGGAGCCACGGGCCCTTTTTATCATCTTTTCCTCGAATTTGCATCCTCCTTTGCAAGCTTTGATGAGTTTCATTAATTCCAGGGACTCAGGGGGAAAGAGAGGGGCCTTCTTGAAGCCTTTGCTGGGAGCTTGTATGTCTGAGATTCCCCTCAAGCAATTGCAAACAACTGGTTCAACTTCCTTGGTGTTTTCTAAGTCAGTTGTTCAGAGTTCTTGATCCTAGCCTTAGGACTGCAAAGATTAAACCTCTCTAGCTTAGAAGGAGCCAGGTAGGAATACTGGCCTGTTATCAGTGACTCACTAGCTGAAGAGCATAATCTTTTATTTATTTATTTATGTTTTGTTTTTCATTTTTTTCTTTATTCTTCTCTCTAAAAAATACCTCATTTAATTATCCCTGTGCCATCTGGAAAAATACCACCACACTGATAAACTCAGTCTTTGGCATAATACAATGAAGTCCCTGAAGCTGGTGATTTGGAACAGGAATATTGACATATTCCATGCTGTACTCCTTGCTGAACCTTGGATATGTGCTCTTATAATATGTGTGTTTGGAGATAATATCTTTTAAATGCACGTTTGAACAGTCTCAGTCACATGTTGTGATTATTTGGGCTGTTGTGTCCAGGGCCAGGAGATGGACTTTAATGTATCTTGTGGATCCCTTCCAAGTCAGAATATTCTGTGATTCTGTGTTTATTTTTCCTAGAAACTGGCATAGCTTCCATTTAGGGGATGTGCAAATTGCAAAGTCTGTATGCTTTTAAAACATGCAAGGAAATTTAAAATCTACTCAATATGTTTAACCCTGCAGTCCAACATAAAACAGGTTAAAAATTGAAAACAGTCAGAGCAAGTCAACTGAATGTAGCACTGTGTCTATGGAGGTAAGAAGACTGACCTGCTGACAAATCAGTTCTAAGCAGCAACATCCTGAGGCATTGTGATGCCACTCACAACATTAATAGGTATCCCCAGTCCCCTGTCCCCTCGTCCCTGCAGTGCCATATTTCACACTAGCATGGACGCTGAGGGCTTGAGCCACTGTGATGGCACCCAGCAAAATACAGACTGGGAAGCTCTTCCTAGGTAACAGAGTTCCCATTCTGGCCAGGGAATTAAAGTCTGAAGGAAATGCTGCTCACCTCTGAATTCACAGCACATACTTCCAAAAGCAGCATTAAACAGAGCTGTATTTGGGACTGTGCTCCAAAATTAACTGATGCAAAGTAAATCTATGCATATTTATAAGTTTTGATTAAACTGACATCGCCACCCACATTTTCAGAGGTAACAGTCCAAATCTGAGACTTTACAATAGTTTAATTATGTTATATTCATTTCCTACTCTACCCCCAAATCTATGCAAAGCAGCATCATTAATTAGCCTGCCCACAGCAACTGCTAACGAGATCACTGATTGATAACAGAGTGTTCTCAGTGTAAGCTGTGAAATCTGAAACATCATTTTAGGTAAGATCAGATAGACTATGTCCCTCACTGCCTCCAGGTCACTGTCAATCACTGTTCTTTGCCAGTTCCTTTTTTCTTCCCACCACAAAAATTTCAGTAATCTAAGAGATTCAGAAATGTTTCAGTAATATAAAAGATACAGATCACAGAATCACAATATATGCTGATTTGGAAGGGACCCACAAGGATCATTGAGTCCAACTCCTGACCCTGCATGGGACCATCCCCAAGGATCACACCATGTGCCCTGAGAGTGTTGTTCAAACTCTTCTTGAACTCTGTTAGGCTTGGTGCTGTGACCACTTCCCTGGGAACCTGTTCCAGTGCCCAAGCACCCTCAGTGAAGAACATTTTCCTAATATCCAACATAAACCTCTCCTAAAATGACTTTAGGACATTCCCTCGGGTCCTGTCACTGGTCACCACAGAGAAGAGATGGGTGCCAGCCCCTCCTCTTCCCCTCATGAGGAAGTTGCTGTTGTGATGATGCCTCCCCTCAGCCTCCTCCAGGCTGAACAGACCAAGTGATCTCAGCCACTCCTCATTCAGCTTCCCCTCCAGACCTCTCACCACCCTCATTGCACTCTTTAGGATGCTCTGTAAGAGCTTCGTGTCTTTCTTGTATTGTGGCATCCAGAACTGCCCCCAGCATTTGAGGTGAGGCCGCCCCAGCCCAGAGCAGAGCAGGACAATCCTCTCTGGTTGGTGAGGTTGTACCTGATGGCCCCAGGACAGGGTTGGCCCTCCTCAGAATAGATTCATGAGCTCTCTCTCTCTCTCTCTCTAAAATAATACTTTTTTATTTTATACCGTTCAAACTGATATGTTTTGATATTTGGAATTTAAATAAGAGCTTTTTGAAAACATACATGCAATTTTAATTCAATAAAACTAAATAGATGCTAAAAGTGTATTATAATTTTAATTTTTCAATTCTAGCATATGAGAATATACTTACAGAAAACATTGCAGCCTCTTCTAAATTTGAGAAAATTGCAATGTGCTTGAATTAGGGATCTTATCAGAATAAAGGAACAGAAGAAATCAAATACAACCCATAAAACAAATATCCCTCTGTCTCTTTCTATGTGAAAATGTAAGATGAGGATTCAGATTAGACTAACATTAAAATCCTGTCTTGATTTGTACCCCCTATTTTCTTGATCAAAGGAAAACACCCTTATTAAGCAGGCAGTAACCCTGGAGATTTGCTCTTTCCAGCCCCTTGCTCCTTGTATATCTGGCTTTGCTGTGACCAGAAGACATGAAAGCATGAAGGCTACCCTGACTGATATTCAACTAGTAATAAGAGAAGCTGTGATTTTAATTAATATATAACTCTCATCAACAACCAGCATCATGTACTCATAGACAACATCAATCAATCACATGTAATTGGTCTCATTTTCAGCTAATTTCTGTATAGTTCTCAATATAAAAAAAAAAAAAGCAGATTCATGAGAACATGGATGTTGTTGGATGCCAGCTAATAAACTTCCAGGCAAATGGTGAAAATATTTGGTGGAGCAGTTCTAGAAGTTATTTTGGGCACAATAATCTGTGGAAACGATTAACTTAAAAGCAGTGGGACAAGAATTGGACATGATCTGTATAAAACATAGGTGGCTATTTAGCATCCCATCTTCATTGAGGGTCAACAGTGACATCAGATCGCCAAGACACTCAGAGTGTTACATTTCTGGTAGATCTTGACAATTTTGAAGGTATTTATCTACCTACCCTTCAAAGATATCCATTTTATATTAGTCTTATTTAAGTCTTTTCTCCATTGATTGCAGTCTCACTGGTTCACACTAAAGAAGTGTAGTGCTTTGCAATCAAAATATAGAGCCATAAAAAGGTCAAAATTACAAATAATTACAATAATTTGCAAAATTACATTAAAACTTCAAATCCTGATGACCTATTCAGTGAAAAAATAAATTGTAATTCAGTGAAAAAATAAATTGTAACTAAATGTAAAATGCGCAACAGGATTGCATTCTCTTGACAAGAGGCTGCAAAAGACTTTTCAAAATGATCCAATAATTGCAGAGTAAGATGTATTACAGAGTTTTATGTAAGAAAAAAGTAAATTGGGAAAGTTTGTAATTTAAAAGTAAAGAAATATAGTTATGTTCCTGCATGACCCTGGAGAAACAAACTGTAATTGACTCGTCCCTGAGCAAGGGGAGTGGACTAGATGACCTCCAGAGGTCCCTTCCAGCTTCATCTATTCTGAGATTTTGTGATTCCTTCAGATAAACCCCCTGTGCACAAGCTTTATATATTTTGAGTTAATTACGAGGTTTCATGCTATTATTTTCCACAAGAACCCTGACCTGTTCAAAAGACTGATCTAAACCTAATGAAAGCCACAGTAGTTTTTCCAATGGACTTCAGTATGCTCTAAATAAAATCCATAATTCATATGATGGATGGTATCTCTCAAATGAGGGAAAAAGACTGACTTTTGTTTTGAAATAATAATTATCACAGCAGTACAGAGCAGACAGCAAGGAGTACAATTGCTGTCAATGCAAATATTATTTATCAATGGATAGAACATTAAACTAATTAATTAATTAGTAGTTAAACAATATATTAAATACTTTTTTATTCACTTCTCAGTAAATGAAGCCTTGCATTTATGTCTGTATTCAATATATGACAATATCTGATCTTCCCATTGTGAATCAGCGCTTGTTCTGTCTTACTACAGTATCAATTTAAAATAACTTCTTTACCTTCAACTGAACTATTCCAAATTTATGTTGATCTGAACTGGGGCACGATCAGGGAGGAATCAGCTGAGCTGTTATCTCTGTCATCATGGTTTAGTGTCGAAAACATGGAAGTTGGTCCTGGGATTTATTCAAGATTTGCAGTGCTTTGAGCGGCCAACAGGGTATTCAGTGCTGAAAAAGCTTTGCTTCTGTGAAAGCAAAAAAGGAATTGCTTCTGTGAAAATAAAGAACAATATAGTATTTATAAGTATTTATTCTTTGATAGCTGCTTATTTTTTTACTTTACCTTTTTTATTATTTTGCTTACATGACAATTCTTTTTCTGCCCACTGTTCTAATGTGACATCTGTTCTGTCTTTTGGGATCTACCTCTGTCCAGTGAGTGGCATTTTATGAAGTTATATTTTCCCTTTTTTTTTTTTTTTATTGCTTTTATAAAACATCTAGTTTAAATATGATTGTTTGAACAAAAAGCAAGGTGTTATGCATGCTATAGACTTCAGGAAACTGGGGAACTGGAAAGCCATTACTGAGTCTTGAAAAGACATTCCTTACTGCAGAAACCACAGTATACTTTCTGGATTCGAGTCAAATTTATTTGTTTTTATCTTTTGACTTTGTAGAAATCTTGTGGAAAGTCTGAGTGAAGTGTCAAAAATAAGAAAGCACCTTAGCTTGCTTCAGACTCATCTCCTTCTGTTTCCTATGATTTCTTACAGTGACTAATTGAGCTTATCTCAGCTCAGTTATTCTTTGCAGAGAGACCATCAATCTGCCCTGTAACTTTATAGTCAAAAGCAACAGACCCTCAAACCCCAACTGTGGTCTCTGGTGGGTGTGTAGAGTGGATCTGTAGTAATGGGAGCAGCAAGTACTGAGTGCCACTATCACAAAAAGCTAATATTTTATAAATTTATCCACTACTTAATTGACCTTCGGAAATATGCTTAATGCTACATAGAGGCACCAAACAGGTTTAAGCCTCAACTGAGGCAATGTTTAAAATTTCAATACTGTGAGGAGGCTGTGTATCTTTTGCTAGAGGCTCAAGGCTTTTGTTCTTGAAAAAGAATACCAGTTTTTATCTTAATGATAGAAAAAGTAATGAAAGTTTTAAGACTAATGGTCTTTTGTCTAGACGGAATATATTTGGCTTCTGTCTTGTATAAACAACACTTATATTCCAGTTATATAATAACTGAAAATTTCTGACCAGAAGTATCAATGCTCACTAGTTTATCTCACTTTTGGACAAAGAGGGTAAGATCCTGAAATAGAATTCCCTGAGTAACAATAAACTTAAATTGTATCACATTTTATTTTGATGACACATTCTATTATTTCAGTTGCCTTTTTACCTTCCTAGTGGAGTAGTTGCCTTTGAAAGACAACCAAGAGCTGTGATGGGTGATGTAATTTAGTTTAGATGAGCACTGGACAGAATGTGATTTAAATTATTGGTCATTTAGAAAATACTATTCTGCCATGTCTTCTCTTTCTTAACAAATCTGGACACAGGGATAATTCCTAAGTTACTGGCTTGCCCTCAGGAGAGGCATGATTTTATGACAATCCATGCTGCTTGAAGTTCTCGTTTACTTTCATGTTATGGAGTAAGGATAAGGTCAGGACAAGTGTTTTTCCTATAGCAGTCTCCAGCATCTTATTCCCAAATAGGAAACATCTTCCAAAGCATAAACGGGAAACAAGGATCACAGGCAGCTACTGCACAGGACTACCATGTTCCGTTACTTCCACTCCACCATGCATATTCTTAAGGCATTACTAAAATTGGTTAAACTAGTAACAACAGATCTGCTGCTGCTCAGAACCTGAAATTTCCTTTCCTTGCCTTTCCTTGCCTTGCCTTGCATTTTTTTACCTTTCCTTTCCAAAAGCTGGGAAGTCTATCTTTAGTACCATTAAGTCATGGATGAGGATGCCTCCAGTCATACATTATTTATACCTTTTGCTTAACATTTTGCTTAATAAAATATAAGTCAGAAAGGAAGGCAGAGTATGACAAAACCAACTATTTGACAATAAATTCAGTCAGACTTCATGCTTTTCTTCATTCTGCCTTTTCTAGAGGAAACTTTGCTAACCAAGTAAAACTGGGAGACAAACTAAATATTGAGGGGTATATTTCTCATTTCACCATCCTTTGCCATCCCATCATTAGTGATTTCCTTATCAAACGAAGGTAAAACCAAATTGGATATTTCCAGCATGCTAAGCTGAACAACTTTAAAAAATAGCAGAGAAGGGGGGGGGAAAAAAGGAAAAAAGTATTCTTCAAATGAGATCTTTATGTTTGTTTGTTCAATTGCTGAGGCATTTCACCATTGCCTGCAGCAGGTACAAACCATGTATGTATAACATGGTAAGCCCACTTGAACTCCTCCAGACCAATTTTGATTCTTTCACTGCATGCCACAGGAAGTCATGGATCATTGTTCCATTATCATTGCTTTGAATTCCAAAGATCTCTTAATTTTCAGAATAGTTATCAGTAAATTAATGTCATATGTAATACATATATGTATAATATGTGGAATATACTTACCATGAAGCATTCAGTAAAATTAAAGGAGAATATTTCATTTATATGTTCTGTTTGCCAGCACAATCTAATCCTAACAGTCCACCAAAACATAATTTACAAACTTATGGGATTGTTCCTGCTTGAACAAGAACTTGATACATGAAGCACAATTTTCCAAGGAACAAATGATTGCAGGTTTGTTCTATAAAGACAGTGGCATGAATATGAATATATGTAATATTTCTTGCTCTAGAATTCAAAGCAATCTATGCACCAGGAAAGATAATTATATCTTGAATCTAAAATCTGAGAACTGACAAAGATTGTAGGCAGCACTTTGCTGTCATGTGGCAGGCTCTGAACTACAGAATCATTCAAGTTGGAAGGGACTTCCAGAGGTCACCTTATTCAGCTCCTGCTACTTCTTCAGAAGCAAAGACAACTTACATCAACTTGCTCAGGGCCATGTCCTGTTGAGTTTTGAATATCTCCAAGGTTGGTGATAAAGCAACATCTCTTGACAAGTTGTTGCAGGGCAGCCTCACTGTGAATTTTTTGTTCCTAGCACCTAATAATAATTTCCCATGTTTCAACTAGTGTTTCTACCCTTTTTTTGGTTTTGTCAAGAAAAATATCTAAAATGAAAGTCAGTCTTTTTTTCACGTCAGTTCCTTCAAATGTTAGTCTGCTACCTCTTATCCTAGAGAAAATGTTGAACACTGGAGATATCTGGAATTCCCAAAGCTAGAAAGTAAAAGTTTCAAGGGAAAAAAGGAAACAAGAATACTTTTAAATCCAACTCTGTATGTTCAGAAATGAAAAATATATTTTCTGTGAATAAAAGTCTTGAAATTTTTTTCAGTGTCTGGACAGAAAGACAAAATATTCAAAATGTTGAAGCATTCCTAAGGAATCCACAGGTATCACAAATGATAGCTCAGAATCAGACTGCATCAGGTACATGGCTTTGTTTTTTACCACAGCTGGCTGATTACTCAGCTTTGTCTGTCACAACCAACTGTCAGCTGAGGGAAAGGTCAGTGAAGATGGTTAACAGCATTTTGTTTTTTCCAAGTAAATTAAGGGTGAGTGTGGTGTTTGGTTTTTTTTTTGTTTGTTTTTTTTTGTTTTTTTTTTTTTTTTTTGTTTGTTTTATTTGGTTTTGTTCCTTTTTTTCCAAAGAAGTAAAATCAAATGCAATTATTTTTGTAGTTCCAGCAGAGGAGGCTGACAGAAAATGTACTTTATTTTTTCTATGTCCTATTAAAAAGTGGCTTCGATCCAGGTGACTCAACTGGTATATGAGTTTACAAATACACAAGGGCAAAAGGATCATCCAAGCCTAAAGATGCTGCAAAAAGTTATTTATTCTTGTCTGAGCAAAAATAATTACAGCCTTTCAGATTAGTAATTTATTCATGTTCATTCAAATACTTTAATAATGCAAATGTTTTAGTGACATGAATATATTTACCCATGCTTTAACAAAAGAGAAATAAATTACCTATCCTTTTCCAAACTCAGTATTAATAGTTGTAAAATCAAAAATGGCACTACCTGACCTCCAGTCACCTATGTCTGGCAGAAATCAAGATTTAATCTGGCTTTTCTAATGAATCTGCACAACCTTAACTGTCCATTAGGTTTTTGTGTTGCAACACCAAGATGGCTGAGCGCAATAAAACAAATAATCTAAGTAAATGGATCCACTGTGCTATTAACTTCTTTTAAGAAATGAAATGGCCTTTGACAGAGTGCTTTGCAGGTTGAAAGGAGCACTGCTTACTTAATCTGCCCACCACAGGATCTAAAGGTTAAAGAATGGCTATCTGCGCATCATACGCATAACAGGAAGTTACTTGCTGAGAATAAAAGGGCAGCTGCTGACGAACAAGAAAAACTATGAGCAGTTATTTTTGAGAGGGATGTAAGATTAATCTCTTATTGATGCATGCTGAGAAGCCTTCTTTTGCAAAATTTGAAGCTGAGCTGGAAATATATAAATTGTAAACCAAAGGGTCCCATACTGCATGCTGACTTTTCAGTGAGTTGCCGCTGGCTTTGAGGATTATGGTGGATGTGGGTGGCTATAAGGGCCATAAGCACTATAATAGAAACCAGAAATGCTAAACTGGTCAATGGGATCTGATAATTCACAAAACTGTTTGTTGACCTCCCAAGGATTCTCAGTCTTTTATGAATGTCTGGAAATGCCTGCTCCAAACCACACTCCCCTAATGTCCATTAACAGGCTGTCTAGTCAAGCTGCAACCAACGTAAAAATAACCTCATAATGTTTTCTGGGATATTTTCTATAGTTCTGCATGCTATTCACATGCATGCTCTGTCTGCATTATCTGTTTCTCCATATAAGATATTTCCCTTAGTTTTTAGGGTTCTCCCACATTAAAAAAGAGAAAGCTAAAGGGGAACTGTCAAAGCAGCACTCAGAGGGGCACTCACTGGTGCAAGGTGAGGCTGAATTCCTGCCTAGGCTGCATTTTTGCTCTCCTGGAAAACTCTGGTGACAAAAGTGGCATAGGGACTGCAAATTCTCCACATCCAGTTTATCTTTGTTTCTTGTTTCTTTTTCTTTTGTGTGGGATCCACTCATCTGGCATAAGGCTTTCAAGCAGAATTAACTTAAATAGTTGCCTGAACTCCCCAATGCGCCTTCCTGGAAAGGGCAAGGGGCAAAAGGCACCCGGTTTTCTCTGTTTAGCCTGTAGTGCAACCTCTACCTCAGAGAAAAAGAGATTTCCACAGTGAAAATTTTCCTTCTACAGATTGAAGACAAGCCTTAGGATACAGCTAGGAATTAGTCAATTTTTTTGTCCTGAGCTGTTAGTTGAAAGGCTGGCGTTTAAAATTCAAAATTCTCAGAAAAGCACTGCAGATTGGGTAATTGGCAAATCTAATTCTTCCTGCCTGTTAGGAAGAAAAAAGCTTTCACCATCCTTACAATAGGCAAAATTTCCCTCCTGAATGTAATGACTATGTCTCATATTGCTTTCAGTCTACTAGTAGGCTAAAATACCACTATAATAAACCCAAGGCCTTAACACAAGGGAAAAATAGATGGATTCCAGCTGAGCGACTTAGATTTCTCAGATCATTACAGGACTAGCTATTTGCACTTGGCTAGCAAGTGCTAGGTTTTTCTTATATCTTTTTCAATTCCTGTGAGTTTAATACTGCAGACTCACATTGTATGTGACAAGCTCGAAACCATAAATTGATTGAAGATTTGTCTAACCAGGTATCTTCATCTATGTAGAGGTAGAAAGTGATGCAGGTCTAACAGAAGAAGTCTGTGAGTGCTGGTGATCACTCATTCGTATGGAAGTGCTGTTGGCAGCTCTGCAGAAGAGGCAGCCTAGGCAAGGGTACCTGTAACTAATCCATCAGTCAGCTGGCAAAGCAGAACACAGGGTTGTTTGTCAAGATTTTTTTCAAGGGCTTAAGGCTTGTTGTTCTAGACAGGAAAAAAGACAGAAAAGGAATAAGATGTGGAAGAAAAATTCTACCTAAGTAAAACTTGGAGGATTTTGATCGGTTCCTTAACAAAACACCACAAGAAGCCAATAAAACCACCTTGGGCAGCAGAGGATGGTAGGAAGTTGAAACAGGGAAAGGCATGTAGGCATTTAGCCTTTCTGTCTCATCTACTGTGAGTTCTTTTCCACGTTCACGGTTCAATTTCAATAGGATAAGGTCTCTTGTTTGACATGGTGGTCTGGATTGAATTTGCAGACTGGTCAATATATATGACAGCACTGGCATTAATTGCCAGCTGTTGTCAAGGCTTCAGTTCTACAGCACATGCATCCTCACTGCCCCTGAGAGCATTTTTCCTACTTGCCTTCTCAACTCCTTCCTACAGCCCAAACTAGCAGCACTCATACTTTCTCCACCAGAAAAAAAAAAAATACAGTGGGTTTTCAGGGCACTTGAAGTAGTGCAAAACACTGGAGAAATCAATAATCAGAAACATGCCTTTATAAAATGAATGGTGAGCTCAGCACCCTCTGTGGTCACACACCAAGAACCAAGTGTGCCACATACAGCAGGCTGAAGTCCTAAACAAGTTCCTTTCCATCCCAAACCGGTGGCAACAGCACAAATGGGAGGCATAATACAGCTTCTGGAGAATCTACCACATCTCTTTCTAATTTCTCCCCAAAACAATGAGGCTCTTCATTAGCTGCTACAGGGCAGGGCCAGTAGCATGTGTGGCATGAAAGCAATCAAGCTGCAACAAAAAATAGGAAAGAATCTCCTCTTTGCTTTCCCTCTGGTATATCTACACCTATATATTAAAGTGTCAGAATTGGTTCTTATGGAAAAATGAGAACCTGGAAGTTTTGGATTTCTCCCATAATCCATATGACTGGAATACCTTCATCATCTCTATGTGGGTCCTTATGTTACTTCAGAACCAATCTAATTTTATTTATGCCTTTTTTGAAAATATGAAAAAGTGGGGAGAATAATCAGTGAAAAACTCCTTCTCAGCTGCCTGAAAAAGGATTTAGCTGATCAAACTTCAATTTCTTTCTGGATTCTTTCTGCACTGTATAGGTGCAGATTTAATGCAAGCTGTTTCAAAACCTGACACTGTTTCAGTAAATATGTACCAGGTATAATGGGTTGCATACTAGGCTCTGTTTTCCTTACCTATTAAGTATAAACCACAGCTCAATGCCGTTAATATAGACTGAAATTCTAATTGTCCACAGAATTCTTAGTAAATTTATTTTTAAAAAAAGGTCTTCTTTCACTAAGTTACTTCTTAGAGCCCCAAAGAAAATCCAAAGTATATATGGATTGGTAATGGAAGACAATAATTTACTCCTGGAGTATCAGTTCAAGTCCAGCCCAGACTGGTAGTAACCTGAAATTTGTATCTTCTTGAAGTTACCTGATCACATTTTTCCCTATAGACAAGGGTGTCCATTAGAAATATGCAACAGCTGGCACAGATTGGCTTCTTGCTGGCATTTGCAAGAGTGAGGATGGGGTAAGAGTGTGGTTGGAATCTAAATTATTCCTCCCGCGAAGTGGTTTGGTCAACATGGATGGAGGCACTTTAATTTGAAAGGGAAACTTGAACTTTGTAGTTAATGGATGAATAAATGGAAGACTTCAGTCGACAGGACTGTCAGATTGGTAGTTTTCACAAACACTTAAATTAAATACCACATCTGAGGGGAAGAAATTAAGATGTAAATATCCAGGAGCCAGTGCCAAGACCAGTGAAATCAGAACACAGATTTGCACTATTTTGCTTCTGCACCTCAAAATATAAAATATATCAAGATCTTATTGCCTGTAAAGATGGTTTGTCATGTTTTAAAAAAGATACAAAGGACATAAAATGTTTATCCTCCAATCTGCCCACAAAATAAAATTTAACAAAAGACACTGAAAAATGGCTTCTCTAAAAATTCAGATATTTATGTAGAGAGGAGTTAATTGGACACTACCATTGCCATCAACAGCAGTTTCTCTCTGCTGTTCATGAGCACTTTCCTGAAAATTATAAGCAGCCCACTCCTATGTCTGCTGTGTATACTTACTGATGAATCATGCCAGTCAGACAATTTATAGAGTGCTCTGAGTGACCACTGGATGAGTCTGGAAAAAAATATTGGACATTCCATAAGTTTACCCTGAACTAATTTTAAATGCAATAGCCAAGACATATTTCTACCAATGTAATTGAAACATGCATTGGACCTCCTGAGCTGGTAAGGAAATGAGTCTGTTGCTTTCTGGGCTGGCTGCGCAGGGCAGAGCTGTCAGCTCCAGCAGGGTCACCTGCTAGCACAGGCTTCACTGACATCCAGGGCACCTCATGGCTCAGGAAGGTGAGCTGCATTAGTCTACACTGTGGTCCTGTAGTCTATATTCCTAACTGAATATGGAAAGCACCAGCTGTAAGGAAACATAAATTGTACAGTTGGTTTGGTTTTGCATATCAAATATGTGCAGCATATTATTCACTGATTCCATTAATTAATCCTGATGAAATCATAATGAGAAAAACATTAACACTAATCGATTTGGATGAGATGAAGTTTCAGACCTTCCTGACATGCCTATTTGTGGCACATACCATAATGAAAAACAACCAACCAACCAGCTTTCCCCTTCCAATGCAAGCATTAGCTTCCCCAATGGTAAAACAAAAGGTCAGCTTAAAAGTCTCATTTTCTACAATCAACAGCAATGCTTTAAATGACATAGAAGAGCATGCAAGTATTAGAGCTATTGTTTCCATAAAGCTATTCTGCTGGTGACTATTCATAGCCACCCTTTGCCACATGATTCCTTTCCTAAGCAGCTTTCCAATTTAGGTTTCCATAGGCTACGGTTTGACAGAGTAGCTAGAAGAATTCATGCATGTATATTATGAAGTTTCATTATCCTTTTTTCTTTTGTGAATAGCATTCCTCAGAGGATATGTTCTGTGGGTGCTCTGTGCCAGGGCAGCATTATTTTCCCTTCTTGACTAATGAGGGTTCACCACAGAGAAATAAATCACAGGGTTGTACAAAGTTTTTTGAAAGGCTCGACAGAACGCAACTTTTGAAAGCAAGCAGTTGGACCTTCATGAAAGTTCCCCTGGCAAGCAGTATGAGCCAGCATGTTTCCTGGGCTGGTCCCAGGCTGGTTGCTGATTGCCATGAAAGCCCTTTGGGAGCTCACCAAAATTCCCTACTTGAAAGGTCGTGAGTAGCTACCCATGCCAAACGCCAGGATTGTACAAACAGAAATCATAATCCAGGGCAAAGTCAAGCCCATAAGACATTATCTCTCAGCTAAGCTGGAAAATATTGTGTGATTTCTCACCCAGAGTCTAATAATACTCATTCAATCAGTCCTTTCCTTCAGTGCTGGGTACTGCTGAAGTTACCCTTTTATCTTCTCTCTCTCAAACAATACCACCATTTCTATTTAAAATGCAAGTGACAAAATCAAAATGTACCTCCAGCTTTTCATATCTGCATTTTGATTCTGTAATACCTCCAACTGCCTAGGTAAAGTGGTGAGTGCATCAGAAGAAATTTTCAACAGAAAATGTAAAAGATGCGGTTTCATTCTGCAGAGGTAACACATTTCTTATTGCAGGGTGTTCCGCAGTCTTCTGGAAAGAAAAACAGCAGAGTAACCTTGGAATAAAGTATCTGCCTTTGACTACCCTAGAAGAGAGTCCTCTTTGGTGATTTGAAAAGGCTGTGAAAAAGTGTCCACTTTACACTTTCCTCAAGTATGCACAAATGGGGGGCTTTTATCACAGTTTGTCTTTTGTTTTCTTGTAAATTTGTACTTGTGACTTGTGAAGGCCTAGAAATGAGTGTGTATCATGCCCAAAGTTTATATCCATCTGTCACCAGCACTAGAGGCTGCTGCATTTTAAATCACTTCAGCATACTGCTTGCACAGTGACTCAGCCCTGACAGGGGTGTCCACCCTGAGGATGAGAAAATGATTCAGTATTCATTAGTCTAACTTAATGCAGTCTCTCCTCAGCAGGAGAACAGCCAATCATGTGCCTTATCTGTGCCTGCTTCTGTGATTTATCCACTGAGGAGTGACCTACAATCAAGAACTTTACTTAAAACCTTTTCACAGGCAGCTATCTGCCAGTCTGGAGATAAAGCTAAGCTAAATACACCCATGCTAATTTCAGACTTTGCTTTTCTTACAATCTGAGAGCTTTCCATAAAGTTTTTGAATAAAATTAGTCAGACATACTGCTTATACATGTGTACAATTTTCATAAATCGAGGTGTTCTGTTTCCTGAACGGATCTTATGGGGGCTTTTTTTGTTTGCTTTTTTTTTTTTTGTTTGTTTGTTTTTGTTTTGTTTTGTTAGGTTTTTTTTGTTGTTGTTGGTTTGGTTTGTTTTGTTTTGTTTTTGTTTTTTGGTTTTTTTTTTTTTTTATTGAAAGAATGACACTGCTCTTAGTATATCATTCCAGAGATGTGTGCTCCAACCTGTGCAGGATTTCATGATGGTGTTGCAATGTAAAATGAAACCACTAAACACCCCAAGCCTTATGAACTTTTTTCATTTGTGAAGGTGGAAAAACAGTCTGCTTGACTAAAGAACAGAGAAAGAGACAGAGGGTCTAGTTCCAGTACATTCTTCTCAAATAAACCTGAAGTTGAAACATTTGGAAACTCCCTGCATCATGAGGCAAGTTAAAATGCTTTCCAAGGGTGTCTGATTTGATAACAAGCTGCAAAGAAGGGGAATAGAATGACAGACAAGTCAGTCTACCCGTAAAAAGAAGTCTTCTTTCTCTTCCCTGTGCTGACTTTTCCTTGTCAAACTTGTGTTTGCAGGAAGAGGGGTAGAAGAGCAATAAGCTGGTTTTTGTTTTTCTTTGCTTTGCCTTCAATACACTCCCGAATATGATTTTTTTTCCTAGCCTAGGTTAAGCTGCAGTTGTGGAAATAACATTTCCAACAAACATTCTGAATCTCAGTAGATTTTGCCCTGTAGCTTTACAGAGCCTTTAATTCAGTCAATATGTGACAGTTTCAGTTTAGAGAAGGCAGGACAGAATGCCTTGACCCACAGCAAAGGGTAAACAAGAAGGATCAGCCCTGAAGAAAACCCATTTTTAGAGGATTCTTTGGCCTTATGTAAATTTAAATTCAGAGAGAGGAAAAATTATTACATTTTTTCCTTGCCTCAGGGTGAAATTACTGGACTCCCAAGGAAGCTAGATAGATTTAGAAGATTCAGGTGCTTTCAAACACCTAGTCAATTTATAGATAGCAGTTTTTCATATAATCCCATGATTGAAGAATGAATGAATCTGACAGCCAGCACCTCAGTAAGGTAAGAAATCAGACTAATTTTTTTTCCCAATGTCAAGTCAGTGTCATTTTGGGAAATAACCTTATTTGGGATGAGTTTTCTGAGTTACTCATGGTTTCAAGAGAAAAAAAGGTAGAGAAAGCAGCTCATAATTAATATAAGCATAAACTTGTTTTGATTTGTTTCAATATTTCTTCCTTTTGTCAATTCCAAGCACTATCAGATAGAGTTAGCTTTAGCCATGAGATTAATTCTCATAATATTGTTTTTCTACGCATCATGTAAGTTATGAGATGTTTTTCAATAATCTTTTCTTAAATTTGGAGAAGTTTCTCCTGGCTCAAGAGTAATAGAGGGGTTTTGTTGTTGTTGTTTTGGCTTTGAGATTTCTTTGGTGCATAGAATGAAGTAGACCCCACAGCACTGAAGGTTAGTGATGGAATTGTATGTGCACTATACCATTTCTCTATCTTTTTTTATTTTTACTGAATTTCTACTGAGTGTCATACATTTGAAGTAATTTAGTTTCCTTGTAACTAACAGAACTTATGTTTAAAGTAGCTATTTTAATTTGTGTGTGTCTGTGTGTGTGTGTGTGTGGAAAGTAATTGTCTTTATTGTATTAGATGGTGAACTGGAAATTCCCAATGTCCCAAAGACGTCTTGAAGCCCTGGTTTTGAAAAAACAGCTTTAAAAATCTTGCTTAGCAAGAGTTTACTTCTCTGTAAAAACAACAGATGATTTGTATGCACCTGAACGTTACCATTTTTAAGACTGCCAGACAAAGCCGGTAATAATGATTTGTATGTCTGGTATGTATTGGTATTTTTGAACCTTCTGCTTCTCAGATAAGCAGATGGGAAATGGATGATTGCCGTGGAGCTCTATGGAAGCATATGAAGCATAAAGAAACATAAATAAAGTGGTGTAAACCAATGTGTTTAGCTAGCCTCCAGTTTTAACTCCTGCAAGCACTACAGCAAAGAGATTGGTAACATATACTGATTAAGGCTCAAAGGCAATAGTCAATCTGTAAACTAAGATGGACTATGTAGAACTGTGATTTTTATTTTACACTGAAAACGTGTAATTGTCAGCAATTAAAGCCCTAAGTAATATTTGAGTCAAAATCCCAAAGCTGAGAAACAACAAAGGATCTTTTTGCATTGCTATGTGGTTGTCCTTGTTTGTATGTAAGTGCAAACAGTACCTTTTTATTTTTAAGGTTGGTCAAGAACTGAGACAAATGGGGTGCTTCTTATGCTTATTTCACCTCAGTATGATAGAAAGCTATGGATATTTGATTTTGTAACCCATGAAGTGGCAGAAAATCATGTGGGAAATCATTTATGAGATACCTTTCACAAATGCTTTCTATCACTTATGTCATGTGAAAGTTGCTTACAAAATACTGCAGAAAAATGTTGAAACTACTGGTACTGCAAGGCCAGTGTGGATCAAGAAAGAACAACCACATTTTTCCTGCTTTACTTTCATAGTTATGGAGATTTTTTTCTCCTTTACCTGGGATTAAGTGTTTTGTTTTGTTTTTTAACCTGACAGAAGCAAATCAGACTGTGCTACTTCTACCAATATGTAAGTGCAGGAAAAAAGAATTTCAAGAAGAGTTTTCAAGTGCCCTCCAACTGACATTTACTTTTGTATGTGAAAATTAATTAAACTTTGGGCTATTTCCCACTTTAATTTTTTTCCTTTTCTTTTTTTTTTTCCTTTTTTGCAGAGCTGGAAGTTAGTCAGGCTGTTATTTGAGTTTTTATGAACACTGTCTGTTACTGGATTTCACCTAATGTCCAGTCAAGTTACCAGAATATCTATGGATGCTCCCTCATATAATTTAACTTCGAGCCCCATATTTTATCCACCAAGTGAAATTCTGTGCAATATTTCTCCTTGCTTAGCTTTACTGCTAAGCCATTTAAGAAATTAGATTTTTGGTGCATTTAGTGCTTCTTCAGAAAAGAAGATAATCACTCTAAAATCTATTGAGAATTATAACACTCACTGATGCAACATCTCTCTCTTCTTGTGACCGCTCATATTTAAATCTAAGAAATTTCATTGTCATATTTTACTGAATCTTTACACTCATCATGTGACTTTCTATCTTGTCTGTCTGTATAAACTTTTGAGGTTGCCCACAATAACATGGAATATCATGTAATTTTAGAATGCATTACAGAATCAATTTTTATGGCTGCTAGTTTAGCAATATTCAACTCTTTGATCTGAAGACTTTCATTCCTGCTGCTTAGGAGGATGAGGTTTGATTCAATGAGAGGCAGAAAATGTAAAGGGATTTTGTCATCTAAAAGCTGGGGAAAGTCATGTGTCTGTATTCAAGTCGATATAAGAAGAATATGATGTTAAAATTTAAAAAATAGTATTATGTCAAAAAATAATTTCTACAAAGATGTAGAAATAATGTTACTGTAGCCACTTCTTTTCCTTAGAAGAGGAAGACAAAGAGGAATATTACTTGAGTGAAATTCTTATTTTAAAATATTAACATTTTATAATTATATATATATATATAAAATGTATATAATATTACATTAAAAAGAAAAACAGGCAAAACCCTAAGCAATATATGCATTCCAGATAGATTGCGAGTGTATCCTGAGAATCCTCTGATCTCTCCTCATGAGTGCTGATAGGAGCAACTGTTATCTTGATGTCCATGAGAAATACTTTTCTCTGTGAAATCACATTGGCCCTACCTAGCTGCTTTCTGTAGCATATTCCTGTCTAAAGGGGGAAGGGAGAAAACCACAGATGCACCATAACTGCAACTTTACCTTATGAAATATATTCTGCTTTCCCTATGGATGAATTGCTCTGTGGAGTAGAACATTCTGGAATGTGCATTAAATTGCAGATTGAAAAGGATCAGTTCACAGTATATTTAGCATTATTACAGTTCCCATAGATCTGTATATAAATATCAATAGCTATCAGTGGCTCACTTAGATGTTTGCAACTTCTTTATTGATTATTGATAAAAAAATCTAGAATTCAAAATTGGACAGATACTTGAGAAGCTTTTCCATTTCCTCTTTGCAAGGGTTTAATTTCCTTTACTCATATATTTTTGTGCATTTCAAAACTTTCAAGGTCATAGATTCTCTTAAAGAGAGACTCCTCTTAAAAATAGATATGCAAAAGCAAAGAAAATCACTTCAGCAAATTTTGCTCCAACCTGATGGAATACAAATGCACATTTTTCAAGACAAAACAAAAAAAATCTTTGCCAATAGGTATTCTATTTGATATCTAAATGTTAATAATTAATTTATGCCTGTAGCTCAGATTTACAAGAGCCCATCAGCAGCTGTTTGGTCTTCACAGGACAGGGGAAATTCAAAGTCACCTGATGCAACTTGACAAACTACCATGATATCATACAAATGGCAGGGATCACCTCCTTTCCAATAATGGCAGCTTTTGAGCACTGTGAAGGCTGAAAAGTTTGGATCCACTTGTCTGTGAAAAACATTTCTTTTGCAGCAATGTGGTCTCTTCGCAGAGCAAAGAGATAAAAACATTCTGACAGACTGAGTCCTGGCTGAGACCAGGTACAAAGAGATAAGAAAAATTCTTATGTTTATGTTCATAGTGGATGAGTGTGTTCTGGATACAAATAGGTTTTTTTCATTTTTGGGTTACAAATTCTTTATGATATTGAACAGAATCTCCTAATAAATGTCAAGAAATCACACGGCTGCCATATCATTTATGGTTAACAGCACATAATGGTCATATAAACATCATGGTTCTCTTCATTTCCGTAGTTATTACTGGTAAAATAGCTGAAACATAACCAAACTGATAATTTCATATTAATAGATTCAGAACTGATGTTACACTGTGTACTTTCCCTCTCCATGGTAACCATGAATAGAATGTATAACTGTTTAAAAAAAGTTTAATTAATTGGATTAAGAATCAAAATTAAGAGCCAGAAGTAATAGTTTATTGATGCATCAATATCATCTGTGTCATAAAAATGAGTCATTACTTCTGTGATTAGATGAAGGGAAGATAGGATGTGTTCATGGACATTCTATTTTATTTAATCTGGTTTTGATGTGTAACATATAATGAAAAGTCTGGTTGACTTTTAAGGGGGATTTTCTTCTCTATGAATTCAGATGGTGTACAACCTAGATGATAGCCAGCAGAGATACAAAACAAAAGCAGTGATGTAAACACTTAAGAGGAGTTTGAATTTGGGCCATCTCCTACTGAACTGTGTAATCCTTGCTGTCTCTTTTCTCCACTTTTTTTTTCCTATATGTAAATTTTGCTACAGCATATCTAAATCAAGAAGGTTCAGACTTCCCATTTCCTCACAACCCATCTGCAGAACAAAAGACATGCTAGCACACTCATATCATTTTAATTAATAATTTATCTAAAATATGTAGGAATAAATAAGGCAAGAATAATCCCAGTCTCCAATGCTTTCCTTTCTCCTGGCATGTATGTTCTTCCACAGCTGTCTTTCCACCTTTGACACCCTTTTCAAGATTTATGTTCTGCTCTTTTTCTGTTATGACTGGCTGTAAATAAACTAGATCACTGTATTCCTGTCAGAAAATAACACCTGTCTTGATGACTTATAACTCTCAATTTTTGTTTCCTGTAGGCATGCTGTACACTGATCTTCTACACTAAAGTCAAACACTTTCCAGTGACCAGCTCACGTTGGAGCCACAGCCACCACTTCAGAGAGCAGAGGGAACATGGAGCTAAACACCTCTTAGTTCGACTGGGCTGGTTTGCATCTGTTTTTGGTTTGCTTTGAGCGCCAGTCACCATTGTCTAACCTTGCTATCAGAGTTACTGATGGTGTTCCCAGTCTCCTCCTAGGCTGCCTCTGTTGGTGTCAGCCAGGACTCAGTCTGCCAGGAGGGGTGGGAGACATTCAGGCTCCTCAGCTGTGGCAGGCACCTGCCCCACGGTGCCTGCAGGACCTGGACGAGGCAGGCAGGCATCCAGTGCTGGCCCCTGTGTTTGCTGCAAGAGCTCTTGTGTGGCAAGGTTTTGGTAATGAGGGAGGCACAGGGGTGGCTTCTGTGAGAAACTGCCAGAAGATTCCCCCATGGGCAACAAAGCCAATTCCAGCCAGCTCCAGGATGAACCTGCTGCTGGCCAAGGCCAAGCCCATCAGCAATGGTGGTAGTGCCTCTGGGATTACAGATTTAAGAAAGGGGGGCACTTCTGGAACAGCAGCCAGAGGAGTGAGAATATGTGGGAGAGACAGCTCTGCAGATACCAAGGCCAGTGCAGAAGGAGGGGCAGGAGTTCCAGCTGCCAAAGCAGAGATTCCCCTGCAGCCCGTGGTGCAGCCCTTGGTAAGGCAGGATGTGACCCTGCAGTCCATGGAGGTCCATGGAGGAACAGAGATCCACCTGCAGCCTGGGGAGGACCCCACACTGGGGCAGGTGGAGGCCTGAAGGGGGCTGTGACCCTGTGGGAAACCTGTGCTGGAGCAGGGTCCTGGCAGGAGCTGTGGCCCCATGGAGAGAGGAGCCCACAGTGAGCAGGTTTGCTCCAGGACTGGTGACCCCATGGAGAACCCACCCTGGAGCAGTGTGCTCCTGAAGGACTGCACCCTGAGGGAGGGACCATGCTGGAGCAGAAGAGCTGAAACCATGGGAAGGACTTAGATTTGGAAAGTTTGTGGAGGACTGTCTCCTGTTGGAGGGACCCCACACTGGAGCTTGAGAAGGGGAGAGCCTGAGGAGGGGAGAAAAGCAGAGACAATGTGTGATGAGTTCATCGCAGCCCTGATTCCTCATTCTCCTGCTCCAATGGGAAGAAGGAGATAGACAAAATCTGGACTGAGGTTAAACCTGGGAAGAAGGGAGGAGTGGACAGGGAGGAGTGGGAGGAGTTTAAGATTTAATTGTTGTTTCTTGTTACCCTACTCTGATTTGATTGGTGATCGATTAAACTAATTTCCCCAAGCTGAGTCTGTTTGCCTATGATGGTAATGGTGAAAGGTCTTCCTGTCCTTTTCTCAGTCCAAGAGCCTTTCATTATATTTTCTCTCCCCTGTCCAGCTGAGGAGGAAAGGGATAGAGCAACTTTGGTGGGCACCTGACATCCAGCTGGAGTCAACCCACCACACACCACTGACACAAAAACCACTTTCAAGGCAGACTTCCTCCACTGTTAGCAGCCACTAAACCAAAGCAGACCTCCCACTTCTGGATATACAACTGGCTGCATAAACCTCTCACAGAGAGCCAGTGTGCTCATTCCATCCAGCTGAGCTGCCTAAACACCTCCCATTGAAAGGGGCCTGTTTCCAGCTTGCTGTTTTCAGAGGGGCATCTTGGATAGGCTGTGTACTGGGAAGCCTACCTGTCCCAGGGCATATTGCCCTGCTGAAAATGCAGAGCTGTTCTAACAGGAGCTGTGGATGGGTGGGAGTAGCTGGTGGACAGCCAGATGTGCTGGTACAATGCATGAGAGTGTACTGGCTGCAGGGCCTGGCTATGACCCCAAGCAGAAGGGATTTTATGAGAGGACAAAAACAGTACCTGTTTTCTTGTACAGTGAGAAAATAGCAACTAGCAGTAACGCTAGCTATCTTGTTCTTCCACATTATTAACACTTCATTTTTCCCTGATAGCAGGAGATTGTACAAATGTAAAGTTTGAATAGATTGTCTCACTAAGACTGAAGTTAGGAACCAAGTTTCCTACCACCCTATTACAGTCCTACTATACAATGATATAGTCCTCTTTCTAGAAAGGAAATGCACCATGCAGTGCTTAAACTGTATTTAAAAAGATAATACCTACTGTTTATCTGAATTAACACTAAGGAAGATGATTTATCCAGCTGTGGTCAGTTTTAGGTTTTTTTTCCCAAGTTTACCTTTAGCATCATCCAAATTCTTCCACTTGCTTTCATTAGGGATCTAAAATTGTTACATCTAGAGTAAGAAAGGCCCAACAAAATCAGTGAGAAAAATAATGATTAAAAATATGTTGTATCCTTGACATCTAGAATTTATATTCACCAAAAGGATATGACCTCCTTTGCTCTTAAAACCCTTATAAATTTCTTTATGTTTTAAACTTTGATTCCTTTATTGACTTCATTCCACTGTACTTTATTCAAGGATAGAAGGCCTGCACAAGTGTGTAGAATGGTTTTGATGGCATCTTTGTATAAAAAAAGGTCATTGTTGTTATTTTTTTATGAAGGAAAAAGAAAAAGGCTTAGAGGCTTTCCGTGCTTCTAAGCAAAATTTTCCTCTCACAATCTATGAAAATATTTTTGTGCTTCACTTCCCTATAGAAAGTATTCTCTAATTCCATCTAGTAGGGATAAATTACAGTGCCATCTGAACAGGAAATTATTCAAAATCTCAATTTTGGACTAGCTAGAAAAGCAAAGATGAAATAAGTGTTCCAGGGAAATATTTAACAGTTTAAAAACAGATTTTGAAGCACCAGATTTTATTCCAAAACTTGATATTCATATGTAGGTGAAATCAATATGCTAGGCTGGAGCCTCACATTGTATTGCCATCGTCATCATCTGTTTGTATTACCTGAGAGCCCTGGAGTCTCCATTCAGGGTTAATCAGTGTATAAAAACCAGATGTTCCCTGCCTCAAAGGATGGATACAGACAGGATACAGACAAAGGAGCAAGAGAAGAGTGTTCAGCAGGAGACATAATGGTATCATCACAGCACCACCAGATGGATATGATATCAGTAAGAGAACTTGGAGGTGGGCAATACATTAGAAATAGCTCTGCAGAAGATTCACCATGGTCAAAGGGACAACACATGGACTAAGCCAGAAGTTTGAAAGCATTGTGTGCAGAAGTTGTGTCAGATGTACAGGAACAGCAGAGTTCAGGAAAAAATCACTCTCCAAAGTTTATGAAACTTATTAGTGATCCAATATAAATTTAGAATGGAGTTCAGTGCTTCTTGTTTCACTCAAACACTACCAATTCTGATCGTCACCAATACTCAGATACTCAAAAGAGATCACAGAGTCACAGAATGGCTGAGGTTTGGAAGGACCTGTGGAGGCCATCTGGTCCAGCACCCTTGCTCAAGCAGGGACACCAACAGCCCTTTGTCCAAGAACATATCCAGATAGTTTTTAATACCTCCAATGATGAATACCTCCACAACATCTCTGGGCAACCTATGCCAGTACTTGGCCACCCTCGCAAGGAAACTCCTGCATTTCACCTTGTGCCCATTGACAGGACCTTTGTTCTGGTACTGTCCCTTGCCACCACTGAAAAGAGCCTGGCTCCTTCTTCTGTACACCTTCCCTTCAGGTATTTACACACACTGAGAAAATCCTTATGAGTTTTCTCTTCTCCAGCCTGAATGGTTCATATTCTCAGCTTTTCTTGATATGAGAGATGCTCCAGTTTGAGTCTATTAATCTTCCTAGTGGTGATGCACTTGACTCCTTGCACTGTGTCCAAGTCTCACTTGCACTGGGGAGCTCAGCGATGAATTCAGAACTCCAAGTGCAGCTTCCCCAGTGTTGAGTAGAGCAGAAGGATAATCTCCCTTGACCCACTGGTAACACTTCTAACACAGCCCAGGACACTGCAAGTTACTGTTACGAGGGCTGTTCAGTGTTTGACAGTAGGGGAAAAAAATGGGCTTGAGATTTTAACTTTTAAACTTTATTTTTTAAAATTATTTTTTGTGAGATTTTAAGGGGAAGATATTAAATCTATACTAGACCAAGAGGAATACAAGGTCCTTAGATATGGGATTATAAACCAGTCCTTTTAAGGGCCATTTGATAGCAAGCTGCCACTCCATAACAGGTTTTTATCAGCAGTTAGAAAAAGGTCAGAAGTATAGAAAAGTCATAGAATCATAGAATATGCTGAGTTGGAAGGCACCTGCAAAATTCGTGAAGTCGAAACACTGCCTCTGCACAGGACACCCCAGGAGTCACACCATGTGCCTAAAAAGCATTATCCAAATGCTTCTTGAACTCAGACAGGATTGGTGCTGTGACTTTGCACAGTAGCAAGTGCTCAAACACCCTCTTGGTGAAAAGCCTTTCCTTTTATCCAACATAAACCTCCCCTGAAACAACTTCAGGTGTAACTGCATTTCTCTTCACACAGAAAAGCAAGGCACAACTTCCCAAGGATATTTTCTGGGATTCACATTCTCTGAACCTCAGAGAAAGAAAAAACAATTCTTATCTCAATTGCTGCGCCTCTTGTTGTTCACAAGTGGAATGTATTGTGGAAGGTTGTTTACCTGAAGGGAATTGGAAATTGGATTCTGGTGTGAGTGTTTTGATTCACTGACCAATTGAATCCAGGTGTGTGTGTCAGGACTGTTGGCTGACAGTCATGAGATGCTGTGCAGTGGAGTGCAGTGGAGTGCTCGGCAGATTCAGTTTAGAAGTAATGTAATATAGTATATAATAATATAGTATAGTAAAGTAATTAATTAGCCTTCTGATATTATGGAGTCCTCCTCATCATTCCTCTCCCGGATGTCGGGGGTGCCCTGCTTTTGCCATACTTCAGGCCATTTCATTGAGTCCTATCACTGGTCATGAAGAGGTCACTACCTGCCCTTCCCCTTCCCTTGTGAGTATGTTGAAAAGTGCAGTGAGATGTCCCCTCAGTCTCCTGCTGAACAAATAAAGTGTCCTCAGCCACTCCTCACACAGATTTACCTCAAAGCCCTTCACCATCCTTCTTGTTCACCTTTGGGCACTCTCTAACATCTTTCTTATATGGTGGTGACCAAAACTTCACACAATATTCAAGGTGAGGCTGCCCCAGTGCAGAGCAGAGCAGGACAATCCCCTCCCTTGCCTAGCTGGTGATGGATGCTGTGCCTGATGCACCCCAGGGCAAGGTTGGCCCACCCTGGCTGCCAGGGCACTGCTGACTCAGGTTCAACTTGTCATCAACCAGGAGCTCCTGGTCCCTTTCCGTAATGCCGCTCTGGCCTCTCATTCCCCAGTCTATGCACACAACCAGAGTTGCCTCATCCCAAGTGCAGAATCTGGCACTTTTCCTTGTTAAACTTCATACGGTTGGTGATTGCCCATCTGTCTGATTTGTCAAGGTCTCTCTGTAGGGTCTCTCTGTTCTCAAGGAATTGACAGCTCCTCCCAATTTAGTGTCATTGGCAAACTTACTTAATAATATTTTGAATACTAAGTTACATTAAGTTGAAAAGCAAAATTCTCCTTTTGAGAACATCCATGCTGTTTTTATTCTCAACTATACCAAGCATTTATTGTTGCATTAATCTTCTGTGAAAGGAAAATAAACAGTGTGTTAAAAGGTGAAGTGGATTATTCCGGATACTGAAAAATGTTTTCAAGACATTTTTGAAATAGTAAGTGCTTTCACACCTCACTGACCACAGTTTTTGCAAGTAAAACTAGTAGCTTTTAGGTCGCATGAATTAATATACAGTGGTAGCTTTTACAACTTCTTATACCTTGCCATATTTATCTCTCCAAAATATTTCAAAATGTAACACATTCAGTTGTAAATGTTGATCTCTATTTAGTCAGAATGATTAAGTGACGGTCATTGTAGCATGACTCATTGCTTCTGAATAGGAACATTTTCACAATATTATCTTTGTTATGAAGTGCAGTTATGATTCACGTAATTCCAAGTCTTCTTCAAGTGAGGATAGTTATGATTACATTTGGAATACTTCATGCTACTTGGTGATTTACTGGTAGTGAGCTCAGTACTTACGCTGTTACTTTCTAAAGGAGGAAAATAAAAGAAAGGTTGACTGCATTCCTTAGAGATTGGTGCTGCCAAAACCATATGTTTTCATTAGATGTAAATGAACCTCCTTAGAGGAAAATTCTTCAAAAATTCTCTCAGAATCTTTCCACAAAGACCAGGAGGTTGCTGACTCATTTGGTCTCGTACAAGGTTCTGACAAAGACACAGGTTAAAGTCATAGGCAGAGCTTCACTCTTCAATGGAGCTTTGATTTTACATATGTCACTAGCTCTGAAGGAACATTGCAATAAAAGAGTTACCATAAAACTTGTCCCTATTGAGCTGAATTATCTGAGCTGATGTTTGAAACAGAACAGCTGAGCCCAGCTTGTGTACTAATATTGGTATCTGAGATGGTGTTCCTGCATCTGTGTGTGATCTAACCTAGCTTTTTGCTATGCTGACCTTGTGCGCTATGTTCAGTGTTTCAAAGGTAGCTCAATATCCAATATCCTATTTCTATCCCTTCAAAATGCTGTTCTAATAGTAAAGAGAAATAAAATCTTCTTAATGACTTGATTAATCAGAGCTGGCAGCATCAAGTGAAGTATATGTTTTAGACAACCCTAAATAGATTTCTTTTGGTTAGTCTATTAAAGTAAATAAATGTAAATATGCTATCAGTTTTAGAGCATACTGATCTACACTTTTTTTTTTTTTTGCCAAGTAAGAATGTGAGTCTTGAGACAATCAAAGCATTCCAGGTGTGCTTGAAATGGAAAGGTTTTGACCTTACCAAAAAGCAACATTTCATCTTTTTCTTCCTCAAAATAAACAGACACATTGACAGACATCAAGGGAACTGCTGAATTTTAAGGATGTCATATTTTCTGAGAGAAAAATAACATTCTTGACTGCCATTTTTTGACCACTACTCCTTCAGATCTTTTAATGTGCACTTTTTAATGTCAGAGAGATGCCTCTGCTTGCCTTATGTAAGGCATGCCTAATATACAAGTTAGCTCTGCATTAGTTCTGCCTTCTACATAATGAGTCAATTCAAGAAGGAGTTGCATTTGTCATTTATGTGTACCAGAAGGTGTGAGCATGGACTGAACTGCCTTTCTTTCACAGAATCATGTTCACTTTCTCTTCAGTCCACTTCCATGTCACTTAGGCTGTAACTTAATTTTCGTAAATTTCATACTGGGCACATCTTGCTTAACCTCACCAAGTAATAGGGAGCTACTTAATCAGTTTAGCTGCCTCAGACTTCTATGGGAATGAAAAGAATATGTTTCTTCAGTTGTTTTCATTAATAAAAAAAAAAAAATCAAAACTAACATCTCTGATAACACACAGAATGAGACCTAGTCATAATGTTGAGGCAATCAAGAAATTCTTTTGCAATGCAGTTTGACAGAAGAAAGTCCACAGCTTTTTTAATAGCATTCAATCTACAGAAAGTATTTCATCTATGTAGAGCAATAAATACAACTACACTTGCAACACTTCTGGACGTCTCATTGCACAAGAGACAGGGACAGATTGAAAGAAATCCAGGGTAGAAAAAAAAGTGATAATTCACTTGCAAAACAGACTTATGGAAATATTAGAAGGGCTAAATACATACCAGTTAAGCCAAAGAGGAAGTAAATGGAGACAGAATTCCACTGCTATTTAAATAATGCAGAGACAGGAGATGGGCATATGACATATTTGTTTGCCTGGTCTTAACCCTGACATAGCCACATTGAGTTTAAAGCCACAAATGAAATATTTAGGACAATGCCAGGAAAAGTCCTCAGCCGTGTCACTCAAAGTACTGGGCTGTGCTGGACTGGTTATACCACATCAAGGTGCAGAGCTACAAAAAAATGGACTCCAATATAATCAACCAACCCCCTCCAAACTTCAAAAAATCCACCACAATTCAGAAGCAAAACAAAGAACTGCCAGAGTAAAGCTCCTTAGCTACACAATGGGGGCAATTTCTTGCCCCCATTGTGCAAGAAATTAATTAATTTCTTGCACAAATTAATTTCTATCACCTAAGGTTTTGATCTAGTTGTTTTCTTAAAAGATTGCTGTCAACATGGTAATGTACTGTAGTGATCTTTCCTTCTATTGATTGAATAAAGCTTCCTTCTCAGGAGGTACTGACAATAAAATAGCAAATAAGATTTATTTTCTGGAGAGTCCTCAAACTCTCATCTACATCTATGGGACATATACAATAACAGAGCAAACATCACTGCATCCTGAAAGTTTATCCCTTCAAGTTCCAAGACTTAATTCCTTCCAGTCCAAACACTAGATGCACTGAAAAAATTTGTCGTAGTACAGAGATGTTGAGAAAAGTTTTGTAAGAGGAAGGTACTAAAGCTACATATTGTTCCTTATACACAATTTATCTAGGAGTCTTTCTGGATCCTGAAAAATTCTGAATATTCACAAGGTTCATCTCCAGTGTTCTGAGAAGATCTAATTTTTAAAACTTCATATAGAAAGTGTTTGCTGAAGTATAATCAGTACAACATCAATAAGAATACTTTTTTCTAAAGAAATGTTCTAAAATATTTTCTAGTAACGGCCATGACTTGAAAAGAATTCTCTTGTCACAGGGATGTGATTAATTCCTTCTATTTTGTCTCTCAGGGAAGAATTCATAATGTCATATTTTTTTCAGGGAGTCAGAAAGAAAAAGAGCTAAATCCTTCCAATCTTATTGCAGTCATGGGACCAGATGCCCCAGAAGGATAGCAATAATCTGATCCATAGTTGTGCTGATTTCTTCTTCTGCAAGTGCCCTCTCATTTGTGGGATATACCAAAGGAAATCAATAAGCATTACCGTGATCCTATATTAGCTTTGTATATTAGCTTATTAGGCGAAGCAGAAATACTAATAATAATTAAAACAATGCTTTATTCCAATCAGCAGTTTGTAGTGATGGTGGTATTTATTCAAAGTATACAGAAATGTGACTCAGTTATCCTTGCTGAGAAGTTCTGCCATGATTATTAATTGTTATTTTAACATAACAGGAAATTTAGCTTAAAGCAAACGTATAAATTAAAGCCCAGATATTGAAGGAAGATGTCATAATGATGAGAGAATTGCACTTAAAGGCAGACAGATGGAAGATGCTCAAGGGGGCTGCTCAGCAGGACAGTGTACAAGTGAGTCTTGCTTGCACAGACTGGACATCTGTGTGTGGCAGCTCAGCTCTGTCTTTCCAGAAAGGAGGCCCTAAGCTAATGAAAACTTCTGCCAACAGCAGCCTACACAAACCCATTTGGCTGCCAAGCTGCAACAACATCAGGCTGTGAAGTTGTTTTTCCCTGTTGTTGCCAGACTTATGAAGGGATTCTCACTTTAATGCCTTTTTTTAATTTTAATTTTTTTCTAACCACAAATTAGCAAAAATCTATTTTCTTTTAATTTCCTGTGACAAGACCTATGGGGCACCAGTGCCAACAACACACAGAGCTCTACATCTGCATTTTTATTTTACAGAGGAATACAACCCAAACAAAAATAATAATCAGTGAATACATGTTTTTCTGTTACAAGCTAGGTTGGCAGGGGTCTTGTTTTCTATGACAAGCCTTCATAAACAGTCAGGAGAGACAGCTGTGCTCAGAATTGTGCACCTGTAGCATAAGTCCTCTCCCTCTTCCAGCTGATTAGGGGTAAGAAGATTTAAACAAGGAAAATAATATTGGCAGTGGTTTTTAATTCCATAGAAAAATAATAGAAACATTAAACATGCTGAGCATTGTCTCAAAGCCTATTAGAAAGAATTATCAGCTTGAAAGCAATTTAGAAGTACACACATTATATAGTACACTGACCGTCAACAAGCAATCATACTGCCTCAAGTTGAGAAATCACAGAAGTGAAGAACATCAGTGGGGAAGTGAAGCCAGCTAAAGCCTGGATGAGAAAGGAGGAGAGTTAAAGTCAATGTATTGACTTAACTGAACTGACTCTGAAAATTCAACACCTGCCTTCAGCTCTAAGATGTTTTAATGCAAATGCCATAGGTTGCTAGCCTACATTATTTTAGGATACAACTGCCAGTATGGATCCTGTTACTGAGGAGCCTAAATGTTTATAGTATCCAAAGGGGCCCAAATATGCCTTTGTAGACCTAATTTTATAATGGTCATTACCACTATTCGGTCACTGAGGTGAGATACATGCTAGCTTTTCCCCCAGAAGTTCTATTTTGGTGTTATTTTTAAAGAAGTGTTTTAAGTATTAAAAACGGTTGTTCCCCTTTATTGGGTCCCAGTAGAACTACTTGTAGCCTTAACTTTCTTGGGGAACAGGTAGCAAATTTAAAAAGAAATCTCTCTTGTTTCAATTAATTGCCCCTATGCTAGAGTTTTCTTTATGCCTCCTAAGAACTCACATAATACTTTTAGTCTCTGGTCTGCACCATCTTGTCTTTTCTTAAGACTGCCTTAAATCTGGGCTTTCTGCAGGCTCAGTATCAGACAAGGCTCTTCTGCATTTGCCACGTGATGTTCGCGTACGTCCCTAAGTCAGCTGTGAGCCAGCCACGGGCAGGCAAAGGCCAGGAGACTGTGCTACTGAGGAGCTGCCACCAGACTCACACAGCCCACCCAGCTGCACTGCTGCTCTTGCTCTTTTCCACCGGTCCCAGATGACAAGCCCTCACTGTTAGCCCATTACCTGACTGTGCAGCTTCTCAGACATGTGTGGTTCCATGCACTGTTAAAGACTCCACAACATTACAGCTGTTCCCCACACCAGCTTGGCAAGCCAGAATGCAACATGTTAGCTTTGATGCAGCACAAATTCATGATGCTCAGGTAATGCAAATTGGCACTCCGTCTCTGTGTTCAATGAGGGGTGAATAAATGCTTCTAGGTGCATAATAGAATTTTTAACTGTCACTTCCTGTCACTGGAGTTTTTCTGAGCAGCAATGCTGGAAAATCTTTACAGTGGAATCACACCTCCACGAGTTACTTTTGGCTGTGGCCGCTGCAGAGCTGTGCACCATCTGTCATGAAGGCAGCAGAGAGGAGCCTTGGAACAACAGCCCAGACTCATGTGGGAAACACTGGCATTGGCTACATGACAGAGCAACTGGGAGCTTCACAGCTTCCTATTGTAACCTCCTGAGAAGTGACAGCAGAGCCACTGCACAAAACAGATCTGGGCTCTCAAGCAGTTGAAACAGCAGAACAATGAGAAAAGTTGTGGCAGGCAATTCTTTGGTCTTGTTTATACAAGTACCCCTAATCTATTCTTGCAAACGAGAGCAGATCCTATGCCTCGAAGTGCTTTTTCTCCCCAGACTCTTACACCCTGCCATAACAAAGATGTGGGTAAAAAAGTATTTTGGCACAGAGCACATGTTTGTGAATGACAGTAACACTCCTGAATGCTCTTATTAATAATGGAATATGGGAGAAATCAGGTGTGCATAAAAAAGATACACATGAAGGATTTGTGGTAGCTTTAAGCTCTATCTACTCAGAAATCAAAGAAAATAAACTGTGAATTTACAGCTAATGTCTCCATTTAGTATAGTTTAGAATGCTGAAATTGAATCTCACGTGCTGTGTTGTATGTATTTCAGGCTTCATTATCTATGCAATGGGAAATTAGCAGCAGTTACTTAGGGCCCAGCAGGATATTTGGCAGCTGTTTGAATCAGGAGCTGATCATCAAGTTTAGAGAGTTGACTAGAAAAGAGAAGAGACTAGAAAAATCCTATAGGGCTACAATGCAAACAAAAAGGCTTAGTTCAGAGCCTTGTGAAATCAGAGAGAAATTTTCAATTAATTTCTTAGTGAGTTGTGTAGACCTTTAATAAAGATTCATATGATCTGAGTAGGACCTAACAATGAGAGTGAAATGGCTATGAAATATACAGGACTGGACAAAAGTATTTTTTCAACAAAGAAAGAAATCACCTGGAGAGACTCTGGAGTTTGTAGGGGTTGGAGGAACAGCTGGATTCCTCCCATGATTTACCAGAGGATGGTAACTTTACACATAGGATTGATTTTATAGAGCTTCTTTTAGAGAAAGATAAAAAATGTGCTGGCCAGTCATAGATGGTTGTCTAGGTTTTATCTGTAGTCAGGAGCAGCCATGTCCCTGTATTTTCCTCCAACAACAAAAGAAGACAAGATGGCTATCCTATGTTGCAAATCTTAAAGGACTAAGTTTATGTACAAAGAGTGAAACTATCTGTTGTTACTAAGCAGTGACGCTTAAAAGACCATTTTGAAGAACTCACAAGATAATCCAGGATCTACTTCCTGGAACCTGTTGAACATTGTCTTTTTACAGATTGAGTTGTGATTTTGTAATTGCATCTCTTTTAGAGAACCGTTTACTTAAAAGAACAAAATTACATTCAATTGCACTTTTATTAGATAAAAGAAAAGCCATTTTCTGCAAAAGTGGCTCTTTAGAAAACACTGACATTGTAATTGTCTTTGTTTACCCTGCTGGACAGAGCTTAACCAGGTGGAAGCTTCCTAATGCAAATAGCAATGATGAGAATTGGTGAACATTTCAATCTAGTCTTCATAACTTGTCTTCATTGCTCTGAGAAGGCATAGTAGGAAAAAAAAAATCTCATAAATGTAAAGCAAGGCCTTAGGCTGGGCATTTGGAGAGAGGGTGGTGGAAATTACCTGTAAGAAGTGGTAAGAAAGCCAAGAGATTTCTTAGGGAAGTGTCAGCATTGGACTTTTTTGGAAATCACGTTATTGGCAACTGATCTTAACTTTGGACAGATGGATGGTTCTTTAAGGATCAGAATCTTCTGTCAGAAAGGAGCACTTTGAACTCGGGATAGTGATCTGTTATAGAGACATACAGCCTTGATTTATTTTCCTACTCTCAGCCAAATGCAAATTAAACAATTGAGTACAAAGATAAGCCATTGTGATGTGTTACACAGAGCACTTCCATTATATCTAGACTTAAACTGTGATAAGTCTTGGATAAACAAAGATTTACCTTGATAATGCAGTTTGAGAGTTCTCTACCATGCTGGGCAGATGGTTACCTTGCAAGCCTCTGCTTAACCAGCTCCAGTTATAAACTATATCTCAACACTTTTTCAGTAGTCACAACTGGTTTTTAATGTCGCAGACCCAGACAAATAAATGGGTTTGATATTCTCCTGCTTAGACAACAATGAAAAACCACTCACCTTGGCCAAAAATTATTTAATCAAAAATGGTATATACATTGACAGATATTTGATACTTCTTCCAGATTATCTTCTAAGTATCCTCTTGCATTTATCATATTGAATATGCAAGACGCATTGCAACCTCTTGCTGTTAAAAGGCCCATTAACAGACATCAATGCAAAGAGAAAAAAATAACTGTGTCATGTTTAAAGACCTCTACTAATTTACATGAATTGGCAAAAAAATGGAAAATATTATTTAAATGTAAAAATGAAACAGTGGTGTAGTGGCTAATAGTTAAATTATGTTTTAAAAAAATGTATGAAGTTGAGTGCCTCGCAAGGCTAAATGGCTAAATTTTAGCTACTAAGTGGTGAAAATACTAATATCAAGCAAAAAAGTCTGCTGTAATGAAGAAGGGCAAGGGTTAGGAATTAAAAAGAATCTCATAAAATATAAGCTGTTTCCACATGATATGATGATATAAGGCTCTGTGAGATATAAGGTGCTCTGATAATCCTTGAGGAGTGATTCCACTTAATCCTACTTTATGCCACTTTATTTATATATTTTCTTGCTTCACCTGCTTGTAGCAAACATTAATACTGATAAAAACCTGTATTTGTGATGCAGTGCACCATGATCAGAAAAAAGAACACTTTTAATAAAGTTCGGTGATTGAAATGCCTTCTAGCAGATAGTACACTTATATTTTTTCCAACCTGAACTGTAGCATATACTACACTTCTAAAATTCAAAGGTGCTGCAGTATCTCTTCCTTACACCTCTCTTTAAAGATATAGTCACTGGAGTGATAAGGCTCATTTAAGCATAGCATCTTCGAAGAGAAGTAAAAATGCTACATAAAAAAACAGCTTCTGAATTCTGAGGGCAAAACTTGACATGAAGTAAGAAAATTTCAAAATAAACATTCATTTTACCTGTGGATCTATCTTGTAAAGAAAGTCACCTCTTTTTTTATCAACATAATAAATCTTCACGCAAGTACTTTAGTGTGACCATCAGAAAACTGAGAGCAAATGTATCTCCTACACTGAAAAATGAAGAGCTAACTGGACCAAGCTGTTGTGGAAGTGAACAGCTGCCAGTTTTGGAGCATTGTGCCTACATGTCCTATCTCACCCTTCTTGTACTCATGGATCTTCAGTCTGTTTAATCTAGATAGCTGAGGGCAAAACTCAAACTTGATTCCTACAAAGTGTTTCAGGCAGCCGAACATGGCTTGCTGATACCACAAAGGAACAGAAAAATTATGTTTTTCAAGCCTCTCTTGAAACAAGTAATTTATTTTTCTATTTTAAACTGAAGTTTAATCAAATCAAACCATGTTAATAGGGGTATCTTCACCAGTTCAAAAATTTGACTTAAAGATGGGTGGTTTCCCTGTCTTGGTTTGAAAAGACAGGTGTCTGCTAAGGAAGGCAGGAGCCTCTCTTGAAATGGAAAATGTAAACTCCCTCTTTCTGAATGATTACAATTTTGAACTTAAAGGGCTCTCAGGCAAAGATATGGGAGTAGGAATAACAGTTACTTATTATGAAAAATAAAAATAATTTTTAAAAAAGCACAGTAATACAAAACAACTGACAGAATCAGAATATGACCTGACACGCAGGCAGGGTGCAGGTAGCAGTCTGATTAAAGGGTGTCTGCAGCCCTCCTGCAGCGACAGATGTGCTTCTGTTGAAGCAGTGATCTGTAGAAGGGTGTAGTTTTCCTTTGAAGGTCTGGTGGTGGTGTAGATGGGCCTGGGAATCCAGTGGGAAAAGGCTGCCTGTGGTACTCCAACTCTCAGATCATATCCAGTTAGGAATGCTTGGCTCCTCCCCCCTGGCGGAGCATCTCACAATGGAACGATGTAATTTTATCAGTCATGCAGCGAGACTCAGTGGCCCATTATCAGGAGATCCCTCCCTGAGAGAGGATGTGTTGTGGGAGAGATAAAGAAAACTGCCCCACCTGATTTTAACAGGTGGCCCATTAACAGAAGATAACTGCCCCACCTCTAACAGATGGCACTAGAATACACACCCCCCGCCACATCTTGCATTTGCAACCTAAGGCATTTCTTTAGAAGCATACTACCAAATTAGACACTCCTACTCAAAGATATAAAAAAGTAGAACTTTTTCCACATGCAATTTTGTTATATAGATCATGCAATATAATTAAAGAAGTCTAAGACATTACTGCATTGTTAGAAAACGTTGTTAGAGGATTTTTAAAATTTAAATCTTTTGCTAAAATAGAAATTTGATGGAAATTTTACCTGGTTGTAAAATTTGTCAGTGATATTTCCAACCATTTGTTTTTGATAAAAATACCTCCTGAATGCTATCAGTCCTTCATATAATCTTTCCATATCTGCATAGACAAACTAAATACTGACACAAACAGGTTGAGCTTTTAGGCCCGGATTTACAACTCCAAGACAGGTGGTGACCTCATCTTGAACCATGCAGAAGCATAAATGGGATAAGAGTCCACAGGTTATCCTCCAGGTAGTATTTTTGGTAAATTAAGACATGCCATAGAACAGAGACAGGGGTGAAATGTGCTACACCCACAGTAATTAAATTGGTCCATTTTCTTCTTAAAAATCTTTACATGAAAGGTCTGGTAGATACCATAAGTACTTTAACAGTGATACAGACCTTTCCCTCTGGGAAATTCTGATCTTTGGGTACAGCCAGACAAAAGTTTTACTGTAGGACTCATTAAGGAGTTAACTTCTAACACAGTAAAAATATACATGACCTATATTAAGACCTAATCCATGGGAATTTATCACAAAATTTTCTCCTTCACTACCAGACAGGAGCTCTTCATTGTGTAAACTGGCAATTACTGCCATGCTGGTCTCATGACGTGTGTCTAAATCAGCTTAGTGTGCAGAGACTCTTCTCTCAGTGCCAGTGCCAGGCACATACCGGATGCTGTTTAAGTGCTAAAGAGAGTCACACAGATGATATTTGGGACAGTGATCTGCCTGCTATTTATATTTCAAACTGAGTCAAACTAAATGGATTTCTGAAAGCCTCTTAAGGAAGATTTAAAGAAAGAAACAAAATGAATAGAAGAAACAAAATTAAATTAATGGGAAAAAACAATGCAGAAAGATGGGAGGTGTTTCACTTGAATACTAGTTATGCGCCACAGTTTACCGACATTGGACAAAAGAACAAAACTTAAAGATAAAAAAAGGAAGGAAATGGAAACTATCTTCACTTGGGAGATTCTCACTTTCCAGATTCCAGCAAGGATAGCACATTATTTTGCCTTAGGCCTATACCTCAGGGTTTCCAGCAGTACAGACATGAAAGAAAGATGCTAACTAACAGAAACTAGAAGGGAATTTCTAACAAAGCGCTAGCAGCTGAACACTGTAGGAATAGTCTTATGGCCCCACATCACATACAGGGCCTGAATTGTGCTAAACTTATCAAAACAAGCAAGGAAAGGAGATCTGTGAATTCACATGGACAAGGACAGCATATGCTTCTGTAGCCACTGCAGTTCTTTTGACTGTCACATCTTCCTTCTGACAAAGCTGAAGGGTGTACATTTTCTGGCCACCAGGTAAATTGTTTCTGTTTATCCAAAAATAAAGTGATGGCAGGGCTGAAACCTTAGCACAGCACTAGCTCCATTTGAGAAAGGATGTACAGAGAGTCTGTAGGAAAGCAAGATGTAGCAAAATATCTTCCCTTGAGAAGGGCAAACTTTAACTGAGAGTTTAAATCTTTAACATGGCCAGCTAACTATAAACTATCTGAGACTTGTTGGAAAGATGCACTGGCTGTCAATTTGAAGAAAAAGCCAGTGACATGCATATGATTTCACAACCTGAGGCTTTGTTTTAAAAATGCTGAAATAAATATTAAAACAGCATCTCTTGAAAAGTGCTTCTTGTAAAGAATACTGAGAAAAAAAGTAACTTAATTTACAAGTACAATTGCTTGATATTGCCAAGAATCCTGAATGCTGTACCTGCAGATCTTCTTACACTTCATAGTAAATGAGGCTCATATGCTGCTAAATGCATTCCTATTAGAACTGGGTAATATTTAATGTATCTGGAGTATCATTCTGTTTTTACCTACTTTTTTCCTTGAGTAAATGTATTTAATTATCACTGTGAGTCAATTCCTGTGAGACATAAAGGAGAAAATGATACTGAAGTAATTTACATTAACGTACCTGAGTCATCCTAGAAATTCCCTAAAAATAAAGATATCCTAGAGCCACAATGCCTTATCAATGAGATATTGCAATAGGGTCCTTAGTAGTTTTAAGACTTATTGATACCTCTGTGTCAATTCAATTTTTTAAGGAGATTCAAGTTTCCTAGGAAAACTTTGCTTATTTATATGTTGCTTAAATCTCACTCACCCACAAGTCACCTTTTTTCCTAAATCCTTAAACAAGTGTGATTTTGAGAGTTTTTTCACTGCTCTTTTTACAGAAGTGGGCAATGTGCATTTAACATTAGTGCCACTTAGTCTAAGGTTTGCTGAAGCACAGCTTTTGCCTGCTGAAGCATACACAACCTTTAAAGTTCATCTACCAGCTTTTGGAGACTGTTAAAGACTCACCCTGCTTAGCAAGAGTTTTGCTTACCATCTTGTATTCTTCACCATTTCTTTCCCTGACACTCCTAATGCTGAATTTCATGGGAATAGCTCTGTAGATCAGTATTTGAAATAGAATTATAACCACAGAACCAGTGTTAGAGCTTCAGACAAAAAAGCAATAGGCGGAAACTCACTTTCCTCTCTTAGGAAAGAATGGAAGTGTTGAGTTGAGCATATTTTCCAACCAATCACTTATGAATACACTGTTGATTAAAATAAAATAAAATAGTACAAAATAAAATAAAATAGTAAAAAATAAAATAAAATAAAATAAAATAAAATAAAATAAAATAAAATAAAATAAAATAAAATAAAATAAAATAAAATAAACACCCATTTCACAACATATTGCAAAAATGCAGTATTTCTATTGACAGTTTAGGATTAAATTTTTGAGCCACATCCCTTGTGGACTAAAACACTAGTTCAGCAGCCACCAAACCAAATGGTCTGTCTTCCTACAGGTCAGTGCCCTGTGGGTGATTGTTGTGTTAGAAGGTGCAAGATATACCAAAGTATTTGGAGGCTGTTTATTAGACCAAGCATTGCTTGGTGAGCTAACATTAGCCTTTCTTTACTGGACCTACTGCAACAGTGTCACAGCTCCAGAAGACTTGACAAAGTTAAATAATTGTGAAAGCTTCAGTTTCCTGCCAAATTTAGTTGAAATTGGTGGCTGCTACTACAACCAATACTGCTACTACTATTACTATGACTAATAATCATAATAAAAAGGTTGAGATTTCTTTTTAGTGTGAGAGCAGGCATGAAAGACAAAGCAAAGGACTATATGCAGTTTTCCAAAGAAAATGTGATTTAATTCCCCTTTCCTTCATCTGCCCACCAATGTCTTAAACTCCATCCTGAATGATATTACAGTTAATGTCAGCGATTTTACAGCTGTTAACAGGCATGAAGATTACAGCTACTTTCAACTCATACTGTTTGATGTCCATTAGCACACTATCATCACACCATACCTAACAGAAGGTGCTGAAATCTCCTTCAGTAATTCCTTATAATTTTGGCCCTTATGGAAATAAAAATACATTTCACAGGTGAAGCAGTGTATCCACTTTCCCATGTATCCTGCTAAACATGGTATTAATTCTCAGCTGGTCTAAACCCTGCTCCACTTCAATGCAGGGTTTCCAGCAGTACTATACCCATTATTTGTATGTATGCTTGGCAAGTAAGTGCAGCAGAGTTTTCTATTTATCTGACTGCATGGTATGTATTTTATCTTCGCCCATTCAAAATATTATCTCATTATTAAAATATTATCTCATATTAAAATATATTTCCAGCTTTCAAACTGACATTTCATTAATTTTCATAGACACCTGAGCATATATTAAAATCCAACTTTGTGCATAGTGAATAGGATTTTTCAGTTTCTCAGAATTTTTTTTTAATGTAGCTTTCCTCTATTAGAGCATGTAATACCATGGGGGGCTGCAATGTCTTAACTGTGAAGCACTCTTTGTATGTGGTGATCTCTGCTGGTAGCACACGCCACTCAAATCCCCTTGTCTCAGATCAAAACTTTCATTTCTGCCAACAAGTATGGGTCATATGCTTAAATAAGCCAGGAATGAAACGACATGGGTATAGATTAGGGTCTCAGAACTCAAAAGTGGGGGAAGAAAGACTTCTACAAATGTACTTATCCAGACCTCAAGGAAAAGAGCCATGACATTTTTGCAACGTCCTTTGCAGGCATCAGGGTGGAAAACCAATATGTGGACAGAGGGAGATGCAGTGAGCAGCACCAGGGCAGAGGCCAAGCAGCCCTGTGGAGACAGCAGGTCTGAAACCCCTGTGCTGGAGCTCTCTTCTGGTGCATGGAGAGCTGCTCTGGCCTGCCACATGCAGCATGGTGTCACACCTTGTCCAAAAGAAGGGTCTGCAGAGGTTACCAGTCGTGGCTGCTGAGCTGGCCCCAGCTGTGGGTTAGGTGACACCTGAACAGCTCAGCTTAGCAGCTGTACCTTCCCTTGGCCATGTGAAAAGCTCCAGAAGTGCCTTGCTAAGTGGAAACAGTTTCTGTTAGAAAGAAAAAATTCCCTGACAGGAATAGATATTAGAAAGGATTAGATGTCTCCTTGTACTGCTTCTCACTTTACCACCAAACATGTTTCCAGACTGGAGGTGAAGGTTTGTGCAGACATTTAGTGCATTTTGTGTGGAGTTATACTGGCCACACTCTGATGGTCTCCTCCTGGCTGGCAGGAGCAGCTGAAGCCACCCAATAAACATCATGTCCAGTTTGTTGGGTGTTATAAGTTTGGATTGGTGTTAGGAATCTACAGTGGAGCCAACAAGACTGAAGCCTTTTGCAGAAAATGTGTTTGTGTAAAGGCTTGAAAGTAAGCCAAGTACACTCTGTGTGAGGCCCTAAATGGAGGGTCAGATGCAGAAGCTGGGCACAGAGTGGAACAGGGACTTTTTTCCCTCTCTCATTATTGCTCCACTGGGAAATGCAGAGTCTAGCCAACACTGTGAGGTTTAGTTTAAAAGATGGCCCTGCAACAAAAATGATATTTAAGGATTCTAAGCTATAACAGATCCTATATAAAATCTTCATCAACAAGCTTTCCTCTGATATATTCCTGACATTTTGTATTTAAAACTCTAAATTAGTGTTTCTAAAATTCAATAGCAATGTTTTGGCAAAGAAACAATGTAAGAATGACAATTTTCCAAAGCTGACCTTATGCCATGTGCCCATTAAATCGAGGTGCTCTGCTCTATGAAGGATCACTTTAGCACTTACTATACCCATTAAGCTGAGGGAAGAAAAAATAAAATGAATCTCACTTTTTGATCTCAATATTTAATTGGAATGGAGCACATTTTTGTGGATGTTGATTATCGGTCTTTAAAAAGAAATTCAAACTCATTTCTGTAACAAACCAAGAATGAAAATACTTCCTGTTGTATCGTCCTTCTATGAACAACATCAGTGTGGATTTCCTAGAAGTAGATAGCCTCAGATAATAGAGGGAAAAGAGATATTTCATCCTGAGATTTTTAAACTAAGATAGCATGCAGAATAAATGATCAGAATATTCTGATGAATTCACAAAATTCTACCTAATTTTTAAAAAACAGTCATAGTTTGATACGTAGTTTATCTTCCCCTATTTTTTCAAAGTAATCTCAAAAGACAAAAGAAGTTAGAGATCAACTGCAAATCAAATTTCATTTTTAAAAGGTAAAATAAATATTGCTAAGAGCTTCAGCTCCTGTGTGTCACTCCTGTTTGACCACTGTCTTTTATAACACCCTCTACAAAGAACTTTTGAGCATCTAGAATTTCAAGGACAGGAAAAGTACTTAAGTGATTTAAAGGTCCATAAGTATATGCCAGCATAGTCTGCCACTAAACACACATTTCTACATTGTTCCTAAAAAGTAACCTTTCCTCATTCAACCAAGGAAGTTTGCAGCACTGTTTTTTCCTCTATTGAGATCAATAAGATATATGAATTAAAACAAGTTTATTCATGGTGAGAAGCTTCTGGTGAAATATCCTGAAATGGGCATGTTTTTCTGTTCCTGTAACTTTGATTTTATTATAAAAATTGTTATAAACCTATCTAAGCTTAAACAAATCCTAAATAAAGAATTAACATTTTCTTGTGCACTCCTTCACTGGATTGACCTAGAGTTCTCCATAAGTGAGTTAAATGATCAGAAATGTTTGTTTCTCACATTACAGAACCATAAAATAATTTAGATTGGAAAAGACCTCCAAGATGATCATGTGCAAACTTTGAGGAAAAACCACGATGTCAACTGAACCATAGCACTAAGTGTGCTATGTCCAGTTGTTTTTCAAACACATCCAGGGATGGTGACTCCACTTTCATGGACAACATAAAGGCATGAGGAGTGCCACCAACTCAAAGCCACAACTTTTCAGTCACCCTCTGTGGACAGGCGCACTCCCCAAAATGGACGATCCAAAACTGACATCCTTAGGCTGCAGGTTTCTGAGAGTCAGTTTGGCTCTTGGGTTAGCAAAATGCACATATTTAAAATCCTTCCACATATTTAAGGAACTTCTGGACAAATGCATGCAGTCCTGCCAAGGCTTTCCTGGACTCCTGTTGCACAAAACCGAAACGGAAACAGCTGGAAACAGCTGTGACAAGAGGTGTGCATGTGGGTCCATCAAACAGACACAGTCCTCCTGGAAAGGAGCATGAACATCTATCTGCTAGGATGGATATCTCTCCAGAAGAAATTATCTTCTCATTCTGTGCTATATGAATATAATTTTAAAAAATAAAATTCAGTAGGAGCATTAATGTAAGTTGTGGCTCTCATTTCTGATGGCAGGAAGAGAAAGAGTCACTCATTTTTTTTCCTTTAGAAATCCTGATAGGTCACAGACTTGGAGAAGAAGTGAAAACAGGTTTACTGTGAAAGTAAAATATCATTGCAGTACTGCTCTGCCATCTACACAATGACAAGATCAGGACAAAAGCTGCAAATCTATTCCCAAGGCAATGTGAATTCTAAGCAAGAGCAAGTGGGAATCAACAAAAAAATCTAAAAACCAGTCATAAAAGGAAGGTGTAGGATATATGTGGCTTAAACTACAGCTCTAGATGAAGACACAAAAGCTTTTAATTACATTGTATTATCTAAAATCCTTGCAATACCCGGCTTTGAATTTAAATCTCAGCAAATACATTAAGGATGATTGTGTACTAGCCAGAAAAATCAAATTGTTCCTTCTTGGCTCTTGATGAATCATGTGAGTGATGCAGTAGGACAGATAGTGCACTAATGGTCAATACTTTATGGAAGGCTGCCTTGAGATGACAGCAGTACTCCATAATGTGTATGTTACTGTACACAGGATTTTTGGGAAATACAAGGGGTCTCCAAAAATAAAAGCAGTCCTCAAGCTTTACAGTGGGCCCAAGCAGATATTTTTAACCTCATTCCCAAACAGCTGTGATTCTCAATCAGTGTCTCACAAGTGCAGAAATCAAAACAGGAAAAGTAAAAGGAGGAAATAATTGCATACATGGGGGAAAATTCAGGTTAAAATATGAGGAGATGAGGGTGCAAATAAACTCCCATAATGAAATCACAAGGGTGTTTTGCAAGTGAATGTCATGAATGATAAAAAAGTTATGCCTAAATATAGGTGGTTTATCAAAGTAATGTTTCCACTACTAAAGACAATGCAATAATAGCAATTTTAAGTCATGTAATAGAGAACATAACTCCTAATGTATAACACTATATGACTGTTAACTTCCTGCTGACATTTATTTCTGACTGCTTGGGGCTATTTTGTATATCTGAGCAATGACTTTTTTTTTAAATGCATATTCTGAAATTTTACATTATCAAATTCAAGCATAATTTATGGAGATTTCTGCTCACCAACTAGGATTAGCCTACTAGGGTGAGAATATTTCAAATTGCATTCATTCCTACTGTAATTATTTTAAGTGACTTCTGATCAGGATTTGAGGACCCTGCCCATACTCTCATTTCTAATTATCAACTGAGATTTGAAGGACTTTAAGTTGACTTAAGTAGCCCTGATGTATGCAGCTCACGACTCATTCATGCCAGCCCACCAATTATTACATTGTGGTGAGGAAAGAGAAACCAACCTATCTCTGAAAAAAGAAATCAAAAATACAACACTTTCAAAATGGCAGTATCTTGAAATCTGTGTTATATAATGTGATGTTTTTAGAACAAGCCAAAACAACAAATCATTTCCACTAGGTCTTTAAGTCAATGCATCCAATAAAGACAAGTCTTCATTAATGACAGAAATGTTTCTGATTAAAGAAAGATCTCTTTAATCTAACTTCCAAATTAGGCTACCTGGCAGAATTAGTCTTAAATTAGAGCTCTCCAGGAGATGCATGCTATCAATACTGAATTTGGAAGCCATGAGACTGTGGAAGTTACATATTTTCCAAGAAAAATCTTAGGCTGAGGTAAATGTAGAGAGAAGAGACTGCTTTTTAAAGTCAGCATATTTCCCTCTAGTCTGGGCACAGGGAGCTGGGGCCTGTCAGGCGTGCCAGGAGGTTTGGTGCAGGGAGGGAAGGTCTGAGGGAAGCAGGAGAGCTCAGCCTTGCCTCCAGAGCCCCTCCAGAGACCCCAGGCCCTTTGCCCAGACACTGCAGGGCCGCTCTCAGGGCTGGCAGGAGTATCTTGCCTGTCTAGGCGGAGCATGAGCACAGCACTTTTCCCACCATTCTGAAAGTCAGAGTATTCAAGATGTTTAAAAGTAACCCAAATTTCTTTTAAAGCAACCATCTGTAAACAAGTCAGATAATAAATTTCCAAGGTGTTTTTTCTTTTCCATGTTCCAAATATACTTTTAAAGCTGTGCATTTTTTCAGACAATGATTAATCCAGTTAGAAGTTCTTGAGTTTGGGGGTAAACCTGATAAAATCTGTGGAACTGATTCAAAGTCCTTACAAAAATTGAGTGATCTTGACTTTCCTTTCCCCTCATTATATAACAAGCTGAATTAGAAAGTCCATATAAAGAAGACTGAATTGTTCTAGGACTTGTCTCCTTGTCTGTGAGTGATTAATATGTAGAGTTAGATTAAAAACATTTTTTTTCAGGCAGGTGAAAACAGAGATACCAGGACCAAATTCATCTCCAGTGACAATTCATTAGGCTCATTACCATCATAGTAGGACAGTTTCTAACATTGTTTCAAAAACAAGACAGAGCAGAAATCTCTCTGCTTTTCAATGAATAAATATTGAACAGGTACTTCTGTCTTCATTTACCTAGATTATTTTAAAAGAAGTTATTTGAAAAGCTATGAGACATTTTCTGTTTATTCAAACAAAGAAAGCTTTTATCCTCACACACCTGTGTCTTCTAAGCTAGGAAATTAGTCAGCTATGTTCTGCTAAAATAGTATATTTTTAACTAATTATGCTGAACCATCCAGCAATATGTCTCTGAATAGGAGAATAAAACACTATTCTCATTTATCATGGTAATGAACAGAAAAATAATTTACGGTCGCATGCTGCAGGAAGCCACTGGGATCCCTGTACTCTGCAGCACATGACATTGGGGATTAGGACACTGGGCTTATTTTTTGAGTTCTTTGAAGAAACTCCTCTCACATCCTGGCCAGATAAAACTGTCTACTTGAGCTGATACAAAACTTAACTAATAAGAACCTTATTTTGATAACCCAGCTGCCTCTGAGAAAGCACAAAAGATTTTAAAATGTGGCTTGGGTGCTTGTCACTGCTCTAAAATGAAAAATTCTTGCCTATCAATGCGACTATGAGTTATGCATTTTCCCACTGGTTTGGCTCAGTTTTTGTTTGAGATGTTGGGGAGACAGGAGCTCTAATAACAGTCTCAGTGAAATTCCCATCCCAGCGTCTCAAATGGACACACCATGCTGAGCCAACAAAACTTCATTATTCCCAGCAGCACCCAGAGCAGGGGTTCTTTTCAGCCATAACAGGAAAACCTCACTTATTCTGTGCCATCATGTAGGGTAAACATGAGGTTTTATCTTCTTCTTTTAAGCAAACAATTCAATAGTGCAAAGAAATTGATAGCACCTGCAAGTCTCTCTTGGTATAAGCCACCCTTCACCATCATGACAGTCTAAAAATGCACTGAGAATTATGCAGTTTAAATTCATCTACAGTTGGGAATTAGCAATGAAAATCTATAGCATGAAACTGCAGAACTAGACAATTACAGTGAAACTATACCCCCATGGCAGGGCATCTGGAATGAGATGATATTTAAGGTCCCTTCCAAACCAAGTAATTCTGTAATTCTATAGCATGTTACAATTATACTCTCAGCTGTTCACTTCCACTTTCTGAGGAATTCTCTTAAATTACAGATGGACATTAATTTTCACAAAAAACAGTGGACATTTCCATCCATTTTTATCTGTTATGAAGCATAGAGTATTACCTATGAATTCCTCCTATTCCTACATATGGATGCGATTATTAGGAAAAGTCTCAAGAGATTATTAGAGCCTCTTATTTAAATTGGGTGTTCTTTGATGTTATGAGTAGTCAAGGAAGGCACAGACCTGAGAACTGTCTGAGAAGGGATTTCTGCTAGTCTCAGGGTCAACACCGATGTTCTTTTAATTATTTTTCTCATTTCAAGAGTCATCACACAGATGACTACACTTATAAGTTACAAAACAAAATAAAAATCTAATGTGCCAAAGGAGAGATAGTAAAGAGAAACTTTTTGCTGCTGTGTCCTTTTAAGGAATATTTTTCATGTTTAGAATATGCCAAAAAAGTTGAAATTTCAGAATTCCCCTAGTGAAAATGATGTGTTCAAATGTTCTTGCCAATATCATATATTAGCTCTGTGAAGCACAGCAAGAATAGGAAAAAGAACCAGCACGTTTCTGCAGTGATTTTCACAACATGATTAAGAACATATTTAAATTCTATCAGAATGGTTACCTTGATAAAACTTGCCTTGCCTGAAAACTAAAGGGTGTCTAAAACCAAAAGACATGTTATGTTCATTTTTGTGTGTTGTCAAGCTACAGTAGGCCAATTCAAGAGTCCTAAGGGTAAAATAGGGGATCAAAATTCAATAGACAATGGGGTTGTGTTTGTACCAGTCTTTTTGCCATAGTAGTTTTTCTTATTGCCCTCACGCTAGATTTTAATTTTAAAACCTATTGCTTTGCTAAGTAATGGATATTTCCCCCTCCTCCTGACAACTGGTCAAAGCTGTGTTTTTATTTATATGCAGGTGCTCCATTGCCCTCCTGGGAAAGAGAGGAAGGCAGCAGCAAACTTATTTTCCTACTTAACTTCTAAAAATATTGACCATTTTTATGTTTATGTCATTATAAAGCAATAAAAAGGTGCCTCTTAAAACTAAAAAAACATAAATGAAATTTCAAACTGCTCCAAATTATGTTAGTGTAGAATATACAATTTTATAAGCAACTACATCAGGTGCAGAGAGTAAATTTTGATCCTTTTTGGTTCAGTCTGGTTCAGAAGGAGCAGTTTTCATTGTTGTTGTTGCTGGTGGTGGTTTGTTTGCTTGCTTTCCTGTCTGCTCTCACTCAGCTGAACAATTTCCCTTAGCAGTGACATGAACCTCTCTGAGGTCATACCATCACCAACTTACTGAAGCTGAGATACAGCAAGGTGAATTTAACTGCATGATGCTCTGTTTTGTTTCTCCTTTCTTTCAGGGGCACATCCCAGCTCAGAGAGACACTTGAATTAAATTAGTATTCTGTAGAAGGAGGCTTGTTTAGAGCCCTTCCAGCAGTGTTCCCGTATGAAAGAAAGCTGCACCCCAAAGATAACTGGTTGCCATGCAGAAATCACGTTCTTAAGAAAATGTCATATATTTTCAAAATCTTGTGTGTGTGTATGTCTAAGTTACTAATGCTGTGGTTAGGGGGTGGAGGAGAAAGACACAAGTTATTCCATTCCTTATTCTGAATATGAATTCCCCTTTTCAGTCATTTGAAAGACAAAAAATGCCCCATGATTTTTATAATCATTGATTCTTTCCCAAAGTTCTGCAAAATTCCAATCTGAATAACATGCTCTTTCCTTCAACACACCAGACTCTATAAATTATTTTTGAGCACTGCTTTCTTTGATGTAGGAATTTTAATATCTTTGTGTCCACTTACTAATCCTCAGTATTTGCATTTCACCACAGTTCTCCTTATTGTCACAGTCAGACCTCCTTCAAGCACTGCCCAGTACTTTCTCATACTCTTAAAACATACATCTACAGCATTAGTTAAACCTAAACATCTCTTAAGAGCTGCCTAATTGCTGTCCTAAGATTCCTGTCATCATCAACAGCCTCATCTTCATAAGCTATAAACAGAGTCTCTGGGAAAATTCAGAAAGTTAACTAGTCCAGAGAAACTTCCCCAGTGACAAGGATGGTCTTATTACATGCAGCTAGAAGAATTTCCACCCACTGAAGAATTGACCTAGGGAAAAGGCAGTGCCCATATTTATATTAACTATCCTGGTGCTGAACATTTCAAAATCCAATCATGAACTTCGCCTTGATCATGTAATTAAACACAAGAATTCATGTGTGTTCTCTGTTATGAGTCAATAGTATAAACAGCACAAACCCAAAACATGTAAAAGCTAGGTGAAGATTACAGCTGAAAAATAGGAGAAAAAAGTAAAGTTATTTATGGAAAAATAATACAGCTCCAGCTTATCTGTACAAGTCCTAGCACAGTTTTCCTTCCAGTGCCAAATCCTTCTGGGTGATCAGCAGCAGAAATGAGTAGTGAAACTCTACCCATCTAAGCATTTTCTATTCTTTACACTGTTTTATTTCCCCCCACTACAAATCTTACAGGTCTGCATTAATATTCATCTGTATTTATTGGTACAGGCTCTGTTAAATGTTTCCATTTATTTAATTGTTTTGGTGTGTTTCAACACTGATTGACTCAAGTCCCAGCTGCCATTAATCTTCCCTGTTGACCACGACAAAGCTCTCATAGATTTGTCCCACAAACACAAGTGGCAGATCATTTATCAAATTCATTTAATGTTACCTAGTACAGGAGAAACTTCTTGTTCCCTTGACCAAGGGTGGCACTTGTTAAACAACAAGACAGCATTTAAGGAGTGATTTCTTCAGGTTTTGTTGGATCAGGTAGTCTCCAAAATAACTGGGTATAGAGCAGTCTGAACTAGACTGTTAAATAGAATACTGTTTTGGAACAATTGCACAAGTGTGTTTCTCTCTTGCACAGATTTCGTTGTTATCAGCTGCAATATTAAAGTAAGTTTGCAGAGGGTTTATAGATGTTTTTCTTCTAGATTGAAAAGTACATGTGAGCTGTTCAAAGCCACACAATAGACAATTTCAAAAGGAGTTCTCAGCTCGTCAGTTGAATTCCCTGATAAACATGATTTTGCAATAACAATACTAAATGGTGTTTTGAATCCCACAGAACTGAGTGGTATCATCCATGGTAAACACATCTTTGGCTGGTCCATTCAGGGGGAACTGTTTCCTGTCCTCCCTTCCAGCTTCAGGAAGCTGAAAAAAGACAGAGCAGATATACGTATTCATTTACATGGCAGAGAGAAGTTTGAAGGCAAAGGCTGGACAACTGTGTGCCATGGGATGAAGGAATAACAAAACCTACAGGGCAGCTTTTTTTGAAGACTGTGGAGACTTTCTAGAATAAAAAGTGACATTATTGCTTCATTAGGTTCATCTTTGTGACACTGCTTTTGTATAGACAAGTTTTATGCTGTTGTAAGAAGACAGAACACAACAATGAAGGTGTGGTTAGGACAATTAGACTCATGATCTGTCATTAGCCAAGTAGTAGATACTTAGTCCTAATATGCAGGGTATTTCTTCTTTAGTAAAGGAGAAGAATAAATAGTCTGAGTCTATTAAATTAAAGTGATCAAAGCTCCTACTTTTCAAGTTGTAGAACACGGTTTTCTCCACAATACCACATTCCTCTACATGATTACCAGCAGAAAGCATTGTGTCTTTAGCTGTCATTAGCTAAGCAGGGTTGAAAAATGAAATTTGAATGCTTCCATAAAGCTACGAGCGCCTGAAAACAGCATCAGAATGATAAATGTTTTCCAAAACTTAACTGGAATAGGCATTACAGACATTTCTGTAGTTAAGAAATACATTATTTCCAGAACAGGTAATCAAAGAAATCATGTCAAATTTCACAATGCTAATAGAAATTATTTTTGCCAAGATTATCCCTTGCTAGTTATCCTGTTCATACAGCAACACTTTTTTTTTCCTTCAGGCAGCTCCAGGCACATCAGGAGGACTGAGAACAGTTGATGCGTCAGCAGTCCTGCCAACCGGACCAAAACCTGAATGTCCTGAGTTTACAGAGGAAAAAAGGGTCCAGACACATGATATGGAGAGACTGCAACTGAAAGGGTGTTGCAACTGCAGATGGAGAGAGGGAAGGGAAGGGAAGGGAAGGGAAGGGAAGGGAAGGGAAGGGAAGGGAAGGGAAGGGAAGGGAAGGGAAGGGAAGGGAAGGGAAGGGAAGGGAAGGGAAGGGAAGGGAAGGGAAGGGAAGGGAAAAAATCCCAATCATACAAATTGAGATGCTCTCAATTTCATTGCTTAACTCCAAAGACAATCAGTAGGAAGGGTCTAACTTTGGGAAGGCTGATTCTCTCTGACTAACTTGGCCTTTCTTCTGGAGTTAGGCAATGCATGTTAGCCAAAGGAAGATTTTTCTGTGTGGGATGTTTGGTGCCCTGGGAAGAAAATGCATTTGATTTCAGAAGTTAAACATTTTCCTTTTTTCTTTCTCCATGTCACCTAGAGTTTAGAAGTTAATCCTTAAGCTTTTTACTAAGTGTTACCTTGCCTACACTGAGCAAATGCTTTCCTACTCCCATTGATACAACCATTTATTAAAGACTGGATGCTTTTCTTCTCTTTACTGGTCAGATAGAATCTCCATAATCCCTAGTACCATCTGTATTGTACACAGTTGTGCTAATGGTAGCAGGGCTGACTGCCTTTCTGCATCACATGCCTTTTGATCACACAACACAGCAGCTTCAAATGTGATGCTGGGAGAAAGGGAGAGAGACACAGTACAAATGAAAATTAATTTATCCTGTCCAAGTCCAGTCTTTCCCTGAGGCTGAGCAGCAGGATAACACAGAGAAAAGCTAACTCCCTTTTCCAGAACCGCACAAAGCACAAATAAAAAAAGCCCTATGAAGTCATACGGTCCTCTGACTTATCACTATAGAATTGTCCTTTGCATTATATTGTATGCTACAGTTTTAACTTACACAACCATTGAAATAACCAACATTTCCCTTAGGCATATATTCCAAAAACTACTAGGTCGCATTCTGAGGAAATAAAGGGATAATAATTGCAAAAGCTTACCATCTGTCAGATTATAAATAATATAAAAAATGCAGAACTGTATTTACAGATCATGACATCTAACACTCAAAAATTTGGAAATGAAGAATTAAAGCTAGAGTACTCAATATCATGAACATCTCAAGATGATATATTATCCAGTTTAACAGTTACATACTCTTTTCCCCCCCCCCCCACGTCACTTAATGAGCTGATGGACTGTTTTTCTTCTCTTTTTTAGGTTTCCAATTCAGGCACTACACATAAAACAAACCCTTCTGAAGTTTAATCTCCTTAAAAGGTTTTCTCTGGTGCTCTTCAAAATACAATTTGGATGTTTCACACACACTATGCAGAGGGCAGCCTTGGGCATTGTCAGGAGTGGTGTTAATTCCCTCTGACAGCCAAAGAGCCCAGGCGTGGAGCACTCACAGTTTGGGTGCTCAGTCTGAACCCCAGAGCCTAAATGTTCAAAATAGTCAGACTTATGCACTACTATATCCACCCCAACTCTAGCTGCTACTGCATCAGCTATAGTGAAGTTCATATGGTACTCCTGGAAATCCAAGCACATGTCCCAGGTCAGGCTCTGAAAGACAAGGGATGAAAGCACTGAGTATCAGTGCAAAGCAAAGCACTGCTTAGAAGCTGGATAGACCAACACCCAGGCTCCATATACTGGACCCAGTCCATTTTTAGGTTTCTATAGCCTCATGTTCCCTGCACAATATCTAAGAGCAGAATCCACAGACTTGCTTATTCACCAACCCTCAGTGGAACCTATTTCCAATTGTGTGACAAACAAGGTGACATAGAAATGTGTTTGTTGAACTAGAGAAGCAGAAAAAGCTTCAGACTTAACAGATGGGCATTCATGGGCATGCACTTATGGGTAGTAGGTGCAGAACCTAGGGAACAAGTTCTGATGCTACTTAAGCTGAATGTTTTAACTCTTTTAGTCAGAATGGAGAGGAGTCAGAGAAGTCACTCAGGTTTTTTATGCCAAAGAGTGCCATTTAATACAGTCATTACAGTACAGCTTCTGGTTTAATAATTTCAGCTCTTTCCCACGTATAAGGGGATATTCTAGACACTGGTGTAGAACACATCATAGTTGTAGTATGTAGTAACTCATGAGCTTTTATTTAACCCTAATGTATATCTGCTGGTAATCACACCTAAAGGAGATCAAACTGCCATATCCTCATTATTATTGTGTCTAAATTGACAAAACTGACACGGGTGACATCTGCTGCCAATTCATGGGCACCTGGCCCTGACTGGAAACAATAGCATACTATTGTATTTAAGAGGCCCTGGATCTCATGTCCAACGCCAGGCTCTGTAGAAAAGTGTGCTTTACTGGGAACAGACTTCAATGTTTTGCTCCCCGCCTTCTCCAAACTTGATTCAGTGTGCCCATGCTCCTCAAATGCCTCTGCTCTACTCCTGACTGCTCCTAAGACACATCCTCTCCCTTCATTAGTCCCAGAAAAGTAGTTAATTTCTCATCCTCCTCCCAGTTCTTTTGCATAACCAGCCCTCCTCTACTTTTCTGCGCTGCTGCCCACTCACTGCCGCATTGCCTTCTCTCTCACCCAGTAGTCTTGTTAACTAGGCTCATTTTCCCTTTCTGGTAGCTCAATTACATTTTTCTTGTCTCACTAGGTATTCAGTTTTCTTCTAAACTCTGTATCTGTTCCAGGTACCTCCTTCAGCTTTGCTCCCCACTACCACTGCCTAAGAAGTTGCTGCTGTCCTGCTGGCACTGAAGCTTCTTTTCAGATTCATTTATCCTTTTTCCCCCCAAATTTCACCAGTTTCTACATCACTGTGCAAGCTGTTTAAGAGATCAAGAGCTTTGGTTACTCTCAGAGGTTCCTGGTCTTGCCTGAAAACATTTAAAAGTCTTTGACAGAATCTCTATGCCAAATTCCCAATTTTGTCTCCCAGTCCAACTCACAGTCTGAGTTTCTCACTTTGTTTGCCATGCATCTTTCCAGAGTCTTTGCCTCAGCTCTGCCTTGTTCCCTGTGCATAATATCTAGTTAGCTTTTTGCAAACTGCTGCATCAAGGGACAGGAAGAGGACTGGAAAAGCGCACAACTCATCCATTGTGGGGGTGTAGACCGTGTACAGTCACAGCAGCACAGAGCTGCAATGGCAGGAAGATACCTCCTTCCACTCCACATTCAGGGAAAATGACATTTTTGGGGCATTTATATTCTGGAATTTCAAAATGTGTGATCTGTCTACATTGACTTATCAAGTATGTGTGGGTTTTCATGTATAAAGAAGTTGCTCCTCACTAAATGTAAAATTTGCCTCCAAGCCAAGAACTTCTGGAGTTTCTAGGCAAAAAGATAGTTCTGACAATGTATATTCCCTTCAAACTTTCTCTACCCCAATCTCTCTCTTTAAAAAAGGGAAGTTAGTGGCTTATAAGAGCCTTAAATATTCTTCTTAGCATTCTTCCAAATTCATATACAGTACAAAAAAACAATTTACAGGGGAAAAAATTCCAACAATCTGCTGATGCTTTCCACAGAGAATAATCATCTGAGGATTGGATTTGGAAGATCAAACTAGAGAACCAGATATAAGAAAAACCTCCCCTAACATGCTTCAGGAGTAACCTGTCATCAGTTCAATGGACCAGCTGGTAGCTTGGCAGTACGATGAATGCTCAAAACAATGTAAACCAATCCAAAGTACAAATGCTGGAAAAGTACAAGTAGTTACTGTCTTTGATTTGTTCTACCCCATTCATATAAATTTAGCACTCTATGGAAAATACAAAAATTCTAGTTCAAAAGAATGGTCTCTGTGCTGAAGGTGTATGGTGGTATCTTACCTCCACAGACATGTTTATCTAGCATGGTTCCTACCTCTGTAAGGTATATACCAGGCTATTTTAAAAACAATAATTTTATTTCCCTTGTAAATGTTTTCTTCATAAGTTTTAATTAAATATAACAAGAAAAATGGCAGTTGGATTAAATAACGTGCTGTGAGAGTAAAACTACCCAGTAGACAAAGACAAATAACAACATAAAACCAAAAATGCTAATGGCACACTATGAGTGCAATGATCAGCTGATTAGCCACTTAATTTCTCATTTGAATTCAAATTTGCATACCTAACTTATCAATTCAGATGTGACAGTAACATTAAAATTAAATATGTGTTTCAGTATTTCAGTAAATGACAGCCATTGGTTAAATAGCAATAATACTAGGCTTTGTGACAAACATGTAGGGCACATTGCCTAATTCATTTCATTTTCAAATGAACAAAGAGTGACTCTGAATGCCTTGTTTCCCTACAAATATGCCTGGAAGGTTTGGTTGCTAACTCTGGAGACAGAAAGATGGTGGCTGCAAAAATTAAGCACCATTTATAATGTCAAACTCAGCCTCTGAAGCAGAAGGGTGCTGCTCAGACATCAGCTCCCCAGACAAGATAAGTGTTTTGGCTGTGGTTTGGACATAGCTGCTCACCAGACATATTAGGTCTACATGCAACAGTCTTGCTAGCAACTAATATCAACTCTCAAGAAGGAAATCTGAGATTTCTAGGGCTTTTTTACTGAGAAAAAAAAACCCTCCCCAAACATCCCTGACAATTCATGGCTTATGTAATACTTAATTATTCATGTTCAGAAAAATGACCACCACAGATCACACATCTGTGAAATTTCGGTCAATGTCTGCTTTACTGATGAAGGTATTGAGCCACCTCAGAGACATTAAGAGCAAAATTTTGCAAAAAACTAAAGATATCTCTTCTGATGCATTTTTGAGTACTGCTAATTAATGTGGTGTTGTTTAGGACCATGTATCTGAGGCAACTATACCTCATAAAAACCTTTGCATTATAAATTCCTATTTATGAATCTGGGAACAGAGACACAATAAAATCCATTGTGGATGATTATCTCTGCTTTTTAAATATGATTGAAAAACAATAAGGAAAAGTGAATGTTTTTTCTTTTTGTGACAATGATTGAATTGCACCACATTCAGGTTACCTTTTCTTACATTTTCTGTTTGTGACAAAGATACTTGCCTGGAATGTTAATTCACAGAGGATAGAGAAAAGAAAAAGAAGAACCTGGCAGATTGGGACTTTATCTGCTGCTACACATTTGGAATGGTGGAAACACAGCCTAAAGAGATGAAGAAACAAACCACAGTGCAAGATGTGTGGCAAAACCTGAATGCAGAAATCACAAAACTATAAAGACTGTTATTTAAGACTGTGGATTACCGCATGATAATCTTTTCTTATAGTATATACAAATCTATGTAGTACCCAGATACATGCAAGGGTGGACAAAATATTCTTTGCCCTGTAATGTTTAAGGGTTTTAGTCACTTCTGTTGCTACTTATCATGGTTATTTGTCCCATCTGTATAGCAATGTTCTGTGTTTCAATAACTATAGGAGATTACCACCTACATAAATAAGTATACAAATGGAAACATTTATGGATTGAAAAAAGAGGCTGAAATGCTGCATTAATTTTGTCTTTATTCCTTACTGATTTTCATATACCTGTTTTCCCAGAATTTAGTGTCTTTCAGCACAGAGCACTTTCTGTGTTGTCAGTCTCACAAGCAGACTGAAGTTTCAGAGACAATTTGTTATAAGCTTATTTCCTTTCATTTCTTAAGTTCTAAGGAAAACTCCACAGCTTTTCTATCTGTCAAACATTGCCATTGCTATAAAAATTAGTCTGGTGGGTGTGGGCATTAAAGTGCTTCAATTTTCTAGCACATATTTATCGCAAAATAGTCCATTTGCAGTAAAAAAGAAAACTTGGCTTTGCAGAGGTTTGGAGGATTAAAGGAAACATTTAAGAAAAGTGAGCCTGCCCAAAGCATGCTGAGTACCCTGCCTTCTGGCTCTGCACCAGTCTACTGTTAATAGCAGACCTCTGCTTTTGGCATCAATTAGGAGGATAATTTAATGAAAAAATGCTGTCAGAAAACTGTAAGACCAATGTTTTTTGAACAGGTGTTGCTCTTGGAGAGTATTACGCAGGACACACTTTGATCTTCTTGACTAGCTGTCTGAACAAGATGTTGTGGACAGAATTCATACTCTGACCATCAGCTCCTCACCTAACAGTCCTGAAGGGCACTAGTTAGTAAATCTAAGGATTATAGTGACAAGAAGGACTTGGTGGCACATATTTCATCTCAAAAGAGAGTTCAATCTGGCAGCTAGTCTGTCATTTCTTTGAAGGGTAAAGGAAAAAAAGTACTTTGTTTTTCAAGAATATTCAAATGGGAAAGTCTGTGGACACTGGTGCTTTTGTTAAAACAAAATCCAGCAAGTGCATTCAAACTCTCAGCCAGATAAAAAATCTCAAGTTTTCACTGGCTTAATATGCAACCAACTTGTCACCATGTCATAAAAGAGCCGTGGTTAATTCTGTGCCATGCCACCTCTCCAAAGATAAACCAAGAGAAATTGCTGAAGAGTCACTCCATTCATCTTCTCTCCAGCAGCCCTAATGGCACTTCTGGAGCAGGCAGACAGCATGAGTGACAGCAGCCCTGAAGCTACTTTAATGTGTTTCACAGACACAGGCTGGCATTTGTTACCTGAGGTTCAGGGATATGCTTCAGTGTCTCAATGCCTCTTCCTTCTAGTTCAAATTAGCTTTAAGCATCATTCTGCTATCCCAGAAAAACAAGGCCAAACTGCAAGCTATTAGTTACTGCCTGGAGTAGGGGCTAGCCACAGGCAGTGCAGAACAAAAACTTTGGTCTTGGGATTATCTGTGACAACACTCTACTCAATTGATTTTTGCACCAAAGAAGGTTTTTCTCCCCCTCCATTTGTTAACTAAACTTTTGCTGTATATATCTGCCAATGCTACTTTTTAATAAATAAAAAATCCTTGATGGATTTGAATACAAAATCTGAGATAATTCTATCCATGGAAACTTGTACTTGCAATGACAAAAAACTTACACCTAAATAATTTTTAGTAATATCAGGTAGCATCACCATTCCCAATCAATGCTATCAGATGCAGAGAGATAAGTATAACTGTTGGTGAATCTTCACAAGAAACAGAGATAGAAACCAGCACCTAGAAAGCGATTGATTTCTTAAAGGTACTGTAATGAATCATATCATTCTGTTAGGTTTCTGGATCCCTGGTACACAGGCCTAGAACTGTGAAAGGGCCACATTATAATCATTACCTTTCGTTCCACAGAAAGATCAGAAGTGTTGAAGGAAACTTGTGTTGAAGCATGATTTCTTGGTGTATTAAATGAGAAACAGAGGACAGCTACATCCTTTTACAATGCTGAGGTTCTTCTCGTGTCCTAGGACAGCCACATTTGTACCATTTAAGCTCATCATCAAAGTCATAGCACTGTCAAACCTCTTGTTTATTTGTTTATTCATTTCATATCTTCATTAAACAACTGGGAGAGTAATATTTTTTGGCCACTTGTTTTTTACTTATAAATCTCTATGACCATAAGATTCATGTGTTGCTATTTCCCCTTCTAACCCTATTGCCTTTTATTTTGACAGCACACACCTGGCTGCTCATTTTTAAATTTTTCCTGGGGTTTTGGCAATTCTTCTTTGTTTTGTGTCGACACCTCCTGTTGCTGGCACCTCACATATCATGAGTCAGAACAGAGGGAGAGGCTCAGAGGAGGGTCTCAGGTGGAGGGTCTTAGATTCAGTGCAAGTGGTCAGCGTAGCATTGCTTAAGTAATATCAAGGTACTGACTGAAATGACTTGGAAAGTGATTTCCATGGTTTTTTTTGCAATGTAAATACATCTGCTGCAGGCTCATAGGAGAAGGAAGCAGCTCAGGAGATAATGCTGATGGATTAGTGGAATGATAAACTTGTTCCAAAGGCAGCTTTGCTGTTGATCCTGTTTGTCTCACTTGAATGAAAAGGAGGTGGGAAAACATTGTCTTTCATCACAGGTGGGCAAAGCATGCTTTAGGTGTGGGGGTTGTAATAAACTTGTCCCTAATCAAATTTCACTATAATTCTTTTATCATTACTAGTATACTTCTCAATTTCTGTTCCTTGCTTTTGCCTAATCCATCTTATTTTTGTATTTTGCCTAGCTCAGTCCCAGCTCCTCTTTCTGTTTTGTAGCCATTCTCTTCACCATTTAAATGATCTGTCAAATGCAACACTGCAGGAAAAATGAGGAGCCGAAAAGGGAGAGAACTGCAGCTCGCCCCATGCCTGCAGCACTCTGCCACTTCCAGGGTTGGTGGCAGTGCCTACAGCAACTGCTTTCTTCCACTTGCTTGTGACTCATGGTTTCTTTTGCATAACCACAATAAGCAACACCCACACAGAGCCATCAGTCAGTTCAGCAATGGCAGCAGAAAAGTTTTTTTATTTCTAAGGAAATACTACATTTTCGGGAAAAAAAAGGAAACCAAAACAACACAAAACCCCCAGACCACTACCTGACAAAGGCTTAATAATTCTGTTTTCAAGGACTATTTAAATTAATTTTTCAGAGAAATGCTCTTGCATAGCCTATTGAGGAGTTTGCAAAACAATTTGATTTTAAGGAATTACTGGGATTTTATAGATTTTAGGGAGTCAAGTTCGTTGTAACCTGCTATTGGCAGATTTAGAAAGAATAAAGAAGATTGAATGTCACAATAGCTAAATAACTGACATCACCTCTATACCAAACCTTCTACTGTCTTCCCTAGCAAACATTACTCTAACTACTTCCAATGAAATCCAAACAAATTAATAAAAATACAATTACTTGAGGAACTCTGAGAAATATAGATATAAATTACCAAGACAACAGCACATGCCTTGCAGTCCAGCTTCAAGAGACCAACCATGATTGCTGGTTTGGAGATCTAGGTCTTTTGGTTCTCCGACTTTAGGACATACTTTAAAACGCAACTCTACTGCATAAAGGCCATGGACTCTCAGTGCTCAAACTATTGTCTTTTGGAATTGGAAGCACTTTTTTTTCACTCTTTAATGAAGTCTCACACATGAAAGCTAAGTTTGGATCACAGTTCTGTGAACACTTTGCTGTGTGCTTTTGAAATAAGCACAGTGAGTAAAGCAGAACTTTATCTTCAGGAGTAGCTCAGAGACATGGGGCAAAGTTAGCATATTTCATCCTTCACCCATCACTTCACTTCATCTGAAGAGACAGTTAATGTACAGTCAAAGTGACAAGCTTTTACGAAATTGGAATTTCTAATTATTTTTTTGCTATTTTTCTTTAGCTTCTAAGGAACTTCATGCAGAGATGGGAAATTGCATGATAAAGCACCTAAAACACAGCACAGACAGCACGCGTCGCTCCACCTGACTATTTTTTTTGAAAATAAAATCAATTTTCTTTTCTATTTCTTTTGAAAAAATAATAATGAAATGCATTTATTATCTGGACTGACTGAGATACCAAAGGTTCCAGTTTAATTTACTTGATAATAAACTTCAGCAGGGCCACAGTACGTATGCTCAGAGAGGAAATTAGCATGTCACTTACTGAACAAGATAATATTCACTAGATGTGTGGGTATCTTTTGTATTCTTCTCATTTCTTGGCTTTTTCACCTCTATTCTCAACCCTTTATACTGAGAGAGAAACATGAATACTTATCCACAAACACACCTTTGTAGCTCTCATTTCCCATATAAATCAACAACTTGTTACAAGAGAAAAAGCTGGTAATATTTTCATGATCCATGCCCTCAATTAACACCATTCCAGTGGCGTCCATGCTGGGATGGATTTTTTCCTGTGTTTCTGTTAACAGGGTCCAGAGTCACAAACCTGGGAAGTACAAAGCCTCACAATGCTTCTCCCAAAGCTTTCATTTGGCCTTTCAGTAACCCTCTCCAAAAATCTCTATTATCATTTCATATTTGTTGCCACTTGCAACAGCATCATCTACAGGGCAGAAAGAAGCTCTTAAGGCTGAGGTTTAGAAACTACTAAATCCAAGGGGAGAGGATTCCTGAGTTCGTTCTTTCAATGTTCTCGGTCTTAAAAATGTAGCTTTTCCAAAGCACAGACTGCTGCTGCTGCTGCTTGTGCTCTCTGTGTAGACATTCCCCATCCTGCCACTTAAGCCAAAGGATCAAGGATGAGCAGTTCAGTGCCTGTCTGCATTGCAGGAAGCCTCTAGTGGGCTGAAAGTTTTTCACAATGCACCAGACGTAAAATTGAATACTAATAAGTATTCAAAACTAATAAGGCAATTCCAAGTGCAACTACCTCTAAAACAATCAATTTTCAAGTATTTTCCTAAAGAAGCCTTTAAAAGGCTCTATTAGTTCCAAAACTTTATGATCCTGTGACTGTTTTCAAGGAGAGAGTCAATTACTTTGGATGAAATTTGAATTATTTTCTTTGCATTAATGCCCAGAAATAATTAGCAAAAGCCACCCTTAGCATGTAACCTCACTTAGAGAATGGTTTTCCTGGCTTGGTGATTGCTATTCCAAATAGAAAAAAACATTTTTCTTAAGACAGTCTTAGCTGCAGAGGTCATGTGGTGATCCACGCAGATGAGGGAACGCAATTGTGTTCTTTCTTATTCCCAAGGACCTCTAAAACATTTTCAGGCTAAACTGGCAATTAATTTGTTGAACTAAAATTCATTAAATGCTCAAATTGCAAACATGCAGCTGAGTATTAACAGTATATGAATCATATTTTTCTATTTTATGCAACAAAATAAATTTCCAGTTGAACTCAGTAGGACGAGTCACACTGCCTAAGGGAGCAATTTCTTAACTCAGGGGACTGAGTCAGATTCCTTTATTATCATTATACCCCCAAGAGGGAAAAACACAGAATGAAGTTGAGCTAAAATGTTGATTAAAATGAGAGTTCTGGATTATTTAGTAGAGAAATTATTGTGTATGTGGTAAGTTGTCCTCCTAATTCAGGTGTCTAAGTGAGAAGCCAAAAACTGTATGACTGCACACAAATTACACAGTCAGCTGGGATAAATACCTCTGCACGTATGGGCATGGCCTGGCGTGAGATTTACACAGTCTCCTCCAAATTTTCAAGGAGCAGCAAGAGCTCACTGTATGCTGCCATGATCATGGTGCTTTCCCAGGCTCAGACCCTTCTGTCATGGTGAAACAGTTCCAGGATACCCTGTCCTTCACAGAGGAAACACACATTTCCCTGGATGATTTTCACTGTGGCGCTGGGTGCCATTCCTAAAAATGACAAGAGGAAGGGTCCAGGGACTTACAGGTCAGCCAGGCTCTCCTCAGACCTTGGAAAAATCACACAGCCTCTCTTTTTGGCATGCATTAATAAGCATTGTTGTGAAGAACAAAAACTTTAATCAGCAATCCCCAGATTTACCAGGGACAGATGATGTTCCCCAAATCTGGATGCCTCCTACAACAAAGTGAGGGTTTTTTTGTACATGGATGTCATGTGTCTCAGCATTGGGGAAGCTTTTGACTCCATACTCTGCCAGCTGGCAGCTGAGGAATTGTGGACTGGAAGAAATGATGTTTAGATGGACTAAAAATTAACAGTACCTCTGGGCTTGAAATTTATCAATGAGCAGCTCAGCATCTGCTTGGTGACCAGCAGTGAGCAGAGCAGTCTAATGGTTGCTCTTTCTCACTGCTGAATGTCTTAATCAATGAACTTGGTGATGACCTAGGATGCAACACCTGCAAATTTATGAATTATGCTAAATTAGAGGGAGTTACTTGAATCCACAGGGATTTTTATAAACTAGAGATCTGGGAAAGCAGAAACTTCATGATGTCCAGCAAGAAGAAAAGCAAACTTCTGCTCTTGGAATAGTATAATGTCCCATGTGATTAAAGAATTTGTAGTAATCCTGCTGAAAAGAAGATTATTGTAGGACTCTAGCTTGAATACTCTCTCTTCCTGTGAATAGGGTAAAATGACAATTACTCTGTTTTTGAAAGGAGTTCCCTAAAAGAGATGAGGAAGTTGCTTTTCCCATCTGCCTGGAGCTTGGGAGGCTTCATGTAAAAAACTGAACCACGTTTTGGACAACCTACTGGACCACAAGGAAGTACTGAGAGATCCTGAAATACTGAGACTGCTGAAGAGTCCTGGGCTTGGTCTAAAAGCAGGCAACAACTACTTGAAGAGGAGTTTTTTTAAAAAAGGGATTTAAGGAAAGACTTTTCACTAGGAGGAAAACTTTTGCAGCGTAGCCTTATCGAGCTGTGCAGGTAAACTCTGAAATTTCCATCCATTTTTTTTAGGTTTTCAAGATGCAGCTACACACAGCATGGCTGATCTGACTTAGTATTGGCAACAGTCTGGTCTTTTTGGGTGAGCAGCCTCAAAAGTCTTTTTGAAATCCTTCTGTGATGAGCAGCTTTATGTTTACTCTCCACTATTCTATACTGCCCAGAGATTTCTACATCTACATCAGGAATCCTGGCAGGTCCACAGGATTTGAAGATTAATAGGTTGGAAAATACCTTTTCCACGGTTGCCTGGAAATCCTCAGCTCTGCCTCCTCTGCATGCAGAATGTATTTTTACCAAGACCTGGCTCCTGTAGTGAAAGCTTTATTATGAACTGTAGCTGTCCATACAAATTTGTATGTAAATTAAGATCACACAGACACGCTAATTACAGAAACACCCTATATTTCAGAAGTTTGGCCTTTTAATTGAAGTATGGTGTTACTTTTGATAGCAAACCCAGGATTTAGTATGAGAGTGTTTGGACTGCATGCCTCCAGAACAGACATCTTACAGCATGTCTGCTCGTAAGCAGCTGATAAAGGAGAAGTCTATTGTTCCAAGGGACAGTGCAGAAGAATCAAGTCCAACAAATACTAATTCAGGATTTCTCCTGCACTTAACCCCCATACATAGAGAAGAAGTGAAGAATCTGGAAACTCCCCATGATGACTTTCCTCATCATCTCACCACAGGGGTGGGGCTGGAACCAACTGTAATCCCAGAGAGCTCTGTGTATTTTTCTCCACCCAGCAGATATGAGGGAGTGGGACGCGTGACCCATACAAAATGAGACAGTGGCAATGGTGATATATTTTGAGTCCAGAGATATTTTAGGACACAGTAGGTGATGCAACTGGTGCAAGAGATGCTGATCAAACTAGTGAGCAATCCTCTGTGGAACATTTTTAGACATTAGCTTTAACGCACCGAAGAATCTTCCCAATCAAGACACATTACTGAAGGCAATTAATTATTATAAATAACTTTCACGTCAGTCAAAACAGAATGCAATTTCACTGCTCAAGAATAAAATATATCCCTACCTAAGGATTTTCTACCTTCAAGTTCCAAAAACCCCTGGGAAGGAAAACATCCTCAAACAAACAAACGCCACAATTCCTTTCCTGATCCAGGTTGTAAATTAATAAAGGAAAACAACATGTGTGATAGAGAAATGCCTTGCTGTCTGAAAGCTTTATTTTTAAGACAAGAATGTTCAGATTTTTGAAGCAGATGCAGGTCCTCCCTTTTTGTGTCAATGCCAAAAATTGCACAATTTGGCACAAAACTAACAGTCTAAGCAAAAATACGCTGTAATTATTGTTCTACCTTAAAAGCTGTATTTCTAAGCCACCCCAAGAAGTTCTACTTACAGATTTGCTTGCTTTCCTTTCATTTGCTTTCACCCTATTGTGCTTTATTATTCTTGTCCCTTAGACCCACATCTAAGAAGTAGGAAATTAATTGCCTCCATGTTGGTGGGTGCTCATGCAACTTGTTTCATATAGTGCTCCTCAGTGTTGCAGAGACCGTCTTAAAAGTACATATTCAGGCTGAAAAATAAGTACAAACAAAACCAGTGGAAAGTAGCACTGATAATTTAGCTAGAGAATCTGTCAAGCTATGTGTGCAAGCAGTAAAGGCAACAGGGAGGGGTGAGGGGTTTGAAAGGCCACAGGTATTAGCCCAGCGTATATCTTTTTCACTCTTTCTTCTCCCAGGCCCCTCCTCCCCATTTCTATCTCTAGATTGCTGTTCACGTTCCCTGTTCTCTTGCCCAGACCCCATTCTCTGTTGCTCTCTTTACCAGTGTCATGTAGCAGAGAATATTTGCCTAATCTATTGATACATGTAGGTGAAGTTGTTTGCAGCTGGCTGTTACCAGCTGTGAGTTTTGGGTTCTGGCTCATCTGAAGGCACTTTTCCAGTGTCTCTGGGTTGGGCTTACCCTGTGGGTGCAGGGCTCTGGATGGTGGTAGCTGCACCAAATCATTAGCCAAGGCATGGCTAGAGGAACAGACACCTGTCCATCTCTTCCTCTGTCTGTTTTACCATCTGCTCTTGACACTCAGATCTCAGTGTGCCCCATTTCTCACTTGCCCTATTCCCTCATTTATCTGATGAACAGATAAAGAGGGGAATTCCCAGTACTCAGTTGAACCTCAGTGATTCTCTTTACGTACCCTACTGATCTTGAATGCCCCAGATCATCCTTAGAATGTTCTTGAGCTGGGGAAGGTACAGGACTTGTCTCATACTCTCCATCACTGTACCAAAATCCTCAAGGATACATTCCCAACCAAATCCTCAAAGATACATCCTGGAAGATGACAAGCAGAGACATCACTGTGATGACAGCCTTTTGAGGGTAAATATCACAGTGTAACAGTTGCCAATTATTCATACATATTCAATCTATACTGTTTGAGAATACTCTGAACTTTAAAATTTACATGCTACAAAGTATTTGCCTTAAATAGATATTTCATTTCCCCAAGTAATGGGCAAGCTGAAGCTTGCTTGTTATATCCCACTCTTCAGTGAATCCTACAGCACAAATTACAAATCTTCACTTTCTTTTCTCCTGAGCAAAGCAGTTACAATGTCATTTATAGAGTGAGGCTCTGAATAGAACTATGGCTTATAGCTAATATGTTCTCAACACCCCACAAAATTGTGTCAGACTCCTCAGAGAAGAAATTTCCACTTTCTGATGCTTTTTGGAAGATCTGGGGTTTTTCCTGCTGTAAAAAATCACAAGCTTCCTTTCACTATTAGTCACTCTAACCACAAAATTTCTATATACAATCATGTTGTTCAGGAAATTGCATGAGTATCCTCTCCTAGCTCCTTGTCCAAATTGTCATAATACCAGTCAGAATGGTTAAAATCCTAATTTGGTGCTTTCTGAGGAAAATATATACAGTGACATAATACACATATAGTCCTTCCCCAGCATTTTTAAAACTTGTTTACAGCTCACTGGCCTGTGTAGAGCCCAGAAAGTTCTGCTGGGTAAAGTTCTAGCTCTCTATAATTTCCATTAACAGCTGGACTCTCTGCCCTTTCCTACCTTATAAGTGAAAGAGCTTAGGAAAATCTGGCAGTCTCCTTGACATGCAGTGATGTTTTTTAATTCTTCATTACAATTTAAAAATCCCTACCGGGGAATGAATTTTCTGATCATCCGAACTCGTGCAAATCAGGGAGTCTATTATGTTAATGGCATATTTCATTGCTTTAAAATTCAAAAGTGACAATCTATGACACCAGTTAGGAATAACAGAGAGGGAGTAAGCCCAACAGCCAGGGCAGAGAATGACACACTGCTCTGCACAGAGCCCATTTCAGTCCTTAAGCACTGCACCTTCCTATGTCTGAAAGCACTGCCACAATGGAAAATTCATTGCACTAGAAGGAAAGGACTTTTCTTTGTCCATAACTGTCATTATCTGCCCAATAAAAGAAACTGCACATTCTGGGGGAATCTACTTATGATTATTTTGTCACTGTTGTGCCACTGCAGAGTTTGGGCAAGTCCTCCAGGAACCAGAAAGAAATGGTTTGGAGGAATTCCTAAGGACAAAAAAGATGGATGACATTATTAGGAGACCTCCTCTCCTTGTAAACAAATGCTCTCAATAGCAGTGATAATGTCTTTCAGTAAGGTAAGCAACATCTGAAAGAGTTGAAACTATGGTCATAATGACTGTAATAAATGTATGAATAACATTTGAAATGATTCGTAGAAACTGAAATAATTTGTGCTTTATCTAAATTGTGTAAACATACAGCAGAACAAAAAAAACCCCTCAAATCTAAATTAAAAAATATATACAGAAAAATCCGTTAGCTATCTATGATTTTCACTGCACTAGAAACTATGAGGAATCTGATGATACAATCTTAATTAATTTTGTTTGATTTTATGAACTCTATTTATTACTATGACCTCTGCTTTTCTTTAAAACTTTCCTTTTTATGGTAGAAAAAGGCAGTATCTTTGAATCTTAAACAGGAACATCAAAGACTGTCATCAAAGAGACAGGCTCTTCAAGAAGAACAAAAAGAGACGAATCACCAACCACATCAGAGGGCTGAGCTGAGCAAGTGAAGGACTGGAAAGACATGTTCTCCCTAAGGATGCTGAAAGGTATCTCAGCAATGGTGATGATACAAGAGGGAGGAATTTGCTGTCACATATTGTTTTTTTGTATGCATCTGTAAATCTCCTCAGTTGCTACAAGCAAACTTACTGCAAATTTAAGAAGGGCTTTAGCAAAGCAGACTGGTTCATGCCTTTTATTTGGTCAAAGAAATAAACCAAGGATCCTGCTTCAGCAACTTCTGAGTAGTGCATGCAAGGGGTTTGCAGTTATCCTGCAGTAGGGTCAGGTACTGGTATCAAAAGTCTGGGAAGTCACCTGTAGCCTTCCAGTAAGGGTCATCGGAAAGCAACATAATTTTTCCCCTGGAAGGTGTTTCTAGGGTGCCAAATTTTTTTGTGGTGTCTATATTTCTGCTCTCATCATATGGCATTCACAGTACCCCAGCTGTCAACAACAAAACTCATACTCCATACCCATAGAATTTGTTTTCAGAACTCTTTTTCTGTCAAAAGAAGAAAATTATACCTAACTTTCTATCAAAATTTGAAGCATTTCACATGCCAACAGATGACTATCATTTTCAATGTTTATTGGACTGGGCTAAGCTGTGAGCAACGATAAAGCTCAGAAAAGGCTCCAAAACCTTGCACCCATTCCAACTGATCTCCCCCTCCTTGATCTTTCTATTTCAGCTCTCCTTTTCTTTTTAATAGATATGGATTTACTTCTCTCCCCCTAGATAACTGCCCAGATTTAATATAAGCCATTCATTGCAACATAAGAAAAAAAAAAATGCCCAAACCAGATAAAATCTGACAGAAACAGTCACTCTTGGTTCTGTCATTTCCTAGAATCTGAGTTTATATCTTAGCTGTCTTACCAAGCTTTGAGCAAAGCCTTACTTATGCAAGTTTGAGGGGGAGAAAAAACCCTGAAAATCTAAGGGATGAATTTCTACTGAGCTGTATCAAGAGCTGACATGTCAGGAAGTTTTATTATACTAATGTTCATCTCCCCAGTTCTTGAATCTTGCCTACCACTTTTCATCCTTTGTCTCCACTGCCTACCTCTGTCATCATGCCTAAGATGCTCCCCATTCTCTATTGCCACTGAACACAACCTGGTTTAGGTTTCATTCCTTAATCCCTCCTTTTCAAAGTAACATCCCACTCTCTTGTTTTCTTTCTCTTACAGACTTACTCTTTCAAATTAATTGTTCTCAGTTCTAGCTCTCACTATCGTCCTCTGCTCTGTCTTCTCTTCTGCACATCTCCTATCCCCAGTTCCTCACTTGTCTGTGTTTTGGCTCAACCTCTTCCCATTGAAGAGGAAAAAAGCTGTTTTCTAGCAAAACTTAGAAGGGCCAGCAGATGAAAGTTTTTCGTTGGACAAGTAGAAAGGCTTTCCAGGCCATTTTCTGGAACATGTCAGAATTTTGCTATCAGATTTATCAGTTACCACTAAAAAAATGTCTAGTTTTGGCTCTTTACAAAAACAGCAAGATACTCTATCTTTCAAAACAAGAGCCCATGAGGTGGCAGCAGCGGTGACAGAGATAACCCAGGAGTGAGTGTTAGATCCAGCTCTACAGGGGGCTCCTGAGCTCAGGGCCACCTGGGCATCACCCCTGAGCCTTGTTCCTGGAGCTGGGACCTGGAAACCCCCATCAGATACCCTGGTGGTGGTGGGAGCACCCACAGGAGGTTTAAGCAGCTCTAGGCAGCACAGAGCTATATGTGTAGTAAAAGCCCTAGTAGAGGAGAAGGATACTAAAAAGAACAAAAATATGGACTTATTATTATTATTATAAGTGAGAAATCAATAACAAATAGAGAATAGGATATAACAGAGAGTTTCTCAGTCAAAGACCTTACCTTTTAATGTAGAAAAAAAATCCTTTTGTTAGTAATGTTAATCCTGGAAACACCTTAAATTTTCAAAAACAAATAAATGATGCACCTGAGCAGAAAAAGCCCACTGTTCTTGACCATTCAAGTTGTATAATGTTATAAGCAGTCAATAAGAGCATCTCACAGTAATGTGTACAGGATCTTACTCCTATAGGTGCACCATTTACCGTGGTAATGATTGGCCAGTATAGCATTGAGTTGAATAAAGTCCTTGTAAATTTAGTACAATATTTTAAATGTGTTTCCTGAAAGCACAAGTCCTTGGTGGTTGTAGGCTGCACATCTCACCACTGTGTTCTCATCATGTCAAATCCTTCAAGTGAAGTGACATTACACTCAGTCTGCACTAAACAGTGCTGGTGATTCACTAGACTGCAGTCTCCTTTTAAGCCTGTACTGAGTCAATACTCTGATAGGGGTTTGTTAGAGAGCACCCTGATGTTGCAGGTCTAATCCTTTGATGGGGCCAACAGTTGGGATGTGCCCTCTTTTTGATCATGTAACACTCACAGTAATTTTTCTGGAAGTCACACTTTGCCTCTTAACCTGGATGTCTTGGATAAATTCCAGCTCAGGAACAACATGCTGAAAACTCAAATCCCTTGACAGCTTCAGTGATAGAAATGAAGTTATTGCTTGAACTGTTTATTATTGATGAAGGCTTTAACTAGTGATGGTTCTCTGCACCAGAAGTAACCACCTCTGGTGATTCCATCCTTAACTGAGTACTCATTGTACAGCTGTTCTCTGCATCTTAGAGGTGTTATGAAAAATAATCATTTCAGTCATTGTGAAGATACTGCAGACTTTTATGCAACAGCTGCCATGTATGGGTTAAGTACTATTAGGTTGCTTGCAATATTATCATTACATTGATTTTTTTTCAGCAGTGCCCAGCAATCTCCACACATGTTTAAAAATACAGTTCACAGGCAGTTAGGAAGCAATTCTTTCCACAGGCTTGGAAAACAGTGTATTAAAATATTTTAATTTAAAAACCTGGCATATAAATTCATAATCACTTGACTATCTAGGAATTAGAATTAAAAGAAGCTTGTTATGTTTCCTATTTTGTATGAAATAAACACTATCTATAGATCATATTTAGAAAATGAAGATCTAAATTGTCTTTTGGGAAAAAAAAAAAAAAAGAAAACAGAGCTTTCTGGAATCTTTAAAGGAGACCAGTCTTCCAGAATGGGAATGAGTCATCTATAATCACACATCACATCTAAGCAGTTCTTTGTCAGGTGTATAGGTTTAATTTCCTGCTGGATTATTAATTCTGTCAGATAACATGGGGGGAGGGGGGGAAAGTTGTTTGAGCCATGAGAATTTTTTGCTGTCCCTCCTTCCCTCCCCTTTCTCTAAAACTGTCATTTGGATGGCTCATATTTTGCTCATATTTTGGTCTGTTACAGTGCCAAACATGAGAAGTAGTAATAGTAGGTTTTACAGTATTTTTTTTCCTCTGCTGAAATTCCAACACTTTGGGGTTTTTTTTTTGACATTGTTCTAAAAAACAAAAGAACAAGTAGTTTGTCAGGGATCCAAAGGAAGCTATATGTCTGCTGGGATCTCTGGCCATTTTAAATCCCTGAACCAGACTGCAGGGAACAGCTGTAAACAAGTGCGTGACTGCACCAAGTGTGACACTTCCCCAGCTGTCAGGAAGGCATGGTGGAGACAAAAGTTTGGAGGGACTCTGGTTAAGCATCTCCCAAAATCAATCAGGGAAAAGTGAGTAAAGATGAGTTCTCTCCCATCCTCATGCTGATGCAAAATTTATATGTTAGTAAGTGTTATGTGCCTCTCAGAATGTTAACATATTTTACTTTAGAATACCAACCCTTCTAAAAAAAAGGAATAAAATCAAGTATTGGTGCTGCAAATATAGCTTTATTTGATCCTGAAAAGATTTAGAATTTTCTAAACTGTCAGAAATAATTGACTGAATGAAGAGTTGATCTTTCAATCAGTCAGACCTGGATCATGACTGGAGTTTTCCATATTCCCTGTCTGAACATCAAGGAGTCAGATTCTAGCTGCTGGGGCATTGTCATGGTTTGACACTGGCACTAGGCCAATGCCCCATGAAAATGCACTGTCCCTGGTGTCTGCTATGAGATATTGACCAGGAATAAGAAAGCAAGCAGGCTCTTATTTAACAAAGAAAAAAAACATTTATTAACTAAACTACACAAACAATAACTAAACTACACACACAAAAGAAAGAAGAAACACACAAGGAAAATGAAAACCTCACAAAAAACATTTCCCTCCTCTTCCTCCCCCCCCTAAATTCCCAATACAATACATCTTCCAAAATCACCAATTCTGGGTCCAGCACCACCCTTTACAATGCTCAACTTTCAGTTCCTCAAGAGGAGAGGGAGTCCTTCCATGTGTCGTGGTGGCCTTTTCCATCTTGTCCAGGTGCTTTCACCACCTGAACACGGACCAGGGCTGCTTCCAGGGTTTTCCTTTTAAGGATGCCTCGTCCCACTCCAAAAAGGCACAGTCTCTCACCTTTGGGACATCTGTCCCCCCCATATTTTATATACCCCTTGGGGCCGAGGGGTACCCACTGAATCTTCTTGGCTCCAGGACATTTCTCCCCCTGGACTCAGTCTCTGTATCGCACGGAAACATGGCTCTGTCCATGGCTACACAAAAGAGTCCAGCATAAAATGCCACTCCATCTTCTCCATTCCTCCAAGATCTCTCACTCTCTCTCTCTGGTCCAGACCTTCATCATTCGCCCATATCCTCCTTCACCTTCTACTCTTATCTCTCGTCTAGGAAGGGTTAATGTTCTGTAAAGTTTTCATTGTCCAAGAAGGGTTAAAAACTCCTCCAGGCGGCTGGACTCCTGGCTGCACCCCCCCATCTCCTCAGCCGGGCTGCCTGCTGCCAGCACATGTTTACCAAATTTCAAGGTAACAGCCACAAACACAGGCTGCACTCTCTCTCTGTCTGTCTCCAAAGGGGGGGGAACAGGCTGCCCATTGCTTCCCGGCATTTCTTTACTTCTTCCTTCCACCCTTGGGGGCCAGGCCTACCTCTCCCGGCCGGGCCGCATGGCTTTTGCCCTCCCCCGCCCAGCCAGCAGCAGGGCCAGGGGAGAGACCGAACTCCTTCCCACCGGAATCCAAAGAGGAGCTGCCAGGGGGAGAGCCCAGCTTTTAGGCTGTGTTCACAGAGGTGGATCCAATGCCCAGTGGTTGGGCCAGGTGGCAATATTGAAATCTGAACACTCATTGGCCTTTCCTTCCACATCCCAGAAATCCTGTTTCTGGGTCAAACCATCACAGGCATCCCTGAAGAGAGAATATTTTCTGTGTAACAACCTTTTCAATAATTTCAATTATGACCTACAAAAAGAGGTATTTCTGAATTGCTCCATGTTCTTTGCCCTTAATTTAAATTTTGTAGCTCCAAAAGTGATGGCTACAGTCTGGATCTGTCTCTCACAATGCACAAATGAGAAAACACTCAGCAACCTGCATGGATTTAAGTAATTTCTAAATACTCTCAAGGCATCCATCTTCCCTCTAGGTACCTGAAAAAGCACTTCTCAGAACATTAGAGTGTCTAATCCTCTGGTAAGTGCTAAGCGGGCTGCTATTTTTCAAGCAGAAAGAGCTATTCTTTTCCCTCCCCCACATTGCCCTCCAAGAAACGTGGTCTTCCTAAGAGCAAAATAGAGACTCTATTTGAAGTCTCTATAGAAGAACACAGAGAGAATGAAAAAAAAAAATCAATATGAGGCCCTTTGGTAGCTGAAATTAGATGCTTCATAATGCTGTGCCAATCTCCCTGAGCATCATGTACTTTACCTTTGGTGCCATTTCACTACTTTTTGTCCATTACCTGTGGGAATAAAATACAGTCTTAGGGTGCTTGTTTGGTTTGGGGTGTTATTTGAGTCAGTTTTTTCAAATGCTTTAGGATTTGTTTATTAATTATTAGAAAAAAATGTCAAATCTCAGATCAATGATTGGAGTCCCTCAGAAATGAAATACCAACTTTATTAGGTGTTCCAAGTCCAGTTAGGTAGTCAGGGAGCATGTTTTGGTTACATCCTAAACAAACTAAATCAGTAGCTTTTAGGAAAGCTCATTGCTAAGGAAGATACACAAAGCAGGCAGAAATAGTGTGAATGATATTCTGCTCTGAGACTGGCTGAGAGAAACTGATTTTGAGATATTCCTAAATATATTAGCATTGTACTGGTGAAATCCCTCCAAAAGGAGTACTGAATTTGAAGTGGCTGCCTCAAAATACTTTTGGATGGTCAGCTGGAAAGAACAATATCAAGCTCAACTTACATTTCTTTAGGCTTCCTACAGAGATGGTTGATTCCCCAAACCTATGAATATTTAGGAGGCATTTGGACAATGTCCTTAAAACCATACTGTTGGTAAGTCTGAGGTGGTCAGGCAGTTGGACTAGCCGTAGGTCCCTTCCAGCTGAAATAGTAGCTCTGTCTGATTAAATTCAATTCAGTTTGATTCAATGTATTTTTTAGAATATGCTGTTTAAAACATGCTATCTAGCAGTTCTTCAGAGGTGCAAGCAAACTACAGCTTTTTTTTTCTCTCTAGTGGTACCCATCAAAAGGCAATGTTGCTGAACACTCCTATGAGAAGTGTGTTTCAGTGCTTATCCATGCCCTTTGTTGACCTTCACAATCCTGATTAAGTCAAGAGGCCGAGTACTTTGTCTTGCTCAAAATGCTGCCTGACTCAAGCAGCATGAAGCAGCAGGAGAAACACACTGAGGAGCACCCCAAGGTTTTTCTGCTGGCAGGGAAATCCAGTTCAGCTCTTCGTTAGCAGAGCATCTTCTGCAGGATAAGGCAGGGGGAAATGGTTAAAACTGGGCATTCTCTCCACTCCACTATTAATATGTAAAAAAATTGTATTAGGAGTGAAGAAAAATTTAACTGTTTTATGTACAGAAACACCTGGTCATTGCCTTAATTTCCTTTCTATATTCCCTTTTCTTAAAGACAGGAATATTACCAGGTTGAGTAAAGAAGGATGTAGAAGTTCTGCTTCCTAGGGATAACAAAGAAAAAGCTATAAAGAAGTTGATGCTAATATGTTAGCATTCTTATTAAACTCATCCGCACATTAAACTGTTTAACAACATCTACATTTATTAACTGGTGATATCTACAGCAACGTAAGCTAAATTTAAATCCCTGTATTTTAATCAATTAATGGGTGATGGTGTTCTGAACTGCAGGCAGGACAACAGGTGTACTCCCTGCATAGCCTGTACCCCTGCCAAGGGTTACAAAATGTTGAATTCTGCATCTGTGACCTTTATGTAATGAAGAAGGTCATTTTAATGCTAGGACAGCTGCACTAAGCCATATGGTGAGCTAGAATTGGTGTGATCTCCACTCAAAATATGTTGCAAAGATATTATTCTGGTGCTGCATGCCCCCTGGTATCCTCAGGCAGAGTCTTATTTATCACTGAGTAAGAGCATAATCATTCGAAGAAAAATGATCTGCAGTACATAAAAAACATTAAGTACTTAAACAGAAATATTCACTGCAGGATCCGAAGATCATCTCATGGACATTGCTCTTACATGCCCTCGCCTTTGGCTTGGGATGCACACTGCATTTGCTGCAATCCATCATAGGACCAGTGAAGCAAGGAGCTCTCACAAGTAATGAATTAATGAGGCTAATTACAGAACTCTGGGTTATTTCTGCTTCTGTTTATATGACATCATGATTTGAGCCCGCAATACAGCCCAGATGCCAGTCAACTGGATGAGAAGACCCCAAGTGGTGAGCACCCAGAATAGGAATGTTCCTTCAAATGGTTGCTGTCCAGCACACTGATCATTGCTCAGATTTGAAGGATCTGGCCCAAAATTTAAATTTCTCTGTGAATGTCTCTCCTCATACAACTTAGTGGTGCAAGAAGACCTCCCCTATGTGGATAGAGCTAGTTTTTAGGTGAAATGAATGTTGGAAAAGATTTTCAAATGCCAAATAAATAATGCTTGTGTAAGAATGCTGTACATAATAACTAGGAGAGCCAGTCTGCTTGCTCTCAAAAGCTGCCCTACTATTGTTAAGAGTATTAAGATTAGAATCAGGATGTGCTGAACACAAGTGAAACACCTGTGATAAATGCTCCAAAAATAACTCAGCAGTACAGAGCTCTTACTCTCACAAATTACTTGATTAAAGCTGTAAAAGCCAAGGTTGTTTTTGTTTTTCTTTATCAAAGTCGTAACAATTTTTCTTCCAGCAAACAACGCTTTAATGTCGGGTTTTAATTGGATTCTTATAATTCAGATGCAGAATATAACATTTTAGGGATTTTCATTTCATTTTCTAATGTTATTTATTTTTCTAATGTTATTCTAATGTTATTATATGTTACATTTGAAAAGCATGGTGAATGAATAAAAGGAAAAAAATTAGAGTGTTTCACATGAAAGACCACGTCCAAGAGTATTCCTTGATTTTAGGAAAATTACCCCTTCTTTTTATATAAAAAAAGAAAGCTTTGGATTGATCTGCAGTTTCCCCAGATTAAGAGATTGATAGGTTTGTCTCAGTAAGGTAATTTAAAATCAGCTCTGAAATAGGCCAGCAGAACCATCACATCTTTTTTTTAAAAGAATCAATGTAATGAAGGAGATTACAAAACAAGGATGTGTGGTTATGATGGGTGACTTTCCTTTTCCCAAAAACGAATTGCCTGGAAGATAATTAATAATTAAAAGAAATTTGGGCTCGATGCACAAAAATACTGCTTTCAACATCATAATGAAAGATCATGAATGGAATGTTTTTGGAGGAAAAATTTATAGACAAGGTTAACTGACTACCAAGACATCTACTCTACTACGAAGATTCCTACTGAGCTCTCCAAAGCTTTACCTCTTAAATAGGGACAGTGTTTTGTCCTAAGAGATTGCACATAATTGCTTTTGCAGTATTTCTGCTTGTGTTGTCTGCTCCTACAGTGGCAGTATGAGGAAGCCAACCTGTGCACTCCACAGACAGGCAGGGCTCAGATATGGGGTTATAACAACTCTGCCTGAGCCTACCAAAAAAAAAAAAAAAAAAAAAGAAAAAAAAAAAGCAGCCAACTGACTCCCTGTGGTTATTTTTTCAAATGAAAAATCAATCTAGAATGTCCTGCAGCTGCAGTGTGGGCCCAGCAGCCATAGAAGGAAATGGGGAAGGTTGTTTCTTCCACCAGCTCCTTTCTTTGCAGAGTGCTTTTTCTCAGACAACACTAATAATCTCCTGGCAACACCTGTAGACTTTTGGACAATAGAAGTGTACTGTGGGGAATCCACACTTTGATATTCTCCCAAACTCTAAGAGAAGCCTCCCCACACACTGCTTTAACTACATGTTTGTATTTTCAGCATCTGCGCAGTTAGTCTCTAGCGAAATACTGTGTTTGAGACACTCACTGATTTATTTCTATTCTTGCCAACTGATTTACCCTGCATATTAATATTAACAATCATGTTTGTACAAATGGGTCCATTAATTCTAACTTCATTTCCTTTTCAATTGGTAATATATGTAAAGAACAATAACAAATGCAGCATAATTTTACCCATGGCTATTATAAGGGAGTACACAATATCACATTTATTTCCTTCTAAAAGCATTGCTTTCAAATGAGCAAAGGATATTGCAACAGTGTTAGCTTTTTTACTTCCCTCAATGCATTGCAAAGATGTGGGAGGGTTGGGGAAGGAGATGCCATTTAAAACCAAAATGGAGTTTAAGAGCTTGATCCAAACTCAGATTCCTCCAAGGGGAATGTTTCCTTTTAGTTTGTGAGAGTTTGATACAGGCCCATAATAAGCATTAACAAAGATGCCCCAGCAGACAGAGGAAGAAAGAATCTTCTGCAAACTTTGGCATAATAAACAGTATTTAACTGAGTCATTATGGAAAAAGGAAGGAACATATTACAAAGCATGGCTGAAAAACATACTGAAAAATCTGACTTCACAATCCAAATCCTGCAAGCCAAGAAAAATTAGTAAACATTCTTTCATAAATTAAATTAATATTATTTTTCAGATTAGGATCACAGAAATAGATCAAGTGATAGTTGCTATCATACTTCAGTGCTAGATTGTACAGCAGGGAAGGTAATCAAGGAAGTTAAAACTACCTTTAGAAAACTCAAGCAGTAACAAGGAAAAGAACAGAGTTGTACTAGCTTTTGAGTTTGCATCAGGCAAGACCCTGAATAATCAGGAAAGAGAAAACTAGATCCTTCATTACGGAAAAATACTAAGAGAATCAGATGATCTTGTTTCTGTGAGAAAAGGGTTACTGAAGAATTCTTGGTAGTATGACTGTAGCTTCAAAGCTCATATAGATTCTCACATAGAATATTTCAAGAAAAAGCACTTCAGTTCAACATCAATATTATCACCTTGATGGTCAATACCTGTACACCAAACTCAGCACTTACATCCCACTGCAACTGCTTCCATGAATCTGACAGAGAAATATTCTTTTTCAATTGAATTTTCTAAAGGCTATCTATATTTTTAAAACTTTTGTAAGAGGTGCAAAACTCATGAGTTTCTAAAAAGAAGTTTTGCCACTTTCTCTGGGAAGTGTTTTTATTATCTCCTATCAACTCTATCCTAAGATCTTCTTACCAGAATGGGGTAAAGCATCACAGAGTGTACATCAACATAAATTTCCTAGCAGAATAAGCATCTTCAAACAACTGAGCTGGCCTTAGTGAGTGGAAATATCCACTGGCACCAAGAGATGTCTCCAACATCTTCTCCAGAAGACAGCATTGCAAAGATAACAGAAATGAGCTGACTGATCCCTTCCCACAGCAATCTATGTATTTCCCTTTTCCATGTTGTTTAGTGGTGATTTATTAGATAATTTTTGAGAAACACCTGTCATGGAGATCACAGCCCACCACAATATTTGGTAGTCAGTATCAAATTGGGATCATCTTTCAAGTTATCCTGGATTTTTTTCCCTTGGAACTCTGAGAAATTATGATTGAACATTAACTCCTAAGGAAGTTAACTCCTGAATGGCAGCTGATTTAGCCTATTTCATTTCATAAAACTTAGGAGTGAATAAAAATACCTGCATGGTACAAAGACCTGGGGGTAGGAGTTTTGCTCTAAGTGCTTCAGAGGAAGCAGGCAACAAGCTGGCATGTGATTTCATGGCAAATTTTTTTCCATGTGATGGTATCAGGTGCCATTAGGTGGTTTGTTCCCCCAACAGGTTTATCTCCCTCACTGACACAGGTAGACACAATAAAAATTATTTCAGAAAGGTCTATGGGACTACATAAACCCTGAATACCCTAAGTGTACGGTTAAACAGTAAAAGCACATTATTACAATGTGTCACAAGTGCAGAGCAAAAGAGATCAAGAATCTCTGCAACAGGAAATTTGTGCAGTTAAATTCTGGACTGTCTGTGGTAATGCCCCATGAAATTAGGCAAAAAATAGAAATAAAACCAGCTTTGAATATCCATTCCTTGGAAACATTCCTTCATTCCCATAAAGGCATCGATCTCTTTAAACCTGAGCAAGCCAGAGTAATCAAGCCCCTGAGAAATTTTAGAAGCAGTAGAAGTGCTCCTGTGCTACGCCCAGCAACCTGTCTCCAGCTCCTAGTTCATAAAAAGACAACTTCTCTTTTCATTTTCCCATCTTCTATTTCCCTCAAACCAAATTATGCATCCAGAGAAAAATTTCACAAGCTTCTGTTTCTTTCTCATTCTCTTGGCTTCATCTTCCTTTTTAGTATCCCTTCATAATAGTTCTTTTTGGAAATACCCTCTGCATTTTGATTTAATTTCCCAAATCAAAAACCCACTCTGCATAAAAACTCTCTTTAGCATAAAGTTGGCAGGCTTTCTCCCTTGCTGATAACAGGCATTTAGGTTTGTTGCCAACAGTTACTTCAATAATAGTCTCACTGTCTTACTGACAATTAACGTAGGCTTCCCTGTTAGACTGGTAATTAGGGCTTCAGAATGTCAGAATCTGGTCCAGGTTGAATGTCCTGGATAGTGATTGTGAGTAAATAAATAAAAATATAAAAGTGAATAGAAATTGACAACAACTGGCTGCAAAGCAATCTAGATAGCAGTGTGATCCTGCTTCCTGGTATGGGGGCCAGGCTGGCTCAATCTTGGGAGTTCTGGGGGATGGCCCCCTCCAGCTCACTCAGCCAAATCAGTGTGGTGGCTCACCAGCTGAATCAGGTACTTTCACACGAGTAAAGAAACAAATCTGTCAGTTTGCAAGACAGAGAAAGATCTTTGAAACACCAAGTGCCACAGCAGTGGGTCATATCTATTAGTAGTCTTAACGAACACTGCAATCAAAATGTCTGGAATGAAATTCGTGCTCCAGCTGCATAGTAGGTGATGGCAGAAAGACAAAACCAGAAGGGAGAGGACTCCCAGTTATGCCAAGTTATGAAAGAGGACCTGCAACAAATTCCTTCCTACTCAGACCTGGAAGACTGGGTAAGGGCACCTTCGATTGCTCTTTGTCCCATAGTATAGTATGCATCGTTACAAGACATGACACAGAATCAAAACAAATATTCCTTAGAAGTTTACCTTCCCTGGGAGGATTTGGAGAGTTAAGCTGTGCCAGCTGAGGTGCACAGCCTTTCTGTCCCACATCTCTGAGTCACTTCTGTTTTTAAAAACACTGATTTGTCAGAAGACAGACATTTAACCAGGTTCTGCCAGCTAAGCTCTCTAATGCAGCTGCCCTTTTTGACCCATGCAGCTAGACAGAGGATTTTGGTTCAAAGGGAAATCTAAGATTAGACTGACAACTCGCCTGTGCAACCTGTGTATTTCTAACTAGGGTTCCATAGGCAAAATTGGGAAACGATTTGTGCATGAGCAAATTCACAGCCTCTTTTTACTTAGCCCTTTCTCCTAAACCCCATAATGTTTCATTTTCTTGTAATTACTTCTAATTTCATTTTTTATAGACTTTTCAATGCCTTTTTTTCACACATAATTCCCTGCAGAAGAAGGAGAATACCTTAACCATATCCCTTTATCCACATGTGCCCTGCAAGTATGCCAGGGATGGCTGTATCCCAGAAAGTGTTGTACCATCTTGGTCTTAAGGAGAAGATACCAAATGCTCTTACTTTTTACATTGTTTATTAACAGTGAAAGTTATATAATATTAATGTAAGGGTGATTGAATCCACCCATAGCAACAAATTTTGCTAGTGTCTTCCAATTTAATACATTGGAAAAAAAAAGACAGATTCTATTTCCAAGTTGTGTCAAATGTAATTTTTTAGTACATATATAAAGGAAATTATAAAAAGGAGTTACAAATTTCTCTTCTATTTAGAGGGAAGAGGACTGCTCTGGGTTTTTCAATTTCAGATAAAATATCTCTGTTTTCAGTAAACTTTACATATTTAACATTTAAATGAAAAATATGTTCTAGCCGTGGAAAAGTCATCGATTTGGCAGCAAACTTATTCTAGAAAATGGAAGTATCTTTATTCTGAAGCAGCAGTAATACTGTTTATATTTTGTGTTGGTTTTCTTTTGAACTGAGAAATCTGGTAATTTAAAAAATAAACCAATATTATACTTCAGTCTGCCATATTCTGCAGGCAAAAAACATCAGACTTGCAAAGTGCTGTAATCACTGGAAATAAGAAACTGGAGTTGATAAGCTTGGCTTCCCATATAATCATTTCAGGTGAATTGGTGACAGCTAAAATAAAATTCCGGGGATGAGCAGATGTGTCTTTAAATGGCTGAGATGACTGAGTTCCTTTTCCCTCTTTTCTGTGTATGCAGACTTAAGGAGAAAAAAAATATATTTTAGGGGTCTGATAATACAGTTTTTAAAACAAACTGTCTCTTTCATCTTTGCTCATGTTTTTGAGAAGGAGAGGGATTTTGATTGAGAAAATAGCACAAAATTCAGCCTACATTTTGAAAGATAGCTTCTTCCTCTCTGTTCCAAAGGCTATGTCTATTGCATTTTATTTCCAGATATGTTTATTTGTTGGCCTATGTGTGTGGCGTAGTGATAAGGAGGTCCTGGTCTTCTCAATAGGCAAGAAGGCTGAGTGCTTCCAGTAGAAAAAAAAAAAAAACAAACCTGCTTATGGATTTTATTTTAAGGGTTTTTTTAAGTTTTAACTTTTAAAATTCTTCTCTAAGCTCTCTACAGCTAGCAGAGAAGAATAGAGAAATTCCAGCTGCGGTAGAGCTCTGAGAACGCACAATTTAAGTTTGATATATCTTCATTTTAGGTAGGGTGAGTTATTTATTTCTGAGGTCAGTGAAAGAGGTGGGCATGGAGGTTATGAGTTGGAAAATGTGGCTCTGGACATAACAGGAATTTGGGGTGAGAAGGGATGAATTAGAGAAACCTGGAAAAGGACAGTAAATATTTCCTTCCTGAAAAAAGAGGGTTTTTTCCTATTCAGAAAATCAAAGGGAATAAAAGAGGATAAAGGAAGGCTTGAGGATGGAAGCTGTGACCCAAGCACCATTAAAAACGCAGTAGCTGCTCTGAACTAAATCTGCATTTCTCTTATCCTATTAACAGGGAAGGCCAGGTTATATTTACTGCTTGCTCCAATTAAAGAGCAGCACAGAGCAGCACCACCTCCAGATGAAGACCCTGTGGCAGGTTGTTCGTGCAGTTACTGCTGTCCTCCCCTTCTTCCTCCCTGCCCAGCTATGTCCTGGGGAGCCCCCTTGTCCTCCTCTGCCCTGGGCTTGCCAGGAGAAGCACAATGCACATCCCAGCTCTGATTGCATTTAATTATTCTTTACTGGCTCTGCGAGCATGTCATCAGGGAAGGTGGAAAAAAGCCTCTCCTCACCGAATTGTAAACCACAAACAGGGTAGCTGGGGGAGGGGGACAGAGAATTACCTTGAAGTGTAGTTTAGTACCACCTGGGATTTAGGATATTCAAGAAGTAGCAGAAATTTTTAAAGAGGGCTTGACACACAAAAATGTCTCCAATGAAGGAAAGGAACAAGTTCTTTTTCAGCTTCCTCCCTGCTACCCACAAAACAGCTGCAGTGGGAGAGAAGATCTTTGAAAAAGATCATACCCTCCCAACCTGGAAGGTCCTTGCTCATCAATTCGAAATAGAAGAGAACAGCATGCTAGTGCATTCAGTTGGATTTTCAATTGCTGAAAAGCTCCACCTTCCAAGACATCAGGTCTAGCTTTCCTGGGTTCTCTAGAGGGGCTAAGAGCTCCTTATCATCTTTTCAATACCCCTCTGGAGCTGACAGCCATCCCTATGCAGCAGGTTTCTTTATTCTGATACGCGCTTATTTCATGCTAAGGGTAAAGTTATGAGCATTACAGATTGAATTACAGCAAAGGTGTGTCGTTGTTACACCTCAGTGAGGGTAGCCCAGGGTGGAGTAACAGCTTGGTTCTTGCTCCAGGTAACTGAAGGGACCATGCAATTGTGCAGAGAAAGGCACGGTGAGACCAAGCCAGGATCTCCGCCTGCAAGCCAGTGTGAGATTTGACAGCCTGATGTAACAGCCTGATGTAGTGCCTACAAAGCTGCTCAGTGCCTGCCCTGTTGAGGACTGCAAGAATTGTGCTAGTGAGGAAAGTGGAAGCGGGATTAGGCCAGATGCCAAAGGCTTGTGAACCGGGATTACTATGTGCAGTCTTCTTCTACAGCACCTTTAAGAGCCAAAATGGCCATCATGCTTATTTCTTCTCTAGTCCACCTAGAAGGTATTTGAAAATGCACAGTTAAAGTTCAGCAGAATTCCTGACTGGTAGTCGCAGACATCATTTCTCATGAATAGGCTGTGATCTGGGGAGTGCCTCTAACAGAAGATGGCTGCTGCGTCAAACTTGGATGAGAAAGCCCATCCTGATTACCCCAGTCTTGTTACATGAGAATTTGTAGCATATTTCCCTTGAAACAAAGAAACATGGCACATAAGACAGCCAGAGACCGGCAGCATTTCTCTCCCAGAGCTACGGAGTGTTATTATCTTGGAAGGCAGCACTGCCATCTGGGGATGGAAAAACAATATTTCAGTCACAGTTACTGTCTCAGGAGGGGGGTGGTGGTGGAAACATGGAAAAATAAATAGAAGCTTGCAGTAGCTCACAATGGTTTTCTTACAGTATACATGAATCAACAATCCCCTCTTGGATTATTGCTCTCAAATAGGTTTACATTATTTTTCCCTTTAATACAAAGGTTCTACCCTTCTAGAAGCATAAGTGGGGTCTTGCCTTTTTAATGTTTGTATCATTTAACAACTGTCTACATGGTGAAAATGCTCTGCAATGAATTCCCCGTAATTCCTTGAATTACAGTATTATTCCCTTTTTGCTCGCTTATACCAGCAAACAAAGGAAGAAGTGATTTGCTGAGCCCAGCTAATAAACTGTTCTGGCGGTCAGTCTGCAGTCTTTGAAATTCACAACAAATACTAATGCAGACATTACCGTACCATATCTTTTGACATCCTACTGAGTCTACTGTCATTTTCTTTACACACAGCATTTATTCTGAAACCTGTGTCTTATTCCTGGGAAAATTGCTGTCTTTTCTTCCGTCTCATCTAGGTCTGTCAGGATTTTCTTCTGTTTCACTAAGAGAGAAATTTCTGCACATACTTACATAGCTAATTATTTCTCTGATCTTGCCTAAAATCCATGTAGAATATAGAGCTGCCTGTCTTAAAGAAAACCCACAACCTCAAAAACACACAACCCCCTCTAGATTCAACAGTCAGCAATGTGATTTATCAAGAATTATTATATGCTGGCATGTAGCCAGCTGCTTCTGATATCTTGAATTGCCTGTATGTTTTCTGTATATGTGTGTTCATATCGAGTGTGATGATGTTAGAAGCATAAGCTGACCTGGAGAGCACATAGGGGCCAGAAGGGTGATTCCTGTTCCCTCTCTGCCCTTAACCTTGTGCTTCCATCCTTTCATTGAGTTGGCTCAGCCAAGCAAATTTACCTTGCTGAAATATTTGTGCTTGTTTTTTATTTTTAATTTTCTGAGTTGAAGGTTAATCTTCAGCCAGATCGGATCCCTGTGAACACTGGCACAAGGGAAAATTGAGATCCTGCAGTTAAAATTGCTATTTTGAGAGGTAGTACAAGATACATATCTGCTTACACTGAGCATAGAACCACATCCTCCCACATGCAGCTTACAAATCTAATAACTGAGTCATATCTGAGGTATCATGCTTATGTCCAGAAAACTATCGCATGAAAATTCTGATGGTTCATGAGTTTTATCAAAAATCCATTTTTTGCTGTAAAACATACAGAAGGAACCTTTGCTATAAGCCCAAAACAACATAAAACTGAACAAGACTCTTAAGGCTGAGTACAGAGATTTTTATGCAGATTCTAATCTTAAAAATAGATTATATAAGCACACCCAAATAGATTACCCCAAACATAATTTGAACTGACTCACTACTTACTTTTTATTTGCCATTTAACAGCAAATAACTACCCTCTGCTTGAAGCCGCTTTCCTTTTATATAATTTGCTATTTTAGTGAGCCCATCTATCTTACCTCTGCTGAAAGGATTCTCCTGCAGTAGATAGAATACATTTTTAATTCTGCCTTGGAAACTTTTATTTTTTTACACAGTTTTCATGGAGAAATGTTTCACAATAAATGCCAAGGACTGGCTTATGTTTATGAAATACATCTGCCATCAGACAGGCTTTACTTACAGAATAGAAATAATTTGGTGTCAACCATTTATGCTGTCAGTCTATTTAGCAATTTGCTTAAGATTGAAGTGACCAGTTCAATTTAAATGTGACTCCCCAGAACAACTGGGTCCAGATGTTCCAGCTGTGGGAGCGTCCAAGCTCTCAGCTGCCAGAAATGATGAAGAAGGGACAGTTAAGGTCAGCCCTCACAGCTGAAATCCAGTCTGCAAGATGACTAGGAGCAACTGCCTGCCCTCTTTTCTCATCTCTTCTGTAAATGTGGAAGGGGTTTTGTTGGCTGGGATCATATGAAGATTTTGGAACCTGATATTAAAGCTGGCCACCCTTTGTGCATAGCATTTTGAAGCAAATTTTTGCACATTCATCATACCAAAGATAGCGGCTGCTACTGAGGCTTGCCAGCATTTTATGTACTTCTATGAGAAACTAATTTTGCTCTAATGTAAGACACTAAAAATGTTGCTTTTATATGGACAACAAAAAAAAACAAAAAAAAAAAAAAAAAACCAACCAAAAAAACCTTTCTGGGCTTCAGGTCAATATTTTCGGAATAAAAATTAAATGTAGTTGATAAGGTCCTCAAGAGCTTTGTTCACTCTTAACCAAGCCAACAACATTTCCTCTCATGTACAAGAGAGTCAGCTTTGGTCACTTTACACAGAAAGGAGTATTGAGCATTAATGATAGGACAGCATCCTATCATCCCAGGTCAGCTTAATGGCTTTTCTGTCTGAAAGTCTCAAAGCACTTCTGAACCCCAAAAGATGCAGGTGATGTATTCAAAACTGCCCAGGGGTTTTGGACACCCAAATCTCATGAATTATAATGGAAAAAATGGTCTTTCAACCCCTAGAGGCAAGTCTGAAAAACTCTGCCAGATGGTATTGTTATTAAAGCACAGAGCTGGGAGTTAGAAGCTGCTGTGAAGAGCTTCACAAAGAAAACAGTGATGTGCACTAGAAAAATTAGCCTTACTGGATTTACAAAAAAGCCCCAAACAAAACAGGTGTATGGGTACATAATTCAATATAGTCTGTTCTACACTTGGCAAAACTTAAGAGCATGGGCATAAAAGTCCTTAGAGCTTTTAGTTTTTTTGTGGCCTGTAAAATCCCTCTAAGATAATTCCTTCCTGTCTGTTGAACTTATTTTGCTTCTGCAGTAGCAGCTATGGAAGTGGTTGATACATGGCTGAGTTTTATATTAGTACTTTAAAACAATTCTAACTATCATTATTTACTGAGGGCAATCCACATGAAAAGAAATTATACATTTTTCCCCCACTGGTACTTTAAAGTTACTGTTTTGACTCAGTGAGTGCAACTTATTATGAAAGCTCCATGCTAGAATTGCTTTAGGATGGACTACAAACCAATGTGTGGACTACATGGCATGAAGATTTTTAACACCTGAGAAGGAATAAGAAAAAACAAACAGAAAAATCCCAAACCAAAACAAAAATGCCCAACCACTAGCCTACTTGATGATGTAAAACAAGCTTGTGTCCTCTGTTTTATGGGAATCAAGGAATCAAAAGGAAAAAAATATATTGAAAAAGAAAAATCTGGAGGAGGAGGAAATTAGAACATGCTTTCAAATCTGTATTTTCCTTTAAATTACACAGGCCTTCCACAAAATATGGTGGAGTGACCCACCAGACACAGACCTAATCAGGACTGGAAGAACTGCTTGATTTAAACACAGATATTAAATTTATCACAGAATCAGTTAAGTTGGAAAAGACCTTTGAGATCATCAAATCCAACCCATGACCTTACACCACCTTGTCAGCTCAAGAAGATCTGTTCCTTGCTGGGCATCAAGGTCAGGCTGACAGGCCTGTAGTTTCCTCTTTCCTCCTTCCAGCCCTTCTTATGGGTGTGGATCACATTGGGCAGCTTCCAGTCATCTGGGGCCTCCCTGGTGAGCCAGGACTGATGAGAAATAATGGAGAGCCCATTGGTGAACTCGTTCACCAGCTGTCTTGTCACCCTAGCATGGATCCCATCTGGGCCCATGGACTTGTGAGGATCTAAGTGGCACAGCAGCTCATGAACTGCTTCCTCCTGGATTGCATTGGGGTTATTCTGCTGCCTGTCCCCATCTACCAGCTCAGGAGGCCGGTTGTCCTGAGGTCAACCTGTCTTATTGCTGAAAACTGAGGCAAAGAAGATGTTAAGTACCTCAGCATGGCAGAATCGCAACATTCATTTTCGTTTGACAACGTTTTGACCCTTTAACTGGAATGAAAGCTTGCTAACAGTCAATGGTAGCACAGCTCTTGAGCTGCTGCAGTGTTTTGCAGAGTGGAAGGGCACTTCCTCCTGGAGACCAGGAGCAAACTCTGGGAGCATCAGGGCATGTGTTATTCATAATCCATGCAACTGCTGCTCCCCTGTAACCGCTATGAAAGAATAAGCCACGTTATGTCTCAGGGATTGTATCTCAAGGATTTCTTACATGTCTACTTCCTTATTGTTTTATAGCAGAGAACTTGTTCTCTTATCTCCTTCGCTCCATATTATGAGATATTGCTAGACTCTCAAAAATCACAGCAAAAGGAAGATATTGGTTTAAAAAAAAAAACATTTTAGAAAACAATTTAGAAAACATTTAGAAAATTAGCTGTTACATTTTAGAAAATTTCTGTTTTGTATTGTAGTCAAAGCATTCATAGTCTGTTAGTTCTGTTCATCTTCCACACACCTATGCTTTTGCATCTGAGTCCTAGTCTTGGCAAGATAGCATCTTGTAAGACGCTTGTAGGTCTTGCAAGTGACTCCCAGGGTCTTTGAAGTGACACTTTCTTGCTGGGAGTCACTTTTGTTCAGAAAATGAGGGACCAGTAAAGGTGGCAAATCACAGGTGGGGTGCAATGTTCCATCTGAATTACATGAACATTGAATTCTTTATTAGGAAAATATGAAAGGGGTATGTGCAGGGTATTCCTTCAGAGCTAAATGAGTATCCAGCTCACTGTGTACCTTTCTTGAGGAAGCTGACCAGTTATGGAATAGGTTCAAAATTCTCTGTGGAATAGTGAAACCAAGTCACAGATATAAACAGCTGCACCTATAAAGCACACCCATAGGACCTAGGCTTAAAGCACTGTCAATTTTACACAGCTGCAGTAAAGGAGCTGTTAAAGGACTTTGGGAAATGGAAACAGAAAGTATCACAGAGAAGCAAAAGAGTCTCCAGAGAAGCAGCCATCTGAAGGGAAGGTGAGAAGATAGAAGCTGGACTTTTATCCCTGTCCCAGGAGTGCTGAGGAAATAGGTGGAGAGTGGACAACAGAAGAGCATGAAGACAAGTATCAGCATCTCACAAATGTCAGGGACAGCATATGGGGTAGGCCAGACACTCTACATCTGTTTTTTTGTCATTTGCTGCTGTGTCAAGATCTGCATGTTTGTAGTACTGAGAGCAAAGAGGATGATTCTGTGCATCTCTCTACTATCATCTTGGTGGGTCTTCAAAGAATTCAGAGAAGCCAGTGCTCTGAATAATATGGAACTCATTAAAAATATGAAATGAAGGGTTAGTTCCTAAGAAAAAAGGAAACTCAAGGGTTTTCTTGGGAAAAATTTATTGAGGGTTACCTTCAGGCCTGTCCCGGTAAGTATGACAGTTTGGTCATGAAAGGAGCCAACCCTGCAGGCTGTTCAGACCAAGCAAGACTCAAGAGCTGATGAGGCCAGAGCTGTGGTGACCCAGTAACTGGATCAATAGGGGATGTGCAACAGATATCACTGGGACACCACACGGAAGGATATGTTACAGCTTCTCTGTTTTCTTATTTTTTGTGTAGGATACTATTTTTCATTCTCAAACCAAAAGTTTCTCCCATTTATAAATTATATGCGATTTTCTTTTAAGAAACCATATGTTATGTTTGCCCAATTATCCCATTAAAAAAAACCAACCCAACAATATTTAAAGTAAGAGCAATTTTAATTGAATAGAAAAAATTATATAAATAAGGGATAATTTGGTTCTAATAATAGTGCATAAGCAAAGATAAACCACGGGGTACGTGGTACAAGGCTTTTGGACCCTTGCCACTTCATGTACAAGTTTGCCAAGTGAAGATTCCCCCTTTTATGCCATGTGTTAATGTCATCTCCTCCCATTTTCGATTCATCACACTTTCATCTCCACCCTCATCACCACCTTTGCCACGCATGCGTCGTCACTTGGCTCCGTGGTTGCACAAGTCTTTTGGGGGTCTTCTGATGAAGATTTCGTAGTCTTCTTCTGTGTCTTTTATTTCACCTTTTGGTTACACATGCGCACCAAGCCAGTACAATGCAAGCCAAAACTATCATATCGCTACATCTTAATATCAGAGTAATAAATCCCTTATAATTAGCAGTTTCTGGGACCCAACCAGGTTCTTCTTCCTTTCTGTTCATTTTTAGCTCCGGGTGTCCTTGGAAGCAGCTGCTGGGAAGGGAATGTGGAGCTCCTCCTTGGGAACATCTGCTGGGGAGGAGGGGTGGAGCCCCTCCTTTCCCTCTCTTCTCTTGGCATTACAACTTTTAACTATTTTATTTATTCCCAAATATTAATTACTGTATCAATATTGATTATTGTTTCAATTTTATCAGCACAAATCATACCTATTTACCACACATATAACATAGATGTTTCACACAAACAGGTTTGTAATGGACACAGTAATGCTGGCTGAAGAGTAGCAGGGGATATCTATATAGAGGAAAAAACCCAACTCTCAGAGGAAAAAATGCCCTTCCACCCTTGCCTTTTCATGAAAGGTAGCAAGAGAAAGTTTTCCCCCATTCTGGTAAGCAGCCTTGCCTGAGGCCATTGTTCCAGCTACACTGCAGGGGAAAAGCCTGGAGGAACCATCACATGTCCCAGCCTGCCCTTTCTAATACATACCCTTTTTGTAAGAAGGCAGCTTTAATTGAAAATATGTCTGCTTGAAAAAGAACAAGGGTCATGATCTTGCTCCACAGTGGGAGCCTGAAGGAAAGAGCTGGCCTAGCTTTGTTAAAATGCCTTCCTCCACGAGCTGGATGCTGTCTCTGCAGTGTCCAGTCCTGCTCATATGCACAGCACCCCTCCACATCCTGCGCCCAGGGGCTCCGTTGTTTTGTGGCTGTCCCAGCAGAAATAATTTCAGCCAAGATTCCTCTTAAAGTCAGCTTTCTGATGAAGGTGAAATAAGGCTTGAGAAAAGGCACAGACCTGCATGCCTTGTGCAGGGATGCACATTATCCTCAGGGTGCATGCCAGTCCACTGGGTCCAGCCACTCTGAACAGTGAAGGAATTTGCAGGTGCTCCTGCTACATCAGCTATTTGTAAGACTGCCCGAGCTCATGCTATCCTAGTGATTTTCAGTTGCATGATGGCATTTTGCCCAAAGAACAGCAATAAAGCAGCAAAGCAAGCTAAGGATTAAGCCTTCCTCAGACTGTGAAGTTTAGGAAAACTGTGGAAAAAAAGAATAGAATTCATGGTCCCACTACCAAATCTAGTGTTAATTATTATTTAAACTGTAACTCAACTAAACAAGGCATTTAGAGACTTTTATCCTGAAACTGAAAGGATGTTTTCTTTTGAAAACCTAACATTTAAAGACCTTGAAGCTGACCACTGCCCTGTCATATGGGTACAATATGGAACCCCACTGACACTGCAGACAGACTCACCTGCCAGAGAGCTGCCTGCAGGAGGCCTTTTAAAAAGAGATCTGTACTCCTCAAACAGCCAGGGAAAGCAGCAAGAGGATTAGTGACACCTCATTTCTCCTGTCTGCTACAATCAGCTAAGGACTTGGAAAGGACAGCTTTATTCTTTTGAAGCCCAAGTTGTGTGGGGCAAATTGATTCTTTTACCCTGAATATTTCTCTGGTGGTAGGAGTGAACTGATTTCCTCCAGGTACCCAGGAGTGTCATAACAGGTTGTCTGTTGTTCCATTACGCTGCTCCCGACACCTCTTGCTGATGGCAGAGGCAGCACCATTTACCTGTTGTTTTTTTCCTGACAGAGAAATCACAACAAATACAAGTCAATCACTTTCCTTTGGAGGATAGCAGCAGGAAGACAGGAACATTGCTCCTGAATTAAAGCTATTCTGAAGAATTTTATTGTCCCCTTGAGCTAGTACTAGAGGGCCAGCCTGTTAAATGGCATAAATCGGCATAGTCACAATATCACCTAAGCTTCTAAACAAAAGGTTTTGTTGCCACTCTGAAGAGACACCTGACCTCTACTATGAAAATATTTCCACTTATCACACTAGTAAACCATTGACAATTGAGATCACAGTATAAATTTAGATGATGAAAAGATTCATGTAAACAGAGTGACTGACAACACAGCATTGACTGCTCAGTCAAAAGCAAATGTGATGTATCCAGTACAACCCAAAGTTATTGTGAAAAGCAAACACATTTGTAATTCATTTGTTAAAACAGCAGCAGAAGCAAATTAACTGGGGCTACCATCTAAGAAATAGGATAGAAGCATTTTAGTTGGAAGAAAAGTTTGTGAGATTTGCCTTATATTCTGCCTATTTAGTTTTATTGTCTGGATCTGAGAGGTGCTACTTCAACAACGAATTTGAGTGCATTTTTAGACTTTGCTAAAGCAAACAGAACTCTTGTAAAGCCTTTGGGCTGTCAATCCATAACCCAGTAAGGCAGCCTTTCCATTAAAATTCAGTGGTTATATCTACCCTGGCCTTTGAGGGCCGTCCTGCTTGCCTCTAAAATTTTGGCACAGTCTACCCTGACAGTAGATTTGCCCCATTTGAAGAATCTGACACTGCAAGTGCCTGAGAGTGTCTCAGAAATCAGAAGATGTCTTAGGATGTTGTGAATGAATTCAGATGTTGCTAGAGACCCCCCACTCCCAGCTTGTGCAGAGATAACTGCATTCACTGAAAGCTGGAAGAGGAGGCAGCAGGCAAAACTGCCTTTGGTGTTACTTATGGAGGACTGTGCAGACAAAACCAGCTTCAGAACAGACCCCTCTCAAAAAGGGCTGGACCATAGTAATTTAAGTGCAAATTAGAGAAGTAGCTATCAAATTAAATAAAGCCATAATTCTAGTTAACCAGATCTCCGGCTGGTTAAAAATTCAAGGCAGCATTTTGGCCCTGTAGTTTTGCAATCTAATTTGAAAGACATTTATTCCCTCCCTGCTCCACTTCACCCAAGCGTGACGATCATCAAACAGAAGTTGTTCAGCCTCATTGCGTGAGATGAGCTGTCTGCCTCACAAGCAGTCAAACCTTCTCCTCCCCTCCAAACTATTTTGTAACTGAACTATTGATCACCATTTTGTTACAATAGTATAAATGTATAGAAAAGTAAAACATCAATGTGTAACCTGCAACCTTTTGGTGACTTTGCCACAGGAGTAGGGGGACAATAGAGGGAAATGACAGGGGATGGGGGGGGGACAGATTTGAAATGCAGATTAATCACAATGGTTATTCTTACAGCAAATTTCCATCTGTGCTTGTTCCTAGTTCTCATTTTATGTCAGTGTTATTATCACTCCCTTCAGCTAGGGAAGGAGGAGCCCTGGGTTTTGATTCAGACTTCTAATGAGAGAAGAACAGAAAAGAGCTGAAAAGAGCAGAAGGTACCCATATGGGTGAGCTCAGTGCCCAGAGAGACAGTGGTGTAAATTAAATGGCTGATGATAGTCCTTCAAGCTAACTGGGTCTGGGAGGGCTCCCAGGATATTCTTGCAAGGAGCGACTCTAGCCACTGATTTAGAATATTAAAAGTGTCATTGCAGAGGTAAATAGAACCTAATGGAAGAGAAGGAGGTGAGCCCAAGGACACAATCTCTTTTGGAAAAAAAGAAATGTACGTAAAAGTGCGTCATGTAACCTGCACTAATGATATAATGAGACATGAGGTAAAATGAATAACACAGACAAAGCAGCTTTTTGTTTGAGTCACAACCATTTCATTAAGAAGCCTCTGTCAAAGCATTTTTTTTTTGTCCTAGGAGAAAATGTTATAGACTCCTAGAGGGAGTGGAAGTGAAAGCATCAGATCTGAGGTAGAAGAAAGGCACCCGAATTAATCAATTTGTCATGACAACTTGCAAACAAGGCAAGAAAAGACAAACAGGACACAACATATCAACAAAATGCTGTGCTGGTCCTCAAAGAGTTCTCCAGCATCTTTAAAACCATAGATATATAAGAAAAATGATGCAGGAAAATTTTAACCTGTAATTTACGCCGACACAAAACCCAAGATATCCTGGTTAAAAAATCAGCAGGAGATAAATATACTACAGTCTTCAGTTTTTCTCTGTGCTTCACATACATTTTTCTACCAGGACCTCCTCTGCAAGACAGATGTTTCCATTTCCATATGTTCAAAATACCTGACTCACAGTGGAAATGCCGCAGATTGAGCAGAAGCAGTGTACTTTTCCTGGACTGACAGAGCATTAAAGACTTGAGCTGTTGGAAGAGACTAGCAGAACTTGGCCTGCTAAGCTAGACTATAAGAATGATGAGGGTGGATAGGACTTCTGTGTAGTAATATGTAGGGTGGGGGAAGAAAGAGTAAATGCAGAGACACTGGAACTTCTTTAACTCAGAGGCAGTACTGGCACAAGAATAAATGATTATAAAGTAGTCATGAATACATTTAGACTTGAAATGAGAAAGGATTTCAAACCATCACAGGAGTGAAGCTGCTTTACAATGGGAAAAAGTAGTTTTAAAGATAGAGCTTAAGAGCTATTGTTTAATGAATGGAATTGAACATGACAATGATAAAAAGAGAATTAAATATGAATGATTCCTTCTAGTTCACTTTTTGCTGTAAAAATCCCTTTGATTTTTTTATAGAGTGCTAGATAAAAACTGAATAAACACATTTTCTTTAATTATCACCTGTAAGTTATTTTCTAAATTGCATTAATATGAACACTAAAGAACACTAATTATCCACTAATTAAAATGCAAATGTAATGCTAATAGTCGCCTTTCATTTGCCACATCTCACAATTGGAATATCTGAAACCAGTCTAATATAATGAGAGTCTACAAAAGAGCCAACTCTTTTATTGCTTAGTATTTGCTGGATAGTAACACAAGGTTCCAAGAGGAAATAAATTAATAAATAAATTGCTTGATGAAGAAGGGATAGAACTTAATTTCAAGACATGTGCCTCATTGTAGAGATCACTGTCCATGGATAAGTGATAAATAAGAATTAATGTGCTCCTTTCTTTTCCCCTTCCCCATCTTTCCTTTAATGAATCACGGCATGGGATAACATAATGACCCTTATTGTAACAAAATTGCTCTGGTGGACTGATGTCCTGCATTACCAGGATAAAACCAGAAAGGGATTTGCCTTAGGTACTTTATGCGTAACTCTACTAACACAGCTATCAAATTCAGCATCTACACACACACAAAAACATGTTAACCCATTTCTAGATGCCCTTCCTCATCCCTTACTCTGTAACCAAGCTCCAAGTATGAAACACCTGTAGTAGGAAAGCACTTCTGGACCAAACCTCCTCTTGATAGGCCCAGGCTGTTCTCATGCAATCTTCCCTTCACACAAGAGGAATCATAGGGCAATACAGAGGCTTCCCTTAGACAGGAAATATTCACACCTGGGCACAACATGCAAACCTCTGAGAGTCACTGCAAATCAATATACCCTCTGCCCTCTATAAGAAATGGTTTTAACACTTCTATAAAAGTAGAGTCCACTAAGAACTAATGGAACACTGTTTTCAGACAGAAATCAAATACTTAAATAACACTGAAGTGAAGTCAATGTCTTTGTCTTTAGAAACCAAATTGTCTTATCTTGTTCTGCACAGTTAAGTAATTGTTTGTTATATAGCACATTACACAGTTATATGGTTATAATTGCCATAGTCAAACTATTTTAAATTATACTGAGAGTATATTTATGCTGCTTTATGCAAAAAGCTGGTAACTGTATAAAATGAGATTTTGAATAAGCCCTCTGAAATCCTAGGAGGCATATGAAAGTGTTAAGGGTAGAGCTTAAAAAAACAACAAGAAAAACAATCACTTCATCTATAATGTCTACATTACTTTCATAGTGCTTAGTTTAAGTGCTCCAACAATTTTTGTTATTACCTTCTCAGTGTAATATAATCTCAATGTTTACTAGACCACTTTTGTAGCATTTCAGTGAAATCACTAATACAACAGTTGTATCTATCATTAATAAATAAAAGTGAGAGTCTCACGCAAATTGAAAGTCCACATTATTTTTCCTAATTTTCTTAATTCCAGAATCAAGAAAATTAGGAAAAATTAATGTGGACTTTTTCTGTTTAGAAAGAAGTATGACAGTCATGATCTTCAGGAAAGAAAAGGACTCCTACACAAAGTGTTATATAAGAACAGGGAAATTCAAAACCTGATATTTCCAAGGTGAAAGGTATGAAGAAAAGAGAAAGACTTCAGAAGAGAAGCATTGCAAGACCCAGAGCAATTGATTCAAACAAATCGATGGCAAGCCTTCTCCTTTTCAGTGCTTCCTTCCCACAGCAGAAAGTGACTGAAGGAAAGCCTAAAAGCTAGAATTCCTGAAAGATCAATAAGTGGATGTTGGAGAAAAGTGCCCGTGAACCTTGTAGAGTGCACAACATTACATAGTTGATGAATGAAAAAGGGATTTAAGAAACTGTTGACACTAATGGGATCTGGAGTAGTCCCTCAGACTCCAAATCATGAGTAAATTTTCCCTTGAGGGTAGTGGGGAGCTGGGAAGTCAGGGGCCACTTCAGGCAAATGGTTAGAACAAAGAGTGAGTGCTGCTGCAACCACCCTGGGTAGTGCTTTGGGGCAGAGGTTCCACAGAGATGGTTGCTACAGCTGTGACAAGGACTTAGAAAAGGTTATTCTGGGACTCAGAGGTTAACAAGATTGCATCAAGCCATGCTAAGCTCCCTCTTCTGGAGAGCAGGAAGTTCAGTGCCACAGCTTTCCAGAAATATTAACCTTTATTCTCACTGCCAGGGCCTTCACTGCTGCTACTAGAAAGAAATTGGGCTAATGAGATGAGCTTATCTGATCTGTGGGGAGCATGCAATTGATTTTGTCTGTATGTTGCAGCTTTGATGCCTGCTTCCTCCTCTTTGCTTAATGTCTTCTCAAATAGTACCATTGACTCGCTGCTTCAAGTGCTCAGCTCTTTTCTTCCATCAGATGTTGTCACTTGGGTTTTACCCTCCTGTTCTGCTCCTGATTCTTAAAAACCAAGTCAGTCTGGCTTAATTTTTAATTTGCCTCTTGCATCCACTCTTGCAGAGAAATGCTTTGAACGAGCTGCCCGCCATCTGATTCCTGCAGCGTGCAAAGGGTCACACACAGATGTGGGTCATCTGGGCCAACCTCCTGCTCAAGCAGCTTCATTCTAGAGCCCATGGCACAGGACTGTGTCCACATGGTTCTTGAATATCTCCAATCTCTCTGGCGGTCTGTGCCAGTGCTCAGTTGCCTGCACAGGAAGGGAGTTCTTCATCATTTTTAGGAGGATCTCCCTGTGCTTCAGTGTCTGCCAGTGCAGGATCCCCACTTTGATTCATATACAACAGATTTTGTGTATTTCTGTGATAGAGTGAGCAAAAATCAAGCAGCTACTTTGAAGCAGATTTGGTAAACAGCCAAAAGAGTTTTCCAGGACATCCACATAAGCATTTTGTATGATGATAGTTGAAATTACTTTCTTTCTCTTGCTAAACACCTTTTATACTGTGCAAGACCAATGACAGAGGTTCCTTTTGTACTGAAGAGACAATGTAATTCCAGTTAAACCTGAACTGCAACCATGACAGAAACCTATTGCAGTAGATATCTGCAATAAACACTTTCAAATACAACTGGAAACTGTATACTGCAAAGAGATAAAGAAACAAAATTAGATAGCAATTTACTGGGTTTTACTAAGCCACTTTACTGAAGGGAAAAAATGAACAATTCACACAAATGAAACTTTGGCAGTTCTCCTTGGGCTAATAAATTTCTCGATGAGACAAAATACAAATGAAGAAATGCATCAGAATTTTCTGAAAGAAGTAGACATGATATTTTCATTTGGCCTTCCTTCTAAATGAAATCTATTAGTAATATCACACTGATGTTTTAAAAATAAGCTTTGCCTTGAGGGAAGAACCACAACCGAAAAATTACTTCACAACTCTTCAAGCATTAAAACCATGCAAGCTTCCTAATGAGCAGCTTCTTAGGAAATGAATCCCATTTCTGCACTAACTCCAAAGTTTTCTTTTGCTACCAGTGCATTCTTCTATACTTTGCTTCTATGTCCATATTTGAATTCTCTAAAATGTTGCCCTCAAATACTCCATCCTTGTGACCCATTTATCATCACACAAGAGTACTAGCTTGAAAAACAGAAAATGTTTCACAAGGCAAGAATTGTTTTTTCAACAAGGGTTAAAACCAATGGACTACAATTAAACAAAATATATCACTAATAAGTCAGATGAGACCCAGAGTCAATAAAGCCCTTGGAAAGATGAATGAAAAGGCTTTGAAATATAATTTGCTGTAAGTCAATAATTATTTAGTTGCCTTTATGCTTAATCTATGCACTTTTATGGGGAAACCTACAATCCCTTTTGCATCTGCAGGTAAAAATATTTTACAATACTTCTTGCATATTTAGAAAATATTGTTTTTCTACATAGAAAAACAGATTCTCAATCTAAATAATAATAAAACAGAATAACGATATGGCCACTTTTTTGACTCCCTCAGCAAAGCATACAGTTGAAATTCCATCTTCCAGACTGATGAGTAGGTAACTGTATGTAAAATTTTGGGCACTCTCAGACACTCTCAGTCTACTCGATGCAAGGCTTATTTAAACCTCATAAAAAGAAGCAGAGATGATGAGCTAGTCAGGATTTCTGTCTTCTATCTAACAAACAAAGCCTTTTACTATTAGATAAAGACCAAACTGGAAGGAGCAGAAGCCTAGCCTGTTTCCAGTATGAATATTCTAATTGTTAGACTGCAGATTTGGCTGGCTTTTAATTGTTTATATCTTGATTCTTAAAATTTTCAATTTTGGTTGAAGACCAACACAATCTCAATATGGGAAAGATAATTCCTCTAGCTCAGTACTCTGCAGCCTCTGCCCACTGGAAAACTCACACAGCAGTAGGAACAAATTCTCTACATCTGTGCTGCTTGCAATTTAGGACAAACTGCTGAGTATAATCAGGATTTGAACAGGGTACAGGTGTTTCAAGTTCCTAGAGAAAAGGGGATACCTTCTAGATCCATGCAGTATAATAGTATTTATTCTTTACTCTAGCTCTGACATTTTAGGACTTATTCTGATGTAGTGGAAATATCTACTTGAAAAAAGCCACAATATTCCTTCTATATTTTGAATGGTGGATAAATGCTTCTAAAGAAACAACGTGGGTCCAAAACAGTGTTTCTAAAGAAACAGGTTTGGTCCAATCCAGTCTGCTCTGAAAATCTAGGCATGATGCATGAGAAATGGAGAAACAAGCAAATGGGCAGGGAAGGGAAGAAGGAGGAAAGAAAGGTAACAGGCTACAACTGGAATGACCATGTTGAGAGATTTTAAGAAAAGTATCTCCCACATACAAAAAGGAGTCATATTACTGTAGAGGAAACCAGCACAGAGCAAAGAGAATCATCTCTGCAGAGCATCTCTGCTCCAATGAGAAATCAGGCCAGCAGAAAGCCTTGTTAATGAAAGGTAGGAGGATGGAGTGCTCCTGAAAATGGTTCACCTGCTCCTCCCCCAAGTCCAAATGCTACTTACTAAAGATTTTAATGAAGAGGAATGCTTTCAAACAAAAAATATTGTTGATGAAGCTTTATTTAAATGGAAAAAATTTTGATGTTGTCAACATGACCTTTATGGAGAGGTCACAGCACAGCACTAATATTCAAAGTGCTCTCCCACCTTGGTGGAGTGACAGGATGTCCTTGTGCATGTCAGTTGTTTTTCCACACCTGATAGCTTAGAATTATAGATCTGCAGGAAGACAGTGACTTTTGTCATCCACTGAAGGCTTTATATTGAGCTTCTTGCTAAAAATAATGTAATGAAATGGTGACAAGTGAGAGGATTCAAACTCAGCACCTCCTCACAAGAATTTCAATCAAATCTCTTTTGGCACAGCAATGTGATTTGTCTTTCAGTTTTCACTATTTACCTTCCTTTCATTCCTGCATCTTGCTTTTAATTGTGATTATATGTGTCTTGGAAGATTAAATCTGAGAAAAGAGTATGGCTGTACAATGGCTGTATTGTTTGTCCCCTCATCCCTGTTTCTTTGCATGCTTGCAAGTGCCTGGAGCTTTGTCTTTCAAAAGTGCTACACAACACAGAGCTCTGCAAACACTTCCTGATCTATGCTGTAAGATGTTAATGATAGTATTTATTTAAATTAAACCATTTGTATGCATAAAGTGTACTTTCAACCAATTTTGTTCACAAAATCACTCCTACTATTTATTACTACATGAATATTAATTGTTTTAATTAAATTGCTGTAATTTCAATGTTACAAGCCATAAGCAATGACACACAATGCATTCATCAGAAAATTTGGGAGGGAGTGGGTGGGAAGCATCAAAACTTTTAATAGCCAGTGGGAAAGATACTTTTTCAGTATGCTAAAGTCTATGTGTACCCATCAGATATGTGAACATCTAATCTGTTCAACAGACCACTAAAGTTTTGGTTCAACTTGACAAATACACACTCAGGATTGTATACTATTGTATTAATATTTGGATAATGTAAAATAAATAAATCTGGATTTCCAAACAAGCAGCACTATGGAGCATTCAAACCCAGAATAAAGGAAAAAATGTCCCCATTCTAAGCAGGCCATAGCTCTCTGATGACAAAATGCCTGAAGCAGGACAAGCAGGCAGCTCCTGACTGGGCTCAAAGCTCCCTGAAATTCCTTGGGAGCAGTATTTTAAGCCTTGACATTTCAAACAGATGAATGTTTCCTCCTCAGCCCATCCTTTTCTCCTTTTCCCCAGTGCTCCCATATCTTCTTTTTAAATACTCATTACTTGGATGCCATGGTCACACAGAATCGATTTCAAAGCTTTGCTTCCACACACAGAACTGAGCAGCCACAGGAGCAGAGCTTTGAAGGAGCAGAAGAGACAAGCAGCTGAGTTCGCACAGCTTGAAACACTGAGCTGCAAAAAAGGACAAGCAAAGGGGAAACTGGAGTCTGACATCAGAACCAGTGTTACTGACACTCGCTACAGTTTATATGGCACTTCTGCTTTTCTCCAGGGAGTAAGATACAGAATCTAGGGTCTTGGTCCAGCCCTTGGTCCAGTTGCACTTAAGGTTTGCCCAAAGCTTCTCTTCAGAGAGGGGGAAATAACCACACATCCCCTGTGAACAGTAGGATACTTAGCCAGAAACAGGAATCTTAAGCTTTGCTGCAATGTACCCATGTGGGATATTTTTCAACAGGTTTCAGAAGTGAGTCACTGATAGATCACTTGTTTCTTAACCCATGTGACAGTGTTGTTCAGGTCACTGAAATCAGTCTACGAAGTGAAATCACCCCAGTCCCTTCATTCCACCATCAATTTGGTATTCATGCATTTCAGTGTTTTTAAATACTATTCAATAACCAGTTACTCAGCAATCATGATCACACAGACACTCTGTAGTTCTTATAATAACTCCTTGTGCAGAAGTAAAGCCATTTTAATTCAATATTTTAATCATCTGATTATCAGGGCTCCAGGGATGGTTGGGGACTGGAGCACTTGCCCTGTGAGGAAAGGGGCATGCTCAGCCTGGAGAAAAGACAGCTTCAGGGGGCCCTGATAGCTTCCCCTGGTACCTGTGAGGTGGCTACCAGCAAGAGAGAAGCAAATCCTCTACTGTGCTGGACCTTAAAAGAATAACAACAGTGGACACAAAATGGGAGCTTCTGAGTTGAAATATAGAAAAAATAAAAACTTCAATAAGGAAAACTAAGCATGGGAATAAGTGGCCCAGGGCCATGGAAAAAGCCAATGCTGAGTTCAGTGCTGACCCCACTTCACCCAGGAAGTTTGTCTAGGAGACATCCAGCATAATTTTCAGCCCAAATGAGTTTGTGGCTCTGTGTGGATCTTATGACTAGAGCGACGCCAAGGGAGCAAAGCCTCAGGATGTGTGGACTAATGTAAACCCCAGTCTAGCTCTGAAAAAGCCCTGGAGTCTCAAGAATGAATTTATAACTTTTCACAGCACTGTGAAATGAGTAAGATAAACTCAAGCCGTGTCTGTTCTGTATTCTCTATATGCTGTTCTAGATAAGAACTTAAAAAGATAAAGCCCTATCTATCCTCTAGTCAGTAACCATCTTATAGCAATATTTATTATTTCAGTTTTACTGTGAGTCCTTGCTAAGACTTTTAGTTTTGCAAGCACAGGTGTAGTCTTCTAGCTCAGTCTTACCTCTATGAAATACAAAATCATTGTTTCCTAACATACACAGATATTTGAGGCGCATATGTGATCCAGTTTGAAGAGAGCTACAAATGAATTTTATTCATATTTAGAAAAACTGTGTTCCATAAATATTTAGAGGTTTATGTTCAGAAAACCATGTAGAATAGTCCTTCAGTGAACCTAACTTTTATCTTAAGGTCTGTACTATGCCATATTGGGATTTCAAGGCAACTGAACATTTCATAATATTAAGATCTCATGGGATGCACTGCACAGACTATATAAAGATATTATCATTAGTACCCATTGATTAAAATGTGGTCACAACTTCTGTTCACATTTATTAGGAGTTTTGTTATTGGTAAGATTTATTTGTTTTAATTTCTACACATAATGACATTTCAGTGTAAGAAACCAAATCCTAAGAGGTGATAAAGATATAACCACATAAGAAGTTAATCCCACTTTGTGATGTATAGCATAAAACAATATTTGGGAACAAAGTGTATCCAGAGATTTTATGTAAGTTCTGCCATGGAGACCCAGCGTGGCACTGGTTATCCTGTGAAATGCAATGGTCTGCCTTCCTTGTTGCTCGGTACAGCTGAATTCAAAAGGGAAGAAATGCAGGAAAGAACCACCAGGGCAAACAAAGAGCTCAGCTCTCAACATGAAGGTTGAGAGAAGACATTATTTTTCCCTCTGAATGCTTTAGAGGCTGACAGCAGAAGGAGAGAAGGCCTATTAAATCTAAGAAACAGCACTAGCACAAGAAAAAATGGGTGTGTGGTATGACTCAGTTTAGGCTGGAAGGAATATTTACAGGAATGGCCTTTCAGTATGAGTAATCAAGAGGCAAAAACTTGTGTAGCATTAGGATAAAGTTTCATTAACTGTGTGACACAATTTTTTATGATGGCACGTATCCAGGAATTCCCTTCAGCCTTATGAAATGTGCTAACAAGGTACATCTACTTAGAGAGGGTACCTCCTCCATGATTGCTATCTAAGGACAAATTTAGGATGCAGAGACATTCCCTTCCATGTGACTAAGCAGAGCAATCTTGCATCTTAGATCAGGAGAGACATTACATAATTTGTTCATCCTCCTTTCCTCAGAACAGAATATCCTTTCACTTTAAAATTCCGGCTCCCCAGAAGATTATAGAAATTTTGTAACTGATCACAGTAAAAGACAACATTTTGCAGTCCACATATTATATGACTAATGCTATGGCTGCTCAATATTAAAAAAAAAAAAGCAAACAGTGGGAGAGTCAGGTTGCTGAAATCGCAGGGTAACTGTTACAGAAAAAAAACCCCTAAATCCTTGTTGCTCCTTGTTATTCCTTGCTTACTTCTTACCAATCTTTGGAGGATAAAAAACCCCAAATCAACACCAATGGCTATGCAGCAATCAGCAGTGCTTGGAGTAAAGGGTATTTCACTAAAGGGAACATTGCCTAGGTACCTATAATTCTGAGATAATACACATTAAATGAAAAAATACTCCTGACACAAAATAACATGCCCCTTAAGAACTGAATTTGCTATTATGAAATTCATGTGGCCAAACCCCTAGACTTCTCGTAAAAACAGATTATAAACTAGCATGAAATCAGATTAATGAAAACTTCGCAGCGAAATGAAAGAAAAACATATCCTTTAAGAAAAGAACATCACACACACAAATGAGGGTTAAAGACCATGAAAAGCAGCACAAATTTAAAAAATAGTTATATACCACTTGTGAAGTAGCCAGCAACAGTATATTGTATCTGCTAGGGCTGCAGCTGCAGTATAAAACCCCTTTGCTCTCTCAAAATTATCTTTTCAAATTATGGATTTCCAACCCTAAGATTTCCTGTTGCCATGACAGCATGAAACTGTTGTTGCCCATCATTATGGATCATGTGTTTTAGAATTTTGATAATATTGCTGTAGTATTTAGGTTGCTTGGAAAACACCCTGCTGCTTTTCAATGTATTTCCTTTTTAGCAAGATGGGGCTTATTAATTCTTTCAAAAGGCACTCTTATAAAGGGTGACATATCAGAAATATAGTGTGTTCTGCTCCAAACAAAATAAGTCTTTCTATGAGTGCAAATATTTTACTGGATATTTAAGTAACATAAATCATAGTGCTGTGTAATTCTGTACATCTACACCAGAAATAGGACTCTTAATCTGGAAGGATGGTTCTGTGAATAATGGAAATGTACATTTTCAGCTCAAATAACCCTTTCTAGTCCTGCATTCTACAGGGCTAATTACTAAGTGCACTCATTTGTTATACAACATTTATTTAAGGTGGCAGTTATACTTGTAAAAGGATGGGCTGATAGTTGTATCAGGATATCTCCCACTGTGAAAATGTTGATTTAGTTTTGGTGGGGATTTTCGTTCTTAACTTTTATGTATGGCAAAGGGCAAGGATATATGAACCTTATTGAGGACCTTGATGGCTGCAAAGATTCAGTCAGTAAATCAGAGGTGACACCCCTGGCAAATGGGTAAACAGACTGAAACTCTTTTGCCACCTTATTGGAGCAACCTTACACTTCTGATTAATCTCTTCAAATATATTTGCATATAATTAAAGCGTAGGGGCTTTATTCTTGGATCATACTAGCAGATACATCCTCTGCTTTGTTGAGAATTGCCATTGTCAGTACTTCCACTCAGGCTGAGGCACAGGAAAGGTCCCTGCAAGGTTTCCAAGATCAGGAAGCCAGTGGAGCACAGCTAGGAGCAAAGGAGCCACACAGCTCTTATATGGACAAATCTGCTCTCTTGTTGTCTCCTACCAAAAAAATAATCCCTTTTCTTTGTTTTTCCTCTATCCCATACAGCACATCAAATGGCACCACCATTTGAGAGGTACCACAGCAATGTAATATATATCTTATAAAACAATTTTTTGTGATTTGCCATTTGCCAAACAGGGAAATTAATATTAAATTCTCCATTAGGGTATCATCAGTGGGATAATTAACTTGGGCAAATACATCGTGATCTAGTAAGCATCAGCTAACAGGATTAACTGGCTGATTTTATCCCCTTTGGTCTTTCTTCAAATTTCTACATGTGGTGATTGTAAACAGCTCTGTGGTGTTTTAAGTAGAGAGAAAAAGAAATATCTGTGTACATATAAGACTAAACCTCTCTATTATACAAAGGACACACAAGCTATTTTTCAAACAACAAAGATGTTTTGGTACTGAAGAGAAGTGGCAAGGAAGAAAACACAAGAAATATTTTTTTCTATCATTAAACATGGCATAATTAAAAAGGTACTAAACCCAATAATGGGCTTGGAAAAACCAAGAAATTATCTTTCAATTCAAGGTGAATTGCTGAATTAAAATGAAGAAGTGAGGAGTATATTCACATAATCTATAGCACCCAACAGCCTCTGTAAAAGATTGTAAAATATGTTTATGATGTGTGAAGAGCAAATTTAAGCCTATCAGTAAAAGCAGCTGAAGGCATACTGGTAAATCAAAGTATTCAGGAAAATGCAGAAAATCAGTTGCTAACACATTAATAAAACTGTTATAATGCTTCCTTGGACTATTTTGGCCTCTAAAAATTATCACCATTCCCAGCAATTACCAAGCCTGTGTTAGATGCTGTTTCCTCCATGAACACTCCCACAGGCAGCAGGCTCAGAGAAATTTCACAGGTCTGTGCCTTCCAGCCCACAAATGTTCTTGGGCACATTTAATTGACCTGGATATGGAGTCTACAGCATCTGAAACACACAGGGTAAGACAGGGATGATAAATAATGATGCTGTTGTGAGAGCAAACTAGAAGCTAGCCTCAAAAGCATGTTCTGGCTTGCATCAAGTGTTAGGTCCTACTAATAACTGATATAATTTGGATGATTTAAAGGTTATTATTTTCCTAAATATCTCTGCATATGTTTTTGTAGTTTATGATATGTACATTTTACAATTCATTATACATCCTCCACTTAGAGGGTCCTTTATTCTGCCTGCTGTATGATTTCATCCTACATTTCTGAGTGCACTCACAATGCACAATGCAATCACAATCAAGTGATAAAAAAGAAACCAAGCAGTAGTAAAAGCTGATTCTTTCAATGCTTTTAAGCAGTATTAGCAACATTAGACTGTTCCACTGGCTCAGTTTCACCTTGCAACTGCTGCCAGGAGCTGTACCAACACTGCCATGCACACTTCTGCAGATCTGGTATGCCACCACAATTCAAATGTCAGCAACTGTCCTGCCAGTCAGTAAAAGCCACATCTCAAATCCAGATGTAATGCCAACCTCATGCCTCTGGGTATTCTGACCTTCTTTCTTTCTTTCTTGAGAATTTGTGTGTATCTGCAAGTTTACAAGCATGCAAATATGCTTAAAAACAAGAAGGGTCTTTTGGAGAGAATGGGTATGGGTAAGTGATTTTTATGTGTTGTTTAACTGAACTCTATTATTTCAGCATGGTACTTCCCTTTTCTTAACACAGAGATGCTTTGTGAATAATCCTGTGAAGCTTGTCTGCAGCAGGGTTGCAAGAAGCTATGGAAGGAGGTAAGGAGCCTCTGCAGGTGTGTGAAGAACACAAAGCTTGGTCACAAGTGATTAGGACAAACCATGAATGCTGTTAACCATAGAATGGGTCAACCTGCTCATTTAGACTGAGAGAAAACGAGTCAAAGCTACTGATGATGGTTTGCCAGACTTCCCTGTGAACTGGCATCAGAAATTAATCTTTTCTAGAAAACTCATTTATTTCCAAAAAGCATCCCAGAAAACTTATTGTATAGTGCTTAATATTCTAAATATTGTTCTATATTGCTTAATATTCAAACCAGAAAATCACAGTTTTGCCTGAACTGAGCCTGAAAGAGCATCTAAGGTTGGATAGCAAGGTACTGACATAGGTGAGTATGTAACTGCCTGAGGAATGGAGCCCCCTTCCAGCTGACTCTGGACACTACCTGTGCCTCCTGCCTTTCATTTTACATGCCAATTTGCTAATGTTCAGAAAAAGACATTTCCTCAGTCCCCTCTTTCACTTCAGGATGATAACTCAACTGCAGTCTTGTGGTCCAGTTTGCATATTGCAGTAGAATTAGATTTATTTTTGCCTTAACAAGTCTCTCTGTATTTTGCTTATAGAAAATACATTTCTTAGCTTTCCCAGAACACTTAATAGAGTTTACAGTAAACATGATGGGACTTGCTGACAGAAAAAGCTATTCAGAGGGCACGCTCAGAGCAAATGCATGCAGCACAACATCTAGTTCATCCAAAAGGAATTATATCACAGGGGGCACCTCAGCATGCTTATCCTTTCATGGAGTACTTGTAATTTGTTTTTTCTTACTTCAGTACTCTACCAGCTCTTTTCAAGTGTGCAGGGAGAAGCCAGATTTTTATTATGTGATATATATAATTAATGAGAAATGTGAAGAAAAAACAAAGAAAAAGAAGTATGACAGCACAAGCCTGTCTCACCCAAGTGATGGAACTGTCAGGAAAATGTGTCTATAAGCCACTTTGGGATTATGAAGACCAAGAAGGTCTGTGAACAAGGACACTTCACCCCCACCTCCCAAAGAACCAAGCCTTAGGCAGCACCCCAGAATGCTTGTCAATCAGAACATCTGACTCAAGGCAGAAGGAAAGGTCACAATTTGGCCTACAATTTGGTAGTTATTCTCATAACTCATGCTCTCATAACGTCAAAGATGACTCTAAATTTAACAGCCTTTGTGACACAAAACAAATAAAAAGCCCTGTTCACTCAGTCAGGAGGTTGTGTACATTTTCCAATGAAATTCAAACTACTGAAGTTTTGTCTCTTCAAATTCATCAATCTCTATACAAAGTAGGAATTAAGGTTTTTCATTCTTTCAATGTACTAATATGATTCTGCTTTTTTTCCCTGTCTAGAGTCTTATAAATTTATCCATGTAATGAACCTCCCAAAATGATTCCTATTTAGTACAATATATATATATATGGATCAGAAAACACCATAACAATTTCTCCTCCTAGGTACTACCATGTCACTAATGTCTGCCCACCAGCAAACAAGGATACACAAGTTGCAGTCTGTGGTGGAGTCTGGGTGTTGCATGCAGATTTTTAAGGGAATGTTTTCCCACCCCAGAACTGATGCCAGTCTTACACCTAAGGAAGTAGGTCAGCAAGAATTGCATTGCCTGTGGTACTTTTTATCCTTCCACTGTAGTGAAACAGAAGCTATCTTTGAAAGACAACAAAGGAAGAAAATTGCCATCAAATAGATCTATGTTTAAAAGTGAACATTTCAGACCTCAGTACAGCACAGACAAGAAGCTGATTCTCAGCCAACCTCTCTCAGTCCCAAACTTCCCCTTACTCTGGGAATTTTGGTATTGGTGTAAGTACAAACTAACCTGGAAAATCAAAAGCATATGCAGAGAAATTTGAGGAAGTTGTCAAGAAGTTCAAACAATTGGCCTGTTTCCTAGGGAATAACAGCAGTCTAGTGCATACTGATACTATTTTACATTACTGTACTCTGGGTTTTTTCCACCCTCCATCTGTAAGTTTTGAGTCCTGGTGGGATTACATTTTTTTTTTACTTTTTTTTTTTTTTTTTTTTTTTGGCTTGAATAGAACTGGTGTAAATTCAGGAGTGAGCTGCCAGGCAGAAAAGTTGTTAGTTTCAGAAATATGTGACAGTAAGACATGAGGTAAAGTTTTCATAAAAAGGTTTCAGGCATGAAAGAGGTGGATAAGGGGTAATTCAGCTGGAGCATTGTCCTAAGCAGAAGATGGAAGAAGTGTTGTGATTAGTGGGAGCAGAGAGAGAAAGCCAACAAAAAGCAGTTTGCTGCTTCCTGGCTGGTCAAGCACAATGCCTGTAAGGTGTTAAACAAAGAGCATGAAATTATGACATTGAGAGGAACACACTCCAGGGGTTTATAAAGTTGATAAAGCTTCTGGAGCACAAACCTAGACAGGTGCTGTCTGTTCAAATTCTACACTACTGCATAAATTGCAGGGGTATAAAGTCAAAGTTGAGAAAGTAAATGAAAAATCCAAATGGTCCTAGTCTCAAGATCCAAAATAAATATATTTTATACTTTTGCCCGCTTTGGGCATTAAAGTAATGAATTCTTGTGTTGGACTAGGTGACAGGCCCCTTCTCTCATTTGTATTACTGGAGGGCTAGAGATGGATGGAGTTTATGAAGACAGATATCTCTTTGCTTGGCTATAAAATTTACAGGCTCTTACTCCTAACTATACCCCAGAAAAGCATGACAGAATGACCTATAAAACAAACAAACAAATGAACAAGCAAACAAGATGTAGAACAAGTTACAGACATTCTCGTAAAGGCTAGGGAGAAAAAAGAACCAAAACCCAAACTACCACAACAACAAAAAATTCCTGAAAAGGCAAAGAGGTTTTCCCATAAAGATAAACCCTCAGCTGCCTGTACGGGAAAACCCTGTGGTGTGGTTCTGCAGTTTCGTGTTTCACCTGAATGTAAAAAAGGAGCAAGCTTATTTATCAGCTCTTATGTGAGCTAAACTCTCAACTGGACTTCAAAACTCATGGTACAGACTACAAACAAAAAGAATTCTATGTGTGAGTAATTCTAGGTAGTTCTCCACTCAGATTCCGGGGTATCCTGTGAGCATTTTCTCACTTTTCACTAAGTTATTGAAAAGTCCATCTGGATACAGAGTGTTGAGGCTCTGAGCAATACTCCTCAAACCCCCTTTCTACACAGGGTATGGAAACAATGATTTCTTGGAAAGACAGTACTTCTGTCTCATATGTCACATCTAGTAGAACAATGCTTCTGTTGATTCATAGCAACCAAGTCACTGCTTTTCCAGAGCATGACATTTACTATTATCTCTTTGCAAAGCATGACAATCTCAGGGCAAAGAAAGAAGACTTGGCTATCGATTAAAACAAACTTGATTCATTAAAAGTACTGCTGACATTTCCACTGATCTGTGGTACTCTTTTGCTTCACATTAAACAATGTAGTTGTTTAAAGCTCTTAAGGTCACTGTTCTATAAATGTGCTGTGTTTAAGGTACACGCCATTTAACCATTCCTTGGCCTAAAAAAAGGAAAAAAAAAAAAGAAAAAAAGGATAAAGAGAAGAGGAAGCAAATAGGGGCTAAGTGCATTGCTCACAATGCTTGCCCTGCTCCAGAACAGAGCTTCTCTCAGAGGAGGAGAAAAACATTTACTAATTAAACACATGCAGGTACTTCACATGCACACTCTCTCATTAAGCACAAAAATAGCAAGAATTCTTATTGTGGCACTACTTGTTTATTCATCCCTAATGTCACTTTAAAATTGTCATTACAGAAGAGGGTCCAGCAAAGCTTGGCCAGCACCTACACAAAGCTAACAAAATCTTAAGGCAGAGCTCCCATGAGTCCAGCTCTTCAACGTCATGAGCAGCTTCATCTGCCAGCAGTTCAGCTTCCTAGCAGCCCCTGACTGTACCCTGTTCCCTGCTGAAACTAAGATTTTTATGATTTAACAGTACAGTTCCTACAATTTTGCTACACAGCATGAAACTGTTTAATTCACTGTTTGTTTTACAATTAAATGGGGAGAACATATTTCTAGAGAATTTCCCACATCCAGTAGGGTTGCTGCCTCAGGAAAAGCCAGTAAAAGCCCACATGCGGCAACTTGACCCATTAGGATTTTTCACAGCCTGAAATGCCAAGCCTACATCAATTGTTTGACTTCACTCTTAATGGAGTCATGGTATTCTCTCCCCAGAGGAAGACAAGTGCCTCCATTAGGTAAAGGTACTGGAGAGTGGGGAAAGCCAGTCTCCCACTAAGGAAGTTGCCTTAAAGCTCACCAGCTTTCTCTCACAAAGGGCTGAAAGGCAGGTGTATGCTTGTATCTACCTAATGAAAATCTGTAAAAGAATAGTGTCATTTTATCAGCCCAAAACTTTTTCTCAACCTTTTGTTTTTTAGGTTTTTTTTGGTTGGTTTTTTTTTTTTCATACAGAGTTTTCTTTCATACAGGCTTTAATGTTTGTATCACTGGGACAAGAGTGATTTAATCTCAACACATTTCCCTGCTTTTGTGCTGGAATTTGTCCCTGAGCCTTCATTTGACTTTTTGGGGACAACTGGATATTCTAAATCCTTCTTGAAGGTCAGGGAAAAGTTATTAAATCCCCTGCTTTTTCCTTTATGTGTACATTGACTAAATCTCCTGAACACTGAGACAAAATGCTCTTAAAATGGCTGTAACTAGGTGAGAATGAAGTAAGTCCTGTCTTGATCATTCTCCAAACAAGAGGCCAGGTTCTAATTTCCTCTTAAGCCTTTGCTAAATAATAAAGCTTAAAAGACCAGGAGCATTACTTTTATACTGACTGATAAAAGGCTAAAATGGGGAACAAAAGAGAAAATCTAACCAAGGTGGAATTTGTTCTGATGACACCAGTTGATGTTTGTCTTCTGGTAAGTGTACATGATCCTAATGTACTTGTTGGTCAAACCCTCATGTGCCCTAAGTGTAGTTTGAAAGCAGAACCAGTCACTAGATTTTAACATCCAGCCCAGGATATTTCTGAGTATTTTTATGACCCATCTCATAAACACGTGATGAATTGGTACTGTGAAAACTCCTGTGAGGAGCTCCAGAATTTACAAAACCTAAGTGGAAAGGGGACTGCTGCATGTACAGTTTAGCAGACAAATGGGTGTACCTTTCCACACAGCAAGTGCACTCTGAAACAGTCATCCAGGGGTTGATACCTGAGAAGCACAATGACACTGAAGTAGCTCAGCATTTATGAGGGGATGATTTTTTATTATCAGTATAACCGAAACTTTTGAGGGGATAATTTTTTGTTATTATTGTTATTAAAATCATCCACTAACTATTCGACTCCTGGATCTTCTGATAATGAATTCTGCCCTAACACCACTTATCAGTGATTTTCTGCTATAATCCCACTGTTGCAGCCAAATAATATGGCATGTTAATGACCATTGTTACCATTCAAGCATGAATTCAAAGCATTTATGTCCACATGGAGTTGATAATACTGATGCTGCACATTTGAATGATCTGAAAAATAAATAAATGGGATAGTATCTGTGTGAATTATTTCTGAGAGAGACAATTGATTCTCCTAGGGGCATTTTAGACTGTCTGCAAGAAAACAAGAAATACAAATGGAGTCCAACTGCATTGTATATTGAAATTGGGAATAAAATTAGAATGACTTTGGAAATCTGAGGGTATTCAGAGCAATTCTTAATCCAGGGGAACTGCAAGACTTTTCTTAGCATACTTCACAAAATCTGTTCCCAGCCAGACTTCTTTCCTCTTCCTGTTTTGCACATGGATTAGAACCTGCTGCTGTAAGGCACTAGAGCTAGATAAAATGTGAGGTTAAGGTGTACCACAATTCCAAGAAGTAAGGCAAGGTTTTTTTCCTTCCTTTAAGATGAAAAATGTATCCAATCTAAGGAAACTCAAGATTTGGTAATTTGATTTGAGGACTGTATGGGTTTTTATCTTATATTTATCTCTTTCCTATGGTATGATATTGCATTTCACATTCATTTTGTAAGAATTTGCTGATATTTTTAGAAATATTCTCAGAGACTGAAGACTGAAGATACCAGAGAAAAAAGCTGCTGAATGGAAATATAAATGGACTATTGCCCTATTGCTAGGAAGAGAAAAATGTCACATTTTTAAATGCTTAAACATACACGTGTGTTTCTAGAAGTGAAAAATTTGCAGATCTTGAAGCACAACAATTAAATTCAGTTCAAAAGTATGCATGACCTAAAATTACTAAAAATATCTAAGAATGAAACAAATCTTTTTTTTTGCAGAGGTCAGGAAATAAATCAGTTTAGTTTCTGAAGTTTTTCAAGCTGGAAATATGTGACTTCTGTATTCTGCAGCATCAAATAAAATAAATACTGATTTATGGACAAAGTGAAAACCTGATAAAAATTGGGTTTTGCAGCAACACCAGTTATAAAGATATCTGTCTGGGTGATTCAGTTAATTATGTACAAAGAGCATCCTTCCTTCACTTTCTTGCTGCCATAAATCTCCTGCTGTGTCAAAACCTAAAATGAAGATGCTTGCTTTTCAGCCAAGAAATCTGCCTGTCCTTTGAAGCACTAACATCAGTAGATGATATACCTCAGTAAATAGAAACTCCATAAAGAATTCCCTGCTACCAAAAATTCTGTTGAGAGGCACAGGCATTTATACACAATCCTGCTAAAAACCTCTAATGACAGAAAGGACAAAAAGATTCACCAGAGCCATATTTTACATATACAAGAACTAATTTTTTTCCCAGTACGCTGTCCCCTGAGATGCAGTTCAGTTTTGAATGTGTATGAGAAGGTAATCTATATGCAAACTGGGCTGGGGTAACTTTGTAAGGAAGGCCAGTTGGAAAATGCCACAGAGTACAGCACAAGTTTGGACAGATCATGTTGATTATGACTGCTAGCTGAGATGCAAAATCATGGAGCTGCAGCTCAATTAGTTCATTCATGCTTCTTTGCCACCCTAAAACTATTTTGACCTTAGTATTCTTGTATATGAGGTACCACATTTCCTTTGTGACCTTCGGGTTCATCAAATAGGTAATAGCAAATATGTTTTGCAATGCTAATTCTTATACTTGCTTGTTATTTCTTTCAGAACGTTGCTCTACTAGATACTGACCTCTCAAACACTGGACCTCGATAATTTTGCTCTCAGAAACATGCAGAATATAAGTCTGTGAGGTTAATGATGAGGAAAATGGGTGGCAGGAAAGTTGACTGTGTGAATTATACTGGTTATAGAAATAAATAATGGAAATAGCAGGCGGCACCAGTGGAAATGAGTCGAGATCCTGGATCAGTCTTCCTGATTGTTAAACCAGGGTTAATGATGTACAGACTAACTTTGCCATGTCTTCAAGTAAGGAATGAAAGAATCCAGCAAATGTAGAGTCCTGCCCATCTCTCCATTATTGCTCTGTTTTTAAAGGTGTACTTTTTGCATTCCCTAAAACCATGGAGCACTGCGGAAGGAGCGGCTGTATTGCAGTGGCATACCAGTCATGGAAGGTGCCTTTGAGGTACGATGCCTTTGGACTGGCTGTTTTCAATCCATTGGTGTCTGTCAGAAGGGAAAAGGATCAACTTGTGCACCATAATGGTGGGAGGGCCTCGCTCTGCAGGTCATTATCCAAGCAATTGGCCATGGCTTCCTTGATGCTGTGAAAGAGGCTGATATTTTAAGTCACGTTTGTACAGGCCAAACAATCCTATCTATTGCAAAGCTTTAATTAATACAAGGTCTGTGATAAAGCATTAAAAAAAAAGGAGAAAAAGGCAAGTGGGTAAAACAAACACAATTAGTATGCAGTGCTCTGAAATTTAAATTCTGTTCAGCCTAGCTGTACTGGAAAAGCAAATAGCAGAGGTGCTATCATTGCTACTGATTGGCTTAATACACCCAGGAATTGTGCAGAGAGAAATTAGAGTCTGTTTTTCATGCCTATCTAGACCTTTTCATGTCCTCCCTGTTCTTTTGTTTCTCTCAGTTGCTGTTTCTTATCTCTACAGTTTAGGTCTTCTGCTTCAGGGACTCTGTTTTATGGCATTCCCATCTAGTACAGTGGGGCCCTGACCTAATTAAGGTTGTAAGAGCTAATGCAGTGGAAATAAGCAATAAGAAATTGTTTTCATCAATATCAAATAATAAAACTGTGTTATGCATAAGAAAATTCCCCTTATTTCAATGTCTTCCAGCACAACTTTTACTGATAAGCAAAATTACTGCCACTGAATAAAGAGACATGAAAAAAACCCTAAAACACAAGCTAACAAACTGGGGAATTACAGAGAAAGCAAAAGCTGAAAACAATAAAGAGGTTGCTCTCACTAAAACAAATGATTTATAGCTCCTTAATGTCAGTCTCAGGTACAGTGGGATCCATTTACGATGAACTCTGAAGATTCAGGGAGACCTCACAGACCTAATTCTCAGATTGCTGGAATTTGTGAAGCTCAGCGGTGGTCAATGGAATGACAGCAATTTACACACAGAAAGATCTGTCTCTCTCATGACTATTACCTGTTAGGAGGCAGACCCAATTAAGACTTAATACAACTATTATCCATTTAATCTCTCCAAGAACTTATACAGAATGCTTCTACAAATGTGTAACAGGGAGCATAAGAACTATAAGAACTTTTCTCTCTCTCTCTCTCTTTTTTTTTTTTTTTTTTCCCTGCTGTTGTAAGAGGGAAATGCTGCATTCCAGTTTATTCTAAGTATGGGGCTCTGGTAAGGGTGAAAAAACCTTAAGGCAAAGAATATAAATTATAATACTATTAGTTGTTCAGGTTATTAGAAGAGATTGCTGTAAAAAGAGAGTTGACCTTGTGGAAGATGTTCCCAGAATCTGTGCCATGAATGCTCAAAACCCATGATTTATGTGGAATGGGCATTCCAGTAAGTAAGTGTGATCTTGTAAGTGAAACTCCAAAAAGGTTTCACTACCTAAAGGTCTTTCAGAGAAGCTGTTATAGTAAAAGAGAAACATCTATCCCTGAGTGACTTGCTTCAATAGTCTCTGGTCTGAAAACCTCCTGCCTGCAGCAGTCTCTTTGGCCTCCCTGCTGAACAGACTTGGCTTCTCCATGGCTCAGAGTGGGCTCTGCCAATTTCCCAGGCAGCTGCTTCCATCTGCAGTAGCAGGAAGCTAGCACAGTTCCCTTTGACAGAAAAATAGGGTACAAAAGCCAGAGTCAGAAAAGGAATAAAAAAAGCCAGTTTCTCATACAGGAGCACTACCAGTAATGCAAAGGACATTGCCAAGGACAGTCCTCAACCCCCAGATTCTACTCTGTGCAATTACAACTCCTTCAAGCTCTTCATCATGGGATGAGCTGTGAGCTCATGTAGTTATGCATTAGGCACCTAGAGGGTCCTTGTCTGCAAATGGTTGAGAGAAAAAGATTGCCAGGAGAAACCTAATGAAGGAAGAGTGAGGGAGAGGGGAAAATCAAGAACAGACAGAAAAGGAAGGGATCATCAGAGAATGAAGAGAGAAAATATACAGGCACCATAAACCCAGAGACAAAAGGATTCATTATTAAGGCGTCACTAGCGTGTCAAACAACAACATAAAATAATGTTAACAGTATATACACTGAGCATTTACATTGGTGAGTTCTGTCTCCTGATGAGGTCCAGCACACACTCCCCCATGGAGCTTCTTTGTCTCCCTGTTCCAAGTGGGATTAAATGTTTCACTTTACCGTGGCTTAAATGTTTAACTTTCAGGTACCAGTGTTACTCATCTCAAGATCTCTTTGTAGTCAAGGGAGAAAAATAGATGCCTCAAAAGAACAATTCATTTGACCTACATTAGGTGTCTTTCTTTGGATGAATCGCTCTCTAGAAAAACTATTTCTATAAAAGGAGGCAGTAGTAGCTAGATTAATGGTAGATATCAGAACTTTAATGACCTCTCCTTGGAAGAAAGTTTCTTTGGTTGGTTTTCTATGTTAGGATGAAGGAAATGCCTTTCATTTTCAGAAATAAAAAAATACTCAAAGATGAAGGTGAGATACTTTGCCCTACCAAATCCCTAACTCTTTAGTTTAGAAACCATGTTGAGAAGCCACTAACCATGTTCTGCCACACACATTTTATAAAAAATATTCTCAGAGGACCTTACGCGACCAGATAAGGGAAGATTACAATGACATGCATTATATGAGGACTCGGGATTTGACCTTGAATAAAGAGGACAAAAATCTCAGATTTTTAAACCCTGACCAGCTGAACCCATACTGTGGTGCCAGTGCTTTACTTCAGTGAAGGAAATGCTGCCCTAATGCACTATCAGGGATCGATCAGGAACCTAATAAGATCTGGCACCCTCAGCATCTTGTCAGGGTGCCACACTACTCTACCAAACTTTGTCATAATTGCAAGAAAGTGACAGATTTACCTAACCCTGGGGTCTTCTAAATTGTTCTGCTGAGCAAACTAAGCACTGCTTGCACTTAAACAAGACTGTTGGCAAATTGGTAGCGATTTACTTTGGTATTTGGGCCAGCTGATTAAAACAGTCTTACAAGAGATACTGGACTTCCTCTCTCCACTGTGCTGTGGAGTTATTAGGAGGCTGTTTCAAAAAGCTGAAACTTGTTTTGTGTTTTCATTTTTACTGGGCAAGCACACTGTATGGATTGTCCTCCTCCATACTACATGCTTCCTATAAAACCCTTCAGAGAGGCTGGGGAAAAAGGTAGACTGTACTCCTCCATCACAATTATAGCAGCAGACCAGTGAGAAGGACAAGAAACACTTTAGTTCCTTACTTACATAGTCCCCTAGTCTAGAAGAAAGCTACTTCACTGCATCTTCCATTCTCTGTATTCTTAATAGAGAAATTCCATCTTAATAGCAAAGTTAAATTAGTGAGCTCTGCACTTCCAGAAGAAACTAAATGCATCTCTAGTGCAACTGCTTGTACTAGATACACTTCTCATCCTCAAAACTGATTTCTAAGTCCCAAAAGTATGCACAGCAGAAGAGACAGAATGTTAGAAGTTTCCTATTATTTTGCTTGCAACTCTTATAAAAAGGACAATATCTCTGCCCTAATAAGCAACAGACAATCTCCAGAAGCTGTTTAGGAGTATCATTTGGCTGGAACAGAGCAATTACCTAACAAAGTGGCTGCCAACACAGGAGAAAAGAAAACCTTTTTGAAAACTTGCTATTTACTCTGTGAGTAAGGACCTTCTATCTTAATGTTATCTACCTTCTTTCTTTAAAGAACTTCCAGCTATTTTTTTTTTAACCTTTATGCACTTTAAAATTTCCTTTACTGCTTTCTGCACGTACATTTGTATCTACTGGAGATGGATGGTAGCTGCAGCCTTGCAGTGCTGACAATGGCAATTACAGTCTCAGCCACATAGCACAAGATCTCATTTAGCCCACAACACACTTCAGAGTCTGGGACTGAAGCTCCAAGGCTCCAGGTCCGTAATGACGGCTGAGCTCCAACATCTAAAGATTACACAGGCCATGTGGGGCTTGGATATGAGCAGTAGTTTTACACACTTCTGGGAAGAGCAGGGGTGGCACAAACAGTGGCCTCAGCATTCTGCTCTGGCTGCCACACACCAGCCTTGCCTCCTACCACAGAAGTACTGAGAACACTCTGACTTCAGAGTATAAATACCAATCAGAAACACCAAAGCAAACTCTGATTCCACAAATCCCCACTGTTTTTTTCCCTTTATTCTAGTATACAGAGCCTCTTTTGATCAGCTGCTCTTTCTTTAGGCTAAGATTGAAATGCAGAGATATTTGGGTTTAGGAAATAAAAAATACATTTGACTGCACCATGTATTCCACCAGCTCCTCACATGAAGTTAGTTTTAGACAGTCTGCCTTAGTCAATCTCTTTTTGCTTCCCTAACAAAAAATAATTTTATAAAAATAAAAATTCTCCTGTCACCTGAGAAACACTATTATTTCAAATTGCAGAAGGATATTCTCCTTTTACTAAGGACCAGAAGACTGCTTTTTTAGGCAAAGTGTGGGTTAGAATCTGTCAGAAATACTGCAGTCTGCCAGCAGAAAACAGGTCTTTTATAAAAACTTTTAATATGGAGCTTCATCATGCACAGACTACAGTTGCCAATGCTCAACATCCTGCAAGCTCTTTTCTGACCTGCAGCACTGTGAAGCATTTCAGAGTGGGACTTGTAGTCTATAAATGGCACAAAATGAGGGTAATTGTTATTGGATTGATCTTTCAAGATGAATATTGGCACCATTTGTTCCAGAGGCAGTACTCAGCCTTCTTGCACTCCAAATTTTACAGTAGACAATATTCTCTCTGCTAGAAACATGTCTGAATCTCTTCCTGCTCATGAAGCTGCTCAGCAGTTTCTAATATTTATTTTTCTAATTGGAGACAAGCCTAGTGGAAGAGAATAAGTCTTTGAAGTGCACACTGTCTGCTGATAACCCTGTTCTTTAATGCAGCAAGTTACCCTCTGTGAAGAAAAGATTGTCAACAGTTTGATTTGAAACTAATGTTTAAAAATAGCCCAAATCCAAGTTACTCAGTTTTCATTGGAATCTGACTCTGCATTCTCTAATTCAAGCTAGTAGTCATTCTTGTGTTGCGTATGATTCTTTTTCTTCAGATAAGAGCTGGTCATAAGCTTCAAACGGGGAAGTTGGAAGACACTCCTTCATAAACCTTGATTTCAATGAAACAAGGCATTACTCACTATATGAAAAACAGCCAGGGTGCTGAGCTGTCTTAGATTTATAAGAAGTCAAGAGGAGATGAAGTTCAGCACCAGCCTACTCTGGCAAAAAAAAAAAAAAAAAAAAGAAAAAAAAAAGTATCTTTTTCTCTGTTAAATGATGAACAGCTGTCATTAGTAGCTGTTCCCTAAGACTAGATTATAAAGGTTCCAGATGAGACAGACATTGCTTGAACTTGGCCACTTTTATAGGAAGGCAAATACAACTCTAAAATACGTGATTTTTGGAGGCTGTTTTTCAGCTGTGTTTGTTATCATACATGTAATTTTTCGTGCCCATCTGCCTTCATCTGTGCAAAAGCCAAGGTAGCCTCAACAGCAGTGCTCCCTCCTGTCACAGTGAGAATCTTCAGTCTATCTTTTCTTTCCCCTTCCTGAAAGCTCACGAATAAAATGATTTAGTTACCAGAACAGCAAAACTTAAGGGCTATAAAACATGATGAGCCACTCCCCATGCAAAGCCAGAACTAATCCCTACTGGAGTTTTCTGTTTGGGGGTGTTGGAAAAATCATTCCCCAGCCACTTTCAAAGCCAGCAGTAAGGCTTGAGGTTTGGAGTCCAGATGATTTAATGGTGATCCTTACAACTGTGTCTAAAAGCAAGCAAATTCCTTTCGGCTCAAGGAGTATTACTGACTCTTTGCCAGCTCAATGCGCCTCTCTGAGCCATGGCAAAACACCAAGTAGCCTTACCTAATTATTCCAAGAAGCTTCCTAGTGGGCCTTCTTATTTGGTTGCTTTAGAAAATCTCTTTCCTCTTTTCTGACCCAAAAGCCTTTCTTCTTGCTCAGTTTACAGAAGGACCATGGCTTCGTTAATAAAGGATCCTTGCCATCATCTGACTTTTCTAAGGATGCTTTTCCACAACACCCACAAGGAGTGGTCCCCTCGTAGGAAAGGCAACCTCTGACACTACAGAAACCAGACATCAGCCTGGCTCAGCACCAAGCCCAGCCACCCCCAGCTGAGGATTGCCTCTACGGGCACCTGGGATTCCGGGAAGGGTCCCCCTCATCAGCAGCTCTTATTGCCCACTTTGAGCTCCGCCTTGATCTTGTTTCACAAATCAGCCTGCCATCCTCAAAGTAGCTGTGAGCCCAGGCCTGGTCACAAGCTCCAAAATTTTATCTGTGACTAAAACCAGGTCCACAGAGGACAAGAGCTGATCAGCGACTGATGGTGCCATCATCTGGAGCTTGGCTGTGAAGTGCTCCCCAGGGCTGGTGGCTTCCCAGGATTTGTGGGAATATTCCTGACAACCTATGAACTCAGGTTGGAGCTTTGTGGCTCACTCTACAGGCAAAGGCTCCCAGAAACATCAGCCAGCACTTTTGTTCCATCAAACACTTCAATATCAGCCATGAATCCATAAATGGGGACTGAGTGACACCAGAGTTGATAACTGGCTTTTTGCTAAATCCTTGACAAAATACACTGCTTTCACAAATTTCTCAAAAAAGACCATAACCTTCAACAAATAAAAATGTTCTTAATTTCCAGGTTTTATCTCCTTTAATTGGGGAAAGCCTAGTAGTCATTTCATGGAGATCTCACAGTACTCATTATTCTTCTGAGGCATTTTTCACCCATTTAAAAAGCAGGAATGTTTTCAGTTTTTGTAAGAGAGATTGAACAGATGGGTGGGCAGACGGTGAGTATAAAATAGTGCTGCAGGAAACAGCCAGGGAAGCAGCTTGCTCCCATCCATCCCTGCTTGTTTGTTAGAGGGAAGATGCTATTTGAGGTGTGGACTATAATGGGACAGTGCCTCAAAAGCATAAGGCCCAAACTCGTTGTGGTAGCTTTGCTCAGCAGCACCCACTGACTTCAGTGGGAACAGGGCCACACTCTATGAACAGCACTATTTAAATGCTGTCTGATGTAAAAAGGGTATTTTGTGCAACTGTTCTGCCTTCCATGCCACCTGGCATGCTGTAGGAGTCTGAACAGGAAAAAAAAAGCTTTTTACATAATGGAGAGCAGCATACATATTTTCAGGATGCTGAAAGCTGCAGGACAGAAAGAGAAGGGCAGGCCCTCTTAGAAAGGCAGTGAATTGGTACCAAATGCAAGTGATTACATTTGGCTAATCTTTTCTAGTGCTGGTGCAGACTTGATGTCTGCCAACAGACATTCTGTCATGAGCCTCCAGTGAACACTGTCCTCTCAAGCACCAGCTTCATTTCTCCTTTCCACTACAGTCTCTCTGCTGTCAAACATGTTCTTGGTGGGACTGGGTTCTCCCTTGGAATTTGATTGGATCTTCAGTGAAGGTCTGTCATTTACCATCTTCTTTGTGCATCCCAATTTCCTCACTGGTATCCCTGCTTCTTTCTGGCTTCCATTCTTCTTCCATTCTTCTCTGTTTTCTCTTTCAACTTTGCTTCCTATGTGACCTCTACATGGCAAGGGCCCTTCCCTCTTGCTCCAAAATCAGTTTTTCCTGATCAATGTCCTCATTGCTGCAACTGGTTTTCTAAATTCTTACTTCTGAAGATAGGAAGATGCATGTACCACAAAGAATTGGGCTAAAATATTACTCTGAAGATCTATTAATATATACATATATACATATATACATATATATATAAAATGAAGGAAATGGGTAAGAAATTATCCTGAAGAGGGAGTGTCTGTACAGTTATATGAAATATATATGAATAATTGAAGTAGAAGCTGGTTTAGAGTACTAACATAGGACATTGGCTTTAATAGCAACACCTCTGTGCTTCAAAGGGAATTGTGGCAGGAATCAGGTTTGTGAAGAGTGCTATGAACCAAAACCCAACAACCTTCCTTCCCTCAATTATGTTATATTGAAAGTCAAAATTTTTACAGTGTTGCCTGATTAATTCTGAAGCAAGCATGTGTATTTTCTTCAAGCTCATCGTAGTCCAGATGCTGTTCTGCAATTTTAGCCTTTACTCCACAAAGACTGTTTGTAATTTTACAGCCAGGCTCTTTATCTCTGAAAACCTGCATGTAATAAAGGTTATTAAAATTTTATGAGTGGTGGATCTTCAGAGCTTGTAAGCCTGGGCAGCCCTGTTCCACATCAGTGCTATTATGCTTCTGCAATACGAAGAAGTACAACAGGGAGTTTAAATCCTGGCTGCTATTTACTTACCTCACCTTACTCTTCCTGTAGTTCTACTGATTTGAATATTTAACTATATTGTGTTCTTTTGTGAGTATTTTTACAGTGCTTTTTTTCTCATCCTCAAGGATTTATTCTTGTCCCATCAACAATATACTTATTAAGAAGACTTTTCTCTTTCATCTGATTATTAATTTCAAGTTATAGAATAATAATAAAATTATGCAAATTGGAAATAACATAATAGCATTTAAGAGGATGCAGAAATAGCTGATGATTCCTATCTACCTCTATATCAAGAAAATGTTTTCCATATTTACCATTACTTGTTACTGCTGTAGATAGGGAGGCTGAAAAGGTAGCAGTTATGTTTGCTCTTAATCTCATTTGGAACTCAAAATATTTTGGCATATAATGACTTGTCAAGGTTAAGGTATTTCACACAGAGCTCAAAAATTTCCTTACATTACATATCAGTGATATTATCTAATCCAACATTTTTTCCTCTACAAACAGCCACTGGCTAATTCTAGATATTGCATATGATGAATTATAAAAACAGAACAAAAGAGTAAATTCTTCATCACACCCAGCAATGAGGTCCTCAGTTTATATCTAAACCCATGCTGATGTATTATATCTTTTCAAATATTTACTTTGGAAGTATGTTTTCCAGTTAGATTCTCCAGGGAGTTCTGAAGCCATAAATAACAGTGGTTATTTCTGATAATGGATGAGCTGGGGCTTTCCCTACCCCAAGCCAGGAGAAACATCCTGTGTATAAAATGCAAAATGATGGCTGTTCCAGAAGAGTGATAAATCAGACCAATAAGTAGAGATGAGTAATTTAAGATAAGACAAAATTTCAAATGAGAAAGACCTAGCTACTGAGGAATGGAGAAGAGAGATTTATGACTCATAGCCAACAGAAATTAGAAGCTGAGAACCAGGACAGGGGGGTAGAGAAGAATGGCTGCATTCTTGCCAACATAGGGGAAAACAGGAGAGTTTGACGTTAGATCACCAGGCTGTAGGCTTGACAACTGCAGCTGCTATTGTAGGTGAGAGTTGGCCAAGAAGGAAGAAAAGCTACTGTGAAGAAAGAGGAAAGGAAGACAGATGTGCACAATTTTCAGCTGTAGGAAAACTAAGTAAATCTATAAAAAAGATGCCATCTATCAAAAAAAAAAAAAAAAACAAAAAAAACCAAAAAAAACACAGACTGGTCCAAAACAGTCCAGCCTGTTTTGAATTCAGCTGTGATAGAATGTTTATGGTTTGGGTTTGGGTGATTTTTTGTTGTTTACCTTTTTTCATAAATTTCAGGTGAAAAAATCAATCAAGGTTCAAGAAACAATAGTTGTCAGTGTTGGGTTAAAATAAAGATTTCAAATAAAAGTTTAGGCTAATCTCTTGTTCAAGGATATAATGTTTGAAACAAGTTTGCAGATCAGTACGGAGTTTGGTGTGATTCCTTCTCCCCCAAATGGAATTGAGAGAACATCCTGTAAAGGACGAGACAGCAGATGGTGTGCTATCTCCCTGAGGCAGAGACACAAGGTGTCACTCTCTAAGTACAGCTACTGGCAGGTCTGCAGTGAGGTATTTCAGTATCAGAACTGGTTTTCAGAAGAGATACAAAAAAAAAAAATGGTAGAAGAAGAAGAAGGAAAAGGTCAGGCTTGCTTGAGTCTTGGCAGCAGGGGGGCAGGCAGTAAAGAAGTCAAAGTGAGTTAATTGTCCCTGCTTCTTCAGTAAATTACAATTTTAGGGCTATGGCCATTGCAAACTGTAATGCCAAGTGACTTCATTTAAGGTTGGCTGGGTACCTCTACATTATTGTAGCCTCAATGTACTTGGATATTCAACAGACTTGTGAAAAGTGTAATGAGGATACACTGAAGGTGGTGGCCCAAGGATGCTGCCCCATAGCACCTTCATGGCCCATAGACTGCTCTAGAGAAACTCAGAAGTGAGCTGAAGGTAGGACACAGCCAGGAGGTTTTCCAGGCTTTTTCATCTTTCACTAGTACCCAAAGAACAAGACTAAATTTTTTGTCTGCTTTGTTCTTGCAAGTTAGTTGTTATAAGACTGATGTTCTCTCTTCTGCCAGAGCATTTTGTTAGCCTTTCACAAGATAAAGGGGTTATATGATTTGGGTGGAATCTATGTCAATGTAATGAAAGCTTTGAGGGGACAGCCCAGATAAACAAATCAGAAGGCATTGAGAAGAAAGAGAAATGATGAAGAGAGGAGCTGAGTGCCAGAATAAGGTTTGCAATCAAAATTAATCTAGATATGAAAGCACATGGGGAGCAAAACCCTCTAATTGCATGTAAAGCAATATAAGGAACCTACTTAATGAACAAAATTAATAAGAATTGCTCATTAAAGGGCATACACTTCACCTTAAAACTATTACTGAGATGTCGTGGGAACTTTGACATGATCAGCTATTGGATAGATCCAATTTCAGGTCAATTAAATGGGCTGAAGGGCAGGAATTTGACAGGCTTAGAAATTACTGGTCTCGTATCTGGGTAACAGAGTGTCTTGGATTGTGCAGTATCACCTATTCCAAGACTTCAAACAGGAACTGCTATAAATTCTGATAATAAAAAAACCCAAAGCAGGTAAGAGAATATTGCAGCATCTTACATATCTACTACTAGCTGAGAGAAATGAGGGAATGCTGCATCATCATGAGAGCTTTTGTTCTGCATGACACTGCCAATACTAACTTACATTTGCATGCTTATGTCTAAAGTCAGATATGCTCAGTAACACAAAAGAACTCTGTGTTGGGCCTCATCTTGACAGTTGGGTTTGGATCACAGGGCCAGAATCCAGGATTAACCTGAGACACATTGACAGCACAGAAAGACCCTCGCTGTGATCTTTGTGATTGTGCAGATGTGATCGCATAGCACAGATAAAATCATGTCATGGTTTGACACTGGCACAAGGCCAAATGCCCCCATGAAAATACACTTTCTCTGGTGTCTGCTGTGAGATTTTGACCAGGAATAAACAAAGCAGGCTCTTACTTGAAAAGAAAGAAAATTTTATTAACTAAACTACAAAACAATAACTAAACTACACACAAAAGGAAAAAAAAACACAAGAAAAATGAAAACCTCACAAAAACATTCTCCTCCTCCTCCCCCCTAAATTCCCAATACAATACATCTTCCAAAATCACCAATTCTGGGTCCAGCACCACCCTTTAGAATGCTCAGCTTCAGTTCCTCAAGAGGAGAGGGAGTCCTTCCATGTGTCATGGTGGCCTTTTCCATCTTGTTACGGTGCTCTCACCACCGGAACGAGATCAGGGCTGCTTTCCATGGTCGTCTTTTTAAGGATGCTTTGTCCAGTTCCAGAAAAGCACAGTCTCTCACCTTTGGGACATCTGTCCCCCCCATATTTTATATACCCCCTGAGGCCGAGGGGTACCCACACTGAATCTTCTTTGGCTCTGGGACATTTTTCCCCTGGACTCAGTCTCTGTATCACAAGGGAACATGGCTCTGTCTATGGCTACACAAAAGAGTCCAGCATAAAATGCCACTCCATCTTCTCCATTCCTCCAACATCTCTCACTCTTTTTCTCTGGTCCAGACCTTCATCCCTCAGCCATTTCCTTCTTCACCTTCTACCCTTATCTCTCGTCTAGGAAGGGTTAATGTTCTGTAAAGTTTTCATTGTCCAAGAAGGGTTAAAAACTCCTCCAAGCGGCCGGACTCCTGGCTGCACCCCCCATCTCCTCAGCCGGGCTGCCTGCTGCCAGCACATGTTTACTAAATTTCAAGGTAACAGCCACAAGCACAGGCTGCACTCTCTCTCTCTGTCTGTCTCCAAGGGGGGGAACAGGCTGCCCATTGCTTCCCGGCATTTCTTTACTTCTTCCTTCCACCCTTGGGGGGGCCAGGCCTACCTCTCCCAGGCCGCATGGCTTTTCCCCTCCCCTGCCCAGCCAGCAGCAGGGCCGGGGGAGGGATCGAACTCCTTCCCGCTGGAAATCCAGAGAGGAACTGCCAGGGGGAGAGCCCAGCGTTTACCCTGCGTTCTCAGAGGTGGATCCAATGCCCAGTGCTTGGGCCAGATGGCAATATTCAAATCTGAGCACTCATTGGCCCTATCTACAGCATCCCAGAAATCCTGTTTCTGGGTCAAACCATAACAAATCATGACTTTTTACTTTGGCTTTTTGCAAACGGAATGAGGAATAAAATTTTTTTTGATGATGAGGTGGTCTTGAAACAAAAAAAAAAAAAAAAAAAATTGGGGAAATGAACCATTTGTAAAAGTAATTTGACAGAACTATGTAAACATGACTGGAAATTTAAGAACATCAAAAACCATAATCCCTCTTCTCAAATGAAAATAATAATGGATGGAAAACAAAGATAGTCAAGAGAGAAGGTGAAAAAACTCATGAAAAATAAAGCCCGTATTTTTGTGTCTAGGTGTGTGTACACTTATGTCTACATTTATATTTATATTAGAAATATTTATCTTCTGTTATGTGTATTATAGACATATTCACAAGATAAGACCTTTCTGATATTTTGAATTATATGAATCAGAAACAAGAAATTGAGTAGCGCTGAGAAGTAAGGCAAAAGAAGAAGTAACTTGCTGCAGAAAAATATGACTTGATTATAAGTCCATAAAGCAGAGCCTGAACAAAGAGAATTCCAAGAATTAACAGATAAGATAGAATTGCCAATAATCATAGATACAAGGCAAAACATAGAACTACATTTATCCACAGTAAGGAAAGGCAGCAAATAGTAAAATTATGTCATACAGTGATAAAATTCTTTCTCTCTCAGAGTGCTTTAGAATTTTGTTGAATTGCAAGGATTCAATAGAAGCAATGAACAAAATGCAGAATATTTATAAGACAAGAACTTCGCAAAAGTGAAAAGTGATCACAGATTTTTTTTTTTTTTAGCAACCTTAGACTACTTGAGCAATTCTGCTAATTTAAAAAGGAGTAAATAGGGGAAACTGAATAACACCAGACCCTTCCAGAAGAATAATACTAGACATGGTTAAAAACTTTTGAACAGGAGTAGCACCGCAAGGTAATAATGACCAGGGTAAATTTGAAAGATTTAGATATGAATGACATTGCCTGGAACAGATTGTCCAGTTCCTAAGTTCAGACTTCAAAAGGGAAGCTTGTAAATAAGAACTGGGTCAGGAAGGAACCATGAGATGGTGTAACAGAGTAAAAAGCCCAGTTTTGGAAGAAGATTCTCGGAATTTATTTGATGATCAAGGTTAAAAGATGGCATAGTCACAGCTTATAAGTACATGCTTGAGAAAGTGATTTCTGAGAAGTGAAACACTTCTTCAGAGGGGGAAGAATGCTTAAATAAGTCAAATAATGAAAAATGTTCCTTAAAATTATTAGTTTGTGTCAAGTGTAAGTAAAGTGTCACCACCATTTTGTTGTTGTTCCTTACTTGTGATTTTTTAACAATCCTGTCAGCACTCTGTCAGTTCTGCTTGCAGCACATCTTCATGTCCTCACTAGAAAAACTGGTAGACCAAAATCTCAAATACTTAACATAGGCACAAGACTTTTGGCTGATCTTTCTATCCAGAAGGACAACAGGGATTTCAAAGTTAGTTTCTGTGTCTAATTAAGGCAAACTGCTGTAATATTACAAGCACAAAGTCATAGCAAATCTGATTTTCTATGATAACAGCTAAACAAAGTTGAAGGCTGTGGCTAAAACCACCTGTCGTGTCAATGAATGTGCAATTCTGTTGCCAAAGTCTACCCAGCCAAACACTACACAAAAGCACCAGGGGAAAACAGGTGGTGTGAGTCCTGGCTGCCTTTGTGTTTTCAATGTTTCTCTTTTTTTCCCCCTTTAAATAAACCCTGCCAAAAAAGCAACAGAATAGCATCAGAGCAAGAGGAGACTGGAAGCATGCAGGATTTGCCTTCCTTGTTGTGCCAGACATCATCCCAGGGCTGTGTGAGAGATGTGCTTTGCTATACTCACAGAGAAACAGTACAGCCAGTAGAGCCCAGTGCTCAGCTAAATGTGTACTCTTAGTAGGGATCCTAATTCATTGTGTTTCAGCAGTTCACAATAAATATTGGTGGGCCTAATAGGAACTTCCTTTTTTTAAGGCACATTGTTTTTTTCTTTATCCTGACCCTTGGACTCTGGTGGCAGATATCCTTTGCCCAGCTGTGTTTGTCTAATGCATCCTGCCCGCCAACAGTGCCAGGTTGTTAACTCATCATTTGGTTCACTGGTTGTCCTTCTCCTTCCTCGCTTGTAGCACAGAAACAGGAAATGAAAAGCATTCATTTTTTATTCTGTTTTATTGTTCATGGCTTATAATACTTTTACCGATCTTTTATTTTCAAAGAATTCCCTGGCTATTCATCTTCACTCACATACTGTTAATAATTTTCTTCTTCTACTATCATTTTGAATGGGGATCATCAGCATATCAGCTGAATGTAAAGTACTTTTTCATATAATAACCCCAGTGTTATTTTAAATTCCATTTTTCAGAATTCCCAGCAATCCATATGCCTTCACCACTGTGAATATGCAGAGGATTTTCACAGATGGTCTAGGTTTTCCATTAATTGAGAACCTAGCAAGTATATGAATAATTCTGTGTGCTTATTAAAGACTGAAATACATCTGTTTCCTAAGGCATGTTTTATTTGCCATTATGTGCCTTATCTTTTTCCCAAATCCTCTGAAAATCTTATCACCTCCATATTCTGGAGTTGACCACCTCCAGACATTACAAACCAAGTAATGCTATTACCTATGGCTGTTTTCATCATTTCCATATCAGGAATAATCACAATAAACAGTGATTTAGTTCTAAATGCTGCCTCTCCTAGGTGCAGAGTGTTACCAGAGCACAAGTCTGTAGGGCTCTCAGGCTCTTGTCTATCACGCTCAGTAAATTTAAGGTACATAATGAACTAAGTGTTGAACTGAATTCACTGTTCCACCTCCCACAACTTAAAATAATCAAGGAGTATCTATAAGTCTCCCAATGTGAAGCAATCAGCACATCTTCTAACAAAGCTGAAGATTTGGTAAAGAAGAAGAGGGTGCCTGAGGCACAGATGATTGATTAAAGAGGATGCAAAACTTCTGTTCAGAAGATAATATAATCTGAGTTCTTCCTGCTGGAATGCAGTGAAGAGATATTGAAAAGAAATGTACAAAGGAGTTGTTGCTTGTCCTACTTGTTTTCTTTACAGCAGAATTGCAGTTGGCTGCAGCTAGATGCAGTGTTTCATTTTAGTAAATAAAGTCACTTTTTAGGGACATTGTTCTTTCCTGATCCTTATTTACGGGAATCACAGAATAACTAAAGCTGGAGTTGACTTCTGTAGGTTACATTGCCTGACTCCTTGCTCAAATCATGTTTAACTTGGAACAAGCTGCTTGTGGTCATATTCTTTCAGGTTTAGAACACCTGAGCAAGCTCTTCCAGTGTTTCACCATCTTCATTTTGATCCCTACTCAGCTTTTTTGTCTTACAATCTACCATTTTAGCTGGGAAGAGGATACATTTTGTCCTCTTGCTCAGTTTTTGCTTTCAAAGACAAAAGAGAATGTAAAATATTCTGACAATTGAGAGTAGTTTTTTTAGTAGCAAGTATTTCATGTTTCTATAAAGTATTCTCTCAAAACCCTTCCTCTACCACTGTTTCTCACTGTTAATAACCTCTCTTTTTCAGCTGCAGGGAACTAGATCCAGACAAGAGCAGCTTTGCCACCTAGAAACAACAAAACAGAAACCACTCACCTCACCGCACCAATAACCATTTGAAATCAGAAGAGTGTGATATGAAAGGAAGTACAGAAACACTCCTGAGTTTTTAGATAAAGACTGCTGCTCCCACAAAATACCTCTTCTTCTGTCTCTCCTGCTTCTTCTAGCCTACAGATAATTGGTATTACAATGTTGGCTATTGCCTTCTTAAATGATAATTCTTCAGCCTTCACATAAATTTCATGTATCAACTTCACCTCTTGACATGCCTGCTCTGGACAGGGGTAAGATAAATAATTTTAGAAAACACATTAACTTTATTTTCTCAAAAGTCACCTGCTTTGTCCTTCTTAGGAGCTGTCTCTTTTAGGAGCTATGGGAAGAAAGGGAGAAACACTTCCCTGAAGAAACTCAGTTTTTCATTCTTATGCAGTTAGTTGGCTCCCCAAGGACATGAATAAATAACTGTGATGCCTCATTTCTCCATCCTAAAGCAAACGTGGCTTATCTACAACTCCTTTCTCCATCCTTTTTTTTTTTCCTTTTAAGATCACAGGTATACTTAAATTCTACAGGTTTCCTGTTGGAGCCAACAAAAAACCTTCCCTTTCCGCCCTCTGTAAGCATCAGGCAGAAGAAGGCTGTTTTTGTGTCAGAAGGCTTGGGATGTGCCACATATATTGGACGGGTTAGTAAAAATAATGACAACAATTCCTGTTAAATATCTGTCCACAGATGATGCACTCAAGCAGCTTCAAGGGTCACTCAGTATTTGGGCACTGATCAGACACTCAAGCACTGTTGAGGTTAAGAGCACCCTACAGCCTATTCAAGATGGCAAAAATGGATGAAAGATTTGACTATGGATTTGAGACAAGTTATCATCTTTGTGTAGGAAAACTTGTTTCCCTATGTGGGACTCCTAGATGAGTTAAGTAGGAAAAAAAAAAGCACAGCATTATGGTCTTGTCTGTAATTTTTTTCTTTGTTTGTTTTTGGGGTTTTTTGTTTGCTTGTTTGTTTTTCGTTTTTCTTCTTTTGAGCAGCCATTGCATTAACAATTAGAGAACATTTTGGGTTTTTTTCCTAGCCAAGAATAAGAAGTCTGGACTCACATGTAACCATAGGTGAAAAATATATATAACTCATCTTTTGTCACAGGTAACTATATCATTGCCATCAATACCATCTTGTACTTGGGTGTGATCAAAGAACTGATGGAAAGTGGCAGGCTGAAATGGAACACAGATTACAGCTGGCAAACAGTGGAGGATAAGGGCAGGGCAATGGTTATTCTTGCTTTTGTCACCTGTCAGCTGTACTGAAGCTCTGTGATATATCTGAGAGTGAAGCCCACATTTCTAGAAAATTCCAGGTAACACTGAGTAAAACAGCTACGTTTGTCTGCAAGTCAGGATGCTGCATCTGCAGCAAACCTTTCTCTGAGCTGCATACGAGCTTTTCACAGCATTTGAAAGAAAACTAAACACACTGCTATCATAAAAATACTAGTGAAGTTGTGCCCAAGACATATTAATAGAAATCTCACTCTGTACATCTGTGTGGAAGAGAGTCCTCCACCTCTCTGTGAGCAGGGTGGATCCTGCCCATGGATGCCCCACAGGGAGCATTGCACTCAAAGCAAGTTCCTCACCTACTACTGCCAGAGACCCACCTCTGACCACTCCAGTCTCACAGCAGCATGTGGATTTAAAGAAAAGCAAATGAAAATGTCTTCAGAAAACTAAATGTTCTGCCCCTGCTTCTCCCCCTGAGAGAAGGATTATAGTACAGACAAGACACAAAAGTTGTTTGTCATGGTATTTAAGTGCTCAGGTGCTCTCAATCCAGCATCAGAAAAAAAACCCATATGGATTAAAATATAAAATAGCCTTCTCTGCTTCTTGCCTGCTTCTGTCATGTCATGCCTATCTTCTGTTTTCTCCCTTGCCTCATCTTCTTCTCCCATGGCAAAGTGAAATCCTGCTCACCAGCAGGTGCAGGTGTTGGCAGTTGACTCACCCTCCTTGTTCAGCCCTCTGCTGTGTTGACAGAGGGGACCTTTGTAAACAAGTTGGGAGCAGTGCAGTGGTGCTACCCTGCCACAGCATTGCTTTAAGTGCCTTCTTTGGATGGCTCAAAAAGGGAAAGACTTGTTTTGGGCTACATATGAAATATTCAGGTATGGCCCCCCTAACTCTCATATTTCTGTACCCCTTCATATTTATCTGTACCCCTTCAGCCATCACTCTCCTTGCAGAAAACAACCACGGGTCAGTGTTTCTAAGCATAATGCTCCACATGGGTGCAGAGAGGATTTTTCAGGGGCAAGAGTTTTTTTTCCACCTAACTATTGCTTTACACCTCATGCCACTCAAAGTTAATGGTTGCAGCCAATTCAGGAATGCTACTGCTGCCATCTCCTGAGAAAAGTTAGGTTGAGCATGTTTAATGGAGTTACAGAAGCTGCTGCCAGAATGTCTGCCTAACCACTTTCTGTCCTAATGAAATGGGGTCTTTTGGCTGGACTAGACTAGTCTGTAAATGAGTTATATCTAAGATTACAGTTATCAAACTAGAAATATGGGATCCAAACCCACATGTCTAGCAGTTGCCTGGAAATCTCATTTGCCGGTGTAACATTAGATCACAGTATGGGATATGATTAATCTTCTCTGCTTCCCAAAGGCACACAGGAAATCCCTGCTCTATTGGGCCATGGAGGCCTCCAAGTCCAGCTAACTGGGAGACCTGGAATTTTGAATGTAGAGACATAAATGCTGTTGTGACTCTAAGCAGAAATGCTTACCTTCTCTCATTTAACCCTGAGCATAGAAATTTTAAGGAAAACTGTCACAAACTACCATGAATTTAAAAACCATCAAGGGATAAAGTCTTCCCAGGTAATTCTGAGCCACCACTGAAAATAGAATTCAATCTCCTTCACCAACTAAGTAACATCAACAGCCTTGTGAAATTCCCATTTATAAAATCCCCAAATCCACTGATTAATTCTCCCCTTCTCCTTCTTCATATGTGCACATGTGATTGAATATGTTCTCACATAGGCAACAAAATGTTTCATACTAAACATTAGTTTAGTTGCTCATAGGGACAACTATGTGGGTCTAAAAGGCTTTCCCAGAATCTTCTTTTTCATATACTGAAAGCAGTATCTTACACTATAAAATCCAAAAAATGTTCTAAAGCTGCATATTATATACAATACCCTCTGAAATAAGGGGTGATAGACAGTAGGAGTGCCAATCAGTTCCAGAGCTTTCTTCATTAGCAGCACCTTGACACACAGTCCTTGCATGAAGCTGTGCTACGTTGTCATCTGCACCCTGCTGCTGTTAATGAGATTTCTTTCCCATTCAGTCCTTAACAGTAATGTTCATCCCAATCTTTGTAAAGTACTTCAACATGAGGCTTCAAAATCACTAAGAAAGTATTAAATAATATTACCTGATCATTATAACTCCTGTGGCAACCATGGAAAAATATTTTCTGTTTGCCCAGTGCTAATGACTACTTAACAAATATCACTATAGTAACATGACTATTTCTAATTTTCTTTCAAATTACCAATGAGACTTTGCTTCACTTTCAAGATGAGATATTTCCGCTTGTAATTTCTGAAATTGAAAAATTCTACCATTTTTTACAATAAAGATTCACCTTTCTTGATCAGAGATGTGGTGGTGCTGATATCATTCTTTTCCTTTAGCCAACCATAAAGAAAGAGAATAAAAATCCTTTGAAAATACTCATTTTGAGAGCAGAAGAATAACTTTGGAGCCTCTGCTCTCAGTGTCCTGTGTCCTAGATAACTGTGGTTCTCCCATCTTACATCCCACAGCCTTCCTCTAGGCTACAAAATATGAGTTATTTACTTTTGGCAGAGTACTAAAAGCAGTAAAAGGTTGCTTTTTAACTTAATATTCCTGACTCAGCAGAGATGGGGGTATGGAGAAATGGACGGGAGTACTGAGGGGCCACGACCTTGCAAGTCATTCAGCTTTTTCACTGCAAACTTATTACCATGGGTAAGGCACAGGGCTTCCCAGAGGCTGCTGACCTCTCCTGCTGCTGCAGTGGGTCCTGCCATGGCACTGGCACAGGAGTCAGCACTCAGGCAGGGTCCAGGAGGGGATGCTGCTGGCTGGATTGTGATTGTCACACTCTGCTCAGCTGTGACAGCATATGCTCAGCATTCAGAGCCAGAAAAGGACATGATGCTGTCCTTGCACACTCTGAGCAGCCAGCAGCCTTCTGGGGAGAGAGGAGATGGACAAGTGAAATGTGTCAGGCAGAGCAGGGGAGCCAAACTGAGTGTCAACGGGAACAGCAGAGAGAAGAGGAACACGTACAAGAAAGGCAAAAGAAGAAGAAGGGATGTGCTAAATGGCATAAGGGCAGAGAGGGGAGTGAACAAAATGCTGAGGGAGGGAAAGAACCTGTGACAGTGACAGGAAATGTTTTCTTATCTATGAAAGGATCCAAGCAATAAAAAAAAAAGGCTAAAACCTCAGTGCTTGGAGTTCTCTGACAAAATGCCTTCCTTTCTTTGGAAATGGCACTCAGAGCAAGTTGCAAAGTCTGCCTCAACAAAGCTACCATTGCCAGTGCAGTCTAAACAGACTGTTAAGGACCCTGTATTAACAAAAAGCTGGATCCATATAGAAATTACCTTTGCAGTAACATCCTCGATGTGTATGTGTTGGAAATAATTTCAGTAAAAGCTTATCTAAAAAATACCACTGGGAAGAAATTCTCCATTCTTTCATTCTAGAAGGAATAGGTGGTTTTGCTCATATTGTCTGGAACAAATCAGAGCAATGTCTGCTTTGTCGTCTCCTCCTCCCACTCATCTTAGCAATTTTTACTCCATCATGAACTTTAGGACATGTTCCTCCATGGGAGCTGAGGGTAGTGCGTGTATTCATAGTGAGGGATGCCAGGATACCCAATCCACTTGGGCTGTTGGAGCTTCCAGGGGAGCGAGAGCCTGAATTCATGCAACAGGCATCTTCGTCTCTGTGGCAAGAACCTTCATGCTCTGGATCCTGAACAAAACTTCACCAGAGCTGCAGATCTCTGCATTTCAGTTCTGAGGCATCTGCCTGGGGAACTGGCAGGAAACAAGGACAAAAATATTCTATGCTTGTGGTACATCCAGAGTCTACTTACTCTGACAGTCTTTGGTGCACCATTTTGGCTTCAAAGGACAGCCTTGCTAGTTGGAAACCCCCTGACCAGCTGTGGTCTAATGTTCAGCAGGTCTGCTAATAAAACTGAGGGGAGAGAATTCATAGATATAAATAGGAAATGAACCAGAACTCTCTTTTTTTTTTTTATCCTGCTCCCTCAGAGGAAGGACAAGAACAGGACTCAGCATAACTGAGCAAATATGGAGGATTATACAGATATAGGTGAAATTTCTGTGCATCATAGTATGTCCCCAGGAGTTAGAGAGAGAGTTTCAATATAACAGCCCTTAATGCCTGGATATTTGTTCTAAAGTTCACACTGAATTTCAGTCTTATCCAATATCTTTGGATAAGATATCCAAATATCTTTGACACCTGGTAAGAAAATGTTACGATTAGTTAAAAAAGTTACCTGACTTATCAAGGACTGGTAACAGCTGAATGATAGTGATACTTTTTCCATACAAACCACTTCTTCCAGCATGCCCTGTAACATTATGCTATGGCTTGTCTGTCTTTCTTTAGGTGGAGTAACCTCTCTGTTGTCTTGTAGCTAAAAATAGGCAGTTAGGCTTTATTGCCAGCAGCTGCTCCACTCCAGAAAAAGAGGAGGCCTCCCTCCATTCTGGTTACCATCGTGGTCTGCAGGTTTTATTCAACACTATGATTGGCAAAATGGCAAACCACTGAATACTGTGCCTAAGTATGCAATTACATAATAATTCTTGATTGTAACACTCTGCACAGTTGCTACAATGTTCAGCTGAATCTTGAAGCAGTTGGCTGACCATCTTATTCTCTGAAGATGATGGTTTATGGAGGAATAAATTGCAGGCACTGAAGTTGAAATTAGGGAAGCACTTCACATGCCTAACCCTGTATTCAGGACAGAAATTAAAGAACATGACTTACTCAGAATACATAGCAAGACTAAGCATGTTATTTAACCCCAGAGACCCTTAAGCTAGAGATGAAATTTACTGTGTGTGGATGTAGTTTGTTAAACAGGCTGGTAGATTGATACAAGATAATAACCAGCTCTCAAACAAGCCGTATAATTTTATACTTGGAAACGTAATTTGTTTTTACAAGAAAACTACTTATAAAGTGTTTGAGACACACTGAATCTACAAAAGCCGTAATACAAAGACATTAAGTAGTAATGAGTAATTACTAATGAGACAAAAAGGTTTTCTTATATAGCTTTTATGTTTCTTATTTCCTCAAGATCAAAAATACATTTACATTGTAATGTTAGTTAAGATGAAAATTCTGTCTCCAGTGTGACGTTGCACAGCCACAATCAAGAATCAGTACCATTAGTTCAAAACAATGCCACTAGCTTGACCCAGAAAAGCAGGGACAGAGTACACTAAAGATCATGGCAGTTACATGAAGAGTGTGGTAATGATGGAGCTAAATTATTCATTCTATGCCACCAAACTATGTCTGGTGGCTCAGGAACTGCTGTACAGAAGCCATATGTCTTTCTGGCATGTGGCCTGCATGAGTGGAACAGCTTACCTGCACTGAAGAATCTGTTTTCAGACTGTGTATGTCTTTTCACAGCACAACGGATCTATGGTGTATTGAATTATCAGTGCTAAAATACAGTTCACTGATTTAAATTACTTTTTCATTCACTAAGTCCTTGGGCTTTCATTGTACAGGTAACATGTATTTTGTCTGCTCCTTTGTGCTGTCAGAGCCATCCATATATGGCAGGACAAAATTATTAGTGCTCGTTACATGTCACCACATAAATGCTTTCTTTTGTTACCAGGTGTCTTTTCTTCCAGGTTTGGCATTTAATTGTAAAGATGCATATAAGTTTCCTAAATTGTATAATCTAATCTAACAAAAACAAGTAAACGCACTAACAAAGGTGAAATATTATTTCATTTATGAATTTTTTTACTTAAGACATGATTATTCAGTGTGCTCTCTCATTGCTATTTATCAGCATTTGTTTAAGGTTGCAATTGAACAAAGAATAGTAAATGCAGTTTAGTGTATAAAGGCAAGGTCACATGGCCTTGGCATTAGTTAAATTTATCTTTCATGACAGATTCTATTTACTGCTACTAGTATTTTTACCAGAATTACATTTCTCCCATGACAGTGCATCTGGAGCTCTTGCATTGCCAAACTTAGTGGTAGCATTTAATTTGTGTGACATTATTCAGTTATGAAGAAAAAGTGTGTGCTGAGAAACACTGTAGTTAGTTAATGATAGCATAAAAAATGAGCTCTTGTAAACAAGAGCAATGTCTCAAGTACTTTGCTAAAACACTTCTTTCTGAGGCTGCACTGTTCCTTTCCTGTCATGGGAACCTGGGCATTCACCAAGCAGGTTTCCAGATGAAGGTTAATAGGTAGATATGCTGAGACAGGAGGCAAAAAATGAGTTCAACAATTAAATTTCATACATTTTCCCTTAAGTAATGGCAGCTGGACAACGTGCAAAGACTGCAGCACCGAATTACAGGAAAGGCGCACTGAGATCACCCTAGTCTAGTCTTTTTTCTGTGGAAGATAATCTCTACATATGTAATTTTCAGTAGAAAGAAATCTAATCTATCCTTGGAGACCTACACTGATGGAGAAGCCATTTAATTCACTGTATATTTCCCATAATATTATATACATGTCACTTTGTATGCTTATATCCATATTAACTGAAGTACAAATATACCCATGGCAGAAGTAGCTGTAAACAATGTAGCTGTAAACAGGAAAACTGCGTGGAAGGTTGTATCAGGATTGAACAAGGCTCTGCTCTTGACAAAACATATCTTATTACCTTTATGTACAAACTGAAAGATATAGTAAAATGACAATGCAGGTTTTGGAAACTATGGAAGCTGCTGAAGTTGTAAATCAGACAGATGATAACTGTAGAGAATGAATCATTTAGTAGGGTGGGCTGATTTTAATATCCTGTTTTAATACAGATAAATTTGCACTCATATATCTAAGGAAGAAAGAGCATAGTTTATATAGACAGGATTGGACTAAGTATTTCAAAATGATAGAACATGAAAAGAAGTCAGGGTCTTGGTAGATAATTAACTGAACATGAGTTTGCAGTGGGATGATGCAATTAGAGAGTGAATGTCAGCCCTGAAGCCTAAGCAGGGAAAATATGAAGTGGGAGTAGGAAGGTGATATTAGCTCTGTTTATAGCAAAAGTAAAACCATGACAGGAATGCTGTGTGCAACCCTTGTACCCACCTTTCAGAGTGGACTCTCTGATAAGCCACATAAAGTCCTGCAATAAACATGTTGAGGCCTGAAAGGCATGGCTTATTGTGAAAAGCTAGGAATGAGCAAGCTGCTTGATTTATCAAAAAGACAAGCAAAGAATACTACTGTAAAAGGTGTTTTTGATTGTGACTTGCTTTTTAGTATAAGAAGAAAGGGCATAACAAAGGACAGTATGGGATATAATTCTCTTGAAAAAGTGATATGTAAGATTTAATTGCAAATCTTAAAAAAAACCCTTAAAAAACCCAAACCACCCAGTGAATAATTACCCACATCTTTAATGAGGTGATGAATCTTTTACTCTGTCCTGATATGTGTAAAGGTCTTTCCTGGGATATTGCACTTCAAGGAGAAATTACAGACCAGCTGCTGAGACTTACAGCTGAGATGCTGCAACTTGCAGGAGCATAATGATCTCTTCCAACCTGAAAGTCTATGATTAGGTAACTAAGACAATTGTACTTTCTTTGTTTGAATTCTATCAAATAATATTGATGTATACCTGCTGAGGAAGTAGTTCTAAGTTCTCTGAGTTTCAAAATAAGGCATTATACTTCACTGGTTTTGGACAGATTTTTGTCACGAAAATAAATAGGCCTGTATTTTAAAATAATCCTGAGAATGGCTGTTTCCACCAAGGAAACAGCCATTCAAAAATCCTGCTGGATCACTGGAACTGGAAACAGTACTTAATTTTGTTTCTACAGAGATTAGTTGTGCTGAATACAGAAAAGTCACATCCTTCAGTATGTCATTTTGCTTTCATATTCATATATTTGAAAGAATATCTGTTAAGTAGTCCTGACTGCAAAAACATCAGACTGTGTTTTCAATAAATAATTCCACTTTAATGGCAAAGTAATAATTTAGACAGATACAGTGTGCACACCTGCAAAAAAAATATACGCAAGCTGGTTTACAAGCTAGAGGAACAATAAACCAATAGAAAATACATCATCCAGTTAAGTCCGATGACACCAAATACTTATTATTAGGGTTTTACAAAGACTACAAAAATTTTCAGATGATTTATTTCACTGTTTCTGTCTATTTACAAGATATGTTACATCAAAAATGTACAAAATATAAAATGTGTACAGACAAATGTTTCACAAACAATTTCTGAGTTGTAAACTAGGTGGACTCACTGAGATGTATTGCAGGAAGTTTTGTATATGTAATATTGTGTGTTTGTGAGCTAAATATGGCAGGAAAAGATTTGCAGGTTTGCTCAGAGCACAGGTACAAGAAAGAGCAGCTTTGCTTTAGTTCTTTGAGTCAGTCAAGGTGTATGAACTGACATTTTGCATCAGAAATGGATCCAGGTTTGGGGGGCATGATGTTGGTCAGACTGAATCCTACATGCATAAATTCAGAGTTTTATTAGGGCAATAGCACCGTGTAGGAACCTCTAGATTCAGCGATGCAGCTCAGTGCCATTTGGAAACTGCACTGATTTCTTTAAGTTACAGCAGGCGGCCACGGGGTGGCCACGAGGAGTGAATAGCACCAGATACACATCCCGAAGGTAACATCCATGGAGGTGTACAGTATGTGACTACACAATGCCAGAGCCCTTGGGTACCTTCTTGGTCACGTGCACCTATTTTAACCATGGCTCTGGTGGTAAAAGAGTGTTAGAGTGTTTCTGGTTACTCTGAGCAGTCCGGATGCAGTCTGCTTGTAGCCTGCAACATATGAACTCCAAACATTTTCAGACTTTTCCCCCCAAAATGTATTGGTTTCATACAGATATTGAAACGTGCTGACTGTGGCATTGATAGCTCCTGCATAGTCATAACAACTGTAAGTACAGGACAAACACACCGGGTAATAACAGCTTTTAGGTTTTGCATTCTGTATTTGTTTGCAACATACAGGAAATCTCAGCAAGTGAAACATCTCTTAACACCAACAGAATAAAATACAATATTTTTTGTTTGCTTTTGATTTGATTTGTGCAAGGCTTTTTTTTCTTTTTTTTTCTTTTTCTCTATATTTACAATACCCACCCAGTAGACTGTGCAAAACCAACCCACTTTTACAGTATAAACTCTTCCTCTTCCACAGTGGACATCACTGCTTCAGTGTTCTTTTATGCTGAATTCTTCATGTACAACTATAGCAATCAAAACAACATGCTGAAACTAGAAAAAGGAAAAAAAAACAAAAAACAAACCCATATATTTGTGCTCATGCTGCATCAAGTGCATCCAGCTCTGCTGGATAAGTATTCAAAACATCTATCCTCCCAAAAATTCCATTCCATGGGACCAAATGGATTTGAGCCGATTTTGTCAGCATTTAAGTGGCAGTGAAAGTGGGTTTGGGTTCCTTGTGTACTTCTGAGGGTAGGCAGAGAAATCTATTCACAAGATAAAAATATTATATAGCAACTGTTCTTTCTCGTATCCATTACTTTAAAAAATCATGATATACAGATATGAGGCTACTATGTTAACTGATGTTTTCTTGTTAGTAAATGAAGAAAAAAACAGTGTAAATTACCAATGGTTTAGGAATTAAACCAACTGTAAAACTGTTCTAGAAATCTGTTTTAAGGCAGTGAGACAGCACCATAAGAAATGTTCCTTCTTTCACTGAAAAGGCTCAAACAAATGAAGCCCTAAAAAGCCTTTAATCAGTGTTGGTTAGTAATTGGTAGAAAACTGTTGTTAAGGAGTGGGCAGGCGGTTAAAAAAGACCCTTGTGGTAAAAATAACTTTATAAAATCTGTGACTTGTGTACTAAAAACTTTATGGAGCGCATCACCGTGACCATGGCAGTTAGAATTAAATTGGCACTTATCCAGCATATCACAGTCATGTTTTCTGGTGATTGCACAATACTGTTTGTGCTTTCTGAGTTACTATCATCTTTTACTCCTTTTGGAATGGGCAGTAGTGTATAACACAAACACCACTGCCGTCCTGTGACCAGCACCATGTGGCACAACAGAGGTTAGAAGATAATTAGAAGACTGCATTGTTCATGCAGCACCTCAGGATAAACTAAAGGAAAAAAAATCCAAAGAAGTTTCACTGTAAACTTGTACAGAGAAACACAGAGAGACAGAGAGAGAGAAAGAGGATAAGGGAAAAAAAATATTCCAGTTTGGCTAACACGTGTGCAATCTGCTCAGATGCCCTTGGTCTAGGGCACTTTCCAGTTGACAAATGGAGTCTCACTTGGCTCCATAGGTATTGAAATGCCTTGAAAATAAACTAATTCAAGCTTTCCACTTCAATTTTTCTTCCTGACTTTGCAGAGTTAGGTCTCCTGCCTCCCTACAACACACCGTTCTTACTGAGAGACCTCGGTGTGCTGCTTTAATACTGGCAGTGGTCTAGTGGAAACAGATTTTACCATCATCCCACAGCAAGATTTGTCCCTTTCAGAGAGTTGATTCAAGGGATGAATCCAAAATGTCATCGTGGTGGCTGGTGCTATCACTGTCACAGCTCTGTGCGCTCGAATAGTTGGCTGCCTCTTGAAGCCTCATTAGCATATTCATCTGAAAGAAGAAAGCAATGTTTACATAATCTCATCTCATTTTAAACTGCAGTGATTGTGTTAAAATTTAATTAAGCTCCCCTGCTGTATGAGGTGTGCTGGTACCTAGAGGAGGGACCGTACAAAAGGATTTCAGAAAGGGCAGGGTGTCAGCAGCTCCTACTGGCACTCTTTCCATTGCTTTCTGGTTTTTAAATAGAAGTTTAAAGGTCCAAAGAGGGATACAAATGGAGCTGCCTGATAACTCTCTTTCCTTTGGGTGAGGCCAGCTGCAGCTGCAACACCGGCAGAGGAAGGAAGCCATATCTCAGCTGGACATCTGGGCCCATATTTGGAGACAGTCAAGCTTCCAGATAATTTCTGGATAGTGTAGATGCATTACACTGGAAAAGCAATTGAAAACATAATCACAGTAACATACCCTCTCTACAAGAGAAAGATGGGGAGGGAATGAGAGAGGGGTGGACTGATGCGAGCTGGTTCATAAATGAGTCCCATCTGCTCTTGGGGGGCTGCCCTCAGGAGCGAAACAGCAACAGATCCTCATACCCAGGAGGGTAGAGCCCACCATAATTTAGAGATTACTGGTATCTGAAAACCATCTGAAAATAATCAAATAGCAGCATTAAGATCCAGAAAATTACTTGGTTGCTTGATGCCTGACTATATAATGGTCAGGATTTTATTTAGAAAGCATCCACTTCTGCCAGCATGCTAAGGACTGCAAGCAACGTCGAGAGTACTTTAGCGTTTTTCAAGGAACAAATTCACTACCATTATAAAAAGCAGGCAAAGAAAAACCAAAGCCAAAGATGTATTCCTAGCTGTTTGTGTTTTAAGGCCCTATTTCCAGTTCAGAAATCTTTACATCTCTACGCTTTCAACTTGCATGGTCAAGTTTCTCTTGGCACTGAACAGTGTTCAACACTTTTGTGTAGTTTTGCTGAAGCTTTAACATGTATCCATGCTTGTGGACACAGGATACCTGCAGTGGGTGTTCAATACAAGCTGCATGAGACGTGCTCTGTTTCCACAAGAGCAGGGTCTGTCCACCCATGAGCTCCATTGGAGGTGGGAGCAAACCCTCCAGTCATAACTTTCAAGCTTCTGATATTTACTCAGGTAGAGATGCTGACCACAGTGTGCAGGGAGCAGGAGTGAGTGGAAACTGAACTCAGGCTGCCCACAGCCTGAGTTTTCACCATAATGGAGATTATGCTGTTCTGGAAGCCTGTCCAACACACTCACTGGAAGCTCAAATCACAGGGTCAAAATCTTACCTGGAAGCTTATGGAATGGAAGATAAGTTCAAATAAGATGATTTTCTACACTTCTTCTGTGTAGAAGAAGTCTGTTTTTGAACATGAAACACTGAGGCTGAGGAACTATTTTCTTAACACAGTTAAGAGTTAAGTGCATTTTTCTCTGAGAAATTCCTTTTTCCACGGGCTGCGTATTCTAGAAATATAGTTCTATAAAATGGTATTTTGAATTGTGATAAAGGCAGTCCACAGAGAAAGCACTACACAAGAACAGCAGTTCAACATATGCATTTTAATAGTCCATTATCAGAGGAGACAATGGTAAACCTGAATGTCTGGGATCATATTTAAATAAAAGAATACTTGGCATTGAGGGAAATCAACTTCTTATCATTTAATGCCACCACACTTGCATTCTTTTTGCATTAAGACTTACACAATCATCAGTTGACTTGAAATATTATGAGAAATGGGAGGATGGATAATTTCTATTTTCATTAAATTCTCAGTGACAGGTAAGTTAGATAACGTAAATATTGCAGTCCTTAATTTGCATAATGTAGATGCAAAACTGCCTGATGAAGAAAGGTGCTTTCATGATAAAATTGAAAGAATTGCTGAAGAGTGGTTCCCAAACAATATAATGATGTTGTGATGATACATGGCACCAGATACATCTGGGCAGATGGGAAATACAAACAATGTAAGGACATATTAATGTGACATGCCCTCCTGCTTCCTTTAATTTTCAACATTTTCATAAATTATAGGAGGATTCATTTTAAAAGCCTTTTCTGGAGTAGGTGCACAGTACTTTTTTACTGCACAGTGTACAGTTTAACGTGTGAGAGTAAAGTGCATACTGAAAAGCCTTTTCCCAAAAGTTTGAATCTTACCAAGGGATCCCCCTCTGTCTCAGTCTGCGGAATGTGCTTAGAGGTTGTTCCTTCTTTTGCTGATGCATAACCTTCATAACCAACATCTTCAGGCCTTAACTGAAGTAGTGATGGCCACTCATGCTGTAGAGTTGCAGAGCTCCATGGATAGGTATCAGCTACCCACTTGGAGGGATCCTCCCAGGGTGCCCTCTTACCGTACATCTACATTATGGATACAACACACGTAAGTATTTCACAGACTTTCCAGTACCAGTTGTAACAGCAGAAAAAAATGTCATCACAAACATCAAAACCATTTTAGAAAGAGATTTGCTTTCGGATGTTCTCAGTACTCAGGTAAAATAAGACCTTAAGGAGATTGGATCATCTCCACTAATGATCCTTCAATACACAGAGTGGCTGCAAGTTGGAAAATGCTCCATAACTAGTGACACTTGTAGACAACAGCAAGTGCTTTGATACAATGTGAAATGAGACCTCAAGGTATTTTGCTTAAGGCATATCAGGGAAATTAACACAGACCTATCAAAAGCATTCAAGTTAATTGGATTTTGTTTGAAGTGAATTAGAAGTATGGATTGTTCACTTCTCCTAGAAAAATGAGATGCTGAAGCAGACATCTATCCACATCCTAAATGTGATAATTTTCAGAAGGTTAAGAGAAGAACTTCACAAGGGATACAATTTTCCTCACTATGCAGCATAAAATGCTTATGACTCTGGGGGGAGAACAGAGGAAGAATGAGAATATTGTAATTTTAGGAGATCTGGTAGCATCCTCAGTAAAATTCACCTCCCTCTGTATTGCTGTTCACAAGCAGCATGTTAACTTGGTAGCTGCTTTAAAGATTTCCTTTAGCTGTGACAATGATACACTGGGATGAGGAGCCATCCACCAGGGCTTTTTGTAATTTCTGCTGCCTCAAACAGTTTCACACAATCCAAGGAACACCATGGTATTGGCAGGGCACACACTCATGGAGGATATAGGTGGGCTCTGCTCCAAAGGGGAGTATAACAGGGGAGGACTTTAGTGATAAAGGCAGAAGGATGGGCTGTGCTTATCACTGCAACACCTGCTGCCAGGCACATGCTGAATGCAGAGCTTCAGGTTAGGGAGCCAAGTTCCCTGTATTAGGCACAGAGATACTCAGAATTTTTCTGCCCTGCACTGAGGCTAGGCTGCTACAAAAGAGATTTGCCTAAATAAGCCCAGAGAAATGTTTCTCAGAGGTAGCAGGCTAACTCCAGGCTGTAGCACTTCCCTTCATCTGAGATTAACAGTGACTAAATCTTTTCTGGAATCTAGAGCAAGGCTTGTAAATCCTATGTCTGACAAGCGAGTTTGCAAAGTACCTGACCAGAAAGGCAGTTTTTATCCATCTTTGGTTCCAGGAAAACTTGATTATATGATATAAAAATTTCTGTTATTATTAAGAACTTTATTCTATGGAAGCCATCCAAAGCAGCTAAAAGCTGGTACAGCTCATGAAACAAACATATTTTCTTCTATATGCTGCCATCTTCTGCTGCACAACTGAAATTTCCATTTAAGCAGTTACTCTGTATGCTTGGGAAACTATGAGCATGAAGAATATCGCTGCATTTTTATAGCTGGTCTAAACAAGTGCTGTTAATCTCACTATGGCTGTTCTATCAAATGTTTGGCAGTATTCTGCACAAGGCATAAACACTGCAATTCCCAGAGAGATAAGCAGTCTTAGGAAAGCATGAGATATTCAATAAGCAAGATTCTAAACCTCCATTGCATCAGTATGTCACAGTGTCAAGACAGGTGATAAAGAAACTGAAGCTGCTTACACAGTTCTTTGCCTAGTCCATAACAATCCCCCCTGCACTATGCAGTAATATCTTTTGGTGTCATGTGTGGAAAAAAAATGCCTTTTCACAAAGCATATTTTTAGAGGACATAGAATTGCCTTGCATAAACAAAAAAAAAAAAAAAAAAGGAAAAGGGAGAAAGCCAATTAAAGACTGGGGAAAATACAAAAAAGAGAGAATGATTAATCTAAATATTTAGGTTTCCTCCAAAGATGAGGAATTATCCAAAATCCTAACCTCCTCTTGTATAAACTGGAGAGTTTTCCTCCTGGTGAAGACCTCATTGTAACCTTCCAGGGGCTTATAAAAATGACTGGGAACAACATTTTAATGTGGGCTGATAGTGTTAAGACAAGGGAGAATGGTTTTAAACTACAACAGGAGAGATTTAGATTAGATATTAGGAAGAAATTCTTTACAGTAAGGGTAGTGAGGCACTGGAAAAAGCTGCCCAGAAAAGTTGTGGATGCCCCATTCCTGGATGTGTTCACAGCCAGGAATAATATATCTTTTAGGTCCCTTCCAATCCAAGCCTTATGAAAACATCTTTGTTCACAAACGTTTTCCCACAAATCTGTGTGCCTACATGTGTATGTAGGTGGTAGGAGCTATTTTCTGGCACCAGTGTAAAGCTCATTAACTGTTCCATTCAGGGGTAGGCTGAGACTGCCTTGACTCAGGGAGACAATCTGAGCTGTATTTAACCATGCTGGGAACTCTTTAAACAATGGAAAAAAACACCTCCCTCCAGTCATAGAGAAGAAACCCTCTTCATAAAATCTATAATAAGGTATGTTAGTGCTGGAGAAGACAAAGCCAAATTATACACCAGAGTAAGAACAGGCCAAAAGGAATTTGAGTCTGCCTTCTATAACCCATCCAAAGATTTTCCTCTTGCAAATGCAATACATTTATACTAGGATGCACTGTTTAAAAACAGCTTGGAGAAAGCCTTTGAAAGCAATTTAAAAAAATTCTAGGAAAAAAATTTACACACCTGGAGTCCTTCTCTCACAGCTTCCAGAAGATATGGAACCAGGGAATAGTTCCAAAGGTCTGTGAACCACACTCTGGAGCCATCAACATCCATAGGGCAAGGGAGGAAGAGGCGGGGGCCTGAGAAGTCGAGTATTAAAAAGGTATAATTAGGAAACACACTGAAAATAATCTTCTCAAAATTAAAAGAGCAGTACCGGAACAAGCTCAAGCCCAAAGAATATTAAAACACAACTACATTAAAGGAGCTAACAGTCTCCTGTTATTAAAAATGAACTGGTGTCCCTTAGTCCAATTTTAGGGCTTGAGGAACCCTTACAAGTTTTATGGCAAAGCTGTGTAAAAGCTGACATCTTTGCTAACATAGTTATTTCATTAAATGACCTCAGGTCCAAGGTTTTTTATTGCTGTAATTATACTGCAGTGTGAAAGCAAGAGAAAATAATTAAGCTTAGGAAAGTTACAATTGGGGTATTTTTTTAAATTTAGTTTTTAAAACAGTGATATTTTACTTGAAAGTATTTAGCAACAAAGAACTATCAGGAAATACATATACTCTCTCATTAAGCTTTCAATTTTCTTTTAAAGCTTGCTGACAACTATACAAATTCTCACACCTATGTTGTACTTCCCACTGAGAGACATGGAAGCTTAAAAAAATAATAATATATTCTTCACAAATCCCTAAAATGCTTAGCCTGCATCCTTATTTCAAACTGTTCCAGCAGTGGACTCACCAATGGTTACATCTGAAGAGCTGTGTGTTTCTAGGAAGCTGTTGAGATGATGCCATGTTTTGGGGATCCAGTCAATGATTTTCATAAGCTCATTATTGCGTATGCTCTTTTCTATTTCAGTTTCAATCAGTTTCCTTCTCAGATATCTTCCTAAGAAACCTTTAACAGGCTCTGTGTGATTAGCACACAGCACCCACCTAGGTAGAAGAGATAAATGTCAAGCAGCAATGAATAGCAAATACATTATTTCCTCTTAAACATATAGATGAAAGTAATATCATAGAGTCTCATAAGTCATCAAGTATAGCACTGCTCCAATGAACCTCATTACTGCTCACTGTTTCAATGCAGGCATTTCAGGTTCCAGCAGGAATTCAAGACACTGCTGAAGACAATAGAAATGCAGGAATGCAATCATCTTCAGCAACTTGCTAGAGGTGCCAGACAGTGTCTTATTTCTTTTACCATTCCCCAACACAATTCAGAGACCCATCAATAGAGGAGAGATGCTGAAACTGAAACGCTTTACTGTGATGAGACCAATATTTGCCAAAGAACTGGGCTCAGAAGCAGGGAGCTGTGCAAACAGGCCACAGTAAATACAGAATGAATGTACCTGAAATTGTGATGCACCTCCAGATTTGGTGAAGAAGAAACTCCTTGGTTCATGGTTCCAATAATATAGGGACTGGAAATACAAAAGCAGTAGGATTTTTTTTGAGGGAGAATTCAATAAAATATTCAGAGTATATTCCTTCTTACTATCTGTACTAGGCCAATTTCAAAAGAGTCTGGGTGTACTATAGTCGTACATTTAAAATATTTCTGAGGTACCCTTTTAAAAATGTTTATTCCTGTATGATTTCCCTTTTGCACATATGTAGGTTACTAGTGCCCATCTGTAATGAAGAAATAAATAAAGCAACCCTGTCTTAATGTAATTCATAATTTGGCAGTACGCTTAGCTTTTTAATTTCAAAAGCCAGTGAATCTCATGAGAAAGATGTATGGAATGATTTTATGAAGGGAAGCCCCTGTGATATCACTTTTACAGCAGAAATAACCAATGTTAAAAGCCAGTAAAAGTTCTAGAAAACATTATTTTTATTCTTGCTTGAGAATAAAGGACAGTCAGCCAACTTTATACTTCTGCACTGCTGCAGGAAAACTGTGGGAAGGGAAAATCTGCTAGATTCACAGCTGCTTCTGTATGGCATGGTTTATCCCAAATTCCCCTATTACAATGTGTAAGCTGTTCTTACAGTATTAATGAGCTGGTGTGATCTGACAGGGTGAAAAGGATAACACTGTAAAACAGTCAAGTGTTTAAGCACATTCTTAAATTTTGTGGTTCATTTACATCTCATTCAGAAGCATGGAAGTCATGTAAATGAAGTGAAGGAGACAGCTACCTTCTTGGCTGAAAGGGGTTAAAATTATTGAAGCCCATAACGGCCTTGCAGATGGCCTATGGGAGCCTAAGTTTGCACTGGGACATTTTATTTTGCAAAAAACAAGCAGCTTTTACTGTTTTAATTGTAAAATCTGTGTGCAAGGAGAGAGAAAAGGTACTACTTACCATTTATTATATTTACAGTTGAGGAAACCATTGAAGATGTCACTTAGTGAACTGATGTGGTGGAGGTTATCAAGAATTATGACGACAGGGAGGTCAGCACCATTGTTGTCAGCACTGCATTGCTCAGCTAAGTTTGCTAGATATTGTCTCAGATCCTTCAGCAGAATTAATAAAAAAAAAAAAAAATCACAAAAAAAGCCCCAAGCCCAGAAAAGATTAAACAATTAGACCATAGATATAATTTCACTGGAAAAAAATTCAGAAAGATAAAATGACTGCTAAAGAGTTTTCCTCCTGTGGATCACTCAGCTGGATCAGCACATGCAGGAAAACATGCTGCTTGCACAGGGCAACATTAAAACCTCATGGACTTTAGCAAAAAACAAAGGCGCTAAACATAAGGCCAATGACCGGGGTATTCTGATTTGGGAGATATATTCCTTAGAAATTTGCTGATAAAATAACTTATATCCAGAGGAATATAGATTGCAATAAAATATGCCATTTCCAGTGGGCTGAGATGCTCCTAATAATTTTTGGACCTTCGTTCTTATGAGTGCCACATTTATATATCAAAACCCCACCACCCCGTCACACAATTTTGGTGTACTGAACTACTCCTTTAGATATCTCCTTTCAGCACTCTGACTGAAAATCTGCCTGCCACTTTGGAGATGCTTTATCACACCTCATAATAAAATCTGGTGTGTAAATTCTTTTTTCCTGTCAGCTGTCTGACTGCTGTTTAGTGCAGCAGTAAAAGACAGCTTTCTACAATCCAAACATTTCATATTTTTGTCAACAGTTGTTCTTGAGAATTTGGGCTAGTCAAGTTCTACGGCTGTATCTCTAGAGGTATCTAATTTTGTCAATGTTGGAAATGCTTAGTATTATGGACAAAGTTCCTAATGCCATTTTTTTTCTGAATCAGGGATAGCTGAATCTTTTCTTCTTTAATGGGAATATGTACCTTTTTCATTTCAAGAAAGATTTTTCTTTGCCTTTTTATGATCAGGTGTCTCTCGGAGAACATTATAGGTTTCCTCCATGGAATATTTGACAATGTTACTTTTTCTTTTTTTTTTTTATTTTTATTACAAACTCAAAAAATTCTACATGAATTTTGATAGAAGTAAAGAAAAAAGGGAAAAAACCCCCAACCAATCCAATCCTAAAAGCAACAGTGAAACACAAAAACACACAGACCAAGCAATTTACTAGAAATCCAAAAGGCTCTTACAGATGTGTACAGTATAACAATAGAACACAAACACATTCTCTGCCAAAGTAAATGGCATCACAAATCCTCTGTATAAAGACAGTGAAAAGCAGTTATTTTTGCCAGAATGGTCCTTTTGCCCCTTTGGGATCTGTATGTTCTCCCTTCTTATGTCAGCATTCATTATGTTCTCTGCAAATCAGAAAGCTCTGGGCAAACCCTTTCCTTTTTTCCCCCCAGGAACCAAGTTAGAAGCACACTCAATTCAGGACAGCCAGGTGAATAGTATTATCTGTGGCTAGCACAGTAGCCTTGCTAGACACCTGATAATCTGAGCTATGTAAATCACTGGGAATGTGACATGATGTGTGAGGCAATTTCAGTATGGTCAGCTTCCTGACCGATGCACACCAGAAATCACGACAGCTGAATCTCCTCAGGGCTGATTAAGAAACTGAGTCCAAGACAGTAATTTCAAATCACCCCTCTGAAATCTTTGCTAACAAAGGCTGATGCTATCATCATAAAAAAACAAATTACACCAGTATTACTATATAGCAAACCTTCTGATAAAGGAATTACAGACACTTCAAAAATTTAATTTACTTGGGAGTTGGACTCTGCATGTATACTTAAAATGGGTTTCCTCAAGAGGGAAAAAATTGAGACTTCCTTGACAGTGCTTCAATGGTTTGTTTAGGACAGAAAGATCTGGTCCCTGTACATCACTGGGATTGGAGACTGAATTCTTGTAGGAAGAAATGCTAACTGAACAGCAAGAGTACACCCATTAATGGAATCTGTTCTACAAACTGGGCAATAGATTATATTTTCAACTGTAACTTACCTTGCTTGACTTGTGATCTATGTTAAAAGTTGCAATTGCATCCTCAGTTTTTTTTCTGCCAGATTTAGTTATAATATATTCAGCCAGCCTGTTAGCTAAATAGGTCTTTCCTGTGCCACTGGGTCCCGACAGAATAATTCTGCGATGCTCCATCAGTAAATTAAAGTACCGTTGGGTAATTGGCTTAGGAATTAATGTGTCAAACACAAAACTGTCCAAACTGTTTTCTTCTACTCCTGGGGATAAAAGAAAAGAAAAGAAAAGAAAAATGCCCTGTCTTATCCTTGCTAAGGTAGTTATTTGGCCCAGCACCTGATGGCATCAGTGCTATGCCCGAAGCAAGCTAAGACAGCTCTTAAATCCAATCTTCTAAATCAAATCCCTGTTAAGGACTTCTTTACTCTCGAAATACTGGTATCCTTCCACAAAAAATTAAACAGTAGTGGTGAGTTGAGATGAGTGGAAGAGATACAACCAAAATAAATGTAAAGAGAAGGTTCAGTGAGGCAAAGAGATATGTTTCAGACATTACTGGTAATGATGACATAAAAAAGGTCAAAGTGACAGCCACAAGGGTTACCGGTTGTCACATCAATAAAGTTCTTCTGAAGGCCCCTTCTCCCCTCCAATAGAAAATCCCTAGAGCTCTTGAAATGTATAGAATTTTTCCTGTGAAACTGAATAAAGCATTAGTATTTCTCATTTTAATCTCTGTTTTGGGGTTGGATTTTTGCCACTGTTTAGAAATCTGTACTTTGTTGTGATTTGGGAGTCAGGCTGGGGAGGACAGATATTCTTAGATTTCCCTCAAAAGGCTGAGATAGATATTATGCAATGTCTTATAGGCAGTTTGTGATAAATGTGCCTTCAAACTAGAGACAATACAGAAAGGTCACGTGTAAGAAAAATAAACATAAAAGGATAGGGAACTGCAGTGTAGAACTCTATGGTATGTGCAGAAGTATTCTTTAGGTTTTACCTTTCAGGTTCACAGTGATGACATTATTATCTCCAACCAGATATCCACAAGGCAGCAGTTCAGGCACTTCTAGGCTATGGGCTCTAGTTACATCCCCTATACAATAGCTAGCAATGCAGTCAGAGCTTAAACCCAGGCTAGTAGTTGGATCCACTCGAAAAATATACTCCTGAAATTATATGAAAACATATGTCATAAAAATATTTATTGAATGAAAGCCATTTGGAAAACTGCCTACAGTTATAGAGAACAGAACTGCGACATTGAGAATAAAGCTTAATAGTAGTTGGTGTTAGCTATATATCAAAAAACCTCAAACCAAAACAAAAACTTGGCAAGACAACTCAAAGAATACAGCACTTTTCTAAAGTGAAAAAGAAAATTGTAATAATACTTAAGCCAATTTTTCAGTGTCTTACCTTAAAGAGACGTCTGATTACACCATCTAAAACATCCCATTTTGTTTTTCCACTGACTCCAATTGATCCTATCAGGTATGCATGTGGCTTTTGATCCTGCAAAGAGAGATTTTTGGAAACTGGACTAAAAATGGTGCTAATTAGTTTTCTGTGAAGATTCATAGTCTTCCTAATGAAGAATAAGAAATTATTTAGAATGAGACCTAACAACTTTGGTAATAATCTCTGTGCCAGAAGTAGGTACAGATTGTATTACTTTGATACATCTTTATAAAGAAGGGAATACAGAATCTTGTTCTGCTCTTTGATTGCATCTGTGTTTTTAAAAAGATGACTAAAAATAAAGGTTGTGCTGTATTTGTAATTTTTTACAACACAGAACATGAAAACATGACAATACAATTTTTCAGCAGCAAATTCACAGTTGCACCCTAAGGAGACCAATGCATAGATCTAATTTATAATGACTTAGAGACAGCAAGTCCCAGGACATTCTACTACTAATTAAACTAAGAATTAGTAGTGTCTAAGCCACCACAAAGGCAGAAAGAGGCCATATGGCATTAGTCTATGGAATGTGCCTAACTGTATTGAGCATGGATGACAGAAGAGAGCTGCAATCTATGGGATATTCCCCTTCAATTCCTGGTTTAAAATACTGAAAAAATTTTGACCTACTATATGCCAGCATTTGCTTGAGCTATAATTCTGCTCTGGGTAATGCACTTACCTTGGCTCGACTGTAGCCTTTGTTTATGGTGACTAAAATTTTGACACTATGACCTTCTTTGTGGAGTGCTCCATCAGTAACATCATCCAACAAAATATCTACATTAAAAGAAGGGAAGTGATCAGTCAGAAAAATCACATCAATTATGTTCACATCATCAGTTCAATATTTGTTCAAAGGATTTAAAAGTTAAAACTTTGTTTAAAAAGAAAGGCTGCCATGATGACAACTTGCAATTCTTGTAATCTGTACTTATTCCCAATTCACCATTTCTGCTGGAGGTGAAAAAAAAGTTACAAGTTGTCAATTTTTGTAGGAATATTAGGAGTTTTAATCATGCAGAAAGGGATAAAGAATCCACAAATAAATAAAATCTTGCATTATAGTCTTGCCTTTGCTTTCCCTCTTGGAACTTTTTCAAAATTACAGTATGTTCACAAAGTAATGTTGCTTAAAAACGAAATTAAATGTATGTCTTTGGGCACTCATTTGTGCTCTTTAGAATGTTGTACAAAGAGAAAACAAGAAATCCTTGCATTGATATTTTTGCTGTTAAATTAAAGAGCATTTAATTTCACTTTCCAGATGATTCCTTTGCCTTCTGTACATATGGCAGGGATTGAGTCCTTTTCACCCCCACTAGAAGACCACTTGGGACTTGTCCAGAATATGGGACTCTATTTTCAGCCATTCCTCTAAGGAAAGGCTTCATTTTTCTCAGAGGTGAAGAGTGATTTTGATCTGCTCTACACCTCTGTTTCCACCACTTCATTAATGCCTAAAATGAGAAAGCAGATGTATTTCTTTTAAAGGATGGGCCTACAGCTTTATTGAAAGTGATAAAACTGCTGCTTTCTTCTAGAAGTTCTCTCTGAGATTTTACTGTTAGACATTTAAGCTAACTATAAAATTAAATGAGATTATGGATTTGCATTTTCTTCAAAGGCCAGCACAGTAATCCACTAACTTAAGCCCTGTTCGTTATTAGTGTGAGAAACATCAACTTCATGACATAGACTGCACAAGGTCAGATTTCGTCCAAATTAAATGAGGTCCCAGTAAGATTCAGTCACTTGTTCAAAGGAAAACCAAAGAATGCTTATGAATATAATTTCAATTAATGTATTAAAAATAAGTTTTCATGTTAGAAGTTTGATAACTTACATCCAGATCTAGAATGCAGATTCTGCTATTGGTTTGAGGTTTTTTGGTTTTTGGGGTTTTTTTTGTTTGTTTTTTCGGTTTTGGTTATTTTTTTGTTTTGCCTTTTTTTTTTTAAATTCATTGAACAGAGAAGCTTTTTTTTTTAGTGGGTTTTAATAAATCTATGCTTGCTTTGTTCCAGGCAGACAGATTTTCTGTGTCACCACTGAATGTTTCGCTTCACTTGTGTTTTGGCATATTTGACAAACCTTTGAGCAAACCTAAGAGCTTTGAGAACGCCATTGTCATAGTTTGTCTGAGGGCAAATTATGATATGATCCCCCTGTGAAATTTTTCAATCTCTAAATGACCCTTATGTAGCTCTTTAAATTCATTCTTCTTTAAGTCTTTAGGAATGAGGAGCCACTCTGTAGCAGAAGAACAAACTCTACTTTCTAAGAGCGCTCTCTTTCACTGATGCAAGGGGCTGAGAAGATCCCCAAGGGCCTCTAATTTCATGGCGGTACTAATTGTTTTAATCTCCTCTGCCAGGTCTTCTTTTTAGGCATGCTATGGTTACTTCAGTTCAATTCTTGTCAGAGCTCTGGCACTCTGGGCTAGTCTTGTACTGGTCCTTGTTTGCTCCTTTCACTGCAGTGACTGATTGAAATAGGGGTGTCTCTGACCACCCCACCCCTTCCCAGGCAGCCACTCACCCTGATCTGGAGGGCATCATCAAACCCTTAGGAAGTGACAGTGGACAGCTTGTTCATTTCCAGATGACCTGGTTGGTTGGAGACATTTCTCCCAGAAAATGCAATGGTATTTTTATAATATGAAGAGCCAAACCACTCAATTGTCTCAGTTTAATCCTCATCATGATTAACCTCCCCATATCTCAGGGAATTGTGTTCAGTAGTACTCCAGCTGTCTCAGAAATCCCACAAGACTTGGTGGGAAGCATTCACCCTTCCAAGTTCTCTGGCATGGCAACAAAATGATCATCACAATGATCAAAAATTCTAGATTCATAAGCAAATGAAATTCTCCACTCCTCATTAGGCACTCTTATATCTTTAATTTCTTGTAATGAAAAGTAATTACTTTTCATGTGAGAAAAACATTTAGAACAATAACACAGAAAATTATATCAAGTTTATGAAATTATGGAGTCATTTAGGCTGGAAACACCCTTAAGATCATCAAATTCAACCACTTCTCCCAGTCATCCTGTTCCTCTTTCTTCCCCTGTTTTCCTCTTCCCCTTCCTCTTTTTTTCTTCCAGCTTTTATTATTTCTATTCTTTTGCTGAGCACTTCCTCATAATTTTCTTTATTTTCATTCTTTTATCTTATTTTTTACCTTCCCTTTTCTTTCCCCCATTCCTCTTCACCCATTGTATTCTCATCTAGTTCCCCCTCCTTTTCTTCAGACCTTTCTTCCTATGTTTATTTCTGTATCTAGACAGAGTTAGTGCCAAGCAACAAAGTGCTAATGGTTGCTACTCATGAGAGACATTCTATAACCATCATATTGCAAAAAAACCCCCAAATTTTTGTTTTTGTTTGTTTGTTTTTTATATGTGTGGATCTGTGAGCAGTTAAATTTTTTCTCCCTGCTTTTGCAACAGCTCATTGCATGTTGAGGCCTAGTTCAGGGTCCTCCATGCTAAAAGTTAAACCCTTCAAAGAGTTGTAATGTAAATAAAAATTATAACAATTTTCATACAAGATCTGATATTAACCAGAAAAAATGTTCAGATATCTATGCAATCAATGACGGGCAAGATAATATGACTAACTGCCAATCCAAATTACAGTCAGTCTGGCATATTCCCAGCTGTACTCTTGCCTAGACTCTTTCCACAATTATTAGCCACAGTTTTATTACTTCCAGAGACTGCATTATAATTTCTGTGGCGTCTATGCTAATGAGTGCTGCTTTGCTCCTGGTTCTAATGTTAGAGACAGCACTTCTATTTCTTGGCTACATTATCAAAAGAAATATAGAAGACTTATTATCATAAACTCCATGGCATGGAAAATAATAATCAAGTGTTGATGTTCAGGATGTGGACCCAACTTCTGCTTGCTTTCCTTCATTCACAGAAGACAATGAGTGCCTAATAGACCAGGAGGGGTTTGGTTCCTGTGATAAATGGTGATTTGGTCCAACACAGCCTAGCTAGCTGTACCAAATTAAAAAAAATGTAAGGGATAAAGCTGACTGAGATCATCTCCTGCCTTAGCTGCAAGTATGAAGTCAAGTTAAGGGAGCTAACTGAATGAAGAAAGACCTGTAAACAAAACCAAGAAAGTTTCACATACTATACTCATATTTATCCCATACAGGCAAGAAAATATATCAATACAGTTGTCATGTATACTTCAACAGACATTTCTTTTAAAAGAATTTGTAAACTGGATGACTGAAGAGTATTGTAAATTTCATAGGCAAAGAGTGCCATAGCTAGGAACAAAGCAAACATAATGAACAGTCTGTTACTGCTGTTAGGTGCTTCTAAAAGCTACATTTCAGACATGACCACCCGCATTCTTCCTCTTTGTCAGCGAATGTATATCTGATGTTAACCTGAATGATATGAGGCATTTTTGCTTCTCCTATGCGGCCCATTAAGGGGCTGAAAAAATCGTACCGACTGCTGAGGCATGCATGTGCCCAAAGTATGTTTACCTGATGTAACAGATTCTGTGATGTTTAAATTGTTCAGAGAAAGTCCCAGTGACTGCCGTGATGAAGAAGATGATGTGCTGCTTGATGACTCTGATGATGGCCGGGCAGGCTTTCCGCTGTTTCCAGTCTCTGCCTTCAAGCGATCATTCTCAGCTTTCAGTATCTCAATTTCATTCTATAGACAAAAGAAATCAACACCAAAGCACAGGAGGTGATTCTTTTGGAAAACCACCACTGGTGGCTAGTCTGGTGATGCTGTTCCCCTGACCCAGTTAACTGGCTTACCACTTTCACAAAAGAGATAAAACACAATGAAAACTGGACTGCCTTTACTTAAATGAAGGGAAGGCCTCCAATAACCTTATTTTAGGTTTTGCCTCAAGATAGATCCTAAACAATACCAGCTTCAAGCTTTTGAGCTTAATTTACAGTTGACCATAATGTGAGTGTGGTCATAATTTTCCCAGCTATCCCCATTTTTTTTCAGCTACTTTCTATTGTCTAATTCCTAAGGTAACAGTTAGTTAAGAAAGTTATTGGATATGTCAATGTTTCTAAAGTCACAGAAAGTTATTAGTGCCATTGAATATAAAATTTAAGCAGTCACTTCACAGAGAAATTAAATTAAAAATGAAAAACTAGAAATTGATGGATTAACAGTTTCATACCCCTTCTTGCTATCAAATAAGACTTTTTGATCATTCAAACATGGGATTGTTAACATAGCACTGAGCAAACTCTCTCAGATGAAAGCAGACAGTGACAGATGAATCAGAACAACTGGAATTTTTTAGCTAAATCCTCTGTGTTGTCAAGTGATGACTGAATGTACAATAATAAAATAAAAACTTAGCCTGAGAACAGCCTGGTACCATCTAAATCTAGCTTCCAGTTGCTTCACAAAGTGCATTACAATGCAACTGCTTATTCTTGCAGATGGTTCTGCACATCAAATTTATTTCTACATTCACATCACCCTGCTAAAAGTCTCACTTTTTTAATGGAGGCTGAACAGCTATATTATACAAGTGAAAACATAAGGGATAGATAGCATCATTAAAAAACCCTGCTTCAGCTACAAAAAGATTAGATCACATACACACAGGTGAGAAGACAGTGAAAGGGAAGGGACAAACTGGCACAATAGTAACAGAAGGTAATAGATGGTTGTATCAGTTTAGTCTAGGGTTCAAATCAGGAGCAACTCTGCAATTTATGCTGATTAATTACATAGCTCTTAGCAGTCTTCCATTCACTTGAGCTTTAAGTTTTAAGGTGCTTTGAATCTAAAAATATTCATGTATCACTTCCACCAGTCCTATTTTTTCCCCTTACCAATCCTCATCAATCCTCTAAAATATCAAATTTTGGCAACTGCAAGGCAGCTGTTCTTTTGGGTGAACTTCAGAAATGGTGATTACCAGTAACAGCATCTCAACTAGTTGCCTCTGCCCAGATTTGAGGAAATTCAGACTTTGGAGAACTCTGCCCACAGCAGACTCCTCTCTCTGGAGAGTTCACCTGACTCAGGCACTCATCTCCCAGTATGAGACTGTCATCAGGTGATAAGCCTTCACGTCCTTTTCTCCTTTTCACATTATTTTCCTCACAGTTCTTAAAACCTTTTAGTGCCTCGAGATCAGGTGCTATAGGCATCTACACACAAGTGCCTTACAGTGCACCTGACCTAAGCACCCAACACAGAACAATTCAGCTGGCAAGGCACTGGGCTGGATTCAGCTGTGCAAATGTGGGCTTCCAGTGGCTTGACAAATATGGTCTTCCATGGAAGAATGCTAAACCTTCATGACCTGTGCAGATGCAAATACTTGGGGCTGGTTCAAATGGTAAGAAATGCCTATGCTCAAGGAACTCCATTTTACCTTTTGTACCTATCTCAGGGTAATTTTAGGGTAGCTCTTTAGCCCTCATTACTACAGGACTAAAACTCGACTGACTACAACAGAAGTTTATCAAGCAGCTCATTTCCAGACTTTCAAACGTAACCAACTCTGTCTCAACCTGAATCCCCAGCCCATGGCCTTGACTCTGTTCCCCAAATACAGATTTACAGTGACTTCAGGCATTACATAGGTATCTTAGCTGCCATTCCAGAAGGGCCCAGTTCCACTGAAGGATTTATGTCACAATGTGTGGATATTATAGATACTTTTGGGCACCCGCCATGGCAGTAGGCATTTGAATGTAAGCAACAGAATTGAGTCCCATAAAGCTCTGTGCTCCACTGAAGAACACTGCCATTCTTTTTGCATCCTTTCAGCCTCATGAAAGGGAAAATCTTCTAACAAAAAAAAAGTTTTCACAGAGGAATTCGGGCAGTGTAACAAAACAATGTAGCAAAATTTTATGATGCTGGATACAGTAATTAGTTCAATTTTACATTCTTTGCCTTGGCAAGCCACGACTAAGTTAGGAAACAGGAATGATGAAAGAGTATGCACATAACATCCTGGCCCCCTCCATGGCTCAAGGATTTAAAACGCTGTTGAAATCACTTTTTGATCTGCTTCTCTGTCATGCTTCTAACCCCAGTTATAGGCTTGAGATAATAAATATCCTTTGGGCAGGGATTATGTCTTCTTCCATATCTCTTAAACACATTTTAGCTATTAATATACATGCTAAGAAAGTCTTTATTATAAGGTGAACACTTATCATACCCATCCTTCAGAAGTATTGTCAATCCAGCAATTTACTTTGCATTGACAGTTTTTTGGTGCCTGCAACAATGTCCTGGGAAAAGAAACACACCAGTCATACCTTTGGTGTGCATCTCTGTCATCACTTAAGCTGCTGCACTGACCTGCATGCGGTTCATGGCTTCCCGGATCTGATCCAGGTGGTGTGCAGAGCTGAGGGCTTCCAGACGGATATCCGTTAATTTGAGCTCCTTCTCCCTCAGCTCGCTTTTTAGCTGAAGAATAATTTCAGCCTCCGCCTCTGTGCACTCACAGATCCTAAAGAGGAGCAGGAAACAGGCAGGAGATTAAAGGAATGTTCTCTCCCCAAAGCAGTGTCATTATTAAATATCAAAGAACAGAAAAACGCTTGCTGCTGGTGAAACCTATGAGTGAAGAAAGAAACTTACCAAAGAAACATGAAAACGATCAAACTGCAATTTAAAAAAGGAAAAAAAAAGCTCTCTCCAAAAGAAGTGATCAGATTGCTTTATAGCTTTTTAGTTTAGCTCACTATGGTGAAAAACAAATTCTTAACTACTTTTCAGCTATCTTTGAGTTCTTTGAGTGTCTATCATCCATTGGTTTTAATTGGATTTTATGCTCACATAATTTCTTTGGTGCAAAGTTTATGATTTCTCTATGTAACAGTAGTCAGAAGTGAAGTGTGCTGATTAAACTGTACTGCTGATATTTATTATTTGTTAGGCATCACTATTTTTCTCTGATATGAATGTTACACAAAGGGACAGTCCTTGAATTTATAGTCTAGATTTTGATCTGTAATGGTTTTGATTTGTGATGGCTGATGTTTTGCCTATAGCCTGTGATTTTGTAATGTATGATATATGAAATCATGTGGGTTGGATTTTGGTTTTTTTCCCTTGAAGACTGGATTACCATGTGGTTATTTTTCATAAGCATTATAGTGTAAGAAAACATTGAAACATGACTGGTTAAGGGACCCACAACTGTCCAGCTCTCTTGTCAGACTGTTTTGCCTCTTTGTATCATCATCAGAACCACCAGTAGAAAATAATACACTGAACTTTGGCTTCATTGTTACACTAAGCAGTATTTCCAGTCAGTTCAGTAAATGTTATTTGTTCTTTAATACTGTGACTATAAATAGTTAATATTTTCAGAAAAATTTCAATATAAAAATATTTTATTAAAATAAGTATTATTATTGAGATTATTGCTGCTAATATTACATAAAAAATAAAAAAAAGAAACAAAGGTCAGCATTTATCTGCCAGAATACATGCAAATGCATTTTGGGAAAGAAGATGCAGCACTCTTCAGGTCAGCAGTTGGGTATACAAGTCCATGCCCCACACTCAGTTTTACCGGGATCTATGCTTGTAGACCACGCGGCCGTTTTGCCTTTTCTTTGATGCCCAGACTAGAGATGACCTGCACGTACATGTATTAGACAGATGCAATTGGAAGAAAGCAAAGGGAATGGTTTAGAACGCGAGACTCCATCAAGAAAATATACGAAGAAATCGTAAGCAAAGGGAAGATGAAGTTCATGGCAAATAAAATACATGTCAAACAGAGGAAGAAAAATAATGAATATCATTCAAAACATGCAAAAATATTTTAAATGTGATTATAGATAAAGAAAAAAAATACACTACGATTTTTTTCCTGAAAATTATGGTACAGTTCTTTCTGTGATGTGTCCATACCTTGCTATGCTAAGGAAATAAGAAATTAAATTTTATTTCCATGCATATTCCATTTATTATCTAATAAAACAGTTATGAGACTAGAATTCCTTGAGTGCCTTAAAGTAAAGTAAAGTTAACATCAGTAGTAGACATTTTTTGGTTCAAAGAGGTTGATTTCCCCATATTAGAAAGAGTTATGAGTTTAGTAGAATGAAAAAAAAAAGCAGAGGAATATGAATAAGAAAGAGCTGGGAACTCCATAAGAACGTATCAGATATTCAAAAAATACTGAAGGAATCAGACAGCTGTTGACTGATGACTTGTTCTCAGACCTGAAACCTTTAGGGTGGTGATTTGAATAAAATATAAAAATAAAATCCCACAAAAAAATGGAAGCTGATAAAAGAGGGAAGTAGTTTAGGATTTATATACACCAGTAGCTGCAAAGTAGATAAAGTAATAACAGGAGAAATGAGTATACTGTAAAAATTCAAAAATATATATATGTTAGATTTTTTTATTTTTAGAATTTCATGAGAAAAGGTAACAAGGAAATGTTAGCATTTGGCCTTTGCTAAGTGGATACGATAAAGTTGCTAATGGTGCAGGGAGAGCACAAAATAAGCTTTTGGAAGTTTGTATAGCTAGGTGATTTTGGGTAAAATCTGCGAAAGGATGAAAGATTAGGACTGAATAAAGACCTGCTGCAGAACCAGTGTGTAAATGGTGAAGCTCACAAGAAATCTGGCAAATGGATAGAGCTCAGATTAGAAGATCACAGCTGTTGACAATGGTTTCTGAACTGCAAATGGCCATGCTGGAGGAGGTCTGCTTCCCAGCCCACCCCATTTGCCAGGAGAGACACTTACGCAGATGCTGACTGTGATGGTTTCATCGATGCTGTTGCACACTCTCCTGAGCTGTGGGGCAATTTAGGTGAGGAAGGAAGGGAGGAATCTGTCAGCTCTTCTATGTCTGAATGTGAGGAAGGAGGCTTGGTCGACTTTTTCTTTCCAAAGGCCTGTTTGAAAGAGCTTCTTAGCTGGAAAACAAATACAGAGCAAGATTATTTTCCTCATCACATTTGTGTGCAGGTCATGTTTTGAAGAGTTAGTTTGCAGAGGCCATCCTAGCCACTGCCTGAGGTCAGTATGCAGAAGCAAGGTATTAACATATGCAACACAGTATCTCTAAAAACATGATACAGTGCTTTGTTTTGACTTTATTAATCCAGCGCAGTGCAGAAGTAATGCTACGGAGAAAGTGCAGGACCGAGTGGTACAGCTACTGGGGAGAGGTGCTCATTTAAAGCCATTAAGCCCCAGTGGAATGCCATTCCCATGGCATTCCCTTCAAGGGGTGGCTTTAAATAACCACTTTGCATCTAGGTATAGGCAGAACTAAATGCTGAAATCAAAAGACAAGTCCAATTAACAGGGTTTGCCAATTTATTTTCCCCATTAAAACTTTGAAAGGTCAAACTATGCAAATGCTATGATTTGGATCACAGTCAAGAGGATCTAAGCGGGAACATGAGGTTTGCCTTGTTGTACTATTAAGAAGAATGTTAGCTGAAAGGTATATACTGTTTGTTGTAGATTCCATGAGAGTGGTAGGATCTCTGAACATACAAGCATTGCCTTTTCCCTCTAGAAGCTTGTATCCACTATTGAAAAGGGACAGAATAGCCAAAGAGCCATTTATTTCAGAAGCCAAGATGACAACACTTTTGTCTGCAGTTAAAATTAACTATCTCATTTGTTCATACCTTTGTCTAAATACAGAACTTACTCATCTTAGGCAAAATACAGGTCTTATTTTTATTTTCAGAGAGTTGTTCTGATCAAAACTGTACAGAACACAACAACCAGCTGGTTCATCTATGAAAGAATGAGGACTTCTAACACATTATTCTCATGGTAAAATTGGAGAGTGGGGAGTGTGACCACTGATCTTGATGAGAAACAATATTTAAATCCTTTCCAGCTCATGATGTCTGAGGAGAAAGAAATGGATTTTGGCTACACTCCCCCTTTCTACAGCCTAAACTTTGAGATTAAAATGAATAAAGACAAACTGAGAAGACATACAGGATAATCTGGTTTTAGAAGGTATAAAAGCCTACTGCCAAAATAAATAGCAATCATGCCAAGATAGGGTTTTTTATAGATGCATGCCAACTTTTCCATGGTTTATATTCACCTCACTTCCTCTAGAGTTCACCTTGCAGAAACATGAAAGAGTGTGGAATTACAAATCAAGGGAATGAAGGCTCATCAGTATTTTAAAACAAATTTTTATGCAGATAATATTTTAAAAACAATAAAAACATATTTTCTGATTCTTTACTGAAAGGATTTAATTAAATCTTTAGTGGTATGTGGTATTTGTATGTTCCAGTTGAGCAACATCTTAATTTCTTTAAACACTGTAGTATTTTTAAGTGAGAATTCTTAACTGATTTCAACTCCCTCCATAGCTGGGTAATATATTTGAGTCAAGCTTTTGAACCAAACTCCAACTGAAGAAAAATCAAACAGGGTTTCAATGCAGCCCAGAGGCGGTTTTTGGTCACAACAGCTATTTTAAATTTATGATGTTGTTGTTTTCTTGTTGTTGTAATTGTTTCTACTTTTGTTTGTTTTAATTACTTTGACTTATGAAAATAAAACCCTGCTGATATTCAATAATTTTTAGTTTGCTGGTAGTGTCACAGTAAGGATACACATGAATTTCTTCATATCCATCTGGCCCCACAAGAACATTGTAGATGAAATGAACCATTATGTTACTCAGACACTAGGAAATTACATAATAGCTAAAAGAGAGGCTTAAACCTACTCACCCAGTTTTTCTTTTTCTTTTTTTTGGAATCAGCATCATTACCACTGCCAATACTGGAATGACTTGTAGCACTGTTGATACTGGAAACGCTTTCTGAAGAATGTTGCCGCCTTATACGTAAATCTAAAGAAAAGAAGTTACTGTGAAATCTGTTTCAATATAATAATAATAATACCAATTCTTATGTAGCATCTGCCTCCTCAAAGGGAGTCTAAATGAACATAAATGGCATTGATGCTAGCAGTGGCTCAGATTCAAGCTATTGAAGCCTGTGAGAAGCCACATGGGGACCGAGGGGGATGCATACAATTAGTCCAATACTTAGGGGCTTCTCCAAACTAGGCTGTTCTTGCCCTGAAGGCAATGACCCTTCACAGCAATCTATGCACGTGTATCCTCATAACTGAGCACATGGATTACTTGACATTTCAGTGCCACATGTACTTCAGTTCTGAGGAGTGTAGGCACTACTCAACTTGTAGCAGCCCTAATCAGTGTTCAGATTCTACCTTCTAATACACCCTGATGGAAAGTAACAGGCAGGAGTTCATTAAAAATGAATGAAACAAAATAACCAGGAAGTGGAGAATATTAAAAATGGTTGGTGCGGCTTCTGAGTTTCAATTTTTTAGAAGTCTCTGATAACTGTATCTTAATCACTGGAAATTATTCTTGCAGAACATGCCCACTAATTCCAAGGGAAATTACTTTTTAGATTATTTTCTACTTCCTAGAAATTTTCTTTGCTACACTCAAGTCATGCAGTGAAATGACCTTAAGGCAAACACCTAAATAATGACCTCTCTAAAGGAAGATCAATAACACTCTCAAAAACGAATACCGTGATGATTTTTTTAAAGTAATTCCTTTGCTGTTGCTTATCAGCAGGCACTTTTGAAGTACATATTTATCATGCAATATCGGCCTAACTGTAATGACAAATTAATTCGACATCTGGAATTTAAAACCTGCTTTCCTGCACTGATTTAGCACTTCATGAAGGAGCTGAGCTCTTGTCAGTCTGTCTCTTACCGATGAGAACAACAATTTACAAAGCTACAACTTTGACTGGATTCCCAAGCTATAACCATGTTATACCAAACGACCTCACTTGTGTCTTGGGTGTACTTCATTAGTCAGCTGCAGGAACACGGTTAACTCTTGATCAATTCCTGGCCACCCAGCTCTAAGATAAAGCTCCAGGAACTTTGGCAGACAGGAAACTTGGGCAAGGTTTCCAGCTCTGGAAATACCACAAGTATGACTACCACTCACTTCAGAATGTGCTTTGCCTTGCAACAGAGCTCCCAAACAACAGAAAAGCAGTGACTTAGCTTTTTTTTTTTTCCCCCTGGGGAGAACTTCTGCATTTATTTTGATAAAGACAAGCCCATACCTTTGTGGGTATGATCAGGGCCATTCAAGGCTCCTTGAATAGCAGCTTGTGCAGCAGAATTCTGGGCTTTCAGCATTTCAATGGTTTCCCTTAGCTCTATAAGCTCAGATTCCTGTGGGAAGAGCAAAGAGAGATTAAAATAATGGCAAAAGAACAATGTTTGTCTAAGCTAAAAGAAAAAATTGCAAGAGAAGAGTGTTCAAATTAAAGATCATGGGACTGCCTGGGTGAACATAAGGGCAACAATAAAAAGAAGGCATACTTTCTCTCCAAAGGTATTGAAATTAACTAACATATTTGTTTTCATTTACTCTATATAAAGCAATCATGCTGTTTTTAAGAAGAAAACATTTTTAATAAGGAGTAATCTAAAAAGGGTCTCAATTAAAATATAAAATATATAATTAAGAAAAGCTCAATGACTATATTGCAAAAGACAATGAAACTATTTGAAGTACATCCTTTAATATGTGATGCTACTGTTTAATGGATGAATTCAAAAGATTTAATTTGTTAAATACTAATTTAATTAAAATGCCCCTGTTTAATAGAAATTGTCCTGCAAGTTGAAGTAAAATTACTCCATTTAAGTGCAGGAAGTTCTGTATCAGAATGCACAGATGATTTTTATTAGAAAACATATTTTATTGTTGCTTTTATAAGCAATATTTTATTTATTAGTCCCTGTCCTTCCAGTCTCCTTCCTATGTAATTAGGGTTAAAGGAATTTAAACTCAACAACAGAGAAAAGAAGAGAAGGAAAAGAATAAGTTTTAAATCTTTTGGGAAAGAAACTTGGAGATAATCTGTTTCAATGTCACTGCTTAACTCCTTCTGGAAAGAAAACCTGATGGATTTATACTTTGTAGAATAGTTAAAAAGTTTTGGTTTTAAGAAAATTCCATTGTGACTGTGTTCTTTTTCTTCCCCTCCCCACAAGATGAAACAAAAGCAAACAATACAAATAGTTTCTATCCAGTTCACAATGAGTCTTGCCACATTTCATCTGTTGGTGCTCAACCAGGCTCTGAAATGTTATTTTTGCAGACAATTATGGACTCCAGTGGTGACTAGCAGCTCACAGATAAACATATTCTTTCACAGCTTGGGTCAAGGAGGCCTTTCCATTAACAAGACATTGTTGAAAATTCATAAGGGTAGAAAGTCGCAGCCTCTTAATCCTGAGCTTGGTAAAAGGACTCACATTAAATTTCTTCATATCAGGTTTAGAGTATTTTTTTCCTCATTAGATAAATAGCACAGTGAAAAAGTGAAAACCCAAACTGTTTACTTATGGATAGGATGCCTAACCTTCATTAACTTTCCCAATTAACCTATTTTTCTCCACTTAAACTTCTTTGTTTCCCGAAATTCTATTGCTCCGGTGGTGCTGAGAGGCTGGAATGAAGCACTGCAGTAGCTTATGATAAGTTTTTGTTACAGGATCCTTCAGTATGGAGTAAACCTGAAGTCATGCATTTTTTCATTGAATTCTGGAAATGAAAGATTTTATTGTCAAACTATTTTATGACACTATCTGTGCAAACCTGATGCTGCATAGTTTTTTCCACATGCTACTGGACATTCATGAAAAATTGATCACAACAACCATTAAAAAAAAAATCTTATTGCCACAGATGTCCCTTTTTCCTTTCAGTGTTTTTAAACAAAACTTTAACATAATTTTCTGACTATTTTCTACAGTAAAGCATCCTCTTTGACAAACCTACCTTTTGTTCAGCTGTCATTGTTAGACTTTGTAGTCGGCCTGTCATATTTCCCAAGCTTTTTTCGAAAGCTGCTACTAGATGAGCCTGTGAAAGAAAGACAACATAGGGCAATTTTCCCAGATCTATTTGATTTTTAAAAGTATGTTTTTCCTTCAAGCACATTTTCTCCAGCTCTTTAATATTAGTTCAAACTCAGACTGAACTAAGTTGGTTAGATGAATCAGCCAAATGAACTCAGTGTTCCTCAGGCTTCTTTAGCCCTCAATGAGATTAGCTCAGGTATCTCTGTCTGGAAATGAATTATGGATTTAATGCCTGGCTTTAAGTTTACTGATGTATTAGCCAAAAGTAGTCCGCCCCCAAAGAGAAGTCCAGGAGCAATTATTTTCAATTACTGGACACTTCAAAACAGGAATTCAAGCACTTTATCTTGAAAAGCAGATTTTAACTTCAGAAATAAAACACTTCAGCAAAATCCCAAGCCTTAAATGAAAAATATCACAGTTAGTCTTATAAAATGTCATTGCTTAGTCTATTAATATTGTATTGCTCATCTGTGTGTGTATAAAATATATTTTGTAAAATATAAATATAACATTTATAATGGGTGCAAATATATATATAAAAAAACAAAATAAAATCCTGAAAACTGGAAGTATTATTTCTCAGTATAAAAAGCAATAGAGTTGAAACAGACCAAAATATTTAAAAAAAAAATAAACCTTCTTTCTCTTTTTTATTCTTTAAACAACCAGCATCCTACACTGTATGTAAACTTCATTTATATAATTTATACTTTATCAGATCTAACTGGCACTGAGCTTTGTAGGGCAAAGAAGAGCAAATGGTCATAAAAATACCAATATGCTAAGCCAGGGAAAGTAGAGCCAAGGGAAAGAAAGATTTAATTTTTAAGGAAGTCCATATAATCCCGTCCATTTCTCTCCCAACATCAAATAGTAAAAGCATAAGGAAATGCTTATTTTCTCATTACCATCTCAAAAGTGGTAATAGACAAAGTCTCCAAACATTGGCATATGGAAATATAACTCAAACCCACCATATTTATATGCACAAATGGATTAACTGAGCTTCCTCAAGGAGAAAATTTAGTTTTTATTATAGCAGTTCAGGCACACACAGTGCCTGGCAAATTTTTCAGTTGCAGATTTGCATGCTTTTACAAGCATAGTTGAAATTGTTTGAATGTATGTGGTTGTACTGAATCTGAGGTATAATCAAGAAAAGACATGGTCCAAAAAGGATTTTGTTCTGCATTTTAGGAGAGGGAAAAGAGCTTCTTGCCACCTTGCTCTGGATATTATCCCTCAAATAGAAGAAGATTACCATAAATATAATAGTGGGCTACTTCTGCATCTCCGCTTCAGAGCTGTTATACTGATGAGGGACTTTTGTGTCTTGAAAATAATTTTGGATTGCTATAAATATTTAGGTATCTTGAAAGCCTCTTATTTTATTCTTATTAAACTTACTAAAAGTTTACTCCTTGTAAACTACACTATTAGTATACTTAGATACACAATTACTTACAGGTGTAGTAGTCAATCGACCTGCTTTCTGCATCTGCAGGGATATCTTAGTCCTTGTGGTATGTGTCCTTTACCACAAAAGTTGTCCCTAACTCCAGATAAACGTGAGACAGACAAATATACAATCTTTTGAAGATAATTGTAGATATTCCTATTTTAACATTTCTAACTTAGGCTACATTCTTGAAGTTAAAATCTTTGATAAAATGAACCTGGAAACCTGTCAATCGATACTACAGCCTTTGGTTGTTTTTACTACTCTATTCCTCTGAGAAAATAAAAATAACTGGTTTTAAACTTACTTTTAACTTTATTAATTAGCTACATGTTAAAAGTATCCAGATTAATCTATGGCATTTTATTTCCAAAGATGATGACCACACACCCAGAACACTATCAGAGACAAAATAGATGCACTACTACAGAATTTTAGCCAAATGTCTCTTCATTACTTTTGTTTAACAGGAAACTAATGGAGCTCACTGTTCCCTGCCTCATAAAAAAATCTGTCTTGGCTGATGGCCCATGATTCTGTTTTACTCTGAGAATTACAGTGGGGACTGAGGGCTTGAAAGAGGAATAATTTGTTTAATTATGCATTGCTTCTGTCCTTTTCCAGAAATTAGACTGTAATAACCACAGTACTTTGGTACCAAACTATGCATACTTGTGTAAAGTATTTTCCTGTTCCATAGCTACAAATGCATCCTGTATAGTACATGAATAGACAACAAAGAACTTACAGGAAAAAATAAGTACTAAAAAGCAGCGTTAAAAATGTCATCAAAGGTCACTAAAACTGTTATTTTCTGACAGCCTTTAGAGAAAGACAGCCATGTCACAAGGGTTCTTACTAAAATTCATCCAGTGACAGAGAATATTACCTTCTTGGAATATTTTGCATTATAAATGTAATTGGATCAAGATGATGCATTTTTTCTAACTCATTTCAAATAAAGACTATTAGATCTTGATTTCCTAATAATAAAGAAATGTAATTTAAAGTCCCATTGACCATAAACTATTCAAGAAGAAAACCTTTTAATTGCATTGTTCATTACTTTAAATGTTTATTACAAGACAGCACTCTTCTACTGAAGTACTGATTTTATATTCAGAGTAATAAACTGTTCTTTCTCCATGGTAGCTAATATTAATTTCTTCAGCTGTCTACGAGTATGACTTGAAAACTTAAGCAGATTTTCCCTACTGAAAAACTATACAATAAAATAAGAAAATTTAGTTTCAAAAAGGCTGTTATCAGTATTCTTATATGTGTGTGTTGAAATATACATAAAACATAAGTATATTATGTATTTCCATTTGAGATCAGCTTTCACATTTAAACAGTTAAATGCAGAATAATTCATAACACAATTAAAGCAAGGAGAAAGAAAAATCTGTGTCTTTAATAATTTTCATCAGAAATTAAAAATTCTAATTAGGAACTGTTTTTACACTTAAAAATTCAGTAATTTATTTTGATTGGATTGCTAATCCTCAGTTTCTGAGGATGATTTAATTTATCTAAAAGTTTCCATTCTTTCTTTCTTAAAATAGTCAGGAATCGTTTTTTTAAGATACAGCCAGTCTCTCACACCTTAGAAATCTCTGTGTTAGATCCAGAAGTTTCATTCATGGCGTACACACATCATTGCAATACTTCAAAGAGTCGCCTGAATGTGCTTTATATAGTGCTCATTCTAAAGTAAAAATATGTCTTCAAAATTGAATGCAGTATTTATACTTGAAAAAAAGACATCCTGGAATTAGAGTTATGTAACTAGGCATTACTTGAAGTATGCCTGCAGCAAAATATATCCATCATTAATATGACATACATATTAGATACATAGATATACAGCTCTTAATCTGTAGATATCATTCACGTATGAGTTAATTTTGACCTCTATTAACATGCAAAATGCCCACTGGAGGTAGTCAAAGAGATTTATGATTGGGGAATGACTTCAGTGCTAAGATGACAGATTTGATTTTAAACATTTCCTTAGTAAACTATCCCAGCCAGGCAAGCCCCAAATACCTCAGCTCAGGTTTACAGCCTATCCTGAACATGACATTCACATATGAAACATCTGTCTTCCAACACACTTTGGGATTTTGACCTGCAGCATTCAGATTTATAAAATGAAGGTAAATAAATAAAGTTCCTCCCACCTGACATGGCTGAATGAAAGGAGGTGTGAAAGGCCAGAAGAGATGGGGCTGATTGCAAGCAGCCACTGTAGATCTGGTGACCTTTTCTGTTTGCTGCCTGCTAGCATCTTGTTGCTTGGCTGTAGGATAGCGGTTCAGAGCTGGCCAAACAAGAGCATTAGCCAGCACAACCCCTCCGCTTTCTACTGGCATCCTGGCTCCACTACAGCTTGCAAGCAAGCACCCTTCAGCTTTATACAGTACAAAGCTCTGATCAAAGTCCCTCTGAACAGGCTTGGTCAGGCTGCTCACTGGAATTTGAGCCCTTGTCAGTCACATACGGAGTCTGCTGGTTGGACATTTTCTGCACTGAAAACAGGCCCTTTCTGAATCAGTATTGTGATTTACCCTTCAGCCACACTGAGACAGATGCCAGGGGTAAAGAAAGAATCTCAGAGAAAATCTGTAAATTAAGCATCCAAATAACAGCTGGACACAGCTTGAATTTAATCATATGCAGGCAAAACACTTTGGCCTTTGGGGTTAATCAAATTAAATAAACTGCTGAAGTCAAGCATAGTACTTGAGTCCAGCCAATGAAAACTGAACAACAAATCGAACCAAATAAGAAAATTTTAGCAGAGTTTTCGATAATGCCTGAGAAATGTTGTAACTTCCAATTGACAGATTTTGGTATAAAATAATGTATCAAGCAAAGGCTTGATTGAAGAGGTCAAATTTCAACCTGCCAGTCTTTTAATGACTTATATACTAACATCACCAACAGTCTTCTATGGAGAAGCAAAGAAAGGCACAAATAGTGTTGAAATGAGCTGAATAAGGCACTTTTTTTTCACTCATGTATAGTACTTTTGCTCAGTTCTACAGAGGGAAATGCTAACAACAAATTCACATCAAGATGGAACTTTGAAGGAACAAGATTTCTGGTGATTAACACTTTCCTTCTCCAGACCATAGCAAGGCAAAAAGTGCTGACTATTTTCAGACAGAGAAGGTATGGAAATTAGGGGGGGGGTCAGGACTAACACTAAGGACTAATGCTAAGAGGAATGCATTTGTAGCAAAAGCATCAGAAAGGACTGAGCATTTTTCTCATTAGCAAAAGCACCACAAAAGATAGCCTGTTCATACAGTTCTCTGTCTGCCAGAGAAGACAGACAGTGATCAAACTTTTCTGAATTAAACTTAATGTTCATTCAAGACTTAGCCTTCCTGATGAGCAAGCATGACTCAAAATGAGGGTCACGGCAGCATTATCCATGTAGAGATTTGATTTCTTCTCTGAGAATAAATTCCAGATTTTTGTGATTAGGAATACTTCTCCTTTAAAAGGCAGTGACTGGTGAAATATGTAGTCTCTTAGACTACAAAATAAATGATAAATGAATACTCAAAAGGAACGCATTGCTAAGGCAGTAAAAGTTCATGAAATCTAGAAAGCCATCTAGGTTTTCTGTAAGTTTGCCAAGTTAAATCAATTGTTTGTTAATAACTCTCAGAATTTTCATGAAAAATACATAATACGTGGCATTTAAATATCAATTCTTTAATTAAATAAATTTCAGTGGTGCTATCACAATTAAATAGTTGAATATACTCTCTGCTTTCAAACTGGATTTTATTTCTGATGATTAAGAGATACTTAGTAGAATTTCTTCTCATAAAATGCTTGAAGGACTGCTAAAAAGCAGTCTCTTTTGATTGTTTGGATTCATGTGGAAGTGTTGTTTTAATACTTTACAAGTTCTGTACCTGAAACAGCAGAAAATGAATTCAGGACCAGGTTTATTGTGAAATACTTCTCAATTTTTTGGTTTTGTAAAGTATGTATCTCATGAGAACATCCTGCCAAAAATATTTACTCCCAATATCTACTTTTTTTAAAAGATGGTATTCATTGTGAATATAATTTTGTTCATGCCTAGGGATTTTGAAGCCTCTACATTTTGTGCTCCTGAAAAATTTAATTTTGAAGGAATTTCTACATGTTGGGGATTTGGCAAGAGGAAAGATTTCTCTTGTATAATTTAAAAAATACATGTGCAAAATGGATCAACCTTAGGGTTGCTTATAGGTTTAGAGTTTAAAGAATATCTCCATGGAGATGGATTAGAAGGTGTGTAACAGTCAAAAGAACATGATTAAATTAACCAAACGTGGTACTTCTGGATAGGAAAAACAGATGTCTATGCACATATATTTAGCCATCCTATTGAAAATGTCCTTACAGTTAGATCCATAGAAAAGCTTTCTTGCTAGCTGTTCAGAAGCCCAGAGGGAGCATATAGGAACAGATTCCCAACAATGCAGTCTGATTTATACAGATCAACCCAAATTTATTTCTTACCCATGCAGCTGATTTAGTTTGAGTAAAAAACCAAGCCAAAATATCAATTTTAAACTTAATTCAGTTTCTTTGAATTATGGATCAAATCTAATTATAGCGTGAAGCTGGCTTTGGCAATTTGTCTAGAATAAGTAATGTTATTAGAAGTAATGTTATTAGAAATCATCCTGTATGGTGTTTATTTAATTGAAAGTAATATTGGCCAGAGGTATAGTGAAGGACTTCTAAATAAGACTGAGGAGAGATAGGACACAATTTGTCCAAACAAACAAAACAATGGCCTAATTTCCTCAGCTGCAGAGAATGCTCTGACATTATTGTACTTGTTGCCGTATTATAGACTGCAGCATTTCTTGGTTGACTGAAAAGTGACAGAGACTGAGTAATCTTTCAGCTCTCCCTTTCAACACAGCAGTTAGAAAGAATCTGCTGGTGTTTCTGTTCCGAGCCAGTGGAAGGAGGGAAGGGAAAACTGTTTTCCTACCTGCAGGGTAAAGAGAGGAGTGGAGCCAGGGGTCTTGAGTTATCACCTGGAACAGGCACTGAGTACAAGCTCACCAAAGGCAAACAACTTAATTTAACTGATACAACACCTTGACTTAAAATAATGAAAAGGTTTGGTTTGGGAGGGACCTTTAATGATCATCTAGTCCAACTTCTGACTGTGGGCAGACACATCTTTCACTAAATCAGGGGCTTGCTGGAATCAAGATAACTCCTCTGGATAACACCAGGGCACTCAGAGTAGATATGGGTGTGTCTGTGATTGTGCTGTGTCACAAGTCCAGCCAGGAATCACCTTCCTATGCTCCCCACTGCTGCTGCACCTCTGCATTTTTTGCAGAAAGAAAAGGGCCCTGCAGAGAACAATAGACTCACTAGCAAATACACCTACCCAAAGCATGCTATTTTAGCTCTTCTCTCCTCTCAGTGTGGGTTTTAGTTTGCTGCTCTCAGGATCAGTGAATGAAGAACTGGCCAGACGGGTAAAGATGAAGGTCAGTGTCTAAAGTATGCGAATGAAGGAACCCCAAACCCAGCACAGATACACTGGCTATTCTAGCTATACATTCTCAAATGAAAAAACCCAACCCAGAATCTAGATTTTGAACTTACAAACATTGCAATGTCCCACATCATCTGATTTCCTAGTTCTCTCCCAGTACTCAGAAGAGTATCGCAACCTACACTGCTACACATGTACAAAAACAGGTGCTCAGCAGCCATCTGAACAGAGAAAAAAGTGCTAAGCACAGCTTTTCCACATTTTCATGTGTGGAAGTCACACACAAACAAGCAGCTTTCACAGAGCTAGAGATTATTTTCTCACAACATGAAATAATTTCCTTAAAATCAGCACTTATTTATAAACCTAAAGATTCAGGACACCTACACTTCAAAGAAAGGCACTCTGTGGGCTGCCCAAGAAAGCGCTTTCTTGAACCGCAAAATGATACATTCTTCTAGCTGCATCTCAGATTTCCCTCACAGAAGTAATGATAATTATAGTTTGAACTGCATTTAAAAATCACAATTCTAGATTGTTCAGTAACTTCAGCTGAAACCACATCAACCAGACAGGATTGTAGCTTGCATTCTGTATCTGCCATTATTTTCAGATAACATGTTCCATAGCTCATATTACCAATATATGTCAATTTGAAGGAACACCAGGAAGCTCTCTGTGAAACAGTCTAGTTTTAATTAGTTATATATCAGGACTGCTTTTGTAGCATACAAATCCTACAAACACTTGTAGACTATGCTTCCCTTCACACCTCACTGCATTTTGCAGGGTTTGTCTTTGTGAAATTAAACTTGAATGAATTCTATTAGAATATGCATATCACGCCTTCCTTTGGTTCTGCCTCCTTACTTTTGGCCATTTTTTACAATTGATTCTGTGAAAAGGATGAAACTTAACAGGATAGGACTGTCACATTCAAACTGTGGAAACTCTCCATTTCCACTGTAGACTTTCCATTTCCACAAGATTAGTTTTTCTTGAAGCTGGGACAACATAGAAATTCAATGAAGTCATTAACTTGGAAAACAAAAACCCCTAAATAAATAAAGAGTAAATGTCTCCAAGACTATGTGTTGAGTAAGAGCAATAGGCAACATATCGTTGATACTTCTTATCATCACAAGCAAAAATACTTACATTTGCTGAAAGCTGAGAAGTAAGGGTAGCAACTTTCTCCTGTGACGCAACCAACTCTCTCCGTAGTTTCTGAATTTGCTAGAGAAACAAGAGACTGCTGTCAGTATTTCAGCAATGTTTTTGTTGTGGTTATTTTCTATGTTTTCTTGAGAGACAACCAATAGATTTACAATGTTTTATCTTCAGATTTTAATCTCAGAACTGTCCAGAAATACAAATTATTAGAAGTTGTATCTCAGTGTTGCTCCAACTCTTTTCTAGCACTCAACCGGTGTGTGAGCCAGGATTCCAGTTAAAGGAGCATACATGGGTAAATGCTTAATTACTTTGTATGTATTATCCTTTTTTGCAAGGGAAATGTCATGGGTTTTTACCAAATCCCACAAGTCCCAAACATATGCTTAGTGCAATCAAGGAGAGCTGCCCTGGATGTGGCCTGAGGTTTTGAAACACGAGCACATTTGGGTGAGGTTCGTGCATGACATGATGCAACCAACATATATTGAATGTCTACAGTAGACTAAGACAACGTGAAAAATGTACTCTCATGCTGCCTGGCATGAAGAGGGCTTTGACGGCTACCTCAGACACAAAATTTTTCTTTATGCATGTCTAAAATTAGGTGAGGTAAAGTAGTATTTTTTTTCTCTAACACATGCTTCCTACAGTCCCTGAAATTCAAACATGCAACTTCTTTAAATCTTATATAGTATTCAAAAACTTGCTTGCCAACTTAAAAAAAAAATGTAGCTTTAAATGTGCTTGTTGACATGAAAATAAACTCAGGACCCTTTTATCCTTTAATGAAAAACAGAATCCTTATGAAAAATATCTGTTTCCATTTCAGTGGGGGTAGAAACCTAACATGAAGCTTGCACATCATTTTAAGCCCATTTAACCCTATTTGAGATCTTACAGGGACTCCTGGGCACTGTATTGAAATCAAGCACAGCATGGAGTTCCACTTTGAAGAGCCTTTCATATTCAGATGTAAATTATTCCAGATAAGAGAAATAAAATGGGTAAAACCAGCCTAGGAAAGGGAACATTTACAGTCCCTAGTAAAGACCATTGCAGTACTTTAGTTTTATGACTCTCATGAAAACCAACAAGAAATACTGTACAAGCAACATGAACATGCTCCTGTACTTCTGTAATGCAAAAATAGCACAGTCATTTACACTAGCTTAGTGCAACAGGGGCAGATTATTAAGCTGTTCTCCATCCTGGACTAACCCTTTTATTTGTCCAAGTTTTCTCTTTTGGTTTTAAATGCAATTATTTGACATTCCAGTTTAAGCTACACTTTCATCATGTTTTTGCAAATTCACAAAGGTGGGTCTCATAAAGTGCTGTTCAACATCTCCTGTAAGATCATCTCAAGCAGATCCAAATACATGTAGAAATACACAGGAAATAAATATTGTTTATTTTCTATATTCAGACATACAGAAAAGGCAATAAAATGAGGAACTGGAATTTACACTACTGAGCTATAACATGCCTCTTTACCTCTTTTGTTTTAACTTAAAGAGATGTGAGCTTAGATGAAATTATATTGAAATATACTGCAGCAAGTAAGGAAGGATATGTTTATTTGTTCAATGTCCTCAAAATATCTTTTTGTTGACTTTCTCTTTGATTAGAATAGTAAAAATAGGAGCAGCATAAATGGAGGAGTTGGAAGGCATGTAGCTCTGTGAAGTGGAAATGCACCCCTTGGTGCTGTATTTTATTGCAGCTACTCTTTGGTGCCCTTTTAATACAACCAGTACTTCATTTTGAGAAAGGCTGTAATTGTATCCAGCTGCTGACCCAGGCTTGTCACCCATTCCTATACATTGTGAGGAGAAAGAAGCTATTTTCCATGTCAAATTTGATTTATATCTGAAATCAATCTGCATTGCTCTAAAATCCATCAAAGTGGTCAGTTTCAGAAATTTAATACAATTCAAAATGCGAGGGAGAGAAGTTCAAAGTGATCATTTGAAGTATTTTTCCTCCTGAAAGGCAGCACCTTACCTTGAATTGCACAATTCCTTAGATCCTGCACAGAGTGGTATTAAGTCTGAAATCAGACCTATCTCAATTCCTCCACTCAACGCCCAGTTCTTACTGATTCTTTTCATCTTTTCAGAATGACAGCCAGGAGGCTTTCTTCAGCACAATGCTAAGAAAACACCTTCTAGTTAACTAAAAGCTGCACCAGGTTTCCACCAATACTTCTTAAAAGGTGATGCAAAGACACAGGGTGTATTTTCCCCACCAACTACACAGTTTAGCCAAAGAAGGTAAACAATAAACTAAAAAAATAATGTAATCAATACAGAAGTATAAAAATGAAGAAAAGTTATTACCTCTGAATGTGCCTTTTCTTCTGCCTGGAAGAAAACAAAGAAGAAATGGCTTAGAATCAGTGTGCAACATAATTCTGGTAATAGAACATAAAAGCCAGCCACACTGAAGTGAAATTAATAGCTGCACGCATCCATTACATTTAAGGAAGGTATCCAGTAAAAACAATAAATGGAACTATTTTCAACTGGCTTGGCAAAGTTCCAGCTGAAACCCCAAAGAGCTTGCCAGCGTACTGACAAAATGAAATGGTGGAGAAAGGGAGAGCAGGACCAGAACTGCAGAAAATGCAGCTACATTTCTAAGACACAAACAAAAATTTACTATGCTCTCACTGCAAGGGCCTTAGTCTGATTAAAAAAAACCCGTTTATGCTGCAATGATTATTAGGGCTCCTGGATTTAAATTTGCTTTTCTGCATACCAAGACATGTCCCTAATATGATAATATGTAATTTCAGATAAGAGAAGTTGACAGCACTTCTCATTGGGAAAGGCGAGGAGAATTTGCATTTTAATGTAATTTTGTCCATATAGAGTACTGACCAAAATATTAAGGGCTATCAAGGCATGTTAAAGTTTTCAATTAAACTTGCTAATATTTAATGGTTTAGGTATTTTCCATATTGTAATATATTGTGTCATATATTGAAACTTTTTATTCAGCAGCCTTTTTCAACAAGCTAAGAAATGAAACCACTGCAAGGCAAACCTTTGAAAGTCATTCAGTTTCTAAGCTTTGGATCAGGCCTATTCAGGAGACATTTGGTGGACAGATAAATCTTGCTTCAGTTGGATTCTAATGGAAAAGAATGGCATGCCACAGGAAAGGAAACCTTTCATAACATAAAATAAGAATCAGTTAATGTACTGGAAATTAATCCACCCTATGGTCTGAAGTGGCCCATGTTCAGAGAAGCCATCTACATTATCTGGAAGAGAACAGTAAGCAGTAGAAGGAAAACATAGGTAAGCAATTATCTCTAAATAACATTAGAAACACTAAGGAAACCCAAGGTAAGGGCACTTCAAAAGTTCTCTGGCATAGGACTGTCTGTCTTACACTGTGTTATTACGAATCAGTATAGCTGAATTTGAGCCTGTATTAGGCATTGATTTAGTTGACAGGATTTTAATGATTTATAACAGAAATGGGTTTTGCTTTACCTTGCATAAGGGGAGAAGACTTCTGGAAAATGCCTCTTTCCATACATGCTTATCTGTTAGCAGTCACTAAACAGACTGTGATGCTATGATATTTACCTTGGCAACACTTAGAAATGCTTTTGGCTGAAACTACTTTAATACCTGACACATCACTATGTGAGGATAATTTGGTATAATGACTTTTTCTCATCACTGATGTGACACACTACCTTTCTGATCAATATTTACAAAAAGAATATCTGCCTCCAGAAAAAAATTATGGTGTATTCCCATTATTGTTACATATCAAATATGTAGTACATGGAGGGTCACAAAGGGATTGAGGTGACGATGGCCTCTTATAATTTCTTCTGTGACAACAAAAGCAAAAAATTAGAGTTCATGACTTTTTCCTAGAACTGCCATGTGGGGACATGGTCCTTGTCCTTGGAGCACCAAACCTGATGATGAAGGCATTGCTACATGTCCTTACCAGACAACTCCCTCAATGCACAAGGAAGTGTTGTCTCTCTCCAAGTTCAGAGAGGTGGCTCTCACAAGTCAGATTATGTGGCCAGTGAAGGAAGTAAATGAATGAGAAAGACCAGGATTTTGGACCAGCTTAAAAAAATAGAATCTGACAACCAAATGCATTTCAGTAGTTTTTACTTAAGTTTATGCTCACACCATTGTAACCCAGGACTCAGACATTGTTCCAATAGGCTCTAAAAGGAAAAAAAAAATTTCTCACTCTACTTCTGCATTATATGCATGCATCCCATCCTTGCAAGGATTATTTTTCTTTTTTTGAAGTCTTAGAACATTAAGGTACAAATGACATGTCCTTATAGAACTCCTCTGAGCATGGCCTGGCACAATCAATGAGGCCTAGGGAGTCAAAGTGTAGCTGATGCTGAGAGCCAGTGCGGGAAATTGGCAATTAACTAAATAGGGGAAAATTTAAGTGTTTCACCTACTGAGCAGGAGCAGGAGGAGATTGAAAATGGAGACAACCTATCATAATTTTTTCAATTACTCACAGGGCTAAATAAATTCACTGCCAAAACTGAATCAGTTTACTATGTCTGCTCACATGGTATATTTTTCTGTGAAACAAAATGGAGGTCTCTGTACATGCATATCTCTACAAGCTAGATTTCTAGTCTACACAAGTTAAGTCCTGAAAACCCAAATGCAAGTCAAGAAGAAGGCCAATATATACAGAAAAGAGTAGTGAATGCAGAACTGGCGAGGCATTGGACTTATTCACTGATAGAAAATAATGAAATGTCTCTTCTGAATCTCATATTCTAATTCCCAAAGAAACAATCTTCAGAAAATAACTTGAAGATTTTCAACTATCTTCTGGTAATTAAACATGAAGGTCTTGATCTCCATTTAGTACTTTGATTGAATTTCTCCAGTGATTAGGTCACAGAAAACACTAGAACTGAGGCTTAAAACAATGCTTGAGAAATCTAATAAATACATTTAATTGAGATAACCCTGTGAAGCTATCCCACTGCTCTCTTCACTCAACTGATGTGATACTGAGTGTTAAACTTTTCAGGTTCCTACTCTATTAGAGCATCATCTTTTGATTAATTGCTGAAAAGTTTAAACCATTTTCAAAGAGGGCTCAAGCAGAAGAAATTCAGATCAAAAATCTTTGCTAAAAGTCAATCCTAGTAATTATTTATACCAAATTTATTTCTGGCCCTTTTCAGATTTTTCTGCAGCTTCCATTGTTTTGCCTACATAATCCATTACTTAAGGAGTGGGGCTCAGCTGCAATGTGAATTCACAGTCAGAAGATATTTATAGCATGAACCTGGGTAAACAGATTAAAGTTTATTTTGCAGGGAAAATACCACTTTTTAATATCATGGGGTTTAGTTAATATTTCCAAGATACTCTGTTGAAATATAAAAGGTTCCTTAAATAGTAAGTATTAGTAAATTCTTGCTACATTACACAACATCAGAACACAGATATTTCAGAGTTACTCACTTACTAGGTGCTGAAAGCATCCTGTGTCACTTTACAGCTTGATTTTTTTCATCTATCAGTTTCATAACATTCTTCTAAAATTTGACATCAAAGCTTGAATTATAATTTTTGACACACCTTCCCATGCAAACTGATAGTAGTGTATCACAGACAAGGAAATAGTTCTAAAGATTTTTTCAACCACCAAAACATAAGTGAGAAGCTTAACTCTGACTGTAAGTCATGCCTCATATGTAGCCAGCCTGTATATACATTCTACACCTCCCACCTTCACCTCCCCTCTCCTGCTTCCAAATAATTCAAGACTGGTCTGGACTGGAATACAACTTGCAGTTTAAGGCTTGTAAAAACCTAAGGCAAGTGTACTTGATGTTTTAGCTATGACCTTGAAAGAACCTTTTTATGATTAAACAGAGCTAGGAGAGGCACCATTGTGCATGGATACGACATACTTTCCAAGCCCAAGCTAACATGAGTTTGGCATTGAGACAGAGCTACCACGTGCTACAAATCATCAAACTGCAGGAGCTTGGTATTCCTAGGCAAGAACTGCCTCTGGGTAGAGGAGTCCATGTCTGGAATGTCAGCTGACACTGTTCAACAGCTGGACATACGGAGAGGACACACACTATTGATGAACGCATGGGATGAAAGCAGGTAAGGGGGTTGCTGTGCTGTGAAAAGGGGTTCCTGCAGCATCTAGTTGTAGTTAGTGAGGAGGTTGCAAAGCAACTGCTGTGTATCAGCAAGGGAATGTCCAAACATGTTCAACTGTTCCCTGTAGATGATTTCTTGTTAGTAGAATGACCAAAGCAAAAAATGATGGAAAATATATTAAAAAATCACCCATAAGATTAAAAAAAGCTCAACCAAAAAAACCAAAAAACAAAACAGAGGAAAAAAAATCAATCCCAGAACAACTTCTGGAGATAGAAACAGATTATTACTCAATTTAATTAATCTAAGTAATGAAGATTAAAGTTTTAGAAAGTTATTTTCTTTTCTTTGTAAATAACATTTAAAGTCAGCCACTTGCACCTAAAATTAGTAGACAGTTAAACTCCAAATTACATCTCCCTTACCCTAAGACGATCTTGCGGTTTTCAAGAAGTTTACCTCAAACAAGGTCAGGAGAGAAATAATTTTCTAAATTATGCACTAGCTGAAGGTAAGCAAAATGACTGAAAATAGTCAACTACAATAGCATAAAGACCCCCATAAGAGACACTCTTAGATTTTCACCTTCTTTTTAGCTTTCAAAATGTATACTGAATGATTTTAAACATTATTAAACAATTCACATAAAAAGGTGAAAATAATGTTTTCTAAAATAATATGCTGTAGTACGAAGCTGAAAACAAACATTCCTACTATATTGCAGTAAAATTCTAATTCTCCTAGATCCCAAAGTATTGAAATTTTCACAAACAATTAACAAGAACAGAAGCAGGCAGAACTTTTTCTAAAATATCAATACTCACGGTAGAGTAGAGAGAGGATGTGCTGGAGACAAGGGATAATGAGGACCCATGCACTTTAAGAAAAGGAAAATAACATGAAATATTTCTGAAAGCACAAAACTTCCCCCATGTAGCTCAATAAGCAAACAAATTTTTAAAATAAGAACCAATTTTCCACAAAGAGCAATTATGAGCTATCAGTATAGAATAGCTATTGATAGATTTCCCTGTATTTAGAATAATTGTCCCATACAGAAAAAATATTTTCCTGTATATGGGGCAGGTAAGTGAGCCAATGTTATTTTGTATTATTATCAGCAAACCAAGCATCACTTTTTGTCACTCTGACATGAAATCACTTGATAAATATACTCTTCAGAGAAACCAGAAATTGAGCTGTTTATACACCTGTCCTAAGATGAACAAATTATTTTGGTAAGAGACTATGCTTTGGAAAACAGTTCACATTCTGTGGGTGAGCTCCCAAGCTTTCCTCAGAAAGGCTGACCCGTGTAGTTGCAGTCCATGGGAAGGGGTAACTGTGTGACATATTTCCCTTAATCCTCAGTGGAGTCAGCCTCAAGTGAATTGAGTGCATGTTGCAGGGCTGCACTTTAAAAAATGGGGTTCCTGGCCTACCAGACTAAAACTGTAAAAAAATTTGCACCTTTTGCTTCTGATGATTCTCCTGAGGAAGGCTATACCCACAGATAATTTCAAAGAAAATAATTTATTTCATTACCTCTTTTTATTTTTCATTCACAAGAATTTTTTTTTATATTTATCATTTGCCGGGATTTGTTAAAAAAAAAGAAAGTATTTTGCTTTAATAGCTACCTGTCTGGAAAAACAGACACTACAAGAATGCCTGGAGTAGCCATATGGACTTTAAATCTAGTTTTGTATTTATAGAAATGAAGTATATACTGACCATTGAAATGGAGTGGCTTCCAAAGTATGTTTGATTTTCAGTCTCTGGTTTAAATGTCTGAGCTAAACTGCCATTCTGCACTCATACACCGTGGCTCTATGCATTACCTCACTTGCTTCACTTTAACCTTCCTCAGAGCTCCTATCTTAAAATACATCTGACCTTCTAACAGCATCATTTCATGTTAATCTCTAATGATCATAAACTGCTGAAAACTGTTTATTGCTGCTGCATTGACTTTCATTTACTCAGGTTGATCACAGTTATCCACTCCAGCTGGATATGAAACAGAACTAATGAAAAAGCTTTCATCAAACCCACTGGTGGCCCATTACTGAAATTCTACATTTAACACCTCTTTTCTATGCATTAATTGCTTTGTTTTCTCTCTTATTCTTCCAGTTTTTCCTTTGATAATTCTGTTCCTCAGCAAAGGGTCTGTAGTCAGCACTGTCCTTGAATTATGTGATATTCTCCTGTGCAGTCAGCCATCCTCTCTGTGCTGACAACTCACAGCTTGAGTTGTCCTGCACCCTGCTGCTAGTATTACATACCCAGATGTCTGCCTGATATATCATCTAAAATACAGTAAAAGGAATCAAAAAAGTAGAAGCATTATTTGTCTGTTGTTTTATCTAGGACTTTTTTTATTCCTTTTATCTTGTGACCTTTGGGGCTAAGGCAAGACTTTTTTAATTTGCCTATTACAAAGATAATTTACATTGTCCTCACTTAGCAGTAAACAAGATGATTGTTATAGAATGAATTGCACAGGATTTCAGTTGTCTTTTTTGTTTAATTAAAGCATTTATGGACTTTGCACTCATGGGAATTCTGCAAATTATCAGATTTATCAGAAATGTTAGTTAGAAGTAAATGTTACAGTGCATTTAATTAGGAGTTGTCAGGTTCTCTGTGGATGAAAAAGGAGCAAAACCCCAAAAGAAAAAAAATATACACCAAGTTCCAGATGTTGCAGATAGCATTAAAGAAACATAAAGTAGTGAGGTCAGTTCAAATTACAGAATTTCAATAAAGAAATTCACATGGTGTTTGCTGCAGGAGGCTGTAGGAAAGTGGGGAATTTAAATGACTACAAAAGAAAGGAGGTGTTAAGTAGCACTGCTGTTTGGGGAAAAAAAGGAAGCACAGAAGTAGGACTAAGAAAGCAGAGAAACAAAGTAGTCAAGGTACGTTCAGACATTTCGGATATAGAGGAAAAAAGAGTAATTTTCCAAGAATGTCTTCCTTTCCTCCAAAATTTCTGATAGGGGATTTGTACATGTATGAGATACATACAGCATTACTTATTACTGGGTGAAAGTAATCCCTTCCATGTTTCAGGATAAGAAAGGCTTGTGAGTCCAACGCGACAGGATCAATAAAAGCTTCACAAAATCATTTAAGTTTCTGTGGTGCAGGGTGCAGAAGAAATATTTTAAAATTTTACTATGCTTTGGACATCTATTTTGGGACGTGTTTGTCAATTTAAGTAGTTACTCAGTCTTACCTTCTTCCATGCTGTCCCTGAATGAACCTGAATGACTGATTGCTCGTGGTCTCTCTTCCAAGGACGTAGCACTGCCACACAGCTGGGAGTCATCGTAGAGATCAAAAGAAGTGTCTTGTGCAGGGATGCTGTTTGAACGCATCATGCTGGGTCCAGGAAGGTTAAACTGTGATAGGTTGGTTGGACTCACTGGAATAAAAAGCTTTATTATTGAAGCACATTTCCATTAAGTGAATTTTGCGTCTGCACAAAATTGTAATGTAGGACTAGCATGATTAGGTGGACTTCATGCTGTCGAGATAATGGAAGGCTTTTATTCCTACATTTAAAACTTCAACAAAAAGGTGGAGCAGACGGCCTCAAAGGAGCTCGATAACATTAATCCTATAAAACACATGGTAACACTAACACTGGTGTCTGAACACCTTTTGGCAACCCACAGAAAATCAATGGAGGAGATTCAAAAGTTAAAAAGGAATAAGAGTCATAAGTATTTTTATAAGCAGCTCTTCTAATAAATCAGTATCTGTATTTCATAGTTATATACCTTTATTACTGACTGCTGTTAAGGCCAAAGTTTATTTGAATATATATTTATCCTTTGATTTACAGGAGCACCTTACCTGTGCTAGGTTAAATATTTGTGCAAAGGCCTCAGTTGAATCTCATCCTAATAAAGACGCATAGTCAGACATGGTTGAAGAACAGCATTGATGAACCTACTTTAAGCTTTCACAAAGCTCTTTTGCCAGTAGGAAGGAAAGCCTGACTATGGTTCCCCTGGACCACACAACCTCAATGCCTAGAAAAAAAAGCTAACTGTCTAGCCAAATTCAGCCTCAGTATTTGGACTTTTAGTTTAGATCATCCAAGATGTGTCCTAAGTTATAAACTAACAGAACAGCTGTGTTATGAGAGTAAATTATTCCACAGGGCTATGAAAACTGAAATAAAGCAAAGGACAATGAAAAAATAGATTTTAAACCCCATGATCTTATTTCTCTCTATTATGAGTTCACAAGAACTATGAACAAAAAGAAAATGAGATAATTGTAAACAGAAAATATAGTGAAAAAACACTGCTTAAAACTGTGACACAGAAAAAAATGTGCCTAAAACTACAAAAGGAAAATTCAAAGCAGTGGCTTGTTTAGTGATGATCCAATTTCATTTTTAAAAGTAGCTTAGCTCAATTTCTTTTCCTGTATGTAGTAAACACTAACATGTGTATGTCTGATCAAATTTCTTTTGAGTGATTGTAACATATAGATGACATAAGCTGTGACAGAGAGAAAGAAGTCTTAATTCTTCAAAGGATGTTAGTAATTCCTTACAAGGGCCTAAATCATAAAAAGCTCATTGTGAACCTAAGTATGTGACAAGTTCAGTGGAGATAAGTGGGTTTTATTCAGAATTAAAGAAAGAAATAATACTATAAAAAAATAAACTTGTGTTGGATTAATTTGAAACAATATTCAGAAGAACCAAATCTAAACCCTGGTTCATAATCAAATAAAACTGCAATGTCACTCACATCCCAAAAATACTATATTGCATTAAAGGTTAGGTTTGGATTGGGCCCAGTGCAGTTATAGCCAGGTCCAGCTACTGAAACACATTGAAAAGGTCTATCTCAAAGCAAACCTCTATGTAGGAAAAATGCAATGTTTAGTTTCTGGCATTCACTAAAATCACTGGAAAGAATCCTACTGATTGTGAAACCTAAAAGATGAATAGCTTTGAACTAGAAGCTAATTTCCAGCTCTCCCTCAAAATTTATCTCCTTGTCAAGTCATAAAGAATCTGTGCTTCTTTTTTTCCTCTGCGCAAAATAGGTGGTACCTTGACCCACTTCATTAACCACACTGTGAGTTTCCCCTCATTAGTGAGGTACAACAATATGGTGATGACGATGTTAAAAATAAACTACCTAGTCTGGCAGACTAAGAAATACGTACAGCTGAATTTTATGGTTCCATTTAAGAGAGTGAGAAACAGTGAAGGGAAATGGCATTTACCCAGGTTGGAAAAGTGATATTTTCCAGTTGCAGATGAAGACATAGCTGAAGGAGAAACAAGCGGGGACTGACTGCCAGTGTCCTGCAGGCCTCCGGTTGAATGGGAGCGCAGCCATTCCTTGCCTTCCTCCTGACTTGTCTGCCGGGATGATGGTGTATATCTGAAAAACCACAGCTGGCATGCTCAAGACAATGACAAGGTGATGCCTTAGAAAGAAACAGCTGTCACATAAATACCCTTCACCAGTTAGACAGAACAAATCCCTAGGAAAACATCAAGTCCAGTCAAGTGATTATCACCAGAGATTTTAACTGGGTACAGTTTACCATTGGGTTACACTGAAAACATACAGGACTTGAACCCCCCTTACACATCATCCCCCTCCCCAAAACAGCATTCCCTTCTTTTGAAGAGACAGGATGATAAACCATAGCAGACAGACAACTGAGCTGACAGAAAAGGACTTCAAAGCTATAGGAAGTGTACAGGTTGATGCAAAAGCTTGGAAGCCGTATGGTTAGGATGGGGATAGGCAGAATAGAAGCCAAGGAATGTTAGTAGCCACTTACAAAATGACATTTGTCACACATCATATGGGCAATTTATTTGACAACAGGAGGGAAACAGATCAACAACTCTAAAAAAGGAGTTTACATTGGTAATGACAGCTACTCATGGTCATATGCACTAGGTCTGCCACTCTGAATGCTACCTGACATTGTGTCCTGCCCCAAACTGAGGGGAGGGAAAGGGACAGGAAAAATAAACAATTAGCAGAAACAAGTTCTCTGGAAGGAAGAAGTTTGGCAATCAAATAATTAATCAACTGCTTCCTATGGTAAACCAATAGAACAAGTGCAATGTGACATGTGGGCCAAGAGGGAGAACTGGTAACTCACTGGGTCCAGCCTTGGCTGAGCTGGAAGAAAGGCAATTCTGGCAGTGATTAAACATTAAAATGTGCAGACAGTGTGGGTCTTAAGAAAGAGATTTGTTTTCAGCAATGTCTGAAAATCAGAATGAAATGCTTCATTCAGACAATATCCTGCTGAGAAATGAACACCTCCTTTGCTACTGTCATGAGCCATCAGTGTTCCCCAAAACAGCAGGGCAGAAAGGGCTTTTGATATTCTGGCTTAAGGCTTGTGAGGCACAAGTGTTTCTGCTTAGAGAGAAAATTAAATGAACATGTAAGTTCTTGTGTTGTGCTTGGGGTTTTGTACAGTATTTTACAGCAATAAACCATCTTGGCCTTATTAAATATTTACTTCCTTTCTTCTTTCAAAAATACAGCTATGATCTTTGCCTATAATTGTGGTAGAGCACAAAGTTACTGAGTGGTTTTCAGATTGGAAAGATGGCAAAACATGAAATCAGGATCTGAGTTTTGGACTGGCTTCTCTGCACATTAAATCAAACTGAATTTTTTTCCTGGGCTAACTGATCTTTTTGATATGCCTATAAGCACTATTCTCATTCCAATTCACTTTTAGCTACAATTACAGTTGTACAGCCACAAAGTTTGATCATCCCATAGTATCTTTGCAGGGTCCTCATTATGCCTTTAACGTCTTCCACCTTTTCCATTCTCTCCAAATCCAAAGTGATTGTTCTGTGATAATAAAAAATTTGACTAAATTTTTATTAAGGAACAGCTAGTGCAGAATGTCAGAAGGTGCATTATAGTGACAATAGTTTAGCACTATCTTAAAATTTCACAAACATTTATTCATATTTCAGGAGATTTAATGGTGCAATCTCAGTTATTGGAAAGCTGCAGTGTCTGTGTGCATGCACATATATCCTTGCTTGCCAAATCTTCTTCCTGGACTGGGGAGATGGGCTTCCATGCCTCATGAGACTAACCAAGTTACCTAATAATCTGCTCTTTTCACCATGGAGGAGAGAAGAGGGTAGATAAATTCTGCTTTCTGTGATTAAGACAGAATTTAATGAAGTGTCAGTAGCAAAGCTGGACTCTGTATTGCTGGATAAGGACCAAAGAAACTGTATGGAGCAGCAAACATTTTATACTTACAAACCTTGGATAGTAAAATTAGTATTTTCTAGTCCTACCCTTCAGTAGCTCTCCAGTTCAAACTGCATGAGTGTTTGCATGAGTCCAAAGTTAGATCCACCTCTAAAACCTTGTTTTTCTCCATAATGTTTTCAATAATTAGACCTATTGAATTGCATAAATATATTGTTCTATCTATTTTAGCTCTCCAGGATTCAATGCCTTTTAAAGATTCATTCCATAAGGAAATGATGCCTAATAGTATTTACTTTCCATGGTATATCTTGAAAGAAGATTTATTCCTTAGGCAGACATGGAAAGAAAAAGTCCATTGTTAAAATTTACATTTTATGGTTTGAATTGAAATTCCAAGAACTCTGTTGTGAAGAGGATCAACAGAAGGAGAAAGAAAAATAAAGGCAGCATAGAAAAGGTTACAGGAAAATAGAGAAGCAGCAGTCATGCTCAAAAAAAATATATACCTTAATCCCTTTTTGGGTAGTGTATTTCTGTCAAGCTGCATGCTGTTAAAACAAAAAAAAAATCCCTAAGGACATACAGTAAACAGGATTGTTCAGAATTACAAATTTTAAAGCTCTAGGTTTGTGTGAATAACAGAAGGTCATCTAATGCTGTTTAATATAACTTTCATGATAAATCCTTTACTCATTGGAAGGAACAATAGGACATGGACTGCTGCACATTCATTTTTCATCTAGACATCCTCTGGGCTGGGTCAATAGTAATTTGGAGACTGTCCAAGTCAGAAAGAAGTGCTTCTTTACCACTTCTAACCTTTCTACAACTTTGCTCTGCAATCTGTGTGAGAATCATATGGTCACAGTGTGAATCTTTATTTTTCACAGTTGCTTATGATAAGGCAATAGATTTCCAAAAGAAATGAAGGCTGCGGCACCTGCTAAGAGGCAGCATGGCCTTGCCAGAAGCCAAATGACAGCTCTGCATGTAGAAATATGTCCTAAAGATTCAGACACTTGGCTTTCTGTTGTTGAGGGGCTCACACAGTAAGGTGATGGTGGGGACAATGAAAAGTGGCACCAGAGTGATGTTGTTCCATTTTCCTGCACACAAAGTGTCAGAGTAACTGAATACCCAAACCACATGGATGGAATTTTCCTCATTTAAGCCCCATCACTAGGAGAGCACCCACTAGCCCTCCTTCCAAGTGTCTTTTCAGCATTTCATCATAAAGTCTTGGTAAATTGGTCTCTAGTCGGTGTGGTTTGAACTAGTTATCATCAAGTAAGTATTACAAAGTTCTTTCCCTTTAGAACATAGCTTAGTGTTACCATATGGATTAAATGGCAAAAAGGCTTTTGAAAACTTCTATATTACATATCAAAATCACACCTCTGAGAGCAGCAGTAACCTTGCTACCCAAAAAACACCTTATTAAAGGTGTTTCCTGTTGTGCTGTGGGTGACGGGAGTCCTACTGTCACGTATCCTTGATCCTAGCAGATAAAGGCAGTGAAAACACTGCTGGCGTGGACAATGCATTACTATCAGGGGTCGGGCAAATGGAAGCAAACTACTTTTACCATTAGTAAATTTTAGAGACAATTTTACTACTTAAATAAAAGGCCTTGTTCTGCATTCGGAGAAAGCAAATGGAAGGAGAAGATCAGCAGTATTTCAGCACAGGCCCGGTTATCATGGTCCATGGGGAGTAATCCCATGGCCCATGTCAGACAGAGGACTGTATTTTCAGCATTTTGCTCCCAACATAACTAACAGGACCTATAATGGCTGGCAAAAAGAAAACATAAATTTGAATGAATGATTCACTTTTTTTTTTCACAGAGAAAAAGACGGCCTTGATGTTCCTTCATTTACCTTTATGCACCTCTAAATTTCAAGATTATGAATAAATATGATCAAAACACCAGTTTCTCATGCAAACACCTAAAAGTGCAAATAAACAATGTATTTTCCAATATTACTTTAATTGGAGATATATTTATTTAAAAGTAATCTATAGCACATTATCTAAAAATAAGGGAGTCAGTTCTCCTTTAAACCAACCTGCAAGCCAAAAGGTATGCCAGTCACATAAGTAGGTTAAGAGTGACCATAGGATTTGCCAAAAATGAATATTCCTCAACATAAACATGGAGTTATTGTAACTGCATTAAAGTGAGTGTAGCAAATGCTCATTGTGTGGTTTTAAAATAAAAATGCTTACAAAGATGCTCATAGATTTTAGATAATTATATGAAACCATTAAGCATAGCTTCATGTAACTATTACTTCAGACCAATAACCACCCTTATCTTTTTAATATCTGAAATCATTCATCCACCAAAAGCTGGGTTCATTGCTTCCACAGAAACTGGACTTTTGGTAAATAGAACTTAATTTACCTCACATCTCTAGAGTTGATAATGATAATAAAGACAGTCTTTTCCTGAAAAAAGCAATGCATACATGGACAAAGAGCAATATAAAGTGAGGATGAGACTATAATAATCTTCCTGATATTTTCCTTTGCTATGTAAAGTGGAAAAAGCAATCTTGGAAAAAGATGAAGACATAGGCTGAAGTTATCAAACCCACTGTATCTCATTCTCTTTTGTTTATTTTACACTGCAAATTCTATGAGGGAAATTACAGGAAGCCTTACATTCCCCATTTTCCTACCTGCCCTTAGTGATGAGGTTATCTTGGGAAAGGGCCATAATAGTATATCCTTGAGCTACATCTAACTCTTTCAGAGCTGCTAAGGAATAAAACAAATTATTGCAAGCTAAGAAACAACTAGGGAGCTCCATGACAGGCTGGGCCAAGCTGATATGGGTCTTACAAATTAGTTTCTACAAAGGCTAGGCATATAAGAAAATCTGATACATGATGCACTGTTTCACACCTTAAAACCACAACTATCAATTATGATAATTTCAAATAACTGGAAGTCTTGAAGGGCTTAAGTGTATTCCAATGCACTTTCATAGCACTCAAAACTAAACATTCTTTTAATGCAAACTAGAGAAAGCCAGTCATGTAACTAAAAACCCACTTCCATTCTGCTAATCTAAAATGCAGCTATTACTGCTGATCAGCCCACTGTTTATTTCTGTATTTCTGCATTTTTATGCCTTCCTTGCTGTGTCCTTAAGATTAAGCAGAAGAAAGTTACAAATTTGCAATGCTCAACAGCAATTAAGGGTTTGAAAGAACAACTGGCGATGTGTCTACTTGGAAAATTTTACAACCAAAGCAGTAATATTTTCAATTAACCCCAGAAGATGTTTTTATTTTAGAGTATAAGTACCTGCATGATCATTTTAATCCCTCTCAATTGCTGTAAGGTAAAATACAAATGTCCTCACAGGTAGGGAGCTACACTGCTATGACAGTACAATTAGAGTTTTCTGAATACTGCTAGTGCAAAACCATCAAAAGGCCTAAGAGAGATACAAAATAATTTCCTTCTGAAAAAAAAAAAATGCTTGCTTTTACTGAGTCTATTTTCTGGTTGTTACAATGCAATGGAATCTCATTGAATGATACAGAATTTGGCTAGAGTAAACTCTGACACTGCACTCCCGGAGCTGTCAGGGAACTCTGCGTTGATGCCGTACCATCACTCAGTGGGCAGCCTGAAAACTGCGGGCAAAGTCTGAGCAACCCTGGAGGGACAGAGGGGCAAAAATAGCAGAGACCTTGCAGATTTGCTGTCTCCACGAAAGGTGACTCCTTTTTTGGAGGCCGTCAAGGGCTATTTTCCTTCAAAGAAAACACAGATGTACCCTGAGATTTTGTTCTCACTTTCTGTGTTCCTTCCAGCTGTTCCTTCCTAAAACTTGATGTCCCAAAGTCTCAAGTATAATGGGATATCTGCTTTCTAAAACTTATATGCAACATTTTAATTTTCAAAATGCTTTGTCCCAGCACGGCACTACAACTCTGTACACATCTACTGCAAGATAGCCTCACTGTTTTCCATTTTGTACCTATGCAAATATATCCTGCCCTGTATATCCCTTCAGACTAATCAGCCTTTGGTCAATCATCTTCAGTAACTCTTTACCAACTAGCACCTTTTTCCCCCATTTTCTTATGAGAGTATTACTAGGAATAGCACTTAAAGCTTTAGTAAATTCAGGATTTTTATTGCATTTACTATTTTTCTGCCATTCAGAGAGCATATTTTCCTGCAAATTAATTAAATTAGCTTTTATTATTTAAAAGGCTGTTAATGACTAATCTCATGTTATTTGTTACTTAACCTATTTTGTTTAATGTATTCTGTATTTTTCCAGGCAAACTGGCCTTCCCATAATGTCCTTGCTCTCCATCCCTGCTTCCCACCTCACTCTTTCCTCAGCAGAGAGCCTTTGAAAACTTTTCTCCAATTCTAATGACTGCAGGGTTTCAGGCTCTGTCTGAAGCAGGCAAATGAAAAGTTCATCAGGACCAGTAAACCAAAGATAACTTCAACCTTTTCATTTCCTCTTAGTATGCTTTCCATTACTGATACTTATCCTCCACATTACAGCTAATGCTTCAATGAAACAAATCCAAATTTTTTATATAATCTATCATTAGCTCTCTCCTCTCTTTCAGTTTTTTCCTGCATTTTCTCTGCACAGAGTTTATGTTGCTTGCTAGCTGTACCTCATGGTACAGCTAGCAAGCTGTACCATGGGCTTTCTGATTTTGTCCCTACATTATATTAGTACATCTGATTGGGCTTTTTGGGCTTTCTGATTTTGTCCCTACATTATATTAGTACATCTGATTGTTAGGACTGCTGATTCAGCCTTTTGCAAGCTCTAGGGTGACTGAAGAAAAAGAAAAAACCTCCTTGCAGATAATTTATGCTACGCCATGCTATAATTGGTATAATGAAAGGCATTTCAAATATGAGATTACAAAGAAAAAATTACATAATGTGCTGCAAGCATATCTGTCTCCAAGGTTGCAAATCAATGCTTTTGTTGTGAAAAAATACTTTGCTACAAGTAAGTTTTCATGTATAAAAGAGTTTAGAAACTCAGCACTTGTATCAGACCTTTCAGAAAAATCGAACTGTTGGGGCTATAATTCAAGAAATGACACCATTTACTCTAGGTACATATATTTGTTTTGAGGCCAGATCAACATGAACAATGGCTCTCACTGGACTCAGTCATAATATCCCCATATGGACTAATCTGAAACTTAAAAATATTGCCAATGGCAAAGTATTTGGAACCAATGAAATTAAGTCACTGAACAAATACATAAAGTATTAGCAGTGGGAGTTGTTCAGAAACTTCTGCCAAGCCATTAATTTCTGAAACGTGATTTTTAAGATCCTGTGTATCAATATCATTTTTGGCATGAATTCATACTGGTCCACATCATTCTACTGACCTCATCATCCACATATGTGGCAGTGAAGGATTTTGTAAGCTTAGTATTAATAACTGACCTTTTAAGAAATATTGTCACATTCAGTTCATAGTACGCAAATTCAAATATCTGTTTAAAAATTAAAGGCAAAGTGCAAACTACAAATTGCTTGTGTATCAGTGTATTTATAACTACTATATTGTTAACAATACTACATATTGTTAGTGTATGTTATATTGGTACATGTATATGTTTTATAATCATTAAAATAATATATTAGTATATAATTGTAATATAATTTGTATATTAGTAAGAGGTGTGATTTTTAGCTGATATAGTAACACTTATGAATGCAACATAAGAAAATGAAATCTATGAAAAGTTTCCATCTAGATTTCTCAATGTTTTGATTATGAGTTTTTTTAAATACTGGCTTACTGAAAGTGAATTCCTTCTATGCAAAGGATGGGTATTGAACAATCTCTGAGTTTATATAAATAAAGGGCAAAAAACCTCTATGTTGCCTGTTAAAGGTCTTTTCTCCTTAAAATGTTTGAGATGTTAAAAAACTAAGTTTAAAATATTTTTGACTGATTCAGTAAAATTTCATTTTTTGAATCAAAGGCTAATGAAATATTTAATATTGATTTTACAGTCGCCATGTCAGATAAGAGTTTCACTGTCAAATCCTGAAAATTTTCATGGGAAATGGAAGTTACTTAGTTCCTAGAAAAGATTATTTTTTTTTCTCTCCTGCCAAAGCCAGATAAGTATTTCAAAAAGAAAAAAAAAATTAAAAAGGAATGAAAAAAAAAGAAAAAATCTTGGTTCAACTGTGCCAGGCTGGTTGCACCTTTTATAATGTAACTTAAATGGTAAAATGTCTGCATATCAAAAAATTCTTTAATAAAGCAAACAGAAAAATATTTTCATGCATTTTTTTATCTGTTCTGGGCACTTGCCAGGACTGATCATATAACAACAATCTCATCTTGTAAACTGTCTCCCTGGGAGTGAAGCTGCACTTCAGTAAGGATCTGTGTAATGATTACCATGTACGAAGAAACTTGTCAAGACTGAGTATTTTAAGGGAAGACTGGTCAGCTGAAGACCAGGACACACCAGCTCTGCCTGTGCTTTCAGCTAATGGGAAGAGAAAAGCAGGGGTCCCCCAGCTGGAGGTTTGCTTGCTTTGGAACTGCCAAATGCTGGGACAGCAGGTGGATCCTGCTGCAGGAATCATTATGTGCCTCTTGGCTGTTTACACTTGCCTTTAGTTAGACAATTTTCTCCCTTTTCTCTCACTGTCTCCAGAACAAGGGAACCCAAAAAAATTCTCAAGGTAGAAAAAGTGCATGTAAAACCTTAAAAGGCAGTTGATTCCACATTACAATGCCTTTCAGCTCTCTTTTCTTCCTTCCTTTTATTACATAAAGGACGAAGCTGCTAATTAAACAGCGTCCCTTTAGCAAAAAAGGTGGAGGGTTTATTCTTTTGGCTCCTGTCCTTTTGCCTCTCACTTATTTTGTGGTCACTATATCTATAGGCAAGCTCACCTTTCCGAAAGAGTAGATCTGACGCTTCCAGTCCTCATGAGCAGGCTCTGAACCTCCTGAGTGCTTGTTGTCAGTCCAGAGAGAGAGCCATGATGGCTAAGAGGGAGGTCAATAGACTCGGAACTGGTGTGAAGGCTAGTCATGGACTGGTAACTTGGTGTGTCCTTACTGCCCGCTGAAGAGCTGCTCAGGTTTGCAGCCCACACAAGACCACCTGATGTGAAAGAGTGCACTGAGGCAGGACTGGAAGCCAGGGAGTGACTTAAGCTTACAACATCTGCATTTAAGTCCGAAGGTTTACTGAAGAGGGGGCTGCTGCTACCACTTTGCCCACCTGCACTGCCCATGCTGCCTGTGCCCGAGGATGGCGATTCCAGGCTGCCTTGCCGTGCCAATGTGGTACTAGGGCTGGGCATTGCCGATGTGGGTTTCACACCTTCAGTACTGGGTGCAGAGGCAGCTTTACCACTTGCCTTGGCACCAAACAACCTAAATGTAAAACAAATAGCTTTAGAGAAACTGATAGCCGCATTAAACATTCATGGCGCAACATCCTAAGAGCCAAACTACACATTTTTAATTACTGCTATGAAAATCACGCCTACCTAGTTGATCAATCACAGCACAAATTTAAATTCACTTAACCATATCACAATAATCATGGTTTGTTTCTTTAGTAACCGCTCTTACTCACTCCTATTCAGATGTGCTCTTGCACAGACCCTCCCAGAGAGGTAAAATAATCACATTTTTGTCTTCTTAGTTCATAAACAGATTACACTTTCACCCAAATTCAGTAATTAAGCATTCCCAAGTCATTAGCTTTTAAACTCCTCACCTCTCAAATCTGCTTAAATGATTGCAACAAACACTTGCAAAATCCTAAATCCTTCATAGTTTAATAAACATCTAAGTATTCGTGAAAAATTCCCCTCTTGTTTTTTTTTGCACAGATGGTCATGTGGTCATCAGTCATGTAGTAACCACTCAAAATAAACTGCACCATGGCTAAATAGGCTCAGTTTGTCTCCAAGGGCAGGAATGATAAAATTGTATGTCACATAATATCTTCCAGCAATTCTAGATATGAAAATTCTATAGTGATGATGAAAAATAGACTTCAAGTCCTCTAAAATTTGAACTAAAAGGTCATGCGATGTTTTAATGTATTTCTGGAAATATTTTAAGCTGCAGTTAATGTAGAGATTATAAATTAAAGGCAAAAAAATGAAAAAGTTATAATGATGCAAAGTAAGCATGTCTAGCAAGATAAGAACCCGTTTTACATTTTACCAAGCCCACAAAACTAAGCTGCAGCTCCCCAGCTGCCTGGAGATGATGTTTTGGTAAGTAGGCACAAGAGGGCACTATTGGCTTTTTCTCCAGCAGTGAAAGTGCTCCATCCCAGTTCATGGAGCACTCATCCAGATTTATACTTCCAGAAATGTTACAATAGAGCATTTACAATTGAAATTTAGCCTTGCCAATGCTTGTGTCAAAAAATGGAAGGAAGCTGCTAAGATAATGAAGTGTTTGTAGCTGGAGCTGCCAACAATGGGAAAGCAAATCTAACTCCGTAATTTAAAGAGCTCTTCAGTTCTCCATCCAGAATATGGCAATGCCTGCTCCATTAAGAGAATGTGCCTGAACATAGGGTCCTTCTTCCCTTTGGGTGTTTACTGCAGTATTGAGAAGAAACTGCACATGTGGCTGAACTTAGAATCATAGAATATCTTGTGGAGGAAGGGCCCCATAAGGATAAGTGAGTCTACCTTCTAAGTTTCAAACCATGGTAATGGGGACGTACCTAAAATGTTTAAATGTCAGGGAGCAGCCATTTTAGTTCTGGGAAGGTCTTCAAATCTCAAAGAAATCATTGTGTTGTATGAAAAAAATACTGCCCTTTTATTTTCCTGCACTTGACTTGTTTGTGGCAAAATATTCCCTGAAAAGGCTTTTTGCACAGTACTTTAACATACTGAAAATCCCTGCTTTATATATTGCAACTTCAGGGAATCATAGAAATGCACTAACCTTCGAAACGTGGGGGAAGCAATATCTGGGTATTTGGATCCTGGCTGTCTAAGTCCTGGTGTGCCAGAGGCGCTTGCCGAAGTTGGGCTGGATTTAGGGGAGCTGGACAGTGAGACGCTTTCAGAATCTGACACGGCCACTTTCTCTTTTTCCTTGTCCGTCTGGTTGATGGTGACAGGGCTGGACCTCCCGGACCCAATCTTGCTCGGCTCTCGCAGTTTGGTGGCAGCAGCACCCGCAGACTTGCTGCTCACGTTGGAGTCGATGCTGCTGGTGCTGGAGCGGTGGCCGCCGCGGCCGGGGATCCCACTGCCGCTGGATTTCGAGGGGCGAGGCAGACTCCGGTACTGCAGAGTTGTCTTTGAGCTCACATGCAGGACGCCATCGTCCTGGTTTTGGGAACCGTCTAAGCTCGTCTTCCTCCCTGCGTTGGACTTCCCACTGATGGCTGAGGATTTTGGCATTTTTCCTAGCGTTGCTGACCCGCTTGTGATGGTCGCTCCACTTGTGGTGATTATGGTAGAAGATCCCAACCCAGACTTCTTGAATCCAAATGATCCTGTAGCAGTTGATCTGCCAATGCCAGAGGGAGGCTTTTTCCCTTCATCACCGCTGCTTTTCCCTGCATCTGATGGAGATCTCTGTATGGAGGCTCCTTTCAGCGGAGTTTTCACTTTTTCCGAAGCTTTTGCATCATCAGTTTTTCCTAAGTAAAAGTATATTTGAAAAGGTCACTTGTGTTTAAGCTGCAATGTCTAAATATCTAATTTCAATACAATATGATTACACTTTCAAAATGAAAAAATGCAAAAATAGAATTCCCCTAAGGGAACAGGCCAGTTTGGTCTTTAGTCTCCCATCAGCTATCTGTAGGACACATTACAGGTAAGCTTAAAGTATTAAAAGCTTGAAATTCCTGTGAGAACTTCCACTTTCATAGATAGGTGGAAAATGTAGTTATAGAAAATTATCTTGAATGAACCATAAGGAATCTTGACTGATTTTGTTTTTTCTGTTAACAGTATTTCTATATGAAAGAAATAATACTTGAAAAGGAAACATTTCATGTAATAAACATCTCCTGAAGTATGACATCAATGATATGTGTAGAAATTAGTGGTACTTATAGAGCTCTTTAGTTTTCTCTGATTACATATTTTTAGCATATGACTAAGTTTGTTCCGGTTTTAGTTACACACAATTATCAGGGAGAGATTATATTATGGAATGAATAGTCTTGATCTGTAACAATATCAATTACACAAGCTAACTAGTCTTTGTCATATCCTTGATGACTTCTCAAAATTTTTGGTATTTTTGAGAAATTTTCTTAAGTCCTGTCTAGGCTTGTGACTATATAACATATATTTATACTTTTCTTCCATATTTCCTAAAACTTTACTGTTTCATGCAGGAAGGTCAAAGTAAGATGTTTGCTATACCAGAAAGTATCCTCTTCCTGTTTTACAAATAGATAAAAACTGCCATTTCAATTCTAATTTATCTCTAAACATCTATTGTATACCACTAATAACTCCTAAAACATACCAAAGTTTTTAATTTACTCTTGAAGTAATTATGGAAGCTTTGGAGGTGGATGACCTAATTTCTCTTAAGAAACTAAAATGTAATAATAAGTGACATCTGCAAAGTAGAACTAACTCCACTCATATTTTCATCCAGCCCACATTTTATGCTACACAAACAGATGCACATGCCATGGTACAGATCAGAGTCAAACCCAGCAAACCTACAGCTCATTAGCAGTTAAGGCCTCAATTCTGTGTTGCGCAGTGGCTGCCTGATCACCTTGAGCAAAACATATCTGGAAAGCTTAGCTTGGTGTTCAGCAAACCTTTAAGTATCTCCATTTTTAATTGCTACTAGAGGGATATAATTTCTGTGTCCATATGATCACCATGGCAGTGCTCCTCAGGGATCTCACAGATCAGAGACTGATCAATCTTTAGCAGTTCCAAATTGCAAAGAAACAAAAGGGGTCCATAAAGGGCAGGAACTTATTCTGAGGAGATCTTTGTTCATTGCCCTTATCACTAGGGGTTGAAGCATGCTCTATTGTCTCACGACATGAAAAAGAACTAGAAAATGCTCTACTGAGAATACACATTTCCTTAGTAAAATGATGCATTAGGATTAGATGCTTTTAATTATTATCTCTTTCATCAGCTTTCTATTTTTTGCTTCAAAACTAGATTGCAGAAGCGGTTACTACTTCTGAGAGGCCTTCCAAAATTAGGTAGGAGAGCATTTAGCACTGAAAGTGTGTAAAAAGACTTTTTGTTTTACCATTTTTTATCACTTAACAGTGGTCTGTAGAGCACTCATAGTATGTGGAATGTGATAATTCAGCTTTAGTTCAGAAATAACTAAAAATATAATTTGGAGTCCCCTCCCTTGAATATTAAATCTTTTTGATTCAGCTTCTAATATTTGGCCATTTCTATCCATATGTTGAATTATCAAAGGTAAGTTTTTCTAGAGAATAAGGCACAGATGAGTCCAAAAATACTTCTAAGAATTAATAGGCATTGACATACACAGATGACAGCACAACAAAACGCAATCACAATTTTTGTTATGGATGCACCCATGTGTACTTAATAAATTGTTATTATGCATGTAGCAAACTAACAGAAATGAAAACGTTATTTTAATATTAAAATCTGAGCTTGCAGTTATTTATGGGAGGAGCAAACAATATGCATTGTATGTTATAGATGTATGTATACATCTATAATATCCATCAATTATTTTAAGACCACTGTAATCTGAACTACAGAAGTTTCCTACCTGGGGTCTTGAGTGCACTTGTTCCTGCTTTGTGCCTGGACTGAGTTGTCCCTACTTGTGCAGTCATGCCTCTCCTCCAAGATCCGGTCTGTGATACAGACAGAGATGTTTTCTGCCCCCCCTTCTCTGACTCTTCAGACAGCCCCGAGGGAAGGCCTTTCCACTTGCCACTGCTGTCTACGGCGCTGTCAAAGTCTTCCTCTGGCTTCTTCAGCTCTTCAGTGCTGCCCCAAGTTTCACTGTCCGTAACTGAGCGCTTCTCAGAGTCTGTCTTCAGCTACAAGAGATTTAAGTGAGAAATGGTCAGTCCCAGCATCTCTGTTATTTGTTGATTTCTTAAATCATAGCAAGGGAGGAGAATTTGGCCTATTTGCCACAGAAACTTTCCTTCTAAAACATTAGTAAACTGATTCCAAAAGTTTAAAAACATACGAAATATAGCCATTTGGGGATGACATTTCTCCTTTATTTGGAAAAGATTTAATCCCTTTCCTTTATAGATAAACTGTAACAAAGTGAAAGGTAATTTAATTATCAGTGGTGATACCCTATTGTTCCTCAATTCAGTCTGAATTTCAGAAGTGAATCACTGTGCTGAGACGTTTAACTAAAAGCTTGGGTGAGCAAATTCCTGAATATACTACTAAAATCACCTCAGTCTGGCTTCTTGCCTTTTCTTACCCAAGACTTCTAGTGACTGGATTAGGAATATTTCTCTAGCAGAACAGAGTATGTTCTGCCACCAGTGAGCAAGGATAGCATCTTCTCCAAAAATATTTGTGCTTCAGCTGATGGCTTTTCTACTGGCCTGTCTCCACAGAAATGAATTCTGTCCAACAAGAAACTCTCTGTAGCTGTATCAGCCAACAGAGCAGAAGAGAGGCTTATGCCAGCACTACTCAGCCATGGTGTGAAGGCAACCAGCTGGGCTCATGCTCCCTCTGAAACTCAGACCCACGTGGAGGATACACCAGTGAGGACCTAAATCCCCTGTGGCATCTGCTTTCCCTGAGGCATGCTGATAAGGGAGTGCTGAAGGGGCAGCCCAACAAATCAATGTCGAAGCTGTGAAAATGGCTTAAATAGAAACAGAGATTGACCCTACCCTGTGTCTGACAAGACTGGTGTTCTTTGTGCTGACAGGCTGTTGGGCGTAACCCTTCCTTCTGTGTTTTTTCTGCAGCCTCCTGACCTCAGTCTGAAGCCTTATTTGCACATCACCCCTCTCACCACTCCTGCTTGCCTCTGCCCCTCTTTAACAGCAAAATTATGGTACTGCTCTCAGGTATCACCAGCCTAAGAGGGGCTGCAAAATGGATCTCATTGAGGGACAGGCTATTTATTACCCTGGGCTGTCACAGATCCTTCACCACAGAGACCCCTCTGTGGCTGTGTCCTAGGCATTGCTGCCATAAGGAGGATTAATACCGATTACATGACAGATAGAATAATCAGTTCCTGTTTACATATTTGTCAGCTGAGGTATACAAAAGGCAAAAGCTCTCTACATTTCCATAATTACGTATGTGCTTTGGACGCGCTAGCACAGACTATGGGTAAGGATTAATAAGAAAAAAACCCAAGCAAATATCTACAAAAATATTGCAGGGTCCTTCAAAAGCAAGTTTTCATTGAAGTTATTGTTAAAATGTGTGCAAAATGTAACAACATCATGCTTACAGACATTTTATCATAAATGAATGACTGGAAGCGTATGGTCATACATTTTTAAAGCAAACTGCTTAATTTTAAAAAAAAGGAGTAGTACAATACTTTCTAAAAGCCTCTCTTCACCATTATAATTCTTGTAATAAGAAAACAACAACAAAAGATGCAACTTCTCTCTCAGTCTATAGCCAGCCTTCACTACTCCAGTCACTTAAAAGACTGAGAAAGGGATCTCTGTGTTGCAGTATATCTAAGACCTGAAAAAAAAGCTGTCAAAATGAGTATTCTGTTCATCTCAGTTTCTGATTGAGATTTCCACCCAGCTTGGAATACAGTGAGTTCTGCTTAAATACCTGATGCAGGTATTTTCCTAGTTTTCATAATACAAACAAACTCTGGAATGAAACTAAAATTTGAACATGCACTGCTTCTTTGTCTATCGCTGAACAATTTGCAAATAAAGCAGAGGCTTAATATAGAGTAGCCAGAACATGAGATTACCCAAATGAAAAAAAAAACCAAAACCACAGAGTTAGAAAGTCAGCCTGAGATTTCCCAATCCTGATGACTATGCAGTGGGACAAGCAAACCAGAACTAGCTGGCCATCATTGTTGATGTGAAAGGGAAGAGGCTGATCTCCAGTTAAAAACCATGGAAGTCCCTGATGGAGTGGGAAAGGCAATGGTAAGGGCTGAAGAATGTTGGCATTTGAGTGACTGCCTTTGCATGAATACAGCATTGGTCTGGTATCTGTCCTGTTGGAGATTAAAGTAATTTTCATTCCAAAAGAAACTATATTTCCCTATTGTCTGGGGGAAATAATTTTTTCTCCTGCTCACGGAGTCTGCTGAAATCTACACTGACAAAACAGACCTCTGAATTGCAGACACAGGCTGCCTGCAGGAGTCTAAATGAAATCAGAAGCGTCAGTCTTGTGTCCTGCATATTTGACATCAAATCACTGGAGGCAGCCACTCTTCCCCTCTGCTGAGTGCTCAGTCTCAAAGTTCCCTACTAGTGAACAGGAGATGACATGGCAGAGAATACTTTCCTATTGAGACAAACTTTTCTGGTATTATTTCTTTTTTGGAGGGAACCAAGTCCTGCAAGGATTCTGTATTGACTTCTCTGTTACTTGCAATTTTGAGGGGAGCTGGGAAGAAATGCTTGGATATCTGCCACAAGAGCTTTACATGAACAGACTCACACACATATATGTATGATGTATATAGTTTGTGTCTGTATGGTATTAAAAACTCTATTTTGAAACAATGCATTGTCACCTTGCATTGACACTTTCATCCCTGGATCTAAGTGGGGAGAAGACAATCTCTGTCATTTGAAAGGACAGTACAGCCTATATATTTCTTCCCTAATGTGTTTCAGATCTTAAAAAGCAAAAATTATATTATTTTTGCTGTGTTATCTGTTTGAAGAGATGCTCCAAATGAGCTGAAGTGAGTAGAAATCCATGATCACAGATCCAATCATATTGCATTTGCTGTGTGTTAGGGTGCAGCAGGGGCTGGGACCTGGGCTGCTCCCCCAGGGTGGGCAGAGCTGGATGTCACCAGCCAGCACCTTCAGCAGTGACACATATCCTGGGAGCAGGGAATTTGGAATGTCAGCTCACAGCCCAAGGTTGGGTCAATGGAGTCTATGGCTTCTTGCATTCAGGTGTAATTGAGGATTTTGTAAGATATGAATACTTTATTCATTTAGAGGCATTGATATCAAACATTTTCTATCCTGTATAGGGACATTGCAACAAATGGCAACAAAGCTACTCACCTGGGCATGAGTGTTCTTCCTTGAAGAGGCTGTTATGTTGGAATAAGAGCTGACAGATGAGGTGGTATTCAAATCATCTGTGCTGAGGTTGTCAAGAGTGTCACTGAGGCCACTGCTAACCGAGCTGCTGTCATCCCAGCTGCAGAGAAAGGAGCACATCTACTTTACATACTGTGTCTCAACATGCAAAAGGCATCTAAAAATCAATAGATGTGATTACTTATTTTTCAAGTGATTTACCAGAAACTTTTCAGTACTATTTCCTAAGGTTCAATGAATATTGTTCTTCAAACTTTTGAATTAATTATTCACTTGCAGTCAAGTGGTTGCTTGTTCAACTAATGAAAGATGCAGGTGTCCTTAAAAAAATTACCATCAGATCTAAGTGTAAGCCATTAAAACAGTTCGTCTCATGCTTCATTGCAATCACATTCATTACACCGGCAGGGAAATCCATTAAGCTTACCTGATATTGCTAGTCTCAAAAATTATTAATATCTTAGAGAAGACCTGATGAATTGCCAGGCTACATAAAAATAAAAGGAGTATCTTTTCTGCAGACTAATCCACTGTCAGCAAGAAGCCAGTATCTTCAAAAGTTTTATTTTCTTGTCTTCAGTATCTGTCTAGCTGGTGCAATGTCATCAAAACAGGAATCCCTGAGAATACAGTCAAAGGAGCTGACAGAGAATACATTATACATCTCTGAAGAAACAGTCTGTCAACTGTTTTGCTTTAGGAGATTGAGACAAAGGATGCAAATGAGAGAAAGGCTTCTTACTGAAATGTCATTACCAACTCTCACAAAAGCCTTGCTTTTGCATGAAAGGGAGGTTGAGGTGTATTTCTCAGACTTTTCTCTACAGAATTGCTTCTCTATGGCATTACATTTTGACTTTTATTTTATTGCCATATACAGCATTATACTGCCAGTATTTTGCGACATCTCCATCTGTTCATCTGGTTTTGGATTATTCACAGGCCGAAAGTTTGAAAAAAAATTCACCCTATCCCATTCAAAGGGCTTCATTTCCTATAATTTTAAGCATATAAAAGTTAGGTATCTCATTTCATTTAAGTTACCTAGCTGTCCTCTCTAACCAGTATTAAAAGCAGCCTTGCTTAAAATGTCTTAGGCTTGACATTGTCCAAAATGGCCACTGAAGGTGCCTCTTTTTCTCTTTTCCTCTCTTAGAGAGTAGAGGGTTGATCAAGCCTCTTCTAGATATGTAACTTCTAGCAAGACAAAGCTATGTGTTTACACCTGCTGATAAAGTCCCAAACACAAGAAAGTGCATTTTATCCTTGTTTTGCTGTAGCCTGTTACGAATTTTAGAAAACAATATGTAATTCAATCCCCTAGTCAAATTAAAGCTCAGTACTATTGACACTAGTCATTCAGAGCAAACAAGCAAAATATCTGTGAGTACTTATTTTAAATTTGGAGTTTTGGGAGATAGCAGCAGTGACAGGGAACTGCATGGAACAAAATGTGTACTGATGCATTGGAAAGTTCAGTGCACTAGTCTTGTATCATAGCAACTGCAGCAAGCATTACCCTTTTTTTGCCAAAGGTAGAAAATCACATTAGTAAGCCAGCTCAGTGACAAGATAAACATATTTCAGAGGGCAAGAGTTTATTACAATGCTGCACTTTCCACCACTGAGTACAACGACTACAAATAAATATGTCTTCTGCTACATTTCCAGGTGATAAACACATGAATGATTTAATAATGAAATTATAATGTCATACATAATAGGCTGTCCACATTCATCTAAGAACCATCTCTGAAGCACTAGTCATTTAGGCCTTCTGTGTTTTTCACTGTCTAATGTGATACATAATTTTACTGATGATAAAAAGCCATTAATTAAACACTGTATACCACATGGGAATATACTTTTAGAACCCCATGTTAATGTTAAGACTGAGAACCTTAAGGATGGATAAAAACATAAGTTATATAAATGTGATTAAGTTGCAGAAAAGGTAGTATTACCTCATTAAAAGCTGCTATTTAAAAAAGAGAAACAAAAATCATAAACCAAATCCAAAAGGATATATATTAGATACTTCCAGAAGGAACATGAGCTTTTAACTTGGGACATTCATGTCATTCACTTTGACTGTTCATTTTTTGAGTCTACCTAAGATCCTGGGGATAAAATTTCATCCTCTTTCCCCATGCGCCTTTGTTACTATACACTATTTCAATTTTTCATACCTCATTTTGTGTTCCTTTTCCTCGTAAGATAATTTACATTTTCTATATTCTAGAGTAGTTCAGCTGATTCACAAAACATAACTATGTTCTCTACAGCCAAAGTATTCAGGCAAATATTACTGTGATTGTGTTCTGTTTTACAGTCATCACACTTCAGTGTGATAATCCACAGCACTGGATTATTAGTGGGTTTGGGGAACACTCATGGCCATCTTGTACATTTTATAGAAGATCATTCTGAAACCTCTACTACTGATGTTTCAGAGTCATCACTGTATTTGCCTGGATTTTTTTTTTCCTCTTATTAATGGCTTGAGATGTTTCATAAATTTGGGGGCTTTCATACACCAAAATTTCTGACAATATTCAGTATGCCTATAAAAACCAGGAATATTGGAACTACTTTCTTTCTGGCATATTCTAAGGACTGTTTCAGAAACTGATGCCTACTTGACACAATGTTTTATACCAGCCTTTTGAAAAGACATCACAAAACCCAAAAACTCCAACAGAACAGACCATATCAAATACCCTCTTGGCAATGAAAATTGTTGTTTTTACGTATTGCAATGTATTATTCAGAGTTGTTTTAACTTGCTCATGCAGCTAAATGTTTGTATTTCAGTATTTACTGTTTCTACTTTTATATACCTCTTTCCCCAAATCTAAATAGTAGAGCTGCTATCGGACAAGATAATGTTTTTGATAATGAAAATGCCTTTTTTATAATTTGGAAAAAAATTCTTGATGATTCATATTAATGTATCCTTTAAACTAGTAAACTCATGACAAAAAATATCTGATAAGATTATTGCGCATCACTTTGAGACTGAAAACCCATTTGTGGGAGCCTGCAACAAACTCTAATTTTAGTTCTTGTTCCTCCTACACTTCATCAAAACAATATTCATTTATACTTTAATATGCTGGCTGAGATCCATCTTTCATTTTTTTATTTTATTTTTTATTTATTTTCCTATTTTTCACACATTCTACAAAGTCTATAACAGGTCAGGTTAGCACTGCTGCTCATTAATGCATTACACCACTTTGCTATTAAAAACACATTTTAACAACTTATAATATTGACAGAATTTGCTTCGTTTTTCTTGATGTCAGACTCAGGCTGATTTCTTTAAAAGAAAATGTCAGCAAATGGTGTTCACCTATCTGGGAGACTGAAGCTAAGAGAAAAGTGCATTGTTTTCACAAGTTCTGGAAATTTTTCTTTGATAAATGCCTGGATCCCAAGAGGATCTTGAGAAGAACTTTGATATCCAGCAAGACATAATCTTCTCATTAAGAATATGAATTTGGCTATTTCTTAGAGAAATTTTCTTAAATCTGGATAATTCTAAAGTGTCTTCAAAATCACTGCTTGCTTGTTCCTGACAGATTTTTATTTTCAGTAGCTCAGCTCATTCTGCTTTTTCTGGGTTCAAATCAGCAGAGAACAAGCAAACAGCCCAGCAGTCACTGCTCTCATTGTGAATGCATATAACACCACAGTCTTTGATAACACAATCACACGTTCTTTTCTCTAGAAATGCTTAATTAATTTAATGCTTGTAAGAAGTCTGCTTTAGGATGAATCTGATTTTTGCATTAAGGAAAGACGCCTTCTGTCTTCATTCAAAGAAGTTGAAAGTTCTCTAACAGAAGGGACTATATGAAGCATGATTGAAGCCCTTGGTGTACCAGACTCACTGAAATCTGCAAGGTGACTGCTTTACCCAACATTTTAAAATAAATCAGACTCCAATAAAGAGCTTCTAACTCACTTTAGTGGTTCACAGTCAATTTACAAAGATTCAATGCATGGAAATATGTGCTTTGAAGCAACATTTTGCTGCAGAGATACATCAAAATTCAGGTTACTATAAACCCAAATTGCATGTCAAAACCCAGCACCTCTTTTTCAGCCTTACTATTGTTGTACCTCAGCTTTACATCTGTAAAACAGAGACAAATACACACACAAATGGTTAAAGTGATAGCCACTGTGTTACAGCTTTCATCCAAAAACACACCTCATGCCCTCTGACTTTGCTCAGACTCTTTGCAGTAACTTTGCCCAATATGCCTCCTGCTTAGATCTATCTTTCCCTTTCATGTACTAGTTATGCCAGCGAGATAATTTTGCACTAGCTAAAGTTCATCCCCTAATTTTAGCTTTCACCTGTCAAATCTGAAAAATTCTTGCCTGTTTTGATGCAAGACATTGTCACTAATTGGCAAAGGTGGCTATGAATATTGCATACATTCCAGTTCTCCACAAATTGCTCCAAATTCTTCAAGCAACATTTCAACTCCTTGACTATATCAAATACTCCATAAAGTTGAGTAATCCCTAACTTGCTATCTACATAGTTGGTTAGTCTCCACTATCACTCTTTGTCTCACTTTCATTAGTGTGTGCTAGTACTGATAAGATCTCCTCATAATAATCCCCTCATTGACCTCCCTACCACATAACGTTCTGGAAAGAGCAAGGTGTCTGAAGGCAAAACATGGTGCTTAACATCAGTATGTAGAGCTGAACAAAGATTAGAAACACATCCCAACAAGTATCCTCAAATGGAAAGATAAATTCCACTCAGCTGTGCTCATGAAACTTTTTCATTTGCTTTCCACAAGTATCTGGGTTTTTTTTTTTTTTGAGTTCACACACTGAAGTATATGAACAAAATGAGGAATATTCTATACAAAATAAAACATTATTTCATACATCAGGCAGGCAAGCAATAGAGCTTTAGGGCAAAGATGCAATTTGACTTTTGCCTACATAATGAGGACCCACAGACAATATGCAACACATTTTTCTAGATTTTTGCATGATGCCTGAAAGTAAAAATGCACTGGATTAGGAGAGCAATGAATTATGAAGGTATGTGATGAGAGGAAGTGGTATCGACAGTCTGTATTAGTTCCATGGATACCTAAAATATTCTCCTTTCAAAGTACTTGTTTCAGAAAATCAAAGCAGTCTAGTTGCAGACAAGACATGACAGAGCACTTAGACATGATCATTGCTTCATCCCACCCTTCCTGTTTCTACTTTCAGCATTTTCCTACAAGCCCTTAAATTTGCCAGTTTATTGAAGTTCATCACACTGTTAAGCTGGGTCAGTGCCTGGAATTTGTTTGAATATTGGCATACTTCATTAATTTCTGAGACCACCTCCAGCCAAAGTGCCTCAGTATGCAAATAAAGAAGCTTTTCACAAGAAAATCATCAGACACAGGAAGACTCCAATCAATGTGCTATCATGAATGCCAGAAAATTATGGTTCCTTCAATGTACCCAGTCCTTGCACAGTTTTACAAATTGCTTGCATTGCTTTCTTTGGTTCATTACTCATTTTTGTAAGCAGATGCAGGAGCTACAGCTTTCATGCATATAGCTCTAGAAAACAAAATCAAAATCTTTCCTCTTAAAGAATTCATTTAATCAGAGTAACTGTTCTCTCTGGGAAGGCTTGTAGCTGAATGAAAAGTAGCACCGTATTTGTCATATGTTTTGTACTGCACATGAAGAGCTTCAGACCACAGCAGTAGACACACATACTTTATTAGGAATAAATAGTCCCTTAGTCCCATTCTTGCTAATGCCAATGGAACTCACATACCCCCAGAGACTTTTGTACGGGTTTGTGATTCAAAGAATCTGAACACATTTAGCAAAACAACCTTTACTTGCTTTTTATAGTAACTTTGGGCTTTCAAACTGTGAAGCCCTTTTAAACACTTCTAAATCCCTCATTGCCATGGCAGGCACATGCAAGGTGGTGCCCAGGTGTATTTCTCCTGCTGGGGAGAATGGTCTTAGAGGACAAATAAGACAACTGAGATCATGACACAAGAGCAACATTCAGAGCTAACCCAAAACTTGACTTCTGAATGTTTGAGGATCTACAAATCCATACTAAGAGCAGATCAGTGATGAGCAGTAAGGTGTTAGCCCTTTCTTTACCTGCACACAGCTCATTGTTTTATGTCAATGAATCCATAGAGGATGCAGGTCTCTCTGTCCCTTTCTTAGGGCCACCGGATGTCACTGCACAATTTTTATAGAAACAGTAGATGTATGGGAAACACCAGGAATTTCTTTGATTAATATAGCACACTTCCATGTTTGCCAAATAAGATGCTAGTACAGTAGTCTACTGCAGTGGATGGGACTTGGACATCCTCAGTTACACTGGATATCTATTTAAATTACAGTGTTCTAAAAATACAAAATTCCTAGATTTAGCTGCCTGTGAGGTGAACAGCTAGGATGGTGTAAAACATTGGTGTCAGTGATGTGTGAGGCATCTACATTAAATATGTGTTAGAAAATAAAAGGTCTGCATTTAATCCCCTAGGTAGTCAACAGACAAAGGCAGGTACATCCAAAGGGTAAGCAGGAAAGACTGGAGAGGTAAAAGCAAAGTAAAGGACTTAAACTATATGCCCACAGTAGAAAGTTTGAACTTAGTACACCTTTACTTTACTCACACAAGTGAAGTCCTGCAAGTGGAAGATAGTGTTTAAGCTACTTCTACACACATAAAATCCATAACGCAGGAAACAAAATACAAAAAATCAGCCTCCACAACACACTCCATGCAGGTGGTCATCACTTCTCTACAGCACACCAGAGAAGCGAATATTAGCATGCATTCTGGGCTGCTGCCATGAACTCTTCTCTGACACCCATATTTCAGGTCATGTTTCAGGAGAGTAAGGCACGATTCAGCTGAATATAAAGATTTTATAGCTACTTCCATAATTGACTTTTGAGAACAGAAATGTCATCTTAGCTCATTAAGAAGAAGAGATAAGAAAATAATTGGACAGTTTTACTTAAAGCAACTCCTCACTAACTTGCCACTATATCAGCTGGCAAAATTTCTCCTTCAAAGATCAATTCAACATGAATTAATCCTTTTTAAATCTTCTACTGTGATCTCAGCTGCTCATTATTCATGAAACAGCTACACTGACCCTTCACAGACAGATTCAAGAGGGCACAGAGTTTGTAAAATCAATACTTTCCTTCATTCCACAGACTGCAAGAGCCAAAGCCCAGGCCCTGAATCAAACTAGAAACTTGCAGGAGCCATAAATTTCCCTATAGCTATTCTGTACTCATAGCTAAATGAAAACATAGCCAGATGGACTCATAGTTCACTGCTTTTTCCTCAGCAAGTGTAATGCATCACCTGTCATACCGAAACAAGGCAACTGCTGAAGCCTTAAACCTAAATTACTTTGAGGTCTTTAAGGTAGAAAATCATCCCATGTACATTTCAAAATGGATGCACTCGGCCTATTTGAAGGAAATTTTTTTAGAGTTAAAAAGAATAGGAATGCATTTAAGCATCTGCTTTAATGCAGTATCACTTCGCAAGGATTTTTTTTCAGGTTAGAAATTTATTTTTTAAGAAGACCCAATTAGGAAATTATATCCTGTTACAGGAAATACAGCTAGCCCATGAGAACAATTAAAGAAAAATGCATTTTTGCAAGGTCAGTTAATTTCCATATTCTCCCAAGCATTTCATAAGTACCTTAAGAAATAATTTGGTTTTCGACCCAGCAGGGAAAAAAATGAACGAGTGGAAGATTTACATTCCTTAAGATCATTATACATACCCTGCAAAACCTGCATATCCACACCACAGGATCTGAATAAGTCTTTGCCAGAACCCCCTCTGGTTTCCACTTATTTCTGAGTACAACACTTAATCTGACATGATAGGGACAGCAGAAAGTCATTACCTAGCTCTAAATTCCTAACAGAACATATAAACAACCAGAAGAAGGAATTTTTTAAAATGAAATTTAGGCAAGTGAATAAAACAATAAATATCCATCTAGGAAAATATTTTATTTCTGGAATGTACAGAGTTGTTTTATTTTTTTGACATGAGGCACATAAAAAGCATCCATATTTAATTATAGTTTGAACAGTCTTTGGAAAATAGTAATATATGGGCTGAAGCAAGACGTCAGAAAGTAATTCCATCAAGAGCTGTTGACAATATCATGACAAAAAAAGGGAGAAAATCTTTTGATGGAATTATCTTCCTGCTGCTGTTTGTTAAGTTTTCTACACACTGGATGCAAGAGTTGTTTACATTTTTCAAATGCAGATTCAGACAAGTTAATTAACATTAGTTGAATGAGCATAAATAAACAAAAAACAAACTGCCCATGCAGTTCTTCAGAAGTTGAAAAGCAATATAAAGCCCTATTACTTCTTATTACCTCATCACTTTATGAAGTAAAAATCTCATTCTTCACGTTGTATATGGCTAATTCCCATCCCCAAATTTAAAAAGATAAATGAAATGCCTCAACACAAAGTATCTCATGGTGTCTGCATTTATAGTCAAAGAAAAATCATACCAAAATCATACCAAATTTTCCTATGTGAAAACCAGCCCCTTAAACACCATGAGATAAGCAGAATTTGCCATTCACCTTTGCAAACTGTCAGTCAACTGCTTCAGATGGGAGGGAGGCATGGAAATATCAAACCTCTTTACTCAACCTTGGCTCTACAGCATATTAAGAAACCAAACAGATCCTCCTGATAATTGTTCAGAGGAGAACTATTCCCAGAAATTACCTGCCCAATGTCAAAGTCCTGATTTACCGCTAACCTCCTTTGCTGTGTACAGTCTCTCACGCTTAAGCATCTTTGTTCCTAGAACTACCTGTCTTGTTTTTGCTTATGAGCAGAAGCAGGGATTTATTTTTCCAGTCTGCACCTGATTAAACTCAATCTGAAATAAACAGTGTACATAACTATGTTAGCAGAATGATAAGTAAATCTGTCTTCATTGCGGTCATGATACTCATCCTATAAACCTCCATGATGCAGCAAGTCTTAAATCCAGCAGTTTTATACAGCTTTGCTGCTGCAGTACAGCAAAATTTGGAGTGGCCTTGGCTTGTGATGAATATTTGTTACTCCACACTGTCTTTTCCTTAGAATAGGAAGATGTGGCAGACAGAGACTAAACCAGAATTTTTATATTTCATTTGTAATTTCACTGGGATTTTTAAAATCATCCTTTACAAATCTAGGCAGCAACAACATAGAGTTGGACCCCTCCTATCCCTGTGACCTCATTGCAGCACTCCCTAATAACCTTCTTTCCATAACATGGTCCCAGAGTTGGCAGCCTTGCACTGCCATCCAGGCAGAGCATTCCAGCTGTAGGATGCATCCCTGAACACACAAGAACTGCTGGAAAATCAGGGCCTCTGAAAGTGCAAAGCGAGTTCAGTCTGGGGTGGGGGGGCAATGGCTTCCTCACACACAGTCTCATGCAAAATATTTTCTCCCTGCAGGTCTCAAGAGGAGGCGCTGGTTTGTTGAGCTTAACAGTAAGTTGTGACTACAGGAAAAGGTGCTAGTTCAAGGCCTGAAGAACTTCTTTATGAAAATGTTCCCCCTTGGACTTCTTTGAGAGCTTGATCCACCCAAATATTTTCAGATAAAAAGGTAAGCCTATTTTCTGAAGCTTAATAGGATTGCTTGCTTGCAGTCAGCATCATGACAACAACCTGTCTGGCAAAGGGCAAGTTAAGCAGAACAAAAGAGTCCTTCTTTTCTTGGTTTTGTTTGCCAGGATTGTATCTCATATCTCTTGCTTCTTTCCCAAATTTTGCTGAGTAATGACCCAGGTTACAGCTTTAGTGAAACCTGCATCTGCATGACCTCATTTTCAACACCAGTAAGGACTAAAGGCTTCAGTGGTCACGCTCCCTGTGCATCTGACCTTCAGGGTCTTGCTCATCCCTGCTGCCTGGATAAAACTACTGGCTGATTTTGACAAAAATTTGCAAAAAACATAAAGGTCAAAAAATTATATTTCTTAATTCTCAAGCAAATACACAGCCACATGAAGACAGAGGCAAAGCTGATGTATTTCTGAGAGGAAATATGCAATATGAATTAAATGTATCAGACATTCATGATTATATACATAAAATCAGACTGCTTATAAATTCGCAAAATCAAAAGCTGAATACATTTCAGGTGTATCTTCTTAATAAATAGGTTCATGGAATATTTTTATTCAGGTTTAAGATGTGGAGATTTTCAAGACCCTCTAGCCTTTTTGCCCACAAAGGCCAGGGTGCTGAGTTTAGAAAACACAGATTTCAGAACCTGACTTATTTACAGAGGTTTAGCCATCCAAGTACTTATTTGGTATTTTTTCATTATCTCAAATGTTCAATTTTTTTTCCCTCTGCATCAAAGGGCTATCTTGAAATTTATATTATTGACACTGCTTAGTTAAAGATAAATTGTGGTTGAAGGGTTTAATGTTATCTTTAATCCTGACTTGTGCCAGGTTTTTGCAGCAAATCTAAATGCTATTAATTTGCACGTTGTGTTACATGACTGCTTTTCACATGGTTGTTAACAGCAGTCATTGACAGTGATAGTAATTTAATTGTGCTCAGAGATCACAGCTGTCATTTATTCTGTCATCACACATTTTCACACATCTTTCTTATTCCATATGCCAGTGGTACCCAATCCTTGGTCTCTTAATCTCTTAAAAAGTCTCTCTGCCATGTGTTTATCATTTTGCCAATGAGGGTAGGAGTTCACTTATGGAACTGTTACTTGAGGTTTCAACCTAATCCTTATCCAATTTTTAAGAGTCTGGAGAAGGCAGGGATTTGGGAGCAAGTTATAGGCCAGATAAACTGCTTAGGTTTCTGGACTATGAAAGAGTAAACCATCATGGAGCTGTGGGGATATAAAAATAGGTGGAAATTTTCAAATAAAACATAGTTGAGAGTACATATAGTTGACAGTACACTATTTTTTAATAGAAAATCAAACACCTTGCAAAATTTAAAAAAAAATTATTTTCTCAAAAACCAGACTAGTTTAGCAATTAATTTTTAAATTTCAGTCAATCTATACTTAGTCGTACTGCAATCAGACATAATTTTCTTGCACTGAGAAAACAGGTGTAATAAGACACTACAAATGTTCTTTTTCTATCTTAGCTTTCAGATGGTTCAATGTACTTCATTTGGTATTTCAAATCATTGGGGAAATGATTTAACATAGAATAAAACTATCTTTTAGTAAATTTAGGCATCTTCAATGAAATATTATAACGTATACTAGTCATGAAAAAATGTATAGATAATAAAATAATAAAGGATAACATAAAATGGAACCCAACATTTTCAAATCTAATTTCTTTTTTCCTAAGTGAAACATATTTGAATTTCTCTTGTAACAAACAAACAAACAAAAAAAAAAAACCCTCAAAGTTGAATGCAAAACCAGAGTAAAAATATGAAAAATTCCTTTAAAAAGAAATTACATATTTTGATCAAATCTCTAAAGATAGACAACCGAAAAACAATAACCAATTTTTATGCATACTAAACATTTTGGTATTCTTCCTAGTACAATGACAGATACTTCTTGGAGGCATTGCTACCTTCAGTTTTGTAAACAATTTTCTTCAAAAAATTATGAATCCAAACCCTTCAGAAAGTTGCAGTCCTTCTTCTGGATAACAGAATAGTTCCCTAGGCTATTTTTAGTTCGAATTTCAGAGAAACAGCACATTACAAGAACCCCTATCAGCTGAAAAGGTGGCTGCCCTAATGTATCTCACCATGAGTTCTCCCTTTCCCGGGGATGAAAGTACTGAAATTACTATTATTGCCAGATTGACTGAAAGAGAATAATGGTGCTCATGGATTCAAGATGCTTTTGACACAGCTTGTAGGTGTGGTGTGAATGGCAGGTCTTAAAAAGGGGACACATTTCTGCCTGAGAACATTTTCAGCAGCAGAAATAATGCCTGATCTCCCTGTAGACACGTAAATAACTGTCCGAGTGGATTTACTCACCTAACACGCCAAAATCTATCAAAAATTTAAGGAATTCAGTTCTGGCTGTTTTTAATGGAATCTGGAAGATTGGGTAGTGCACTGAGGTCAACACCAAGGGGCAAAAAAAGAATTTTGTGATAGGACCAAAGAAATGAATAACAGAGACAAAAGTTCTCTGGTTGGTCCTCCCCAGCCCTCCACGGCTGCGCACACGTGCTTGAGGAACAGTAGCAGCAGACAGAGACTGCAGGGGAGGAGATTTTGGCACTTGATAGATCTTTACTGTCTCTCAAGGCATATGTGCTCTGTCAGTCCCACTGCGTCCTGTTGGGCACCAGGGGTAGGATCTCTCCAGGCAACTCACTTTGCTGTATTGGACACCTCATCTCAGAGCCAGTCTAAACATCCTCCAAAATGATGACTCCATTGGGCTTGTAAGCAAGACACATTTTAAGTACAAGCTATCCTTGCAGCTGTGTGAATTTTTAATTAATTTTAGTAACATAAAGACTAAGTTCAGTATTTATTATTACCACACAAAAGACCCCAACCCCAGGCAAGCTGTGAAAGTGGGGAAATGGATCTAAAATCATTGAGAAAAGAAAAAGAAGGAATGCATGCTCACTGTTCTTTCAGTTCAGTTTCTCCACATGAAAAAAAAAAAAACCCATAAAGGATAGGCATGAAGCCTGTAGTCCTGCTGGAAAGAGAACAGAAAGGACTAGAATCCTCTTTACCACCAGCTAGGAGAACTGAGAATTAAAATTCTCATCTGCAAGGTTGCAGAAAGAATTAGGATGCAAGAAAGGCAACAAAAGACCAGACAGCAAGAGATTGTGGAAATATGATGGATTACAGCAGAGAGGGACACCAAGCTCAAATCCTGCATGAAAAAAAGGGTGAATGTCACCTACAAAGGTCAGAGCTCTAGACATTAGCAGGGAGTGGAGTTTGGAGAATTGAATTGCTGCATTGTCTCTACCCTAGGCACATACAGCCAAAGGGCACTACAGACAGCAGCACAGGGCTTGCAGCAAAAATCCTCCTCTGCAATTCCAGCAGAGAAAGTAAGTTGTCTTCACATTAGTCAAGCACTTTGTTTACTTACTTTTCACCTGAAATTGTCCCGTTCTCTCCCATTTAACCTAAAATTCAGATAATTTTTGCTCTCTGACAGATCACATAAAATATCAGAAGCAGGAGAAATTAAATGGCAGAGGGTATTGCAGTAATGAGAACAGGTTATGGCAGACTAAAAACCTCTACTGTAAACTTTTTTTTTTAAAATTCCCAGCACATACAATATGTACTACGACTGATATGATAGCTCTTCTATCATCAATACTTACAACATCTAGCTTTCTTCCTTATAAGAAGTCCCCATTTCCATATGTAATCCCCCCAAAAGTTAATTTTTAAGGAAAGATACAGAATTACTGGCATAAATACAAAACACAAAACATCCTAAAAGGGTTTTGAAGAACTAAAATTTGAGTAATGGGATACTTACACTGGGTAACTATTAGGACTATTGTGCTAAAATGTAACAGATAGGACCAACTATGGGAAAAGCTACATTTATTTTAGTATTAAATTTCTAGGAAAATGAATGATGACTACCATTTTCTTTTGCAGTAGAGCAGAAGAAAATCCTGCAAAAAACACAACTTGACTTTTCTTGACTATATTGCTTCAGTTGATGCAAAGGCAAAGGGGCAGCAGTATCACAGAGGCCATTCTTCACTTGTCTTGCTATTTTTTGTGGCTTTTATCAAAGGAAGAGAACACCAGAGAGAACAGTCAGAGGACCTCTGACCTTCACTTTTTGCTAACTCACTGCCTTAATAAAGATGGTTGCTCTCTTATCCTTCATTCAAATCTCTGATTTTCAATTGGCACCTCTAACACTACGACTGTATCTAAGGGAAACCCATGTGAAATTCACGTCATATTCAAGTAATACCATTTTAATGTTCTGATTGCTAGACACTTAAATACAGATGATTGTTTTAAGTGTGATAGTTAAACGGGTTAAAGGTTCATCTTTAATAACAATATGAAAACTGGATGTTGGAGACAATATATGCACACCTTTCAAAAGCCAAGTGGCCATAGGTTATTCTGTGTTTGGCAGCAAAGCTCTGTGTGTGGCCTTCCTTTCTCTTGGTATCATTCTCTTTCCCTGCTGAGGCACCTGATACATGCACTGGCTTAAGTACACACTTGCTTTTGGCCTCAGATTGACTCTACAGAAATCTAGGCATCAAGCCAAAATGTCACTGTAATTAATGCTGGTGACGAGTGAAAACGAAAGTGCCAAATCAAAGTTGAAGCTGGAAGCCAGCTCCAGTCATCTGCAAACAGACTTGTCCATGGCTGCAGACTTGTCCAGCTCTTGGCAGGTGCTCCCACATAAAGCAAAGAGAATCTGGTTGTTACAGATAATTACAGAGAACATCACAGGATTACTTCTTGTGACTCCATTGGATTTTCATTCACTTATTCAAGTTTTTATCTGAAAAAATTTTAAATTTACTCCTTCCTCCTCTTACTAAAATATGGGTATGAGTCAGGCTGTCTGCAGCGCAGCAAAGCCTAGGAGCCTCCCAAGACCGACAAGGCACTCAGCCCCCACTTTTTTTTTGCTGTTACTCTGCTATTAAAAGCATTTGGCAGAGTTGCACATGGCAAGCTGCTGGTTCAGGCTTCTGGTCATTCTCAAATCTGTCAAATGTGATGGCTTACACTTGGGAATGCTGGAGTGTGCATCCTTGGAAAATAAACAAGCTATTAAGGGCTCTCCAGTTGATTGTGAGTCCATCTCATTATATCTTTATTCTTTTCCGCTATCAAAATAGTCTGTCAGTAGAAGTCAAGATTTGCTAGCAAAAACAATTCCGACATCTACTGTTACTTCATTTTCTGTTTGTTTGCCTTTTTTCTTATGAAATTCTTCAGTTTAGGTTTTTTTAACAATTTTTTGGCTTTTTGTTTGCTTTTTTTTTATAAAAACTTATACCAGAGTTTGTCTGAAGGAAATTGTCTCTATTTTATTTATAGTTCAATTGCTGAAAGTAATTTCGTTAAAGTCCCTTACTTGAGACACTCACAAAAGTAGAAGTCTCTTGGGGCAGAAATGAAACAAACTGAGATATAAACCAACTTGGAAAATTTTTAAAAACACCCACTGAAAACAATGAAATATATTTCATAAAGCAGAGCACAAATAAAATCTGATCCTACCAAGCCTTTTTGAAAGAATTAGGCATTCATAAGGATAATGCAAATATACATTTTTAATATTAGAGTAAAAATAAAAGCCCTTTATGTTCTAACGTATAAATGATCCCTAAATATCCTTCCCCTAGGATTGGCATTTTCCTGAGACTTTCCTTAGAGAACAGAGATTGCCTTTGTTGTTAAAACTGTAACACAGAGGATTTTCAGCATTTACTTCTGAGTGATTAAAAATACAAGTTTGTTCAGTCTGTTGGCAGACAATCTGCCTAAAATTATGGCAAATAATGCATCTGAGCAGGGAAAGCAGAAAGGTCTCCTATTACTTCTTTGTTTCTATCTATTGCTCCTAAATATGAGACAGATTAATTTGCCGCTTTAAATTACCTGGATTAATTTCTTAGCCTCTTTTTACTTCTAAAGTTTGAAGGGGGAGGAGCTGGTTTACTCCTGAGTACTGAGCCTTCATCTTTCATACACTGATGCTTTTTATTTCTCTGAAATCAATGAACTCCACAAATACTCAAGAAAATTTAATGAGAAATGCTAAAACGCCCTGTTTAATGCTGCTTGAAAAGATCCTTCCATTTGAAAGTTAATAATTTCTGAGTCAGGTTCTGAATGCATGGTACGTCAAACTTGACAGCTTTCCAAAGAAAGGTGGTGTTTGATGATTATTTTAGGGAATAAGGTCTGATGAATATTCATGTTCCAAAATTAAATTCACTGGCTTAAAGCTCTTCAAACTAGCCATTTGGTTTCCTCTGCCTTTTTAATGCATCCTAGTTGCTTTTTGCTGAGTGACAACTGACAAGTAGAAACACCAAACTGCATATTCAAAACCATGTCTTTTCTCTGTAATCTCATTAAAATCAGTGGAAGTTTGTGACAAGTCTTTTAAGAGGTTACTCTCCACACTGAAGTTTACTTTTTGGGACTGGGAAGGAACATCTACTGTGATTTGAAATTGCTCCCCTAAAATAAGAAAGTTAACCTTTGCATTGCAACATACTGCAGTATAACTGGAGTATACAGGGTCAGTAAAAACCCCCAAAACCTGAAAATTCCAAATGACTGATGAGAGAGAATATCATGGAGCTGGTGTAAGAAAAAAAATCTTCACCTCTCAGATGGAGAAGTCCAGAATTGAAAAAAATTAGTCCTCTTAAGTGAGACCAGACCATCAGTTCACCAAATTCAGATAGCAGTCTTCATCTCACTGCAGCTTGGTACCATTAAAGGCAAATCAAAAGCTGGCAATCACTTCTTATTTCTTATAATTCAGGCATCATTTTGCAAACTGCCACTTTCTCATGCACTGCCGTATATAATATATTATATGTATAATATTCTTACTGGGTATGTAGGCTTCAATGCACAGCCTAGTAAGTTCACAACATGCAGCACAGTGAAAGATAAGCCTTTGAAATGGTGTGACATTTCAGGGTGAACAGCTGAGCCATCGTTTTCCTAGCAAGCCATATTTCATAACCAAGATTACTGTGTGCAACTGAGAAATTGTCTCCTAAGGCCACGACATGCTACACAGTCCTGTGAATCTGTCCAGAACCTACATCCCAACAACTAATCATGTAAAGTCCTAAGTAATGAGATCTTCAGTTACTCCCTTACTGAAAGTGGGACACAGACATTATTAGGATTGAGCATGAATTCTCAGTGAGACATAGATGAGAGCAGAATACCATATTCAATTTCAAAAATAAATTATAACCCAAGAGGAACTTTCCATAAGCTTAAAAACCTCTGCCAGTAGAAGAAGGCTTTTATTTCCCCTTGCTCACCCAGCAGTGCTGTGCTGGCTCAATATGTTCTATTTGGAAATGACACAAACAAATACTATTGGGAGGAGAGAGAAGGAAGAACAGCTAACAGTCCCACTGACATGATGGCTGCCTGGCAGTGAAGATTAGAAGCAGGCAGAAACAAAGATAAGCAGGAGAGAACGACCAAATCCTACTTATTCCTGCCAATGACTAATTTACCAAACCCAAAGCTCTCTTTGTAGGCTAGCTGTGACTTCACCTCCCCCAGTGACAACTCTCCTTTGTGAACTGCAGTGGTGACCTTTTCCTGCAGGGCTCAGCAGCACTAATCCACCCTGTCAGCCATCCCAGGAGCCTCTTCTATCTTTAACCTTTGTACAAAAACCTTATGTATGGTAGGCAAAATTAGTAGCTGCTGTCAGAATCAAATCATTAAAGCCAAATGAGCTCATCGACATTGTTGTCACTACAATGAACAACCTAATCTCAACTGCTGTAAAAAATATTGATTAAAGAAAAGATTTTAAAGAAGTAGTTGCAGTTGTTTTCAAGAAATTGCCTGCAGAAAAAATGGAATCTGAAAACAGCATTCTAGAAAATTTATTTCATTTTGATCTAGGTTGAATTATTTTATCTAACTTCATTCTCACTGTTTTCTAATCAGTTTACTGTGAATTGCTCTAATTTAATTTGATATTCAGATATTTGATGGATGAGAACTTCTTTAACCATTTTTCTGCTACTACAGAGAATTTTTTTTCATGATCCTATTAATATTTCCATTAACTTAGTAATATATTAACAGAGCAATGAATATTAAAAATGTCTCCAGTGAGAACAATCACTGTGAAATAACATAATTCTCCTGTCTCTTTGTGGTTTATGTGCCAAAAAGAGTTTTGAAATTGCTAAATCTCATTTTGGTTTACCATTTTGTCTAACAAACTGTTTATTACAACCTGCTCTGGGGGTTAGCATTTAATAGGGAGACCACCTACAGCGTGCACATAGTTATATAACACCACCAAGTGAGTCAGGAAACTCCTCTCCTTGATTAGATAATGAGCTTATTCTGAGTTCTCATGTACCAAGTCTGGGAGGCCATCAGTGAGAGGTGGTATTAAAAGCTTCATAAAATGGCTTTTTCCTAAAATCTAAAGCAAATATGAGGGAGTAGCACTACAGAAAGCAGAAATATGCTTGGCATTTTCTCTTTCATCACATCACTGCTGTTTGTCAAATACAGCAGGCCTTCTTCTCATGTGAAGATTATGTAAATAACATACACTTGAATTTATTGCATAAAGCATCAGGATTGCTGAACAATGACTTCTTGATTCCCTGTGGGTCTTATTCCTGTTGCATGGTTCTGCATTTATTTTCTCAAATTAACTAATACCAACTTCCAGTCTTCCAGAATTCACTGAGTATCATTTTAAAGTGTTTCCCTGCTTTTCCTTTGAAAATGCTAGGATTCTTTTTGTCCAGATACATCAGATTATGAAGTTATCAAGGAATGCTTCTCTCTGTCATTGTTACAAAGTGCTAATTGTACCGTTATAATCAACCACTGCCTTGCAGAAAATCAATAAATACTTTATCAAAATGGACATAAACATTACTATCTGATTCAAGCCACTTCTTTAATGTACTATTAGTAAGATTATGAAATCTATTCCTTTTTTTTTTATTCCATTGTGATCATTATATTATTGACTCCTGGCTCTAACATTATTTTGCTTTGCTTTTTTACCTTTTATGCTCTGACTTCTTTTTGGATAGTGCTCTCACAGATATTCCTTGCAATTTCTTGCCTTCTAGCATTTATTGCTAATTTTTATTTTAGTATTTTCTGTTACTGAATTTGGACAAAACCTATATAAAAACCCAACCACTGAGAAGAGTCAGTTTAACAAGATGCTCCGGGCATAACATAAAATCTTCACTATGGGAAATAGAATATTCAAGTGAGAACAGCCAAATATAATTATTTAGCAACAGTGTTGAATTAGACTGCATGGTGAAACAAAAGGGCTTTCCAATCCAAATCTCTAATTTCACAGCCCTACTATCTCAGTACAAAATACCCTCAAATTTATCTTTTCATGAGTTTTTCCATCTATTTTAGGCATGCCATTTTAAGGAAGGATTCGGCTGAAAAGGAACAATGCCCAGCATAACTGACTCATTAAGGAATAACATTAGGTGATGTTTTTGACTGAATTTGAATAGTAGCTGTAATGCTAACTTTGTAGGAGTGGTTTCAGATGATGTTTACTAATGGTTACCATAAGATGTATTATGGTATCCTGTAGAAATAATACTCAAATATTTTAGTTGAATATGTTCCCTGCATACTGGAGCAACATGCAACTAAAATCTTGACCCCAGAATTTATGATTTCCATAGTGTTTAGGACATGAGAGGATGAGAAAACAACCAGCGTGAGCATAGAAGCATCAGTGGTGACCACATGCAAAAACTGAGCAAAGAAGCAGATGAAGGAGCCAGACAGAATTTGTTTGCCTAATCAATCATAAAATGAGAAGTAAGGATGTAAAGAGCAGATCTATCACAGTTAATGAAAAGAACACATTCTTACAGTTCAGAAAAAAAAAAAAAAGCACAGGTGGATACTTTTGAGGAAAAATGGGTACATGACTTTTGAAAACTTAACTCTGGAGGATTAAAAGGGTGATAGCCGGTCTGCAAAATCAGCAGACTTAGAACTTCAAATTTTAAGATAAGAATAGCTCCTTTTATTTTATTTCCCTGATTCAAAATAAGGAAAATACTCAGCATACTGTGATGTTTGGAGTACCAGGGAATGTTTGTACATGTAGATGAAAATATTAAATGCCATATGCTTCCTAAAACTGGCGATGGCAGAGTGATAATAGAATATTTCCTTCCTTTGTAATTGTAACAAAAGGAAAATATCAGCATATGCTGCTTGCTCATTTCTACTTCTGAAGTATACAGCAAGAGATAATGTAAATTTGGTCTAATATACAGCACTATGCTGTCAAGCAGAAATTGGTAAATAATTAGCAGACTCAGATAACACTGTCAGAGTAAATTTTTAATTATCTAGTTCATCAGACCAGAAGAGCCAAAACAGCTTCTGGAACTTAATGCATCTTTGCAAAATTCTTTGAGGAATAATTTTAGTCTATCTGCAATCACTTGGAGAACATATCTATAATCACTAGGAGAACATTTTCACTGCCTTTTTCTCTCCTTGGCTCATAGGGTCATTATTTATCTGTTACCTTCCTAAGACAAGCCTTATACTTTATCCTTCAAGAGTAAAAAACTTATCATGCTGTGTTATTGCTAACCACTTAAGGTCACTAACAAATAGGTTAGTTTTTAACAACTATCTGTTTTCAGGGTGATATTCAAAGTCAACCAGCTTTAGGCAAAGAGCCAGCACAGATGGTAACAGCAGGAAGAGGGAGCACAGCTTGTGAACACCACTTCATCCTCCATGGAGAACCTGATGCCTCACTGTACACGCACAGAGAGACACTGACTCATGGGTGTGTACCACGAGCACAAGCTCACACCACTTGGACAAGCACCTGCAGGCAGGACACACACAGGCATAGGTACACTGATAGAAATATAACGTGCCGATGGGTGGTTTGCAGTCATGGGTTTTCTGCAGAACAGAAAAGTAACATTTTGAGTTTGTTCAAATCTTGCGTGACTTAGGTATGAACATGGTAAAGAAAAAGTCACGATTTTGCCTTCTGAAAAGTTGCCTACAATGAAAAGCATACTCATTTCTTCAGTCGGTCTGGGGAAAAAGAAACAGCCCATGTAGATTTACTGTACTATGACAATTTAAAACCAGTAAGTGACATAGTATTAACCCAGGAACTTCAGACCTTTGCCCTGCTTACCTGTTCAATTATAGCTCACTATTTGGTTTGAGATTTTGGTGTTTATTTTACAAGGTAAAGCAATTAAATCCAGGCAGCTTAAAATAGAGGCTACTTAATCATGATTTAATAATTTCATCAATTCTGTTATGTGTTTGCTGTAAGTTTGGGCTGAAATACACCTATAAGTCTCCAATTTTCTATTAGGTGAAACAGGAAAAATTGGTTTTTGTAACGGCAAAGAGAACTCACGTTGTAGTAATTTTCCTAGCTTATCCTGTAATTCTTTTATTAGATTCTCTAATTATTAAAGTCCCAAAGCACCTGCACATAATACAAAGAGACTGGCTGAAACCCAGACCACACTCATCCTTTTCCAAAAATTCTACAAAACATGCTATTTTTCTTGAGAAAGCAAAGCATACTTTGCATTTAAATTATACAAATGGCAATATGCATACAAAATGGCTGATTGTTTCCATAGCTTAGTTGGAACTTAGCAATGTTTCATATTAAAAATTAAATAACTCTTAGGCTTAGAATTTGAATGACTAAGCCTATGACACAGCAAACTTCTGCTGAGAAGGTAATGGGACCTCAGGCTATCTGTGTTTATAGCACTAAATGTACCAGGATCACGGTCAGGGAGATAAGGCAAACTGCTTTAGTAAATCACTGCCCAACAGCAACCAATCACCCAGGATCTCACCCCAGCATCCTGAAGCTCTCTCATCTCCCATAAATGTCATCTTGAGTTAAAGCCAGAAAAGACAAAAGAAGCAGGGCTACTGCTTGGTTGTGCAAAAAACAACCCCAAGCTCAAAAGAAAACAAAATTTAAAATGCCTTTATCAGCTAAAAATATTGAGGAAGACATACCAGCAATATAGAACATCTCTTTTAGCCTATTAATTATTCCAGTTAGACTACTAAGCTTCAGAGGTGAGTCACTAACAAAGATGGAATGTGGCCATAAATGGCTTCACTATGTAGGGCAAAAAAGATCCCAACTAAAAAGCTTCACATTACAATGAAATACTTTCCCCACTTCCTACATTAATAGATGTAATATTCAAGTTGGAGTGCAGGCAAGCAAGTGACAGATGAAATAAAAATATAGCTGCAGACAGCAAAATATTTAAAGTCTGTTGCAATTAATTAAGTCTCTGCCAACTTTGGAAACTTTGTTTTCCCCCCTCGACTCACACTCCAGACTTCTTGGCTGTCATGTTTGTTACCACCCACTTTGCAAATCTAAAATAATTCTTTAAATGCTACACATCAACAGCAGTATGCCAAAGACTGTTTTCCAAACTGAATACTGACAACAGCCTTTTGCAGTTCTTTCTCATTCCTGACTACTGTTCCTCTTTCCCAAAGTCCAGCCAGTGTTTATCACTTAATTTTACTCTGATGTTAGAAGAGATTGAAAGATAAGATGGAAGAGGACAGAGGTACTGAAAACTGGTACACTGGGAAAAAAATGTGAGACAACAAAACCAATCTGGAGAACAAATGGTAATCATCTTCATAAATGTAACTGAACAGCAAAAGCAGGTTCTCATATTTACTGTAGAGACAGAAAGGAACAGAAAAAATAGTGACATTTCAAAATGGAACCATCAGTGACCTAAAATCTCACCATCAAAAACATTGTGGCAATAAATTTAAAAGAGAGGATCCCTATGGAAAGGCCTATAGCTAATTGCTGAGTAACTAATAGAATCAAGTACCTATTAAAATGGAGAATCATAGTCTATTTTGAATTGTAGTCTATCCTAGAAAGGTGCAACTAGAGGAAAGAGCTTGATATATTTTTCTTTGGTCAAACACACAAGCAAACCAAACCAAGAGATGCTGGGTATGAGTGTAAAACTAGCTGGAAATGTGAAAAACCCCAAAGAACACAACTACTGGAACACAGGAAAGCTGGTCAAACTTAAAAGATACCCCAGGAGGTGTAATGGAATTCAATACTGCTTCAAAAGGAAAAATGCAGGGAAAAAGAAATTACCAAAGTGAGTTAAAAATTCGAAGATTAAAAAAGTCCTTTCTTGTAAAAGAAAAATGGGGAGGAAACCAATTAGTAATATGGCTTCAGACAAGTCTTGCAGGCAAGAGATAACACCAGAGAAGAAGCATCGTAAAGTAATGCTACCCAAATGGGAATACAGAAGGCTTTTATAAAAATATCAGAAGAAAAAACTAGCACTAGGAAGAGAAACCCATTAAGAAGGGGATCTAACTTTAATTTAGCAGTGATTTGGAAATAACTGAGGTAGCTGCTTATTTTAAAAGATCCATCTCCAACAAGAAAAAATTAAAACTCTGCCAAAATCTTTTTCTTAAGAAATCCTTGCTTTACTAGTGACAACTTCAAAAAAAAATTCTGAGATATCTCTTGGAATTTACGGAAAAAATGCAGATGGAAGAGCTTCATAGAGAAACGTGAACATAATATGAGCTTTCAGGAAATGCATGAATGATTCTATACCTTCTTGTCCAAAATTTTTTTTCTCTGCCAAAACAAGTTCTATAACAACACAAAAATGAAAATATACCGGAAAACCAAAAATGTCTTTAACCACTGGAAAATTAAAGCAACCTGAGCATTAAAGTGAATTGATGTACAAAGACTGCAACTTATTACACACCACACCTTCTATTATGTATTTTTTCTTAAAAACTGTTGCTGCCATACATTTTTATAGAGCCTCTCATATTAGCTTGATGAGATCTTACTGTGATTAGAATAAGAAGCCAGCTGATTCCTAGGGCTTGCGCAAAGTCTTGATAGAACTGACACAGCCTTCATTACAAACTGGCAGCTAAAAATGTATCAAAGAACTTTGAAACTGTAGCACAAAGAAAAACTATCAGCAATTTTTTTGCCACTATAGTACATTACTATGAAGTACTATTGTGATAAAGGTCTTTTCATTCCTGACACAATAAGCAGTGATCTACCTGGAGTTAATACAGTTCTCCTCATGTACTCAGCTGCTGCAGGTTAAATCCCCTGTTCCATCCCAACTGCACACAGAATACATTGATGCCTCCAGGCCACGTCTGGATTTCCACAATCTGGGGATAACTGGCAATTAATGAAATGTTTTTTTGTAATTGAGAGCATCACAAAGGGTTCTTCTGCAATCACTTGGCTACTTGTAGCAACTGGCAAGTGCTGAGGCATGACATGAAGCTCCGGGAGCCACTGCTGAGCTCACAGGCCCCTCTGAACAGCCAGCAGCACTGCAGGGATGCTTAGGGCTCTCTCTGCACCTTCTAAAAGAAGTCAAAGCACCCATGCTGAAGCCAAACACAAAATACATCCTTGCCTTTTTTTTTTTTTAACCAACAGCCTATAAAATAATTTGAGAATGTCCCAGTTGAGTGGAATGATGATATTGCAGGATCTAATGTTGCTGGCACACTAAAGAGAGCAGAAGGGCAGCCCACAGGCACAGACACTGTGCTTGTCATGCTATCAACATTGTTGAGAACAGCAGTCTCCTCAGTACCCTTCTGATATCTTTTATGCACGGTTTCAACTCTCTTTAGAGGACCTTGAGGTGTTGGGAGATGTATGATAATTCTGCTTTGATACATAATTAGTAACACAGTTTGCATCCTTTTCATGATGAAGGCCCTTCCCTGCTGTCTCTCTGGAAGCTTCCTGCTCCTGGGTTAGCCAGCCAGCAGGTTAACTTTATGACTGCCCTTGTAACATAAACTCATCCTGAAGAGCTGCTAAGGAAAGCACTAAATCATTTTGGTGATGTGTAAAGAGTATTTAGAGTGTGCTAATAAAATCCTTTTTGGAAATCTCTGAATGACAAATGCAGTATTGCATGTAGGGTATGCACTGGAGAGGAAGTGTAGGAGCTGTTTCATCTTTTTCACTGAGACTGAGTAGTAAAATGTATAGCAAAAGTTAGGCTGTTTAAATACTTTAGAGACCCACAATATTCTCATCAGACTGTTCCACATCTTCTAAAGCCATAGCTGTTCAACATAATGGGGTTTATTTTCCTATCAGAAATAGAAAAAGACAGGGAAGAAGAGAAACATTCATGTCTAACTGAGTTTCCTTAAATAGATATGGCTTTCTATGACATGTACATTAATCCACAAATTTCTCTTGAGGAAATTCTCAAGGGTCAAATGAAAAGAGAAAGTAATTTGCTAAATCTACAGCTTAAGCATTCAGCTCTTCAATCTAATCATGTGCCATTCAGAAAGTCCTGACAACACATTTGGCATAATTTCTACATTACGGCACGCTTCTGCAGACAGTATTTTGGAAAAACATTCAAAGGTGAAATAGAAAACAATTAACTGGGAAAGATTCAATTGTTTAAAGTTCACTCAGGAGCATTTCTGTTTGCCTAAAAGATGAATAGTAAACATGTAAAGTTTTAACACTGTCCTCTGAAGATTTATTTTTATTTATAGCTTTTCAACCTCTGTAGGGCAAGCCATCCTGAAATTATTAGGTTATTTACAATTCTCTTTTTTTTTTTTTTTTTAATCAAAGGATTCTTATTTATTTTGCCTGAAGTTTCCTATTTTCTCTTTTTAGATGGTACTTATTTCTTGATAACCTGTCTCAGGTTTTCAAATAAAAATCCTATAAAACCAGATGTGAGATACTTAAGTTGGATTAGTCTTAGGATTTATTTCAAGCTTTTATCCCACCTTCTCCTTGCAAATACCAGGAACAAAACCCACAAAGCTGCTACTCAAATACAGAAAGGTGATTTTTCAGAAACTGGTAGCAGAAATAGGAGAATTTCCTTACAGCTTTAAGACAGCAAATACTACATTATTCAGTCCTCCCTTGTAGCAGAGTTGTGGCTAGTTAAAGGAAAGGAGCACTTGTCAAGGAAATAGCTATGGTTACCTCAATAAGCATTAGTCAAACCCACTGCAGACTGAGGACCAAAATTACATGTGGCATTGCTGACCAGCTACCTTCAGTATTTATTGCCTTTGTGCTGATTTGGACCAAATAGCTGCAGTAAGTCCAAGAATCTGACAAAACATCACCAAGGCAGCAATCCAAAATTAATAAACTATCTATCATCAATTTTCTGTGATGCAGGCTGTTCTTACTGCCCACACTGGAAAGCTGCAGAAATTGATTCAGAGCTATTGGGGCTCACTTACCACTACTCTACAATTCAGTGACTTGCTGGAATGACACACACACAAGCGTGGTCCTCTTAAAGTTTCCAACATTTCCAGTCCAACAGATGCATTTCAAAAGAAAATAAGTGGATATTTTTATTGAAAATAAGCTGTTTAGGGAAAGATTTCAAAATTTTTCTGGAAGGCTCTAAATTATTGTTGTCAACACCTATTATTTTTAATACACAAAATTATTTTTCCTACATGATGTTGCATTGAGTTCATCCACTTGATATCAATCCATTTCCCAAGAGTATGGCTGGTATCATTAATTTAAATGATGAAAAAGAAAGATGTACTAAAGAAGGAATCATAAATTCCTTTCTGTTCTGAAAAAAGGAAAAAGATTTGTAAAATAGAGCAATTCGATTATTTACTATGCATCAGAATATTTAGGTTGTAAGTGGCACACTGAGTCAACTCTTTTCATGAAGGGGAATGAAAGGGAATCAAAGAGGAAAAAGAATAATTTTCAGCTTTAAGAAACCATGCTGATTTCTCTTTCAATAACTTTGATGTATAGAGAAAGACTCCATTTTAGGAAAATCATTCAAAAAACCTTTGAAAGATAACTCCTTCCACTAAGGAACTATCCCTGGGTGACAGGCTGTCACTGCAATGCTCTATTAGAATTTATTTTATTTAAAATTAAAAGAAAAAAAAAAGGTTTTTTTTTTTAATTTTTCAAAACAGTTATATTTTATCTTAATATGACCCAAAAGCTAGATGTCTAGCAATGTTCCTAGTACAGGCAACAGAGATAAGGGCTTTCAGAGGTGGTGGGTCATGAAACATGAAGATTATACACCTCTGCTGATCTCTGGCTTCTCAGAAATCATTACATGTCCTCCAGTCACCCCAGACACAGACCACTTATTGAATTTTGCTACTTTAGTATTTAAATCAGTAAATAAATATCTTAGAGAAAGATCTGGGCTTTATTTAAAAAAATGAGGTACCTTTATTCTTCATATCTTGTTCCTAAAGTTCACAATGCTATTAAAATTGTGTGTGCATTTCCAGTTTGAATCAAAAAAATCTCAGCTTTTATGTCCTGGCTATCAGTATGAATCTGTTCACCGATAAACTCTCCAAAGGTATGCCATACATAACTTAGTGTTTCATGACTCTGTAGTTTCTTTTCCAGAAACGAGTTGAAATCCTATCCACTTGAAATATCCTAATTTCACTTTTAAATCAGTGTACCTAGCATCTGATCAAAAACTGTTGAGTATTTTAACATAAGAGACACTAACTTATATCAATAAGATTTGTTTCTAGATAAAGGACTTTGAGGAATGACAAACACGTATTTTAACAGTTATTGTACTTCCCAGGGCTATGCAATTATTTCCAACACTACACATGTATTTAAACTGCAGTAAAGCAATTTTTGCTTTTATGAATTTACATTCAGAGTAGTTGATATGGTTAACAGCCATTTTACATTCTATTCTGCAGTATGAAATATACTAGAGTGCAATGCATTCTGATAAAAGGGAAAATTTAGCACATCAGAAATTAAAGCTAATGCACATAGGTAAGAGATTAAATTGTTTATTAAGGTAAATTTAATTAGGTAAATCTGGTTTTAAAATCACCTTCAAATAACGTTTTTGGATTATTTTAGATTATTTAGTCCACTAAGCAGGTTTGAATTATGAGTATATTATATCCTTTTGCAAAAAAACTTCTGTAGAATTCATTGAGGGTTCCACTCTAAATTTACACATCTGATCCTGCTTAAATTGTTATGACAATCTTCTGTTTACAAAGGAAATCTTTGAAGATTTAATATTTTAACAATTAGATACAGATGAGATTAGTGCTGTAACATCAAAAGAAAACAAACTCCTAGCATATTGCTGCACCAAACATTTCCCTGTGTGGAGCTGAGGTTGTCCCAAGGGGCTCAGGAGGGGCAGGAAGCTTCCACAACAGTACTTGGAGAACAGATTGAGGAGGGAGGCTTGTCTTTTTCTCTCTCCATCAAAAGAAGACTCAGAGGTGACATCATTAAGATTTATAAGTAAAATGTTGATATAAGCAAATGGAGGGATTTTTTTCTCCAAAAGGGAGGTTAGCACATGGTGTGCTCTGCAGAAGGCAGCCTGCAGCACAGGGTGTTCTACGCACTGGCTGGCAGGTTGTCAGCCACGTGGTATTCTTCCCAGCTTTCCCTTCATCCTCTCTCCCTTTGAACTCACTCTTTAGCCAGACTACAGTGTTCAAAGTCTATTTCTCTATCAAGGAAAATAAAAGGCTCCCATGTTTTTTAACCTGCACAGCTTTAGAGACATCCTTCTTTTCATTTTATTTAATCATAGATAACCAGTTTCCATCTGGATTCCAGCTATCTTTAACCACTAATGATAAGGTTATCTTGCAATGCCATTTCAGTTCCAAAATGTATTGAACATCACTGCTTTCCTGGAGGCCCGGGACAGAGTAGCACTGTTTTGCTCCAAGAGCAGCACATAGCAAAGAGTCAAAACCTTTCAATTTTCCTCTTGTGCACCATAAGCAGCCTTACAGCCTGAGCAGCAAAGTGCACTCACACTTTAGATGTTTAATTTAACTTAAATTCATTCTTCATGTCACTTAACAATTTTTTTCATCTGTTAACTAGGAGAAAGTGCAGATGTACAAAACAACAGTACATTTAACCCCTTTCTTATGACATCTCATGAGTGTAAAAAGCCCATCCTGATAGGGCTCTCCATTTTTATCTATTTCTCATTGTTCTAGAGGTCTGCCGAAGTTGCCGAATTCATATTTTATTTGAAGTAAACTTATACCTTATGAATCCAAGGCAAAGAATTTTTATAGTGTTACAAATTAACTGTTTTCCATGAAAGGGTTAATTGGAATGTTCTTATAATTCATATGTTTTTTGACAAGCAGGCAATACCTCAGTCTGGAATGCAACTATTATAAAAGCAGTTCTTTAAAAAATGACTAACCAAGAAAGAAGTATCTCTCAGGCAATTTGAAACAAAAGGCAGCTTAGCAATCATGAGCTTCTTTATCTCCAGTAATAAATCATCAAAATGTGTATTTTTATATCCAGTTTTATGAGGCTTCTGTCTAAAATACTATGTGCTTGGTAATGTTAGAACTGTAATATCAATTGCAGCTATTCTTTTACAAATTTCAATATGATTTTTTTTTAAATAGCCATGCAGGAGAATAAAATGACAATATTTGTTTCCTCCAGCCATCAAATTAATCAAAACATTTTAAAGAAATTAATTTGTTTCTTGACTCCAGGACTCAAGTAGGTATCACATGGGAGATTCAAGTTCTTGAATTTTATATTTGAGCCTGGGGTATTTTAGTTAATGGTTTAAATCATAGTACCCATGCTTTATTCTAACACAAAGAGGCAGTGCAGTAGTCTTTGCTGGTAACAATGAAGTACAATGGTGGACCAAAATGTCGCTGCTGCTGAAACTGTAAGCTGAGTCTTGGAAAGCTTTTATTAAATAGACTGATACTCTCTTCAGAAGTAGACTGCAATCAAAATAAACCATCTACACTTTGCCTGAAGTCAAGAATTAGAAATCTGTTAATAAAATATAAAGCCCTGCCTCACTTCAAATACCTTTTAAATATTAAGTCAATTTTTGAAATAAGCAGAAATGCCAACAGACTGCATGTCATTAATACCCAGCTCCACACCATCCACTTTTCAAAAGTACATTTATGAGAATATTATACATGTCATCTGTAAAGAGCCAGCCTTTGGTTCAATAAACCTGCAGCAAACCATATGCTCAGCTCATTTAGCATGGCATGCGAATGTACTTGTATTCCTGCAAAAATTTAAATACTTATTTCTAATAATTCTTTTAAATCTAAACTGAGAAAGAGTTGTCCCTCTTTCTTCCACTTAGTAAAAATTTCAAAAAGAGAAAACTTAATTTGTCATTTGCAGCCTGGTCTTGTTTTACGGTAAACATCTGCCATTCACATTTGCCTTTTCTGAGTGTGATTTTCTAATGTAAGCTGGGTGCAAAAAAATTGTGTCTGCAGTCATGATGTTGCAGGATCATGACAGTTTAATATGCTAATGACAGCATGCTAACAATGCAGTTTGTTTATGTCACTGATATTAATATAGTATCTGAACCTAAAACCACACAGCTGGTAAATGCTTCCATGTTTTGGTTTATGGTTCTATGGGCAATTACAGTAGATGTTTAAAGCGAGTAAGGAAGGGTGAACTTCACAAAATTAGATCAAAGTCCAGTTGCTTTGCCTATTTTATGTTGCTCAAATCCTGACTTTTGAAAGCATGACCAGAAACAAATCATACTAATTCAAATAACATTCTTTCTAAATTAATAATGCTGTACAAAATTGTATTACTGAAAAATTTATTTCTCATTATGCTTTCGAAAATAAGGAATTCATCCTCAAAGAATTCTAAATACTTAACATAATGAGCCAAAACTCCAGGAGTGCTCCTTTTGACACAATTATTCATCCCTTCATGCATGAATACACACATATTTATGCTTTAGGTACTTAAATTTAGCATCCATACTTTGCAGAAACAATAAAAGCCAAGATACACACTGATAGATACTTCTAACTAGTAACTTTCTTGATAGCCTAGCAGATGCCAAGATAAGGAAAGATTTACACCAAAGACTAAGAAAATGCAGGATCATTTGAGAGTAATAAAAAAGTAAATGGTGGGAAATGTTAACAGCAACAGCTGTGAAAAGAAATTAGAGAAGATTAAAAGTAGAGAAGAGAACAATAATAATAAAAACTCTTTAAAATTTAAATTGCTTCACAACAGAGATTCTATAATTATGGCTTCTATAGGTATTTGAACAGTAACTGCAAACACTGTGAAGTATAGATACTTAAATTTTTCCAACATCCTAAGAACTTACTAATACTATAAAATCACAACTAAGAAAATGATAGCAGATCGCAGAACTATATGAACCATGCTGACTTTAAGACCTACAATGACTTTTTTAGATTGTGAACAGAGTAAGTCACAGGCATACTGAGTGGTGAAAGCAGATGCAAAGATATTGTAAGCCTCCCTGCACAGTAAAGTTTTACAGCAAAACTCAGTTTTGCCCAAGAAAGCCTCAGACAGCAAGAAGAAGGCATATCTGTTTCTGTGTTTTATTATTTATTATTTCATATCTGTGGGATGGATATTTGTATTTATTGCCATAGACACAGGTACCCAGTGTTGGAGAGACCTGGAATGTTGGCAAAGGAAAGGGTAGATAGCTGAACGTGTGCACACAGTGCATAGCTCAATACTGTGGCATATACATTTCCTTTGTCCATGGTAAATCCTGCTTAGCAAACAGAAGCAGCGAACTGAACTGGTAATAGCTGCAACTTGGCAGAAAAATGGTCACATCAATACCAAACTGCAGAGACACACAGCAGAAAACACAGTATTAGTACAGTGATGAAACAAACATCACACAGATTCATGTGGATAGAAAGGCAAAAAATAAAGTATGCCCCTCCATTTAGCAACATCCCAACGGGGTAAATTCCAAATGACAGCAGAAATTTCAATGTGCTTCTAGAACTGTATAGTATGAGAACTGTATAGTATGAGAACCGAACATGTATTTTGTTTGGATTTCAAGTAACTGTTCACGATGTCTCAGCCTTTTCTGATACAACCAACCCTATGAAGCAGAGCTCCCAGTTCAATGTGTATTAAACTCTAGAAAAGTTCCTTTTTCAAACTCACAGTATTCCAACTCAAGGCTCATCTACTCAGACAAACACCAGAAGACTTATAGTCATTCATGCAGGAAGTTAGCTAATAAACTACAGGCAAAATCTGGAATTATTTTATTATAATTAATAATGTATTATGGTGATTATGGTTTGGCTGAGAACAATCAGGCCAGCCTGAGCTAGTCTGAGATAAGTGCCAAATCTTCTGCATATGTGGCAGATGGTGGAAGCATTTGGGAGATTCCTTATGCATAAGAACTCTATTATGGGGGCTCAGATTCAATGCAACAGCAAAGTAGCTGAAGTGGGTCATGATAGAAGCACACTAAGCAGCATAAACTTTAAAGCTTTGGGTTTCATCCAAAAGAAAGGTGAAAGAGCAAGAATACTGCATTCAAGGAATGTGAGGGGAAAGTAGTTGTACAACCTATGTTGAGTCAAGAAGGCGAAGAAAGCTGTGGCTCATGACACACTGCACTAAGTTCTGCATGTAGAGGGAGTGGAAGGACAATGTTTGAACTCAGTGTAGCTATATCCCCTTTTAATAGGGCTTGCTTTAAACTTCCTTAACAGTTTTCATGAACATTACAGGGTGGTTTGGAAACATTACAACATACATTGCAACAAACCTTATTCTTCCGAAGAATATAATTCATTCTCTGTGCTTATATCTAATCTCTTTTGGCTCATCTTACTTTGAAAAAGGCTTTGAAATCCAAGAATGTTCCTCAAATACTCCCTCTACAAGTCCCAGAAGGCAAATGCCACAGTACAGAGGAAGTAGACAGGACAATAAATGAAATGTAATAAAATACCACTGAGAACTCTCTTAGCTATATCCCATGTTATACCCGATAAAGAAAATCCATCTTCCTCTCTGATTAATTTCTTATGGTAACTGATACAAGGTAAATTGGAAGGAATAGGCATTTATTAAAAAAAAAAACAAAACCAAAACCAACCAAACACCCAAAAACAAACACAAAAAGCCACCACTTAATGAAACACTGTTGACATCTGATGCTGCCAGTGTCCTTTCAGCCTTTACAATTCCTTCACCAGAATAAGCAATCTGCCTGTACTACTTTCTGCACCAATGTGCTTTATGCAAGCAGCATTAAGCCTTGGCTTATGTTGACATGGTGAATTTAACTTTTATGAAGTTAAAAGAGCAATTCAATGGGGATGAGCTCGCTCACGCTAGGTTTCCAACATGGAGATCCTTCAATCCTTTGCTTTTTGCAAAGAAGTGGAAATACAGGTGTTCTCTGTAACAATTTAGTGTCATCACACTGGGAACCTTCCTGTCTTTTTACACGATCCAGGAAATGAGAATCAGTCTGAAAGTGTAAATTTACCAGAAACGGCATTACCCTCAGAGATATCAGCCCGCATCTCTAAAGAATATTGTACTGCCAGCTCACAAAGAGAAAAAGTTTTAAAATATAAGCAGAAGATATAACTTAGGTTGTCAGAAAAAAACCCAGGTTGAGTTTTCATAAACATGGGATTGCTGTCAGCAAAAGCTGCTGCCTCTAGTAATGGGCAAAATACCAAAATTTCTCTCTTTGCTTGCTAATGTAAATCAGATATTTGCAGCATATAATTTATTTTCTGCCCAAAAAAAGATGCCAGCAGAGTCCTTTAGAACAGAATGGCAAGGGCAGATCATGCCAATTATGAAAAAGGCTTATAGTAATGATACCACAGAGAAAATGCATGTATCCTTCACATATCCACTGGGATGACAGTGAGGAAAATAATCCTCTTTCACAGAAGTCCATCATCCCAGTGGCAAGGCATACCTTGAAGCCATGACACAAACCCTGCTATTTTTTGTTCAGAGTAGACAAAAAATGATGCAAAAGGCTATGTGAGAACAAATGAAATCTTAGGTACTGACACTGTTGTGAATGAATGAAGCTTACCCTACTGAAGTCTCAGCAATCTCTATTGCTTTTTTCCCCTGATTTCACATCATAAATGTGGCACACATTCTTGAAGATCATCATAAACAATTTTTTTCTACCCACCACAGGTTTTTTTGCAACCAGTTTTGGTGAGCATGTGTTTTATTATCGTCAGATCTCATAAAATTATTTACATTTTACACTTAAACAACTTTTGTTTTTCAAGGAATAACATGCACTTATATGTAAAAAACCTCCCTCCTATGTCCATGAAGAATGATTAAGTTTGTAAAAGTAATGTATTGAAAGGTCAGGGAATGCCAGAATGTGTCTGAATAGCCATAACTTAAATGCCTTATGCCTATGCATTATGACAAACTATTAAATTAAATATTAACATAGTATGTTCCATGAAGCCTCATTTAGAGGGTCTAGAAGAACATAGGAATCCAGCTTTCTTTCTTTGTGTAAGGGAAAGCAGTCATTACTTGAAGTTCTACTTCACATTTGTAGCTTATAGACTCTGCAAAATACGTATGAACACACACACTGCACAGAACAACAAATACCTACATTAAGACAAATGAGCCTCCAGTGTTTGAGTGGCATCTAGAACTTGAGGGATACTAAGAAAAAGTAAAAAATCCCTTATTTTGGTTCTTCCCCCGCCCCCCTTCCCCCCAGGGGAAAACTGTGGCGTGGTTTGAAACCTGGGTGTGAATATTGCATGGTGGGAAGAGCTCTAATAACTTCACTCCCAAGAGAAAAATGAGAGACATACAAAAACGTGGGCACTAGTGACATTCTCTAATTACATGACTGCCAGCCTCTATATTTTCCACCCTCTCTCTCACTTTGAGCATAAGGTTCCTGTTCTCACATACAGGGCTCCACAAAAGTCCCTCCTGCCCACATCTCATTTCTTCCTTCTGTTACTGCGTGAGTTCTATCCAAATTATTTTCTTACACGCCTACTGCACACTTTCTCTGGTCTTTGCATCATGTCAATGCTTGCATTTCAAAGAACCTATCCGTGTTCATTTGAATTTCTATCTAAAATAGGGTTTTTCTGCAAGGTCAAAAAATGCTCTGATGTCAGCTAAAGCAACCATCTTTTTTAAGTAACTGGTTTCCTAGATGAAAATTATGTCCATGATCCTGATGCATTGCTCACACTGTTTGACCAATTCAGACTATTCCTGACTTACATCACAGGCATATTTTCATCAGAAAAAGTGAAAAGTAAAAATTATATCATACCTAGGTAAATATCCTAGAACTTCTTCAACTAATATGCCAGGTTTATAAAACCAGAACCACTCCATGAGCCTTTTCCCCCTTTGCCCCCTTTGTGATGGAATACTTTGGGGTTTTTTTCTAAAAGAAACTTTATTTTAAAACAAGGGCATTCAAATAGACCCCATAACATTTTAGACTGCCAAATTTCACAGCTGTTCCTTATCTCTATGATGGTCAGACCAAAACCTCAGAACTGACAACTCCAAGTTCTGCAAAAGCTGGGTTATGAATTTTTATTTCTCAGATGTGGATACAAGCCACCAACATGAATCTACTTTAAGCTTAAGGAACAGGAACAGACATACTAGTGGGAGCGTGTTTTTTATGCTGAAACTCATATATAAGGGCAGGTTGGACTTTGTTTTTTCACACTGTACAAACAATGGGATAGAACCCCAATTCTCACTTCTCACTACTTGCCGGTATTGCCTTCTTCTGATACTTGCAAAGGTCAAAACAAGATGGACAATACCATTGTTCTAGCTCCAGCCAAATCCAAATGTATGTTTTGAACCATGTCACCAGGCACATGCAAGCTGTTTGCTGCCTAGAGACTATGTGAATTTTCCCTTTGCTCATCAACTGATAAGGCAACCTGTAAAAATCATGTCCCATTTCAGTAGTTTAAGATTGCAAATAAGGTATGGACTTCTTAATATTTTCTCTTACATCTACAACAAAAAAATCTTCCTGAGTCTCGTTCCCATTTGAGAAATTTGCTTTTTCCCCCCACTCATTGTGGTATTTGCTATTTTGGATGCTCAGAAAACTCACAGCCTCAGAAGCTTGCTTCCTATTCCTTATATGATATTTTAGCAAGTATGAAGGATGCAAAATATTTATAGAGCTCAGACAGGTTTTTACTTAGCAAAGCACTGTTACCTGTCAGCATCCACAGTCACGTCATGAACCCCTCTCTGGATGACGTCTCGAGAGGCAGCAAGGTCTGGTATTCGGTTCAGACTTCTTGTATATAGGTTGAGTCCTCCATCTGTCATGTACCTGAAAATAAATTTGTGGTCAATCAGTGGGAAATGCAGCCATCTGGCAACATGTTTCACTTTAAAGTTAATAGTCTGTGAAATTCAAATGTTTAAGGTACAGGTTGTCTTATTAGATGGTAGACTTATACCAAATATTCCTACTTCATGTGCCTGGCACAGGGAGATTGGGTATCTGCCTGTTTTCTGGGATCATTTGCCTTTTTCTGTCATGGCTTACAGGCCAACCGCTTTTACTGAAATATTTTTAGACTGAAGCCCTCAAGTATGTTCAAAAGCACATTTTAAATACTGTGGTTTTGCCAAAAAATAGTACCAGGTGCAAGAAGAAACCACTCCAGCTGAAAAAAAAAATTAGTTGCATTTATCCAAATGGGAACAGAGATTAGGAACTCAAATTCACAGTCCCTTTGGGATGCAATTATTTGGACATGAAAGAGATATTCACTGAAGACCTTACAGTGATAATTAAGAATATTTTTATTGTGTGTTCCTTTTACTTGATTCTCCCCACATTCTAATTCATGTCTAATGAATGAAACAGTGAGTATAGTGCTGTTTACTCACTAGAGACCCACTAAAAGTTTATGAATTAAAAGTACCAGCAATAATTTCTGGAATGACCTACAGTTTGGTTGTCTTGGCCCTTATAATGGAGCAGCATCACCAGTCTGTCTTATCTACAGGACCTCTCCATTATGTTCCCAAAGGACCTTTTGTTAAACTGTCCTCCCTCTTAGGCTCTTGTTCTTTCTGTGTCCCTTTTGTATTTTCTGATAACTTTAATTTACCAACAAAGTTAGCATAAATTTATTTTTGAAGGACCATGCACATGTATGGCACTGAACATAGAAGCACACATATTCAGAAAAAAAATTCTGTACCTCACTGAACCTACTCAAAATAAAGTACAGACTCACTGAAATAGGTGTAGTCCCAATGTTAGGCTGATGGATAAAATGATCTCCCAGAGTTTACTCATGATTCAATCTTTAACACAAGCTCTCCTTGAGCCATGAAATGGCACCACATAAACACACCTTTCAGTCTAAGCAAGTGTGCAGGAACACAAACATTCAACTTTAGTAATTACACAGAATCCCAGGCACAAACCGAGGCATGCACACACACTGCTACTACTCCAGCTGTTCTGTTGACCCTCCCCCGTGGTTCCTTCTGGGTGCAGATTTAATTGAAATCATCTGTGACAGAGACCTGAGGGCCAGCAGCCTGGGAACACCTGCCTCTGCCTCCATCCACATGGCTGGGGGTGGCTGAACAGGTGCAGGCCTTGAGAGCAAAGCTGCAGTAGTGGAGCCCTGTGTGGTAGCTCCAGTCTGAGAAAGCATCGTGTCCCGGGTGGCAATCGGGGTGAAGGCAGCCTCAAGTGCATTAAAACACAAAGGGTTCCTTTGATGATTTTCAACAAAACTCTGAGGTGCTTAAAGCATGGGTGAGATTAGGCCAGTAGCTGGGCAAAGGGTTTCTGAAGCCTTGGTATCTGGAGTTTGGAGAAGGTAACTACACGTTTGTTTGCAAAGGTAAATTCACAGTCACATTTACATATTATATTCATCTTTAATAAAAGACAAAATTCAGACTTTTTTGACAGATTATTTAGCTGGCTGTGAATTATCCAGTAGATTCCACAGCTCTAGAATTGCATATTAAATTTAGCTGTGGCTTGAATGCAATCCAGACTAAATGATTTTTTTTTTCCTGTATAAGTAAGGATAGACTTGCCAAGTGCAACAGGCCTTCCTCGCACTAATTTCTAATTACTGCTGCATTATTTTCCCCAAGTGTTTAAAGTAATTAAACTGATAATGGAAGAGGCATAGAGGAGATAAGACTTTACATGCCTCAGTGAATCCTGAAATTTTAGAGCTTATCAACTTGTTTTTAACATTTACTGCACCTAAAAATGTTAACTGAGCACAGAGCAACTTACTATCTATTGAGTTATCCTTATTACAGATGCAAAGAAAAGTCACATAAGATGACTATATTCACCCTTTTATGTGATAAGCTAATTAATACAACTCATGAGGCACTGCAAAGGATTCCCATTTTTAAAATTTGAATAAAACCATGCATCTGTCAAAGCATTAATATTTCCTTTATGATAAGAGGTCCTCAGACATTAAAGCATCATATTTTCCATATGTATTTTCTCTTTTCTAGCACATATAAATATGGCATCCTACTTGACAGTCATTAATGATGTGTTGTGGACAATGTTGTCAGCAGTGCCGTATACACAGATCACTGAAAAAGTAGACCAGGGAGATACAGGAATATGCTTTCTTTAAAATGATGCTTTTTCTAGAGATGATGCTTAAGATGAGACACTACTCTAGAGGGAGCTTTAATCACAGACTTAGATTTCCCTTTAGGAATGTATCATACTCAATTTCAACCCCCACTATTCTCTAATCATAGCTATGCTTCAAACTAAGAGATTAGATTGACAGCAAGAATTCTAAAATTATAGAGTGAAGCAGTGTGGTGTGACATGACCAGGTACTCCATGGAACTTCTATTTAACATAATGTTACATCAGTCAGCAAGCAGCCTTGAGGCGCCAAAAGCCGCAGTGAATAGTAATTTAAGTATGAGTAAAACTGTAACATGGCTGTTCTTTTTAAATGATGTTCTAGGAGGTCTAACACACACAGGACTGAAGTGACTTGTGTTCCTAGATTGATATAAGAATTGTTGAATTTGAAACACAGGGAATGCAGCACCTCAAATTGCAGTACCCCAACTGACTGAGCAAACAAAAATAAAAATTGTGATTCTTCCTCCTGGATACACTAAAAGAGTAACTGGTCTAGTCTTTAATGAAAAGATACTGCTGCTGCTTAAGTGATATGCACAGCTGAAAACCTACAATAAAGGCCCATTACAGTGACTATGCTAGACAATACTGAAAGTGGAAACAGAAAGTCAGTGCTGCCAACAACTGCTTTTCATCAGCTGCATCCAATGTCATACATACCATCTCAAACAAAACATAAAAATACCAAAAGAAGACTTACCCCAGGGAAAGCAATGCAAACTGACGGCTCACAGGACAACTAGAATTTTCCAGTAAGTAATATTGGAACTCAAAGTTCACAGCAACATAATTTTGATGTTGAAGGAGAAGAACAGAATTTGAAGGCAGCTGAGAGTATCACTGGCAGATTAGAGGTTTATTTTTTTTATATGTATATTTAAATTTTCCAACTATAATGCAACTTCTGCTTGTGTGCCAAAATTTTTAGAAAAATCCTTCTACTCCTACCAATCATGCATTAGTTCATATGGGGAAAAAGTGCTGCTTACCCACTGTTGATGTCATCAGTCCTCAGGCTTTTCCCAAGAATGTCTCCATCACTCATGTAGCCACCAACGTCAGCTTCAGAGGATATGTCCAAATCAGCAGTTCCCTTCTCACTCATGTCAATCTGAGCGATGTTTCCAAGGCGAGAGACAGCAGCTCGGCGGAGTGGGGTGGTGTACATGAACCGAGAAGGGTCTGTGTGGATGAAGCGGCCGGCGCTGCTGCGAGGATACCCAGCACCCAAGGATGGAGCATCTCCTGCCTGCAGCCGAGGGCTGGCCTGCCCCAGCCTCCAAGTCACAGCGGTCGATCGGCTGGATAAGCTTGGTATGCTTCTCCCATTCACCTCAGTTGTCACAGTGCTGTCAAAAGTTGTCTCCAATGTGCTGCCAAACAGAATGGAGAAGTCAGTGAACTGTGCTTTCTATGTTCCTGAGAAATCAAGAAGGGCGAAGGCTGGAGGAAAGAATATTTGTTTTTAAAAATTCTCTGTGTGTATGTGCTTCCACCATATGCACACATATGCTTGTATATGCCCTCAGTACTGAGGCCAGTCCTGTTTAGTATCTTTACAAATGACCTGGATGAGGGATTGAGTGCCCCCTCAGTTACTTTGCTGATGACAGAAAGTTGGGCAAGAGTGTTCATCTGCTGTAGGGCAGGAAGGCTCTGCAGAGGGGTCTGGACAGGCTGGATCAATAGGCTGAGGCCACTTGTGTGAGATTCCACAAGGCCAAGAACTAGGTCCCACACTTGGGTTCCAAAATCCCTATGCAGTGCTAAAGGCTGGGGACAGAGTGGCTGGAAAGCAGCCCAGCAAAAAAAGAACTTGGGGTGCTGGTGACAGTGGCAGAACATAAGCCAGTGTGTGGCCAGGTGGCCAAGAAAGCCAATGGCATCCTGGCCTGAATCAGTAATAGTGTGGCCAGCAGGAGCAGGGAAATTGTTACCCTCTCTACTCGGCGCTGGTGAGGACACAGCTCAAATCCTGTGTCCGGTTCTGGGCTCCTCAGTACAAGAAAGACATTGAGGAGCTGGAACGTGTCCAGAGAAGGGCAGTGGAGGTGGTGAAGAGTCTGGAGCACAAGTCTGATGAGGAGTGGCTGAGGGAGTGGCCTGGAGAAAAGGAGACTCAGGGGAGACCTTACCACTCTCTACAGCTGCGTGAAAGGAGGTTGCAGTCAGATGGGGATTGGCATCTTCCCCTAGATAACAAGTAACAGGACAAGAGGACATGGCCTCAAGTTGTAACAGAGGAGGTTTATAGTAGATAAGAGGAAAAGTTTCTTCATGGATAGGGTGGCCAAGCACTGGAACAGGCTGCCCAGGGAAGAGGTGGAGTCACCATTACTGGGAGTATCTACAGGATTTGTAGCTGCAGCACTTTGGGCCAGGGTTTATTGGTGGACTTGGCAGTGCTGGGCTAATGGTGGGACCTGGTGATCTTATAGGTCTTTTCCAAACGAAACAATTTAATGGTTCCATGATTCTATAACCTCTGCTTGTGGGAATGATGCCAAACACCTGGTATCTTAACCAAGATTAGGACAAGACAGTATTGACTCTAGAGGTTTTACTAATCTGTGTATGTGATTAAAGGCGCTGTGGTAAAACTATTTTGGTGAAAAACCCACTATATGAGTGTGTGACTGAACATAATCACATGCATGGAATGCTTGAGACATGTTTTGTGTGTTACAAAATTAGCAGACACCCTAGGGACCAATCAGAAGACGGTGGTTTGTCTGTAACAAAATTAAAAGGGAAGGAGAGGAAGAAAACACCTGGAGAGCTCAAAACTGTAACACTACACCAATGTGTCTTTTCCTCATTGCTGACATATTTATTTTTTACATTTAGATTTTTCCTAGCAGCTGATCTCATCCCCAATATCTACTTATAAAATTACCTAAAATAAATTTTATCAGCTTCTAAATAAATGTGTATGAAACAATAACTGTCTTTACAAATGATTGTATACGGCATTTTGACAATACAGTATATTAAAGTCACATGTAAGGTTCTAAGGTAGTTTAGTGTCATAGCTAATTTTCCCTTGCAAGTCTCTCATTCATTCAGCAACTAGTAATACTCTCCCATGGTCCATATTTTTAGCAGTCTACACAAAACAAGTATACCTGTGGCTTATCTGGGTCCCTCTAAGGCTGGACATGGTTTCTTCCAAATTCTGTCTCAGGTCTGCAATGTTCTTGACCGTTCTCATTCTTCTTGTTTCAGGGTCTTCCCCTGAAAGAAAGCAGTAAAACCAGCAGACACTTTAGCATGTGAGTTTATAAGGTTGAATAAAGTGCACACATGTATGCAGCTGAGAATGCACACATATGATTGTAAATATCTTTTAATATATTAAAAAATAAAACTTCATCCTTTCATTGATAAAACACATATAAGCTCATAAATAACATGTGGTATGTAAAAAAAACCCACCAAAGTACTCCTGTTAAGGCAGGCCCAAACCTATTAATGAAACTCTGATTTACAGGGTTGGGATTTTTATCCTCTGTAATCAAGGCATGATGCAGCCCCAGACCACTTGGTACATTATAAAGTCCCTTTTTAGTCCTTGACATTTTACATAACTCAGTAGGAAAAAAAGCCACAGTAAATCTGTGATCTGTCATCCCAGAAAAAACTGGGATGACTCTTAGAACAACTCTTCAGTATTCACTTAACATTAACACAGGCGATTTCAAAGTACTTCTTAAGTAAGGCACTTAATAAAGCATCTTTCCTAGACTGTAATGCTTTTCTGAAGAGGGACATTATTCTTCATATGGGATAAAATAAAATATGCTTCCTGGGATACAAATCTGAACACTCTAAGCACACACATCATTTATACAATTAGACTTCAGGATCCATTGTGAAAAGCTAGTCTCATATCTCAGATAATGAAACTTTCAGAACTTCACCTGGAACATTCAGAACAATGTTTACTTCACACAATTAAAAACAAATTTAAAAAATAAGTTATATATGATATGTTACAAAAAAGAAACATCATAAACCTCAAAGAAGCCTCCAGTGGTCATACACAAAAAAACATAAATGCAGGTTTTCTAAGAAATTCATAGATCAAGGAAGTTTAATTCTTTTTACTTTTGAACAAGAGAATTTCAAAAGAAATTTTATGACAAAAAATCTCTGATTTTTTTCAAGGTTAGTGTTCTACTTCTGATCTTATCCTGTATCTGTTGCTTATAAGAAGGCTGGCAAGAAGCCATTAAAGTTATATATTAGAGTTAGATGTATTTTAAATGTATTTGAGCTACTTGTAAAATGCTGAACTTGAATTGCAAATAATTCCTTTTTTGACTCTATCAATTACAAATTTCATACCATACCTCACAGGCCTTCTGCAGTCAGGTCCTATTGCCCAAACACTCTGTAGGCTGCTAAGAAAAATTTCAACTCCTGACACTGAATGGAAATAAATTATTTGATATAAATTCCATATAAGCTTTAATTCCTCCTCAAAAGGCAAACAATGCATTTAACTAGCCAACATAACCTGCAGTTGTGGCTTAATGTCAGACCAGCTTTCACAGCAATACCATTTTGAGGTTTTCCCATCTACCCTGCCCTGGCTGTGTCTTCTGTCCACTTGGCTGCAGCCAAACAGTCCTTTGGGAAATTATGTTTGCTCATCACTCACAAAAAATTCTTCAGTGCTTTAATGATGCTAATGTCTATAAACATCTGGTTTGGCAGTATGGAACTCACAGTGGGATCAACAGCTGGGCGGGATGGAAAAAATAAGTGGGGATACGGGTCCTGCATTGCTGCCAGACTCTTCTCAAGCCACACCCCAAGGCCACGTCTGTTCACAATTTTTAGTTTCATAAAATAATCTACCTGTGTACATTTTTACGTGCAGCGTCTTGCAAGAGACAAATGTCTGCAGTCACTGAAATTATTTACAACTGTTCCTGTGTTTCAAGCCAGATGTGTTCGCTAAAGCACAGGCAATCAATGTACTCATGGATCCCAGCAGCTCTTTGCAGAAGTTTCTGCACCACCCTGGATATTCCTGTGAGGCAAAAGGGCTCATGGCCATGCTAAGGTGAAGACATTTACATCCTGTTAGACTCAGACTGCTTTTTAAAGCCCAGACAATTTCCAGGCACACTGTCCATGCCTGCCTCCAGCCAGTTGACTGTGGTGCACTCAGTTCCTCAGTCACTGCCCTTTGCCTTCCCTGCTCTGCCAAATGCATTCAAATTGACTTCCAGGAGCACATTATATTCCTGCCATAATACCTATATAGGGAAGATCCAGGAAATGTTACCTACCCTGCCTTGAACCAGAGGTGAAAGAGTAGCTTGTTGGTATAAGAAAATTTTCTATTTACACAGAAAGACAAATTCTGGGGTCTTTGCAGGCAGAATTAAAGGCAAAGCAATACTTTACCTTCATATTTATTTGAGGAACTGAATACAATTAATATTTTAGAGTGACATTGCCCTTTTCCTTCCCTGTTTATCCTTGTCAGTTGTCCTTTGCTGTATGTTAACATTGCAAATTCTTGCAGCAAAAATGACAGCTGCTGTCTTTTTTAATATGTATTGCACAGTAAATGGCATAACAAAGCCCTGAGGTATAATTGCAATACATTAAATAAAAAGGTACATATATGGCAAGCTGCCAAAATAGATTTTCATAGTAAAGAATACTTTGCTTTCAGACAAATTATACCATAAAATTGCTGTTACTCTATCTTGCAGAGGTGAAAAACCTGAGATCTAATCTCTTTGCTGTCTCAGTGACACAGCAGATAGTTTCCACCAGTTTTAACTAAAAAAAAGTTAAAACTGAAGTTTTATTATATTAAAATACTACATAGTACTACTTTAAAAATATCTCCCACTAACTGCTAGAGTGATTTGAAAGGAATAGTTCTTTTTTCTTTCCATCATTCTCTAAATGTCACTGGAATCCTGCTGTACCATGGATGAATAAGTCAGAAATTATAAATAGTTGACAGTGAAGAAATTTTCTTTACTGAGTACAAGATCCTATGTTTTCATAATAGCACTGATGCCCCCATCCACATCAAGCCTCCTTCTGTAAAGAGGAGCATAGGGATGATGAAGATGTTAATTTTTCAGAAAACTAGCTACACCATGCCTGCTAGTGGAGACACTTTGGTGCTTATTGCATCAGAACTAGGTTCAAAGGCCTCCCAGACTCCTCTGGGTACCTTGTTTCTTATGATAGGGCACAGTCATCATAGAGTCTGGCCATATTTGCAGGACCTAACATATCAGAAAACCTCCCGGTCTTGTTATTTCAAGTGATTCTGGTTTATACACTGAGAAAAAAAATCATTCTGTTTCACACATGGGGAGACTGGGATATGACTAAAACCAGGGTAACCTGAAACTTTCTGTCAAAATTCTGTTCCTCTAACAGAACAGAAGGCCATTTTCTCCAATCGTTTGTAGCTTCATCATTTATAAACATGAATATTCCAAAAGATTGTCCCCAGTTTTTTTGCCTATAAACAGTGAATCATTATTCCCTCAGTAAATTTCTGGAAAATACATTGATTTCTTACACTGTGTGATACATTCACAGGAAAGCAAAATAGACATTTTACAGAAACCACCAGATACCCAGGTCAGACTTTTACATTCACATTTCTGAAGCTCCCTCATAATTTCACATTCAATAATACTGTTCAAAATAATTTCTGTTCTTCTGCACATGTAATCACAGCCCAAAGCAAATGGGAGTGTAACAATTCCATCAATTGTCTGATTTGCATTAAAGGAATTACAAATAATAAACGTTTCCCCAGAGAATTGTCCACTATGAGATATTAATTCAGAAAGGAAAGTCGCAGTTTTACTTTGCAAGCAGGGAAACTGAGGCTTACAAAAGAGCAGGGATTTGTCAGTGGCAAACAGCTGAAGAGGAGCAGAGGCAGGTTAGAGCTCAGTCTTCTGTGATAGCAAGCTTTTGATCTCTAGCACAAGCCCTTTTAACCTACTGGTACAGTCTAATAATAAAAGGTATGCAGACAAAGAGAATTCTTATTTCTTTCTTGTTTTGAGGTAGCAGCTTTTTACACTATATACACAGCAAAAATTTTTTCCTTAATGTTTAAACACAATCAGGGCTAACATATCTACCAGCAAGAAGCTCCAGGCTAGACACATGGCATATAACCTTCGAAAAGCAAGCAGCTACTTCAACCATTTAGCTGCGGACTGAAGAACAAAGCTTTGGAAATGAACACTTTGAGCACTCTTAAAGGGCTGAGAGATGAAAAGTAACACAGCAGCCTTTGAAGCACCTATGGCTGTGGACTTCAAATACTCACTGGCGTGCACAGATATAACAAAAGTGGCTATTTGAGCTACACTGAAACCCTGGCACTCACAATTCCACATGCAGGGGTGCAGTTATCTGCAGAGGGGCTAGAGAAGGGGGAAGAAATACTGGAGGGTCAGTTTGTAGGAAGGCTGTGTTTTGTCCCACCCAAAACTTGGATTCAAGATATCAATTTCAAATTAATGAGAAAAAATATCATTAAAATAGATTTATTTAACAATAAACTAATATAACTTAAATATTTCACCTTATTTTTCAAAAAGCTAAGCTATGTTCAGTTATTCACAGGCTGCTGATGCCCCTGCACCCATCACAAGCAATTTAGACATTTGTCTTCATTTCACACAGTCTTAAGATGTCACAGTAAGGAAACAAAGAAGAAATGGCTAGACCCAATTTTTGCATACTACTGCAAATAAACCCAGTTCTGTCTTGGGAAATCACTGTCAAGATCAAAAATCTGCTCCATGCAGATATGTGCTAACACTTGAGTCTCCTCCTGCCCTTCCTGATGTCAAGCCAAAGTTAACTTACCTAAAATATCAGTATAAAGGACCTGTTCTAGGTCACCCAGCATTGTTATTATGACATCTTCATCCAGATGTGCAGTCCCTTCACGCAAACACCCTTCCTCCTCCTCCTCTGCCCAGGTCCTGCTGGGGAAATAGGATGTGCAGGACGCATTTTCATCATCGGATTTTTTGCTCTCCTCATTGTCAGTCTGAAAGCCTTCACCTGTACACCGGTCTCCTGACCTCCTGGATGTCCTGCTTCCAGCAGGTGGTGTCCCCTGAAATGCTTGGGTTGTGGTGAAGCCAGAGTGGCAGAGAGAGTGCACTGACTGTGAGAATGCCTTGGACAGGGAGCCTCTGCACCCAGCTTCTGCATGCCGCTGTTGGTAACTCTGGCTGGACTTGGAGGCGTTTCCAAACCAGTTCTCCCTGTATGAGTGTCGCCTCTTCTCCCCTTCACTGATGAGCGTGAGATTGGTTAGAGACTTCTGCTTCTGAAGGCGAGCACACCCTCTTCTAACCTCTGTGCCTTTAAACACTGACAGTTCAGCAGATCGCTGCATCTTTCTGGCTGGGCTGCACCTCAGTTAGATTTCATATTTCTGAGATGGACAGCAGCTCAATTCCCCTGGGAGCTGCGGGCGGTGCTCCCTGCATCGCCGCACGCTGCACACCCCAGGTAGCACACACTTGCACTCACAGTGAAAGCACAGCTCCCACATGCACTCTGCACACTGCAAGGGACTAGACAGGCACAGTCATCTTCTTTAAAATTACACTGCTGTCTCTGCTCAGCCACTTCTTGTCCGTCACATTAATCTGCAGTACTTACAGTCATTTTCACTTCGATTTCTCTCAAGCAGAAGAGAGTTGATCAAACACTCTGCTCCAGCACAGAAGTAATCCCAAAAGCCAACTGTGTTTTCCCCTCTCCATCCAATCACCAGTCTCATAGGAGCGGTGGGCCTGCATCTCTTTCTACAGCTGCTGCCTTCTGAAATCCAAAGTAGGCACAAGTACTGTCTCAGTCTTTTCCCTCCCTCTCACCAGCTCATGACTGATCCTAGTGCACAGCTCTTCACTTCAGATGGGCTGACACAGAGCTGCAAGTACAGCCTCCACGTCAGAGCTCAATAAAGAGCCAAAATTAACCACTGAAGCACAAGCCTCCTTACATTTTAGTATTCAACCTGCATTCCCAGATATATGACTCTTCTCTGCTACTGCAGTGAATGCTGCTGGCTGCCATGGCAGCAAACATCCTGGTGAATTAAACCGGAGACACAGAAGCCTCTGCCCAGTTTACAGTGCCACAGGTTTCAGGACACAGCTTCACCTGAATGGGATGCTACCGTAACAGATCTAGCTCATTGCCAAATCCTATTTTTCTCCCCGAAAGGTAAGGATGAAAAACTATTTCTTCCATATCACTGTTACTCCCTATGCAGGAAGCTAAAAGCAGACTTGCAAAAGGACCTTCAGTCTTGCAATTTCTGCTCTAAATAAAAAAAATGTAATTTAATATCATAAGATACGACATGGAAAACAATAGTATTTGTCTGGTAAAATGATTCATAAAATGAAATATTTAATTTCTTTCTCCTTAGAAAGCTACCCTGTTTGCACCTCTGTGAGATTCAGAGGCTAGTACAGTAAATCTGTTAAAAATTGTTGTTTCACAATATTCTGAAGAAAATCTATTAATGGAGGAGTGATTTTTTAGTAAAGCAAATTCTTATTGTGTCTGAACTAAGTTCAGCAATTTTGAATGCAATTTTTAAATTCATTGTCCAGAGAGAAAGAAGACATGATAAAATGTATGTCTTTTATCACAAAGAAAAATATATTAGTCCCAGAAATGGACAGATGAACAAAGAAATACCTGAATTTAATTATAATTTTTTTAGATATAAACTTTTTTTATCTAGGGGAAATTAATTTCACAAAACATAATATAGAAATCTACAAATAATAAAATTGCTGTATGAAAATACACTGCTTTTGTCAGTGTGAAAATATGCTCATCTCAAGTCTCTACCTGAAAACCTTGACAGAAAAATAACCTTTAAAAATGCCACCCTTAGAATTACAAGCTGTTCACAGATTCCTGTATGAATAAACAGATGTTAGCAGAAGCCTCAGTGAGTATTTCTTGCCTTTCACTGGTTCAGTTTACAGTTTTTGAAGATACACAGGGGAAAATTCTCAGAAATTTCAAAAGAAAGGCACATTTCTTCCTAGATAACTCTCAGAAACACAGAATAACTCAGAAAAAAAAATCTAAAGTAATGGTGGTTTTTTATATTAAAGCACAGGAATTCCAAGACATGTTCCACATCAAGAGGAAGTACCACTCCCATCCCCAACTAGAACACATAGTCAAGGAGGAGACAAGAGGAATGGTCTGTCTGCCCAAGGACAAAACTGTCCCAAATATTAAACACCTATCACTTTTTCAGCATGGAAATAAAAGATAAGACTGCTGTGTTTACTCCAGGGTTTTCCAGCTGCAGTGACATATGGGCTCTTGGAAGGGTTTGATGAAGGTGCTGGTGCCTGCCTGCAGCAGAGCAGGTGTGGTGTGGATGCCAATGGTGTCTCAGAGCTGCTGTGGTGCTGGTGTTGTCACAGAATACCAGCACTGCCTGCACACTCCTGTGTTGGGTTTGCCCTGACAGTGCCTGTCCAGTATGTCTGATTAGGCTGTGGTTGTTAGAAAGTCCTCACAGGGAGGTATTACAATAGAGAATGTCAAAAAAGATAAACAGTGTCACTCTTTTTGCATTAATTGGTTTTATATGCTTATATGCTAAATTTATACACAAATTGGTACAGTATTCTCCATTGCTATATTTTGAATTAACAGGAAGGATAATGACTTTTAGCTCAGCTGGTCATAGCACAGTACTAATAATGGCAAGGTTGTGGATCCAATCCCTGTGTGGGCCATTCACTTAAGAGCTGGACTTGATGATTCTTTTAGGTCCCTTCCAAACCAAATCAGACTCTGATTCTGTGATTTGGTTCTGTGATGCCAAATTTCTCTTGGTGATTGTCTTGGAATCGAAAGAACAGGCTCTTTTCCTACTATAAAGAGCAAGTCTGAAATCTCTCCCTGATATTTCAAATCCATTAGTAACTTACCCACCTGCCCTTTCACACCCCAACGCCTGCAGGCAGCGACTTGTCTCCATGGTAAGCTGTAGGCAGAGGTGGACCTGCTCTGCCTTTATCCAGGCTCCCAGTGTGCATGGTCACATGCAGCAATCTGCACTGCAGAGCTGCACTGGCCTCAGGAACCCTTGTGTGCAGGGCACAGCCCTTGTGCTCAGCACTGCTCTGCTAGGGAAGCAGTGCATGGCACGGCAGCTTAGCTCCCACATGAGACCAGATACAAGCTACCAGAACTGGACAGGTACAGTCAGTGCTCTTTCTAGCTGGGAGCAGAAAAAGTTATGGCAGGGGATGAAAAATGTTCACCCAATGAGCCACATCAAACCTCCCATATGGTGCTGTCAATAGGCGCCACACCCCCCCAGGCTGGACAGGTCTCTGGTAGCGACACAGCTGCGTGCTGGGCCACCCAGTGGGCCTCAGTGTCTCTGCTGACCTGTTACTTCTCCCAGCTGAGCCAGTCATTGCAGCCCAGCTTCAGCAGCACACAGGTCACAGACCATCATACTGAAAAGGGAATGAATGACACCTGGACTGTGCGAGAGCCATGTGAGGGTAGCTGGCAGCTGCAGCATTCGTCTGCCTCACTTCGAAACACACTGAAAAAACAACGAGTCCAGTGCTTTTCTACAGAGGTACTGAAGCTAATCACACAACCTTCATTCAGCTTTCCTATGTACAGACATTTTACTACATTTCTTAATTATAAAGTTATATGAACTTTTCTCCCAATAAATCCCATTGCCTCACTTGGTTGACAGGCTGTCGTGATCATTCCCAGATACAGTGAATACTTATTTATCTCAGACCAACTACTCAGCAGAAACGACAATGAATTTATCCTTTACCACATCTCTCTGCAGGGCATCATTTGCCAAAATATAAAATTGCAACGTGGAAAATTCTTAGGTTTATTTCTTGAAAAAGAACTTTCTAAAGCTCAGGTCTCCATTTTAAAATGTTTAGATATAGCAACCAAAAAATACATCTTTCTACGGTAAGAAGAAAGTATAGAAGACTAGAGGAGAGCAAATGTCATGACAGCATTATTCCCCAACTACCTTGCAATTCAGTGTGTTCCACACCCACCAAGCAGGAATATGTTTACATCAAGAACATCTTAGGGAACTTCCTCAATCTATCACAGTCAGTGTAACACACTATATTTTTACAGTCTCTTTCATAAAAGGAATTATAAAAATTATATTAAGAACTAATAATCTCTGGGCAAATTTTGCTGTCAGATAAGACTTTCTTTGAAGTCTCAGTGGATGGTTTAGAACCCTACAAATGAATTATGTAAAAGATCTGGAAATGCATAAGATTATGAATCTCTTCAGCTAAGCTTACTTGAAAAAAAAGTAAACTATTCCTGCATGTATTATTTCTTTCAGAGAACAAAAAATTAAGTACAATAAACATAAAATATTTAAATTTGAATGTTTTTATGCTAATCCTGCCATTGAAATAGGCCTATAACTTTTAAAAGTACTGTTTCATTTCTGTTTCATCCCTCAGATTTTAAATAATTAGTCAATATTTGTAAATTCATGAATAATTACTTAATCAAGCACTTTGCATTAAGTTCTTATAACATGCCAGCACTTGTGAAAGGCAAATGTTATCACTGATTTCATAAAATAATACTTAGTTTACTGACATGTACAGTTTACAATGGATTATTAAATAATTAACTTGCTGACATCTTTCTCCAATAAACCTGCTGTAGAAAGTGATAAATGTCACAGCTACTTTAAGAAGAAATAGTTGGTAAGAAAGTCTGAACAACTTGTTCCCAGCCGTACCATGAATAACAACAGCCAACCTGAGTTATTTTATTAGCCTTTATTGTCATTATCATTTTCTAATCCTGTTTATAGAGGTATATTCCAGTTTTGTAGAAACTGAGTGGATAGATACTGAATAGTCTTGTTGAGACAAATGGTACATAAAGTAAATGCAAGAAATTGTGTTCATACTTGAATGCAGAATCGTTCCTTATTTAGGGGACTTCGATTCTGCCTGGGATTTCCCAGACAGAGGTCTGCACACCTGTGTGCCACATGAGCAACAAGCCTACCACACACAGAACACACTAGAACTACTCCTCAGGTGTCTCATGCCTACAAACAGGGCTCATTCAGTGGGAGTACATGTATCACTGGAGCTGTGCACACAGAGGGGATTCAAAGTGGGCAGGAAGACTAAAAACTGCTCTAGGTGTACTCTTGTGCTGATTGCCATGTGCACTGTGGAAACACTTGGGGCTTCTCTGGCTGAGCTGTGGAATATTCAAAGGGGAAAAAAAAAGTAGGCAAAAGTCTGAAGCACTTCAGATCACATCTAGAACAAATTCCCATAAGAGCCATGGGAACAGATTTACAATACCTCTACCAAGATGCAGAACTGTCTTTAGGCATAAACCATGTATATCTTCACCAAGAGCAGCAGATTATTGGTGATAATATAAAAATGAAGAGGGTGTCCAGTTTATCAGGACAACCACAAGCCACACTTCTGAGTCTATGCCTACACCAGCCTCCCAACCTGCCTTGCCTTCCAGCACTATTCTCTTCTCATGGCTGTGCAGGTAAAACCAAGTGGTTTTACCTGCAAAGCAGTGGACAGCAAACACGTTGTCCTTTCACCAGCTCTGAGCTGGAAAACAGGAGAGGCTATAAAGGTAACCAGTTCCCTTGCAGGAGGAAAACAGAGCAGAAGAGAGCTGAAAATACCCTCTACAGATTCTTGCTTTACTTTCTACTTTCCCATCACCACTGTTTAGACAGTAGCAAAGGGATGTGAACTGCCTTGCTTGTCACAGAAAGCAGAGCCATGACTTTTCACCACTACAGAAAGAAAATTAACTTGGGTTTGGTTCCTGAATTACACCAGGAGAATGGTGCCTGGCTAGCCACTCCTAAATAATTTTAAGATTTTTTTTTTCTGCATTCAACTTTTGTCTTTATTGTGGAGAAGTCTTGAACTAGACAGGCTTAAAGCATCAGTTTAGGTTCAGTTGGCTGATATTGCTATGAAGTGAGTTATGAACAACTTGGTTTGTTATGGGAGTAGTAATCTTCAGCCAAGATGCAATAACAAACAGGAATGTGTAAATATTCAGAAAATAGAGAAACAGTTAATGCAACAATATTGGCTAAAATATTCTAGTCCTGAGGATGTTAGCCTTAGTTCTAAATATTTGGCACTTTAAAAATAATAATGATCAATGAAGCAGAAACACAATACAGGTGGGACAACACTTTATGAACACACTCCTCCAAACTGTTTAGTGATTTCCACAGATATTCACTCTTCTGCATTATTATTCCTGATCCTTACTGTTTACAAACATATTGTGTTAGGGAAGTGGCTACTGAGTTTCAAAAGAAGATCAAGACAATATAAAGATGATGCCCACCCACAGCAACAGTTGAAAATTTCAGGAAAAAGGTAATATCAAAATGAAAGAAACTGTATTCATTGCTCAATACTCTGAAAATAAGTGACCAGACCATGGAAATTAACCTTGCTATCTCTTTGCTACTACTAGTGTAATCCCTTGATCATATCAGAATAAAGATGCTCTTAAGTAAAAGAATTCAACTGTCCTTTCTCCTAGGTAATCCATCACGGAATACTCTTCTGAGCAACTATCACATGAGCTTTTATCAATGCAGATCTAACAACAGAAATCACCAATGACTTGGTGATCGTTCATCCACGCAGGAAATTAACTATTCAGCAAATATAGTACTTGATCCATTTATTCCTTTTGCTGCTAACAGTTAAATACAGGTTATCCACCTCTGCTTCCCTTTGCACAAAGCAAATCACTGACCATATTTTCCCAGTGGTTCTGCTTTACAGCCTGTTATGCCAATCAATGGCTAATGCCATGGTCTAAATAATCAGACTAGGACCATCTCTGGTGTCTAGCTTTCTTTCTGTCATATTCTTGATTTTGATGCTGTTTAGTTTTTGTTCACAACATTAAAAAGGTCATCAGACATGATATTCTGTTTGATCATTTCAGCAGATATTGAATTGTTTGGGGTTTTTCTAGCTTCTCTCTGGATGATTCCTTGAAGCATCTCTTGATTTGTGGTAAGTGTTTCAATTAAATTATTTATATATATTAGACCAAGGAGTCCAATTTCTGAAGTAATTAAAAACAATTTTATATTTTAGTAGGTATGCATCATGTCCAAAGAGGTGATATATTTATCACAGAACCTGGCTGTGCAAATAAAGGATGTCAGAAGACTTCCAAAGGGACTGAGACAAACCAGGACAAAACCTATTTCAGTAGGAGTCAGCTAAATGTCAAGACAGTCCCCATAAATCTTGGGCATCTGATTTCCCTTCTGGTGGAGAGATAATTTTAGACTGATGTATCAAATTAGTGCTTTAACTGAGTTATATCCTGTGTGAGAAGAACCAAGACTCATGACAAATCCATTTAAATGTTGACAATTTGTGGTAAAAGAGCAAAACTGTAGGTAAAACCAGTGAAATAGGATATTACCTTTGATTTTTGTAAAATTATAAGATTAAGGATGCTAATGAAAAATAAAACAAAGCAACAGCAAAAATAAACCCTTAAAGCCCCAAGTAACAGCTCTTGCAAAGAATCCCTTTGGATCAACTTGTACACAACCCTGCAGTGCAGCTCAGTCCTGATGAGAAAGTGAGGTGTGGCACACTTTGCTTTTTGCATGGATAGGCAGAGTCATGGCCAGATCCAATGCTGATGTAACTCAGCATGGTTCTATTGACTTCAAAGGAATTATTCCAATATGACTAAAATATCCCATCCCTTCAGCTTTGTAACCTAGTAAGGACTTTAATCCATGTTTACAAGGAATTCCTTGTAACACAACCTTTAGCAGCTTAGCTCTAGCAGCAACTTACACGGCAGGTACATTAGTAAGGATTTGCTTGTCTTCTGAATACAAATTCATTAATAAAAGGAACACGTATATTATGTAATTTATGTCTCAATTCTGATGTTATGATTTAATTTGATGTTACTAAATGAGAGTATTAAACTTTCTGAAGTCAACTTTCCACTGCTCCTCTTGAAACATTTGATGTGATTAAATGAAATAACAATTACTTGAAACCCTAGATTGTCAAAGTGCAGTTTTTGCAAAATGATAAAGAGGGTATTTGAACAGAAGGAACAAGTTTAAATAGATAATAGTGGATTTGAAGCACTAAATATGCATGACCTAAATTTTCTGTGTTTTTATTACCCCTCATGATTTGAGGTCAGAAGTATTATTTCAACCCATCACAAAGCTCCCAGTAAGAAACACATGTAAATAAAGAAGTTCACAGTCTTCTCCTGACTCGTTACTCACCAGATATCTCCTCTAGGCACTGTTTGGCAGTCTTACTAAATGACAAATCCATCTTAGTAGGACTTGTACAGGAGTCAGCAGGTGGTAAAGAGGTACTGTCATTTTCTGAGAGAGTTCTGAAATGAAGCAAGAAGATTGATTATTGTTATCTGTCATTCATGTGTTCATGGAAGAAAGTGCTGCTTACAGCTCCATCCAGCATCATATCACTATAGGGTGAAAATATAATTTTTGTCACAATCTTATGCTAGTTTAAAGTCCAGATACACAAATATACAAGCAACTCCCTCTCTGTCTCTGCAGAAACAAGTTGTAGTTAATTCTCTGAGATTTTAAGCCTTTTTTTCCTCACTTTTTTTCTGAAGGATTTGTCAACCAGATCTAATCAGAATTCATTTACATTGGTTAAGTCACATCCCTGCACATACATAAAGGAAATAAAAACTTGTAATTGATGAAATATTAAATGAGAAAGGCCATGTGGGAAAAAGCTTATGCAAGGCTGGATGGAAATTTGGCCCAGATATTTAAATCTATGTGCAGTTTCTTTTGATAATGCCCCTTATAAGACCCTGGGGAATGGGATAATACAAGTTTTTCAATTAACTTTCTACTAAATAGCTCATATTTACTTTGAGGGTATGTTTCTGTGAATATCAATGATAAATTATAATGGTAATCCCTCACCGAATACAGTTACTTCCTGTTATATGAAAGTAAATAGCAAGAAATACATGAGCATACTGATTATAATAAAAATATCTCACACACTTATTGCCTCTTCTTACAGAACAGCTGTAGAATCTACTTTACCCTGGAACTGCTGAACTGTGATGTCATCAAACAGCAACATGGACCATGTGTATACAGTAAAAGAACACATCTAAAAATATAATACTCACTTTTTGAAATAAAATTTTAAAAGATCTTCACTTAGAGCTTGAGCTCTTCCAGCTTTTCTGACATGAATAGCAGTCACTCTTCTGATTTATTAAAAGACTAGTGAAATATTTATATCTTAATTTTAAAGTGTGACATTTATAGTTCAATTTTCAAAATTCATCATAAAGTGTTTTCAATGACCAACTAAACTTAGAAACATTTAACTGTGTGATGTATCTGTATTTTATAAACAAAACTCATAAAAAGTGACTTATCTCTCAAAATAATTTCATAACAACTTATTTTATGAAATAAATTTCCAGTTAATATTTTCTTTACATTTAGTGAATGAATTATTTCAGTAATTCATAACAATAGATGAGGAAACAGATATCAGCACAAAGAGCAGCACAAGTACTGACATGGTGGAATCTATTGATTAGAATCATCTAGCTCAGAAACAGAAATATAAATCATGCCTGATCAGATGCAATGTTTTCTTACCAATTTCTGTACTTTTGAGATGTTGAGAACAGAGAACTGCTCTATAAAAAACTACTTTTCGTTCTTGTCTGTCAAACACTACTGGAAACACAAGCTCAGAGCATGTTGCAAGGTTAGCTATGTCCTGCCAACCTTGAATGTAGTTTTACATTTGATGCTTGAGAGGAGAGTCTCTTAAGTAAAAGAAGAGCTCGCTCTTCCCTCTGCAGTGAACACATTCTGAAACTCCACAGTCCTGCTTGTTTTCCCAAAGGGCTTTGAATCATTAAAATTTTAATTGTCTAAGGAAACAACAGAAATCTTATGGAGAACTATGGATTTTGCAGCAGCCAAGTTCTGCTTGCTTGAGACAACAGGTTATTTGTTGATGTAGGATTTTGGGGCTCTTGGGCAACAAGAATTATCCAGGTACATACTAGGTATCTAAAATTTCAAGTTGCATTGCTGTGATTCCATTGTGGGTTGTGATACATTGGACAAAGAATACAAATGCCTCTTCTAATTTTTATAAAAAATGGGAAATTAAATTGTGAGGTTTGTCTTCTATACTTCTGGCTTTAATGTCTTTCAGTGGGATGTATTAATCCTATGAACAACTCAAGTGATTGCTGCATGTCTGGAGATTAAGCTCAAAGCAAGTAAACAGCAAATTAAGTGATCTTCTCATTAGCCTTGCACACTGGCCTAAATGAATTATCCTCTATCCTCTACCTACTCACAACCCACTGCCTTAAAGAGAATTAAATTCTTACATCTCTCTTGATATCAGAAAAAGGGAAAAGAATTAGAGTTCAGTGATATTTCTTCCAGTGCTGTGCATCTACAGTGGAGGTTAATTTAGACAACCTTCATGAAAACAGGACAATCTGTTTCTATTTCAATCATGGCAGTCAAAGAATATATTTATCTCCAACCCACTGAGTTACATGCTACCTATTTGTAAGAGTATCACACACACTTAATGGGAAAATCCTTCTTTCAATCAGACCTGTACAAACTTATTCTGATTAAAATGAGCCCGTGCAGGGTAATTAAGAACAGATTTTGAAACACTACTTAAAAAATGGTCTCTAACACAGTCAGTCATTTCCTGTCTCTAAAAAAATAGCCAATCTTAGATAAACACTAAACAGCCAACCTTAGATAACATCAAAGATTTGTTTGCTTTTTAGTTGACATTCCAAAAGATATCAGATAAAAATGATGGCATTTTTCCAACAGCTCCCTGAGATGCAGCTGTCTTGAATGTATATCACTGTCAGCGCAACAGACTGGCAGGACCATGTCTGCAATATGAGCAGTTTGATCACTCATGTTCAAGAACTGTGAGTTAAATTGGGAACAGATTCAAGGAAGGGCTACTAGGATGTTCATGGGGAAGAATAAACCCTTCTGGAAAAAAAAAAAAAAACAACCAAAAAACCCCCCCAAAAAAACCAAGAAACACAAAACCAGGAAGAGTTGATTTGGTTTAGCCTCAGAAAAGAGAAGGAAGGGAATGGGATTATTCTCTCACATATTTAAAAAGAGCAATCAAAGAGAAGGAAAACATCTTTTTTAGTCAAAGGACGGAATTAATCAAATATGTGTTTATAATGATTTCTTCACTTATTATGTTTCTTCCCATCTCCTAAACTAACACCTCTACAATGGAAACTTCTCTTGCACAACTACTTGAAAATCTATAATGGAAAAATGGGAGGATGTATCTAAAGACCATGTATTTGTTACAACTAAAACTGGTGAGTGGCAATCTTTAGCACTACCTATGACCGCAAAACTTTGGGAATGACTGTTGCTTTATTTTCACAGCAGCAATGCAAATAACAGGAATCAATAAAGCACTGCAGTATGACTTTGAGTCCTTACTTTATTGAAGAAAGTATGTTTAGCAGTATAATCTGTTATTAACAAACACAATTAACTGACGGAATGTTTATTTTCCTGTAAACTTAGTTTCAACTCCACAATCACTGACACAGAAGTAGCTTCTGGTCATTAAAACAGGATTTCAATATGGCTTCAAGAAAACCTGCACATGTTATAGTTAAAGGATCTTTGAAGAGTAGTATAATTTTTTCCCTAAGCCTGTACAAAAGCATCCTGAATAGGCATCTGGAATTGAATGTCACTGTACTTCCAGAGATACAACCAGATAGATCCTCCTTTCCATCTGTCACTGCTCTGAACCTCCTCCTCACCTTTGAGACTATGGCCTAGTAAAACAATTGCGTTAATCACCACGTAGTAAAGGAGTTGGGAAGAAAGTTTTAGTAACCAGTAACATGTTTATTTATTACATTGATATGTCCTTTTTCTGCCCTCTCTGTTGAATACTTTTGTCCTTACAGTATCATAAAGTAATTGAGATCAGAAAGATGTTCTAGGTGCTGTCTGGTCCAATGACTTTCTTAAAGAGGGTCTGGTCACATTAAATTGCTCAGAGCCTTGATTTGTTGAATCCTGGACATGCCCAAGGACAGAGATTCCATAACTTTGCTCCACAGCCTGCAGCAAGTGTTTCACCACCACAAACTAAACCCATATTTTCTTAACTTTCAGTCGGCACCTCCGCTGTTGCAACTTGCATCTTTTACCTCTTATCCTTTCACCCTGCATTTCAGAGAAGAGTCTGGCCACATCTTCTCTACACCAACATATCAGGTAGTTGAAGTTGCCAGTTTGTTACTCTGCAGGGACAAAAGAAGTGCCAAACTGGTATTTGTAGTCCAGCACTGAAAGAATATCTCTGCAAGACTGGAATTCAGACACTGCTGAAACATCTTCCAGATGTTGTATCATCCAACTAAACCTAGCTGAAAAATGAAAATTTAAGCAATGCACAACATAGAAGTGTAGCTTGGGATGGTGAGTGGTCAGCTAATTCTCTGCAGCAATTTCTATACTTTCAGCATTTTGGGCAGTAAGCAATTCCTGAGCCACACAGGCCCTGGGATTTGAGAGCTTTAGATTCTGTATCTTGGCCGTGGGAAAGAGACTTACTAATCCCCTACAGTGGTTACTGGAGGAGTTAATAAAATAAAGCTGAAGTGCAGTACATGCATCCAGTTACAACCCAATGTTCTTCTACTGCAATTCAGCAGGATTTCTTTTTTTGTCATTAATGTACCTTTTCCCTCCTGTTTGCACTGTAGCCTAGCAAGTGCTAAACTTCTGTTTACTCTTGTGCACTTGAAATTTAAGCACTACTAGGAAGACAGCTAAATTCTAAGGCTAATTTCAATACAAGTTTAAGGGACATGGGAAAAAGGTACAATTTCCAGTCTCCTACAATTCCTGTCTAAGTAGAAGAATGTGTAATTTTAAGTAGCAGCTGGTGTACTTCAAACAATTATACAGTCTCAAACCTTCCTACTGTATCTGTCTTATCAAGCTTTCTGGCAAATAAATTACATCTTCAGTCTTACATCAGTGGGACACTGCAGTCAACTTCAGAGGGGACACATAGGGGACTGCAAACAGTATATTCACAGCCACTTTTGAAAATAAAGAATCACTTTCTGGCAGAATGGAAGAATTTAAGGGATACCTGTTTAGATAATCTCAAACACAACTCTGACTGTTGCTGTTAATCTTTGAAGAGAAATTTTAATCCCATTTGATGTCAGGTGTTTAGGAGGAACAAAAATACCATGTGATATCAGACAGAGCAAAGCACCAAGACTGCAAAGCTGAATAGTGCAATATCCCACTTGAGAACCTCCCACTAAAACAGTCCATTAATAAAAATATAGATTTCTTGAAAATATGACTATTAATAATTGTTATAGGTTTGCATTACTTACTTAAGGAAAATACATGGCATTCGCAAAAAAACTCCTTGGAATACCTAGTTTTCCTCACAGTAATCTACAGTAATATCCTCTTGGTTAACAAAAAATATTTCAAAATACATGGTATTTGCAGGTATCAGCAACAAATCAAGAAAGCATTAGCTTACTTATGCTTGTGCTAATGGTCTAAATAGATGACACAAGTATATTACAAGATTCTGCAGAACTCTGGATAACTCTGTATTTTTACTAATTTTTACTGAAATTTTTTACAAGGACTGAAGTACAAACTCACAGAGCCTAGATATTCCTTGTAGCTGGGTAAAAAACCCCGGTTAGTCTAAATAGTAATCATTGTTTACTAACTTATATAAAGCTATTAGAAAGCACACCTGAAAATTCTGCGTATTAATGGTGGTGTCTGCTTTGAAAACAGTTATGCTGAAGAACAAAGAATGTAAGTATAGTGCCCCAGCTCTTGCTCATTTCCACTTACCATATATCCACAGAAATAAATATGCCGACTTTGAAAATTTGGGTATTCTGTCCTTGGTTATATTTATATTTTTCTATTAAATCATTGTGTGGTATTATGAACTCCTCAAGATTTTAAAGAAATTTAGTTACTGTGTATTTTTTAGTGAGATTCTGCACTTAGTTAGAGAGATACATTTTGAAGCAACTTCATCAAAGTCCACCTTTTGCTCTGAGTTTATGGCATTTTGAGATCAGAAACTGCCTCTGAGAATTTTATTTTCATGTGAGATTCAACTTCAAATACTCCTTTGCTGTTTGTTTGAAGCAAAGAGACAATTATTAATAAGAAATATTACTGGAAGATGCATGCTTCTATCACCCTTTAATATTCAAAATACGCCCTGCTTCAAGACAAAGCTTAAAACAAAACTAAGACATCACTGTCATGCAATGAAATGGCACCAATATGTAGCAAAATAGCCATTGAGCAGCACACACATCTGAAGGCAAAGCATAGCTCCTTTTTCTCTCTCCTTGTACATGCACCCTAACATATATGTAGGCTGTCCCATGAACCACACTAGAAATCCTCTGTATCACTGAGGTTGTTCCAGATTGTCACTTGCATATTAAGTGTATCCAATGATACATAAAATTGAAACTCCAGAGGCTCCACTGCATATTAGAATAAATATAACCCATATTGAGCCTTTTCTTCCTCCCATATGATTTTCTGAATTTATCAGTCATCCAGATTGGTTTTGAAGCTATGTTTAGTTGTGTGTAATGATATATATATTTCCTCAGAGACTACTTCATTACCTCTTTAATCTTTAGCCAAGATTATCCAGAGTACTAGTCACTAACAAAAACTGGCAGTATATTTTGCTTAATAATGTATTTGTCATTTTATCAGATATTAAATTTACCCACAACTGTAGCTAAAACCCTCCAACAGCTCACAACTGAAAACATTCAAATCAGCCTGTCAGTCTTTCCACCCCTTTTCTGAGTTGTACAACAATGAATCTCCCAGCTTCTCTTCCACTGCTCTATCATACAGCAAAATAAATTCATAGAAATGTTGATACATTCAACTATTCGTTCTTCTTTTTCAGAGCCTTGGCTCTCTGAAGAGTTACTATTGCCTGTAAAAATTAACTGTCTGCAGGGAGTTCATATACACCTATTTAATGTAGAAAACTAAACAGGAAAAGAACTGCAAACAGCAACCTTTTCTGTCTACACAAACTGTTGAATTATTTTTGAATACTGGTAGAAGTTTGTATATGTTTTTTCTTCAAATATCCACCAGTACTGTTACACATTCTGAAAACATCAGGAATTTATTTTATGATCTTTTAAAAGAATGGTGAGTTCTAAGCAAATAGTATAGAATATAAGCAAATAGATGATGAGGTTCTTAGAATGCAAACAAGAATATTCACACTAGAAACCTGACTCAGCCGTGACCTTTCAAAAGCAGCACAGTGAATGTACCTCATGATCTGTATTTCTAATAAAAACATAGCAAATATTTGCCGTGGATTGCTTTTGTACAAGGTAAAGACTCAGAGTTCTTGTGAGAAATTGTTCATAGAATAACATTAATTAAAAAATTATATTAGAAAAACATTGGAATGATGCTGTGACAGAAACTGGGGGATAACAGCATGATCCACCATTACTTTATCCATTTTAGCTCTCTTGCCTAATTGGAAGCACAAACTCCAATTTTCTCCATGATCTTACCTATAAATGAAAGGAGCTACCGTGGCAGTGTTGGGGTGGCTGTATTGCTGTTGCTGAGGAAGCTGGACTACACCATTTCCTGTGCCTTGGCCACTGCCTGCAGCCATCGAGGCGCCGACGGAGGATCCTGGAGTGAGAGCAGCACTTGGTTCTTTCCCTTCAGAAGAAGCAAGACCAGAGGAAGGAGAAGCCTTCTCACTAAGCTGAGATTTTGGTGTTGACTGGGACTGGTTTCCTTTTGTAGTCCTCAGTTTTTCAACCTCCTTACTCCCTGTGCATGCAGACGAAGTGCTCTGCTTTGCTGTTGGCACCTTTGATCCAGGTTTTGGGATCCCACTAGAAGATGATATTAGACTTTCTTTCTTGGCTGCTGTTGTCTTGCTTCCCTTTGGGATTAAGCTTGCAATTTTTGAGCTCTTCTTTGTAGATGATTCAATGACCTGATCCTTCTCTTCCTTGACTGCTTTCTCAGTGCAAACTTTGTTTTTGTCCCTGTTCTTTTCCTCTTTGTCCTTTGGCTGTAGCAAAGACTTTTTATTGCTGAGATTTTTGCTGCCAGCTTTTGGAGGGGTTAACTTGGGTGATACTTTGGGACTGCTACTTGTGGAGCCGCCACTGTTCACCCCACCACTTAAGACATCAATTTCACCGCACTCTGAAAAGTTGTCATCCTCTCTCCCACTGTCACTGGGTCCTGAGCTCAGTGACAAAGGAGGTCTCAGAGCAGTCCTAGCATTAACCAGCTTGAATTTTTCCAGCATAGATTTTTGTCCAGATGAAGGGGGCTTCACACCTTCAGAAGGGGGTGGCTTGAGCCTGTCTGAAGTAGGAGTAGGGGAGGTTGCGGGACTGGGCTGCTTCACAGACAGCATGGTAGAGGTCGCGCTGTGTTTGACATTCATGGATTTGCTGCGCCAAGGCTTGCTGGCACTTGGGGAGGGTATGGCAGAGACCTGCTGCTGCCCAGTGCTGGTGGGATGCTGCACATTTCCATTCATGCCTGAAGAGGGGTGAGGGCCTTTTGGTGAATCTGCTTAAAAAACAGAAAAAAGCCATAGTGGAACAGTTACTCTCCCATCTCATGCTTGAGGGTAATGTCATATTCCCTGGCATTTAAAACACATTTATATGTGATCTAAAATAAACATAATTTATATGTGCATGGAACATGAAGGGTGCTAATAGAATATGCCTTTCTTCCCTCCATTATTACAGTGTTTGATACTTCTGCAAGTCCAAGAAAGCCTCAGAAACACCTTTGTTACAACAATTTCATTATGCCAATCAAGCCTTCCAAGTAAAGATTTTATTTTTAAATATTTTAATATTTTATTTTTCCAATTACTTGTTCATAACAAAACACTGAAGAAGAAAAAAAAAAGCTACAATTATGTCAGAAAACCAGAACTGGACAAAGAGGGGTCTGATGTTTAGTGAAAGGAAAATATGTGCTAGAAAGCTAAGGTTTTGGGCAAGAGGAGAAGGACCTAGTAATACTGAAATTAAATGCATAAAATCAATAGTCATAAAAGTGAAAAAGGCTGGTGGCAATACATTTTTTAGTTTTAAGTACTGTTAACAATATTTAGTAGCTCACTTCAGGAACTTATTCCAGTACATTTTCAAAGGTAGGAAAAATTTTATCAACAATTTCACCACTGTCAGTACTTGAAAGGTACAGTGATACATCATCTGCATGGGTACAGCAATGATAGCTGGTTTGGCTCTGAACTCAGGCAGGCAAAGAAGGCTCTGGCACATTCACTGCATTTGCATCATCCATGAACTTCAGTGGATCTTTGGAATGAATGAGAACAAGGCCCCTTCTGTAATCAAACTACGACAATTAATAACTGTGATTTTTATCATCTAGCCTTATTAACCAAAACAGATTAATGCATGAAAGAGTTAAGCTCTTCTGTATGAAGTTCAGATTCCCAAGACATATCTGAGTATATAAACACCATCACCCTGAAACACCGGAAAAATGAAGCAGTAATAGCAATCAAATCATGTGGTACACAGCTATTTCAGCAGCTGACATATGCTCTTTTAGTGGATGCATCTTGCTGTGCCATTCAGTATTGGGACTGTTGGGGAGTTAGATGTAATCTGGTCTATAGTATATTGAATTCTGTACTACAAAAAGCCCATGAAACGTACAATTCAAATATAGTTTGTGTAATGACAAAAAGTGCTTGATGCTTTGCATGTACACATAGTATGTGATACCTTGGGGCCCCCCTGTCTGAATAATATTGTAGATGAAAATGCTGAGGACAGTTGCCCCTTCAGAACAGAGTTGGAAGTTATGCATTGCTTTTCATTTTTGCAGTCTCAGCCCTAAAGCTCAAAGATTCAGCTACCCATCTGGAAGTCTGAAATCTGCTAATACATTCAGGAAAGGCAGAATTTTAAGAATGCTGAAAGTTAAGCTGTTTTCCTTTAACAAATAGAATGAAAACAGCAAAATTAACTGGTCTGAATAGCATTAAGAAGTTCTAGTTGAAAAATATTAAAAAATAGTCTGAATAAAAGTAATATGAGAACAAGTAAAATTTTTACTTGCTTAACTCTATTAGTAACTAGTTCCACTAAGCAAACCACCTCCACCTTAATAGATGCTATATAATTCCATCTGCCTAGCTATTTTTTGTGTGCATCTCAGCCTGGTATGAAAATGCCACAGTGCTACATGGGTGACAAAGATGATGAAGTGGAACACCTCTCCTTCAAGTATAGGCTGGGAGAGTTGGGCCAATTCAGCCTCCAGTAAAGATGACTGAGAGGGGACCTCACCAATGTATACAAGTATCTAGAGAGAGGGTGTGAAGTCTGGCTTTTCTCAGTGGTGCCAGCAATCAGGTAAGAGACAACAGGAAGACCCTGATGCACATGAAGTTCCACCCAAATATGTGGAAGAGCTCCTTTACTGTGTGGGTGACTGAGAACTGCAACAGATTGCCCAGAGAGGTTATAAAGTCTCCATCACTGGAGATACTAAAAAACCACGTGGATGAACTCATGTTCAATGTGTTGTGAGATAACCCTGCTTGAGCAGGGGGGTTGGACCAGATGACCCACTGTGGTCCCTTCCAACCTGGCACATTCTGTGATTCTGTAGATGAGCCCATTCTACCTTCACAAAAGGTTTCATGCAGCTCTGCCAAGTCCTGCTCTAAGCAAGAAAACTTTAACAGGTAAAGCTTGCTTCAGAGTATTTTTTGTGACAGGCTTACTTACATCCAATTTCCCAGGCTCCAGCTAGCACCATGGAGCACCTTTGGTGAGCAGCTGCTATAGCTGACCCCTTGGGACCAAGGCAGGAATTATGGCTGGGCCCCTGTTCTCATCTAGTGAACCTCAGATGCTGTAAGAGAGCCTGAGGCCAATCACAGCTGTTGGAAATTACTGCAGCCCTCAGGCTTTCTTTTTTTAAAATTTAATTTATACCAGGAATCAGCCAGAGCTCAAAAGTGGGTGTGCACTTGCCTACATCGTGCCTTGCACTAAGCTAGCCCTAAAAACACAGGAGGATTGGAGTCTTAAGCTGTACCAATAGTTTTGCAGAAGAACAATTCACCATAAGAATATGCAAAGCTAATGCAGAATACATGTAAAAATCTGTGAACAGTGTGATGCCACTATGTTCTGTTAAAAAAAAAGCATTCTGATTAAAAAGAAGAATGCCTGCCTTGCATTGTATAATATTGAACTCATTCAGGGAAAAATGTAAAAAGAACAGTATTTACTGTTTTGACAGCAGCTTGTTCTGCTACATATATAGCAAAAAAAAAAAAAAAATATAGGTTCCTGGACCGGTATTTATTTGATCCCTATGTCACAAATCATAAACAGCAACAAAAAATTTCAGAGAATTTTAGCATGCCATTAATTTTCAATTTCAAGGGCAACCTTAATATTTCTGCAAGGAATGTGAACTGCATGCCCTCAAGAAATATTGACAACCTGTCTGTATGTTTAAAGATGTGGAATTAAAAGATCTATTCCCCCACCACCTCCAGCACAAATACATTACTTGAAGCTGCACACAATTAACTGCTTTCTGTGTGTTCAATTGGGCTTGGCTTTAGCTGCTCATTACATGAAACCTGTCCCCACCTTGTGGTGATTTTGAGACCAAGTGAACCCAACCTATGAAAAGGATTTGTTATTTCTGTACACTAAATTTTACAAGAAGTCAGTCTTCTGTTTTGGGCTTAACCCCTTATTTCTGAGATGCATAGTCAGATTCCAGTGAAAAGAGTTTTGCATTCTGCTTGAGAACTCAGTGCTTCAGAGCTCAACCTCCACTGTAAAACCACGGCAGAAACACAACACCCTCAGATGTTTAATGCAAAAAGAGAAACTTCTATCATAACACAGCAAGACCATGATGACTGAATGGACATTTTCAAATCCACTTTTCATAGGCTGTTGAAAAAATAAAGGACGTGTGAAGAGTTGCACTTGGGCCGAGTACATAACCAATCTCCTTTGTCTTCGTGTCTGTGACCTTAACTGTGTTCTGTGCTGCTGGAAAAGACAACCTCTTAACAACAGCTCCTCCACTGCAGCAAAATTACTCATGATAATTTAAATATTCTGTAGCAGGCAGGTTTCCAGATTATCCACTTTTAGCCAGTCACAATAAAAAAGGTTAGTAGAAAATGTGAGTTGCAAAGGGTTGCTATAAGAATGTTTGAAGGAATGGGAGGTCTATCTAGTGAGATTAAAAGAATTCAGCTTGTTCAACTCTCCCTTTGTAGCTGTCCATGAGAATGTAGCTACCCCTTATCAGCACAAGAGGAGAACACCACCAGGGATAACTGGAAAAACAGTGGCACCAGAAGAAACACACACAAACTAGCTATAGATGTACATGCTGGCCAGAGATGAACAATTTGCATCAGCATCATCACACCATAGAGTTCCAGGGCAGAGTTTCTCAGAGTTCATATGGGCAAAATAACCAAATACTTAAAAAAAATAACCAAATACTTAAAACTGAGTTTGGAGAAAACAGAAACACCATCTTATATCACTGAATTATATTGAAAAGCTGGAGATACAACTCCATGATATGGAGACCTTCATCAGTGTTCCAATACACTGTTTCGAAGATCTAAGGGATAAAGTTTTGTTTCAAAAATGTGTGAATTAGTACATTATTTCTTTCCTGTACTCAAAATGCACTGTTTTTCTACCTTATTAGCAATCCGAATAATTACTTCATTTAAAATAGCTCAATTTTTCTCATTTTATTTTTATGTTTATGTTATTAAATCAGAGGCAGATAAATCTGACATGTCTGAAAAGCACGCATTCTTTGAAATTGATCCGTAAGCTGCAAAGTCCAGCAAAAAAAAAAAAAAAAGAAAAAAAAAGCGTTGCACTAAAGGTCCACAAACAAGTTTCAGCTAATGGCTTGTTTAATGTCCTGGTGCATTCAGTGTTTCAGACCTAACCAGATCTACACACAGTTACCGGTGTCACAAAATGGATCGGGTCTGTCAGTGAAAACTGCTCTGCTTCATAAAGAGCAAACCTGCATTTGCTCAGGGGAGCCAGGTTTCTTACTGAGTGAACTACTCCCTAAGCAACATTCAAAGGAGATCATATCAGTGAGGGACTAAATAATGGAATACTAAATAAGAGTATTTAGTATTAAATCACTTATTTTGGATCACCTTCAGGTCTCCTTTAACTCTGTAAATACATATCCATTCCCCACGGTGAATGAGGGACCGTGTTATGCAGGAATGGATTACAAGTACTACCTATAACTGGATTAAAAAAACCAAAAAACTCTTATGCTGTATATCTTTTCTGAGGTCTCCTTATTGCACATACAGGAAGGTGTACAGCAGGGAACAGAACAACAGTGGTCTGTCCTTGAACAGGTTTGATAGTCCCAATATCTAACAGCTATTTAATTGGCACAAGCCATCTCTTTTTTTTTAGAAATTAGGGTACATGGACTGTGCATGTATTCAAAAAAAGCTGGTAAAGTTATCTTGCTCCAAGGATCTGCATCAAAAAGTAAAAATTAAATATAAAGTCTATTATTTGGGCTGCACTGTAGGGAAGCAATCAGTTTTTTACTGTATGGTAGCACTATTTTTGTAAAAGACGGGTTTTTTTATTATTTTATATTATTACTATTGTTAAGGTTGAAGTTTGTTTCTAAACAAATCCTTCAAAAATCTCAAGCTATAGAACATCCTAAAATACTTCTAAAAATATCAAAAAAGTACCTGGAAATCTCATTGTAATATTCAAAATTAGTCACTATAGTAACTAAGTTTAAAATACAGCATGGTATGGTTGTTTTTCTGTTTAGGAAAAGTAGAGCACAGCATACACAAATACAGGTTCTTCTGTTCTTTCAGGATATTATGAAAGAATTTCACTTTGCTACCCTTGCATTCACAGCAGTCATTTTCTCGAATGAACTTCTGCTTTATGCCCGAAAACAAACTTGTATTTATCTTTGATTATCCTTTTTTTTTCATCCATTCTGCTGTTTTGATAGGAAAAAAAAAACACATGGAAACATATCAAATACAGTAGTCTGTAGATATGCAGCATTACTTCTTCTATTTTCTGTAAAATGAATTGATTGACTTTACAAAAAAAGCCACCCCTTATCCTCTTGCAAGTGGTGACTGCAGTATAAAAACCTCATCGAGGTTCTCATTCTCTGCTGTAAAAAATGGGGAAGCAAAGAAATACATCATGCAAAGTCACATAAATGTACAATGCAATACAAGCCTTAGCAGTCAAAAGACAGTTTCCAAGTAATGAGCTAATTCATGTCTCACCTTGAATCATTTCATTCTCACATATTTCAGTAGCAAACAAGTCAACACTATGAAGCAATTCTGAAACCTAAACTGCTGTACATACCTTCACTCAAGCAGCCACATCTCCTGCTTCATAACTTCACTATCGTATTTGTGAATTATACAGTGTGTGCTCAGTTTTCACACTGATCTTTTTCTAGTTTTAGACTGTATGTCTTGACACAAAAAACTCCTTGATAAAATAAAACCCACTACAGAACTACGTGAAACATTCTATCCTGATAGTAAAAATAAAGGAATAACTATTGAAAGGATGGTTTTATATATCTTCAGATACAGCTAGGGGCAAAGCATGGTCATCAGAGTTTTGTAAAAAAAATCTGGATAGCTGCCTGTTGCTTGGATGAAGAACATTCATTGCATACTTGTTCCTCCCACAGACCCCAAGGATGCAAATGGGTACTATGTATATTGTATCATTTTCAACTCGGTCCTAACCCAGAGATATGAATAAAATGCTGTTCATTACACAAAGGGAAAAAGAAGGGGAGGAAGGGGATGGATTAGTTACACAACTCAGAAAGCTGCATTTCTGCATTATTCTTTTTGAGATAAAGCCTGAAGAGGCACATTTTCCAGGAAAACAGAGTCAGGGTGAAAGAAACGGAAAGACCCAGGGTACTCAGCTCATTGTGCAATGGGTGCTCCAAATCCCTGCAAAATTTCATTTCACTTGCAGTCCTTTATTCAGTATTATACACACACTAGGTCAGGTTCTGAAAAAATAGATACATGTAACATTCTGATGCAAATGTAATGTTCTGATTCTTCTCCATTAGAGGCTAAGATGCCAAGTCCCCTGAAAATTATGGCAGTATTCGTTTGGGTAAGAGAAGACTTTTATATGGAATAAAATTACAGGCATCCAATATGGATTAACTTTTACTTTGTAAAAGTCACCCTGCGATATTTTCATCAAAGATTGATAAATATGATTATAACATCTGGAAAGTTTTTGCATCTGAACTTAAATCCCAACTGAAACACAAGTACTAATTCAGGCCCAATTCCCGTAGGTATTCCTTACCAAGTCCAAATACTACATTCTCTTCTTTGACCCTTGTGGAAGGTTCTTTTTTTTTTTCCTTCCTGTGTGTTACGGAGAGTAAACTTAGTAACTTTAATCCCTTACCTTTTTCATTTCCGTTTGCATATTGTGGAGGCTTGTTTTTGTCAATGCTGTTAAAGCTCTGACTTCTCCGATTTAAATTGGAAGCTCCCTGGACTTTGGTACTGCTGCCTGCAGCTGGCACCCTTGAGGGTCCTGGAAGCCTGGAATGGTGAGTAAATCAGTGAGGAACCAGTGAGAAATCTGTTAATTTTATGTAATACAACATAGAGCAGAGACAGTGTGCAAATATCAGATCACATTTTCAAACCAACTAAACCCAAGGAATTCAGGAAGCAACAGCAAACAGGAGGATTCAAATTAGTTAGACTCCACAAATGAAAATTTAAACTTATCCTTATGCACACAAAAGGGAAAAAGATGCTTTCTAGAGTCACAAGACATGTAAGAAGATGCTTTGCATTTGCCATTAACATTGCTAAAACAGATTCACCCTAACAAATATTAAACTGCAGTATCAACCTTTACTAATATGTCACTTTTGGAGGAGAAATATTAAAGAAATAGATTAAAAAGCACAGCAATACATAGTCAATAAATATTTTGTATTTCATTAAAATTTTCACAGTTGTGTTTAGCATAAAAGCTGACTTTTTAGTTATCTTCAGTTATTTTGAAGGCTATTGAGTAAAATACTTCCTCCTTACTATTTTAAATGAAAAATATTGTAAATTAGTATTTTATCTAGATGATACAGATGCATTTATACATTTTAGATAGAAATATATAATGTAGACTATACAGTTCATTTCTTAGTATTTGCTGCCACCATCTGAACCTTACTATGTGGCTATACTAAGGAAAAAAAAAGTAGATTCTTGTTGTTTCTGGCATGTGTAAGCCTGCATTGTTTTTAATTTGTTTTGTGCTGTAAGATTCCTTAATACATGCCTACTCCAAACTTTCTGAAGCACCTTTGTGGGCACCCCCACTCCTTTCTAGTTTTGTTATTTCCTAGATGAAATTAATTGCTCAAATCAGTCATAGGCTTTTGCCAGAGAAGAGCATCTCTCTTCTGCTTCTTGCTTATTGGAATGATTTTAATAATGACAGTGCAAATTCTACCAGAATTATCAAATTCTGTTAGTTTCACTTTTATTATAAAAGAGCAGCATTAGAAGGAAGGAAAAAAAATCACATTACAAAAAATTACAAAACATTTGATTTTTTCAAAACTTTTTTGTTTGTTTAATACACTAGCATACAGAAATGTTAACTTAATTTTCATTTGCAAACATTTGTAAACAACTCCATAGTCTCTTTACCAGTTTAAACCTCAGAGAACTAATCCATTGGTTATTTTCATGGCTCGTTCTGGCTGCCAGCCTGCCCTGCTAGTCTCTGTGCCGAGCCCAGAGCAGACTGTCTCTGCTCTGCAGCGTTACGCGTGCTAACCTTTGCCGTGACCCGTGAATTCAAGTGATCTTCTGTTCCCTGAAGAATGCACTAAAACAAACTTAAAAATCCATTTGCTCCTGCTCATTACACTAATTTGACAGGCAGTAAGAGCCCTGAGACTGTTTGTCAGAGGTAATGACAGAAGCAATGAAAAGGCATGTGCAACACTAGAAACTCATCTGTTCTGTTAAAATACAAAATAGTTCTGCATATATTCTGTATGCCAGAATTCAAGAAATTGCCACAATAAGCACATTATGCATGAGGTAATTTTCTCTACACGCTTTCCAGTTTACCTCATCTGCTGACTTTCTTAATTGAATTCAGGTTTTAAATTGCTCTTGCAGAATCATGTTAAGCAGCTAAGGAAATGCAAAGAAGAGTATAACAAATAAGGGACAAGTCACATACCTCTGAACAGGCTTCGGAAACACTGCCACAGATTTAAAGTATTAGACAGTAAGACTGTTAACTTTGACAAGTTGAATGTGGACAAGACAGGAGCATCAGCAATAAGGAAAACGAAGACCTATAAATGCAGGTGCAAAGCAACTGGACCGTGGTATAGCTCATTTCAATTTATCACCAGCAACACACATTGTGTTAGTGTTCCATACTGCAAAATGCAATCTTTATTGGAGATTATGCAACTTAGAGTTCATTGGTCTCTACAATGAACTGTAAAGCAAAGGTATAATTAATGAACACATTAATTATCCCCCCTCAAAAAAAAAAAAAAAAGGCTAGAAAAAAGAGTAAGCTTTAGACCTCAGCTTCTTTCTTCTATAATCTGGCTTGTAGATTTTAGTGCTCATAGAAATGACAGACTAAAAGTCCTGAAAAAATCTGAAACAAATCAGTTCCTACACACAGCTCTGTCAAATTCACTGCCAAAACAAAGCCTCTCATTCACGGGAACTGTGTGCAGGCTATTCTTGATGGAGCAGAAATCCTGGAAGTCATTCTTTTTTTCTGCTCTATTTTGCTTCTGTGTAAACTTGACTCTGTGAACTCAGACTTTCAGGTGGGTTAGCTATATATGCAAAACATCTAGTGGGAACTGGGGTGGACTCCCAAACTTCTTTTCACTCACGACTAAAGTCAGGAATTGAGCCAGAAAGTACAGAGCACTAAAATCACCAACTAATCCCTTACATCCAATATTTTACATGCAGAATACAAAGATGCAGGATACATAACAACCAGAAATATTGCTAATATATAGTAGAAATCAGCCAATTGGCCAAAAGCCAATGAATACAAGGCTTTTCTGTGGCAAAGCTCATCATTCCAAAGCTTGCTCACATAACGAAAATTGCACATTGTTTAGTGTCTGCTTAAGTCCAAAGGATAAAATATCAATGGGCATATACTTGCTTGAGTATCACTAACAAGCAATAAATTAGAGATATTTAACTGACCTAGAAGCCTTTTTTTGACTGGTTGCAATTCCACTGTGATTAGACTGAGTTGCATATCTGGCTGTGAGACTGTATGAGAAGAAACAGAGAAATTGAATTAAAGAATTTCTTTGAATATGTATAGAAAGAACACACTTACCAGCAAATGATGAGTTAATGAATGCAAATTGAACATGGATAAAAAATGCAAATTAACTGTCAACAATATGAAACAATGTAAACATGCAGATTTTTATGAGATGCAATGAACAGGTTATGAAATAATGGATATTGTTATAAAATGTCTCATTTGCTAGAAATTATCTTATCAATAGAAAAAGCGAGCAAATTTTCACACTGACTGAATTTCTGAAGTATAGCTCAATTCACACAGAATGTGAACTTCAAAACATTGTGCTGCTCTTTTTTTCCCCCATGAAATGCACTAAGCACAAATACACTCCTACTGGTCTCTCCAGTAACCTGACTGGATTCCCAGTAGGGCTCTTAGGAACACATTTGCTATACCAAATTCTATGTGGACTCAGAAAAAATCCCACTAAAGCAAGGTGACCCTCCTGACAGCAAGCTATATGGAAGAAGCACTCTGTCACAAATTTTATTACTGTTACAGCACAGGTCATGTATGCAATGACCCAGGCAATGAAGCAGAGACAGCATTAAGAAAGTCCTGGCATGTGCTTGGACTCACTGTGGAATTCATAGGAAAATGCACCTTTGTCTATTAAGGCATCCAAGTAGCTTTTCTGCAACAGAAAACATTCTATGCTACAGGCTAAAAGCTAAAAGCTCTATATTTCTTTTGCACCCAATGACCTGGCATGATTAGATAGTAAATTATTTCCTGTAATCTTTTAGACATTTGCACAGGGGATATGTCAAATATATGGCCAAGGTACACCTTTCTGTCAGGTCATTTCAGTTTCCATAGACAGGTGCATCCTTGGGCATCCACACAGTCTAGGGCTGTAGAGAGGTGCCTAAGGCAGGTCCTATCACATCATCAAATTCCTTGAATTGTTAGGGAAGTCATGGACAACTGAGGAAGCAGAAACTCTGATAGTCACAGATTTCTTCTGCTTCTCAGAGTTCTGCATCTTCCAGCAATTCTTCTGAGTAGCAGCAGAAACCACAGTGCCCTAGTCCCAGCTTTATAGACTAGCAGAACTTTTAAGAAGCACATAGTGGTGTTGAGTCTACCAGAACAGTGTTAAGCAATTTCTGCCAGTCCACTGAAGAGCCAGACCTGAGTGCAAACCAGATGGGAGAAGCCGTCAGGTAAGAAAGGTCTTCCCTTCCTTAGCACTGCAGTGCTGAAAAGGGGTGAGAAGAAGGCACAAACCATGGGACAATGAGATAATGCAATGAGATGAGAGATTATTGCTACTTTACTAAATTAAACCCCAGCAAAGGGTTTAGAGCTGCCTCTGTTCCTGCCAATTAAAAATGGCACATTTACATATGATGAATATAAAGGTAAGAAGAGTACTTCAGTCTTAAGAGGGCAGAAAGGAATCATTCAATATGTAAAAGCATCATTCAATTCTCTGACATATATCATATATACTTCAGAGTAATGCTGACAAATTGCTTTTTTTATATGACCATAGCTTCTGTGGATATTATAATATATAATATCACTTAAAATAATATATTACTTATAAAAATAACAAAATAATTCCATAATAATCACACTTTATATATTTTTATCTATCTAGTTTTCAGTACATTGAATTATATTTCACTTATGGCTATATTTCTTAATAATGTCTGGACTTATGATGCAAATGTGACATATGTTGTTTTACTGAATTTGCTATATTTGTGCTTGGCATAATAGTCCATCTTTTGATGAGAACTTTCCCTCATGTTTTTTTTTCCAACATACTTAAAATGAAGGAATCTAGAAAAGGATCGCTGGTTATCTGCATTGATTAAAGTAAGAGATTTGTGAGAAAAATTGTTGTCAAATAAAACTTTAGTACATTTCTGCTGTAAAAGGTGGAATGAAACACAGTACAATCAACACAGAAAATAAGATGGGAAAAAAGAGTGAGTATATTGCAGTGCCTTAGTGTATCATAGCATTTCTACCCCAAACCATACTTTCAAGAGTAAACTGAAAGGTCAAAACCCTTAATCTCAATGTTGATAAACTAGCCCACATACTTTAAATAGCAATAAATACATATAATACCTGTCTGATAATGCTTGCTAGAATGCTTCCCTGCTGTGGCTCTTACTTGGGACTCTATCCACTAGCAAAATCATGAAACATCAGCCTATAGACTACTTTCAAACTTTCCAGACAGGCTTGACAGGCATTGATGAAAGTGTCAATGTCACTAAAACATTATTTGTAAAGCATGATTTCCACTGTGACTGATCAAATTTATTTTCCTAAGTAATGTGACAAGAGAAAGGCAAAAAGAGAATTTAACTCATAAAGCAGGTGCATCAAGTTCTAATGACTTTAGGTTTTCCTTGTCAATTAGCTCTGGATGTGCTGAGCCCATGAAAGCTTTCCATGGATGCATGTCCCAGTTGCTGGCCCACTTTCATGGATGTGAATTGTAATGCTGTTTCAGACTAGGCTTTAGCCTAGCCACTCTTCTTAATGTATGAAAAAATACTTACACACTGCCCTCTACCCTACCAGGTAATTGTCTGTGGGTAGTATCTGTCAGTCAGGAAAAAAAACCCATTTTGCTTAAAACAGTTAATTTTAATGCTTAAAAATCCACACCATGATATAGTAAGTGTGTGTCTGCAATAAAACAGTAAATGGATCTTACCATATCAGACAGTGCCAGTTTAATGCTACAGCACTCAGGACAAGGAAGGATTTACTTGCCAGAGGGCTGGAAAAGGAGGTTTTTAAGGCCTCTTGTTCTCAGCTGTCTACTACCCTTTCTCAGGGTCTACAAGACCCTTTCCACTGTTATAATACTCATATCAGCAATCATTTACACTATGTACATAGGAGCAGACAGGATGCTTAACTCCCCTCTTCCAAATAAGACATTGGGGAAGTGAAGTAAATGCTGTCCAAAACACGTAAAATGTCATCTGAAATCTTAGAAATAATCTGGACTCTGCAAAAATAATATAGACTCTGTTTTCCAGGTTGGAGCCATCAATATTTTGTTTTACAAACCAGGGAAACACAGCAGATATGACATGGCGACAATTGGGAAATTTCATTTGCTGTGAGAAAATGGAATAAACATCCTGAGACCGCCCAGAAAGGCAGTTCAGTACAGAGGTAGCTGAGAAGAAATGACAGTGATGGTGCTGAGCCCAAGGTGCTGATGGAGAACCCCAGGTCTGTATTGTGCTGAATGGCTGCAGGAACCAGGGCTCTGCACAGTACCTGGCTGTGCAGCACAGTTGGGACCTGTGCACCATGTTCCATCAGGATGGGGAGCTGACAGGGGTCATTCATTTGCAGGCATGGCATGGTTATGAAAAGGTCCTAAAAGGTGTAGAGGAGACTAGCAAATCAATGTAGGCTACAATATTAAATGACTTTATGTGGCACTTAGGGATAGGTTTTAGCGGCGGACTTGGCAGTGCTGGGTTAGCAGTTGGACCTGATGAGCTTAGAGGTCTTTTCCAACCTAAATCATTCTATGATTCTATGCAGAAAGAAGGCAACAGATTGTTTGACACTGGACTAAACTACTAGAAACTCTATTTTGTTGCCATACAATATGCCAGAAAATAAGCAGGCCCTTGAAAGTGGGTTAACACATAAAGCTGAACCACAAACCTTCCATAAACCTGAAAAGAGCATGAATCAAGCTAAAAATATTTTAACCTCCGTCTTCAAAAACTAACCCATGCAGTGACACCCTGAATATCATATACTTTTTATTAAGTCCTCCAAAGGATCAATAGGATCATGTTACATCACGCTGTCATCTTCCTATAATGTTAGGAGTCACATGGTGGTTCTAAAATGCCAGCTATGCACTATGTTGAAATTAGAAAAAGGGAAAGAGTTTTGCAGAACATAATCAAACTCTTTCTTCCTTACTGGCATACTTGAATTTTAATATGCTGTTAGTCTTAGAAAGTGCATTTAATCTCTAGTTGAATGCACTCCAGAGCTGTTCAAGACTTTTGTGTTAGAGCAATTCTCTGGAAAAGACTAGTTTAAAAAGAATGCTTTTTCAATGTAAAAATTTGTCCAGAAGGTGTCAGTTGCCCTGTGCACCTATTTTTTTAATAGTTTTTTTCTCAAATAAGAAAAAAAAATTCTTTCTTTAATTTTTTCTCTTTGGCTGCTCATCATCCTACTGGTTGAAAAGCACAAGAGATAACATTCTAAGGTATACCTGACTCCAAATTCCAAGTGTGCCTAGAAAGATGCCACAGGGAACAAAAGTTTCCAAGTCCTCACCCTACCAAACAGTTTGGGCAGGTAGAACATGCCTGATTCCCCAAATGTACTTTCAAATAACACTGAGGAAGAAACAAAAAAAAAAAAATCTTGATTTTCTGTACAAACAACATTTTTCAGACATTTCTTTTCCCTTTTTAGTCCAGCCTTGGTGAATTAATATATGGCCATATTCACATGTATGTATCTATATAACTACATATATCTATACCTTTACCTATTTGTTTTTTTATAAATAAATAAACATTTAAAATTTACATAAATGTTATTTATGAACGTGTATTTTATAGATAGAGGTATATTATCTACAGATAGAGGTAAATATAAAAAATATAAATAGATAAATATAGAGATAAATATAGATATAAATATAGAGATAAATGTTATATATTTAACAAATAAATACAATTCTTTTTTTTCATTCACAAGAGGAAATGTCTGTGGCTCAGGCAGTTCTAGCTCATACCCTGTCATCTGTTCTAAATTATTTGGACATTTCTCCTTTCCGCTCTTTGAACTTCTGGCATCTTATTCAAGCAGTCTGTCTCCAAATGATTCATGCTTGAAGGTACAAGCAAAATTCTGTTTTCAATATTTTCCTATTGTTCACAACTCATAAACCAAAATGCAGATAACCCAGTTTTGCATCAACATTTATGTTCCTGCAGAATACAGGGCCTTTTAATAAGAATGAATAAACAGTGACCATAGCTTTTCTGCTGTGGTCCCAGTATTGTAGTATAGGTATTTTGTGTAATTTAATGAAGGAGTACATGAACCACAATATTAAAGAAACAATTGGATCTCTAGCAGTAACTATGTATTGTGGTTTAGGACACTGTGCTACTTCCTTTCTGTGCTTATCCTAACCTGTAGCATACCTAAAATGCCATCTTTTAAACCTCGTTATTTTTCTCTGAACAAATTAGACAAGTGGATTACAGTGTGCTGCCAGAACTAGGATTAGGCCCTTAGGGACCAACTGTACCATTTTATGACCTTATCTCCATATCATTTATGATCTTATACTAGAACAGAAATATATCAGAGTATCTGCACAGAATCATATGCCACCATTCTACTTCACAGTTTGATGAAATAAAACTGTAATAAAGCTTTTTCCTAGAGGAAATGGAAATGGAGGTGACAAAAATGCTGATGCTTTTGCTTCTTCAAATCTATGTTGATTATCTCTTGAATCTTTGCACAGATTTCCAGAAAGTCCACATTCATAACACATCCTAATGTACGGCTGGGATTGTTATAAACCTGCATTACTAAAAAAATTATCACATGGTTAACTGTTTCTAGTAAAATACATTTGTAAGCATTTTGTTCAATCTCCCCATTGACTTTAAATGGCAAAGAGCTTTGTAATATAAAGAAAATACAAAAGATTCTACCAGCAGTTCAGCCATTTTCCCTTAAGTATTTTCAAAACACAAATAAATTCTTGTAAGTCTGGTGAATTCTAAATATACAAAATCTTTTTTTCCCCCTTCTATTTAATCTATTTTCCACAGGCAATGACTGCCAAACAGCACTGCCTAGCCTTCTTTGGAATTTATATGGATTTTTATTTTGGAGCTTTTGTTGGTAAATTAAGAAAGTCATCTCCTCCACAGCAGCTTCCAACTGTAATGTTATTTCATTAACTGATACCTGGAAAACCACAATTTGTAGAATATCAAGTTTGTTGCACAGTCTGTGAAAATAGTAAGATATAATAGATGATAAAAAGGACTGACAGAAGCAAAGGTCAATTTATTTGTCAAAGTACAAATATAAAACTATGACTTAAATGAATGTAAAAATGCAAGGAAAAGACTGGGTCACACATTGGTATGAAGGAATTCATTAAGGAATGAATAGGAAAAAAGAAAGAAAATTTTGCTTCATAATAGGTCTGCTACCTATCATTTAACAAAAAAGAAAAAAAAAAGAATGAAGACTGTGCTAATTTAATATGGCTACCCTTGCATTTTACATGTATTGAAATTTCATTTCCCATATACAAATAATTATAGGCAATGTCCAATGTTCACAAGATGTCAGAATTAAACTGGTGGCAGGTCCTGGAAAGTAATAAATGAATGGAAATTTGCATCAGATTTCATTTTCAGAGAATGAGAAGATCTAATGAATCTCAGTAGAAAGTGAGGGTAGAGCAACAAAGAATGTCTGAAGGGAAAATAATTATAAACCTTCTATTCTTTCAGAAAGAAATATATAAAAGACTGTATTCAAGTGCTACAAGGATGCATGGAACACTTCCCATTAAATTCTACATGATCTGGATTAGCAACAGTGAAAATTATGGCCAAAGTGCATTCAAAACTGACATATAAATAGTAATGAGTGGCAAGGGTGAAACAGGCCAGACAATGAGAATATCTGAAATACACAAAATGAAAATTTCCACTAAACTGATTTAAAACACTTGAAAATTGCAAGAACAGATAAGGAGAAAAGATGACAGTTGCATTTTTAACTGCAAACAGCAGAAAAGGAGGGGAAAATTATTGTTCTTGAACAGAGGTAATTTATAAACAGAAGAACCCAGGGTAACTGCATGCCACAGGTTCCTGAAGAAAGCGTTCAGACATACATCAGGTACTTTTCAAGGAGAAAGAACTCTGTGCAACAAACAAGGGGAGATACCAATCAGTAAAGGATAAGTTTGAAGGAACCAGGCCACAGAAATAGCTAAGAAGGTAAAAGATTTAAGCAGTTTATGAAGGACTGGTGGTGAAATGGTCTATAGAGGATGAACAGTTTAAAAAAATCTGAAATGCTATTGAGAGACTACAACAGCTTTTAAATTTACATTTTTTTATTTTCTCTCTAGGCATGCAATAGTCTGCTAGAGTAGTGTATTATAACTATAGAAAAGATCATTTATTTTAGACTCTGAATGTCATTTTGAAACACCTTTTCCCCCATTATTTTAAGCTGAAGAAATGTTATTAGATATCTCAGAAGGATGGGCTACATGGAAGAAGTATATGAGAAATATGTTCTTACTGATGCTTTGTTCTATCTTTTCTGTATGAAGGTTATTAGACAGGTTAGACATTTGCCACTGAGACACACTAAATGCTTTATTTACTTGGACTTCAGGACAAATATAATGAAAAAAATTCCTTTCTGAAGTTTCTGTGATTTGGAACCTTGAGGACTGTAATGATTTTATCTTTGGGGAGTAGAAAAAAATGGAGCCACAGCTGATTTGCAAGGTAAAATAAAAGGTTAAAATAAAATTAAATACCTAAGGGCTATTTAAAGGTCAGCTTCCTGCAGATCCTGGAACAATCACATAAGGCAACTCATTCTGCATTATCTCCCAGACATATAAAAACACATCAGATTAGATTAATAGCGCTTAGACCCTTACTAGCAAAAAGAGAACAGAAAGAATAAATAAATATTTTCCTAATTTTTCTTCTCTTCAGAATCAGTGATTTGGCAATGATTCCACAGTGGGAAAAACAGGAACTACCTGCCTCTTTCCTTTCACCAAAACTAAGTGACTAGCAATGGAATGAGCTAAGGACAGCAAAGGGACCTGTTTCATCCCTTTCCTATATATTAACCAAGAAACACACACAAATATCTACATCTTCCATTTTCCAGCCTATGTCACTGCAACACACTTGGTGTAGACTGCTGTAATCATATTTTAAACCTTCAGAATATTTAAATGAAGGCCTTTTTCTAAACAGAGTGATGTAATCAAGATTGCTATGCAGATTCCCACTATTCTGACATGGATCTATTTCAATTCATAATCATAAGCACTACATTTTCATTACTGTATTTCACACAGCACAAGCTCTGCGCCCAACATGCTTAATTTCTTCTCCAGTACTTCTGAGCAGCAGGCAACATGAAACCCTGTTCCTTGCAGTAGTTATATATGTGACTGCCTGCAAAAATCAGCTACCTAACTTTGTTTATATGCTCAGGAAAACCAGGGTGCACTTTTAATATAACAAATTTAACAAAATCCATCTGGACCTCAAGCTGTGCTCATCATTCCTGTACATGATAAAATAGTTTTTCCATCTAGGGGAATTTTTCTGACAGCTTACTGAAACCAGTTACTGTCTAATCTGTAAATGAGACAGAACTTCTTTCATCCACATGTGTTTTCTCTTAGTATCTGGGTGGTTGAAAGATCATCACCATAGATGTATTGCTCTGATAATGGAATCCACTACCAAAGTGAAGCATAAAAATATAATGTAGCCATTGTTGTCATCTATCTGTACTGACAGATATAAATAAGGCCACCAGCACTGTATTTTTAAAAATAAATCTCAGAGCTGCAATAAAGTCATGAGGAAAGAGTGAAAGGCAACTTCAGATTTTGAAATATTCAATTCCCACAGTTAGTCATGAAAGAATACAGGAAATTTTAGGGTAAAAAGACATCAGATATCACATCTAAAGCTATTCTTTGCCTTTGGTTACTATTTATTTACTGCAGATTTCTTCACTAACAGTCTAAAAATTTCAGAGATTTTATAATTACTGGTACAAAACTATGATCTTCCATAAAGAATATATGCTTTTTGCAAGGCGATTTCACTTACCACGAATCAACTTCCTTCCTTCCTTTTACATTTAATTTGAAATGCTGCTGTTGGCCATAGGACTAGATAAGCAAATAATACTCTTTCACAAGAAGAATCTTGCTTGCCTTCTGTATGCACAGCTTTCACAATTCTGACATTGGTAACAGACAGCTTACGTGGGAACAGGAATGTTGAAGTATTGCCACACTGACCAATTTTGGATAACTTTGTAAGAGCCTGTGAAAGAAGGTCCATTATCCTCCCATGCTAACTTTGCACTTAGGAAAGAGAGGTTCCTCCAGAAATTGGTTTAATTACATTCCTGTCTGTGTTGTCTCCCAGTCACATGGGGACAAGCAGCCTGCTGGGTCAGTCTCCTGAATTCCTCATTTCTGCACCAATCTAACCTGTCCAGTCTTATGATATTCTGATTATAACCTTCCCCCAGGGATTCTTAGCAAAACAGCCTGTGTATGAAACCTGTAGAGACCTAATATAATTTGGTGCCTATTTCAGTTTCTGTTGACAAAGGGCTCAAACACTGTATAAAGTAACTTGTGCTCAGTGGCACATGGAAATGTTCAGACACGGTAATGATCACAGACATTGATCATTACTGAGGACATCCTAACCTGGAAATGGGGATGAGTACCATCACCACCACCATCAGCAGCAGGACCAGTCTTTTAAATTAGGAGAGTGAGATGCTAGCCCTGCACATACAAAGACAAAACTTGCTTGGTCTTCATCAACCTCTGTTATCTGACCATTTTCAGTATGACTTCTCAGAGGTATTTCCTTCTCCCATGTACAATCTGTATTTCTCTTGGAAAAAGTGAAGGGCATCACCTTCTTATATTTGTTTAATAAAGAAAATACAACAGCTTTTTGCCTCCTAGGAAATAAAGTTGACATTACACAATATGCTTAGTATACATTACCTGGAAGCAATGAAGAAGATAACTTTTCTAACAGAATATTGTAACATAAAATAACCTCAGTTATTAATATAAACCAAGACATAGTTTAAAATACTTAAAGTACAACATGAAATGTGACTGATTACTGAAGATTTAAGAAAATGTATAGTCCAAAAATCACCCACCTTTTTCAGTGTATATATTTTGCTTTTGCTTACATGTAGGCACACATACAAGCACATGGATATCAAATGCACTTAAATGTACAGAGTGCATAAAAAGGACATCTTTATTTCTCAGGTAAATATGCAAAGTAAATACGTGTGAGTCTTCCAGTGAAATAAAGTACCCATGGTGTAAGAGGATGATTTTCACAATACCCTTGAAAATTTACTCAAATTAGGTTGGAAGCATTTTGCCATTATTGAAAAAAGACAAATGTCCCGTTCATGTGTTAGCAGCTACATTCATTATCTGACTTCTGCCATAATAATAAGATAATTTTTGTTCCTTTCAAAAACCTGAAAGAACTATTTCTAGGTAATAAAATGGGTCAATTTAATGGAAACTACTCTCTGTTATGTGCATTTGCCAAATATTTTTTCCAAAATATACACCGTAAGGGATTTTCTGCCTTAGGGCTTCTGCATACCAAACCTTTTCCACAGTTATGTTACAAATGTTAGAAAACAGAAAGAATCAAGAATTTTTAAAAACATATTCAGAACTGCAACATGGTAATAAAGAATGGCATACCTGCACAATAATTGTGTAAAAATAAAAAGCCATTAAGATAAACATTTCCTATGAAAGGATAAAACAGCTTGTTTATCAACAGCACTTCAGAAAAAAATTAAAATTATTCAATTTTTGATTGATAGATTATCTATGGAGTTAGTTTCATATGGACAGTGTGCAGAATTTACATTAATATACACTTCAGATTTTATAATTTTCCAAAATTCTCCATACAGTGAAACATGTAGGTTTCAGTATCTGTATGAAACTACTTTTTGCCAAAAATATCTAAAGATCTCAAGTGTCCGATAGAGCAGCCATATGAGTTCCTAAGGACCTTCTAAACCATGAGCTTCCCCCAGCTCAGTTATGTTGGTGTCATTTGTAATATATATAGCTGAGACACACCTGGCATGAAAGTAATCATAGAAATCAGTTTGAGGAATCATGTAAGCTACCTGTCCACATTTCAGACAGCAAAAAGTGGGCAAGATAGATCTCACCAAAGTAATCTTTTCTTTTTTAATTAATATTTTGTCTTCTTTCTAAACAGAAGCTTTTATTTACTCATTACCATCTTTAAACTAGAAAGGTGTTTGGTAAATATTTTTAAATGATATTTCAAATTATTTAATTTATTGGGAAATAATTACTTGAAATAAATGGCTGCTATGAAAAGAAGTGTTGGTAAGTCCACCAGAGAGAATTCACATCAGTGGATGTTTATATATGCCCAACTTTTAGTGGAAAACTTGTTTTCACATGTAGTCATTTTTCTTAGGAAGGGAAATATTATTTTATGCTAATTTATTTATATAACTTCAAAAATTGACAAATAAAAAACCCGAAAATTAGTATTGAAAAAAAAAATTGTATTTCTGTTTGTTTCTAAGTTCCAGGGCTCCTTGTTTTCCTAGGAGCTCATAATACTAGATGTACTTAAATTTATAGTAGAAGATAGAAAATTTTCATTTAGGAGGAATTTTTTGCTTGGCAACTTTTATTATCCTTAAAGACTTAAATGAAAAATATATGGATAGAAGAAACCATATTCCCTCAGGCAATACAGACTTTATAGTAACAAGCATCAAACTTCTCTGTATGAAAAAGCAAATAGAAAAAATTTTGCTTTACAGATAAGAAATAAGAAAGATGTCGTCAATCTTGGTCTGGTAATTTTTTACATAGAAATATTTTACATCTGAAACTTTGCTATGAACAGAAATTTAATCAAAGAATCAAATTATTTTAAACTCCTAGATTAAAGTGGAAGGTTTAAAGCACACTGGTGAAAGCTGAAATTGGTTGACTGGTGTAAAAACCAGCCTTAGATGCCACTCTACAAAATCATAAATGTGGAGAATCTGGGACATGGAATAATTTCCCTTAATGAAGGGAAATTATTGATACTCTGATTATAACCTGTATGTTTTTACACAGAAAAATAGAAGAGGATAAAAAAGTGCAGAAGGACCATGAGATCTTGGGGAATTATAATGGAAAGTTAATAAAAGATTCAACACCTCTTTGCCTACCATGTGGAATCACTATCATCCAGACAGTAAAAAAACTGCTTTTCCAGGCTTTTTTGGACAAACTCTTGCAATAGTCATGATGTACAAAGAACACTGTAAATTTTTTTGTTAATAAAAATTCACCGTGGATAAATTATAAAATCAGGAAATGTTTCAGTTCTTTCACTAAGTTAAAACCAAAAAATCAGTAACCAAAGGTGTTTATAGGAAGATGGCTAAGCTCTTAATTCCCCCGATTAAAGCTGTGAACACTTATTTCCTGAATAACAAGATGTTATTGTCTCTTATGCAGTATTAAATATCCTCCATAAAGCAGAAATTCAGCTTTGAAAATGCTGAGAATGGTCAGACTCTTCTGGGACCCGACCATAATTTCTTAGATAACAAGTTAATAGTATACTTCACAGGGAAAACCTTCAAAGACATTAATTTTCAGCAGCAGGGAAAATAAAAGCATTTCACTTCATAATGCCCCAGCCAAACACATGTATCTTAATTTTTGCATCAAATGCAGTAATTAACATGCTATTAGCAACGGGTCCCTCCAAAACATATCTTTAAAACATTTCTAGTTCCAAGATACAGATTTCTATCAGGCTGAAGTGTTAAAGCTTCGTCCATTTAAGAAGAAATATGTTTATTACATACATGAAAGTGTAATTTATATATCAGTGGAATTAAGAACCAGAATCTCAATATATTAGTCTGATACTTTTAATCCAATCTCGATCATTGACTTACCACACTCTCAACATACAGTTGTTCAGTAAGTCCGCAAAAATGTTTTGAACAAGGATATAAAAAATTGAACAAGTACTGAACCCAACAAAGCAACAGACAAAACTCTTCATGATGACCGACAGTTGACTTTCTTTAAACTTCCCCAATAAAATATACATTGCTAATATTCTTTCTATTTAAACAGGCATTTCTGTTTCAGACTCCTTCTTCTATACTGGCCTTCAAGCAACTACCTTCTGAAACTATGTTTTCAGATACAATCTGAAAGCAATGTAATTCAGTGATTCTTGGGCTCCAATGAGTGCTTTGTTTTCTTAAAACTGAATAAAAACTGCCCACTTAAGAAAACCAACTAGATTTAGGCTATTTCTTCTCCCTTATACAAAAAATTTGAATAGAATTAGGCCCTCAAAAACCAGAATGTGTGGAGATAAAAAGAATTTATAACAAATGAAAGTATTAATTATGCCTTTTCCCCATCTGTTTTGTTGATTCTTGGAAATTTTTCATTTACGTGTGGAACTGGGAATGTGAAGAAAACATGAAAATAACCAGTATACTAACCACACGGTGTGCTAGCAGCCTCTTATTGTGCAATGCGCAGAAAAATCAATAATAAAGTCAAAGAAAGGCTAACAATGAACTAAAATTGGAACTAAAACTAATTGGTATTGTTCTCTGCACTTACTTTAACTTTACTCCCAAGAAATGTGGGCTTACTATCAAAAAACACATTGAAACCACTGTGTAAATAGCTAAAAAAAATTAAATAGCCTATTTTTTAAACAAAATTTTGTCTTTTTTGAACAGAAAAATAAAAAGCTTTTAGAACTGAGAAAAATAACTTTTTAACCTACCTTGACTGCATATCTTGGTGTGTTTTGGACTGGCTGATTTCAGCTGGAGTTGAAGGGACTTGCTGTTGTAGCTCCACCAAAGACTGGTAGTACTGTTGCTGATGATGTTGCTGCTGTTTGTACCGAGACAAACTGAAAAACAGCCCTAAAATGGCTTTCAAATTTCCATTCCTTATTTCTATTTAAAAAAAACGAAAGAGAAAAGGAAGTGAAAACATTTTGGTTTTAGATTTCAGTTTTGTAAAAAGTCATGCTTAAGTATGTCTGTACATACCTATAGCTATACATGTTTATGTCTTATATCTCTTAATTTACCTGTAATATCAGAGGCATTTTAGGTGTCACTGATAGTATATTTTTATTACAATTTTTGGGTTTTTATGTATCAGTGTTGCAATAAACACCTATCCCTACAACGCCTTCATGATGAGACATTTGCATGGTCATTAATAAGAGTATATCCAACCTTAAATAAGACACATTTCTGAAATGTCCTGCCCCGACAAAGTACAAATATTCTAATTAAGGAAAAGCTCATTCAGAAAAAATCTGAATTCTTTCTAGCCTTAAATATACATCCCTTCAAACCTCATGACTTTAAATTAATCTTTTTGCTTTTGGAGCAAATTCTGTGCACACTGGTAATAAACAGTGAGTTATGGAAAAATCAAAAAGACTGTATGGTAATGGTTCTGGTCAGTGAGCACCTATCCATTCATACAGATGTGTGCAGGAAACATGAGAGAAGAAACTAAATGGAAGGTTGTTTTTTAAAAAAGGTGACTGTAATGCTCATGATTACATCTTTGAACTTTCAAATGACATGATTTTATAGCTTTTTATTTTATACTGCTATTACTGATAATGAAGACAAAACCTGCAGCTTTGATGAGGGTAAACAGCTACCTGAATACAATTCTGGTGAACCCTGATAGCATCCCTATGACTCCCATAACTTTTTTAGCTTTTTCCCACCCTGAGATAAAGATTTTACAAGAATGCTGTTATTCTTTGCTGATAAAGGATCTCACCAACAAAAAGAAACCTCAGAAGACTTTAATGAAATTATCTGCAGCATGTAGGTCTGTTCATAACTTCATTATTAATTTTCTTTGGCACTGACCACCTTGTGAAAGGTTTTTATTAGACCTATGGACTTGTAACCTGACATGCAATGCTACAACCTTTCTGCCTTCCCTGCAAATCAAAATACTGAGCTGTGTGTGCTGCACAGCTTTCCCAGGCAAATTTTCAAGCTGAATTTATACAAAATTACTGTCATTTTCATGTCTCTTAAACCAAATTTTTTTTTTTTTCAATAGGATTAGGTGAAATGTTAATACATATACTAAGGCAGTAAACACTGGAGCTTTTATGCTCACAACCTGTTCTTCAAAAGCAAACCTAATCCTGGACACTGGAATATACTTTTCAAAATGTGTATTTGTTCTAAACAGCCATGCCTATTCATCTCCTCTGTGAAGATGCTGCAGGATCTTTGATTAGCAATGAGACCATGAGAGGTATGTAGAATTTTCCCAGAGTAAGTAAACTTTTTAGGCAATATGACTTTTGCAGTCATCTTGGTTTCAAGGAAGATCATTGTCAAGGAATACAGAAAATTTGTATTTAAAATTATCCTCAAAACACCCCCAAAAATATGTAACTATCCTTTCTAAGTGGCTCTGGTTTGAGAAGACTCTCAGTACATGATACCAGTTTTTTTATTCTTATAATCTTGCATCACTTAATGCTCAGAAGAAGAATCTTTTGTTAAATCCCACTCAACGTTTTTCAATCTTAAAATTTTGCTCTTTTTGTGTTAAAATACTTTTTACTATTTTTAGGGAAAGATGCTCTCAGTAACTTTTTCTTTCCTACTTTTAATAGAGTTGAAGTTAGAATATTTCTCACAAGCAAAAAATCCAGAAACTTCTAATGTGTACTAAACATGTATGTGGAAATGAGGAGATTGTTTTTCTTTGTAGCAACTGGATATTTATCAACTGGGCTCTCAAGCAGATATTTGGCAGCCAAGATTTGAAAATTACTTTTTTTCTAGACCTCTTTGTTCAATTGTCAAAATGAGGTCATAAACTGGTTGTGAAATCTTCAAAACTTGTTAAGCTAATGGTTTATTGTTCCACAACCTCTCATGTCAATAATAAATGACCCAGTAGTAACAAGACACATTTAACAAAGCTTATTACAAGAAACTCAATTTCTTCTCCCCCTAAAAAACTGTAACATTCAGGATTATACATAGTAAAAATGGTATATTTAAGGAAATCACACCTCTGCAGTACTTTGAAGAATATCATTATGAAGAGAGTAGTGGATTTACTCCAGATTCATGAGCAGAATTAATTTTAATCTTACTTCAGCACTAAATGTTAAAATTTCATTTTGAAGAATAAAGAGCATTTTAAATCATAGTCCTTGCACTTAGTCCTATGTAGTAGTATTGCTTTTAGTAGCATATGAGCTTAAAGATACACAATTGAAGCATATATCCTACTAAAATTATCTTCCAAAGTAAAGCAAAGGTTGGAATAAAGGCATTGCAGAAAGCAGACAGATTCTGATTTTAAAAAGTACAGAAAATGTGTTGTGTACCATGTCAAGGTACTAAAGAATAATGAGTATCCTCATAAAATAAATTCAGGCTACCCACACATTAAATTCATACTTTATATCAAAGTAAAAATAGGCTGCTCTAGAAATTCTGTTTCTAAATAGCTTTGAGGTGAATGAGAGCATGCAAACTTTCAGTATTCTCTTGCAACAAGGTATCTACAAGTAGACACAAAGGTTCTCCTAATACACTTAGGGAGCTTTTCACAATTTGACAATCAAGATGAATAGATAGTGCACATCATGTCTGTGTTGCATGTTTAAAATCCTAAATAGGTTCAGATGGTGAAAGATAGCAATTCTGAGTTAATTTAAAAATCAAACAGTGGTTAGCATTCCAAATTTTTTTCTCCATGAAACTTCTAGAATTCAACTGAAATTATTAGTCTCTAGAAAAAAAAATTCCTTCCAGGTTTTAGTTATGCTACAAGCAAAACAAAAATACAGGGATGCATCTCTTGGACCTGTTACCTTCAGGCGCCATAGAGGTCAAAGGGATTTTGAAGGTGTGCAACACCTTGCAAAACTGCTTAATTTGCTACAGGACAAAGACGTACACATTTTATTAATTCACTTGCCTCTTAAATGAACAAGGCAATATTATGTAATAATTAAGGCAACTGGTATTTTTAATGGGTTTTATTTATTATATTTATTAATTTAGTTGCAACCACATTAGGCAATCATTTAAGGTGACTAATACAGCAGAATAACTGAAGCAGCAAAACCATTGACTCTTTGACTTAATAGGAGACATCAAAGGAATACTATAATTTTCAGATTCATCTGGACAGCATTACTACTAATAACAAATTTGCTGAAACAAATAGTCTTCCCTGGGTTTATTTAACTGAGCAGGATTCTTATGTTCTTGTTTGCTGTTTTGAATCAAATATAAGAACAATTTTTTTAAAAAAGTATGCTCGGGAAGTTCTGTGCCTATCTAATATTGTGAAGGTAACATTAAAAGATTAATACCATTGAAAAAATATTGTTTTAAAACACTGTCTCAAGATTCATAAACATAGCATTTCTTGGTTCAGTTTCAAGGGAAAATTAAAAGGAAACTCTCTCACTTGTTATCGTTAATCTATATTTGCATGCTGTTCAAGACAGCTGGAGCTTGGTATTTAGGTGCAAGTGATTTGTGTTAAGAAATTTAGCTTTCAGAAGAAAATCTTGTTATTTGTTCTGATTATTTGTTTCTCTTACCTTCTGCAGAAAGACCTTGGACATTTACGCCTCTGGCTGCCAGAAAGCTAAGGCAGACATCAACATTCTCAATCTGCAACATGAATAGAAATAACAAGCAGGATAAAACTATTTTACAAAACACTGAAATGTTGGGAGAGGGGAAAAAAAAACCAAAAAGAAACTGCTCAGGAATGAATACTTTACATTCATTGCATACTACAGCTCTTTGTCAAAGTTTAGCAAGAATCATTACTGCTAATTGGAGAATCGAGATAAAGCTTTCATTGTCCACTTTGGTTCTTAAAACAATTCACAAATGCCCAATCCAGAATGGCATGCTGGCAACTCAGCAACCCACCTAGTTAACATAAAACTGGATTTTGTATGCTACAAACAAGCAGCAGTGAAAGCACTCATAGAGAACTGGATACTGAATATATGTCTGGAGATGTGAGCAGCTGAGTTTACTAAGAAATGTGACAAAAACAGTGTAAGCAAAGGTACTTGCTTCGGATGATGTGGGATTCTGTGGAAATTATATCACTCTCCTTAGTGGTTGTTCCTCTAATTTCTTTCCTTCAAATAATACAATAAATCAATTAAATTTATTTATTGTTTATGCTCCTCAGAAGAGTTTTTGTTTAGTAAAGAGCATGGTGCTGTCTTCTCTTGGTGATTTAGAAGAAATCTACAGCTACCACAGAGAGCTTTAGCTACAAAAATGTAGCCTAAATGTAGATCAATAAAAGGATAAAACTTCTGCCTCTAAAATGAATAATAACAGAATTAGACTGCTTTCAGGCATCTATTTCTAATACATGATGGAGATGGGGTGTTCCAAAATGTTCTCAAGTCACCATCCTGAGCTGATTACCCCAGTCCTTCCAGGACCCCTGAAGGAATAATCAGCTATAAATGTAAAAATTACTATCTTTGTCAATGAATATGCTGCTCTGAAAACAGAAACAATATGTTTCAAGTGGCTTTAAAAAGTTTGATTTTAAAATACTATTTTACATTGATGCATTTATTTCAAGGCAATTAGGACCACAAATATAAACCAAAATTTGAACAATATATTTTAAATGCCTATTATCATTGGAGAGCATTAAAAATAAAGCAAAGAATATTAAACACTAAAAACAAAAAAATTGCAGTAGCTCAAGTCCATGCAGTTATTTTATTTGAATGATTCCACATTTTACAAAGTCTCATGTCAATTGTTTTCAACCATCAAAACATAAGGGGTAAATTCACTCCTTGAAAGAAAGCTACTTGATCCTTGGCAGTATCTTTTCTCACCTAGGAACGTCTTTGACTACTGTCATCTTTCTGTATTGGAGTTCTGCCATCGTTCTTTGGAAATGGTAGTAGCTAAAAGGATTTAAATATTCTTTTTACTACTGACCCTAGCAATATGTATTATGAGTCTACAGACTGTCTTGCTCCATGGGTATAAATGTATAAATTTATAAATACCTGAAAAATATTCAGATCTGCTCTTCAAGGACAATAAAGGTCAATACACTACTAAACACATTTTTAGAAGACTTTTCAAACCTTGATTTCAAGGACATACTAATATTTACAGTGAATGATAAACAATTTTTTTACTGAGTCAATCTCAGAGGAAAACCAAAACTCAAAGTCTGCAGTTTAACTGAAATTTACTAAAATGAAATTTACTAAAAAATTGGCGTCTACCATAAAGGTTTCACATATAAGTTTGGTGGGTGTCACCAATTTTCACAGCTTAGAATGTGGAATAATCACCCTAAAATCAATAGGATTACTCCAGCTCTGGCCCAGCAGTCACAGCAGCAATCCAGGCATTTACTGTCATTTTCTTAAATGCTTATGTAGCTTTACACCACAAAAAACCCCAAATCACCTAGGTAATTTTGTTAATACATAGAGACGTGACACAACTAAATCAGTTGCAAGTTGGCTGCAGCTAAAATAGGAAGATCTGGTTCTTCCTCACCTCCTCTTCCTCCCAGGTGTGAGGGCCCTGCTGCTGCTGGCCTTCAGCACTTCTCTGAGCGCACCAGGAGCTGGCCCCGTGCAGAGAACTCACCCAGCAAAAAGGCAAAAGGGTTTCAGTCATTCCAGTTTCCCATGCAGCCAGATAAGTGCAGGAGCCAGCAGAGGGGAGGGCGTGTCCCAGCCTGTGTAAAGCGTGGCTTGGGAGAGGAAAGGGGAGGTGGGAAGGAGGGACAAGGCGGATGACGCCACTCCTGGTGGCAGTGGCAAGGCACCGGGCTGGCTCAGCCCTGATGTTCAACCAAACCCCTGAATCCGTGGAGAAAATTGTGTACGTGAAGAGAATATTTCTACTCAGCCTTTAAACAAGGTCAACTACTTAAGAAAAAACTTTGAATGGAAATATCTGTGCTCTGAAAAATTGAAAAGAAATGAAGATTTGGTGGACTATTAGCTGCATAACTCATTGTGTCTTTGGACTTTCAAATCAACCAAAATGCAGTGTCAATTACTTCAAAGATGGGAAATTCAGCTCTATAAGCACTAGAAGCCAAAGGGAGGGGGAAAAAAAGAAAAATAAATAAAGAAAAATCAGTACAGTACACCAGTAGCATCCATCTTCAAATAACTGGAACAATATTTCCTAACACATGCTCTAGTTTAATGAAGTAATTTTTGATAATGGGCATGTCCCCTCTGCGGTACTTCAAGAGACCACAGAAAATCACAGTTTGCTGGAGAATATTTAAGCCCTAATGTGAAAACATCTCAATATCTATCTGCAATACCAAATAATAGTAAATAATAAGCCTACTACCTAAACTTTCACATACATTTAGTGAATAATATCCTATAGAAACAGCACCTGGTTAATTTACATTTTTACTTTTACAGCCTGTGTCTTTGAAGTCATGTATCTTAAACTCTCAGAAAAAACGAAACATTACCACTAACACCAATGACTCAGTATGCTACAGAACTACAAAGCAAATTCTGTTTGGCTTCAGAGTTCACCAAGAGAAGTGTAACAGAAGCCCTGAGTCCAAAGTCACCCCTTTGGTAGGGGTGTATGAAGCAATAGCAGTGGCCAACTTTCAGACAATAGACTGGGGTTGCGCTGTTAGCTTTATAATAAAGTCTTGTTTTGACTTGTGAATTGAGCAAGTTTGGTGTGGCAACTCACAGGCCCATAATACCCCGAAAATGTCAGAAAACAACTCTGGCAGTCAGTTCTCTGATAATAACTGCAGTTACTGTACAACTCTCAGAAACTCTTAGGGGATTCAATGAGACATGCATTAATACATTTTTGGGTTATGTTCACTTTCTTTCCACTCCAGTTTAGAAAAGTTAGCCTTAAAACTGTCCCATTTTGAAGTTCTCAGTATGTCTCTAAACATTGCTTTAATTACCTACTTCTTGCCCTGGCAAACCACAGTTATTCTTTGAACTCAAACCCAAGCAGCCCCAAACACTTTTTCTTCAAACTCACAGATGAGAGTAATTTTGCAATTACAAAAGTTCCAAGAGATTTCAAGCAGCTTCCATTCCTCAGTACTGTTTCAATCAAGAGTGGTATGAATTCCTGAAGTCCGTGTTTATATAAGTAGTTATTCACTGGGGTAAACTCCTCCTAGAGCTGACACTGTGTGTGCAGAATTGTGCTGCTCATGTATCAGTGGCTGAAGGTTTTGTGGTGTAACACAACACAGACACTGGACAAATTTTGTACCTTACATATGGCCACTATTCTGTAGTGAATTTTGCTTGCAAAAAGAACTAGTTTATAACAGAGTATATGTTTATCATTGAGTATCATGTGAACTACAAGATACTGTAGCAGACGATATCACTCATTAAAGTACAGAATTCAGGATATACAGGTTGACTCCAAATCTTACAAATCACGACAGAGAAGAGTCTCAAATTTGCAAATTTGTTTGTACAGGTACATATTGCCAAGATCAGACTGTTGCTGATGATAAAGTTCTCCACCACTGTCAATCCCTGATTTTTATTTTTTTCCAAGGCTCTTATTTTATATTAAAGATTCAAAAGAGTGGAATAAATGCAGCACACTGAATAGCAGAACTTAAATAATAAAAACTTTAACAACTATAAGTAGCTTAAATAATTAACAATATAATAAACCTTCATTGCCATACAGACATTTGCCACTTAGCTATTCAATCAACACTACATGAAATTGCTTCCCAGAGGTAACAAAACCCTAATTTGGAAACCTAATCACCTCCTTATCAAAACTCAAAGGTATTATGTCAAATTCTGAAATGTATCTCGAGCATTGTGGGTAAAGATACACTTGGTGAAGATGATGATAATTTAGGAATTAATTTGTGGGCATCATCAGGTAGATAATCATTTGATACTTTTTAATTTAAGACTAATATGTTATGCTTACAATATATTAAGCTTTCTTCATAAATCTGATCCTTTTGATAGTATTCATACACATAGCATCATGAAAAAAGCACCTGGGACACCTAACACCATAAATATTAGTGATCTCCAATATATTTTTACACTGATATATAAGGGGATACAGTTCATATGATGATGTAGAAATAAACAGAAATGTCACAGCTCTGATAATATTAATAGATTAGGTAGCATGCAAAGAAGATACATTGGAAATATGTTGACACATATGATATTGCATAGTTGTGGGTAAGCTGCTTTTGAGTGAAAGCTGTTTGAAATTTATTGTCAGAAATAAATCACTAAACCAGACTGAGGGACTTGCATAGTAGTAGTACTTAATACCCAGCTGACTTACAGGAAGAGTTCATTTGTGGGATGTACTCACCAGTGACTCAACCCATAGCATATGTCTATTTATTCCTATTATTTTTGCTGTTGCCAAGATTAGTTTTCATCTCCTTTGTCTGAAAGACACTTTCTTCACAAGCAAAAATAAATTTAATTGTGGGATGCTCATAAGACATGTAATTATGATGAACACAGCCTTGTGTTTCTTTCTGCGTATAAGAAGCTCAAAAAATATCTTGTTTGACTAACTCTTTTAAGTTTATGACACTATAGTTTACAAGAACACATAGACACACAAGTTAGTTACTGTTCACCTACTTTGACCTAGATTCTTCTTGAAGAATGGGACACCTTTATAAAAACAACAAATTATTATAACCACATACTTTCTATACATACATGCTCTTAAATACTCTTAATTATTTTGGCAGCAAAAGTAAAACAATAATTTCTGTTAGCACTTCATTCAGCGCTATCTTCCACAGCTCTGTGTGTGTGTGTGTGTGTGTGTGTTTTGACATTCTGATTCGTGACCCAGTTCCCAGATAAAATTTGGCAAAGGATTTTCCCTGTAGAAGCTCTGTAATGTTGCTGATGGTTGATTAAGGACATCCATGGAAATAATATTCCACAGAAATCCAGAGAATCCCATTCATACTCACTTTCCAGAGAACAGAAACTCCACAAAACTCATCAGTTTTTGATGTTTTTTTTTCTTTTTCAATTCAAATAATAAATAGTACTCCTTTGAGATGGATATTATGGTACAAAATATATGTGTCACAATAACTGTATTTCAAACACACTTTACCAGCAGGTTTCTTCCTAAATGTCCCCAGAGTATTAACCTGAGTTGAGAGACATACATTTGAATCTTCCTTTTGCATGGATATTCATCACTAATACAATTTGTGGAGGATTTAAATGAATGCAGAATTAGAAAATATATTATTTTTGTTACACATCTCCTTCTCTTTCATGTTCTGGAGCACTAGTAGAATCAAAATCAAATAAAATTCAGGCCTCACACCTAGTAACCTGGACTCTAAATATTTACAATTCACATGTTGCATAAAATTAATGACATTTAAAGAATGTAAAATCAGATACTATTTGTCTGATTTTAACAGGAATCAGTCATGTAAGGAGATGCAAGAGCTTTTGAGATCTGGTTGCTTACTCAATAGGTGAAGTGCCAGTGATCTGGTCTCAATTGCAGGCTCTAGGATGAACAGAGTTTCAGGCAAGCAACGAAGACATCTTCATGAGTAAATAAAATCATTTTTGATGCACATGTTGGAGTTGGTAAGAGAACTAAACTTTCCATATAGATTTAGCTATACAGAATGCTCTGGGAGACACTGAAAAGTATTTCAAGGCGGAAATGGCCTAAACTCTGATTTTCCTATGTCTAATAGCAGTAAGAGAATTGGTCATGTACACTCTCACAAATACATGGTTAATCCTCATACACACACGACCTAAGACTATTCTTTGGTCAAATGTATAAACTTTCACAATCTGCTATGCTCACAGGTGCTCTCAGAGATTTAAAATGACAAGTTTATTTCACTTTATGTTCTTAAATGACTCATCCATTGCACACATTGTGACCTGTTGACAATTCACTTCTTGCGTGGGAAACACCCAGATTTTCAGTTTGCTTTGTAATTTTGTTCCTTATGGGTTTTCTTCCCAGCTGGTTTCACTAGTTTGTATTTATGTTCTGCCAGTCTTTAAAACAAAGAGCTAAAAAGTTATGAGACAGAGAAATAGAAATAGAAAATTTTTGCTGTTATATAGTGCCATGGTTTTAACCTCCGTTTTATCACTCAGATTATTTAACAAAACCAGGCTTGATAAACCTGACTTCATAAGTGCATGTTAAGCTTTTTTAAATTATGTACAAATGGACATATGCCAAATACTTCCTTTGCCAAAAAATAAACACCAAACAAGTCAAGAACTTGTTCCATTTCAGTGATAAGGGAATACATTGCTCACTACTTATGAGCATGCTTGCTTCATACATATCTGTATGCACTATAATTTTTGATGTCTGAGTATTGGGTGCAGAAATATGTTTTTGATAGCTGACTTATTCTGAAGAGGTCCAACTGAAGAGGTCAAAAGCACCATCCAGATTAAAACTGGTATACAAAAATGGATTACACAGTCCAATGTCCTTATCCACCTGCCTATCCATTCTTCAAATGCTGCATATTCAACACAGTTTGGGAGTCAGTGTGATTCTTAAATGATTGCTTAAACAATATTCAGTAGCGAGAGTTCCCTGTTTTTTACTATAAGACAGATGTTCAGCACATCTGAAATTCTGCTCATCTCTTTAGAAAAATGTGCAACTAGTAATATAATTAAAATATGAAAAGAAACCCTAAGGCCTTTTTAATTGTACATGTCCTGTGGGATAAAATGTAGCTAATCCATAAAAAGTATGCAATTATGATTTATTATAACACATGTTAAGATTTATTTCAATTATTTGTAGAAGTATCAATCAGTAACCTCAATCATTATAACAAACACCTTCAATGCCATGTACTCCCATTTGACACTGCTGTTGATTTACCTGCTTTCTGTGAAAAACTATGAAGAAATTTTACTTGCAAAACCATCGTAGCATTTTCACTACATTGTAATGTTGTATGTTATCCCCAATAGCTGATTCATAGTTATTTGAAAAGGGAAGATCCTTTTTCAAATTTAGGAGTAGGGTTTCAAAGGGAACAATGTGAAATAGGCTCATATGGGCTCATTTTACAAGTATTATAATGGAACTATCACAAGCAAGCTGATTATTTTTATATATAGTGCAGTTTAAACTAGTTTAAACACAAGTGACAGAAAGAGATCTGCTTTCATGTCTCTTGCATATTCATAGTTGTATGTCCTTATTAAAATAGAAACGTGTTCATACTAAATTAATTACAGATTCTTAATTTTAAGCAAGACTGTCTAAAAGTTGTATATTTCCACCAAGATTCCTTGTGAAGAAAGCATACAAAGTATTAATATATAATAATTTTATTTTTTTTACTAATACTACATAATAAGGACACTTTGAATAGCAGAAAATACACAAAAATTCTTCCAAATCTGAAAGTAAATGCAATGGGAAGAAATGAGGTCCAGAGTAATGCAAAACTTATAATGACTCTTCTGAGAAAGCTGCTTAGTTTTAAATTTGCAGTTTCTGTGGAAGATGCTTGTATGGCTGCATGTTACACAGTTCCCTTGGCCACAGACTGCTGAGACTGAGTGAAATTTGCCATGAATTCTCAGTTTCCCTTGTAGAAACGGGGAAATTTGAAGAAAGGGAAAACTTGGAGATAAACAAGTTCTCAAAAATCATGTTATTTATTTTCTGGTAGTTTATTTCCTATAAGCTCCTACCATAGCAGCTGACAGGAATAACTTCTTGTGATTACACTGGAAGGTAATGTCAAGTTTCCATGGGTAGTGCCAATTAGAAAACCCACTCAGACAAAACAGGTGTTAACAGTCCTGCTGGGAGCTGTTTCGTGCATTCTGCTGACTTGCTGTTGCATGTGGCCTAGATTAAGGCACATTCCATATTTCTATCAAAATTATGATACATTTTAGGGGGTTAAGCAGAATACACTGACATACAGACACATTCGGCTTAACTCTTTTGTAGCAAACTCCTTATTATTTGCAATAGAATAATTTAAGGAGCATTTAATAAAAATATCTATCAGTGAACCATGTAGCTTCATTCCAGAAAACTGTTCCAAACTAAGCATTGACTTTGCAATAAGAGACCATACATGCAAATTAAAAACTGATTTACTGGAGGCATCTGGGGAGAATTTTACCTTAGAGAATAATAACTACTGGTATGTAGAAGGCCTCCCAGGCAAAAAGTTTTAGGAAATGATACTGGAGTTATTTAATTATTAGTTATTTTTTGAGGAAAAAATGACAATCTTATTTGAAACTGAAATAGCTTCCACTTCCTTTTCCAAGAGATGTTAAGAAACACGCACATCAAATTCCTCCAACATGCAGTCCAAACATGAAATATGACCAGTAAAACCAGAAATGTGAAAACAAATTAACTTCTCAAGTACTTGGAGAATTCAACAGACATATGTACTGACCTGCTGATAAAAGAATGTATGAGGTCACTACTGAGGTCAAAGCATAAGCTGGGGTGTGTATTGTTTCTAAGAAAATGGTACAGTGGGAATTGGATCCCTTCTGGCATAAATTACTGTCAGCCCTGTCAGGAACACCAAAGCGATAATAAATGCTGCAAATTTTTCACCTAGCTCCTCACTTGGTGCTTGGAAACCTTAGAGTGAATGTGAGATAATTTCACATCACAGGTAATGGCAAATACAGAATACAGTTTGTTTCTGTCCATACACATCAGCAAGTTAATGAATAACTTTAAACAAAAAACAACCCTAATCATAATTTTTAGATGGCCAAACAAATCATAAGAATCTGCCTGTCATTTTCATGTAAAACAAAAAAAATGCTCTATCCACAAACACCCAAAACCCTGTACCACATATGAGAATGGTGTGAGCTTGCTTCTCCACCTTTTTACTCACTCCTCTTTCTGTTTCTTGTCTTGTCTGCATTTGCTCTCCACATATACAGTAGTCTCTCCCCATCTGCTCTCCCCTTTTTATACAGTAGTCTCTGCAGCAGACATTGTAAAGCACAAAATCCAGTAATGGTAATTTCTGAAATGCCTTTGCGCTACTGTAATAGAAATTGTGAGAAGAAAGTTTTGGATTTTTGATTGGAATATAGTGCTGGGTTCGAACTCAGAATACCATGGATGTATTTCAATACATTGCACAAATTTCTTAGAAAGCTTATGGCTGCACAGCAGAATGGATCAAAATAAAAGATAGGGCAAAATTCTCTTAGAATGTCTGCAAATAACTTGCTTCTTCAGGACTCATCTCTATAGGCCTGAGGCCGCCACCACCATGAAAGAGCCTTATACAAGCACTAAGAAGACAACATTGAAGATAAATACTACCCTTTAGGGAGTACCCTTTAGGGAGGATCTTTTTAAGGCAACGATAAAAAGAACTGTGTGTTTAAACACAGTATTTCTTAAAGCAATGCTTTACTCTAGTGAGCCTTTTTAACATTTTTTTTAAATTATGCAACACTTCTGAGTCAGCAAGGTACCAATGTCTAAATATTTATGGAACTTGACAACTTCTGAAAACTGGAGTGCAGTGTGAAAAAGCATGCTTCTTTAAAACAGAGGAGCTTCTCTCCATTAGGTCAAAAGAGAGTCTACAACAAAGTCTTCATTTATTAGATTTAATTAAACCTTTGAAAGAATTCCAGTTCTCTCCTTCACCACTACTTAATGCATAGCAACTTCATTCAGTTCACTCAAAAAAACAGCTTTTAGAAATAAGGGCAGTAGAAGCAGTGAGGGAATTAATCCTTTAAAAAATAAGTAAACAAGTAAACTACGAGGCATTTCACTTCGTCTCTTGAACTTTGCAACTGGAATCCATCCAGATGCACTGCGTGCTTTCTGAACACTCCCTCTTGACTGCACCAGAAGTCATAATGCTACGGCTTGTGCAGTAGAGCACTAACAGTTTGCTCCTATCCATCTGGCCTTCTGATTTTATAAACATTCAAAGCTTTTTTTAATTAGATATATTTTTCATATTACCCTGGGAATACTTATGGAATTTATAGAACATACAGTATTCGAAGAACATTGAGCTGATCAAATGAAAAGGGATAAAAAATACTTGTTATAAGCACCCTCTAAAAGTACAGCCTAGAGTTTTCTGTAGGGCTAAGGTTATGTGGCTGGTCCTCTGGCTGGAAATGAAATTCCTTGGGAAAATATGAATTAGAGAACATAAGTTACTAGTTTTCCTCTATGATTTGTTTTTACATTACTTACTCAAATTGATGTAAGCCCTAAAGAAAAAGACAAGAAAACCTGATGAATTGGCATCACAGGTTATTAAAACCATTCAGGTTAAACCAGACACCTTTAAAACCCACAGGGATAATACAAGAGACTCACATTCAGGCTTTCACTTTTGCTAGTGTACCTGAGCATTGCATTTCAAACCATGTTTAGCATACATGGGAATATGAGGCCCTGCTGTATATGTCTTCATGCCATGCTTCTAAACAGCTTTCATGCTTGCTCATCTCTGTCCTTTTTAATAACTATGGTAAGAATTTTCACAATTTCACAAGATCCCGAGTCTAGATTCTTGCTCAGAGACAATAAAATCACCTGGAACCAGAGAAGGCAGTGGGATATCTGCTTGTAAGCTCAACAGAGTCAGATTTTTTTTTCTTGACTTCTCAGCCAAATGCTATAAGAGAAATATCAGAAGTGCTCAAGCCTATAAAATGAAGCCATAACAAGCACTTAGGGCCTGTTGTCACATCACTTCCAACTGTAGTCAATGAAGTGTAAAGAGTGGGAGGAAACAACTTTTTAAATAGTCATCCAAGTGTTTTAAAGTTCCAAAATACTGCCAGTATTATTGAAAAAAAGAAAAAAAAAGCATTTTAGAGGGGCATTAGTGGGGGCACATATCTTCAAATACAGTAATTCATACGATGCAACAATCTAAATATTTCAAAACTGTTTATGCCAAGAAATCTAAATAGAAGCTTTATATATACAAGAACTGTGAAAACACCCTTGCACATGTGTTTACCCTGGAGTGTTACTGCTGATCTGTCCATGAACTAAGAGCTCCTACCAAAAGAAAAACAACACCTAATTTAAAGTTGTTATTGGGCGGAATTACTGAGAAAATCTGTGTGACAGGCAAAACAGCTCACAGGGCTGGGATGCTGGTTAGTTAGTTATACGTACAGTTAGAATACAAAAGACTATATCTAACTCTGTGAAATAGTATTTATGAAAAAAAATTAACATGAGCAATTACATGCAAATAGGTCTCAGTTCTTAAGTATGGAAACCAAGGGACAAAGAAAGTTCTTGTGGTGCTTTTTTCCCCTAGAGGAAAAAGCCATTTGTACAGTCCCATCGTAATTCCAAAGAAATACTGAAGAATCAAGAGGTATGAATAATCCAAACAACCTTCTAATTAGCTGCCAATACAAGTCTAAACAAAATATAATCTAATTGTTGTAGAATTAAAGACTGCCAAAAGCTACAAGCTAAAATACAAATATATTTCACTCTCAGGAAGACTTTCAGATTCACCTTTCAGAACTTTGCGGATTTGGTGTTGGTCCAGGATGCCACCTGAAAGAGTTGCTTGGAACTGCATAGGTAAACAAATTTAAGTTGATATAAACAATCAAAAAGGCAAAAAATATTTGTGATCAGTTTGTGAGAGTGACTATAACCTTCTCCCAACAACAACAACAAAAAAACTCTTGGACAGACACTGAAAGTGAACCCTGCCCAGACTAATACATATCCAGACACTGGGCCAACTTAAAATAAACTCAACTCTAAATAAGTATACCTCTGATTTATGTCATGTGGTCATCTGTTGATCATATGGTCAGCAGACTCCTCAGACTAGGAGTGTTTTAAATAATTCCTGCACATCAGCTAGCTGCCAAATAGATTACTATACTTATATTTATACTATTTATTTCTGCTGAAACAAAAATGGTTGTACTGTATTCTAACTATTTATGTATTAAGTTTCAGGTCATAGTGGATTTAAACAGACAAGTTACATTAAAAAAATAAGGAGATTGTCTTAATATTTTAATTCACTTGATCAAAAGCCTTTTCATGAAAAGGGATTAGTTAATGCTGTTGAAAGAAGCAGTCTTTGTGATAACTTGCTTGTTCTACAGTTAATTTAAGCCAATTTGCCCATCAGTACCTTAATAGCATTGCCTATAATAAGATCACCACCTGTAGTAAAGTTTATATTTTGAATTAACATCAGTATTCAAGTCCAGTTCAAAGAGTGTCTAAATTTTTACTAACACAGAATTTCAGGTGCCTCATGCTATCTAATGCCACTTCAGAGTGGTCAGATCCATGGACTCTTGACAGCAGGAGAAGGCTGCCAGAGCAGTTATTTCAATAAGTGAAAAATTCATGACTGCTCTCCATCTGGTCCCATGGCTGTGGACATGATTGTGAAGGACATGAGACATTTTTGACAAATACAGGATGTTTCAATTTGACATTTCATGGAAAATACAGTGATTACAACAGTAGTGCATAAATATATATTGAAAGAGCAGGCAAGGAAGTACATTTTAACTCTAACACTGTAACTTTAGATATTGGGATAAGAGGAGGAGAATGAAGAAAAAATATGCCAGGGTCAATTGTTCTTTTTAAGTCACCCCTCATATTGTCATTCTCAGAGAGGGAATATAGACCTGATGACTACTGCTGTGTGCTAGACACACGTGCCAGCAATAGCACGTTGGGGAGAGGTTGTAAGTGGAAGGGATTTGCAGCAGGGTTCAAAGAGGAGTTTGTTCTTGGAATAAAATTAAGGACAAATAAAAGCACAAGGTTAGGTGGGTTAGTGTGCATAGAAGTCAAGGAACTCCAAAATGGTGAGTATGTAAAAGACACTGTAAAATCAAGCAGATTTGGCATTCTTTCCATGAAACCAGTTCACACTAAGCTGCAGCAGATGCAGGCAGCTACTGTTCCAGCAAAGATCAAGGACAGAGTGAGAAAATACATCTGGACAGACCATAGTAGTTTGAATAGGCACCTACTTTCGTTCTTTCTCTTCCTTTTCTAGCACTGCAATTGTATTATATTCTGGAAGTAATACAATACTACTGAAAAAACTCAAACTTTTTAAGGCAACAAATGTTTGATATTTTACTTTCTAACAGGAGAGCAGGGAGAGGGTGTAAAGACTTTTGAATGTACGTCATAATTTTAAATGTAGTAAGACAGGAAAAGTTTTGTTGCCACATTAGTCTGTAATTAACAACTAGATTACTACGACATTCTTTGTTACTTTATTAGCCTCATGTCTTGCAGTCTTTTTGCTGTAAGAGCAAAGTTTTAAATGCCTGGTATGTAGAGTGCTTAAAAGATGACTGAGTGACCAGTACTGTCACCTAGGCATAACAGACCACACAATACCTCCAAAAGCGTGATCATTTGTTGGATAGTATTTATTTTAATTTTAAACATATATAAGTGATTAAAATTACAAGAAGGGTGTCTTCTTTCTTCCCTTCTGCAGCTAAACTCACAATACAAACCCTGCTCTACCCTAACATTGCTAATTCCTTTAATTACAATGGAAGCCACAACTTGTTGCTTTCTGGCACCCTCTGCTGCTTTACACATTACACCACAGTCAGCTTTTTATGGACAATTGCACAGTTCCTGTGTCTCTATTAAAACATCTTCCCAGCAGTTGCATTTCCCAGCCCAACCAAGTAAAATCTGATGATGCTCCTACTTGGTATGTGCCCGCATTTACTGTTTGCAGACATTAAAGCTTAATTATCAAAATCTGTCTAGTAGTTCTAATCTAAACTTAAACAGGACTCACCCTAAGGAACAGAGATGTTAGTTCTGGCAAATCTGTAAAAGAGTGGCCATCTCATGCTCTCACAGATGTCCAGATAATACAGAAATTCCAAGAATTTGAAAGCTGCCACAAACTTTGATTCACAAATGAGAGGTAGAGGGGCTTAAATACCTTTGAAAGTGAATAAAATCACTGAGAGTTCAATCAGGACTGCACAAGGTACTTTACAGAGATGCATGGCCATGTGTGTGAGCCACACACTAAAACACATGGTCACATTATTTCTCAAGAGACTTGCATGGAACTGAAGCCTCAGCATTCTCCACTGTCAGGAGAGGCAGTGGAAGATGACTTTAGGAAGAAGGATGAATGAAAGGCCTGGGTACTCCACCTCAATGTTCAGAAATGTTCTTTTGTGAAAAATCTACCTCTCTGCGGAAAACCAAAGCTCCACAGATATAGAACCTTCTCCAAATAACATACAGCACTCAAAACTACAGAAGTCTAAGCAGAAGTGGGGGTGGTTAGAAAATATTTAAATAGAAGTCCTCAACTATAACTATAAGAGAACTGGCATTTTGCCACAGTTCCAAAATAATCAGACATTTGAAAAAATCTAGAAAGCTGACAAAATCTCAACATTACCAGAAAGCCTTGTTTGGTTATACTGTAAAATAAGACCACTTCAGATACATTGTTTATTTTCTTGTTCAGCTTAAATATGCATTTTTGCTGTTCAGCTAAATATAACGGACTTTCTTGTCTATTTTTAAATCCAGTAAACATTCTAGACATTCCTGGTATTTATAACATACTATCCCTATAGAAGTTGATAAAAATACACCATCATGAAGCAGACATATTTACTGTAATCTTCTGCTGCTATCTGGGAAAAATCTGTTAATATCTTATAACCACAGGTGCTTTCTAGAATGTATGTCATGGTCAATTTGTGTATGTATTTAACTGCATATTTATATTTAGACTTTTCAGTGTATTGCTATTAATGGAGGTTTCAAGGCCATTTATTCCTCACCTCTTTGTCTAAGCATATGCATTACTAATATATATTTGTTCTATTCCAAAACTCCAGGGAATGTTCACATGACATTTTTGAGGGGGGAAAAAAAAGATAAAAAAAAGAAACACCAAAAAAACCCGACTAAAAATTCAAGAGCATGGAAAGATAATTACAGATGGGTGAAATGGAGATTGTAAACTGCATCTCTTCAAACAATAAATACTTCAAAGTGTACATCACTCATTAGTTTTCAAACATACTGCAGTATTTAATCTCTGCATGTCCTCCCAATACAGTTTAAGTCAAGTTTCTGATTGATTTACATTCCTGAGAAACTCAGCTGAGGGATGGGGAGAAGACGTGGGTGGGTGAGGTGGTCATATCTCAGAAGCTCAAGTGGCATGTTCCAGATTGAGATTGAGGGGAGGTGGGTTTCAAGGGACTGCAGGGGGAAGAGGGGAGTGTAAGGCAGTGTTTGAGGGAAAACAGGTGACTTTAAGGAGCAAAAAGATCTTTTTGTGTTTCTGTAGTCTTGGTCTACAGAAGCAAAGTGTGCAAAACCCTAATTCCAGTCCTAACCAAGCAAACTCAACTATAACCCAATGACTCAGTAGATTTCCTGGAGACTGTATGAGTATTCATCACAATATATGTACTTTTCATTACATGATTATTTCATTAACATCTAGATGAGTTATTCTCTTATGATTCTACACAGTAATAAGACAAGGGATTTGTAAGTATAAACAAAAGGCTAATAACAGCGCATGATTTATCCTTCATGAATAATGTACTTCTAGCCTAGTAAAATAACACTCAGGATGTGTTCTTGCAGCATTTTCTTTTATGGCTTCAGACAGTCAAATGTGAGTGACTCAGGGGAATATGAATCTCAGTGCCTGATACCAGTGAGTAACTCAGCGTTATTCTGTGAAGAGGGATTGTCATAAATCTTGTGGTCCTTTTAATGTTCTCAAATGTAATGTTCTAAATGTAAAGAGAACTGCTTGTTTCAGTGTAAAATAAAGAGGTCTCACAAGAAGTCAAACTAGAATCAAACAATATCAAAAGAAGAGATTATTTTGTTGCCTTTTCCTCCCCTGCCTTTCTAAAACAGTAACATTCTTTAGGCAAAATGAATGAAGGGTTCCATTCTTTATTCTCTACTAATCTCACACTTCCAGCAGTTCTTCCATCCTTTGCTCAGCTTCCTTGTTCTCTCAGAGTAAAAATAAGCTTGGTCTACCACAAAAAGGCATCTGTTACTCTGTCTGTCCAGCTGTCATCCCATCTATATTTTCTCTTAAATTTCTTCAGTTCCTGGAAATTTTAGGGTTTGTTTACAAAAGCCCTTGGAATTCCTCCTCTTCCAGTTCTATGCTAAACCAGTTTGTCTTTCATCTTACTCAAACTGGCTGTGTTAACAACATTAATAATCGCTTATCAACAAAACTTGAACCAAGAATTCAAACATCTACACCCTTGAGATTCAACCATCGTTAACACCTATAACCTTGCCCTTAGAGAAATTATTCTCTTTCTTTTCTTTAATTTCTCCATTCATATAGACACAATTATTCCCAAAATGTATTCTTATATAGATCCTCATCATTCTCTTTATCTTTTTTCTTTTGAGGTTATATATATATCTCCAGTCCTGATAAACTAGTTTTCATTTTTTCTCTAGCCATTATATCAAGTTAATTTCATCTGCAAACAAAAAAAAAATTAAGGCATACGCTAATGAAGATTAGTAAAGAAGTTACTTCCCTTAACTATCCTTCAGTTTGCATTATCTATTTGCATTTTTTCACTGTATTTGTATCTACATGCATTGCTTTTTGACAGAGAATTTTTAAATTTCTCTGGCACAGAGGATTACATAAAAAAGGCATAAGCCCCCTGCAAGGCATACACAAGTTTATAAAATGGCTTTGTTGATGTCTAAAACAGAGAAGGAAACTCCAATCCTGAAGCTCAGCTTCTAAAATTTTGTCCTGCACTCATCATTCATGACTCAAGAGCTTGGGATATGGGAGACTCCAGTGATAGTTGGCTTCAGCATTCACTCAACACCAAATAAGTTACAAAACCAAATATGTTACAAGGTGCTCTGAAGCCATCTTGTACATTATATGCTGAACAGTGGATTGCAAGTGTCTGGATGTGTCAAACATGCTTAAGAAAGTTTTCCCTCAAACAGCTGAGGACAATCACTGGGGAAGGAAGTGGGAATGGGATTAGTTCCTAAAAAGAAGATCACACCCTGAACCTACCTAGGAAATGAGAGGGCTTGTCTAAGAAAGCATCTTCAGTAGGCTAGTTGGGACATGCTCCTGGTGATGACAGTATTGGGCCCTAGGGTTCTGGGAATCCCAGAAAGATTAAAAGTTTAATGTAAATCACCTACCTAGTGAAGAAACTCACAAAGCACAGGTAGTTAAGCAAAAATATACACTTGAAAATGGGAAATCTGAATATGTATCAGGTTGAGGAGTGTCATTTCCCTCACAGAAAAACATCTGCTTATATCCTTTCATAATAGAGCTACATCAGCCTTGTCTGCTCTTCCACCTAGAGCTGCCAGTGTTGCAAGACAGGAGAGAACAGACTGTGAAAAGAATTGTTTGTCACCAGTGTGGCTTTAACGTGTATTTAACCCACAGTTGCCCCCATAAAATTTTTATTGCATGAGACTTAACTCTGCCAAACCACAAGACTTGGATTCAGAAATGTGTAATTAACAGGTAAGTAAATCCTTGTGAGGCAGGACACCAAAGAACATATAAGCTGTGCACTACCATGACCTAATTTTCCCAGGGAATGGGGATCATGATGCTTCTGCCATCACTTAACAAGTCCAAAGAAGAAATGCAATTGATGGGAGTTTGCTAACTTTTGGGGACAGGCTCATCAACACTGAGGGCAAAGTGTCCTCATGAAATTCCCAGCTGGACAACAACCTGGCTTAAGGCTGCACAAAAGTGTAGACAATATGGTTTGAATTTAAAAAAAGGGGGTCATACAGATGTCAAAAGAGGTCATATAGGTGTCACTGCAGAAAGAAACTGGCCCACACATTAAGGAAGCTGGGGTTAGTTTTCAGAACTCAGATTGAATTCCCAGTTTCCCAAGGGACCATATTTCTTCACCCAGACAAATTTCTGTATATATTTCAATCTGTTATGCTTGCTTGGAAGGCTCATCTTTAGCTGCTCCAAAGCACTGAAAATATATCTTGAATGCATACAGCCAATCTCACCAACAACTGCAGCAGCAAAGACAGGAAATTCTTAATACAGTTTAAAACTGTGCAGGCAGGAAGAGCTCACGTGTGCCCACTTGACAGTGAACATAGGGATGACATTTTCAGGCTTCCTGTTCCTCAAAGAGCTACACACAACCATACCACACACATTTTCACATGGAATTGATGAACCTTAGTAGAACCCTCAATTCTTACTTTATACACAATTATCCTGTTTTTAACAAACAAGTTTTAGACACAGAATTTCACGCTGATGTTGTCATCCTTGGATATTGACATTCATGGACATGGATGGGTGCTATTCCACAGTGTCTGCCCAGCACATCCATGTCAGAGCAAGTCTGAAGGACACATGACACATTTAGCAGTTGCAGTTTCCACCCATTTATCCTGTCCACAGGCTGACTCCTTGTTAAGAAAAGATCTGTGTGCACCCCATCCTCTTGCAACCTTGTCCTCCTCCAGAGAAAAACCCAAGCATTTAAGCAGAGATGGAGCCACCATGGGCTTCTGCAGGACTACAGGAACACTACAGAGCACACCAAGCACAATAAATTCCAAAGCAATGCCTACCAGTATTTACACAGTATTCTTGTCTGTCTTTAGGCTTCAGACACTTTAACTTTCTCTCTCACAGAAAAAGTTCCCTGGTTAAGCAGAGACTGATTCACCTACTCTTGTTACCTTCCTCTTGTTAACAAACACAACTTTTCTTCAGTCTCATACAAAAAAGCAAAATTTTTGACATTCTTCTGTCTCTTTTACAAAACATTCTATACTTAGCATCTTTTTGAAAGCATTATTAATGAAATTAAGAACTGTGTTGTAGAAATTATCTTATTAGTTCTAAACATAGTCACGCCAATTCCTACTTTTATCAGACATACTGCTGCTAACTCAAAATTGGTGCTAGTTCTGATAGGAAGATTTTTAGTGAAGATTCCTATCAATATGGCAATGTTCTACAGCTCCAACACCTTTTCTCTCCTCCCTGTTTTCCAGGAGGAACAAGACATGTATTATTAGTGAACTCAATTTTCTCTGTGGGACAGCAGCATATCTATATTCTAAATCATAAAATTACCTTTGATGCATACCTTGGGTTGTAAAAACTGGTAGAAAAGTGTGCCAAAGATCAGACTGACAAAATAAAAAATAATCTTCATTAAGTGCATACAACAATACCAGGAAACTCTTTAATAAGAAAAATCTCTTCAGCACTATCATAACTATGAGAAAACCCCTGGTACCAACAAAAATTAAGGATGCTTTTTTACCTAGATGGATATCAGCAGAGACAGTTCTTGTGGGAAGTAGCAAGAGGTAATTCTAAAAAAACACCTATTAAGTGTTTTAAGCATTGATCTCTGAAGGAAAAATGAACTTGAAGTGCAATAAATTAAAAATTTTTGTTGTCTTTGAATTTATTTTACAATTTATGCTGCTGATAGCACTGTAAACTACGTGAGTAAAGAATAGCAACATGAGTTATTAAAAAGTCACTAGGGACAAAACTGAAAATCTCACCATTAAAGGATTTTCAGTCCAGCGCCTTTTGATTGTCTTGCATTTCCTCCAACTACCCCAGCATGGCCTGAATTGGTATGTTTTGTGTGATTACTGTGTGTTTGATGTGATGTGTTAAAAGCTGAAACACTGGAGATTTTCCATTATATTTATCATTTGTTCAGGAGAAAAAAAAACCAAAACACCAAACCCTGAATGCTTTCTCTCTGAATAATTAGATAAAAGCTTTATAACTTATTTTCTACCAAGAAGGCTATCTTGCTTTTTCTAATCATGGGAGAACTTAAAACAGAAATTAAAGTAACAAATGGGTTATAAAGAAACAGAAAGGAATTAGCTTAGGATTTTATCAAAAGATAAACCCTTGAAATCCCATAATTTTCTAAATAAAGATGATATGAAATTAATTGATAGACTTATGGAATAATCCATACAAGGAAAAGATCAAAATTCATCTAACATTATTTTCCATTGAAGGGATTCAAAAAGATCATGAAAAAATAGAAGTTCTAAATTGCTCCTTGGAAGCATAGCTGTAAGGAAAAAATAGGCAAGACTCTACACAGACATATGCTCCAGACAGACATATGCTGTAATACACAGAGGTTTAAAGCCTTATTATATTTATGAAAACAATTCATAAGAAATACTAAAGTCATCACAGTAGACTGACCCAGCAAACAAGCAAACCTCCCCAATTTTCTTACATATTTAATTTATTTAAAACTTCTGAGATTTGAATATTAAATAATTTATCCCCCAGTACATCTCAGATACTCAGGTTCTGCATGCAACATCCAATGGGTGAACATAAGGAATCCTGGTAAAGCTAACTATGGAGAAGCTGGGTGCTGCTGGGCTTCACAGGTTTTTAGTTGTTATGAACTTGGACCTACGGAGCCAATTCAACTTGTCTGCAAGTATTCATACATCAATACCAAAATGAGCACAGCACACAAGACATTGCAATAGAACAAACTAAGGAAAAACTAAGCATTTTATATACACTCCAAATAAACATTAAAATATGTTTACAATTTAAATTCAGTAACAGCTGAATTGAGATGCCTCAATTGAAAGATTATGCCATTGGCATCATTCACTTGAAAGATGATGCCATTGGCAAGAGGAAAACTAAATTATGAGTGGAATAGACTTTGGGAATATTGGTAGTGATTAATTATGAACTGGTATCAATATCATCCACAGAGAGTATCAAGAATTTCCAACAGCAGACAACCCATGTCAGTGCTCTCTAGCTTTTTTAAAGCTAATAATAAAGTATCTTAGACCTCCTGAAAATGGGTATCAAAGGCCTCTTGGGAAGGGTATCAAATGGCAGATGAATTGAGAAAACATTTCCCCTTAATTGCAAGTTATGAGAGCAAGGATTATGAAAACATATGTTCAAGAAGAGGGTAGTGGGATTCTCGAGGTTTATTAACTAAAAGTTTTAAAATTAAAGCAGTGAATGAATGGCTAACAAATATTAATGGAGTATTTTGACTGTTGCTGGTTTGATGGCTGATGTTCTAGCATGTACTGACAGGACACAATGCTACATGCTGGTGTACAACAAACATACAACATGCAAACTAGCTTTGACTGCTGCTTTTTTTCCCCTGCATATCACAAACACCTCAAGAGTCCACTGGTATAAGGAGAAGAGAATTGCCCTACAATTAACTGAGCAGGCTAGCAAAATTGAGCACTGCCAAGGAAAATGACCTGAAAATATGGTAAAATTGTGCCTTTGGCTAGGTTAAACCAGTGCAGACCCCAGAGGAAACAAATGGAGAGCAGGCTTAAAACCTGGGGTCTCTGAGAGAAAAACTGACAAGTTTGAATTACTTTAACTTCAGTACATTTTAAATTTCCTAACTCAGTTAAGAAATCAGCAGTATAGAACTGGTATGTGAAAAGTCAGGAAAATAATTTGATCTGTCTGTAGAGATAAAACAATGCAGTAAAGAGATTGTGTCAAAGGACAGATAAATAAATACAGTACTATGAAGTTAAAGAGGCTAAATGTGACACTTTAGTCACTGTGCAAACACTGATGCATGACTATGCACAACAGCTTTCAGAGCACCTGGTTTGACACCCAGAGCACCTGGGACATATTCTTTGTCCTGGCTGAGCTGTGGCATGCGCTTATGGGAGGAGAAAGATGGACATAAGGAGAGCCACAAGTACTGCTGCAGCATGGGCATGCACTGACCACGTGTCCTCCATAGCTGCATGGAGCTAGAGACGAAATCAAGAATCCCTTTTCCACATAAAAATGCAACAGGGAACATACATCAATGTTGTTTTGGAGATACAAACATTGCTAGAGTGGCTAGTTCTCTTTGCAGCTCATCTTTGTGTCCTGGAAATGAAGCTCGACAGAGAACAGAGTGGTGGGTCCCTAAGCAGTCCTAGATGGCCACGAAGCACTTATATAACCTTGGAAAATCATGCCCCTTCCCTGTAGTTTTGTGTCTCCTTGTTCGTCTTGCCTGTCTGGAATGGCAAGTTTCAACATGATTGAAGTAGAGAGTGATTATCTCTTGATCTGTATGTGTAATATTAGAATTCCATGCTGGAGTTCCCAAAGTTCTCAGCCAGGGCCACTAGGTGCTGCTGTAATATGAGTAATTAAAATAATAACTATTTAGGAAATTGTGTGTGTTCTTTCTATGGACTGTTTCAAAACATCTGAAAGTCAGAGAAAAAACTTATTCTAAACCTGCATATTTTTTGAACAGTAAGAACCAAAAGACCCCTTTATTCACTCCACTAGTACTCAAAAATTTTCCCTTTCCTTTTGACGCTTTGCAGAAAAAAGCTGCAAATACCTTCCACCTTTAAAAATGCACCGAAAAATGCACTTTTTTCCTGTTTCATTTCCATTTTTAAACCCAGTTTCAGCAGTTTAGTATTATGCAAGTTTGACCAAATCATTATACTCCAAAATCCCTGCCAGCTACACAATTATGCACCATATTTATATATTATTTGAATGTGAACAGAAAGGCAAAGACCTCAGCATGGGAGAACATGACTTGGATTGCAAATGATTCAATAAATGAATGGTGATTTTTCTGAGGCTCAGATTTTATGTCTGTCACTTTCACAGTATTCTAAGGAGGTTTCATCTTATTAAATGCAGTTGACTAGCCATAAACACAGTAAAAGATTAATAAGACTCCATATGAATCACAGTCACTAAATGCTTCTTGTCTGAGTGTATTAAAAAGTCTTTAGACAGCTGCCAGCTATAGCTCAGAGAGCTATATGACTAAAGTGCTATTTCTGAAAGCCTTGGAGTCATCAAACTGGACTTCACAGTGGACAATCCAAAAGGCTATTTATATTTTAAAAATAATTTGGCAAGGGCTGTTTATCAAACCAGTTTTCCAGACACAAAGACTCCACTTAATAATTTACTCTTGGATTCACTGTCCTTAAAATGAAGCTAAATGAAATTATTTGGATCCACAGAACAGGTCTGATAAGGCAATTCTGGATTAATTAGAAGTGATGAAGTTTTGCTGCCAGGTTATCTCAAGATCCAAAATTAGCACAGAAATAAAGTTAAAAACATTAAGCATGTGTGGAAAATAAGTATCAGGAACCTGTATGAGAATTAGGACCTTATGGTAATAATGGGACAGAATATTCATATTTTATATAAATCCTTATTAAAAAGCATTTTAGGAAAGTGGAGTGGTGCCAACACAAACTAAAAATATATTTTATTCTTACCATTTGAGATTGGCTCCGTGGACAGCCATTGATATCTTCAACCTTTTCATTTGCTAAATAAAAACAGTGAGGGAAAAAGCAAAAGTAAACAATGAGATAAAAGTTTCCTTTCCAACCCCTGGTAAAAAAATTTAAAAAAAAGAAAAGAATGAAACTCAAACCCAAAAACTTAAAAATCAAAACAGAAAAAAAACGCTGAAGAAAAGCAGAAAAGGCACAGCAATAAAATGCAGAGGGTTTTGTTGACAGAGAGCTCTTTTCTAAGTAAAGCTCAGTCGTACAGTAACAACACTCTTGTTAGCAGCAGTTGCTTCCATATGCCAAATCATGCAAAGGGGGAAGTGCGAAGGAGGTCGCTGCTAATTCTTCAGCCCCTGCAAAATAACTGCTGACATGAAATCTTCCACAATTGTCTTTGCAGGGTCAGGATACAGTTTCAAGGCATCCCAGAAAGTATGAGCCACTCCAACTAACAAAATGCACACATGGGAGACATATGGTTTAATGGAGCATTCATTTCTGACAATTCAAAGTGTGTAAGATACAGTTCTGGCCATTTAAAGTATGGTTAAACAGCAACTTCCAAACATGCTCACATAAACATATTTTTTAATTAAGACAAGGATGAACTGCACAAATATCAGAGACATATGGACCCAGTCAAATTGTATTATTCAGGGTTCATCTTATTGTTAAATACATTCAACTTGAATTATTTATTCCCCCACGCAAGGAGTCAGCTCGCAGTACTTCCCTCAGCCCTGGTCTTACCGATGATCTGGATGATTTCTGCTAGCAGAACTCCATCTGCAATGTCCTGTTGCAAATCCTTGATCAACCGCTTGTGGCCAGATTTTGCTAGGTAGTGGTTAGCCCAGTCAGTGTAAATCTGCAGAGCAGAGAGGGAGGGCAAGGGGAAGAGAGGGAAAAAGACAATAAAAAGTCTTAAAACAAATGTTGGCTTACATAGCAGAACTATTCTGGAACACATTCCCATTTAAGAAGTCAGCACTAAGGGAAACAATTTTAATGCGTTTTTTGACTTTTTTTTTCCTCCCTAATGGTCATGCCCCTCCCCCTGCCATTCTCTGTTTTATTTTAGCTTCAAATGATTCAGGCTGTTTCATGAGGGTTCAAACTTGCTGTGACCAAGCAAAATTCCCCTTATGACTGTAAAGGAAACTCCTGTCGTAAATCAATCACATCCACCAAAATTCCACCTCCCACCACATTTCTTACTTCCACACATGCCCTGCCAACAACATTCATACTCTGGGGCTGCCTAAGAGAAAGTGATAGAAGAGACATGTGCCTGTGTTTGTGTAAGGATTAATTGGGATGTCACTGGTGTTCCTGCACCTGGTGATGCCTCTGTAACACTTTATGCAGTAATCACTGTGTCCCACTGCCCAGGAACAGTTCATTTACCCCTTGCCTACAGTTCAAAGTGCTCTAATGTGCACAGAGAAGACAGGAGCACCAGATGAACAGTAGTCATATCACTGGAATTAGAGCACACATATTCTGGAGATATGCTGTGCCCTTTCTTTGCCTAAAGAGGAGGGAGGAACAGTGAGACTGAGCATCACCAAATACTCAGCAACAGGCAGCACAAAAATGGCAGTTGTAAACAAAAGGTTGAAAAGAACCAGCTGAATTACATCCTGCAAAATAAGGGAGGAGAGGGGCATGAAGAGAGAGGTTGGAGGCATTTCACAAGGTGTGTATGTACACAGAGCATTTGGTAACACCTACAGCACACACACAAGCAGAACCACGGCTTACTTAGGGTGGGAAAAGAGGGACACCTTCCCCTCTACACTGAAAGAGGATTGCACCCCAAGAGCTTCTCACACCTTACTGGGGCATCCCAGCATGCAGAAGGAGCTCACAGAAGTGGAGGTTGGGAGGGGGTGTCCCACAACAGGAGGGTATCTGTGGCAGCCAGCCCTGGCTCCCTTTCGCAGGGTGTCTGTGACCTCTTTCCTCACTCCAGAAAACAGGACTTGTACAGAACCTCCCAAGCCTCCCACTGCTGTGGGATGATAACGCTAAGAGAATGCACATATGTATGATAGCACCACCATGTGAGTAAATGTAATAACCAAGAGTCTTCCTCTGCTGAGAATATTGTTTGAAAATGTTGAAACTGCATCTTTTTCCTAAAAAAATAAAATATAAGCTTACTTTATAAACATCCTTTTATTTAACCTCATAGACCCTTGGGAGAGGAAGGGGTCAGAATCCCATTTTGTGAAGAGAAAAACAGAGGCCAAAGCCATTAACAACTTGCTTATTTCATCAAGGAAATCTGTGGCAGAGCCAGGGTGGGAAAACAGATGCAATTCCCAGTCCAGAGCCTAACCCAGAGAACCATTATCTGCTTTCCACCCTACAAAAGTACTACCACTTAGTCCATGCTCACCTGCTAAGGACTCATTTGCTACCTGAGTACCTTTGCCACAGATTTTCTCCCTCTTTATTAAAAGAGAGAAAATCAGAACTTGTTTGGTCTACTCTATCTCTTCCCATATTCTTGCAGGTGGACCACCAGTTGAATTGTCATAGCTTTCTTGACAGCTTTAGAATTTTTAATAACTCCACAGAATTAAACTGTGAAGTGCATTCAGCTCTCCGATAGTCAAAGGATGTTGCTGTTGGATGGGACCCTTAATCTCCCTGCTACACCCAGAAGTCCACTTGAATCTCCTGTGCTTTCACTGGCTGACATCAGTGTTTTCTCTGATTGATATTCTTTTTTCTCTATTACAGCTGAGTAACATAAAAGACTCCATTAAAATGTTGGTGTTTTTTTAAAGCAAACTGTAGCTAAGGAAGTGTTTCTTCAGCCATATAATCATATGGAGGGAATGTGGGGTCTCTATAAAGATTGTATGAACACATATTTAAAATAATATGAAACCATAAGGATAAAAGACACATACCACACCCATAGCATCATATATTCCCTACTACTAGTATTTCAACTCCAGTCATACTCTTAAAGTTATGTTTCAAAAATACTCTCTACTAATATAAGCACAACTATTTTCTGTATTCCAATGAAATTGATCCACTGGAACATACAAAATTTAATACCACTAGTATTATTATAGGTTAGTTTCATATTACAAATAAAAATACCAGGCATTTCCTTTTTCATTTGTCACACCCTCACATAATTGGGTGTATCAGTCCTAATTCTGACTACAATTTGAACTATCCTCCCACTAAGCAGACAAGGACATTTCAACATAGCAGCTGCTTTGCAAGTGTCTAGTATTCAAAGAATGGACTTCACTGATCCATCAACCCCCTTCACAATTTTCTTTTTTCATTAATTTAAAAGTGATAAGCATAAGGAATGCAAACAGCATTTTTTAAGCAAAGGATGATTATCCACATCATACTGATTTTTCCACATCATACTGATTTTTTTCTGATGGTCAGCATTTAATAGTCATGCAATGGTACAAAAACAGTACTGGGAGGAGCCTGTGTTAAAAGAGGAGATTTTTCACTTCAGATGCATTATAAAAAAATCAAGAAGGCAGAGAGTTACGGGTGGAGACAATACAGCAAACCAACACCCAGTTGGCAGTGGAATGTCACACTTTATTTCCTCTCTTTCTGTAGGAAATACCACTTGCTTCTGTTTCCACCCCTTTCCCCACAGGATGACTTTGACATTCATCTCATTCTTCTGGGGACCCAATTGGTCAGGAGTCTTGTAAAAAATGAAAAGCATGAAGAGAGACACATGAAATTATAAGAATGTATACATGCCACTATAACCTTTTTTACACTAAATTCTCTCATGTAAACATATTGAGAAATAGAGACTCTCCCCTTCACAGTTTTCAAGTATCAATGCACCTCATAAGTTTTATCTTTAAATCCGTGGGAAAATATAAAGCTCCAGTGTGCTTCATCATTCACAATACTCAGTTATCGTGGGAGAAAACTCAGAACAGAGGACCAAAATCAGTAACTTCATGAAAGTCTCCTTTTTATGAGTGCTCCCCTTCCACTGGGTGCAAGCAGCTCTGAGGAGTAGCCGTGCACGCTCTCCCTCTTCTCAGAACTAGCAGCAAGTCATGACATCTTGCACTAATTGTACAGCAATGCTTCCCCAAAATCCTCTTATCTTAGATTTTTCTATAACGAGGCTGTTTCAGAGAGAAACACAGACATGAGTGTAAGTTGTTGCAACACTTCCTCCCTTCTCAGCTGCTCCAGTAACCCGGCGCTACAGCCACACACCGGGCCCGGCCGCGGCCTTACTCATTTCCTGCCCGCCTTCCTCTGCGGCCGCCCCGCTGGGCCCGCACGGCCGAGCCACCCGGACAGCTCACTCCAGCAGCAGCCGGCAGCGCAGGGGACAGCCACTGTCACCTGGGACAGCCTAGGGGACAGCCACTGTCACCTGGGACAGCCGCTCATACCTGTGACAACCGGCAGCGTAGGGGATAGCCACTGTTACCTGGGACAGCCTAGGGGACAGCCATTCATACCTGTGACAACCGGCAGCGTAGGGGACAGCCACTGTCACCTGGGACAGCCGGCAGCACAGGGGCCAGCCGCTCATACCTGTGACAGCCGGCAGCATAGGGGACAGCCGCTCATACCTGTGACAGCCGGCAGTGCAGGGGACAGCCGCTCATACCTGTGACAGCCGGCAGCATAGGGGACAGCCACTGTTACCTGTGACAGCCGGCAGCATAGGGGACAGCCGCTCATACCTGTGACAGCCGGCAGTGCAGGGGACAGCCGCTGATACCTGTGACAGCCGGCAGCATAGGGGACAGCCACTGTTACCTGTGACAGGTGGCAGCACAGGGGACAGCCGCTCATACCTGTGACAGGTGGCAGCATAGGGGACAGCCGCTGATCCCTGTGACAGCCGGCAGCATAGGGGACAGCCACTCATACCTGTGACAGCCGGCAGCATAGGGGACAGCCGCTCATACCTGTGACAGCCGGCAGCATAGGGGACAGCCGCTGATCCCTGTGACAGCCGGCAGCATAGGGGACAGCCACTCATACCTGTGACAGCCGGCAGTGCAGGGGACAGCCGCTCATACCTGTGACAGGTGGCAGCACAGGGGACAGCCACTCATACCTGTGACAGGTGGCAGTGCAGGGACAGCCGCTCATACCTGTGACAGCCGGCAGTGCAGGGGACAGCCGCTGATACCTGTGACAGGTGGCAGCACAGGGGACAGCCGCTGTCGTCTGCCGTGCTCCGCTCCGCTCTCGGGAGCACGCTAGCGGAGCAGACCTGATCCTGCTGGGTTTGTGTGGTCCCAGCCCCATGCCCAAGCCCGGTGATTCAACTGCTCACACCACAGACGGGATGCAGCGGGCAGCCCGATCCCTGGCACGGGCTGCTGATGCTAATGACGGTTTGCCCTAGCATTCCTCAGCTGCTCGTCATGCTCCCCTTCAACAGAGTAGAGGAAATAAACCCCGATACCCAAATATAGTTATGAACTTCACCTCGATACTTCACACGTAGCTACAAGGAGCACAGTAGAGCTGCTTGGCAGGATCGGTAATGAAGCAGAACACTTTGTAGTGCGGTAGCATTACAAAGAAAGGGAGAGGATCTCACAGGTTACTGCCTTTTTAGAAAATGTTTAACCATGAACCATGTCATTTACATCAGGCAGTGATATAAAGCATCCTCTTTAATACAGAAATGTTACCACCCACAATCGAGGCCAAGTGGGAAATGTCAGAGGGGTTTCAGAAGTGCAGTCAGCCTAATGCAATAATAATGCATGACACTTCGTCAGTGTCTCTCACTAGATCAGCTCAGCATGCTTTCCAGGCATAAGTGAGATCACTCCTACTATTTATTATTTCTGTAGATGTGAGGAAACTGAGGCATAGAGACGGCTTTTTGATGTGGCTCACTCAAGAGCAAACAGCTGGGACTATATCCCAGATATCCTGAGTTGAAAATAATTTCTTCTGTGAGCTTTCATATCAGGTACTTTTAGGAAAATGCTTCCTGGGAAAATGTATATTCCAAGAATTTGAATCCTTCCTGAATTTTTTTGTTTGTTTGCTACAGAATACAGAATCTCAGCTCTTGAAATGGTCCCTGTTGCTATCAAGAAGATGCCTTTCCATGTGCCTCTGTCACTCCCTTATGTACCAGAGCTGCTGCTCAGGGAGAACAGCACTTGCTGCCAATTGAGGTACAGTAAGACCCTGACAGACTTCCATGCCATTTAGGAGCATAGGTTAATTTTCAGAAATACTTAAATATTTTTCCACTAAATGAAAAAGATATGTGAAATGAACAGACAGAATCCAGCTCTCATCACTTTTCCTTTAAAATATTCTGCAGGAGACAATTGTATCTCCATTCACTAGCATGGTACACTTGAAATGCTGTCCTCCAATGCTCACTAGCATAAGCACCTTTGGGGGGTGGGGAGGCTTTTTAACAACTTAATTTACCAAAAGGAATCTGTAGTCAAGAGCAAGCTTCTCACACATTTTGGACAAATGGAAGGAAAATTTATCTATTAAAAAAAAAAAAAAAGTTGCTAGCAGTATACCTGGGTTGCAATATTTCACAGCAATGCGCAATGCTACTTCTCAGCAGAGCAGAGAGAGTCTGTCCTTTATTCTATGTTTGGATTATAACAGTGCATTTCATAATTCTTTTTCTTTATGAAAAATAGAGTAAAGGAAAATGAAACTATTAAATAGCCCCAAGACTAGAGTATTAACAGACAGCCAAAATGGAAATATGGCACTGTTAACTTTATAAAAGGGTTATGTGACTTCTAGTGTAATGTTTTCGCTCTACTTAAAATGTTGCCATTGGAAACAACTGATAGTTGATAGCACTTAGAACTTTTCACCCATGAACACTTTTTCTAATTGCCCTTGAAAAAGAAGAGATTGATGAGTTATTTCTGTTGTTGCCCAGTATGTTACAAAATGGGCTGTAAATGCTGTATATCTATTTCCTGGGAGGTTGTCCAGTGTGTGGCCTACCCTGGATACTGAATATCCAACAGAGCCTGAGCAACACTCCCAGAGTCCCTGTGAAGAGGGTTTGCCAGAGGAGAGGGCATGACCACAACTTTATTTCGACTTAGCTATTCTTGGCAAATAAATTGTGGGTAGCAAAGCATGTGTTAGAGTGTCCCTGAAGCAGTTTGTATTTATAAAGAGAAGCTGGGCAACACATTGTTTAGTGTTAGATTAGGGTGAGGAAATTAGATTGCAGAGAGATCTCCTTCCCACTGCCTATACATTAAGGAAATCTCAACTGGAAGGCAGGATCTGACCTTTTAAATATTTTCGTATTGAAGGTTATGCCTCTGGGATGCAGAAGAATAATTTATTAGTTTCAGTCCTCCACTTAACAAGTAAAAAGACTAACTTTGAAAACAATGGTTCACATTTAGACTGCCATAAGAGACAGATCAACCATTTGATTTATGTCTTGATTTAATTGGTTATAGAAAATACTCTGCAATTCATTTGCTATGAAGTAAATCTAGGGTCTGGGGGTGGCACTTTTTGTAACATTAAGCAAATTACATGAGAAAGAAAAATATTTACACAATTAAAAATATATAGCCAGAAAATGAAACTAGAATGACCTAATTTATAGGCAAGATGGAAGCCAATGCACCTTATTTAACAAAATGAAATGAGTATTAAATGACATCCCACCAACCCTGTTTCTGAATCCCACTGAGCAAATGAGAACAATTATGAGTTAAGGAATAGAAACCACTTTGAGGGATACATGCCAATTAACCAAAATGTCAGAATCCCTGTAGTACAATTCTATTTTGTAAATAGCAGCATGTATCCATCAACACTACTCAGCCGTTTACAGATAAAAACACAATTAAACAAAATTCCACTAATCCCTGCTAAGAAAATTAGTAGAAACAATACTCTTCAACAATCACTGGCAAGCTTTAGATGACTTACCCAACTTTTCAGGGGGCTGTTTTATACTTCCAAGTTCCACTTGCAGTTTGTGATCAAGTCACTGAAGTAACATTAGTACTGGCTTACTGTGCTCCCTTTCAACTCATTTCTTCCCAAACCCCAACTCAGAATTTATTTAACACATATGTTTGAGGCCAATAGCACAGGAGCAATACTTTTGATGCTTCTGTGCCAGATGGAAGGTAACAGTATAAGCTTCTTTGAATGTGTATTTGTGTGTGCATGTGTAAGGTTCACTGAGTAATTTGTATATTGGCCCACATAAAAATCCAACACTTTATAGAATAAATTTACTTGTTCATACTTTGAAAAGAATCCTGCTGATTTGCTTTACAGTTTAATCATATAGTTTATTTACTGGCTTCAGTCTTGTGCAATAGCAATAAAATGCCACTGGAAGGAGCCAGATCTTCGTCCTGAAGCTGCAGGGAGCCTGAATAGACAGCTGCTTCTCTACAGGCCTGTGCTGTGGGGAAGTGGTACGTGTCAAGGGAGCAACAGCACCGTAATTATTAACACTGGCCTCGAGCTTCCTGAATTAGCAGGAGGCAATATTAAGTGCCACCCATACAAAGCAATCCTCCAAAGCAGTCGACCTTGAGACTTTCTGTTTTAAACATGTCATATATTTGTTCATACAACTTTGGAATTATTTCTTAGATATAGATATGGATAGATACATATATCTATATATATCTATATATATAAATATATATAGATATATATAGATATATATAGTATTTAAAGTGCATTTCAGCATGCATGTAGTGAAAGTAAAATAAAATACTAGGCCTATTATTCAATGCAGCTTTTACATAAAACATTGATTTAAACTAATATAGTGGGATAGTTTTATTACAGTGAGGAAGACCAGGATTACCCAGTGAGCATAAGTGTTACACCTAGAGACACCACTAATAAGGTGTCAACATTTTAGTTCAGATAAGCAGTGTGATTTTAAAGGCAGTCTCATATCACTTGGGCACTCTCAAAAATCCCCTTCACATTAAGAAAAAAAAAAGAAAAAAAGAAAAGGTGCTTCAAGAAAGCCATGCTTTAGTTTTCTTGGTATCCAGGATAACAGAAACCCCATTTGTGTCAATCTCCAGTCTCATATATGTCTTGTCACTGCCCAGATATGTTTCATGACCAGTCCTGCATTCACTATATTAAAGAAACCCACAGTAAACAGAGTTAAGTTTCTTATAAAGGGAAAATTTAACTGAATTTCAACAGGTTTCCTTTATGGCTCACCAGTATAACACCACAGATGAATGGACAAGACTTCTACAATCTTAGTAGAAAGCATAAAACAATTTTGAGAAATCATTGTTGCTTTGTTGGTTCTTTTTCTATTCACAAGCAAAAAGCCCAAAAAGCCACTTTTGCTATAAAAAAGGGCATTTCTGGGTGGACACCTGCCTTTTCAAATCAGCAATGGGGCTCCTCACATGGAGGTGAGAAGATTCCACTGTGAAACTACTCCAGATTTTCCATCAAAGCTCATTTTAAGGATTTATAACTTGGACAGGGAGATTCTTTCCACACTGCAATTTGGCATTAAAGAACTTGGCCCAGGGATCAAAATAACCCTCTTTGCCAGCACTTCTTTTTAAGCGTGGAAAGGCAAATTTCTGATATATAAAAATACAGAAATATTAAGACATACATTTGTTCTCTTCTTGTGAGAAAACAGTAGCAAGGCCATAACCAACTTTAGAGTCTCCAGCACTTTTTGAGGCTTAGATAACTAATTTAAATTGTCTAGTCTCCTCTCATATGGAAGAACAGTTTTACAAATCAAGCTAAACAAAATAAACTGCTTTCTGAGATACATATTTTATAACAAGATATTTTAACTCCTGGGTAATTTTTCTCTGTGCCTTGATGTTTAAAAATTGTTTTTCACCAACTCTATGATTTAATATCAATTATGGTATTGTACATATTCAGAAGACCATTGAGGTGCCATAGGTAACACAATAATGTTGAGTAAGCTAATGATTTGAAGTGTTCTGATCTGAGACTCTTACTGTCATGAATCTCTGTTAAAAGAGGCCTTGGTGGTGAATGTGAGAGTTGTAATGGTCGTGTGTGCAACTGTTTTGCCTTTTGCTACCTATCTGAAGCTTAGGAAAATGAAATTGTGCTTACACAGATGACAGCCTATACTTACATCTCTTCAGCTCAAGAAATGCAGTGTTTCAAAGACTTGGAAGACTGAAATGCAGCTTGGTACAATAGGGATACCACTTCAGGTCACTTCCTTTTTTCCCTCTGATCAACATTGAAAGCACTGCCCATAACAAATACCTACCTATTCTAATTATAATAACACTTATATTTGCAATCATTCAGGACAATTAATTTTATGTATGAAGTAAATTCTGTCAGTCAATATTCTTAAACAATGAAGAGGAGAAAATAATCTTATCATAGTTACGACAATGGAAGATTTTTCATCGCAAATGGGAATCAATGTTCTAATCTTTCTCATTTCTTAATGGAAGATGTGTCTCATGTACACCTTCTGTAACACAATCAGATTTGAAAGGCTCCTACAATGGAAAGAAAAAGGTTCAAGATTTCTACTAAAAATGCCCATAACACCCTTGCTTTCTATCATAAAAGGTGCCTAAATGCCTCTAGTGAATGCTTTGGCTACACATTGCATGAGAAGAGGCAGAGTCACACAGAGGGAGGACCTTAGGGCAGGGCATGGGGGTTTCGTTCATTGTTCAATCTGCAGTCTCCCATGCACACATTCGACTAGATTTTGATTCTCCTACACCCTTCTACAGGACCACAGCACCATCCAAAATAGCCCCAAAGATATATGATCCGTGACTCAAAATTTTTCACCCATGATTCACCTCTGAAGACAATGAAACCACCTTCTTTTGCGAGAAAAAATGGTGCTTTAGTGTTGAGGCTTGTTTTCTGGGCCCTCATGACTGCCCATACACAGGGCCCTCTTCCTCAGGGGACTGCTTTCCACATCTGCAACTCTTCATTCTCTGTCCTATATTTTCTTTTAAAATACACATTCTGGTGATACCATGTCTCTTGGATGACAGACTAGAAATGAAGGATAAGGACTGACTAACTCACTTTAAAGGGCCACTGCCTGTAAATTTAATTAAATCCATATCTTCCACCTCCCACACATTCACCCCTTGGGACTAAAGGCTTCTGTAAAGGATTAGGAAGGGGATACTCTCACTGCAGCCACACCACTAAAGAGAAAATAATTCAAGATTTGGGAAGTTGTGAGCAGGAAGCAGATGAGGAAGAAAGGGACTCACTGAAAACACAAACAAATAACTCTGCTGGCTAGAGATGATAGCATTTATTTTGGACAGAGGCGATTGTGCTCCAGCCATTCCTTCCAAGAGCCTTTTGTATTTTGTGCTACTAATGTAAGTAAGAAACAGAAATGATCCAGTAAAAGAAGCATCATGTCTCCTCTCAAATGAGTCCCTAATGCAGCTGCCTACCACTCTGTGTCCCATCCCATGTCAGGCTCAGTTGTTTTCTTGGACTGTGGTGCTGCACATCACTAATGGCACCAGTAGCTCGCTCCTCAGGTAGCTCTGAGAAGGCTGGCGCTCCAGGACAGCCGACACAGCTGTTCAATCATTCACAGGGATATGGAGTATGACTTTGGGGACTTATGTTGACACCCCTCCATTTGGTCTACCTTTTTCAACAAGAAAAATGGGGGTTTTTTGACCCTTTCCCATAAACCTCCTAACTCCCTGATAACGTAAGAAAAAAAGATAAATTACATGTGCTAGTTTGTTTTTGCTTTTTTTTTTTAAGGAAATACTTATTGCTGATGAATAATAAATATTGCATTCTGAAAGACTGGCAAGGTTATTTTTTCCCCAGCTCTAAATTTTGTTAAAGTAGGCAGGTGCTTATTTCACCTGCCCTTTAAATAAACCTTGCTGGCAAGGTGCTTGACTTTGTGAAGCCAGCGCAGCTTCTGAGCATTCTCAGAGGTACAATTTCATGTCTGTGCAGATCCTTAATGTAAAAACCTGCAATGGCTAAGGACGGAACATGAGCACTGCCAAAATTGACAGCTGCTGAGTGGGAATTCTGAGGATGAGAGTGATGGATATAGGCACCTAAAATGCAAGTGAGATAGGTCATAGGAACATAAATTCTTTGGGGGAGGAGGGAAGATCATATTTCAGGAATTACTGTACAAAGGATATCCTTTGTTAAGAGTCCAACCATTTCCTACATTATTTAGTGCACAAATATGTAATAGAATAGTCCTTAAAACAAGTTTTTCCTTAAATTCTTATAGTTTCTCTTGAAGGTCCCTGATAACAGAGGATTGCAGATTTTTATTCGCACTTGCTGAATATTTCTCATTTTGATGTGAATGTAAGGACAAATGCTTTGGAGAAACTTACTGAGAACATAAAGAACCCTAATGCATGTTTTTTTACATTTGGGAACTTGGAATGGAAAGTGAAGTTTGAAATTTTATGAAACTGGTATATCTCTCAAGTTGTTCAGTCCCACAGGGTTTCTCAAACATTGCACCAGATGGCTTTGTTCTCACCTTCCCTGGACAGTTTAATTTACTTCACTATCAGGAATAAAATCCCATACTTACACCAATGCTTCATTTTATGTTACTGTCATCATCTTGTTACAGGTTATAATGGTATTGGCATTATCTGCCCAATAATTATTCTTGAGTAACAGCAGTAAAACTCTTTTAAGTCTCAAGCTCTGATCTGGAGTCTGCTGAACTACTTAAGGTTCATCTGTGTCCTTTTGACTGAAAAAAGATGTTCCATACATTAAAGAAGAATGAAAGTGGGCAAATGGACTCTCTAGTCTGTGGTTTTAAAGTAAAAAAAAATCCCATCTCAGTGAAATAGATTAAATGTACCTCACTATAATTTATCTTTATATATATATAAAAAAAGAATATATTTTATATATAAATATAATTACACTATATAATATAAATATAATTATACTATATATATATACATATATATGAATTTATTGTGTAGATTGATTATATTCCTTCAACTCTAATCCACAGAAGCATTCTCTTCTAAGCAGCTGTGCAAAATAGGTGACTTTGTCAAACAAGCTTGGAGGATTTGAATCCCCAAGTAACACTCTAAAATGAATATACTGCAGTAAAAGATGTACTTTAGCATAAAAATTATAAACTGTCTTGTATTGTAAGCCATTAAAAATATTATACCCTAAAAATGGTATTTAAAATGCTCACAGTGATATTCAGTGGCACAACACATTTATGTAAATAATTATCTTAAGAATAATATATTTCCATTAACTGTCTCAGTACGCTCCAAATTCCAATCACACAACAGCCGCAGTGATACAGAGGGCACAGGACAATTCTGCATAATCAGCTTTGAAATGATGCTCAACCAACAAACTGCTCATAGAGTGGGCAACCCATCTGAATGCACCTGATGGGAAGCAAAGTTGTTTAAAAACAATAGCATGCACATGTATTTGCATATTGTCCATTCTTTGCAAAACAAAATTTATGAGTTTATTGGGCATTCCAGTTTACAGGAGAGGCTCACCCATGTCCTTCAGCAATAACTAGGTAATTTTTTTTTTTTAAAGCACAAAACCATAAAACCTACAGTGTGCATTTGGATGGACTTACCCCAAAGACACCGGAGAAAGCCAAGAATTGAGAGAATGAAAATGTCTCAACAGGTAGCTAGTATGGTTATTATCTAATTGTTTTAGCTATATATATTTCAGTCACTGAATAAACACTATGTAATTATGAATAAACTTCATAAGCAGAGTTCACGAAGGATCTAACAACTAAATGAACAGCAAAATCATGTGAAGAGAGGCAACAAAAATTAGGGAAGGCATGATGTTGAAGCACAACTTGTAGAATTGTGCAAATCCTCAGCTATGTACAAACCCCTCTTGGTGCCCTTCATGGGAACAGGCAGTGCAAACAGCTCAAAGTAGCTGTGGCATGCCCAGTTTCTTATGTTGTTTTTTCAACTGACCAGACCATCTGACTTTGGCACAAGTAAACCTTTTTTGTGGAAAGCTGTCAGAATCAGAATTTGCAGGGAAACCCAAACAAACTTCATGTATTTATTCACTTGAAGTCAGGAGGCAGAGCAAATGCTTAAAGCAACAAACAGGGGCTTTTTTTCCCATTGCCTGTTTTCAATGTTCCTTGAAAGCATTTATAAAGTCACTTGAGTCCGTTCTCTGTTCCTGGCTGGAAGGAACTGGTGTCTTTTCTCCTGTCACTGTGACTGCCGAGTTTTTAGAGAGCCATGACAGACACAACATGGCCTAGTCCATTCCAAGCCTGCAATTGGGCTCCTTGAAGTAGAAATGCTCTCTTAAACCCCAAAGCAGGTCATGTGGTCCCAGGATGCAGGACATCTGTATCCACCTCTCCTGTGTAAGCTGATTAAAAGTGCTCTGTCCCTTTCAAACAGCAACCTTTCAAAAGTACTTTATCCTATTTTTGTCTTTTTGTACATACAAGCTCCAACTGGTGCTTCTGATTTCCAGCACCATAATTTTTAAGCTTTAAGATGCCCTTTAATCTTACTCTACACTCATCTTTGGGAAGAGTAAATTGCTCTCAGCCTGAAGAGGGCAAAGACAGAAAATATTTCCATATAATTACTTCTCCAGTTTTTGCATGAAAGATCCTTTCTGCCATTGCTTCTCGTTATATTCTTGACAGACCTTGTATGTAGTTCTACCTTGAATCCAGAACCTGAGTGGCTGTCAAAATTTTTGACAGCCTCAAAATATTTTCCTGCAGAACCATTTTATCTTCTGTAAAGCAATATAAACTGACTTAGAGTAAGTGTTTTTTCAACTATTTTTCACAGATGCCTTAAAAACAGTCCACTGATTCATGGAGGTCTGCTGTATGTTGTGTTGTAAATCTTAAAATAAGGAGGGAATATTTCATATAACATCAAATATTGAGAACTAAGGAAGGAAACAATTAGGAAAGAAGATATCCTTTCATAAAATATTCTTATATCATATTTTCATTACTGCTTTTTCCCTTAAGAGAGCAGGTTGATATGTTATGTCTCTGTGAAGTTATGTCTAAATTAAGAGATAGGGTATATCTGTACGAGACAGCTAGGCATGGAGTTTTGCAAGGAGCAAAGGCAATTATAAGGTTTTCAGAGATTCATATAAATTTGTCAGAATGACTTTGTGAAAATTGTTTTTGTTGAGATGATGAACAAAGAAAAATGAGCTGACTAGAAAAAGCAGAGACAAAACCCAGGGTCAGAAAAATCACTGCCGGAAAAAAAAACCCAAATCACAGAATAACCTGTAAAGTATCAATGTAAGTAAACATTTCATGTTAAGATTCTGGCTAAAATGATCTTGGGATGTAGATAAGGGGATTGGCCTGGATTATTTAGATATTTTACCTCTTAAGATAGATAGTTGTCCCAGGTTCATGTACGGTAGAAAACGGGATTTAAAAATTTCTCTTTTCTTCCTTCAGCCAGGAATAACCTACTAAAATCTGAATTTTTTTACTAGCTATTCCAGACAAAGGGTTAAGAATGTGCTTCAGTAAATCTGTTTACTAGCAAGACACCCAATGTCATGACATCAGGTACAGACAAGATCTTCACTTCCCTCAAGAATATCCAGCTGCAGCATATACTGATGCAAAAAATGAGTAACATTCCTCTCCTCACAAAGGAATTAAAACACATTAATCCGTTTTCAGCTGACTCTTTCATTACAGTTTCTGGGGTTTGGCCTCCCCCTACCTGTACCATAAGAAAGCAGAAATATCTCCACTAAAGACAACATATAAACAGAAGAATTGTTGCATTTAGGGTAAGAAGTAGGGCCTGGAGCTAAACAAACAAACCAACCAGCCAACCAACCACATCCCCCCTTGGCACTGCTGAGCAAATTGAAGTGCTCATCACAGCTTATTGTAAGCTTATGGTACTAATGAGTATCTGATGCTCTGTCTTGTTTGCAGATACTTAGAAAGCTGCCTTGTTTCTATGCTGGATCAGTTGCTTCACTAATGCGATTCAAAACTTTGTTCTGCCATCATCCTTTTTCATGCAGAATTAGGTGGAATGAACTGCTTTCTCTAACACTGTATTCTTTTCCAGGCATCAAAAATCAGTTCAAGGCAGGCAGAAGAAGCCCAGCACTGCCAGCAGCACAGCAAAACCTGAGAAGGGAGCTCTCGGGACAGCGGGTGGCACCGAGGCCACTGGGTAAGGCAAGGACAGCAGGACGTGCTGTGACTAACCCGGGTGGGGAAGGAGTGTCACCTGCCACCCCCACACCATGGCAGTCACTCATCCCACAGCTCAGTGACACACAGGGTGCAGGACAGCACTAACAGCTGGCATTTACACAGGAAGAGACCTGTGGAAAAGCAGGGCTGCATCCAGTGGGGGCACACGCTGCCAGCTCAGATCTCTGACCTCTGCTGCTCCCACACCTGAGGGGCTCATAGCAATAAATGCACCAAGTAATTGCAATAGGATATATCAAAAAATATAGAATATCATAACCTTGCATAACTATGCTGTGATATTTCTTATTTTTGCATATTTGATTATATGTGCATATTTAACTTATTTATACTTATATGCATATTCCATACCAGTTTGTCTGATATGGAAATAAATATGGATAATCACTTAAAGTTGGTGGTATTCAAGAAACAGATATTTTCCTCCAAAATGCAGGCATCTAGCCTGAGGTAGGCATGTAGGCTCCATCGATAGTCAGTACTGAAACAGAAGCTGTAAAACAGTTTAAGCCAAGCAGGATGGGAGCCTAATACAAGAAGAACTAATTCCTCTCCTGAGTAAAATTCCTGTTTTTTAGAGGACAAAAGCTAGTGAGACTAATCCCACGGGTAGTGCATGACTATCTTTAAACTATAATTTTGTGGTTAACTCCGGAGCATCTGGTTGAGAAAGTGGAATAGGAGGGTCTGTAGAAAAAGTGCACAGCAGACACTCTTCCTCACAGTTTTAGTGAAATCTTTGCTAATTTATCTGGTGATTTATACCAGAGCAAGACTGAATGGAGTATATCTGTTCTGTACTGACTTGTACCTGCAAAGGGACAGCAGGAATTTGCAAAGCAGGAGCTTATGGAGATGCAAGTATTCCAGGAAGGCCACACTCCTGGAATATGGATATGGATAGACACCTGTATCTCACTGTCTCACTGCCCCCTTTTGTTTGATGAATCAGAAAGTCCTGGCACACATAGTCCTACAAACAAGCTGATTACACATTCAAATAAGTGATCATGTATTGAGTAGGAACTGAAGGCCAGAAATAAAAATACAGAAAAATATGTTGAGAACAGGATTTCATAATGTGGCAAAACCTCTGTCTGGGGGTTATCTCACTGAAGGAGGCGATATGGGGAGAGAAGGGAGAAGGTGTATCTAAGCAGCTGCCTAATAACTTGACAGAGCATAGAAATGCAGTCAACTGCTTCTAGCAAATTCAGTTTGAGAATATGAGAAGATATTCAGTTTGCATATGAGAAATAAAGTAACAGCAGTAATTTACTGTAGAGCTATCCATCCTTTCAATGTAAAAATATAAATATGTCAAGCACTATTAATACATTTATATGATATGCACAGAGCACATACAGATGAACACAATAAATTGCTTTCATTCTCCTCTGATCCTGAGCCCAGCTCTGTATCAGGACAAGATTTTGGCACTAATTAAAGTAGCCTTAAAAAACGCTTCACCTTGTTCCAGCTGACTAAATTGTCCTACAGTTCTCATCAATTAAGGGGCTGAAGCTGTCCCAAGCTACAGATGCTCTACCACACCTACCAACAGTCATGGCTCTCCCTGGCCCACCAGGCTGAGCATCCCCCACCAGGACCCTCACTGAATGACAACCATCCTACCTGGTGAAATTGCTGCTCTGAATCCTCCCAAGTCTGACCTAAACTGACCTAAACAATCATTGCTCACCTGGCTATAGAACAAGGCAATATTAAGAGTCTGGTACGGGGGGAAAATACTGAGGGAAAGAGTCATACTTTGACATGGTGTTTTGGGTTCCAATTAAACAGTCCACACATACAGAACTAAAGCTGTTGGTAAGCTTCACTTTAATGTAAATCCTTGGTGAGAGAAAGCGAAGGAAATTATCAGTGTGATAAACTGCCATCAATTCTAATATCCACGTCAACTTTTTGAACAAATCTATAATTTAGTGAGACAATTGTTCTCAGCCTGGTTTCATAGACCATTTGTTTCTAGGCACATATTTTATTAACAAAAGGAAAATCTGCAAAGAGCATTTAAAAATTACTACCTTTGTAGACAAACAGAAATTGTAGGATTCTCACAGTTTGTTTGTTACATTGTGTAAAAGAAAACTACATACAATTTGTGGTTGTTTCTTGGAAGAGAAACTCAAATGTCTAAAGTGAAAATGGGAAGGAGTACGATAAAAGCCACTGTTAAGCTACTGTAAAGCAGCAGCCTAGAGTGTTATGGGAGTGGTGTGTTTTCTTGACTTGGATTTTTGGCAAAAAGAATTTGGAAAAGTTTTTTTGGTAAAAACTGGACTCTGTACATAATTTCAATTGCAGGGTGTTTCCCATGGAGTAAGAACTATATTGGATTGCTTACAGCCAAGGAGAAGTAGGCTGTGTTGACACTGACCACTAAAGCATTTCAGACTGCAGGAAAGAATGGCACTGCTATCCCAAGACAAATCAACAGGTAACTTCCTCCTGATTTTTGTTGATTTGCATCTGTAACCCTTTTCGTATCCTCAGTTTTCTTTTTAAATCATTGGCATCCCCTCTACAGCAGCAATTCCAGACTCTCAACATGTTGCCAAACTCTCATTCTCCAGACTGTCTCCATCTTCTCATTCACTATTGCTTCAAGGGCACTTTTGGTCAAATCATTTGCACTTCAAAGTCTCAGGTGGTTACAAATGTTTATTAACTCTAAAGGAACTCTTTCAAGAGAAGCTTTATGCAAACAAAATATATGGCATCCATAAGCAGGCCAGAGCCACGGTGTATTCTTAACAGCCAACAGCATGTATTTGCTCTTGTAACTTAACCAATCCAGACATAATTAATGACATCCTCTTTAAAAATCTATTTTATTTTCAATGTGAAACATTTCTTTTTCCATCACATCAAAACAAGTATAAAATGAGGTCATCAACTTTTTTGCACAAGACTAAAAGAATTAATCAAAGAGCATAAATAGCATATGAAGAAATCTATTACAAACCTCCCATGACATACTGCAAGCCAGAATCTTTAAGATGATGCTAAAATTTAGAAGAGCACCTGATTCTCTGCTTGGAAAAAGTCAATAAGAATATAGAGCAGCCAGAGAAAGAAAAAACCAGATCAGAATGTGAAGCAAGAAATCAGAATCACATCATGAAAGGATCACTATAAAATCACCTGATCTCTTATTCTGAAGTATCACATAAGAATGTTTGCAACAGGAAACAGATATTTCATATCTGCATATTGGTGATAGGAATTGAACAGCCCTGCAAGCAAGTAAAAACACTCTGATAATCAGTATAAGCTATTTAAAGTTTTCTGTTTCAAAAATCTTTCCTGGCTTACATGTGTAGTTGCTATTCAACTGACAGGGAAAAATGTTTTGCCATTAGGCAGAGGCAGATCCCAGTCTGCTCTGCCTTTTCTGTATTCCTTATTACTATTCCATAGGATGCTATTTCAGTGGGATCATGAACATTTTCCAGGGAAAAATTCTGGGAAAAAAAAGTGAGAAAAATTACAAACTGGCTGGCTGGTGTACCAACTAAGAATCCCACCTCAGCCTTTGAATTTGTTCACAGGTCTGCATGTTTATTTTACTACCAAAGTATACAGTGTACAATGCTTGATAGTCGCAAATACCATTGCATATTCAAATACAGGAAAAAAATTCTTTTAATTGGTTGTGAGGAAATATGTGCTGTACAGTTAATAACAGGTGAATTTGTTATTTAAGATGGAAATCCAAAGAACTGCAGCAAAGACTGAGCTGAAAATCCTGCTCTAGAAATACTGGACCCTCTAGAAATACTTTTTGACCTTCACTTAACTTGGACTCATGGAACTGTAATATCATCAGAACACCTTTCATCTAAGGAGAAAAAACCAAAATGCATTAACTGGAATTGAAAAAAAAACATTATTAATTAGCATGTATATATGGGTAAGAAAAGCAACATCTTGTCCCACCCACACCACCAACTTCACAGTTCAGTAGGAAAACAAATCAGAACAGGGGGAGGAAACTAGGCCACTATGCCAGGAATGTGTTTTTGATGAAAAAAATTAGTCCTGTTTTTCACAATAGCTGCATTCAAACACCTTTTAAAGCAGGCCAGATGTTGGTTGGAGCAAATTAATAACATTCTGTATGTGCTTTTAGTCCACTCTGACCCTCATCCTATCAGCCATTTGTCCCAAAGCCTCCACACTGCATCAATCAGCTCCTGACTGTTGGAGATTCCTCACACAGCTGAAAAGACACATCTCCTTAAGCAGCTGCTGCTGCTACAAAACTCCTGAGCCCTTCTCATCGCTAGCAGCACTTAGACTGGCAGCAAAACAGCTTTAGTTTAAGGGCAGGACCCATATCCTCTGCTTGGAGCCCTGTGGAACCATCTGAATGTACTCAGCTTGTCCTGCTTTCCCAGGAACAGCCTGCACCTTTTCAGCATTGAGGTGTATCATTCATTTTAATTGTGTGGAAGCTGAAGGCAAAGGAAAGCCTGAGCTCCAGTGAGAGCAGCTTGCCAGCCCTACTTATGCAGCCCCTCAGATGCACTGAGCTGACAGAATAAGGAGAGGTGCTGGGGAGGGAGCACAGCAGCAAACAGAGCCTGAGGGAAGCTTACAGCATTTGGGATGTAGTTGCATCCTATTTTCAAAGTAAAACTTCAGGAACATATGCTAGAATCACTGGAAAAATAACTAACATTGGAGAAAACACATTTGGTGCTGATTACATTATTTCTTTTCTGCCAGCTTGTACAGTCTTACATGAGCTTCAAATTCTTTCCTCAGTATATTGTAGTGCAAATCAAAATTTTCAAAATGCTGACAAAAAGAAAAATTTGGTATTTTGTCTCCCAATGAAGAACAAGTGAAAGCCCAAGTATCTCAGCTTAGTAAGGAGAAGGAAAGTTGTTAATGAAACTAAGACCATTTCTAATATGTGAAATTTACACCAAAAAAAAAATTACCTCTCTCTCCCTGGAGCCTGCCCAATCTCTGCAATTCCACCAGCAAGTCCTTTCTTTTTGGCACCTGTTACACTCCCCAAATGGCTCTTAGAGCCAGTGCAGCGCCATTAATGAAGAGAAACATCTAGAGAGTTTCAACTACTGCACTGCTCCCAAAATGCATTTCAGAAACAACAGCAGCTGTAATGATTTAAACTATAACACTCCCCCATTGCAGAGATTCAAAAATATTCTAGAGCAGCTGAACAAAGTGCTGTGTATGTTACTAATTAAAGTACTACAGCATCAAGAAGTCCTCCTACACTCCAGGATTTTCAAGGCAACTACATAAATAAGGAATAAAAAAGTATTTCTTGCTTTAGATAGTGTAAGTTCCATCTACAAGAGAGGACATTGCAGATTGATAGAAAAAGACATCTTTAGGAGAACACAAGAGATGCCCACTTTGTAAGTGCAGGTACACTCTAATAAACTCTATCACCCAGGAAATACTCTTGAAGGGTAAATGTCCTGTCCCTCAGGGAGTGAATCCTAGCCTCCAGCTGTGTTATCTTCATGATTTGCTGGTGCACAAGTACTAATGCACAGGTCAAAGTGCAACAAGATGTGGAAGTACTGAGTCAGACACTGGGGTGTCTGCCTTGCCAAGGACAGGAGCCTTTGGGCATGCATGGGACACTAGCATGGGTGACTAGAGCAGACAACATTCACTGCGCAGCACCAGCACACTGAACATCAGGTTCACTTTAGGCATTACACTCCATCTGTTTTAAGACTCAGGTCATACAGGCTCAGACAATACTCTATAGCTCACTTGGCCTGCTAAGGAGGCAGTTTTCAGTGTTAATATGATGAATATAAGAAAACGCCAAATGGTTTATATCGTCTTTTCTGCGCAGTCCAAAAAGTCCTCCTTTTGGTCTGTGTTGATATTGGAAGGAGGTACTTCATACCTATTTTGTTGGAACTTAAGTGTAGAACATATTTCTAGCTAAGAGGCTTACATTTTTTTTCTATTTCTCACTAGAATAATCACCATGTATTCTTTAGCGCATTAATCTTCTCAAATGATCTACCCAATCTAATTCCTGTTTTGCGTCACTTCTTTTGGAATAATTTTCAACACCATTTAAATTATATTTTGCCCTTTTGAGAAAGACTGCCCAGATTTTTAACAACCATGCTACTCATCTTCTGAAATTTCACTCTAAAAATTCTCGTATCATGTGTGGCTTGGCACTGAAATTAGTTTAATTATTATTTGAAAATAATGATAGTTGAAGCTAGAACAGGATTTTATTCACTTCAGTATGTCACCTACTTAAAAATATGTCTTATTTTACAGTATTTCACCAAAAAGTAACATACTGGAATTCTGCTGAACACTCTATTGATCCAGTGCCACAAAGGCAAGGACCAAAAGGCAAAAGAACAACAATTGCACTCCTTCTTAAACAGTAAGCTTCCTGAAAAAGAAATTTGTGAAGCTGTTGCATTCTGAGAAAAATCCTCTTCCATAGCAGTGGTGCCTGTCTCAGATCTAAATGACCAGCTGATACACCATCCAAGAAATCACCCCCACTGAAGCTGCTTATCAACAAAAACAACAACAACAAAAGCCCATAAACTCTTCCTTTCTTAAATGAATTATTAGGATGAATTATTTTGTGAAAGCAAGAGCTCAAATTGCCTGAAGAATGGCTGTCTGAAAGTAACTGCTTCAGAAAGACCTAAATTCTTTCACAAATTTGTCCTTTTAAGCACCTCCCTTCCCTCCAAAGCAGCTGTTCATCCTTGTAGCTCTTCCATAGTTCTGAATTTAGAGACATACTGTGACTGGTACTTTTGAATTTCTGCCAATCAACAGAAAACTGTGAAAACTGGATCCTCTTTTCCTCCAGCAGGTAGGAGGCGGGAAGTGGAGTTGGGGCCCTGGGCAATGAAGTGAGAGAAATGTGTCTTAAGAGCAGAGGAGCAAGAAAAATGCAAAGCAAGAAGAAAAATGAATCACACTCACTCTTCAGCAAGTGTTAGACACCAGACAGTAGAAAAGGGCATTTAGAAAATAAAGTAAGAATAGGGCAAGAACTGTGATTTAAATAGCCATAAGGGAGCTTTTATTTCTCTGCAACTCCACCCCTTTCCTTACAAGACACAATCCCAGTGGTGTTTCATGTAGAGACAGCTCTGTGAGCTACCCTATTTTTACACTCTTCTGAATCATTACTATCTACATGCAGATCCAAATGAATCCCAACAGGGGCCTCAAGATCCTCTTGCAAATGCACACTTTACAAAAGAAAATGTCTGCAATATTCACACAGTGAATGAGGTTAACTGAAAGGCAAATTATCCATGACTTATGCCCAAACATAAATGTAGTAGTCAAAATACTCTGCTGTTCAAAATCAACATCTACCTTTTCTGAGGGAAAATAAACAGGTTCTGCAGTACAGCAAGGTTGTAAAGAAAGTGCACATGTTCTGCTGTCAATATGTGGCATTAGAGGTCAGTCTCTACAGCTGGAGGTACTGACCATTTAGAAATTAACTCAATTACTATGAACAGGGGAAAAGTTTTATGACGTTTTGACCTCTATGGATGTGTGGCCAAACTGTGAAGCACTGGATTATTTAGTGTGTTAGTAGAGAAATAGCTGGGTGAACCAGAACTATATTTAATTAGGAAATAGCATCAAGACTATGCCTGAAGCCACTGAAAAAATATCTCAACAATGATTTTTTTTTAATTGCACTGTTTACCCTCAAAAATTTTAAAAGCAACCTGGCTAAGAAGAATCCTACAAAGCCTAGCTAGGGCTTCAATCTGATGTTCGGAAAAATGTGCTTGTCCTTGTTCAATTTCAGAATGTTCTTATCACCTTAGCAGAGAAACTCCATTGATGGTATAAAGAAGGGCCCTGTGCTTGACAGGCGAGGAGGGGCAACCCCCAGGAGCAGGGACAGGGGCACTTTCCAGAGCAGCAGTGCCCTGGAAAGCAAACTGGAAGACATCTAATTCCTGTGCTGCCCATCTAATTCCTGCCTGCCCCATGGCCAGGCACCATGGGGAACCATAGTTGATGCATTCCCAGTATTTCGTGCCTCAGACAGCCTTCTTGGTTTTTACAGTTCAGTCTCTAGTTTAGTAATAAGGATTCTTAGTAATTTCTTAATTTACCCAAATATCATGGGCTCTGAGGCTCTAATTTTTTCTGCCAAATTAGGGTTCCCAAAACTTAGTTTTGACTGCTTCCTTCTCCACTCCTGCTATGACCCTACTATAAATTGCTAAGATCAACATTATAACACAATTCTCACTGTGTTATAATGTTGATCTTAGCAATTTATAGTAGGGTCATAGCAGGAGTCACTCCTTCTGACTTCTCATCCAAGTTTCAAGACGCCTTTTTTTTTCTCACTTACCTATTTCTTTAGCCCCAGCTTTCTCATAAACTTGGTTTCTCTTCTCAACAGGTTTGTGCTCTAAATCACAACCTCTTTAATATTTCATTTATGCTGTTTCCCCCAAATGCCAACCAGGCCTGAGGAACATAAATCCTATTGCTCAGGGCAGAACCTTAATTTTCTCAGTGCCCATGTCCAGTGTTACAGTGACCTCTGGTTGCTGGGAAAAGCAAGCCCAAGGACTGGAGTGCGTTCAGTACAAGGATAATTATGGGTAGTTTATTTTCTAATCTCCAAGTTTAGAAAGCTTGTGTGAACTGAGACTTTCCAATGCTCACATCCTGCTCAAATAGCAGAGGATTTTTCACAGGGAAGGAGTGAAAAACATTTTGCTGACCCTCCAGCATTCCCTTGCCAAATCTGAACACTGCTCCAAAACAGAATTGTCATAGCTTCACAGTGAAATAGTCATAAGATTCTCCTCATTGTATCCAGCGCCATAGCGCCTATCTCCATCTTCATTCTTTTAAATAAGTGAAATATAATTTGATTACTATTCTTCTAAAACTTCTGTTTAAAGTAAATATTTGCCTAAAAAGTATTAGCCCATGTATTCAAACTTGTCAAAGCTATAAACAGCTGAAAACAGGGCCTTGTGATGAACAGAGATATCCATCATCCTTACATCTTTTAATATATCTGGTAGAATGGCACTGAATTTCATTGAGCCCTAGATGCCAGGTCCCTAAATCACTCTGAAAATTTGCTCAGAAGCATTACTTCAGCTTTATTTCTCTTGGGATGTTTTATGGCATGTATGGGGAAGGTCGACTATCTCCTCTCTGGAAATAAAGAGACAGATTACAGGGTTCTTGTCTCCTTTCTGCAGTCTACTTCAAAGGGTGGGTATCACTAAACTGTAAAGTCAGTGAGACACTCCAATCTTTCAGAGTCTCTCTGAAACCCCTCATCCAACCCTAGAACTATTGTGTGCAGAACCTCAGTGAGCCTGCAAGATCAGATGCCTCCCCTCCAGGACCTGACTATTTTACTGCAGCGTGTGCATCATCTGTTTGCAGTTACAAATCCTCGGCTGGAAAAAGACATGGAATCAGAATTAAAATCCACAACATGCAAACGGTCCACTGTGCTAATTAGCTGGCTGGAAGGAGGAACAATAATAAATAAGCCCTTGAGTCAGAAGCCAGATGTGGCAGAAGCACCCTGCAGCTGCTGGGCAGGCTCAGCAGAGGCCCCAGCCCAGCCCTCTGAGCTGGAGGTAACTGTGCCCCCCTTTGCTCTGGGGCCTCTGGCATGGACATTATGGCACTCAGAAATGGAGTAACACAGTCCCAAATTATAATCCACAGTTCAGCAATTTTATTAATTGTTTTAAGCATTTAACATGCAGGCTGTGCTGGTTTTTTCCCATCCAAAATACAAGTTATAATTTTTTGTCAGTCCCAGCAGACCACAACCCATATTCTAAAAATAGCATTTCTTCAAGTTTCTCAATCAACTATAAAACAGGCCTATAAATGAAACAATTGCCTAAGTGAAGTAGCCTTCTCAGAAAAGCTCCTTTCTCAAAATACTGTTTTCATAAAGAAAACACCCACAATAAAAGGTGTTCCCCAGTTATATAAAAGACATCACAATTTCTGATTTTTTTCTCTGAATGTAGATTTCCTGCAGCATCAAACACTACCTGAAGTGAAAAAACATATTATGGGCAATTAAAATGTTGTGTTGGAACTTCAGATGAACATATTGGCCCAAGGGGATAAAAGTCATCCTTAGGGAGAAGGAATGAAGACTGGAAAAGGAAGCAGAAGTGGGCAAGCATACACTTTAAACTCTTGAAAGCACAAGAGGGCAGAAATAACAGTTTGCAAAAGCCCAATAAATATGTTAGAGGAATTTGGTCATTACTGGGGAAGTCACTAAAGCCATTTGTTATTTGATGCCTGCTAGGATCTTAATGTACTGTCAGCTACTCTGTGCCATTAACTGACTGACAAGGGATGGGGAGAGTCTAACAACAGTGGGGAGCAATTTTTTTTCTGGGAAAAACATGCTGTTATTGCACTTTTGGCATCATTTGTTTTACAATACTCAGAGTAACCTCAGAATTTAAACAATGCTCAAGTAAAAGCAGGCATTAGACTGGTCACAGGAAGGTTTGAGGTTTGTTTTTATTCAAATAGAGCCACCAACACTCAGGCTCAGAGTATTTGGTTTCCTGTTATGCTTTTCCTTCATAATAATTGCTTTTCAGTTTTTAAAAATACAGCAATAAACCCGGAAATTCCATAAAAGCTGTCTTCTTTTATATGAAAGTAAGGGGGGAAGGGGAACCACAACACCATATGGAAGTCAATGAAATGCTTTATTTGTTCAGCAGAAAAAGGGGACTATGTATTTCCTGAATTAAATTTGTTTTCATTGTCCTTTTGTGGCCAACTAGTTTAGGGAGATCATATACAATGTCACTCTTCATTTTGTGATTTTTTAAAATAAGAGTACCTGTATTCTGCAGGTACATGGTTTTTTAGCTGAAGTAAACTTCTTAAAATCTGTGCTTCATGTTTACAATGATGTAACCGGAAGAAGACTGCGTGCTGTTGCAATTTTAGCAATGCAGCTCCCATGTAATTCTTCACAGTTGTATAATAAAAATATTAACAGCTGTATAATTTCTGTTAGTAATTAAAAAGTAATTCTTAAGGGAAAGGGTAAAACCAGTCTTCACACACATTTTTTTAATATCCATAAATACAATATTGGTAAGGGGATAATTTTGGGCAGCATTAGATATAGGGCTCTGCTGAAGATAATCTATCAAGAAAATATTATGTACAGACTTACCCATTATTGCATCTTGCAGGTGATGAAAATTGAAAAAAAACCTCAATGCCCTATGTTCTGTCTTTTAATTTTTATTCCCTCAATATTTGACATCCATTGTTCCAGTATTCACCATTTTTAATTTTAAGGTGATTTAAGAGCAATGTGTGCTTGTGCTTATTGTTTAGCATCCTCCTTTCTAAACCATTACACTTTCTGCTGCTCATTAAGATTTTTAAAACTGCAGTAAAGCTCTTAGTCCTTTGAGGCTCAAACAGCAAAATTTCACATGCAGTCACCAAGTACATTGTTAATTGTTATAAGAATAATATGAACATCAACCAATACCTACTGATATTTAGATATTCATTAGAAAGTTCTCTCACAAATGAATATATCTACCTTAGAAAGCGCAATACACTGTAACTATGCCATATGCTATAAAAAGTACCTGGGAGAAAAAGAATGACAAATGTTTATCCCAAGGAAAACACAAAAGGGGAAGAAGAAGACCTGGCAAGGAAGTTTTGACATCCAGTTTTAATTTACCTGTATGGTATTAAATGGGTATTTTGATGACAGCATCTGTAGGCACTATCTAAAAGGAAGAGAGGAACATAAAAGACTATAATTGATGGAAAGTACAAGGAAGTGATAAAAAATGCTGTTTTGGAACAGAAAGACTCATAGTCAGCATTTTATACAGCATCTGAAGAGCAAAAAACCATGGCTTTTCATTCTGCACAAAAAAGTAAAAGAAATCTGTGCTTGATTATTCTCTCTGAACAATACTCTGGCACAGTCTTGAAATACAGAAATAACTGCTTATTAGTAACTTCCAAAGTTGGATTACTTAGTCATTAAATTATCAGTACATCCAAATGAGCTCAGAGATAAGACTTGTGCATTGCTCTAGTTTTCATATACAATGCAGAAAGAAATGTGAAAGTACAGAATCACCATGTTCTGTTAATATCTCAAGAACATCCCAAGCCAAACAAATTAAATAAAAACATTAAAAGCAGATTAAAAAACTGAGAGCAAATGATAAGAAAAAAATAATCTAGAGACATTGAATTCACTTCACAGATATACAAATACAAATAACTGATAACCTCTTCCCACACATTATCTGTCTTTGGATACAATCATATAAAAACATATTATAGACTCCTAAGGAAAAGTTACAAAAGTAGAGTACAAAGCTGGGACCTTTAGACAAGGTACATAATTTCCTTTATAAAATGGAATAATTTGATAATTGAAATATTTTAAACTCTTCTGAAAAATGGGGCAAGGGGGGAGTTCTAACATAAGTAAAAATCCAAACTGAACTATTTGCCAGCTTAAAGGGCTTAGGTTAAGTGATCACAAGGTGATGAATTCTAACAGCTGCCATACATTTGCAATATCTGGGTTCACTAATCACATAACCTGGCCTCAAGTATCAGCAAAAGGGCACTTATTCTGTGAGTCACACGCTTATTTGAAGAATTCTCCATTGCATGGGAAGATCAGCTGAGCAAGGAGGAGGTGTTCTTCCCTTTTTTGCCTCTCAGCCGGGTCCTAGAAACACCATTTTACTATGGATGAATTTTTCAACCTTCATCAAACTCCACCTGGAAAAAAAAACTGCAGCACACTTGGAACTCCAATCTGCCTGTAGAAGCTTCTGCGGGGTAACCCTTATACTCACAGCCCACTAATGTTTTCCCTTTACAATCAAGCTGAAAGCTGAAAGCCTACTTTAAGTTACTAAAATACTGATGCTTTTTCAAATTCTCTTTGTCTTCTCTTAGAAAGATAATTAGACTCAATACTGCTACAATAAATTAATAATAAATACCTATATTGATGCAGATAAAAACAGAAAATGAAAGTAAGAATTACTAAAGAGATGGGTAAATGGCTAACATCAAAAATGGATATGCGATGTATGTATGGAATTCCTCCCATTCCTTTAGCTTATATAGCAAATACAGAACATTACATGTAGGAAATGAAACTGTGGCTATTAAGCCACAAAGATGCATGAGGAAACATAAAAGCTTACATCGCATGTTATGGCGCAGAATTATGTCTTGTTCTATTCATCTGTCACCTGCTCCTGTAACCCTATTGCCACCATGTGTCTTCTCCAAAACTGGATAGCCATCACCCACCTTGCTGAACAAATGAAATTTAATACAGCAGAAACCAGCCTGACAACCAGAGAGAAATGATTGCTATAAAGGGAGGCAAGCTGAATCAATCCAGCTGTCTGGCAAGTATCAGTGCTGGCCATGGGCAGAAGAAGAGAACATGTAGTCTTGAGGAAAATATCCTCTTCATTAACAAACATTATTTCTGTTTAGCTTTATCATTAAACACTATTTTGGGACAATGTTATTTATTTACTGTTGGTTTTCCTAGCTTCAGACTTACCTCTGAAGCAAGGTCAAGGGTCACAACAACAGAGTATAAATTGCTGGTGAATAAAAGCTTATGTCTTCAAAGAATTTTCAGAAAAGCACCAGCAAAGAATGTATTAGTAAGGAAAATGAGAACACAGTAAACAAGATAAAACATTGTAAGTAGCAAAGAATCCTGTGAGCAACATTTAAATAATTAGGCTTATACATATGCTCCATCTTCATTTAAGATTGAGCACATATTTAAACACAGGCTTTCACAATAGAGTGAGTATTACTTGTGTGTAAGCTTTAAGCCACACCTTCTTTCCAGTTAAACTGGGTGAAGATACACAATGTCGGCTTTTGCTCCCATGTTGTTATTATTTTTTAAAAAGAGAGAAAAAATCCAATCAAAACCAGCTAACGGAAGTCGTTAATGAAACTTCTGTAGACAGATTAGCAACTGGAAGTGACAAAAATTTTACCTTTCCTGGTCCTTGTCCTTGCACCGGCAACATGTAGTCAACACACTTGAGTAAATGTTGTGAAGCATAATGAATGCACATGAGCGAGAGGGAACAGCATCTATGTGTATCCAAAATGCACACACCAATTAAATGGGGATGCCTCAGGGCCATCTCTAACTCTTTTGTTTATATCTTTTCCACCCAATTGTTCTCTCTCTGGCTCCTCTGATGGAAAGGATGGGCTGTAACCCAAACAGATGACTAACTATGTACAATTCAAACCCATTTTGTTGCTTAACCCCAGTAACTGCCATATGTTATTTCTGAATTTTAAGGACCCTTCAGCTATCGTGCTGTGGTGACCCAGAGCATTAAAAAAAAAAAAAAAAAAAACAAACAAAAAACAAACAAACTCCTCTCTTTTTTAAAGCCAAACAGCAATTTGCACTGGAAGTCATAACCACTTCCATGTATAACTGCTTGCAACAATCTAGATGTCTCAGAAACATAACAGTAGAGTTTTTGCTTAATGCTTAGTTAAGCATCACTATTTCCAAGCATGCTGAATTCAATGAGAATTTTTTCAAGGATCTTAATGAGCTTTGGGTAAGACAAAACTGGTTTAAGTCACTGACTTCTGTTGATCTGTGGGCTTGATTTGATATTCTGAAAGAAAATACCAAAAGTCAGTTAAAAAACATATGCTGTGATGTACCCTAAAGCTCAGCTGGTTTCTGTCTCAAAGCTCAGATTATAATAACACAGAAGCCAGGGTGTATGGCACTGACCCAGACTTACAGTTTCAGATCTAACTTCAGTAAAACAGCTCAGCACGTATTTTATAACAAAGTTATAAAACCTGATATGAGAAGTAGTAATGGCAATCTCAAAATCCAAAATGTATTTTGCAGGGTTTTGAAAATAATTTTTTCTATTAGATGGCTTTACTGATGGACCTACCATAAAACCAGCATTCTTGAATCCTTATGTCCATTATTACCAGTTTTTGATAAAGCATACCATTGCCATTTGAAATGAGCTATTATTTTTGCACTGTTAAGCATGATACAATATTCTGACTATATGTTTATTATAGCACTGATTTCACCCAAGGTTTTTAATTTAACAAGCCTCCCGGGTCACAGATCTACTAAAATTGACTTCATCTTTATACACACACTTCAAAAAGGAGCTTTAGGCATCTGTGAAAGCTTTAGGCTTCCTTCTGACTTCCTGATAGCTTACAATAGAAGTAACAACTGTAAGCACCCACCTGAACTGGATAGCTAATCCATTTTATAATTTGGTTCAACCTTTAACCACACAGAAAAGTTAATGCTTTTGTGCATATTAAATCTTAAAATGCTTTTATTGTCATGATTTACATCAAAGAATTGCATGAGTATTCCGGTGGTTATGGTTCCCTACTCTTTCTGAAAACTTAGATGGGTAAAGAAAACAGTACTAGGAAACCAATGTTTAAAGATAAGTTTGTCCATTCATGGCTGTCCTAATTCCTCCTGTTTGGCAATGAAGTACTTCCAGCAGTATTTTAAATGGTCCTGCACAGCAAATGTGGTTCAGGTCTTAACAAAGAAATTCACCACTTGAGAACTTTCTCCTTTCCCACTTACAGAGCATTAAAAAGGCTACATTGTTTTGCTATTTTCTGAAGTACTTTGCCACAGAATGCAAAAGCCACTGCTGATGACCAGACAGCACTGCACAAATTTTTAGGGCTTCAGACAAGGACCTTGGGGTGGGTCACCAATGGAAGTGCTGGACTCAGACCACACTTTAAATCTATTTCATTTCAGTATTTACATGTATCTTTAGTCACTATCTATGTGAAAGAGCAAAGCATGTTCACACAGAGGTAAGCAATTTTCCCCAAACAGTCCATAATAAAAAAAGCGCTAAGAAACACACTTCCAACAAGCAAAAGGAGGGACTTGAGAACCTATTGTGTCATTACTGTCGTGACTGAAGAAACATTTCAAAGTAGAAGGAAATAAATGTTTGCGTGTTTATAGATCAAATCAAGTAATGCTAGAGATGGTAACAGTACAGTTTTTTAGCATAATTTACATGCAATGATAAAAATTTTCCAAATTTTGAAAATCCTGTCCTCAAAGAAGAGATTGTTCAAGAAGATTTCAGATAGTGACTTTAAGTCCTAACAATTTTTTAAAATCTTCCAAAGTTTCTTTATGCCTGCATACATTTGCTGTCTTACAAAGTTATAATTACACACCTTATTCTAACAGCTCTGAGACAGGCAATTATTAATCCCCTTTGCTTAAGGCAATCAATGGCCCAAGTGGGGAGAAGCCTGTAACTTCTAATCTAACACAGAAACTCGGCTCCTCTTTATCACACATCTGCTTTCCACTGGCAGAAAGCATCTCACTGCACAAACACAAAATTGATGTAGACCTTTTCACCATCCTGAAAATGCCACAAATTACCTCAGATTCCAATGAGCAAGCTGAAATTTAATACACTGGCAGGACAATGAACTTCTATCTGTGTGGTACCCTACACACCTATCGCTTTTTGAAATGGGTCCAAAATTTGGAAGTAACTGTATGGAACTGTACACAAATGATTTAGTCAAGCACCTTAATCTCTCCACATTGAAATCTTCCACAAGACTGTAAGCTATTCCCTAAAAGAGCAGGTTTCCAGACATATAATTTCAGCATTTAATGTCTCTGGATACAAAAGGATCTCTATTAAGGTGCTGCAGTTTCCACCTCTCTGTACACATACATGGTTTGAAAAAGTAATTTAAATTCAGTAAAGTATCCATGGGACTTTCATTACCATCATTACAAATAAGGATTTATAATTAATTGTCTTTACAAGATCTGCCAACACTACTTTAACTATGCAAATCATTACCATCAACACTGTTGCATGAAAACAAGACAAGGACACTGGGGTTTAACATTTTTACGCACCCTATTTTCTACAAGTTTAACAACCATTAAAGGCCTTTGGAACCTAAAAATGTGTAATTTCTCGTTTATCCAAAGCATGCATATGATACAGAGGACAGCAAGTCCCTTAATGACGACTATGTCAGCTGCCACAGGCAAAGTCATCTCTTGGGTCAGAGGACAGTTTAGTCTCTAAGTTATCTCAGTCACTGCCTCCTCACTGTGTTCTCCAGCATGGTATTAATTAGTTGCAGTTGTGGTGTAGACTTCTGGAATATCAACATCTGTTCACATGCAAGACCACACACTTATCCTACACAGGCCTAACACAGCCAGTTATGACTGATCTGGACTTAAACTGAATCACAGCCTCCTAGAAATAAAAGTCTCTACGATGTTCACATTCGTTTGACTTTTCATTAGTTACTGTTTCCCATTAAATCCATTTAAATTCCTAATTTTAGTTTCTGATTTTCCTTTTTAAGCTTTTTTTCCTCTTTCAGACATGTTTTGGAGAGATTTTTCTTAAAACGGTCTCTGAGAATCTCTTCAAACACAGGAAGATAATTTAAAGCATGTAAGAATCCTTAATGCTTTTTTTTAAAAAAATGAGATTGCAAGAAAACTCATCAACTAAACATTCTTATTAAAAATACTGTGTTCTTCCTCATTCTTCAGCAAAATTCATCAAAATGGATAGGCTCCAAGTGGAATTCCTACATTATGTGAAAACTCCACTTTGTCTACAAAATTATTAGAGCTCTGTTTTAGTTGGCTTTTGCCATACTTAGCAGGGTCTGAGGTCACTATTAGCTTGATTACAGAAGCATGAAGTCATTAATATGCATTAGTTGATTTAACCTAGAACGCTAGGCATCAAATTATCCATTTTTTTCCCTTCAGTGATCACAGCAACTAAATTCAACCCTGATAAATTGGAGTGAGAAGAAAAGAGAATATGATAGTAAAGACTCATTAGCAAATAAAATGTTCCATTGAACAGCCTAGGCTGTTTTGCTCACAAGATTTTTGACTCATTAGGGAAGCCGGGTGGCCTCTAGCTGAAGCTGATGTAGACTTTCCAGCAATCACCTCAACAGTTACAAAGGGAAAATCTGCTGCACCTATTTTTCCACATCATATCCCACTATAGGCATCTGCCATACCTCTCTTTCCACACCATATATAACCATAAATATTTTATGTTTCTCAATGACCTAGTTTTCTGGATTAAGCAGGAACATCATGTCTCCTGGTGTCCTAAGCAGTTCTCATAGAGTCAGCAATATGTACTGATTCATACAAGGAAGTTTAATTATTTTACATCTCATAAAAGAGCATATTTGAAGTGATCAAGCTGAGATATGGAGCACCCTAACAAAGCAGATCAGTTCTGTTAAATGAAAAAGGTACAAGAAATCAGATATTTAATTGCCTGTCTTTTAACATTTTGCTACAAAGAAGAATCTATAGATCTTTCTGAGTCACCTAAGCTACTTATACAGTGCTTGGGAAAAAATAGGCATCAACAAAAAACAGTCTAAGTAATCCACATACTGGAATTACAAATGTCTAAAGAAATACTTCGGTGCATAGCATGTTCAAAGATTGAGACTCAGATAAAAGCCTCAGAGAAGGCTCCATTTTCTTGAGGATTTTTCTCACAGGATTTGCGAACTAAGTAAGGCTTGCATTTCTGTGTCACATCTGAGGTGGCAAAGATGGTGTTTACTTCTGTAGCTGGTATGTTGAAATCATTTATATGTTCATTTCCCCAGTATTTCTTTAATTTGTCCATTAAAGCAACACTAAGTAAACAGGCTTTAAGGCAGGACTGGAATTCAGGGCCCACCTTTTCCAAAAAAACCCACAAATTCAGTGAGATATTCTTCCCAAGTGTTCCATTATTGGCAGCAAAGTAATAAAAAAACAATAGATGAGTCATGCTACATTTGCCCATAGTCTAGTGATTTCAGCTCAAAACTTCAGACTCTTGCTCTCAGGTATCTGTAATCATCAGACTCTTACAAGAGGATGAATGCCAGATTTCACACCTTTTTATTTAAAATGATGCCTCACCAAAAGTGGTCAATCCACTCAAATTAAAAATGCAAAATGAGTGTTTCAGAGCTTTTGATTGGTGGAAATACCTTCTAGGGGCAGGACACAGGCTCTTCTGTTCAGCTTTTAATCTTTGACTCATGACAGGCAGTAGAGTTGGGCAGCCTGTGATTCCTCCAGAGCCAGAAGTCAAGTTCATAGTGGGCTCTAATGTTACACTGAGAGACATCTGGTAAATTTAAGATACTGAAGGCTGAGATATCAAGAGATGTTAGGCAGAAAGATTTCAATCACTCTGCTGAAGACACATATTTTTCTAGCCTTACAATCCTTTCCATCTTCTGTGGAAAAAATTCCTTGCCTGACAAAATCTACCCATCAAGATGTTTTACTAGAGCAAACTGGAGGGTCTTTCCCATGTTCACTAAGAATCTGACTTTGCTGCTCTTTTTTGTGCACACTTTCAATTTTCTCTCTTAGTTGACTTTTCAAGACAAATCAGCCCATGGAAGTACTTATGAGTCTTGATTATGTGTTCAGTTTCAGAAAATGAATTAATGTTTTAATTAAGGGAGAGATTAAATTAAAATTTCAATGAAATATTGAACTTGGATAAGCCACATTTTCATATACAATGTATAAAAAAATTCTTGGGAACTTTTTCATCCAGTTCAGAGAAGAACTCATCTGTAATCCACAGTGCACTAAGAATGGCACAGAATTAATGAACAGAATTTCTTTACTCCAATTCACCTACCTTTTTAATTAAAACAAAACTTTTACTCAAATGGAATAAAAAATTTAAGACCCCAAATCTTGTACTATTAGTCTTTCTAATGTCTTTTGTAAAATGCTGTGAACTCTTCTCATCCCTTACAGAGATGAACTTAAGCATTACTTCCCAATTTTGGCTGCATACTCATAACTGCAATTTGAACTACAACTATTTTTGGCAGCTGTTAGTGTTGTCTCATTTGAATAATTATCTAGCAAGATTCTACAAATAATCAAACTATTTTCAGCATGAATAGAACCTATAGCTTTTGCCTAGGATCAACTTCCGCACTGTGCAAGGGCCCAGCCAAAGTTTTATGAACTGTCCTTCCAATGCATTGCTAGGGGCTACCTCATTCTCATGCATTTCCTCTGCATGAGAATGAGGTACAGCTCTAACTGCAAAAAGCTAGCAAATTTTGAATAGGTTTCAAACTTCCTTGCATATTAATAATTTCTATTACCACAATAAATTCAATTATTTATTGAAGAAAATAATATAGAGGTACAATACGCATCAGGATAACACCAGATATTTTGGCTTCGGCCCAGCCTTTTTAGCTCCTCAAAGAAAGAGGTTTTGCAATGTTTTTTAATAGTACAAACATTCTTTAGTATTTTTGTGTGTAATTTATTGGAAAAATTATTTTTACCTATCTTATTTGCAACAATGTGCTGTTGTAATGAATGACAAAAAAATAAAGCATGCTTGATCTGAGGCAAGGCCAAACCAATGCATTTTTGCTCTACAAAGAAGCTAAAGAGTAAAATTGTTCCCAGCCGTAATTGACATTTCAAACAGCCATGGTGCATTCCTGCAAGCCTTGGCTTTGGTGAATAGTATGTGAAATAACACATGCAGCTCAGACTCAAAACAGGGAGAAATAGCAGTGATCTACATTGGTGTTTCTGTTGGGGGTCTGTGTTTCCTGCAGTCATGCCAGCAGAGTTGGACAGCATTTATCCCTGGCACTGATAAAGAGAGTAGGCATGAAGAGCAGAAAAAACATTCTTTGAAAAAACAATAACAAATATTCTTGAAGAATATATTTTTTTTTTAGATTGGACATGAATTCACATCAGTGTTGTCTATTTCAAGCAAAATATTAACAACAGGTGTGGTCCAAGTAGGGACATTCCATTAGGCATCCAAAGTTCAAACACTTTTTAAAACCAGGGTGCTATTAGCAACGAGAGAGCTCTGTGAAAGGAAGACTGCAGTTAGAGACTTGTGGTTGTTATTTGCTATCTCTGTTCCAGTATCTTTGAAATAAATATTCAAAGCCTTTTCCATTCCAAGCCTCTGATCTTCCTTTCAAGTGTGGCAAGCACTCTTGCAATCCTGAAAGAACAGTATGAATCATGTAGGAGTATTCATTGACCTATCCATTTTTTTAATTCTGAATCATCAGCGGAAACCTACTCCCTTTCACTAGTCACTATCAACTATGACTTAGAATGTGGAGTGAGATGCATTGACTCAAGTCTCAGAAAATAAATGAAGTTTAGCCTGATGAATGGGACTATAGCACTATAACCTATGAGAGGAAATAAAAGAAAGAAATGTTAGGCTTTGCCAGCTCTGCATACCTGACTTCTAAAATAAAAATATTCAGGATTTCAGTGAATGCAACCAAGATGAGGATTGATGTTGAGATCTGCTGGGCACTGAAATGGACAGAAAATCAACCTCTGGAGCAGCTCTCTATAATCTGATCTTTTTTGTTACCTAAAAGTAACAGTGTACTTCGTTACCAAACATTACTCTGAGGTATCCAGCCTTTATCTAGGAAGACCAACTATAATTTCCCCATAGGACCACAAAAACATATTGCAAGATTTTATTCATCAACAGTCCTCCTGCTCACATGGCCCTTTTTTTCGTTAGCAGAGCTCATGACACCCTCCTCTCCTCCTGTCTACAATGGTTTGCACTGTCATGGAGATTTCTGGTATAGGATCAACTTATCAAGCATGGAAAAGAGCAGCTATTTATTTAGTTTCAGCTCTCTTGTGCTCTTCATTTGCAAGTGGTGGAAGGAAGTACAGTTCTGCCAACAGCTCTCACACCAGTTCCCTAGAGCCTGGTAATTATCAATACTATGGACACTAGTTTATTTATGGTGTTGTACAGCAGAACCAGACACACAGCAATTCCTTCCTGGTCTGAAATTGCACACAGTTACAAAGATATGGCACTCAAAGGCTTTCATCATTCTTTTGATTCTACCATAAAAGTTCTCAAGGGAAAAATTCACCCTTTCAAGCGTGAATTTTTAAATTTTGAACATTTAAATAAGAATTTATTGTAAAACATATAAGTTAAATATAATTATAATGCATAATTTATATTAAAAAAAAAGAAAAAAACCACACCAATACCTCAAAGGCAAATGACACACAACTTGGAAGAATTAAATTCAAAATATATGTCTCATGTAAATATGCAGATAACCCTTTAATGTAGTAACCTTCATACTAACCAATTGAAAACTGGTAGCTATTCCCTCCATAATGTGGCTTGCATTAAAAACTCTTTAATAACTGATTATAACTGAATTTTCTTCTCCCTCCACAGACATTCCATTCTTATATTTCCTAACTAAAACAGAGCACATAGGCAGGTGATATAGACATTGTCTGCACAAGCTCCTGCACTCACTTAGCTAAAATATGTGTGTTTCAAGCCAATTTAGTTAAACTTATGCAGTCTGTTCTAGCACACATATTTTCATTTACAGATACATTAGAGGGAACTTTGTGAGAGCGGTCAGTTGGATTATAGATTCTTATTTAGAGAGTGTGGCTGAGACTGAAATTGGATCCAGAGAGAACATATTTCTAATATTAAATCCATTTTGCTCTTTTGGAAAATAAAACAGAAAACGAAGGATTTGGTTGTGGAAATTCCTGTTCTCACAGAAAAAGTGGTTCTTTTCTATATTTTCTTAAAAAGTTTAGAGTATTATAAAAATTGTCACGTCATCTAATCCCGCAGAAGTAATGTTTGCTATGAATCTATAAATTGAGTTGTTCATTGGTGGTCTCCCTCTTCACTTTTACTGTGCAAAGCCAGCTTTCACAAGGAGCAGTATTTAAGGGCCCTTATCCTGTTATTTCATGCATCTGGCTTTCAGACACCTATTTCTCCATAGACACATTATACTGGGGACCTATTTAATATATTCAGTCCATAGGAACATGTTTCATCCTCTGCAGAAGCAAAGCAATAGGAACCTAAGGATCATGTCACACTGAAATTCAAATAAACTAATTTCCTTTCTACATACTGTAGGGAGCATATATAAAGGCAATGGGGTTTCTTTACCTTTTAATTAATCACCAGCTATATTTTGAATACTCCCCAGTGGTAAATTATAGCTCCTTCTCAGGTCTATGTTCTGCAAGTTGCAGCAGCCATCTCACTCTCATTGCTCCGGCCACAGATGCAGCCTGGTGGGGAACTTGTCTCTTCCTTTTGTTAACCTTCTCATCAAGTAATCTAATAACGTTCAATTTACCTCAAACTTGATCCTACAGGCTGAAATAATTATTCTAAAAAGAATTATTCTTATTCACTTACAGAATAGAAACAAATCTTTTTTCTGAATGCTTTCAGAAGGAAGTGAATAGGGCACACTTAAAGGAAATGGGGGGCCTGTGAATTCAGTTGAGAAAAGCCTAAAATTCATGTCTTCTGTTTCTTGCTGTGGGTACAAAATTTAGGTACAATATTCAACTGTTAAGCACAAAGTAAACACATCCTCCTTCTACAATAGCTTGAAAGAAAAATAAGAGGTGTGACTGGAGTTTAGTCAAAGAACTAAAACCTTCTGGGGACTAGCAAATCCCGGAGATCCCATGAATAAAACAGGGACATAGCTTTTCAGTTTGACCACAGGGAGCCTCTCTGAGGCACCCAGACTAACAGAATTTTTCACTTAGGCACTTAAGTTCTTTGAGGAAAAACTAAAGTGTGCCTGCCACTGGCCAGAAAGTGAGGCAAAATTGTTTGACTTGTTTTCCTAAATACTTGGGGGTTGATCCAATTTGTGAATTTGTGATCTCACTGTTAATATAGTGTCTTCTAGCTTTAACTACTGTATTTCTACCTCTCAGCTGTTTCCAAGACTGCTCTTAAGATCAAGTCCTTTATTTATGATTATAATCTCAAAGAGGTTGTAAACATATTTCTTGCTTCCACCTCCCTCACGTGAAGATGGATCAGCTCATCAGCTCATTGGCTTAATGTATCAAGAATCATTGTCTCAGCAGCTAGAAATTTTGCCACTCTTAGTCAGCATTTCTAATCAGGGAGATTCTTCAAATGCCTTCTACCTGGGGCTCAGAGCATGGATCCTTATCTTACAACCAGAATCTTGTTCACTTTTCACTTTCACAATCACATGCCTACTTTTGAAAAAAAGTATATACTCTTTTCCACTGTTCATCTAGAATAAATTCATTCCTTAATATTCAATTCCACCACAGAGTGTTATTTTTTTTCCTAATTTGGCATCGTCTTTCTATATTCAGATCAAAATGCATTACAATCTTCAGTCTGTTCCATTCCAAAATATCATTTAAAATATGTTCCTCTGAGATGTTTAAAAAGTTTTCCTTCAGTCATTTCACTTCATCTCTTGCCAATCTATGTTCTACTTCATCAACAGATGTCTTCTTTTTCCAATGCCTCTCTTTGTCTGGCCACTGAATGGGATTAATTCCCCTTCCATAGTGTATCTTTCACCTCCTGGAAAAAGAGTTCTGCATTTGACAGACTCTCTAATTTATTCTGCTCCTTTTCAAGACTTTTCTTCTCTCCCTTCCATAACTTCTAATCGCAGCTGTAACAAAATAAAGTAACTACATTCTATGCCAAACCCCACATACGTCTTTTGCATTATTTTTACCACAGTGTAAAAACACATATGAATTCAAAAATTATGTTGATACATAATGTAATGATATTTCCTCTTTAGAGTGCATATTCTTTGTATTTTTATGAAGATTACAGACCATAATTATTGTTTTGTGGTTCAAAACTCTTTTATGCTCATAACTGTTACATGCTTAAGTGAAAAATGTTTTGTTGCATAAGGTATTTATCATGCAGTTACTGTCTGTGATGAAGAGGTGAATAGAATGTTTCAATTATTTGGACAAAAAGACAGTATGTACCAACTGACTAGTCCACCTTCCAAATTAACTCAAAGAGGAAAAATCTGAACAAGCCAAAGTTCACAGTACTCTCTCTGTCTCTCTTGTAATTTCTAAAATTACTTCCAAGTTAGTATAATTCTCCTCCTATGACTGACATGCTAGGGAAATAAAAAAGCTCTCACAGAATCAGAAATACCCTTATCTCCTCAAACACACCATCAACACCCCTCTGTTTTCCTTCCGCACTCAGGCACACCATGAAGGTGAAGGAGAAAGGTGTGACAAGACAAAAGGAATGTAAACAATGGAGGAGGTGTGATAAAGGATGCAGCCAGAGAATATTTCAGAAGAAACAGATCTTAAGGCAGGAAAGAGGTATGGAATGAAAGACAAACTGAAGGAAGCAAGTTTCTTGAGCAATTCATCATAGGGACAATAAAAAGAGAAACCTGGGGTAGCGCAGAAGAAAACAAGCTGACCTCTGGTCAGACAATACTAAAATATAATATTAACAATAATAATAATAATAATTATATTGTCTTTGGAAATATCTCATCTTGATTTAGCAATAAAATTTCAAAAGTATTGCTTGTTTCATAAATCTGCTTAGTAGCTCCCATAAAAAGAATAATAAAATACAGAGATAAATTTGATTAGCTAAGGAAATAGCTGACTTACTCTTAATGATCAGAAATAACTCCCTCCCTGTTTCCCAAACGTATATACATAGATACCTGTTTTTCATTGTTAGGCACTAATTTAAAAGAAATTTTCAGTCAACTAAATGTTTCCTTCCTTACAATTATGTGTGTTTTTCCTTTGAAGCATAATTATGTTTCTTATTTAAAGCAGAATTTAACATTCCTTTTTTTTTTACAGATCTTCCTACAAAAGTATATAAATGTACAAAACTTTATGAACACTAATTTAAATATGTCAGGTCCACAGGAAAAATTTATTCTTAACTCCTAAGACCTAGCGCAGGTTCAATTACAATTTGTTGTAATGGGGGGGGGGGGGGAAGGTGATTTTGGTCATGTAGTTCTGTTGATATGTAAATTAACACAGATAAAATTAATTCCGGACATTTTAGAGCTGTAATTTCCTCTGGCAGTCATTTCATAAAAACTTGCAATACTCAGTATCCTGCATCATCTGTAGAATTCCTTTCTTATTTATTTCTTACATAAAACTTCCCAGTTCCATGGCTTTATTTTGTATAAATCTAATGCTTAATTTTCAAGCCAAGTATATTCAAGTTCAGATTTTCTGATCAGCAGATGATCTTCCAGTGATTCTAGATAAATTTAGGAAATAACACTAGAAGGATTTTAAGTCTACTCACAGTACTTTCAAATAAGAGTTTTCTACCCATCAAAGACATAAATACAAACTTTAAAAAGCCTCCCCTATTTATCTCAGGTGCTTTTATTTTTAATCTGAGGTTATTGAGTCTTATTCTAAGGTATGTTTGAAAACTGATATAAACTGACAACTGCTTAGAAAGTCCTATCCACTTCCTACACCCACTGCTTACCCCTCCCTTCATCTCCTGTTACAAGAGTCTGTGAACAGTGCTAGAAAACAGATCCAGATTAAGTCATGCTTTTTATTTAACTTCTGGTAAAAGTCTATGAATTCTGATCTATTTGTCTACATGACTACTCAAATACTCGTGCTAGCTCAAGATTGAATGTAAGAGGAGTCAAAAGGAGAGTAACAGCCATACTTGAGTGTTTACAAAAGCAGGACTAGAGATACTCTAATCATTATCCAGAAAATGCAGGTGGAAAAGCACTAATGCCTTATGCATTGCACATGACTTCAGGAAATATTCAAAGTAATGTGTGGAGGAGAGGTAGTCTTTGGGAGATGTGTAGTTCATAGGCTGATTATGAAACTATTTGGCCAACATGTACATTAGAAATAAATGTTACTGAAAACAGCACCATTTAAATTTTAGGAATGAAACCATTTTGCTCTTTCTTCATAACTTTGACTACACACTAGACTACACACTAGATCCAGTAGGATCTTGTAGTTAAAAGCATAATTAGCAATACTGTTTCAGTAATTTCCAGAGAGTTTCTGAAGCTCCCATTTATAAAACCATTTTACCTAATCTTAGGTAACTTTCCCAAAGAGGCACTGACTAATCTACAAAAATATGAATGTGTTTTCAAGGGTAGCTCTTCAGAAAATTTTTTAACCTTCAGTACTTTCTTTTCTGATTTGCATATGTGCTGATGAGAACCTGACATTAAATTCATTTAGACTTGAAAGGTATAAAACTAATGAGGAGATAAAAAAGGGTTTGGTAAATTGTTTATTGAAATTTCTTGGGTATCACAGAACCCTGTTAAAATCAAACAGACCTCTCAGTTTTAAAAATAATATCATACATGAGTGGGTTCCTACATAATTCCCTATAAATAGCAGAAATATCCTCAAATAACAGATGAGGCCATTTATAAGCATCCTCTTTCTGTATCTGCAGCAGCATGACAGAAGTGGTAAAGATAACCCAGAAAATGCCAGTTGATCAAAGTGGTCAAAACCATACATTCCTCAGATGGTTATATTTGAACAAATTCTGTAATGATAGACATTAATGGAAGATTTAACAGAACCAGGTGGTGCCTATTGCACTTTTTCATCTGCCCACTTATGAGGAGAATTAAGACCATTCAAGAGTAGGACTGTCCATAATTAAGTAACATTTGTGGTAAAAAAGAAAACAAAAATACAGGAACTTAAATCTAAGTATCAATAATCATGGTTTTGCATTTAATATCTAATCTTTCTTTCATTTCTGCCACACTTTTAATGGATTCAAATTTGGCTGAATGACAACACTGAGTGTTTTTGGTGGATTTTTGCAACTGTCAGGGTAATATCCTTTCCCATGTAAAGGAAAAGAAAGTGAAATAAAACTGGATGAAAATGAAACACTATTTATCTAGGAGGAAACACTTAACATTAAGAGAGACACCTAGACTGAACCCAAAGCACACCATCTCTCTTGCTTTAGACCTCATCACCATGCTATTTACAATTCACAATGATGCCTCATGCTGCCTTTCAGAAAGTCTGCTTTACAGGATTAGTGACCCAGAAACTAGGTTCAACTCCAAGATCAATTTCAGCTTCCTCTGAGGGCTTCAGTAAGGGACAGACAAAAAGAGACAAACAGACAACACCTTTGCTGAGACCTCTTTTATTTGCTGTTGAATAGGGACCAACTACAAGAGGTGCCAAAGCAACTCCTTCTAGCTCACAGGACATCATGAAGGGAAGCTCTGAGTTGTCTCTGGAGTTGTGATGATATATGAAATCATACCAAATTTTTAAACAGATGTGAGTGGGTGGTAGAGAGGAGGGAATCATGTCATAGGCACACAGGAACTCTGGAAGAGCTGATGTCTGCTAAGATCATCCATCTTCCCATCTGCAGTGAGGGGAGGTGAGGTGCACCATCTTTTAACTTAGCATGAAGTAATGAGAATCTGAATTACTGCTCCATCCCAAGGCTACCATGGGCATCCAGGACCATCAGCCCTTCTAATTTTCTGCAATGGCAATCTCTGTAAAATCTGCAGTTTTCCTTCTGTTCATGAGGAAGGCATGCAGAAATTGTTAGGAATAAAGTTTTATTCTTTGGCTGAAGAATGGGAAAAGACTTAGCTCCAAAGTCTTTTAGGCAGAATTATGAGTTATTATGCTTACAGGATTTGCAGTATTTTGATCATGTACACCACGACCTTATACAGCTGCTCAGTTTTTACAAAGACCTGCATTTCCTGGCATCCTGATGCACACACAGAGGTCATGCATGCAGAGATATGTTCCCTCTTTCTCTCCATAAGATTGAAAGTAGAGGATCATGGAAAGGTACAGATATCTGTGGCTCAGCAGTAAACTGAATCATATCCTATCCTCAATGTAGATGCCATACACTGACAGCAAAGAAAGGGATTTTTTTTTTTTTATAAATTGAAGTCAATCTGAGAGGTAAAATCACAGAAGGAAATATAATTCAACAGTGTTTACTGAAGAGTAATAGATGCCATAAAGAATACATGTGGCTGATGAAAGTTGTGTGCTGATTAAAGGATCCTGCCCGTTTTGTTGACAACACCTTAGGAGCAAAAATTCCAGTATTAGACCCTGCTGAAGTGCAGAAGAACACAGGTTTCACCAAAAGACCTAGTGAAGGAAGCATAGAGGAACAATATGAAGATTTTACCCTAATATTTATCAGAAAATAATTCTTTACCCAAAGAAGAGAAGAAAGTTTTCCAAGAAAATTAGGCTGCAAGGAAATGACATCTTAAGAGTAGATCTATAATATGTATCCTCATGCTCAAGTCTAATATATTAATATGTTACAGGTTTTCAAATACAAACAGTAAACTTTTCTTAAAAGATATGATGACTGGAAACAGACCTACACACAACAAATCAGTACAGTCAATTCAGGTCTCAAAAACTTTTCTTGTGCAGTTGATACAGATTTCCCTGCCATTTGAAAATAAAAGAACATGGCCAACCAGATGGTGACCATGACTATGATCTTCTCCTGTGCAGGAATTTCAGGAAAAAAACTCAACAGTTTGATGCTTGAGTGAGGCAAGGATACCTGCCAACCACCATAAGACTGCTGTTGTGCACATGTGCAGTCTTCTGAAGAAGAAAGACAACTCCTAATATATGTTATAAATAAATTCTTTAAGTGCTAGGATAGTTTCATTAGAATAAATAACAACCATGAGGCCAATGGGACTTTCAAATCCTTAACTTCTGGCAAAGAGATAAAGGACTATATTCTGCCCTCGGATATGCATGGATCCCAGATGTACTCACAGATAAAATACTCAGCCCAAAGTGATGTCAGGTTTGGTGTGAATTTTTTCTCATCTCACATCTGCTTTAATCTGGGCCTCCCTGAAGTTGCTGCAAAAATGCCTTTGATATTGGTGACAGTTACACACAGTAACAGTGGTTCCTGTCCTCCCGTGTGCCCTGGTAAAACCAAAGTAATATTTGTAATTAAGGTTGGGAACAAGAACCAGTTACTGTGAAGTAAGCTGGTGGTTTTTATTCCTTGCATTTAGTTTACAGTGGAAAACCTGCACATGATGTTATCACATGATAGCAATGAAATAGAAATCGCAATCCTTGGATTAGTGGTAATTAGCACTGTGGTCATTACTCATGTAGATAAATGTTTAGAAGTTTTCAGGGCTAATGAATACTGGCCTTAGTTGCAGGGATGCCTTAAGAATCTGCCATAGATTTCACAGAGTAAGGACAAAACTTTTGCAGTAAACCATGAAAATGAGGTAAGCTACAGGAAAGCTATTTTCAAATCACGTTTTTAATCTGAAAGCTAAATTTCTTAATTTTAGGTGCCTTTCCCATACTTTCTTTGTATATTATTTTAAGTATAAATGTTTTCAGCTCAATAATTTCTTTTCCTTCTGTACATATTACAACTATCTTTCTGCCATATAGGCCTTTAAGGGTCCTCAAATGCTGCTGCACTCAGCCGGCCAGAAGCATCTTATATATTTTGCATCAAATGAATTTGTATTTTTTCCCTATAAGAAAACCCAAAGCTTTTCAATTCACTAAAAGCAGGCCAAAAGTAAAGAATATCTAATGCAGTAAGATTTAGCATAGTAAAAGAATTAATGTATCAGATAGGCTGAATATTACACTATCCAGTTTACAATGGTTACAATAATGGATGTGTTAATAGAGTCTGTAAAGCCACGTGAGCAGTCATAGTTAAATTCAGTTATCAGGCAAAAAGGAAATCTTTAATTACCATTTGATAGCAACAGCTCTAACATGAACTGGATTTTTCTTTTGATGGCAGTGGAACAGTGAGATTAAAACAGGCAAATCAATAATCTGTAATTTTCGCAGGGGGGATACTTAAAACTGGAATTAAATTACCTGAGTCTTAATTATAAATAACTCATGTTATTCCCTACACTCTATAAACTTTTTTTGAAATGAAATGTTTTTAAAGGGACAAATCCTTTGGCATTAACACAATCTCACCAAGATAGCGAGAATCAATTTGTTTCAAAAGATGGAAAAAAGTGTTTAAGTAAAAAAAAAAAAGAAGTTTATTGGGATAAGCAATTTACTAACCAATAAATAACATACCTGAGCAACTCATGTATGTTAGGTAAAAAATAAGGCTGCAGTTAGCAGTCAAATCTGAAAAAAAATTGTCTTCCCTAGGAAAATAAAAAAGGTATTTCCCCTATCAACTTCTCTAGTACAGTCTATTAAGTTACTATGTGCCAGTATAAAAAGCAAAGGAAGTAGGATACAGCCTCTGTGTTCTTGAATTTACTTCCTTCCATTGTAATGTGTTCTGACTTTATGTGGGATTACCCTGGTCTTAAAACGAATTTTCAAGTTGACTCTTGTTCTCTTTTTTCTTCTCCCAGCCATAAAACAAGCCAATCTAAACATGCTGAAATTACTCAGAAGACTCAGCAAAGTCTGGTCATGCTGTTGTTTCTAGCTTCTTTAATGAATGGCAGAAACCTCAATTTTGTCAGTGTGTATTTAAAAGCAATTAATCATTGGTGCATCAGATTCACACAACAATGATCAAAGGAAGCAAGGAGCATCCTTTACCACAAAAAAAAAAAAAAAAAAAAAAAAAAAAACAAAAAAAACAAAACAAAAAAAACCAAACCTGTAAGTCACTGCAATAGTACATAAGAGTCTTCTTTGGCCAAAAACACTGTTGAGAAATGAACTAACAGCTGCACATTTTTACTTGCTGAACTTAAGTCCGTGAAATGAACCCAAAACTGAGTCTAATATGAGAGAATCAATGGACTGTTGCCTTACTCAGTGCTTCTCCAAAGACTTTTGAACTAGAACAGAATTCATTTTAATGAGCATCCAACATCTGGAAAAGCCCCTTAAGAGTTACAGAAAGCTGAGTTACAGAAAGCCAAGTTTAAAAAACCTTGCAAGAATACCAAATGTCTACTGAGAAAACACCAGAAAGACTGGAAAAAGAAAAAAAAATTAAAATCTTCAGTAAATATAAACACATTTTGGAATTAAGAGTGAATTATATTATGATTTGAAGATTTACTTTAAAATCATTTCAGACACAGTTTCTCCTTTGAGTATTTGATAAAAACTGATCTACCTGTATTTTTAAAAAATTAAAAATCTACTGTAATTAGCAGTAGATTTTTGGATGGAGTCCAAGCAGCAATTTTTTGAATGGCTTTGAGTTTTACTCCTTTCTGTAGAGCATAACTATACCTTTGACAGTACCATAACAGCCATGAGGAAAAACACTCCATGTCTCTAGAGGGTTTTTTTTATTGCCTCCTTTCTGTTTCCCGCTCAGTTTTCAAAAATTGGCTGCAATGCTTTGCTGTCTTGAAAGTAAAAAGAACAGAATACTTCTGCAATTTTATTTTATTAGTCCTATAGCTTATGCAACAGGTGGCTAATGTCAGAAGAGTTCAGGTCAAACAGTGCCTGTGCACTCGCAGACATCCAAAGTCCTTTCTAAATTAAAAATGCATTTATGTATGTGTATATATATATTTGGCTTTTGGCCTCTGTTCACCAGTAATTTAAATTAGGCCCTAAAAAGCTAGAAGAGCTGGATCTACTAGGTAATATTCAGAGTATCTCCAGATTTTACACATGCAGCAAATGCTTTCTGAGGTATGGATTCTGAGGAAAGACAACTGATAGCATTTTACAAATTATTAATTTTAATCTTCCAGAACTTGGCCTAATCAATGTGACACAAATGAAAACAGTGTGCTAGAGTGAACTTTTGATTTTTTTGGTGGCCTGAAGAGCCTTAAAAAGATGAAACATTTAAGGATACTATATTTTATTCTCTTTAGATTTAAAATTAAAAACCAGTAGACAGTAATAGATTAATACACATTAAAGAGAGTTTGGAAGGAGGAGAAATAAGAAAATATTTCTAAAGAGTTTTCTTTTTCTGTTTGCTATGATTTTAATAAACTGTGACCCTATTAAAATCATCACTCCATACACTTTTGTAATCAGTTCCTTTTTTGTAATTGTGCCAGTGTTGTATCCACTGTATATGAATTAATGCCAGATAAATATGGCTATGCTTCAAGAAGCACTATTTTTCATAGCATTACCCTGAACTTTCTGGCTCAAGTAGGCAAAATTGAGGGACAAATGTCTCCAAAAAGAACAGTCTACAGTGCTTCCAGCCCCTCTCTCCTACATGACTCTTCTGCAGTTGTAAAAAGGCCAACAAACATCAAATGAGACATGTAGACTGAAGCCAAATAATTCAGACTAAACTGATCAAGTTTACCCATTCAGTGCAAGATGTTTTCAGTTCATAAGGTCTTTTTTCTTTTGTAGGCTAATTAGAACAGTTTGACTATGACTTACTGAAATATTATGTTCCCTGCCATTCAAAAATTGTATGAGCCAATGCCAATGCTAAACCCTGCTCCCTTTTAAAGCTATATGCACTTCTCTTAAAATTTTAAACCTGCTTAAGGTATCCACAGCACCTTCTAATATTTTGACCATAAAATTTTTCTCTTCAACTGAATTGCTATAAAGTATGCCAAATAGTTAATGTTGTTTTGTTTTTTTTGTCTTCTTGCATAATGCTGCCGTATTCAAATGCAGGAACTGTAGAACTGAGCAACTGAAGCTTGTATTTCTAGGTTCAAAATTGAATAGTTGCCCCTAAAAGCTGGACTTTGCCTGTTTAGCTCAGCATTGTTCATGTTGATTTTACCATGTATAGGCAGAAAAATGAATACTCTAAAACATATCTCTGGGTTTGAAAAGCCAAAAAAAAAAAAAATACATTAAACTACATCCAGTTTTGGAAGCAGCATGATGCTGCTACAGCAGTATCCAGCAGAGCACCAATGATTGCTTATATACCAGTCAGGTATGAGACAGACTTCAAACAGTGCAGTCATCTACTTTCCTGTATGTTAAGGACCCCACAGATACAAACTAGACTGCTGGTGAAATTTTCACTAGCTTCAGGAAGGGAAATTTACTATAACTGACAGCATTCATAGTCCTCCAGAATCAGAGCTTCCTAGAGAGAAGCCCATGCTGGCAATGCTTCCCACAGCTCTACTCAGCAGGAACAGCCTAACAAGAACTGAGAGGACTGGGTAAAGGAAATATTCAGTCCATGAAGGCAGGGGTGGAGGATGACTCATCTGGTGCTGTTCCCAAGTTATCCTCTGCAATCAAACCAAGAGCTCACTGAGGTGCTCCAGGAATCACCCCATCTAGTTTTTTTCCCAAGCAGTAGAGATGGCATCACAATCTGGTTCCTTTTTGCATGGGCAAATGAGGAAACAGAAAGGACATCCACCTACAAGGACTAGAGCACCTGAGTACAGTACTCTTGATAGAAAATTTTCACTACTCTGCATTTTACAGCACCCGACCTTAACTTGGCAACATTTACCAAGTTTTCTCCATTTCATATAAACATCATCCAATATAAAGTCAAAGGAAAAAGCTGTTCTTTGTTTCTTTTAGAGGTAAATTTTGAAAGATGATTCATAGTATATTTCTGAAACAACCTTAGATAAGAGGGCTTTTAAGAAGCAGAAGAGGAGCAGAATTAACAAAAAGTATTTATCTCACTGTTCAGTTAAATTGTGACTCTAATTAGGTCAGCTATAGAAGAGTAAAACACTCCAATAAATGGGTAGATTTACTCATCACAGAATGGGCCAGGTTGGAAGGGACCACAGTGGGTTATCTAGTCCAACCCCCCTGCTCAAGCAGGGTCATCCTTAGAGCACATGGTGCAGGACTGCATCCACACAGGTGAGGGAGAGAGACTCCACAACCTCTCTAGGCAACCTTTTCCAGCGCTCAGTCACTCACACAGTAATGAAGTTCTTTCCCATATTTAGGTGGAACTTCCTGTCAATCAGTTTCTGCCCACTGCCTCTTGTCCTACTGCTGGGCACCACTGAGAAGAGCCTGGAAACCTCCTCTTGACACCCTGCCTTCATTTGCTTGTATACACTGATGAGGTCTCCTCCCAGTCATCTCTTCTGGAGGCTGAACAGGCCCAGCTCTTCCAGCCTTTCTTAGTAAGAGAGATGCTCCAGTCCCTCCATCATCTTTTGCTGCTTTTCACAGGACCTGCTCCAGGAGCTCTGTGTCTCTTCTGCACTGAGGAGCCCAAAACTGGGCACAGCACTCCAGACTCACCTCACTAGGACTGAGCAGAGCAGCAGGATCAACTCCCTTGATCTGCAGGGATCTGCTCTTCCTAATGCACCCCAGGACACCATTGGCCTTCTTGTCCACAAGGGGACTGCTGGCTCATGGAGAGCTTGTTGTGCACCAGGACCCCCAGGTCCTTCCTGCAGAGCAGCTTTCCAGCAGGTCAGCCCTCAATCTGTGATGGTCCCTGGGGTTATTCTTCCCCAGGTGCAGGACGCTGCATTTGCCTTTGTTGAATTTCAGTTCTTGTAAACAATCAGGTAAGAGTCAAGTTGTAATTTCCTTTTCAAATATCTACATTTCAAATGTCCTGCATTTTCCAGCATTAAGGTCATAAGGTTTCTAAGTAGTAATGTAGGAAGTGAGGGAACCTAAATGCACCTGGAGTGAGTGCCCATAGAAAACTTGCTGGACTGTGTCTGTGAACCTTGTCATGGCAGAGGCTGAGTCAGCCTTTTATGTTCAGTACTGAGATGTACAACCCTCTGTAGCTGGTAATCCTGTCTCCTTAGGGTTCCCATCTCCCTCCCTGCTCACCCCTCCTTAAAATCCTTTTTGAGGGATGAGTTTGAGCCTTGCAAGCAAAATTTGGGAAGGACATGCTAGTTCTAAGCACAGTGACACTCAGACACAGGACAAATAAGATAGAAGAATCTATTATTAGTTTTCTGCTTTCTTTGCTTCTACCCTCCTGTGGAGTTAGGAGAAAAGCTCTCTTTCAATGAGAAAGTAAAGGCTGCCTGAACAAGCAAGTGAATGTAATGACTGTGGCATTTGTGTTGCAGCCATTTTCATACAAACAGTTTCAGATAACTTTGCACTATCAGCCTCAATGTGTACTTTGTTTAGAAAAGATTCCCCTAATCATCAAAGCATTGCATAAAAAACAATCACAGCAATTAGGACATGCCAAACAGAAGAGACAGCTGTGAAGATTTTTTTTGTCCATTTCTCTGAACATCCTTCCTTCGATTCACTTGAGTTGAGTTCAATTTTCTAGTCTTTAACTTCAGGCTCTTTCACAGACAGACACAGCCCTTACATAGCTATCCAAGTGCTAACACTGCTCCACTGTCTTCAGAGCAATAGCAGAGCCTTGCTCCTCACTTATTCAGTTTTCACCCAAACGTAGATGCTGTTTTCACCCATCCCCAGGGCACTGAAAGTCTCTAGGACTCTGACTGCCTCTTCCAAAAAGTAATTTCTGCTGAGGTATTTGACAAGAAATAAGTTAGCCTACTACAGCAGGGCCAAAAGTTCAACATTTAAACATTTATGTTCTAACATAAACATAGATAAAAATTTTTATGTATCTGTGAGTTGCTTCCTTCTCTCCTCACTTATTAGAGACATTTTGTACATCACAAATGATTCAAAAATGGAATTTAGATCACGATTCCACTTGTATAGCATTCAGTATCACTGATCTTGTCATTTAAGTGCTTAGATTCAATAGTTTTAAGTCATAAGATGGTAGAAGATAAAAGGGCTTTTTTTTTTTAGTTGAACTTTTGTCTACAGTATGCCATATTTATTTTCTGATGCACTCTCAAATTTATTATCATGAAGCTAAAGAATATAGCTTCCTTAGCCTTAAAAAGATAGCTTGGAAGATCTATTAAGAAATACACTGGAAGCAGGTACAATACAAGAACACAAAGCAAGAACTAGAGCTTTTTAACAATAAGCACTGTAGTCCTTTAAGAATAAGCTGTGCTGTACAGTGCTGTGCAGTAGTTGTACCACAGCTGCCACAGTGGACAAAACTGAAAAACATCACCAGTTTCCCACAAGTAATCAAACATTTTCAGAGAAATTGTAAGAAGGATTAAGTTCAGCCAGCTACAATTTAAAATAAGTTTGTTTTTTAAAACTGATTCAAAAGGGCATGAAAATATTAACAACTTGATTAACTACTTTCTCTGAGTTAATGTTTTATTTTCACTTCTAACATAATGGAAGAGACATGAGAAAACTAACACAGTATTAGACACTTACTTTAGCATGATCAGCAGTGCTTCAGATGAAGAGGAACGATTTTTAGATGTATATAGTGAACTGTATAGCCTCAAATATTAGATTGTCCAACTTAAAGATTTGAAAGGAAATTAGTTTCTATGCTTTGTAAAGACCTTAAGCCCTCAGATACAAAGCCAGTCACCCCTTTAATATAACCATTTCCCATACATTTTTAAGACTTACACATCAAATTCTTTATACTATTGAAATGGCAGGCATTTAGCTACCTTTTGATGTCTGTTTTTCAAGATATCATCATAATTTGACTGATGCCTTCTCTTCCTTACACTGGTAAAAGGCTCTGCATCTGTGTTCTTGGGACTGCCTGGTTTGAAATACAAATGGCAGCAACCAAATTGTCAGGAACAACACACACCTGCAGGGCACACTCAGACCAATCTGCATATTCCCTCTAGCAAAGACAGCAAGCACGGTGTCCAAAATGAAAATAAGCAGACTGGTTAGACAGGTGACAGTTCCAATGCTTTCCAAACATTTCTACTTCATGACAGTTTGCCAAGCAAAGTAGCTTACAGCTCATGAGGGATTTACCAGAGAGATTACAGCAACTACAGCCAACGAGCAGCACCCTTTGCAGAGCACACATCCCACTTGATTAAGCCTGCATGTAGCCCTGTCACTTGCTATAAGCCTTCCTGCTTATTTCAAGTTGTTAAGCAGAAACCACAATTCCTTAATGATATCCTTTCCCATAAGCAATGGCTGAAGCAGTTACAGCAATGTCATTCAGCTCATAACAAGAAGAAAAATAATTCACAAGGGAGGTGGTAATCCTCAAGAAAAACTTTCCTTGAATGATGTATGCAATACTCTGTAAGCTTGAGAACACATTCAGGAGTATCCCATTTTTATACTGGCTGAATTACTTGTCTTCAGATTCTGTCTCTTTATGTATATGAGTAGCTTCTAGATTAATGCCACCCTCCTCCTCAGAAAGACTGTGACAGCAAGTGAAGAAGGAGGGCTTCTAATGCTGGCAGATGAATGCAGGTGCTGTGTACATCTGTATGAGATTCTGCAGACATAGTAGAGAACTTTCAACATTTGTGCAAGTATGCCCACATGTACATTCACATGTGCAAGTTGATTGCCCACCAACTCATTAAATATTTCTCCTTGTGTGTGCACGCATCAGACTCGTGTTTGTATACACAGTTGGGTTGCCATACATTCAGTGAACTGATTCATTACAGTATTTCTGGTTAATGATCCATTTCATTATCTCTACAATCTCTGCAGCATCAAGCAGAAAGCTGTGAGAATATATCAAAATGAAACCTGTCTTCTTCACAGAGATGTCTCCATCTCCCATGCAATGGCTCATTTTGAATATTATTTTTGCTTGCCTATTTCTTCTCATCACCTCTTCTCAGGGACTTGATTTGGAAATACCTCCATATTCCTAATCTGTTTTAAGAATCAAAAAGATGATGTCCCTCTGATAAAAGCATGCCCAGATCCATCACCCTTATGAGGGCTATGTCTTCACTAGCTTGCAAAGTAGCCTCAAAAGATTTAAATAACGTACTTTGAAACACAATTGTACAATCTGTCAAAATAATGGACACATTTTAGTAAGTATCTGTAAAGAACTTCACAAATAGAAGTTCTGTACTACAGGTAAGATTTATCTCAGCTAATTTCAGACATGGAAAATCAAGTGTTTAACTTAAATTAGATGGTTCATCTCTCCTTAATTAAGCAATAGATGCACAAACTGCCAGAGGGTGAGTCATTCTACATTTAGATAAACAACTCAGAAAAAATGAAAGAATTGCCCTCAAGAAGTATTTATCTCTGCCATCTGAATAGAGTAGGAGCTCAGGCTAGATGCCAACCTTTTAACTGGCTTTAATGAGGTAAGATGAATTCCACTCTGACTGAAGCCTCATAGAATCACAGGATCATTCAGGTTGCAAAAGACTTCCATGATCATTGAGTCCAACCTTTGACCAAACACCACCATAACCAACTACACCACAGCTCTAAGTGCCACAAAGAGTTGTTTCTTGAAAACTTCCAGAGACTTTTTACCCTCTACCCTGTTTAACCATCCTTTCAGTGAAAAAATACTTCCTGATGGCTATCCTGAACTTTCCCTGGCACAGTTTGAGACTGTCATTTTGGCCTATTGCTGGTTGCCTGGGAGAAGATGGTGACTCCCACCTGGCTACAGCCTCCTTTCAGGTGGGTGTAGAGTTCTCAGTTTTCAGCAGGACCTTCATCTATTCCTAAACTGAGAAATATAATTACTAGGGTTCTAATTCTCAATAAATAAAAAAATTACAAGACAGAATTTTTAATTTTCTTCAAACAATTTTTGTTCTGTGCTCTCTACTCTTTGTTGATTCTGAACTTCAATGACCTACGATGCAGTAAAAAATTGCTAGGACTCTCTTGAAGTTTCCTAATATTTTCCATTGGTCCCAAGCTATTTCCAGACAGGAAAAAGCAGTCCTAAAGATCCTCTTGCCTGTGCTCCACATATTCTATTCATACTGACCATTAATCACACACACTTAGTCCTGACCTAACAGCAACATTCAGCTATCAGGACCTAATATTATTGAACTCAGAGAGAAATATTTCCTTAAACAAATACAGTATTTTAGGACAATGGTCCTACATAGACTGGACTCTTGGTACACAGAATAAGACAGAGAAAGCTGACATGGATTGGCAGTAAAGTCTGTGAGTGCATTTTTACTGACCACATTTCTACTGCCAGCAGTCATTTATGGGTGGGGCAGAAGGAGCCTCAATTTTAATCTTTAGAGCCATGAATGTGAACAATTCTCTCTGCAGAATTTATGAGCTGTTTTACTTATCAGTATTTCCTCAGAGTTTTCAGGCAGTCAGATTGATTACCCTTTCCTTATACTGTTTCTGCATACTCCAGTTGGCTATACAGTGCATAAAATGGAAATGAACTGCATACTGTACCATACAAGGAAATTAAAGGCAGCGACATGCCAATCATAGTTCTTAAATTTTTGTTCAAAAACATAACAGTGTATCACTTATAAGAAGTATCTAAATGTCCAAATACTTCAGGAACAAGGATAACCTAAATATTTTGGATTTTTTAATTAACCAAATTCCATATGTCATCTAAACAGATAGAATTTTTAAAAATACTAAAAGGATAGAGTTTTATTTTATTCTGTAAGAAGCCCAGCTTTCAGAAACAAATTGATCAGAATGTTTTCAGTGTGCAAAGAAGTTCGTTTTTTTCTCTCTTTAAATTCCCTGAATTAAAATCTTAGATTAAATGATTATCAGAAAATACCAGTCAGTTGACATAAAACATCACAAGATACAAACATAGCCCAACATTCCCAAAAATGAGACACAAAAGCATGGCTTGAGAATCTTACCTTGTGAAAATGTAAGAGGTTGTAAATTGTTTAACCACAACAAAATGGGATGATGTTCTTACTCCAGTGAGCAAACAGAAAAACTCGCACTGATTTAAAGAATACAGAAAGCTCTAATTTCAGAATATTTTGTCATGTGTCTAGAATGAAGAGCTCAAAGTGATGGAGCAAACAATGGATGTCTTCCTAGAAGACATCACAGAGTTGGAAGAGCTGCAGAAGCATTTAAATACAGGATAAGAGAATCTAGTCTGTTTGGAAACTGACACTCAGTAAGGCAAAGAATTTATTTACCATTTCTCCATCAGTCTCCTCAGCATTGCAGAGGCAGATTCACACCCCAGAGGAACTGGAGGGGGTAATGCAGCCTGAGAGAGGAATAGTGGAGGGACCGAGTGGAGCAGCACCTTCCAGACCCTGGCCTGTCACTGGGAGTGTGGGCTGCTGAGCTGCTGCTGAGTGCTCAGGGGGCACCGACTGACACACATGGTCTGAGCAGCACAGGGAATCAGTGCTTCTGCTGGGTGTGCCTGTTTCAGTATTGAACATATCAGTTAAGGCTACAATCAATGACAAGCAAAAAGGTATGATCTACATCTCACTTTTTTGCCCATTACTATAAGCAGTAATTCTATCCTCTCTTTCAAAATTCTATCCTTTCTTTACCAAAAAAGAACATGTATGACATGTGATGTACATGTAGATATATGTGCACATGTGTAACATCCATATATGCATCTCTAAACCACCTTCTAAACAAATGTATACACGACACTTTTGCAAATACATAGATAAATGTTAACAGGTATCTGTATATGAGCACGAACACCCATGTCTGTACTTAATATGAACCACCGACTGAATATAGGATTCACTGCTGGTGCCAAAATGCTAAGGCTATGATTATTATCTATGTGCTAAAAAAATTAAATCTCATGGTGGCTTTAGAGGAGCTGTACTAATCTATTCCATGAATTGCTGGTTTAACAGTTTGAGTCATATCCAAGCTGTATCCTGCTACTCCAAAAATGTTGGGGCAAACCAATGCTTGCCACACTGAAACACATTTGAAAGTATCCTAAAAGCAGCTGCAGAATAAAATTAATCATATGAGCACAAAAACTATTAGATAGCTGTTAGATGGCTGTTTTGTAGAGCTTAACTGCTAAGGGCAAAACACCCAAGCTGCACTCAAAGGAAGACACTGTGTTGATGTCAAAGAAAAAGCACTTTATAGTAATGTTGCCTTACATATTCCTTAAGTATCCAATTGGAATTGTATCAAATGTTAGTTGAAATATCATCATTCTCTAAAGTCTAAATAAGTAAACCAAAGGTAGTTGTAGAAGAGTGCTGTTGTACTTGGAATTTTCTTTTTTTGTATCTAAGGCTCTACTTGAATATTTCTGTTAAAATGTTTCCGCATTAAAAAGAAAAAAAATTATATAATCGCACAGCTAGTGATAAATCCACATTAATCTTACCAAGCAGCTCAGGAACTATCACTAAATTACACTTTGCCTCATAGTGTATCTATGTGAAGTAATACTCTAGCCTTTTCCAAAATGATTCAAAGTGTTTTGTTGCTTTGAAATGGTGGCAGTATTCATATAAAAAGTAAAAAGCCTCTACTCAACCTTCAGTTCAGGTTATCTACTGCATCATGCAAAATTTTATGAGAAATGGACTAAATTACAAATACAGACTTCCAATATGGCAGGAACCAAAATTCATCTATACCTTCCAAAAGACCAATATTTGGATATGACACTGATTTATGGCTTGATGAATATATGCAATATTTCTCTCAAATTAATTAGGACAAAATAATGGTTTTATATTGAAATGGTGTTGTGAATATTGTGTTACTCTGTGCAACGGCTGCTGAGACCTGTAAAGACAAATATTCATCTGAGTGAAAATTATTTTTGAAAATACTGGCTTTATTGTCATACAAAATAAAATTTTTAATGGGAAGCGAAGTTTTGTCCCTTAGAATGAAATGGGACTACTATCAGTCTGTCTTTGCTGGCATTTATATAAGAATGTCAAAATAAAATCTTGCAACTTTACTCAAGTAAATTAGACTATTAATTGTCCAGGGGAAAGGGAAAATATTTTTCATAGATGGAAATATGGCCATAGTCCCCTTGCTTTTAGGAGGTCTGAGTTATCAGGTTATTAGTTATCTTGCGGATCTGAATCTCCTGTATAATATTATTTTTCTTTTCCGAAATCACCTTTAAATAACTTTTTTGAATGACACTATTCAATTCAACACACCAGTAATTCAGTGTGTTGAGATTTGCATGCTCCCTTTTCTAAAACTTTGCCTAATAAGCTCCCCTCAGTACTCTGCATCTCTGTATCATGTCCACAAATAAGGCTGAATAACTCAGAAAAAATCCTGCACTGACTTGGTGGGGCCCTGGGAAAAAGCCTTGTTTTCATTTCCACACTTGTTTTTTTTTTTTTATTCCCCACTCCCTTGTGCTAATAGCTTATCTTAAAAACCAAAACTCCTCAGGCTGTGACTGACATAGCTGTCACAGAAGGGGAGGGTTGCTTTGCTCTCGTTCATGGGTAACACAAACACCAACCCATTCCCAACACCCAGCTGGAGAAAACTTGTTCTTGCACGAGAGAAGTCTGGATGTGAAAGTCCTGGAAATTAACCTCCCCCACACATCTGGAGATGGCATCACCTATGAACAGAGTACTTGACTGTCAATCACTACAGTAGTTTCTTTGTGGACCAACCTACTTCATAGGTTTCAGCTAATAATATAGAACCACACCAGTTTTCAGAGTGATACTGCAGCAAGGTAAATGAAACAGCAAAGATGCTGTTATTCTCGCCTTATTTTTGTCAGGATCACAAGGTTATACAGGAAAAAAAAATGCATTCTTTATATAAAATGCCTTCTACTTCTGTCTTCTTATTACAACAGGAAAAAAGAATGGATCCATTATTAGCCTGACAGACAGGAAGCTGAAAACATCAGTAGCAGATTAGGTTAAAAAAATGATTTTTCAATGATAATTAAAAGTAACTTAAATAACACTTTGAAAAGTAGCTAATCAGATTATTTCTTCAGTATTTAAAAAATAATAATCAATCATAGTTAGCCAAGGAACAACTTCACTCTAAAAAACCCATTCATTATTACCATTTCACATATGAGCTGATTTCAAGGAGGTACTTGATAGTAACCAGAAATGAAAATAGATTGTGAATTCCCACATGAGCCACTCAGCCTTACTCCCTCTCAGAAGCATTTCAAAAGAAAATCTGAACCTGCAGCTCTCAAGCTTTCAGATTTGTGCTGTTCCTTCATGAGAAACAGATTCCTTCAGTTCTTCCTTCCAGCACTCTGTCTATGGCCAGTGAGTGAGCTGGCCAGCAATGACGAAAGCAGGCAGACTGCTCAGCTGAGGAAATTTCTAAACTCCTTTTGAACTTTTATTTGTTATTTCACATTCTTATTTAATGCCTATTTATTTCCACTACAGAGACAGTTTACAAAAAAAGAGCCTGAAAAACAAAACCCAAACCAAAACAAAAATACTCCCCCCCCTAAAAAAGAAACCAACTTGTTTACTGCATAGATGTGTTGCCAGGAAATCTCATTGTTGTAGTGGTGAGTAAAAATCCTGCACCCTGACTTATGTCTTACTCACCCCTAAATCACGTATGAGCCATGCAGCCTTTCCTGATTAATGAAAGTGGTCAAATGCTTTAGAACACTTGCTAGGAAGTCATCTTTCTGTGCATGGCCTTGCTCATTACTAAGCTGTGATGGTTTTACTCATGCCCTGTAATTCAAATCCTGATGCACAACAGGAAGTTTTCACTGCCAAATCTTTTGGAGCTTAACACAACATCAACAAGATACAAAGCCAGGTGTTAAAACTGTCATAGAGAGATAATTTGAAATAGAAAACACAAGAGAGAGCTCAACAACTATTTTTGTTCCAATTTGCTTTCAAATTTGCTGCAATTGGAGAATTTCACCTGAACAAAATATTTTTATCAACTGTTGAGAGACATTGAAGGATGAAATGCCTTCTGCTGAATTAAGATCAGACAGGCAGAGCAGGAAAGGAGGGTTTACAAGGAAAAAATATAACTAAAAAGACAAGTCAGACCAAATGTCATGCTGAAAGTAGGTTAGGACAATACTAATATTATACTTGGTCAAATTCTCTCATGTTTTATGCAGAGTTAGTACATTTAGTGGCTGGCACCTTCTCAGTTTATATATCCAGAAATATTATGATCCAGCTCTAACCACTTCAAAATTATGCTCCCTTTGATTTGCTTATTTTCCAAGTTCTTTCAGCTTGGTTTGCACAGAACATACACAAGAACCATCAGAAATCTGCACATCTTACATGAGGGAATTATCCCTTCACATTTACCAGACAAAACACTCTGCATTCTTTTTCTGAATTTTAAAGAAGTTATGCTATCTTTCAGCCAACATCCTCTTGCCAGTAAAAACAAAAAGGCAGGTTTGTGACCTTAAAAACATCATGGGCAAATGAAGATCCACACAAAATAGTCCACTACTTGGTTTGAGAATAGATATATGCTTCCTCCTCTTCCACCTTAATCCCCAAACACCCTCACTTGTCAAAAGGCTATTGTTAAGGCATGGGCTTCCTCCAAGACCACATCCTGTGAATCAGGTCAGAGTGAAACACAGAGCTGATTTAAATGAACTGCTCTTTGCGTGCCTGGAAGTAAGTGCAAGAAAAACTGTGTGACTCAAAAAATAGTCCAGTGTACTAGACAAAAAGGGACATGGACCCAGACCACTAGAATGAATACTCAGTCAGAAAAATTAGCAGTTCTTATTTGTAATTCATGCCATTAGTATTTACTAAATACACGTTTCTGCTACAAAGAATCTAGGCAGTGTACTCAAAGGCAGAAATTAGGACCCAAAAAAGCATTTTTCTTCAAGAGATGCCTGCTTCACAAATACTTAGATTTTCCACATCATCTTTAACAAGTCAGCAGCCTATCAACATCATTACACACAGGACCATTGATGAGTGTTATACTGCTTCACAAAGGGCACAAAATATTCTGCATCTTTAACAAACTGTGCTAGTCTGTGCTGGTTGGACACATCAAAATCAAGAGAATATGTCTACTGGAGTAAAATTCCACCTCCAGCTCAGAGCTGGGCCCACACTTATACTAGCTATTGACATTAAAATGATGACAAAGCCAAAATTGTCCTTATGAGGCAGGCAGGAAAAATAACTCATCATTTGGATGTTTCATTCTTAACTGATCCCTTAGAAAGGACAAAGGATAGGCTTGTGGTTATGATGTGGAGATTGGGACTTGAGATATATATGACTTGAAATTCCTAGTCCTGCCACAAAGTCCCAGCCTGAGTGTGAGAAAATCATCCATTTTCCCTTTAATCTCTCCCTTCCCTCTGCAGTGTGGGGATTATGTTTTTCCCTTTCTCCCACAGTCCATGTAATAGAGCCATATGTTCTACAGGGCTGGACTGACTTTTGCATGCATGCACACTACCTGTCATAATAGGACATCAATCTAGTAAAAACTTATAGGATCAAGGTATGGTTGAAATAAACAGAAAAAACCACAGAAGGAACATTATTTTTATTTGAGAGAAGAAATGCTTTTCAGTGCAACCAAACTCCCTAATTTTAGCGGCACCCCTCACTCTGATGGGTACTTTGGGATGCTCCTTCTAGGAACCCCCTATAAATTCAGCTAGAATAAATATTCACTACAGTACTCTTGAAGGGATTTTAAATTAAGGATTTTTAAGTTCATAGAGCCTCCATGTTCCCTGCTGTAAAGAACTGAGTCCCCAAAAGTCAATCCACTGTCTCACAGGCTCTTGAGGCATAAGGACACTCCAATACTGATATGCCAGGGAAATGAGTGTTTCCAGCCAAGCCACCAGCTTCCTGGGCTCCAATAACACCCTACCAGTGCTTTTGGGAAACTTAACAGGAACTGCAATATTTCAGGGCAATGCCCGTGGAAACACAAACACCCACACTGCACAGTGGCGCTTTTTCTGAGCAAGTAAATCTGTCTGCAAAGAGAGTCCTCGCATATCTCTATCACCCTGGGCCATGGTGCTGTCAGCTCAGGTTCCCAGGGAAGCATGCTTTCAGTACCATGCACCTAAGTCAGCTGAACCAAGGAACCACAGAAGAGAATGAGAAGACCATCAAGGTCGTCACCAATTCCTTTGCACAATGAAGAACCACTGCTAATAAGACATGACTGGCAAGTGTATACATTGGGTTCTCCAATGATGGAGATACTGTATTTTCCACAGGCAAAGTTCCTCTGTTTAACTATTATTACGGCTGGGAAGTTTTACTGAAGCCTAACTAGAACCTCCTGGGGTATAACAGAAGCCCATAATTTTTATCTGAAGGTGGAGACCACTTAGCTCCATTTGTGGTTATGAAGAGCAGCTTATCCCAGGGGACTGCAAGAGTGCTGCACCAAGCAAATGTTACTGAGTTGCTTCTGCTGGTGCATTCACAGTGCATCATCCTGCAGACACACTCCCATTTTTGAGGACAGGAGTTTTTATTGAATAGTTGTTTGTTCAGAAAATCCCCAAGCAGCTTCCCCAGGCATAAATGCAATAAAAAAGTGTAAGTGTGATTGTTTTCTGATGATGTGCAATACCAGTACACAAAGCACCAACTGATATCAAGTAAGTTGAGTTGTATGTTCTTATTTTGTAAGAGAAATAACATGAAAGCAGTAGAAATTCAGGCAGAGTTCTTAACCCCAGGTTGATGAATAACCTCCTCTCCATGATCCCAATTAAAAATTATAGATGAGAAACATCATTCAACCTACATTCGATACAATTTGTTCACAAACTCAAAAGATTTAAGAGTTGATATTGTGTTACTTTACATTTATCTCAGCTCTATGAAAATGTTCATGATATAGATGATTAGACAATAAACACGTAACAGTGAAATTTAGTCCAAGTTCATACAGAATGAAGCTCTTAAATCAGTTATAATATAGCGAAGACAGATGGCACTGGATACATAAAGCACATTAAAGACACTGTTATCTGTTTGATAAAGAAATGATTCAGAGCACTAGACAAGAAGCTGAAATTGCTGACAATCTGAACTCCTGCCAACTGTCCTGGCTTCACTGGGGCTGTGTGAATTTTAAACACACATCGTCCCAGGTGTCCACAGTGCTGACTGAAACTTCTGGCAGCTAGTTCAATGCTTTTGAAACACTGCTGGCTTCCCATCACTGGTGGTCACTATGGGGAGAAGATAGGCGGTTTTTGGCTGCTTCTGCTGCTCTTTCTGTTGCCTTGGCTGTAGTGCTGTAAATGAAACACTCGGCACAATGAGCAGCCTCTTTTCTTGCCAACCCACAAGACAGATACCTCCAGGGCACTAGTGCTGAGAAAAGGAAGGGTATGACAAAATGGGGAAAGAAACTCATTTATTTATGTTCCCTAGATTCAGTGTGTCAAGAAACTCCGTGGAGCTTGGCCCTCAGAGACCAGATAAAAATGCATCCAAGAAATTGAAAAGTCAAAGAGACGTGTGATTACAACAGATGCCTTGCTTTGGAGAGATTTGGGGAATGGTGGGAAAGGGTCGCATGAAACCTAAGTAAGTGGTGTGGAAGGGTTAGCTGAGGAAAGACAGAGATATGGAAGTCATTTATGGCACACATCTGGTATTCCAATGTGCACAGCATTCCCCTGACGTGAACAGGAGCCCCACCCATGTATGGAAAACAAAAATGTTTGTCTTGAGATCTGTCTTTATAAAAAGTTCTCTAAGTAAGTTTGGTGTCTTGTGACAGGCAGGATTTACCACATCACTGACAAACTACTTAAAATTGATGAGGGAAAAATGAGAGGTTTCCATGCGCATCTTAACAACCTAGTGCAAAAGGGCTGGCTGAATGACACTAGAAGGCCTCAGAGTAAAACTGAGATGCAATGGTAAGATGCCAAATTAAATGGACCTTAAGAGTCACTTCAACAGCTCCAGCACATGCTTTTGCCTAATCAGATCAAAGTATTTAGCTTGGTTTTGTCACACTGACATTCATTTTGGATTACTTTAACAACATTCACTTGCTACAACTAAGTGTTTTGGAGCTCATTCTCTGTTGGACATGCTCCCCAGGTAGCACTGCTATGTCCTGCTGATTTACTGGGGACTACTTCCCCAGCTTAATTGTTCAGATTTCTGTGCTCTAGAGAAGTCAGTTGTGCCTCTTTACTCGGGTGGACGTACAGTATTCTTTGTCATTTCTTCCAGAAGGCCTTGCAGAAGATCAGAACTCCCAAAAGATCTTCCTGTACAAAAACTGAATTGTTTAATGAACTTAGTGGGGCTGGACCCCTGTGAGAGAGGTCACAAACAACTGTCTATTAATCCCCTGGATACCAGTATCTCCATACTACTAGGACCTTACTACAAGCCCCCACAACCGAGGCATCTAGCAAAGTTTTAGGTTTATATATGTGTACTGGATCAGCTGGGGAGGCTGACTAGGACTTTCTGATAATGAACAGTGATATGAAAAATGCTGTAGGCAAGACAGGAAGACTTGATTAGGGGATACAGAGAAAAATAAGTCATATTCAGTAGCCTGTAAAGATGTCTGCCAACAGGAAGGAAGAAGCAGATAAAGCAGACAGCAGCAGACAGATAGCATGAACAAAGAGAAACTGAAAACAAAAAAAACCCAAAAGAAATAAGATAATACAGCAGTAAAGGAATTAATTAACTCAGAAAGAAGGCTAAAATCTTATCATCCAAGTCATACAACCAAAACACTACAATTAATATATCAGATTCATCTCAGAGAAAAAACATTTTAGAAGCATAAATGATGGTGCAGGGCTCTTGAAAGAAGGAAGCCTAATGATGGGAGGAAAACTTTGGGAACATAAAGCAGAGCACTGCAAGGATCAGCCCAAGGAAGCCAGACCAGAAGACCAGTGTGCCTAGCAGGGGTTGCTGACTCCCAGCAGCTGCACAGCTTTGTGCTGGAGAGGACTCCTGGCAACACACTTGCGACTACACCATCAAATGTGTGTGAGTAGCTGCAATCAATCACGCTTTCAGGTGACCCGGAGTAAAACACTTGCATTTTGCTACAGGTCAATATTACAGACTCACTGAAGGGAGACCCTGTAGTCCCACCTCCCTCCTAAAGCAGGTTCACCTAGAACAGGTTGCACAGGATTGCACCTACACAGGTTTTGAATGTCTCCAGAGGAGAACACTTCACAACTGCTCTGGATAGCCTGTTCCAGTGCTCTGTCATCCTCAAAGTATTTTTTTATTGAAATTCAATGGAAATTCCTGTGCTTCAGTTTGTCCCCTTTGATCCTTGCCCTGTTTCTAGGCACAACTGAACAGCCTGGCCCCAGCCTCTCAACACCCACCCTTAAAATAATATAGTGCAGAGATAGGATTCAGTGACCAAATAAGTTTGTTTTGCAAATAAATTTTTTCTTCATTCCTATAGTTTTAAGTCATTGCTTAATTTACCTTTCTACAGTATCAATGGATATTTTTTCACTTTGTTACTGTTTAGTGGCTCAAAAGTAAAAAAGCAACCTACCATGATCTAATGAATAATTTTGCAAGCAGTATAAAAGTGGTGGTAAAGAAATACAAATAATACTATACCCACAGTTAGAAAAATATTTGAAAATTTAGTGGTGTTTTAGACATGGTTTTGCATAAAAACACTCTATGGTCCAGCTGAACAGCAAAACTCCATCTGCTTCAAAGACAGACAGCATTTCACCTCATGAATCCAGCAGCTGGATTCTGTTCCTGTGTACATATATAGGAATAAACTTTTGTCTATATGATACTCAGGGAAAAAGAATGTGCTCTGAATACTTGTGTTCAAATATTTTGCATGACTATTCACAGCATAAAGTGTTCATGCAGTCAGCCTAAACATTAGTGGGTTTAGCAAGAAAGCAGATGGACCTGTTGTATGAGACTTAGGTACCAAAGCACAAATTATGAAAATCTTGAACAAAAGTGCATTTGAATAGACTACACACAGAATAATTTAAATCATTAGCAACTTATTATTTGCTTTCGTAAGCTAAACTAAGTTCATTACAATTAAGAGAAAAGGTAAACATAATCACCTCAAACTATTTCTACCACAGTTTTCACAGCAATATCACTTTTACTAAACCTCAAACTTCATCATGTCCACAAACAAGAAAAAAACCAAGACTACATGTGCAAGTGCAACAAAACCATGTGAGATGAGAGAAACAGCAAGGGAAAAGAGAACTGGTGTTTGCTGCAGTATTCCCAACCAGCCTTGGCCTGTGAGAATGCCAACACAAGAGACAAAATTCTCAAACACTCAGGTTTGGTGAGAGTTCATAGAGGAAACAGCTGTGTGGCAATGACCTACTGTATTGACATGTATAACCCAAATTTGTTTTAGAATTCTTAGCCCTTTATTGATAGCAACAGGATACGTCACAGTGACCATACGTGTCAATCTGAGTGCTTTGCAGACAGGATGAGAAAACTTGTGATGCAGTGCAGCAAATGTAAAACACCAAAGCAACCAGTGCAAAAGGCCATGCTTTCAGCAGACAAGAGCCAAAGTTAACCAGATGATGAATTCATGTGTTCCATTGTCTTTTACAGATAGAGATCCATATTTTTTCCCTCAAAAATCAGTGCTGCCTTATATGTAATGATATATATAACATAAGCATAAAAGAAATGTGTTAGTCAAATTTTACTCTCAGTTGGAAACTCAGACTAGGTATTCACTATATTTGGATTGAAAAACCTTTTTCTGACCATTTTTATACTTACACAGTCCCAATGTACAGCGTTGCATGCAACAGTCACACAGAGATATCACATGGATTGATGTGTTTGCTAACAAAAGGTCTGTTGAAATCAGCACTTACAAATGGTCAAGCTTTGGGACAACACAACCTGTTGTGCAGAACTGTATCTGCTCAGCAAACCTGAAGGGACATTAACTCTAACAGTTCCATCAGATCTCTGCTTAGAACTACTGTTTAAATAACCTACACATACTTCCGAGGCTACCCAGGTGGCATGGATCTCCACCACTGATGAAGAAAACAGCATTAATACTTTTAAGCTGATCCTTTGAAGCTTACTAGTAAGAAAAGCGTTAAAATAATGTCATATTCATAAATACCCATCCACCTTACAGTCCAAACCCCTTTGGCAGAAAAATTTCATTTAACTTGCTTAGAAGGTGAATAAAAGAGCATCTTTCAGAAAATGGGCCAGGAATAAAATTGAGTAAAGGGCTGCCACTAAGTTTTAATGGGAATGTCAGACTTATAAGGGGGTAACACAGAAAGGCTTCAGAAATTAGTAACTTTTTGAATGTTCAGCACTTCTATAAATCCAGGTGGCTGGGGGAAGTTTTAATACCATCATGTGCACAGCCTGTTCTTACTCTTTATGGATCATCTTCTAAAACTGCTCAGCAGCCTCCACTGAGAACATAGATAGAGAAGGATGTCGTGGCTGGTAGGTTGGTTTTGGGAAGTTGGTTTGCTTTTTGTTCTTTAGAAAAACAGTCTCTGAGATGACAGGTATTGTCAAACCAATGAAATGGCAAATTGGTGTCACAGTTTGTTTCCATCCAGGCTGTTATTTTACTCAGCGGAGTTCAGGACCAGATGCCTTGGAAGGCTATCACTCCCAGTTGGTCTCACACTAAGTACTAATATCTCCTAAGTGGCTTAAATACTGAAGGCAAGATGCTTTATATCCTTCTCCACACTTTTATAAGTAAACAAGAAACAATTCTCAGCAGCCAATATAACCTTTTGCTTTTTTCATGGAAAACAGTATTTGCTAATCTAATTTACTTTCCGTGGACTATCCATTAAGGAACAGCATTAAAAAACAAGCAAAGAATATTTTCTACTAAAAAAAAGGAAACAAGCAGGAATTGTATTGTGTTGAAAAATTATTATCTTCAAACTTATATTATCTTCATACTCACATTCTAGAAACAGGCTGTTCATCACTTGTGGTTATCAAGAGATGAACAGTTTGCTCCTTTATTTGCATTTCTATATAGGATGTCTGACACCACCAATGCGTAATCTATGGGAGACAGGGAGATGTGACACAGAAAACTCCAAGGGAAAAGTTAAGTGGCATGACCAAAATCTCATGTAAATATGTGGCAAGGTTTAAAGAGGAAACCAAATGTTCAGAATCCCAACCCTATCCTTTAACCACAAAACCAACTTTCTTCACTAAAATGGAATTAACCCAGTAAGTAAAAACAAAGAAAAAACAAGTACATATATGTGCATCTTGCCACTGTAACAACTCTAAGGACATTTAAGTGTTCTCAAACTAAGATACAACTACAAATATATGTTTAATTCCAGGGTGGTAATCAGTTCCACAGAGCAAGAGTACTAGAAAAGCAAGAGGAAGTAGCCTCACAGCTTGCTGAAGCTGTGTAAACCACACATGCAGGCATAATGTACTGACTGAAAGACCTACAGAAATATATGCTGCTGACAAGAAGGGACTCAGTACTCATGTACAAAACATGAAAAATGTTTTCAACTACAACAGAAAGCCTACTTGAAAACCAAGCAGAAATGTTTCTAACATTTAATTAGGACTCAAAAATAATCCCCTTACAAAAGAAAAAAACCCTAAGAAATCTAAAAAACATTGTGGCATCCTACTTCAGATATCAATTTTTTTTAAAAAATCACAATGAATTGGGGCTAGATAGGGGCTAGGAAGAAGCTATTTTGCAGAAGAGAAAAGCACTAGTACTGTTCACTGAGAAGCTGTTTTTCTGGTTCAGCAGTTCTGCAGCAAGAATAGCCAGATCACTTGAAAATTGAAAAGAAAATCAATTGCATGTTTTTATTTTAAAAGAGCCTCCCTGTGGGAATAGGTGTGGGCGTGAGATCTCTTTTTAAATTTCATAATATAACATAAAGCTGCCAAGATTTTTTTTTTAACTACTCTGTTTACTGGGTGCCAGAATGATTTTTCTCTCCTTATGATTCTACTGATCCTTATCAAAATTAATCTGTGAAGTGAGTAACACTAACATTTAAAAACAGAATATTTATTCAGACAGCAGCACTGAGCAAAACAAATTTTCAAGGCTGCTATGGGAGTTCAGTGATGACAGCAAAAGTCTATTTACTCATTTACCCCCAAGTTCTGCATGCAAAAAGTTTGTATCAAAGTTTTTTTTTTTAAAGCAAATAATTTTTTTTCTTTATAATTGAGTTCCACAGGTAAAGTTTACAACTAACCTTGCTATCTTCGATCTCCTGGGTTTTTCCTTGAAGCGTTTTCCTCTCTCCAAAATCACAGGTTGACTTTAACGTAAGCTGACAAGAAAGCATCGAGCTCTCTGCCCCAGTAAGCTGCAAGGACTTTGGTGAGTACTTCTGTGAGCCGGCGGGGCCAAGGTTGGGTATCGGGAGGGCAGTGTGGACAGGCTTTGACCCTACGGCTGGCTGCCTCAGCTTGGAGGCAACCCCAAGCACAGGCATGGCTTCTATAAAAGTATCTTCTTTCTGCCAAAGAAAATGCTCCTGACCTCAGTCTGGTAGGCTCCAGCTTCAGCAATTGCAGAGCAAATGCTTTAAACAAAAGTAGCAGTCATCTTTTCGAAAAGTCTTAAAACAATAATATTGCGAGTTTCACAAGGAAGCAAAATCTTTCCCTCATCTCTCCCCTCTCCCTCGCAGCCACTCACACGCACTGCTCAGTGAGTCAGTGGCTCTGTAAGACTAAACGCTCCTCTGGGGCGTGAACTTTTCTTGAAGGTAACTGCCACAGAGCTGCCTGTCTGGGATTAAAGAACTCATAAATTCGCTTTCTCTTCTTCCTACAGCATTCCAGGTCTGTGCATTAAGTGAATGAAGGATGGGAGAAAAGGAGAGAGAGAAGAGAGGAAACCTCCCCGTACTCCAACTGTCAAAACAGCTCAGAGACCACAACACTGGAAGCAGAGACCTCTTCCTGACTACATAAATAACCAGCCCACATCTCAAAAAAAAACAAACCTCTTTTTTTTTCTTTTTTTTTTTTTTTTGTCTGTTTAAGGGGAAAAAAAAGGACCTGAGTAGTGGCCAAAGCAAACAGCTGTTGGACGAGTTTTCATCCCGGAAATAATCTCAGCAATGAAGCTGTTTGTCTGATTCCTGGCTATTTTTCACTGCTGACAACCATGAGCTACGGTGTTTCATTCTCTGCTCCTCCCGTGAAATCAGGTTAAAATCGTGCAAGAGCGTGGCTAGAAAGAGACACTGAATCACACTGTGGGTAACGTCTGTCTGTGCTATGAAAAATCCATACAAAAACAGAGCAGGATATAGGAGAATTGCAAGCATTGTTAGAAGATTTAGTCAATACAGCTTTCAGAGCTTTTTTTTTTTCTTTCTTGGTGGTGGTGTTAACGTCATCTATTCAGTGTTAACACTTCCCTTTCTAAAAACATTGAAAGCTCCATGAAGTCCATGTCCAACGCATCATTTCTGCTTGTTGCTCACAGAAATTTCTGGCAACCTCAAATCCTTGCACATAGAAATACAAGTCAGGCAGGCAGAGCAGGCTCCAAAATGAGTCATGATGGACAGTCCAAATTGTTGAGCAGCATAAACACTTATTTAAAAGAACAACTGTAAATTCCTTTGAGAGTCTGTAGCAGGGGAAACCCTTTTAAACTGACATGAGGAAAAAACCTGTGCAGAAACATCACACCATTCAACTCCTATGGGATTTTATCACCCAGCATTATAGACACGGGGGTTTTTGTTATGTCTTCCAAAATAAAACATAAGATGACTTATTCTGCCTCAATATACTACATGGTATTAACTACATCTTCCTTGAACAGTATGCTTTATTACCCCCACAGATAAAAGCACAAGAGAAAATAACGGCCCTCTGGACTTTTATGCTCTCAAAACAAGGATGGCAAACGTTTAAAAAAGCATTGAAAAGAAAGTAAATGAGAAGCAGACTAAAAAGATCTTAAATCATGCTTTAAAATCATTTTGCAGAATAAATGTGTGATGCCTGCAGTATTGTCCTGTATCATTCATTTACAAAGATCACACTGATACAGTAAATAAATTCAGCTCTCTGTATTGACTTACAAACTACTCCATTCTTGTTTGTGGCTTGAAGGAGTGAATTTAACCTGTTGTAGGAATCTCCTGAGTTTTGAAGTGAGAATACAGAGAATCAGCAAACACATTTCAGCATCTTCTGTTTATCTGCCATTTGGTTTTACTACCATTAACAACAGATGCAATGGGTTTTGTGCAAGAACGCACAGAGGTAGCTGCTCTGCGTTTTAGACAACCTCAGCCCACAGGATACATCAATTTGCTCCAATGATTGGAATCTTCTTGTTCAGTGTGATATTTCAGATCTTCTGCGGAGCAAAGGGGAAGAAAGCTCCTTGCACAGTCTGTATTTGTTTTCCAGCATTATAAAGGCTGTGTAAGGAATTTAGATTTCTTAGGCACAACTGTTAACAGTTAACGCTTCAGGAAATGCACATATGCAAAGACTGAAGTGGACCACAGGAAAAGAGGGATTTATCTCTTGCAAGGTTTGAGAAGATGAAAAATCCTCATGAGAACTGTTACCCAATGATCAAGACAAAGAATAAACTACAGCCATGAGACAGATACTTTCTTAAAAAGAACTTTGCCAAAAAAATGTAATTGAATCTTATTACTTCCCGGGGTTATAATTTTACAAAGTAATGCACTTTGGTAATCTTGCTGATCTTCTTTTGAATATGAATGATGAGGTCATGATACCCACAGTCTCTTTTGCAACCCATTTTCCCAGCACAGAAACCCTGAAAGTAATAAGTAAGCAAACTTACTAGGAGTCATCTGTAATACATAACCAACAGGATTTGGAAACAATGATGTGAGGCTGGTGTTACTGCTACTCTTTTGAAATAATTTTTCATTAAATGTTGACTTTCAAGCTAGTACCAGGTCAGGACCATCAGCTTCAGAACCCCAACCACCTAGAAGTTTGTACAATGATAAAATCACAGAAGTGTTTCTGACCTATTGAAAATGCAAAGAAGAGTATGCAAGATCCTTTGCAGAAATCATGAAAAATAATGGAGAAAAACAATTTTACTCTGTAAGTAAGAATGCAGCTACAAGCCTAGTCTTCCTTTTCTTGTTTTCTCTAATTCAAAGCAAAAGATAAATAAACAAACATCTGTTACTCTTTGAAATCACTTAACTACAATTTTTGCTTGAAAGCCCTTGTGCACCTCATGGTGAATGGGGGTTTTATGAAGGCTGTCTTGGAGGAAAGAATATTTAACAACTAAGCTTCAGTACTGTTTTCCACACAAACAGGAAAGTACCAGATCAAGCATCTGTGGACAACATACATAAAGTGTCACCACCAGATGCAGGTGCTGGTGGGATGACCCTGCAGGCAGAAGGTGTCCAAAGATTCTGTAAGGGAAGGAACTGTGGGGAAAGGCAAAGTTGGAAGCTGCAAAGAAGGGAACATTGTCAGGCATCAAGCTGACCACGTGAGTTTGGTAGTATTTTCCTCAGTATCTCTGTAGTGGAAAGCTAAGTGACTGTCAAACAAGGCAGACAGGGAGAACATAAAGGCAAAATGAGGATGATTTAGATATGTGTGAATAATGTCCAAACAGAAAAAAAGGCATATCTGTGAGAAATAAGAGTGGAGGAGGCTATAACCTGGAGTTACATGAAATCAAACACAACACTCTGGCATGAGGGACAAAAGTATATTAGTCAGGATAGAGAAAGTAGTGAGTAAAAAGATATGACTGACATAAATAAGTGACACACATATTCACCTGGTTACATTAAACTGATATATCTAGAAAGGGACTGCAGAGAAAGAGGCCAGGCTAAGCATTGTTCAGAGAGGAACTACAGGTTTGTAATTTATCCTCTTAAACTTTAGAGTAGACATCCTCCAGCCAGACAGGTAGGGGACATCATCTGGATTCAGGAGGATGAACATAGATCACGACTGAAGTCCTGACACAAGGGAAATGATGTGCAGAAAAGGTTGGAGAGTTACGAGGGAAAAACAGAGGGCAACATTTCAATTGGGATGTTAGGTAAGAAGATAGAAGTGTAAAGGGGAACCAAAAATTAGAAAAACAGAGCAAAGGTCAAAATACAATCTTTAGTAGTTTTGTAGTGGCAGTTCCAGTGATATTTTGAAGGTAGGGCCATTGTTCTAGCTGATAAAATAGTAAATAGTGACTACCTGGCTGTAAAGCATGACTGTGAAAGTGTCACACAATCCTTTTTTACAGAAATTATGGATTATATTAATGATCTGTACCTCAAAGTAACGCAGTATGTATATATTCAGTATAATAGTCACCACATCAAAAAAAAAGAGTAATATTTATTTCAAATAGCAGGTGATAACACACCTTAACTCTAAACCACTTCATAAAGAAGGTATCAGTCACTTGTAATGTTATGGTAAATTTTTGTTCTCAGGACTGAACAGAAATAACTGTACACAGCACAACACCCCAGCATATATTTCCTTTCCTTCATTGAGCCTGATACCAGTAAAAATCCCATAAAGGTTGCTCCCCTTCTGCACCCCCAGCCCTCAGACAAACTGTTCACATGAACTGAGCAGACAGCTGGCAGTGTGTCCCAGAGCACAGGAAATATCACGAGAGGGGACACCTGCCTCAAAAGTGGAGCCAAGATATTTGTTTGCTCCTTCTGCTCTATGATCTTCAACAAGGAAGCTGTTGCATGCGTAGAGGGTCAAACAGGAAATGTCAGGGGTCCAAAGACTGCAGAGCTCTGTTCAGAGCTCTTTCCCCACTTCATCCCACTGGTGTAGCAGCTGTGTATAGAGTTTACATGAGCCAGGCCAACTTCAGAATGAGCTGATACAATCTCAAGATTTTGTGCTCACGGATTTCAGGTTGAGCAGAAAGCTTTCCCCAGCTGGGGATGCACAACTCTTGAAAAAGCAATCAATGGTTCTAAAATACTGAAGGTACCTGAAGCAAGATGATTTATTTATTTACTCCAGATAAGACAGGTTTGAGCTTTAAAAATGCAAATAAGACATACACCACATGTCTGTTTGGTGTAACAAAATATGTTCACCTGACAGATACTGATGAGACAAATCCTTCAGCTCCGACTCATGCTCACAACATAATTCTGTGGACAATATTTTTGTTATTAAAAAATCAGGTGAAACCATTGGTCTCAAGGCAAGACATTTAACAAGTATTTAATCCTATCTGCAAGTATGTAATGCTACTGAGCAAGCTGCTGTTGTTTTTCTTAACAGTTTTGTATTTCAAAAGATATATAATCCAAAGCCCAGTTACAGTCACAGAAAAAGGTGCATCCGGCTTCCTAAAGGAAATCCTTCTGCTTCGGCTGAATGTTTGGGGAAGTTTTCAAAGAGGACAACTTTTAAATAAGGGTACAGTTTTATCATCTGAACAATTTGGCCTTTCAAAACTCAGACAGGAGTTTAAGGGTTTGAAAGCAGTAACTGATAAAGTAACCAGTTTTTCTATAATCCATTCATGCTGTATGTTTGCAACATCTTCCATCAGATAGTTTCAAACCTTTATGTGTAATTTAGTACCATACCACCCTGTGAAGTATGTAAGGTATATTAAAATATTGTCAAGTGGAACCATGAGGCTAAATTACCTTCCCAGGTCCACATGGGGCTTCAGTACTTTCTTTCTTAAGTAGTGGGGCGCTTTTTTTTAATTATAAATCTGTGCAGGTTAAAAATTACTGTTTTTTCATTTTGTTGTCCACTCTATTTAATCATGAAGTATTTGGCTTAAAGGAATTGAGCTTAAATACTATAGGATTGGAAAACATAAACTAAAATTTTTATGAGGATAAGAAAGAACTGATGGCAACTGAACACACTATGTAAGTATTTACATACTGATCTACTGGCTAGACCACACAGCCAGCTGGTAAAGCTTAATGAAAGGATCAGCTTTTCTCTTTGGGAGGTGGAAGAGGAAAAAGGAAAGAAAAGGATATTCTGTTTGTTCATTTCTAAGCAAATGACCCAAACAAAAAATGCTGAAGACTATAAAAGTTGATGTTAATTGCAGCTAACAAGGAAATATACCCACAATCAGCATACACTGGTCAGAAATCTAAGTCGTCCTAAGGATTGAAGTGACAGCTTTTCTATCTTTTTTTCCTCCTTTTTTTCTATCTTTTTTGTCTCCTTGGTTTCTCATTTACAAAGCCTTTCCCAGACACAGTCTTAGCAGGCACACTGGCTTCTCCAGTATCCTCCTGTACACTGTCGGGTATCTTTACCTTTTTTCCATTTCTGCCCTCCTCCCAGTTTGTCTTTTTTTTTATCTGAAAGGATTTCTAGCTTTGTATCATGTTTGGTGGGCCCCGGCAAATTATTATTTCTACATCTTGCCCTACATTTTTCTGTCTTAGAATATATGACTTCACTGCTGCATGGTCAAAGAGCATTTCTCCCACTTACCAGGGTAATTAAGAGCTTCAGCTCTTTGTAGAACTGCTGGAGAAACGTCAAAGGTAGACACAACAAAACCAGGCATTTACAGAATGCATGATTAAGCTCTTAAGTGATAACATTACTTTCAGTGGAAGTGGTGAGGAACAGAATTCCTAGACTGTTTTTAATAATGATATTGATGGAAGAAGTTTTGTTCCATTTGAAATTTTGATCAAAGTTTAAATTATCTGGTGTTCCCCTTGAAATATGGTCTTCATAAATTCTCTGCAATTGCTACTGCTTTCAATATGAATTCCCTTGGAAAAAAAACTTCCCAATGCACATACATCCCAAATTTTTGATGGAATATTTCAGTTGATGCTATGGAGACATTTATAAGTCCTAATTAGATGAAAAGAAAATTAGTGTTATTTGTGCTTAATCAAAGCTGTTCTGACTCTTGATACTAACTGTGAACTGTCCAGAACGTTCATCTGAAATTTCTTCAAGAGAAATTTACTTGCTTTCCTTACTATGAAATTTCCTAGCAAACTGTAAAAAATAACCATAAAAAGAAACTGCGACTAAGCAGGAAGGAATCTGCTGATTATCTGCCATCAGGTGGCTGGCAGAGTGGCAAACCTATGCTTTCATGTGCAGGAAACTTTCCTCTTACGAGCACTGTGGATCTGATAGAGGGTTTCAAAATCACAGTTATGCTGGCATTCACTTTAGCATTGTAGTGAAAAACTTCTACATAAGGTTCCCACTGGTCTATTAAAAAAAAAAGTTACTGTAGAAAAATAGCTTAGAAACATCTGCTACAGTCATGATCAGACTCTGGGCCAAGTGCAGAAACAACAGTAAGAGACTTTGAAGTCAATCAGCTTTGCTATCACCAGCAGATAGTCCTGCAGTCAGTGGAAATTACTGCACAGAGAGTTTAGGAGATATGAAGAAAACTTGCTCTGCCAAAAGTGTATATAGACAGCAATGAAGAAAAGAACAATTTTTTTAACAATCATGAAAATTGTTAGGAGTGAAAGGTTAGCAATAGATGTTAAAAAAAAAAAGACTACATTAATACTTAGAGAATGCTCCATGAAAATGAAGATGGATATATTTTAAGGGATTAGCTTTGATATTTGACCTTACACAAGTGCAAGCTGCACTGCAGCTGGAGGAGCACTTCTGACTCATGACCTACTGTCTGCTTCTTTCTTGCTTTGAGACTGTAATCATTCAATGCCAACCTGCATCCCCCACAGTTCATACCTACCATAGCTACCACCTCTACCCATCTGCTACCCCAGACCTTGATCTAAGTAGCAATTATTGCATAATACTTCCTGTTATTCCTCACTGCTTATCAGTATAGCAGAATGATCCCAGAAATGTTTTTGGTTTCCTCTTGGCCTTTGCAGATAGTCATCATAACTAATTTTGTTATCAAGTAACCCTTCCTACAATGCCCATAGTATTTTAATCTTCTTTAACCATATAAATATTTGATATTTATCCTACATTTCCTGTGATTTGCAGTAATACAGGAGACACTGATACACATTTTAAAGGCAAGATTTCCTTTGGCAAACATAACACTTCAACATAAAGAATGAAAAAACATTGTAATTTTTGGTGAAGCTTTACAAGATCACTGTTATATCACCTTCCCTAAAACAATTCCCATCATAAAATCTGGCATTTACAGTGCTCTCATGCTGGGTGGATGTACTGGTGAAGCATTAGGCCCCATGGCAGTGCTAGGTGTGCAGCTTCACTTTGTGATCTTAAGGGTCTTTTCTAACCTAAATAATTGTATGATTCTGTAGGCCCCACTGCTGCACACTTCCCTTGCACGTCATCTCTTCCTAATGGTCAGAGGCACCATCCTGAGTGTTGAATCCCTTCTGTGACCAGTATTTTCATTTTGGATCTCAAGTTGCTACACGAAGAACACATATTGTACCTTGAAGTCACTCTAAGGTTTTTGGTTTGTTTTGATACACAGATATGCTCTTTTAACCATGTGTTTTGTGCCACTTGCCTGGTCTTATTGAGGAGTTTTGATAACACTACACAGAATCCACATTTTTCAAGTGTTTCCTCACCAGGGCATATCACTACACACACTGTGGTTTTCCTGCTCTTGTCTTGTGCTTGGCCAGCTTGGAACTCTGGCAGAGATGGTCTCTCACCCCTACCTGGAAAATATTAAGCAGACAGGCCTTGTGTGTCAATGAATGTGTCAATACCTTGACCATGTATAGTTGAGCTGTAAATGGGTGCTCTTTTCTTTCCAGTAAAAATTGGCCTAATGCACATACTAAAAATCTCAACCATCTGCCTCTGTCTCCTGTTGGCCACATGTGAACATTTCCTACAGTGAGCCTTGAAAGCTTGTGCCTTTCTCCATTCTGCTGTGATCGGAGCGTGCTCCAGAACAACTTCTGAAATGTGCTCTGTATGTCACTAGACTAAACCTTCTCCTTTTTTGATCAGTAAGTGTTAAGGAACTGCTGTTATTCATTACCAAACATCTCCCATCTATGCTAAACCATACACCTTGTGTCATCCCAACAAAAATCTAAGAGTAAATTACAACAGCAGCTTTTCCAGTCAGCAAATTGTATTTCCTCACCACTACTCTGTCTATAGATGCATGATTTTCTCTTTTGTGTGTATCTTTATGTACACATGTTTAACATGTCAGACAGACATTAATGCCCTTTGAGCAATTCACCTGGGTTGCTTTATCTTTCACAAAAAAACAAAAAAAGAAAACAGAAACCATCAAACCCTCAATAGCACACAGCTGTCAAAAATAACTTCAAATCCTGCAGATGTTAGATGCTTCCTTCCTGCTTTTCTGCATACTGGGGAGAAATATGACCTTACAGATGTGGCATGTTATTAAAAAAAAAAAAAAAAAGGAAGCTATGTTTATATATTGGTCTTACCTTCCAGTGCAAGAAAAGAGCTAGATGGGAGACAAATAATACAACTCCTCTCCCAGCTTTCATCCATCACTTGGGCTTTTAGAACTGACATATGTAACAACAATTTGGCAGCCATAAAAGCAACATCAGCATTCACAAATTAAAAAATAAAACAGAAAGCCAAAATATTTTTTCCACCTACAATAACCCTAGGATGAGCTACAAAGAAAGCACAGTTTTATCAAAACCAGAAGGGAGACTAAACTGGTTATTTAGCTGCAGCATCCAGCTAAACAGACACTGTTAGGTACAAATCAGCAAGAAGTTAACAGCCACTAGTGAAAACGTCACTGGTGGCATGTGCACCTTCAATGGTGACAAAGGCAGAAGCTATTTTCTTCAGGTAGATATGTCTTTAGAAAGAAAAGGTCTTCATTACGTGTTCCTGCAGCACCACAACCAACAATGCAGCAACTTTCCTGATCCAGGAAGATTTTCTATTGGTACAAAACTGTGTGATTCCCACCACTTCTCTAGGCCAAGTACAAGACATACAGTACCGTTTCTCTCTCTGTTTAGAAAAGATATAATTAGATTCCATACATTATTCCTTTCTATTCTTTTATTTTTTTTCTCATATTCTCTTTGAAAGTTTTATTTTTCATTCCATTCCCTTCTCTGCACCCACTGAGGGAATATTCTCCAGAATAAGAACAAGATGTGCAGGCGGTATTTTTATTTTCTTTTCAGAAACCATTGCAGCCCAATGCAATTGTGCAAATTTCTGCAGTACAAACCACCTGAGCAACAATGGGATCTGTAACTAGCAGACTATTACTAGCAGACTATTCAAAAATCTCCTCCAATAACCTGTCAAAAGATTCTGGTCTTCTCAGAAACCTACTTCAATTTAGGAAATTTCCCAATATCCTATTATTTTGGGTTTAGCTTTATATTTTACTCACCTAAACTATAATCCAGCCACTTTTGCTTATATTGCACTACTTCTTAGCTTTCTGTGGAATTTCTTGACTCTAATATACCTGAGCACTTTTATTCTGCCTTACATAATAAAGGTGAAGCAGTCCAATGCCTAATGCCATGGGATGTTAATGCAAGGAGCAGGAATCTATACTTGCTTGAATATATTAGCTGAAGATGGTGGAGGAGGAGGAAAGAATAAAAGAGGGCTACACAATGTGCAGTCTGCTTTCTGACCTGGAAAAGGTTTCCTTTTGTGATTAGAGTTCGCATTCCAGGCTAGTTACATTCTGGCCAAATTGATTTTCCCACCCTTACATAACTGAACTCTGTTCTTCATTATATGGGTGTAAATCTGCAGCAAAAACTTTGAACTTCACATGAGTAATTCTAGATTTATGCCAGAGTAATTGAGAGCAGAATGTAGCCTCTTGGTTGCTCAGAGATATTATACTATTTAAGATTTCTATTCTCCAACACACTTGTGACTATTCAACTTCACCCTAGCCCCCTCTTCTTTCCTTTAAGGTATTCTAAACGTTGACACAATATTTGGAATTTTTAGTACAAATCATATTTGGAAATATTTTACTTCCAAATCAAGGGAAAATGTAACTACTGAGAATGTATGTATCAAGAGGAGCTTTTTTTTCCTTAGAGAAAATCTTTAAGAACAATACAGAAGCATTCTTCTGTGCTGACACAGGCTTCATGCATGACTGTCCAGCTCTTTTTCAAGTCTGCAAAACTGTTATTATTTATTAATCTCTAGACTGCTAATATTATTCAAATAGCAAGCAGCTCAAAAAGTTCACAAAATCTATATCTTTAAACCATAACACAGCTCTTTTGTAACCACTGAACTCATTAAAATAAAAATTATTTCAATGAAGTGTACTTTCGAAGTGCTGAATAAACTTTATCCCTGGTATAAGTTTAATTAATTCCAGTGAATTTTCCTCCAGCAGGAAAGAATTTATTGTTTATATTACATGCCAACAATTCGCTAGTTTTAACAAAATATGAATCCTTCTTATGTTATAACTTCTGTTTAAAAATTTATCCCAGTAGGGTATTTTTTAAACAATTTGGTGATAATGTCACCCTTTGTTTGCTCTTCACAGAAGCCAGCAGGGTCTCAAAGATATTCTTGTGCGTGCTAGTGGCTTCAACCCACCCTGTTTGTTCACATAACACCAAAGTACCTGGAGCTCAGAAATTGTGACATTGTCCTACTGTGACTAGAGAATTGCTTTTCTTTGATCTTTGATTTCAGGAATCCTACACTTTTCCCCTCTTTGAGGAAAGACAGTTGGTTTTAATTAAAAAAAAAAAAAGAAACCAAAAAAAAACATTAAACTGGAGAATTTCCCAACAGGAAACAGAGTTAAACTGTGCCAAACTCTAGTGCCATACCTTTTGGATCATGCCCTCAAGCAGGGTGTAAATATCCAGTCATTTTAAACTTCAGCTTAGGCCACCTTAAGTTCTCACTGCTATCTGGATTTACACTGTACAAATGAAATAAAAATCTTACAGAACAGCTAGTTCTCAAACATGGCTTCAAGCTAGGCTGTTGAAAGGCTAGAATTTTAAAGGTCTCTACTTTAAAGGTCTCTGAGTAAGCAATTCTCACTGATTTCAATGAAAGGGAGAGGAAAAATCCATTCCTAATTACAGTGGTCTCAGGGAACCCAAGAACCAAGCCCAATTTCCACAAAAATCTTTCCACAGACAGAAATCTTTCCATAGACTTTGGTGGCCACATGTGCTAAATAGTTCTCACTCAAGGACTCTGAGGCTGGGATTATATTATTCACTTATGTAAATGAGTTCAAAGAAAATGTAGAAATTAGTGGGAATGGTATAAACTTTAGGACCACTATGAGATTTGCTTAAATTGGCAGGCTAAACTATTCGGCATCACTTCTATAAACTCTTTGAAACAAATTTGGCTTAAGCAGAAGCTCTTCTGAACTGATTAAAAAACTTATCAAGGCTGGTTTTAAAGATTTATTTATTCAAATTCTCTTACGCTACTGGCAGCCAAGTTGAAGTCAAAACTCAACTCTGATTGGAAAAAGTCATTTGAATGTCAGAGGGTTATGTAAAAGCTGAGACTTTTTGCCCAGAAGTAAATTTGTGAATGTTATATTGATAGCACTAGTCTGAGAAGTCAGAAAAGGATTTAGAATCTGGAAGCCTTAGATGCTTTTTAAATTATTTTGAATCCATATAAATATGTTGGTTTCTCCCTTCTGGAGAGAGGTCACAGAGAGAAGCCATTGCTTTTTTTGCCATGATATAAGAGTAAAATGTTGATTCCCAAATGCCTTCCAAATTCTAAGTCTCATGCCCTGGAGTTTTGACCCTAAAGGCAGGGCACCCAGAGTCTTTTTGAAGTCTGTTAGAAAACTTCCTATAGCTATTAATTTTATACAGATGAGACTCTATAGCACTGGAAAGCACTATCAAACCTCAGTAGTCTTTTTCTATTTGTTTCAAGATAAGAATCATAACCACAGGACCCTAAGATCTGTACAGAAAACAAAAACGTCTGTTTACCCTTAGGAAATATAGTGGGTGAGAAGCTGGGAATCATTCAGATTTTGCTGGTAATACCTCAACATATGCCAGTCTGTTTGAAGAGATCTGAACTGTCAAATCAGGAAACTATCACAACTATGATGCTAAGAAAAATATTGTGAGAGATTATGATCTTATAGTCAGTAGAATTCAGATGGAACAGAGCAGATACTAAGAAAAAGTATCTACTTGCAGGAAAGGCAAGATGAGAGCCTATCACCATCCATCATCCATTCATCCATCTATCTATGTCAAAAATATTATGGGAGCCTGGCCACTCATTATTCTCATGTTCATTTTATTGGTATACCTATCTATAGAAAAAGAAAACAGTACTGCTGTATCCTTATGCTCACAGTAATGGGTGTTTATGAGTCATGATCTGGATTCTACAGTAATTTCATCACTACCCATTCTACTGTTCTTCAGCTGATCAATGTAGGAAAAAATCCACATTATTATGCATAGCCGATGACTGCATTTCAGTTAAAAAAATCCTATGATTTAAGCTTCCTTCTAATCCTTCTAGAGCCCTTAATTATATAGATCTGAAAACGTACCCTATAACTATTATGGGTCCAGCTTGAAATTAATACTTGGGTTTTTTTCCACTTTTACAAAAGTCCTAACTCACTATAATTTTTTTTACTTTAAAGATTCCATACTAAATCCAAGTTTTATAAGCTCTTGAAGAGGAGAACTGAAAGTCACCAGACATTTTTTCTGCTTGAAGTTGAACCTGTTTTGAAACAATCTGTGTCTATAGAGCATGTTAGATGTATGCATAAATAGGTGTAGTTAATGAGCAATTTTTAAATTTTCTTTCTCACATTAAGTCAAATATGATGACGTATAGATTAAAATACATGACCTCAATTGTAGTGAAAAAAAGCTAAGGCATACTACAAGCTTTCAGCTGTACACAAGGGTAATGTACTTCCTAAAGGTTTGATCCTGCAGCTCTAGCACATACTCATTTCTCATCACAAGTTCAACCATCAAATGCAGACTATAAAGCCATATCCATTTCAAGTCATTAAGCAGAACTTGCAAGTTGAAGCTGGTGGGAGTTGTGCAGATATAGGACAGTAGCTGGCTCTGAGGTTTTTGCTAATTTGTTCACCATCCTTTGAAGCACAAAAGCAGGAAAGAAAACCACATGAAATATTAAATCATCCCACATTTCCAGGAAGGTTCTGAAACAATTAAAAACTACTACCCTAATGTATAGATGTTAGTCAGTTCTTTAAGAAGGCCAGAAAAATTGTAATAGGAGCAATAAACTTTATACTTACAAGTACAACAGCAGAGTTTATGTTTGGTTGTTATCCACTGAGCAATAAAATATCTATTGAGCACTTAATAAATAATTGTAAAAACACAGGTTGTTATATTTCAGGCAATAGTGGTTTTATTAGGAAAACGATTTAGATATTCCTCCAACTTTAAAGACATACGACCGTCACAGATTCATATCTGGACTGGGACTTGACAAAGGGAGTTTATAAAAACATGAGGAGACAGATAGCAACAAAAGAAACATTTCAACAAAAAACAGGTAAAATATATTAAGAAAATCGAAATTCCAGACTGAAGATTACTAACAGCAAATTATTGCTTGTTTTCTTTTAAAACTAGCCCTGCTTCTTGTCTGAAAACTACTTTGTTCTTCTTTCAAACTGACCTGTTTAAGTTACATTTTAAGTGAGGTGCTGATAAATTTCTGTGACTAATAACATTTTAAAAAAGCACTGAAAAGCGTATCTTTGCCACATTTCTTCCAGATATTTTACTCTTAATTTTGAAAGTGTTTCATTTCAAAACATTCTAGATGGTTTATTTATAAAAAGCATTTAAAACATACTAGATCAAACAAAATCCTTTTCTCTCTCCGAAAGAATTAAAAAATTTTAAAACCAAGTTGCACAGCTGTAAGGCAAAAGAAGAATAGCTGATGTTGGCAAGCAGCTGTTGTGCAACACGCCTGTTTCACAAATGAATCAAATTGTGTCTCTTGAAACTTGTGCTCCCCCATCTGTCTGTTGTATCCGTTACAGAGAGGAACATGTCTCTATGAAATTATGAACTACATTTTGTATTATGTTAGAACATATGTTTAATCTTGCCCAAAGCAAACCTATCAAATTCCTTGCCAGACAGCTGCCCTTCCTGCAAAAGATGCTTGACATCTTAGTGGGAGAATGACACTGGAAAACCATTGAAACTGCAATTTGAAACCTACTTCTTCAACTGTTAAGTCTACTTCATCTGTTTGACTAACAGATGACTAAATTTATCCCATATAATAGCTATTTAATGCTAGGCAGGGAGTCACTAGAATTGAGGACTTAATATGGAAAGGGAGCCTTTGAGAAGACCAGTAGAAGTCATAGTTAATTATATAGACATAGTCTGTTAAGACATAGTTAAGACATAGTCTGTACTAAAAGAAAGGAGTCACACAAGAGAGTAAGAGGATTAAAGAGGCAGAAAAGGGTTTTGCCTGTTCTAGGACACATGAAAGCAGGAATTCATTTCATGCATCTTCATAGATGTGAAGCTGACTTGTGGAAACAAGTCAGCTTTAGCTGTAATTAGGTTCAACAGAGAGAAACTAGAGGCTGCTTTGAGTCTAACACTAACCAACCTCCTGAGATGCCTGTTTCCTTCCACCAAACACTGTGAGCCTCCTGTATGTATGACTGGATTGGTATGACAAGGCTACAGTTTCAAGTTACAAAAAAAAAATGAGGCAAAACCACTGAATTACTCAATTAGACTATTCACACCTTTTTCCTCCTGACCCCAACATTACTTCCAATTCCTTTCCACAGGCCTTGGCCTCTTCTCCTTGGCAGTGCCAATCGTGACTATCAATTGAATTTATCCATTGCTAAACATTTATCCATTTCTAATTTTTTTTTTTAGTATTTCCTAAGGGTAGGATAGTTTACCCAATCTAACTCCAGAACAACCAACAATTTCTTTTCTCCTGAGTTGACTCTAAAAAAAGTCCCAGTGACACTGATTGTCCTGGGTTTTTTCTTTTTTTTTTTTTTTGTTTTTTCTTTTTGGGCTTTCCTCCATCTTGCATTTGCTTACATTGGCAAAAAAAAAAAAAAACAAAAAAAACAAAAAAAACCCCAAGTGTATTTTGAGTCAGTCTGAAGTTCATATCATACTCAGTAACATGAACACGAGCTTCAGGTTACAATCCAATCATCCAAGACAACCCAAATTTTGGTGCTAAGGACAGAAGTATCCTGTACACCACCAGTCATCAAAGATTTGTTCTGAGGCTGGGACTGTGCACTGGTCCCATATATAAGGACATTGATTGCGCTCCATCCAAAGCTGAGATGGTCCCACTTGCCACACACAGGAGATACCTTGCATCCACTTAGACTGCAAGTTCTTCAGGTCAATAGCTGATATTGCACATCTCTAAACTGATGGTCCCCAAGCTTTCTGGATGATTCTTAGCCTACAGTGCTTCTGCAGAGTTCCATGTATCCTGATTATGAAAACAAGGATCGGGACACAAAACACATATTGAAGACCAGCACTGAACACAACCATGGCTTTGCTGCAAGCCCTGTGATAATCTAGGAACTACAGCTCTGAATCAGGTAGCATGACAAGACTGATTTGCTTAAGCACAAACCTAACCCCAAACAGCAACAAACCCGGTGTTATTATTTTATTCTTCATCATACATATGGGACTATTCACGTGGTGAATACTGTTAGATAAAACTGTAGTGGGTTAAGAGAATTGCACAACTGCAAATTTCCTGCGGAGAAAAAACTAGTCTCAGCATAAAATCAATCTCAAGTCTCAACAACTTTTGTACATATCCACAAATTTAAACACAGTTTTTGGGAAGTAAATAATTGGTTTTGATGCTCAAACTGTGAGCTTAAACTCATAGCCTTGCAACAACCTCCTGTCTTTCGCTGATGATAAACAATTTTATGTGAAACATATGAAATACATACATTAATTGAATCATCTCTGGTTCTTCTCTTAATTCATAAGAAAAATTGTTCCCAAAGTTCTTCCCATCCAGTACTTAATGTTTTTGACCATCTCCTGCTAGCCACATAGTAACAATATATGGTAATTCAAGTTTCTTTCTCAGAATTTCAACAAGTAATAACATAGCGAATGGAATACCTGTACCTGGGCAAACTTAACAACATGAGCTCTCTGCATTTAAACAATCTGTCAAACCTTTAAGGCTTCCTTAGGGGACTTCAGTTCCAGAATATTACAGCAGAATGGCATAAATTTATTTTATAAGTTACATGTCTGAAGAACATCAGGTTATAGGAAAACTTCATTAAAACACATCAAAAAGTATTCATATATAAAAACCAGAAAACTTTTTGGGAACAGCTTTTATGTGTTTAGCAGGAAAAAAGCAATTTAAAAAGTCAATCAAGGAAGTGGTTTTCCACTTATGGTTGTGCTTTATACATTTCATTCTTTCTTTTTGTTAACACCCCAATATTTAAAACAGTTTGTTATGTAGGCACGTGGAGTTGAAATTATGAAGTAACTTATCACAAATTTATCCCTCAGTGTTATTGCTTATGGATGGTCCTTACAGTATATTTTGGCTCAAAGGCACAATTCACTCTTAATTTCCTCTCTTTGATAGGTTTTCCGCCCTCAGGGTGAACGATCTCCAAGGATATCAGTGCAGAAGTAGCACAGATGTATATGAAATATTTGTTATGCTATGACTGCAGCTCATATAACCTCATCTGGCTTGATATGACAGGTGGCAAAACCTGGGTTATCTGCATTTTTATCTAGACAAAAAAAAAGGACTGAAATTACTTTAACTAGTTCCACTTCCAGTCACTCCCTGCACATAAGGATCACAGGGCTGTGTGTAGCCTTAACTGAAATGTTTACTGATTTACAAGTCAAACTGGGTCTGTGCTTAGGGCTTTGGGGAAATTTTCTACTCTATCCAAGTACTGGTTCAGTCTTTCTAACATTAATGACAAGGAATATCAACGTCAATTATCTCCTAATTGTTGCCACATCACATCACATCTGTTTGCCATCACAAAAATCCTAGAAATTTGCCTAAGAAGGGCTCTCCAGAGGGTACCCAGTCAACCACCAAGCACAGAGGCGGATTAAATATAGGGGCCACACACATCAGCTCACTGCCTGAGCATTTCTTCACCATCTCCCATGAAGGGGATAATATCGTTTTGTTAAGCAACCTGTTCCAGTACTTTATCTTCAAAGCAATTAGAAAGCTTTTCCTGGCACATGGTGTTTTGGTAACAGCATGAGTTCTGGCTGGGGAGAGGTTTGGATGACAAGGGAGCATGTGTATGGGAGTGGCCTTTAGCAGCAGGAAGTATTAGGGTTGTTGCTTTTGTAACTTGGGAAGTTGCCCTAAAATCATCTTGTGGGCAACACCTCAGTAAGTTTAGTCAATTTTTTTCTGTCACTACTCATGTTTTTAAAAATACATATTTGCATGTTTTATACCCTAAATCCTTGGGTACTGATTTTATCACACCTCACACTGCAACTTTTCCACTGTATTTCAGACTAGAGTGGGGAAAAAAAATCCATTAACTACTTTTATTTTCATACAATGTTACTATAGCTGGTCCTTCAACAGAATATTTACCAATATACAAAGAAAGCAAACAAAAATATTTTTAACAAAATAAAGTAAAAGATTGTCCAAATAAAGGACAAACACTTTTTAAAATGCATACATTAAAAAAAAGGTCCTTGATTCTGTAAAAAATCATTTGCATATTTAACTCTTTTACAATTTAAGTGACCATTTTAGCAAAATAAATTAATTACTGGGAGCTGTGCAACTAAATCTTCTTGAGGAAACTTAAAAATCCCTTTGAATTTCTCCTACCATATCATGTCAAGGAGCAAAAAAAAAAAAAAACATTTTATAAGACTGCTATGTTGAGATTCGATTCCAACAATTTTATTTAGCAATGTAGGGTATCTTCAATAAAGGCTGGACTTTTGGTTGTACTCTGCAGTTCCTGGCAGACCTGAGCAAAAGTGAAACTGTTAGTTTATGGAACTGTTAGGTCTACCAGTCCTTTGGTTGTGCCTGGGCTCCCATCAATGTCAAATTAAGTGGATTTGGCTTACTGGCAAGAATCAGGTTGTATCTCTTTAATTTATATACCAGCAAGAGATTGTAAACATATGCATTTCTGCAAATTTGTTTTATTTTTAACTTTAAAAAAGGTTCTTAAACATACTCAGTTTTGGCTTTCCTCTTATTTAATTCTTGGGTAATTTAATCTTGATTTCACCAATGCAAAAGGGTGAAAAATGATGAAAAGAAGAAAAGTCACTGGTGGCCTAGAGACAGCTTGGTGGCAGGAAGGAAGAAAAAGCCACTGCTAATACCTCTGCTATTATATGAGGATATTCCATTTAATCATAACCCTCATCACAAAGTGCACCTCAGGAAAGTATTACAAATCAAAATTCGCATATATTATACAAAGACTCAGTTTTAATAAACTGTATATGTCTCTAATGTTTTGGAAATTATTGTAAATGGAGACAAGTCTACCAAAACTTTAAGAGGTATCCAGGCCCATATGCCACCCAAAATACAAAGATGCCTTCTAATTCTCCAGCTCATTCTCCTTTTATTTCAGTTCAAATGGCTCAGATACTTCTACAATCTTTTTTTCCCTTCTGAAAATCTGCCCTAGTGTCTGTCTCCTGGAGCCTTTCTACCAACATATGGCACTACCTTCCATGTGACACTGCTGATCATCTTGCTCAAAGGGTAGTTCTTCCTACCACATCCTCCCCTGATATTTCAGAGAGAAAATTTAGCTGAAACTTTTCACAGTTTTCAGACTAATTATCCATTCCCTCATGAAACAGTAAAAGACAGCATTTGTGGTGCCTAAGGAGCTCATAAATTAGGGAGGCTGATTTTGAAAATTACAAAAACTTAATGAAAAATCAGACATTCACTAAAATTACTCCATACATATTACTTGTGATTTTCAGGCATTTTAAAATCTGGTTTTAATAGGTTCTCAATTTAACATTTTTATAGCAGTAAAGGTGACAAGCCAATAAAAACATTTGGCACATCTTTTTTTTTCTAGAGTGGAATATAATGAACCCAAGTTAAGACAGATACAATAGTCTAACCAAGTCCATGTCTATCATCCTTTAAAGAAAAACTGATCTGTAATTCACCATGGAAAAAGCTACAAAACTGTGGGTTTGCTATAAAGTAGGACTGATCATCTCAACTCAATTTTGGCGACAGAGTGCAAAGAGAAAGAAAAAAAGAGAAAAAGAAAAGAAAAAAATAAAAAAAATATTTAGTACAAAGAAACTGTGTAAACTGTGTTTGATTTGGATTTATTTTATTTCACAAGTAAAAGAAAAAACTCTGTCTCAGGAGAGCAAAAATTAAGGCATGAAAAAGGAGGGGAAAAAAATTCACCCCTTCCTTGAACTGTACATTCCTACATAGCCATTGTATCACAAAAAACTCTTGAAATGCTAACTGAACAAAAGAATTACTTGGTTCCTTAAAGCTCTCACAAAGTGTGTGCACAGAAGCCACTGACAGGAGACAAATTTTTGACTACACTAGCACTTTTTTCCAGAGGAATGTCTTGTCTCTATAAACATGGCAGCACCAGGGTCAAACCATAATTTCATTTCAAGAGTTTCTAACAGAATACAAAAGCACCTTCTTGCTATTTCATCCAGGATTGTTGTATTTTTCCAAAAGTATATGCATGTTCAAATCTTTGTCTCACTAGAAGTTGCTACTCTAAAATATGCAGAGGAAGAAATAACAGGAAATTCATGTCAAAACAACAGAATCATTATATGCCATGATGAAAGATAAAAAGGGGATGTACATTATCCTTAGCAAGATTCAGAGAAGCAAAGCAACGAACTGTCTGAAATGTATGGTTTAAAATTTGAGGAATTAGCCCAAAACAAATGCCATGGATTCGGTTCTTACATATGTTCCAGCTAGCTTTAAAAAGGCCACAATTTTGCCAAATTCCACTCAGTGTCTTCTGGCAAAAGACTTAGTCTAGTGATAGTGTATGGGTCTGAGTGCCATTTTAGTGAAGAGGAATTAAGACAAGACAGATCTTATTGCTTTGAAGAAGATATTTAGAGTGGATACTTGGAAAAAAATTAAGTAAGGAAAAAAAGTAGCCAAGGATTACATAACAGCAAGTGTAGGGGAAAAAAGAGAAACTTCATGCTATACGAACATAAGGAAACAGCTTGCCATCTGACTTCTACTAAGGTCAAAGAGGCAAAGCAGCTTTCAAGACACAGAAGCTGTGGAAAATCCCCAGGAAATAAGAGATCAAAGCAAACCAGATCTCAAAAATAGGCCAGTTTTTCCCAACATTAAACTCTAGATCACCATAAGTGTGATTTCCAACATATAATGAACTTAATAAAAATATGTTGTTCCTAACGTCATGATTTTTATCACTCCTAAAGTAATAAATACTTTGAGTAGATTGATAGATTTTCTTGGTTTTTTTTAACATAAAAAAGAAGAGGCAGTCTTAACCTATTATATGAATGCTGTGATCAGATTAATAGACATAGAGGAGAAAAATCCTCTTCCTAAGGCCAGACTTAGCACAACTGAGACAAGTGTGCTGCTGCAAATGCCACACAAGCTCATCTGTAGACAGTCAACTGCAAAATAGAAAGAAGGTGTAGGAGGGCTGAAAGCTCAAGCCCCCAGCTTAAAATCAGAAAATGCATACACATTTCTTAACTGTCAGAATAACTGACCAATAAACATGTAATATTCAATGGTTGTGATGTCTCTTCCTTACCAGCAATTTTTCAGGTAACACTAAATTTTTGATGAAAAGACAGACCATAGTTCAGCTACAATTATTGGAGACTCAGAAATCCAGACCAGATACCACATAGTATTCCCATCATCTGTTGTGTCAGGCAACCTCAGTTTTAAAAAGAAACTAAAAGCCAATCAGATTTTATTTTTTTAAGAAGAAACTCATAAAGCCAATCAGCAAATAGAGATGTAAAGGAGAGAGACTGAGAGGTAGATGTGCATGCAGTGTATTTCTCAGGCAGAAACAGCCCTGACAGTGCAAACTTCAAATTCAGCCTCTGTTTTCTTAGAGTAAGAGAAAAAGGCAACTGATATAACATGGGTAGCTCAAGTACCAGAGAATGAAAATAAAGATGGGAGTTTCTCCCCTTTGTGTTTTCTGTTCTCTGTCCTTTGAATAGGATGGGAAATTCTTTGAGTTGGCTACTCCTCATCCTGGATGTTTGGAGGTAGAGAGGAAAGGAGCTGTGTTCCTGCTCCAGCTTTGAACACAGAAAAAGAGATTGATTCAGGGAAGGGCTACTTCTGCTTCAAAGAGATTTTGTGGTGTTTCTAGCATGGCTAGAGCTACCACAAGGCTGACCTCCATCCCAGGACCCAGTTGTAATTTTATTTACTGTTGGTGAGACCAGTTGCTTGATTTATCAAGCAATCAAACCAAGCAGATATTGCTTGGTTTATCTAAATGTCAAAAAGTACCACAGTGAACATGGAATTTACATATCTCTATATACATAGAATTTCTTCAATAATTTAAACCACAATGTACATTAATAAAACATTTTCATGTCTTTACCTAGACATTTACTGGGAGACTTGCAGAAGAAGGTGGAAGGGAATTTACTTTCTTTCCTTTTGTGAACACAGTAAGACTACTTGCTAAAAAAAAGGAGATTTGGGGCTGAAATAACACTTCTGTATTGAACTATTGCAAAACACTGAGCAGCTGTTGTTGCTCAGAGATTTTCCTAGCTTTTACTTAACCACATTCTATTTAATGTGGATCAAGCAGGGAGTAAAGTTTTTTCTCACAAGCTTGTCCTTCAGCAGTGCTGTGAGCTCAAAAGCTTGTTTTTTCCTTCAGCTGTATCAGCTGTTATAATAAAAGACAGCACATCTCCCTATACACCATAAGCTCTCCTTCCCTCAATGAAAGCTGAAATATCTGTAGCTGAAAGCACCATTTTCCCTCTGACAAAAGAAAATTCAGAAGGCTGAAAAGAAGCAACTGTTGGGCATTAAACAACTTGATGAGATCTTGAAGAAAAAAATATCTAAAAGGCAGATGTCAGTTATAGTGGAAGCCAAAGAAAAAATGAAAGCTGAAAGAAATTAAAAAGTGTTAAAAAGGACCTAGCCAGACTCTTGACTGCTTTGGTTTTCTGATTGTCTGGTCCCAGTTTCTGTGTGATTTGAGCTAGTTTCAACCTGGCCTCCGGTAAATCAAGGGTAGGTGCATGTTGCTGGAGGAATCAAGGCTTCCCAAATGCAACAGCATTTGAAGAGCTAAGTAATCTTATTGCAGATGGAGACACCAGGCCACAAAGGCCTGTTAAAGCAGCAGCAGCTGGAAATACTGTGTATTAACAGCACTGTTTCAAATGCCTTGCTCGGACCTAAGCCACACAACTATCAAAGGTGTGAAAAATATGGTGTGTAATCAGTGGGATCCTGTGGTGGTACAAGAAGGGGCAGGGTTCACACCCCATAATGAGTGTGCCTTTCTCCTCCTTTACAATGGTATGAGGCTGATTCCTAGCAGTGGAGCACCACCCCACTGCCTCCAGAGAAGTCTGGGTCACAGCAGGTTACCCTGTGCAATCTGAGGAAGAGACACACACCAGGAGCACCCTTATGGCTTCACAGCTTCACAGCTATCATCATGGGTTTTCCTTAAAGTGGGAGAAGAAAACATACCCCTTTCACCCTATGAAGCTTACAAGAAAAACGGCTTTAGTCTACTGGAAGACTTTTTTGGGGATTCCTGTGAAATGCTGAGGCTGAGAAGCATTATATCTATGGCACTGAGCAGGTAACTACCTGTACAAACATCCTCTGTGATTACTCCTGTCTCTTGCTAATCCCATCAAATCTGGCAGGTTTGACTGTATGTTTTCTGAAAGGAGGAAACAGCCATGCATTTGCAGACTGATGAGAGATAATTTACAGGTTTTTCAAGTGACAGGAGATGGGAGTGGTGGGAGGAGGAAGGAGAGAGAATTACATTCTGTGAATGTTCATGAGTTTGTGTAATTATACAGTTGGAGGTAGGTAGGAAAATACTCCAGGTCCAACCATGACCTAGTATAAAGCCTAGAATTTCAAAAGTAAAATAATATTCTACTCTAGGGGTAGCACATATACTACTTCCCTTTACTTTAGCTGGTACTTATCTGAGAGGTTTATTCCCAATACTAGCTTGGACGTAAGATCACTAAAGGAAAATAAGGTGATGTGTGAACACAAGGAAGAAGAGAATATGAAAGGGCCACCAATAAGTAATGACCTCAACTTGTAAAACATGTCCCCAAGCATGACACAGCTGCCTGATGACATGGAGGACATTACAGGTAAGGATTTTCCAGTCCTTTTGTTTTAAATTCCTACATCCAGAGCTTTTTAACTTGTCCATAAACTTTAGCAACCCAATCACTATGGGTGAGCACCTTCTTAAATATTGATCTGGCTGTGTCATTAAACTGGCTATTACATAAGCCTGAACAGAAAGAGCTTTCAAGTAACATTATTTAAGAATTGACCCCCTATTTAAAGTGTAAAGGGTTGCATCATATTCATCACAGACATTGTCTTAGCTGCAAAAGGTATTGCACACTTTCCTCAAAAAGAACTGCAGAGAGCATCCACTACAAGATTATAGCTGTGCCTTCTTATTTATAACCTACAGATGATAACCTAAAGCTCAAAGTTCATGCCTTTTTCATGGCCACTTTGATCTCCATGAAGAAGCCTGAGGACAAGTGTATTTCATCCTCACATAATATTTTATGAATTGTTTGTAAAGCACAGTTGGAAAGCAAAATATTTACACCACTTCTTGCATGGAGGTAAGTTGAAAGTAGCCCCAAAGCTAAGTTTTTTACTGCCACAAAAGGTCTTCCTGAATACAGTCTCCCTCACAAGCAGTATGCACTTTTTCTTTAATGTGTGGTATCCTTGTAGGATGAAAATAATTTTCTTTGAAAAAACGCTTGAGGCAAAGTTTACCATTGCTTAGATAAATGTTTACATTAAAATTTCTAACATCCATAAAGTCAAGATGCTTTTTGATATTTGAAACAAAACACCAAAAAACCACAGAGGCATACCTCCACCTCATGCATGAGAGTTCCCTTAAAAATCAGACCTTATTTTCAGAGTTCAGCAGGAAGATTGCTTGCATGTGTACAGATTAAGATTGTTTCAAAATAGCCATAAGTTTTTCCCCCTGCAATCTGTATGAACCGCATGCATTGAAAAAAAAAAAAAGACTGATTTCAGTTTGAAAAATCTACCAAAGAATTAATATGAATTAATATGAAAACGTGTCTGACACAAAAGGAAAGCATGACCTACATTACAAAGTTTTGTAAGTTTTGTGCCTACTGGCGCATTGAAGATAGTTCCAACCCTGGGTAACTCTGGACAAAACAAAATTGTATGTAAAAACTATCTTTACAAAAAGGTATCTACCAAAAAATTTTATTTTAAAAGAAATAGAAATTAAAAATGCATGCATTCATGCACACATATCAAAATGCACACAAAGATAAGTAATTAAAAAAAGTAATTGTTCAGCTGAACACAGGAAAAATCCAAATAGAATAATATGTGAAATATATTGTGATCCAAATCCATTACTGAAGGCCTTTATATTTCTCTTCATAATAAAAATTAATATCCTATTTCAAACACAAAAGTCCAAACTTGCCTCCTAGGTCCTTAGAACAAACTGCTTTAACATCAGGCATAAAATATTTGTTGATGAAAGGCAAATTACCTTCAAACCACACATATATTTCTCACAGACTCTAAATTTTAAGGATGCATTTAAAAAATCAATATTAAAAGAAAATTTATCTGTGTTAACACCATTTACAGCAGTTGTAGTAAGAAGAAACCAGATTACTCCCAAGAACATTCAGAAATAATATTTAAAATCTTTAAATGGCTGAATTTACATCTCAGCATGCTGAAATCACAGTTCACAACAAAGGTTAATGGTGAAACAGTAGCAAAATCTGCAGCCACATGTTGCACTAAACAGGACAGCATGCAAAATTCTCTCATAGAACACATAGTGCCATTATGTACAAATAGTGCCATAATTATCAGGTGCTGCACCACAAACTATACACTTGATGGGAAAAAAGTCCAGTTCTGTTGCAATTATTAGTAAATATTTGTTTTTGTCTTTTGGTTTAGTTTGTAAATGTTAAGTACTTGTTCTAAACTATAACATTTAGAAATTACTGGTGTATTTATTAACATTTGAGTAAGCCATAAAGGCAATATGTTGATTTAGATTAAAGCAATATATTAACTTTCCTACAAACACAGCCCTTGGTATTTGACTTACAGGTGGTGCATTGCTGTCCAAAATACTGTCTAAAAAGCACAGGATTAGGAAGTGAGCAAGAGAGACTGCGAAAAATAAACAAAATAAGTAAAATACCCTTATTCATTCTAGATTAAATTCACCCCTGTGCAGAGAGCTGGCACAAGACTTGTGTACTTCTTACATCTTACTTAAGTCCCATTTTAGGAATGAGTGCATAAATTCATGCTGTCACAAATATTTCTTAGACTCTATGTCTTTCCTCTCTCCTTGCACGTGAATTTCCGCCTTTCCCACAGTATGGCAATCCCAATTTAAAAACAGTAAATAATGAATTGTCTTCAATCTGAAGTATCATTGTTTATGTCCCTGATTTTCCATGAAAATATGCACATTTTTCAGCCACTCTTGGAATAATTTATCATTACTGTATTGTTCTTTAATTTTCTTCTAGTCAGGGACTAATAATGGAACACAGAACAACTTCCAATATTTTATTTTTTTTCTCACTTTAGCCTTCTATTCCTCTAGGACAACAAATTATAACATGATGAAATTCAAATAAAATGAAAGGTTCTATTTTGGAATTCACGCAGGAGTTTACCCACAATAAAAAAATACTTGTTTTTCCACTATTTTTCTATCAAGACCCAGAATTTAGGGACATGCCAAAAAATTTTTCCAGTTGGAAGCACTCTACCCAAACACCTTCCAGAAGGTATGTTCCCCAAAATTTCAACTTGGAAGGGTACAGCTTTGATAATTTAGAAAAGTATGCCACAATGAAACGAAAAGAAAATATTGCTGGTTTTCTCCCGTTGCGCTCTAGTGCACTGAAATGAGACCTTAATATCTTGCTTCAAATCCCTTTAAAATCCCATTAAGATGCACTTCCCAAGGTTGTTATGCAGTGAGTGAATTTGTTAGAGCTGCTGCTTCTGGACAAGGCAAATGCCGTGTGGCATCTCCTGCCCCATGGCATGCAGAGCCACGAGCACCAGCGGCACACTCAGGCATGGCCAGAAGAGGCATCTGCTGAGATTTAGTGATTTGGGACCTGGAGGGAAACAACTGCAATGCCATCCATCAGCCAATTGTATGTTCCTTGTCAAAACCTACCTGGATGCTTTCCTGTGTAACCTGTTCTAGCTGGCCCTGCCTTGGCAGTGGGGTTGGACTGGATGATCTCAAGAGGTCTCTTCCAACCCTGACTATTCTGTAATTCAGTGATTCCTAGCAAGAAAAAGGTGTCTTATCCTAGGTGCAGAAGGTTAAGTTGTGCCTACATATCTCATCACACTGTGCAAACTGTTTTCCTGTTGGGAGTCTTGTTCTCTGACATGATCCATTACTACTCAGAGCATTACAGAGAACATTTTGCCATCTTTAATATAATATGATGTTTCCATGAAAAAAATCAGAAAGTATTTTAACATTTCCAACCCAAAAATTTCAGTCCTCACACCTACACATAACAGACAAGGCCAAAAATTCAATTTTTTTATCTCACAGTAGCATTACAACTTTCTTCTGAATGTTTATAAGCCACCTATTCCTAAATCATTAGCTCTAGTGAAGTAATTTTCACTATTAAAAGACCAACACTGAGCAAAGCATCACAGATTATGTGTAAAAATAGTAAAAAAAGCTAAAACTTGCCCATAGGACTGTAATCTTAGCTATTTTAAGAGACAGAAAACAACCTCCCACAACACCTACATTTAGACCTGACATGTCATGCAGCGCTAGAAGCAGACAAAACAACAGTTGATAGCCAGCCATGATGCATGACATCCTCTAATCCCATTTTTTTAGCCTGCTCCCACTGATGGTTGTTACGGATTTCTCGGTACCTACAGGAGAAGATACTTTACTCAAAAACACACAGGCTAATCTGCAGGCACCTGCAACAGTATGCTTTTCATATTAAATCTCATATGAGCAGTTTCTTTGAAGCAGAAATACATCTTGTGATTCCTGGGCACTGGCAATTGTATCTGGAAAGCCATACAATTTTAAAAACCCCAAACCCTACAGACAAACAAACAAACAAACAAAACAACAATCCAATACAAACCAACAAAAAAAAAAAAAAAGAAAAAAAAAGGAAAGAAAAAGAGAAAAGAGAAGGAATATTTTAGTTCAATTCTCCTAATTAGGAGCATAAGGTCACTGAGAAAAGCATTCCCATCAAAGAGTAAAGAGGATTCTATATTTGGGGTTTTCCTTAGATTAGACTGACAGCTGCTACACATAAGGAGTACAAGTCGTACTGAGAGTTTTTCATTTAATGATATTCTTGTTGAAATCTCTGAAGTACCAAACAACTAATACAGAAAAAAATTATCTATCTTATGATTTGGGAGAAGATAAAAGATGGCTCTATGGAATGCTTAGCACTAGTTGCAGCAAAGATTTAGAATCTAGGTGAATAAATAGTTTCCACTTAAATGTCTACCCTTCACCGTTTCAGTATAGGCAGCCTCAGTATGAGCATATAGGCAGCCTCAAAACACTGAAGAAATTATCTTCATTCTTTGAACTATGTTTCTATTGATGCATTGCCCAAGTGTACAAAACAGTATTTCATGACAAGATTTACAGTGAAATAAAAGCATTTAAAAAAGCATTCTCTTTAAATTGTCTCTTCATTACATGGATGAAATAAATTTTATAACAAGAACACAGTTCTCCCAGGTTTTGTACAGATGACCTACTAAAGGACAATTAAGAGTGCACACTGAGGCACTGCTGTGCATAGCATATAGGGGACACAGCTCTAAGGATCTGCCTAAGCTAAGCACCGCAAAGAACTGTTTGTGACATCTGTCCTCAGCATCTCAGAAAACGTGCAGAAAGAAAATGACTCTCATCTGGACTAAAATGTACAATTTGCAATGAAATGTTATTACTCCCATACACACAAAGTGAAGGAGATAGAAAAGAGGTTATCAAGAGCAACAAAAAGGAAAAAAAAAAGAAAACACCGGCAGAGTGAAAAAATAGGCTTAGAAAAAAAAAAAAGCATATATATAAATATCTATACATACACTCTCAAACCACTTGGTATTCTGTGCTTTTTTTTCCTCTGCTACAGTGTTTTCATTCTATGCTATCTCTGTATAAGCCATCAAGACACCTTTTGGACAGAAATCCCTGAATTGGTGACACCTCTAGCTTGCAACTCCCAGGTTTTCCATTCCTAAGAGTATTCTGCAGAGACAACACACAAAGACTCACTGGGATGACAAAGTGTCTCTTGTCCTTCCGTCTGCAAGTGAACTTTTTATTACACTTTGACATACTAGATACACTTCTGCTGAGCTGATGGGAAGACAAGAGGACATTTCTGCAGGGAAGGATTACATTTTTTCCCCAGGTATTCAGTTAAGTCTTCCACAACTCCCATGCATTTCGCTCAGGACACAGCAATTAAACATTCTCCCTTTATGAGTTAAACAGGAACAAAAATTACATAATATTGACCAAACACCTGAACACTCAGAGCAACAATTCTTGATTAAATAGAAACATGTCTTTACAGAACAAACCTCAAACTTTCTCAGTCCCCAAATGGCAGGTAAGTGATGGAAAGATGCAGAGCAAAAATCAAACCCAAGCTTTAAATATGGCCATATGAGGGCTTTTTGCTACTGCTATCTCTAGCATTCAGATAAAAATCATGCACACACCATCCCCACACCAGTATATGTCAAGCTTGATTGACAGCAGCACCATATATTTGCAGCCTTTCTGCTTATTATCATGTTTAGCCAGACTACAGAAAAACATTCTCTATTATGACACTAATTAAATTATTTCATGTCTTGATACCCTGAAAATGCCCAGAAGGATCATTTTGATGTTTCTTTAATGAGAGGAGATCCTTAGAGCCAACCTGAAAACAATGAATTGATGATAGTAACAGCTGGTAGGAAAGAGTACTCCAGTGGAATGAGGAGAATTGGGTCTGAGCACTATCATATAACATTGCTTAATCTCAATGTCACAAAAGACCATTCTAGTGATCAGAAATAATCCTTTCAACCCAGGAAAAATGCATCTTTGTTTCTGATTGTTTGAACTGACTCAGCCAATTTAACTTTTATCCAGCTTCTCAAATGACTTTATCCATCTAACTTTAATCTCATAATAGTAGTCAAATGGGACATAAAATTAAGATACAAATATAACATTTGAACATAAAATATAGTTGTGTTCAAAACCTTCCGGGCAAGATTTCAGCCCAACTTTATCCGTGTCCAGCTTTTATTCATAATAAGCAGCAACACAGCCCTGTCAGCAGTTTAAAAGCCGTGCTAATTATGGAAAAAGGAACTCTCAACTCTTTTTAGAAAAGAGCTGCTTCTGATTTAACATAGTTATCTCTCCCTTCCACATCCCCTTTCTTCTCCCTAATGTAAAAAAACCTCAAAAAATAAATTGCAGTATGAACCCAACTGAGATGAAGCCTTTCTTCAGAACCCAAACCAAACAGAACTGAATGGATTTGGATTCTTTTATCTGGTTTCAGCAAATCAGAAGAAACTCTGTTTTTACTTAAGGAAATAAAAGCTGTTTATTCCAAAAGAGGCCTTCTGGGTGAAATTCACTTTAACACAGGAGGTCAGTGAAGATGTAGTCTCTACTTTGGTCTTGCTCAAACCCTCAAAACATGAAATAAGAGGCACAGAAACCCTTGGGTTAGCCATCCTGTGCTGAGACACAAAAAAACCTTGTGAAGCAAGATGGAGAATCCCTTGTTGGTTTTCAAGGGATGGAGTAAACTCATAGTTCTCATGCTCTTACATAGTAGGATCACCTGTGACCACTAACTGCCTGGGACCTAGCCAAGACTCTGCTCCTTTCCCCATATTTTATGTATTTTAACACTGAATTTATTTCTTCTTTCAATTGTACTCAGTGTCTGGCCAAATATAATGTGGAATACTGCTTTTCAATTGTGATCACACTGAAGACCATTTTTTAAGAAGGAAATATCCTAAAGTTGCCTATCTCAGAGCCACCCAATTCCAATGCACTTTTTCTTTGGATATGTGCATGCTTGATTGTATCACCATCACCATTAAAATGGTGTGAAGGGAGCCAGATGCAATAGGCTTATATCAATGGGGGCAAAACTTATGACATGCTATGACCCATCTTTTTTCCATGTATTCCTAATGTTAACTTTTCATTCCCTGGCTATGGGATTCTACTTTAGCACTCACATCAACATTTACAGACCCACTACTTCTATGGTTGTCATCTCCTGGCTTTTCAGAAAAAGCATGACTACAGTTATCTCGATGGCAATAACCCTAATATTGAAGAATTTGAACTGCAGGATAAGAAAGATCCATATTTTAAAATGCAGGGTCCAAAATTATTTTGGAACTTAAAGAATTATAAATGGAGCCACAAAAGACTCAAGAATTGATACTTTGCTAGCAGTGAAGGTCTCTGTGTGGACCTCCTGGAAGTACTTCAACCACTGTGCAGTATATTGGAAGCCACCTCGAGAAACCACAGACCACAGAGTAAAAATCCTCATCTGTTACAATTAAACACTGGCACATGGAATGTTCAAAATATAAAGTTCTCTGAACAATATCTATTCTAATTAGTACACAAAACCTGTATTACTCTATTTAAAAAGAAGGCTTTTTAAGCATATTAAGTTTGTTGTCACAAGTCTCCTGAGGTTTATCTGCGAGATAAACCTCAGTTGTAAAACCTGGCCCTGCTGAAGGATTGCTTTTCACCGATTTTACCCATGGAATATTATGTGCCATTCCACAGAGTGGAGAAACAAGCATGGAAGCTTCAAAGCAGTCAAGAAATGTGTGCTAAAGTAATTCAGTAATTCATTTTCCTGTCTGTTCTATCACCACTGGACTAGACTAACTCTCTTTCCCAACAGACCATCTATGACAACAAATTACTGTCCACTGATAACAATGAGCCAGAAAAAATATGCAATTAGCCAACTGAATAATTATGGGTTTTATTTTGTATACCTAAAATATTAAGCAAAAAGAAAAGGCAATTACATCTTTCCCTACTTTAACTACTGCCCCTAAAACCAAAATAAATACACTCAAAAACCTATCCAAAACAAAGCAAGAATTTGTGAAGGGCCAAGAAAAACAAAAATCTTTATATTAAAACTGAGTTTATACAGAGATACTGGAGAGCCACATAATTTACTTTTCCATGTCCTTATCCTACAAGTCTTTGTACACTCATTCACATGCATAGTCCCAGTGACTCTCGAGAGTATTCTTGATATTGCTTTCATTAGCTCTTTTCCAAGAACTGGAATTTTTTCTATCCCATAGTGCAAGCAAGTATGATCTAGCAGCCTAAAACTCATTTGCAAATCCATTAAACACAAAAGGAATCTTCACTTGCATCCAATACTTGCAGAATCAGGACCTTCTAAAAGATTTATATTGTCTTAAGGAAGGCAAGATTTTAGGTTTTAGGTCAATTGTTTTTATGTAATTTTTCCCTTAGTAGAAGTTCTGGATCAGGATCAATTCCTCAGTTTTTTAGTATTAATTCTGATTTTAGGTCCTTCTTGTGGTGTTATGAATCCTTCTGATTCCTGAAATCTTTTTTCAGAACATCTAATATTTCTCCCCTAATGGCATAATAATAATTTCCTCTTCACATTTCTAATCTTTTAGGAGGGATCTTGACCATTTTACCTTGTTGATACACCCTCAGTAATGCAGTCACAGATGCTCTATGCTCACCTCTTTTCCTTTTACACAGAATATTGACCCAGACTATTGTTTAGCTACCACAGGGGTGACAAATTACTATATTTGCACTTACAATGGTGCCAAGAGAGAGTCATTCTATTCCATGTCTAATACTTCCAGATTTACATTGCACTCATAACAGTGGTGCTTAAGCACATACAAGAAACAGAGAAAGCATTTGAAAGCACTGAAATATTTATTTTAGAGGAGACTGAAGCTGCTTTAAATGATCCAGGGCAGTATGGCTCTTTCTATGGGTAAACATATTTGACAAAGCAATGTAAATTGTGTAGGATTTGGTGTTGCAGGTTTGTAACACCAAGTTGCAGTTTGTCCACTCCTGACACTTTAACTACATGGCTCAGAAACTGCAGAGCTCATTTACATCTGGAACATGCTGCAATCCATCTTGAAACTGAAAAACTATTTGATAAAGGTTTCAAATGTATTTTATAATCTAATTCCCATAAAAAGTACTGGAAGCTTGCAATTTATTGCAGTTTAAAATTGAACCCACAGGAAGCCGGTGAATACACATGGGATGAAGCACGTATTCATCCCCAGGGATAGATGTTTACATGACTGCATACAGAGACATGGATTCAGAAATGTAAAGCACTCTCACATCCCAATGACCAAATCTGCAAAGGTGCTTAAGCATGTAATTCCCACTGACATAAACAGAAGTCAGTAATCTTAAACATCTCAGTTTAACCCTAGTATTGAAGTCACTTCTGTCTGGCTTTTAAAGGCATTTCTTGCCTAACATGCTGGTAAATTCTTAAGGATATTTCCAAAACTCCACAAATACCTATTTGCATGATAAGACATGTTGAAAATCTAGCCTTTCTTTGTAGATTGGGGCTAAAGATATATCAATTAAGTCCAAATTCTCAGCAACATTAAGATGTCTCACTGCCACAGAAAGAGGGAAACAGAAGGCCCTGACAATTTTGAGGATCTTGCCACTAGGGAATGCTGAATGTTCCCCACATTTTATCAGTCTTTACCACACAGTCGAGTACAATCTGTGATTTCATATTTGCAATTTAACTTTTTTTTTTTTTAACTTAGTACCCTCACTGACCTCATCTGCAGTTATTGAAAACCGTTGCACTTAACACTCCCACTAATGAGAATTGGATTTGGTCTTGAGAGAGTGAAAAGAACTAAGGAAGAGGAGTTTTACATTACTACATAACTATTTGAAGGAGCAATTGAAGCAGTCAGAATTCACCCATTCAAACATAACCACCAATATGTTTTTACAGAAAATGTTTAAGACATCATTTAATATTCTGGAAGCCATTCTCATCTCTATAAATTGATTGTTCTTGGCAATCAAGCATTCTGTGTGTGCCAAGGAGATTAAAAAAAACAAGAAATTGAAGCCAACATACAGCAGCCTTATGTCAAGACTGATTTTAAAAAGAGAGATAATGATATATCATTGTACTGTATTTTTGATAGGGCTTCTAAATTTTTTTTTAATTGCAATCAGCACAGGAACTGTTTTTAAAATCCAACAGATTTATCATCATTGCCTGTCTCTGCAGTGCTATTCCTCCTTTAATGGTATGGAAGTTGGGCACAGAGAAATCTGCTTCTCCAAAATCAAACACATCACCTTACAGCAGAACCAGAAATTATAAAGCCCTGCAGCTTATTTAATGAACTTTACCACAAGATCATAATTGTTTTCTGCACTTCATTTAAGATGAGATATTCAAACTACCTCAACAATTCGGGGCTTTAATTGGCTTTGTACCTCCAGTCACCCAGGAATTTTTTAATTCCCATGCATAATTTACATTAAGAATGTGCCACTCCTGCTTCTTAAATAATAAAGAAGTTTCTAATAATAGAATAATATTTGATGTCCTACTTCTAGGACTAAAGTTTGCTGAATGCACTATACGATGACTTTTTTAATAAGAAGAAGCACTGTGAACTCACTGGAGCTTTAAGTAGAAAGTTAGAGTTCAGAAAATTAGCAGTCCTTGTATAGTTCTTACAGTTCCTCCAAAAAGAGCTTCAGACCAGCACTGCTTAAAAGGGAAAGAAGAATCTATTACCTGTAACTATATTTACATCAAACTATTTTAAGAGTCAGTTTTAAAGACTGTACTACTTAATTTAAGACTGCCTCAATATATCCTGACTTAGTATGTCCTGCCTAAGAAGCAAAACACTTCAAAAAAACAAAATGGCCAATAGCACCACTAGTCTTGGAGCAGCAGTATAATGTTTTTAACTGCTTTTATACACACACACACTCTTCTACTTCTTGGAGTTCTGAAATATTTTTATCAACAGACGTTATAAGCACGCAGCCAGCACTGGCTGCATCAGCATTGGGCCACCCCAGCTCTACACTGGGGTTCAGTGCTGTTCCTACTAAAGAAACTGAACCAATGGACACAACTCTAGGACATTTTGCCAATTCTGGCTAGCAACTTTAGAACTCCTATGTAGTTTTTTTAAATAACCAAGAAATGGAAGTACTTCTAAGTGTGCTGTAGCTGGTGCTACTACATCAATCCTCCTGCAAAGCAGAAGCACCCATCAGTTTGATGCAAAATGTTTCAGAACAATTACTGTAATCCTGTAGTGGGAAAACCATTATAGAATTGAAGGATCAGAGCCTTATTTCAGAGGAGCAGGCTGGAAATTAAGAAATGTATCCCAAAACCCAGTTCCTGCCCTGCACACCCACTCACTCTCTTAGCTCTGTTCTTCTGTTCCCAGCAGTCTGCTTTTGGCAAGGAAGTTCTCTCCTCTAAAACTCACATTCAAACCGTAAAACAAGTGAATTTTTTTTTTGGTCTGTTTTTGAGTACTTTCTAACTATTTATTTCAACCTCAGACAACACGTCAGTGAAGGAGTATTTTATACCAAAGTTCTTATTTCCATGGTCACCCATAAAAATAACATCCATGATAGAGTCAAAAGGACCTAAATTACTTTTTCAAGATGAAGTGATGGTCCCACCATTCTCAAAAGCAGCAGGATAAGCCTTTCTATGTAGGTAAGTACAGCATAGTCCAAAATGCAGATGGGGGTCATCTTATTCCTTATCTAATAAATTGCAGCCATCATGTGTGTTTTGAACTCTAGTCATGAGATAAGAATAATGGAGCACTTTCTAGCATGGGACAGAGATTTTCAAATTTTTTTTTTTTAATAATTATTAAACTAAAAACCGATACAAATTTAGGATAGAACTTCAGCAGCTCCCTATTAATGAAATGTTCCCAGCTTAAAATCTAATAATGATTGACAACAAAGATATTAGGCACAATGAAAAAGAAATGTTTTCTTCATCTACATAATCACATCAAATTCCAACAACAATTTTCCTAACACACATGAATTTACCCTGTAATGCTTGGGCCTAACATCATGAAAAACAGGTTTTGAAATGTTAAACGCTTCATATCCTAATTTTACACAGGAGAATCCTTATAGTTTTAGCAGAGTTCAGGAGTCTAGAAAGCTCAGCTACTCAGTTCACTATAAAAACAATTGCGTGAATCAATTTCTTATACCTGGTTTATTTAGCTGGTTCTTATGCTCCACATTTAGGAAAGGAACCCCCAGAGAAATAAGTGTCCAAAGCAAAGAAAACCTATAATTACTTCACCCTTCAGCTGTGTGAGAATGCATTTCCTGCAGGTTTAAAATTCATGAGAAGAAGAAAGATCAGAAGAATGATCTACAGCCTGAAGTCATTTCTCAGCTGGGAATTTCCTGGAAAATTGTACTACTCCATGCACATAAAAATAATAAAAATGTGTGTATTTGGGTATATATGTATGCAGAAGGCCCTGAGCACTGTTTATGTGTACAAAGAAATTAGGTAAACTCCTGAATATTACTTGAGTTTAAATCAAATAACATCTATTACACACTGACCTCTATAGGTAAGCTATAATCCCATGGCTGAAGCTTAAGTCTAGAATATAGGAAATTCCTGCTCTTTCTTACCCCGAGTCTGAACCTTCCTGACTCTTCAACTGAGGTTTCACCTTGTGAACACATGATATGGCTGTCAGGAGGTCCAGCAGTTTTAGTCCAATGGGATGGCCCAGCTTTGTGTCTTCCATCCAATTATCAAGAAAATATCTAAGTGCAATATTTTAAAGAAATTTGTATTTAATAAGGTAAGCTCCTTATGGGCACGTGCTCCCCAACAGGTATTTCATGCCTGTTTGTGTCAGTTGCTGGCCAGGATAAATTTTCAGGGACTCAAAAATCTGTTTTCAAAAATCTAAATTCAAACTTTATACTCTTTGTTTTCTTTCTCTTTACTTTCCATTTTGGAAACTCCCAAAAGGTTGTCAACTTAAAAGTGCTAAAAGTCACCTTAAATAGATGAGTGCATTGTGTACAGTTGGAATGGGAAGCAGGAGTCAGTCTTCTGCAGGAGAAGCAGAACTGCTGCCAGAAGAACATGAGACTCCATCCAGTTTGTTAGTGATACTAACACAGTGACACAGGAGTCACAGTAAAGGCCAGGAACATTAATAACGCATCAGGAACATTAATGTCTACCAGATCAGGCTTTTCACTAAATGATATACTGCTTTGTCTAATTCTCATTCTAAAAATTCTTCTGAGCCCTCCATTCAAATTTCCTGGGTGATGATACAGAGATTGAGTTTGGACTAATCACATTATCTCAGCTACGCAGTGGGGTTTGCAGAGACACACCAGCACTCAAAGCGAGAGGACCATCTAGGCAGAGTTCACTCTAGGCAATTTCCAGAAGGTGCTTTTACACAATTATATGTAGCTACATGCAAATTGCGCTTTAAAGAAATCTTCCCCTTAGTCTCGAAAAACTCCATGTGTACACAGTTTGCTTTGAAGATTATAGCCTGATACATGTTTCTGGATTTAAAGAATACCTCAAAAATTTCTTTAAAGATGCCAAAAGGAGATATTTGAGTAGAGAAACAGAATTTATAAAAACTTCTAGTAAATACTCTTGCAGTAATGTGTCACTGGAATTTCAACATAAGATGCTCTTTCTGCCTTAAATCCAAAAAAATAAATTAAAAAAAAAATTAAGAAATCTCATGTGTTCTTTCATTTATCATTAAAAAGGGACTGGAAGAAATATTTTTCTCTCCTAACTAAAAATAAAAAAATAGTTCTTTAAGTTGCATTTGGCATATATGCTTCTGACAGAATTCACAGCACATGTAGATAGGACAATGAACTGCTATGTTTGTGATACTTGATGGAAGATGTGGTGGATAACTTGTTTATGGATAATCCCCACCATAAAATTATTTCCCTGCTATTTATTGTGGCCAGATCTGCAATATTTTTCATTTAGAGAAAATTTTATGAGCCAAGAGACATGTCAGCTGTGGAAAAGATATTTGCAATATCTAGAGATCGAGCAGTGCATAACAGACAAATAAATCACTGATAAACACTAGATACAAAACTGTAACATAGGGCCTCAGGGAGATCGTCATATATTTTCATAATATCATTGGCTTTCATGGTAAAATGTGACCTAGTACTCTAGGGAGACTTAGATTTTTAATGTTATTTTTATTTGATCAAAAAGAAAGGGAATGGAAAAGAAGGGAGGGGATCAGAAAGGGAAGGAAAGGATCAAACTCCTAATTCAATCACTTGTACATTAAATTGCAGGGCTGTGCAAATTATATGCACTTCTCTCAATAACCTTTGGCAGTTTTGTTTTCTCCAGTTTTGCATAAAGAAAACATGCAGTTGCCACAGTACTGAAAAACTGAACTGCAACAATCATCCAAAAGTGAACCACACAAGAAAGAGTAATTTTTTGAAATGAAAATGAGACTAAACTCATTTTCTGCAGCAAGACACATCAACACAAATTGATTAGAATGTTTTACATAATTCTTTCATTGTAAGTGTAAAGTGGCTAAGAATTTTTCCAAAGGCACATGAAAATGGAATTACCTGTCAATTTGTATTCATTACTTTGTTCAACCAGCAAAAAGCCTTTGCATTAGCAGCCATGTACTTCTGTTGAGAGTAAGAAGCAAATGGTTCAGTCTTAAGAACACATGAATGGAGAAAGGCACAAAGCAATCCAAGACAGGTCTTGGATGACAGTCTGGCACTTGAAGCTTTAGATCTTTTATAAATTCTGACTGACGGAACTTGAACATCCTTAGAAAATCAAGCTGAAGCTAAAATTATGAAGAGTATTAATAATTTTTGCTGATGAAGACTTTTTTTTTCTTGTGGTATCCCTGCAACAGTTTGTCCTTATCTTTTCTAATCAAAAAAATCTTAAATGTGCTCAGCACAAAGTGATGCGACACAGTTCTCACAACTTAATCTGAGGAAAGGGGAATAAAGAAGTTGCTGTAATGAATGTGACATAGTGTGAGGGCTGAGCAGGACAGGATCCTAAGAAAGGCTAAAGCATAGGAGGACACAATATAAACATGATGTAGTTGGTTTTGGACAAGAGCCCAGTGATGCAGGCAAGGAGAAAGGAATGTGTCTCAGTGAAAAGGAGTCTACGGCCAAGGCCATCACAGCTGCACTCCTCTTTCTAAACTGAGCCCTGAGAACAGCATAAAAACAAAAGTTCATTTTATATGGCTGGAGAGTATCTTGGATGGAATTAAGAGGGGAAAAAAGAATCAAGGAACTTAAGAGCAACAAAGCAGACTTCTAATACTTTGGGGAGTTCACTTGACTTCAGCATCCTCTGACTTGTGCTAAAAGTCTTATCTCTTCATTGTTCTAATTGATCCTTGCTAAACAAAATTCAATTTTCTTATTCTTGTAAATGGTGATAGAAATGCCTAGTGATATAATGCAGCTCTCATAGATTCTCTACTAGATCATATATAGAAACCTATAAAAAAGGGAATTATCTAATAAGCTATGCTACATAACTGTGGTTTGCATGTGATTTTTCCAATGAACTGTATATGGAAATCCTGAAGAAATCAAATTGTCATAGAAACTGTGGGCCTTTCTGTTTTTGAAAAAAAATCTAAATTACTAGATGACTTCAAATTATTTAAATCATTTCAATGTATTAGTTCTCTTTTACTACTAGATATCCTTACAAAAATTAGCCATTTCAATATTTTGTACTGAAGGCAATAAACTACCACTTTTACAGTTGAGAACCCTAAAGCAACAGAAATTTCTTATACCAATTATGAGACTTTGGCCAGAATTACAGCTAACAGAGTGCTGCCTTCCCCAGGCTTTTCAGGCACCCTCCTCTCGATTGCAGTGCACAGAAATGGGGATTTTGAACTGTATACCTGTACTTTTCATCACTCAGATTCAAACACTAACAAGTCACACCTTGCAGACAGAAGCACTATTTAGCTGTGCTCTTACATAAATGGGAGACTTCTTTCGTTTATTTTTAATGCAGGCTATAGCTGACTGAAAATGTTGATTAAGATATGAAGAAATTAGTATATAACAAAATGAAGTTTTGCTTTTCCAACAGATCCCATCCTGCTGTGCAATACAACACTGCTGTTATATTCATGTGACTATATTAAATATTATATTGCAATTTCCTTTTTTTCCAGGATGAATAAATAAGTTGCATTTATAATACAAGGTGAAAAACAGGAAACTTTTGTGCTTTCATGTCTATTACTTCCCTGTGGTCCACTCTTCCATTTCTGTCATGCTTCACACCAATCTGGCATTTTAAATTTGATCTTATAAGGAAGGTAATAAAGAAACAAAGTAAAGAGAGCAAGTAAAGAGAGCAGGTAAAGAAGAAAGAAAAGGAAATGGAGGAATGGGATGAAGGGGAGAGGGAAGGAGAAGAGAGGTGGAGGAGGAGGATAAAAAAGCAGGGAAAGGAAAAGAAACTTTCTCAACTGCTGTCATCTTAGTCTAACAAGTATTTTACATCAGAACTTCTTATTACCATTGCTACTGGTCAAACCCACATGTGTTTATGTTTTAGCAACTGGAACCAATTTTTTCCACTTTCACATATTTCCAGTTTGCTCAAAGACACCAAAGTCATTCAGACTAGAGAAAAAAAGTAAGAAAGGTTTGGTACAGCCTTCTGATGGAACATCCTCATCAAAATAAACCACCTCTCCCCAACTTTTAACTTCTATAGGTCTTATTGCAGCCTTCACCCTGTACTCCATAAGACAAATTGGCCCCAGTAAAAATTCAATCATCAGGTAAATTTTCTTGCTTTATCCCTTATATCCCACTTCCCAATGCAAGGAAAGTAGAAAAGCTCACTCAATACAACAGAACCCACACTCAATCTCAAATGGAGGAGTTACCTCCTAGATTTTATGTCAGAAAGGATTTTATTTCATGTTTTACACCAGAGGAAGACACTATGCCAAGTTTAAATTAAGAACAAAAGTCCAAGTAATGGTGCATCACTTGTGGTTTTGGCAATAGTAAAAAAAATAAAAAAGATAGCCTCAAAGAAAACATACCTTTTATGGAAACCAAATATAGACCACAACTGGCAAAGAGAAAACTGCATGGACAAACAAAACTGCTGGATAAACAAATCAAAATTACACAGGAAGCTGACACCCATCCTTTACAGTGGAAAACCAAAGATAAAAATGAGTCATATATCTTATATTTTTGGACAAGGCAAACACCCGCCTGTCTGGCGGTATATGATTTATGTTCTCAAAGTAGTCTAATATTTCCAATATTACTCCTAAATAACCAACCAAATAATCAAGCAGGAGGATCATTTAAAATAGTTGATGTCATGGAATAGCTTACTACTTTGTGAGTAGTAGGAAAATAACCGGCCTTAAACTGCAATATGTATTTTAGATCAAATTATTAGAGCACAGATATAAAGAGTGAGCAAGGGAGGGAGGAACAAAGGAAGAGAGGAAGAGTGAGATAAAGAAAGAAATAAGGAAAACTCCTAATATGCTCTAGGTATGTTAGATACTAAGTTTCTTCTTAGGAAGGAAAGAACAATTCTAAAGGAAATTACTTTTTTTCCCTAGAATTTAGAAAATTTGAGTCTGGTATAATTTTTTTACTTCTTCTTGAAGATTTTCATCCTGATTTGTTCTGCATATAAGGCATCATTTATAAGCATATTTACTCACATGTCTGGCAGGAATATAATCATATCAAATTCAATAGTAAGAAAAAAGTCGGTATCATAACCTTGGTCAGGAGAAGTGAAAGAGTCAAGCACCAACATACCCTGCCTCATGTCTCTGACAGTTTCTACAGTTCTGGAACTCCTAGCAGGTCTTTTAGTAATTTATTTTTACATATTCTCGAATACACAACTGCCATTATCGCCTTGTTGTCTTATTCATTCCTTTGCCAGAGATTATCACACCTCTAGAAGAACTGACAGAAGCAAATGTGCACCTACACCTCAGCTACTCTGATTCTCAGGTGGGTGAGAAGTTGAATTGTAGGCAAAAGGGGGCAGTGACTTGAAATGCCTTGTGGGCATAAACACAACAGTTTTTTCACAGCTCTGATATGATCACAGTAATGCCTTTAGGGACACAAGGATATTATGTTGATTTGAATTGCAAGAGGATAAGAAATATTAGGTCCTCAAGTGATTCCTCCTGAATTCAGGTATGTCCCTTTTATAAATTACTTGTCACTTTTCCTTTCAGATAATAACTACAAATCCTTCCTTCTCTGCATAGAAATAAAACAAAAATCATAAACAGGTTATTTTAAATTTTGTCATTGGAAAATGTGGGACAATACTTTAAAGTGCATACTGGATGTATCATTCTGATGGAAGAATAAACACTTGAAGAATTAGCTGATGTTTCTTTTTCAAAGAATGCAAGAATTCGGTGATCTCTGATCCTTATTTAGGACGCCTACACTTTTCTACCACACTAAACTTAAGACTACCCATAAAAGTCTACTAATTTGGAAGCTTCTTCTCAGTAGAATAAATATATAGATGAAGTACAAATTGTTGTGAAATGTATTCCTGTGTATTTATGTTTGGACTCTCTTAAATTAACTCCTACTCATCTAGTGATATGCTACTGCTATGTTTCACCAAAATGCTAGGAAGTCACGGTGATTCTGCCAAAGTATAAAGAAAAGGAGGTAGGATTTATTTGTAAATGACATGTACATTGCCATAGTCAATTCATCAACATCTTTTTTGAGACATTTCCATTCCACCACCACACGCAGAAATAATATTTACGAACTGTACTCTACTGTTGAGCAAAGCACAATTAAATAACCTGCAGATACAAAAATAATATAGAGATACCTTATAAATCCCTTTAAAACCTGTTTGCAACAGAAACTCCATCAACTTTTAGTATGGGAACTATGATTCCTCTTAGTGGGACTGGAGGCTTCAGGCAAATGTAATAATATATTTTGTTATGAAATATGCTGAGTAAGGTATTTGTACTCTAGCAAGCAGAAATAAATGCAATGATTCGTAACTTTTTGTACAGTGCAGTGGAAGTTCATTTATCAAAGTTTTCTCTCATTGCTGTAGCAACAAAGCAGGACAGAAAAAAAAAGTAACTCCTAAATTGTTCAGAACAGCTTAAGGAAAAAATAGGGCCACAATATTTTTGAAATATTGACATGAATCTTGCGCTTCCAGTATCTGGGGGGGGGGGGGGGGGGGGGGGGGGGGGAAGAAAGAGAACAAAATGCCTAATTTCCTTTTTCTAGATCTAACATTAAAGTGTTATGCTGCTGTCATGGCCCCAGTCTGGGTTGTGGCTGCCCTTCTGGGCAGGGGCACATTTGATGTGCTGAGCAGCTAATGTGCCACATGAGAAACTGTCTAGGTGCTTGCAAGGTCCCTAAAGACATGCCCTAAAGCCACTGGGCACTGATCCCCAGAGCTCCACTCTGCTGCATCCTTCTACTTTGTTACCTCCCTTCTTACATCCCTTGGTACAGCAGAAACATTCACAGCTGGATTGTAGAGACACCACGAATTCACACATTGGAGAAGAAAAAACACAAGTATAAATAACTCCCAGTGAAATCAACATACAAGCATCTTCCCAATTAGAAGATGTCGGTAAACAAAATTAGCTGAAAAATACAAACTAATAAATCCATATTGAAGGTCAAGGTCATACTTCATTAGGTCAATTTTTATTAAAAGCCAAAAATTATTTCTGGATACATAAAATTACCTAATTATCTGTATTAACTTGCTTGCGGTTTAGGGTTTCCTCCTTACTGATGTTATTTATAGGTTTTGGTGGGGTTTTCTTGTTTGTTTTGTTTGTTTTTTTTAAGGTTATATTCAAGAATAAGATCAAGCATTCAGATGGCATTATATTTACAAGCATTAGTATTTAAAGTATGTTGTAAAATTTAGTAAACATACAAAGAAAGAAGTACCACATCCTCAAGGGTCAGGATAGCCAAAGGCAAGTTTCAGAGCCTGAAGTAGGACAGACTCAGAACTGAGAGCACAAGCACACTGCACTCTTAAGTTTCAAGCTAATATCAACCTGATCATGTGCAGTGACACGATTTGGCTTTAAATAATCAGCTTTGAAAAACAGAAGTCAGAAGTCTGTTCAAGTCCCAACTGCTCACCAAATGGCTGAGGTTATGGTAACTAATTTTGCAAATTTTTGCCCAAAGTTACCCATTTACTGCTGAGCAAAATAACAGCACAGGCCTGGGCCAAAGCTGTAGCACACAGTAGAGACAAGTCAGTTACTGTCTGTCAGAGCTCTAAAGTTATTATTATTTCTAAAAATGGCTCAAGGTTTTACAAGGTAATGAAGCATCCAAGTCCAGTACCTTCTGAGATAGTTAACTTGGTATTTCACCCAAGAATACGTAGAAAATTACCTTATCTCTAACACATTCCCACAAAAATATAGATATGAAGAGAATTATTAGACAAGCCAATCAATATCCAAGAGACAAAAACCCTCTTTCTCCACCATGAGATGGGGTATTGAAACATTATTCTGAGTTACTATGCAGAGTGGAAAAAGATGCCTACAGATACACCTGCTCCACAGCACTGCAGCAGTGGGCTGTCATCCCTGTTACCATTTAAGGTCTCAAATGCCTGTGGACCTTCTTCCAGTAAGGTCATTTGGAATACACATCTGAGTACATATTCAATAAAGGAACAAAGGTCCAAATTAAAAATACATGGGGAAGAAGTCATTCTTTCTCACTACTCTTATGCAGAATACCAAACCAAGGAGTGACACTTTGCAGTACTATTTTTCTATCTTTGCATAGATGTCCTTGTCTTTCAAGATGTACTACTACTTACAAGAAGGCACTTTGGTCTTCAGAGAGCCTGTTTCACCGATTCAAAAGTTCACTCAAATCTTTGATCATTAAAACAAAGGTGGGAGAAGGGAAGAGGAACAACAGTATAATGGCAGCCTGCCATGCCCAAGTCATCTCATGTTATGAACATATATCCTTCATCACATTAGGCTTGTAAATTCCTTGCCCATTTTCTCTATGTTTTTCATCACTTCCTCCCACTGGGATCCACACAGTGCACAAAGAGTTTGAAGATACAGCTGATTTTAAAACATTTCTAACCTTCCAGTGACACAAATGTTGGGGGCTTCTTTTTTGAAAAAAAAAAAAAAAAAAGAAAAGCCAACAATATGCTTGGATATATTGGTGGATAAGGTGAAAACAACGTTCTCGTCATGTCAGCCTTGAGGCAGATGTTTAAAAAATACAGTGACACACAGACATGCAATTAGAATTGCAGGGAGAGGGAGCATGGATGCATCTTTCACTCTCCTTTGAATTGTCTTTGCTCCATGACAGCCTTGACATTTACCAGATGGAGTCAGATTTGTCTCATGCACAAGAAGAGGCAGTCTTCAGCTAAGCCAATATTTTTCCTTTCAAAATACTGGCATTAACACCTTATTTTGAAGTAAATATAAGCATGAACTAAAAAGAGAATTTTAAGTCTCTGCAGCCACACAACAGCTTTTCTGAGTAATATATGAAGTGATTTGTAATATTAAAAAAAATAATTTCAAAGTCTGTAATAAACATCAAAAGGTATTGCAAATGAGATGAGAGGTGATGGTTTTAGCAGTTGAATGACTAGCTTTGTAATAATCTTCAAACTATTACCATAATCAGCCATTACTTCTGCTTAAACCTTGAATCTAAATTCAGTGATACAAATAAAAAAGGGAAAAAAGAGAACATATGGAGGCTTAAATTACTTACTCATTTCTCTGGCATACTTTTTCATAACACCTATCAGTAATAATACTTAATACCTTTACCTATCAGTAAAGATGCTAGTTAGATGCTCGAGGAGTGAAATTAGATTATGTATCTGTTAAAAGCTACAGAATTAAATATCTTACTGAACTGAAATTTACCTGAAAAATATCAGAATAAATCTGCTTATTGGTATTATTTTAAGAATAATATTTTTGAAACATGCTGTTCATAACTGGGCATCATCAACCATTTGAAAACCGTTGGTTTTTTTTTTTTTTTTGCTGTTGTTTTTTTTTTTTGTTTTAATAAGGAAAAGGAAATTGAATACAGCTTTTCTGGAAAAATTCATTCTATGCTTCTATTAAGGTCAACAGTTATAAAAAGTACTGGTTTTGTCTTCAATTACATTGAATTTCACATGGTAGGAATCCAAATGAATTCCCTTTCTTCTTCCATATTTCTATCAGGATCCAAAAAAGGGGGGGTGGGGGGAGGAATAACAGATCCTCTGAGACACTAGAATGTCTTAGTGACCTTTTAAAAGCCAGCTTTGAAAATTCCTTGACTTGAGAGAAGGATGGCTCCCCCAAAAATTTTTTTTAGAATAGCTATTGTCTGTGGAGTAGAAAGAGAAATAATACAAATAATTACAAGTAGTCCTACATATTAATAATGCAGAACCATGAATACAGCTCTGGTTAGACCTCCTTTTTTCAATCAAATTATACTCTGCCTCTCATTGCTAGTACTGTAACTTACTAGAAACCAAAAGAGTGCTTAACATAAAGGTTATACCAAGGCAATCTCTTTGATGTGATTACCGATTTTATTTACAATTTACTCCTCTGAAATAAAGAAAAAAAAAAAGAAAAAGAAAAAGACAAGTATTTACTTGTGTTGCTTAAAAGCAGAAGGAAAAATAACAAAAAAAATCTGTTATTTTGAATGGTAGGTCTACCAAATCAATCATTCACTAAGGGAACTTATTTTGTTATTGCTGGGATTGGCCTGAGAAAGCTTCAGGGCACCTCAAATTTATTTTAATAGAACCATTTAAAAGGGCAGTGGTTGCCTCTGCAAAGTAATGACATTTCAAAGATGCATTGGAAAAGTGAGTATCCAGAAAAATCACAGCAAAGACGCAAATCTCATTTTGCAGAAATGTTGCCAGTTTTCCTAAAAGGCAAAAATACATAGAGACCTGAGAAAGCTCTAAATGGTAAAAGGGACTTTGTATTATTTTCTTTTTTGCTTCATTTATAGTGATTTCTCCCTGTAAACAAAAAGAAAGTATTTTGAACCTATAATTGCCATTTATTAAGCAGACGTGAAAAAAAAGGGTGTGGCAAATCTGAAAAGAAGACAAAATAATGTACACGTGCAATGCAAAGGAAGAAAATGTCATCCTTTGTAACCACAATTTACCTGGGACATGCATGTATGCAATGTATAGGGGACTAGGGAATAAGGAATTCTGTAAAGAAATATTCTGTTTGTCCAGCCAGACTCTGCTTCCCCTTCCTCTAGGCTTGTGTGATGTCCATGGCCCTCACCAGTGGATGGCTCACAGCTCTCTCCTTCCCACTCAAGACCAGTCCACATTCTCCCAGTCTCTTCTGTTGATTTCCAAACCTCTCCATCATAATGCCCCTCACAGTTTGTTTTTTTTCATTGTCTTATCTTCTGATCCCAGTCTTCTCATCCCCTATCCAAGCCTTCTAACTAAAGCAAACTGCTGCTTTAGCAGAGAGAGGAACAGGAAAATTGTTGAGAATTCAGGAATGATTGGTTGCCTAAACTTGCAGAGTTCTTCATGTCCTCCACAAAACACTAACATTTCAGGAAAATCCTGCTTTACCTGCCTGGGTTGAAAAGCACAGAATCACTCTGGCAAACAGTTCCTGCGCAGTTCATGGACGCATGAAAGTCTTCCAGACAAAAACTTGTGCCAGCACAGAACAGGCCACAGAAGCCTTTACTGAACACGTCTGATTGATGACAGTCTTCAAAGACTTGTTTATCTCTCAGATCTGGACAGGTTTCACAACTACAAAAAAGTCCTGTGTTTGACACAGAGGTCACATGACCACCACATTTTAAAATACTTAAATTGAAACATCCAAATTATTTCAGTTCTTAAAAAAAAAGTTTTTTTCAGTTTTTTTCTAAACACGAGTGGCTGACTGAAACTTTCAGAACTAGTTTCTGACAGAAGATGAAAAGGCAAAATTTAATTAAAATGAAGCACAATTTAGCTAAATTCTATCTCAGTGTCCCCAAGCTTTAGCTGTCCCAAGTACACAGATGTGTAGTAACTTGAACACGTATACTGATGCTTCCCACACTAATCTAATATTCTGCCTATGATATCTGCCACTTTCTCCCTTTTCTAATTATTAAAATTTCAAAAGAGAATATATGCTGTCATCAGCAAGAAACATGTAGACCCATCTACTTATGCTCTACACAGGAACAAAAAGATGTTATTTTATGCTACTTTCACACATCCATTTATTGATCTCTGCCTAGCAGTAGTAGCTGCAAGGGAAGAACAGCAATATCACCTGTTTACAAACAGATTTTTCTATTTACAAAACAAAACTAAATAAAACAAACCAACAAAAACCAAACCACACAAACCCCCCACAAACAAATAAACAAAACCCCCCAAACAACAACACAAACAAACTTGAAATTTCTTGATTTCACAATTTACCATAGTGGTGTACTAAAAGGCTAACAATACAGTATCTATAAACAGCATTTAGAAACACATCCCTTTTCTCAGATTTTTATGTGAAGAACCACTTTGGGATGACTATGTAGCCAGGCAAGTATGAGCAAGGGAACAGAAAGATGCTATGTTTTAGCAAAGGATAATAAATCAAGCTATTCAAAATTAAATTGAACTGACTAAACATGCTGAGACAGCCCTGAGGAGCAGACAGGGCATGAAATTACTGAGCTTAGAAATGTCTGTCTTTTATTCTGCTGGTTATCAAACTTTATAGAGCTTTCATAATGAAGAATTCCATCAGTGAATGAAGTTAAATGAAAGAGGCAGTGGCCTACAATTCTGAAACTTCACACAATCACCAAATTCTTGAGATAGAAGGGACCTCTGGAGATCATTTAGACCAATACTCTGCCCAAAGCAGGGCCCAACTACAGGAGGTTGTTCAGGTTCCATGAAGAGTCAAGTTTTTAATATTCATCTCCAAGGTTGGTGACTCCATGATCTCTCCAGACAACCTGTGTAACTACTAGACCGTCCTTACAATTTAATATTTTATTTTATATTTAAATGGAATTAAAGCAAGTCTAAATAATGCAACCTGCTTTAGTTATTGATCACATTTTGGGCAATGTGTGCTTCATTCTATCTACCATAAAACAAGATTCTTTAGACAAGAAAATTACAGATAATTATTGAAAAATAAAAAAAAAAAAACTGCAATAGTCATATCTTAAGGTAGGATAGGTGTACACAGACAGTGGTACAGAGTAAATTATCATTTTTATTTGGAAAACATCCATGAGAATAAATAATTTCTGGTTAAATTTAATTGTCTTTAATGGATTAGGATTTGCTTTTAACAACAATATCCAATAATTCTACATTGGTAATAGTTCCCTATCTTCTATGAGTAAATCTGCTGTAACAGCTCAGAGTACTTCACACGTTCCCAGCAATGAAGTTAAGACACTTCATGACAGCATTAAAATCTATGAGACAATGAATTTGAACAAAAGAGCATATTGCAGTTCTAGTGAAAGAAGTGAATCTTAACTAAATGCTGTATATAAGTGTAACAAGAGGCTGATGCTTTGTTAATAACCAAAGAATAAACTGTGGCTGAAATCCACCCTTCTGTATCTGAAGACAAAGTAATTGGTCTATAATTAACTAAAAGGCCACAGCCTCAGTTCAGTCTCTCGCTGGCTGTGGACTGAAATAGTAGCTGTTGCCCCTTAGCAGGCAATTTGGATCCATGTATGCCTGTTAGCAGCTTGGCACATCTGTCATCCTCCCCACTGTGCTGGCTACACCAGTGCTCGCAGGTTACCCTACTCCATATGGGTGCAGATGTTCCTTTCAGTGGAAACCACAGCCTGTTCTTCCAAAATTCCTGTGTGCAGGCAAAGCTGATGAAAACATTTTCTCTACAAAAGCTTTCAAGGCTAAAAATATGGTTTAATTTAAGGCAGAATTCTAAGGAGAATGGGATTGTTGCTGAAAATACGTGATTTTACTATGTGAAATGTAATTTTAGTTCTGCTTTTCAGTTAAAATCCAATATAACTGTATGAAAGGTATAATAAAAAGAATTACTTTTGCTGGAAATGTAGCTATGTTTTGAAAAAATAAAACAAAATAGAAATTCATTTGAATGGAAAATATATTTTCAAGCCATTTATCTAGAGAAACTTATCTCCCAATTAAATATCAAGGGTGCACAAATTATAAACAGCACTGTGTAATGTGCGAGGTGAGAAGAGAATTTAAATGACCCTCCCAGTCTTATCTATATATTACAGCAATCTCAAAGTTGCTGCCCAGAAGTACGTTCAAAAAGACTGTTTCTAAGACCATGTCCCACCAGACTTCCTCAAACTCAATGTCCACCAGACCTGATATCTGCAGGACCAAGTTCTAAGTTCTTCCACTCCTTTCACCACCAAACTTGGGTGTGCACCTGTCAGGCAACCTAGAGCAAGCAAACCCTCTCATGTGACAGAAGTGCCAGGGACCTGCTTTCATGGGCAGCTAACCCTGGTCAGGAGCTGGGGGGAACATAACTGTGGGAAATGAAGAGACAGGGTGACTGAAAAAGCAACTGGGGTACCAGGACCATGATCTGCTAGCTCAGATACCAACCCCTGCCAGTGCCTGTGGGGCCTCTCTGGAAACATTTGCCAGTGTGCTGGATCCAATCTGCAAGTCAGGAGAGTAGAGCCCCTTGCTGATTTTGTGGTTAGGCTGCCATGAGACTCTAGCATTAATGTTTGCCTACTGTTTGTCTGCTGGGTTTTGAGGGGGATTTTTTGAGCTTTTTCTTTCTTTTTCATTCTGATTCTAAAGATCAATTTGGTCTACGTTCTTCTCCCCATTTGACTATATCCTGCAAAATGGACAACAATCAGCTCAAACTTCATATAACAGCGTAATAACAAATAATCAAAACAGTTAAAAGTGAGGATCGATGCAGAAAACTCATAAAGCTCCTAAGAAAACCCTTGTATCATGGTTTTGAATCCTAAAGCAGGCCCTGGAAATACTCATAATAAAAACGAGGCAAATACTTCAGGGCAGCTCACTAAACAGGGCATGTTAATTAAAATTCACAGAGAAGAGTGGCTGAAACTCGTGATATCTCACAAACATTTCCAATTTTAAGGGAATGGGATGATATTCTGCCAGTAATGACAATGTATGTGGCTGAATACAAGAACAGTTCTGATAGTTCTTTTATTTAAACCATATCCCTATAAAAATAAGTGTGGAAACAGCTTGGATGTTCTTCAAAGAGCTCAATGGGCTGCATAATAACAGAAATTAAGGCTAGTTCAACCAAATTGAAGGAGAGTATTTTCATTTTATTCCATTTCTGTAATTTTGATGTAATTTGAACACTGTTGCAGACATGAAGTAAATCTCATTAAGGCTAATCAAAACCTAATGTAATGCACCATTAATATGAAGAATATACAAGATATTTATTTATTTAGTATAATCAGCAAAAAGTTTCAGACTACAGACTTTCATATCAGATTCCCACATCTTCTCACGTAAATTTCATTAACTAGAGGTTTCTAATTCTTTACCATCTAGTCACATATCTATAGTACTAACATAGGTAATACACAATCGCATTTGTATAGGTGAGGTCAAAAATTAGTTGTAAAATAATCTCCTTATTGAGAGTCCATCTGTTTTGTATCCAAGAGCAATGAAAACTATATGTGCAGGAAAACACATCTTATTCCTGAGCAATTTCCCCTCCAACTCTTTTCTAAACTGTAGTGGCAACACTGAAACTCTCGAGAGCTACACAGTGTGTGTTTCTGAGTCAACCACTTCTGAACACCAGGTTTACAGGCAGAAGTCCCACCACAAAGGCTATATTCCATCTGACTGGAGGTTGTCCTCAAGCATGCTTTGAAATCCTTCCTTAAAGAAGCAACTTATCACAGTTTTTAAACAATGTGAACAAAATATGTTTTCTGATTGATATTTATCTGCTTTCAACCAGGTTTTCCCGTACTTGCTAGTTTGCTTGTGCGTGGTTAACCCATAATTTGGGTGTGGAATCTCTACAGGCACACACCTTGTAGCACATCTGTTACTGTGTAGGAAGAAATTGATCCTTTTTTTAAACATTGTCTCACTTTTGCCAATTACTCTGTATTTGAGAGTTGATGTAGTTATAATAGTTCAGGTCACTTTAAAGTGACTTTCATAAGCTTTAATATCTTGATGTTACCATATAATTTGGGACTAAAACCTTCTCTTCCTCTTTAAATTACATAAATACTAACATTATCATTGTTTATAGTATCTAAAATGACTTTGGTTCTTGGTAGACATCTTTTTTTCTTTCTAAAGTGTTTGTCTTAGTTTTCTAAGCAGTGGATTTCAACAGCAAGTCTAAGAAACTCAAGGGAACCCTACATTACTTCTAAGAGGCCTTAAAGGGTCAACAAAGAAATGGAAGATAAATATATTACGCAGAGACTCGTACCACCTCTGACAAGCATGTAAATGTGAAGACTTTAAACCAGCACTCTAAAGCTGTACCGTGAAAGACTAAATACTTGCTGCACTTAGGTCTTTAAACAAAGATATACACATTATACACATTAACTTTACTCTCCTTTCCTAAACTTTGCACTACTCTCCTACTGATGCTCTGCTTTATGGAAGCTGAAATAGGCCCTGAAAACAAAAGTTTTTTGGCATAACTGTACATTATCAGGCTGTAAACAAGCCGAGTCCTTCAGGAAAAATAACAGAACTTTATCAAAATTCACTTCTTCATTCTCAGCAGAATTCGCATATGGCTGTTCACAAAAATACTTGAAATGAATAGAACCATGTCAGCAAATATTCAGACCATATGTTCTGAGCTAGCTAGTTAGTTAACGATAAACCCTGAGGTATATTAACAAAAACTAATAGAAAAAAATGAATACCATCTCAAAGCTCATCAATAATTTGTACTTTTTTTAAAAAAAAACCCTTTTCCTGGAAATAGCAAGTTTTATTTCACTTATTAAAATATTCATTTTTTCTACACTGTAATAATTCTCTATCTTTTACTTTAATTAAGGAAAAGATTTATGGCTCATTATGCTTATTTAATCAATTCTTGATCAAGGTTTGTGATGCTTCCATGACAGCAGGCATCTTTGTTAAGGTGCTCATGTGTTTTAATGAAGCTAAGCAGAGAAGAAGGAGTTTATTCAAGACCTATAATGTGTTCACCCATTTATACACACATTGACATAAATTGTGTTGGTTGGGGGATAGGACACTGGAAGTTTGGGGCTTTTTAGTTTACGCCATTTACCTTCATGCTTTTGATGCTAATTTTAACATAAACTGAATATCTTAGTTTTCTTAACCTTTGCCTTATTTCTTTATTCATTATGTCATATATGATTGCTTACATCAGGAGAATTGCTATGGAATGACTGCACCTCTGCTTTAATATCTCTTTGCTCTTTTCCTGATTGATTGAAAACCACCGCAGTAAAAAATTTGTTCAAGTTGATAATTACTCTTTTGTGATGCCTAATTGTTTCTATTACCTTTGTTTAGTACTAAAATGATAGCTACTGTCATGATTTTACATCCTCTCCTGCTCTGCTCATACACAGTCAATATTGAGAGCTGAAAGCAAGTGACAAGTCATGAGATTTGTGGCCACCCTGTGTCAGTCCCAGAGCACACAAACCCACAGGACAGCAACCAAAGCAGCAGGCAACAGGTTACAGAAAAATCACACAAGCTCTCCCCTAGGACAGAAGAGTACCTCTGATTCTATGCCATATTTCCAGCAAAAAGATTATGTTATTTGAGACATCTAAACTAATACCACACTTGGTGAAGCTTTCAGGGCACATTTCCTTTCATTTTCTGCCAGATTTTTTTTTGCCATTCCCACAGAGAAATATAAGCAACATGAAGGAAAAAAAATCTGATAAAAGCATAAACGGAACTCAGAACCACCTGCAGCACTAGGCATTAAAAAGAGCTTTGTTTTTATGAAACCAGCACTTTTTTAAAAGCAACAGAGAGGTGAAATGCAAATACATAAAATAATTGTGTCATAATTTCCCCATTTTAACTTCTATTGTTATCCTCTACTGGCACTAATTCCATAGTGCTCTTTAAGACAGTTATATAATACTATAAAATAGCTTTCTGTTTCAAAGTACACCATTTATAACAAAAAATGGCTTTTTAAAAGATGCACAATAGTATAGTAATTCATTGGGATTCTTCTTCTTTTTTTATAAGGACAATTTCAATTTGTGTCAAATCGAGACATATACCATTATGAATACAGACCTCTGTTTTTTAGAACTTTGGCAGCCTGGATTCATTTTGCACCGTTTTTACTTAGCGTAAAGTGACTAATAGTTTCCCTATCTTCAGAGTATGCTTGAGGCAAAAAATGCTGTGTTACATTAGCTAATAAATTGTGGAAACAAGAGGAAAAAAATTACAAATATATATGCCTTATGAACATTTCGATTAAACAAGAAGTCTCTGAATTTTTTCAACAGGACAACTGGGAGTGTGTCTTGAAAGGACAAAATTCTCTTCCTGCCAAGGTTCACCCAGACAAGCTTGAGTTGCACTCCCATTCTTCAGAAAGATCCTTGCAAAACAGCAAAAGTCAAGACTGCGGCTGAAGACCAGATTCCTGAGCAAGGGAGGTCCAGGCCTCAGATGTATTCAGTTTGCATAGCAATGAAATTAGATCTCCTGTAATACACAGGACTATCCTACACTTCCAGGCCACCAGCAGGTACACAGCACTCTCTTCTCCAGTCCACCATGCAAGCAAAAACTGTGATCAGCTGAAGTGCAGATCAAGTAAAACCTGACCCTGTGATCAGGACACTCAACTGTGAGAGGACAGACCCAGCTTCCTGAAAACTGCATGTATTTTACATGAGACTTCCATCAGATAATAACACAAAAAAAAAACCCCAGAGAGCAAAGGCCAGGGCTCTGAGCATTTCCTGTGCCTCTCCTCCAAGAGCTCTATCTGCATGGTTTCATTCAGGCTCTTTCTTGTCTGCTCTGAAGTTTCTCCTGCTGGGATTTTGATGAGTTCTAAGATGGAAGTGAACTGCTAGTGCTGGCTGTTCTCAGCTTGGTGCTTAAACTGTTAAGAAAAAAAGGCAGCACTCAGATATTAATAACATGCTTTGGTGGAAAGACCCTTGACTATTTCTAGGATCTTCAGAAACTGTGCTAAAGGAAAGATTGGTGAAATCACAATGCTCCAAACCAGAATAAAACCAGGAAGCTGACATTGCTGCCAAACAAGTTTCTTTTTGGTAGCTAATACTTAGTTTAAGATGCCCAGCATTTATATGATTTTACTTTGCTTTATAAAAATTATAGAGAAAAAATCCACAACCCACAATTATTCCTGAAACAAAGGAGTATTCAGAAATGGCAATTGTGCTCATTCCAAATGTCATTGTGCAGTACAAAGTATTTCAGCATTATAAGAGTACTTTACTTCAATTATTTCATAAACTATTTGATTTGGAAATCAACTAGCCAGTATAATAGTATAATATTCATGCCAAGAGAGAAAATCCAAATAAGAACAAAGCCAAGACATTTCAAATAAGACGAAATCAGCTGCCAGAAAAATCCACATCAATGCGAAACAAAAATCCACTAAGCTTAGTTTCATCCATTCATTCTGAATTAGTCCAGGAAAGGAAATAAAGCAGAATGGAAGGACAGGACAGTGTGCAGACAGGAACAAAGTACAATGACATACAGTAGCACTGAAATGCAGTAGTAATGATTCAGAAAAACAAGTACTGAAGGTTTAGGGGCAAGACAACAAACTGATGACTTCTTACAGGGCTGATTTACTCTAAGATTTTAAGGGAAAATAGCTGCTTCATTTTTATCTCGACTAATGATTAAAATATGTATCAGGAGCAACAGGGTGGTCGAACCAGTAAAGCTGGTTGTAGCTTAACTGATGATCTTACAGTGTAATTCCTCTCTTCCTGTCACATTTTGTTATGAGTCAGTTGTGTTTAGTCATCTTAGTGCTCAAGTGTTATGAGCGGTCACCATGTGGAAATGTACGCTGTAATAACATAACAATGCACTGGTAAAAAAAAGGGAAGAGTAGTAAAAAAAAAAATAAAATAAAATCAAGATTAGACCAAAAAATCAGGTGGTGCAATTTTTCATTTCCACAGGACTGTATTTTTCTTCCCTACATTTTATATTAGAAATTTTTCCAGTGGAGTTTTATATGTTTCTATGATAGGGATTTCTCAGCTTTCTGGTATTCACCTCTCTTGCTTTGCTTAGTTTTATCCTATTATTATCAGCTTTCTCCTAGGGCAACATGAAATAACTCCACTCTCTTCTTGGTGTTTACATCCTTATTCATAACAACTAAGTTTACAAGCACTCAAATAACAGAAATGGAACTTCCAGAAACAAACAGGATTATGGACATAAACGCAGGATTACAGAAACAGAAAGTTGGAGTGCTTTGTAAAAACTGCCAAAATTTTAGTATTTCAAATAGAAACTCATTTATAGAAGCAACAGGAAAAAAGACTGCATGTGTTGGTATAAATAAGAGTCCAACTGAAATAAACGCATATTTTTTTTAAATCATATAACAGTGACTTAAGTGATTCAACATTTTCTCTTTTTTGTTTGTTTTTCTGTTCAAAGGATGGAGATGAAGCACTTCACAACATCCCTTTCATAGATTACTACCCTACCCCATTTTGAAATAAGTCATTCCCCCCCCCCCCCAGTATATAAATTTGAAAACTATTCCATAACTTCATTTCTCCTATGGTTCTAATTTCTAACCCTGATTTTTTTTTAGGATCATTTTATGTGGAATTTTCTTTCTTGGAAGAGTCATTAAGTTTTTCTTTTTCCCTAATGCTCATTCCTCCCTATCATAAAGAGAAATTATATCCCCCTCTCAACCTTTGATTCACTTGGCTAGACAAGCTGTTGTGAAATAGACAAGATAAATTGAGCATTCTCCTGACCATTCCAGCAGCCCTCTAGCTGTATTCCAGTAAGTGCACTAAGGCTAGAACTGAGAACAACATTCCTAACAACACCTAGCAACACCACAGACATGGAAGTTTTTATGCCATTATTTTCACTGAACATTGGATAGAGGATCACATTAGGCTTTTCATCCCTCTTAGAGGTTATATTCATCTTATGATCAACAGATTTCATTTTCTTTTCTTTTATTTCCTGATGAAGCAGCTCGTAAATTATAAATGCAGAGTCAGTTTGCCCGATTTCATGTTATTTCATGGACCTTAGAGACTCTCATGATGTTTTGATCCTCCTTTGATGACGCATCTCAACTTTTTGATCTCCAAGTGCCACTGGTAAAAACCTTGTTGTGCCATAGTCATTAATGAGAATGTTAAATAAGATCCACCCTCAAACCTATCCTACAGCAAGTCTTCAAGCAATCTGCTTCAAACCCTAGTATGAGATTTCCTCATTAATGTTCCTTACACATCTTTTTAATCATGTACTAATTTTAACTTTCTCTGTCTTAATTAATACTTCCTCAGATGACTATTCACATTTTGTGGTCTATTACATATCCTTCAGTAAGAGGGTCAAAGGTCTAGTCAAGACAAGAAGGTATAACCTACCTTGGCAAATCCATGTCACTTTCTTGCTCATCATTCATTTACCTCCACATTCATTCTTCTGAAGTATTTCATAGAGCATTTTATGAAGTTTTATGGCTCCTTGAATTAATTTTTTTCTTCAAATATTTGTGAAACACTCATCACTTTTTGTTTATCCAGTGCCATCCTTGGCTTGATAGTCAGTAAAACTCAAAGCAAGCAGTTTCATATATGCCAAACTTGCCCCCCACCTCCTCCTCACCCCATTCTGTACCTTATGAACAAAAGATTCCAGCCCATTTACTGAGAACCCAGTCTTACGTGCCTCTTGGGTATGGTAATTTCCATTTTACACACTCATTCCAGCTATTTAGTCACTTGGCCTTTGGCCTCCTGTTCAACATCAATATCCTTACTGAAAAGTGACTCAAAGTATTCACTGAGTTGTGAGATCACACTGAGTTTGCCTTTAATGAGGATGTCACAGTCACAGTGTAATCATCTCCCATCTTTCTCCTCTCTCTTTTCAAGTGACTAAAGAACTTACCACAATTTCTCCCAAGTTCCTGAAAATGCTTAATCAGCTTTACTTTAGGAATCTCACTTATTCACAGTACTTCCTGACCTTTAAAATGGACTTTCAGTACTGCTTGCTCAAGTTCTTTTCATATCTATATATCTTTCAAACATTCATATTATTTTGTTAAGACAACAAGACAACTTTTTTTTTTTGGCGGGGGGGGGGTAGAAAGGGGAGGGAGAATTAAAGTTTTAAATTCTTCAGTTTTGACTAAAAAACCCCAAGTTCTTCAACCCTCAAGCCCAACCAACCGTGTTGGGAAGCTTTCTTAATTCCCCAGAATTTGCTATGTAAAAATTAAAGCTGTTAGAAGTCGACATTTCATTTAAATGGTATCAATGTGGGACCACATTAGCCGAGGATCTTTTCTGCTCACAGTTCTACAATGTCTTCACAATTTAACAGAATCAAAAGTAAAAAAAAAAAAATTCTCTTTGCTGGTTCACTGGCAGTGTGGTGAGAAATGCTGCTCTCATTTCTGAGACCTTTGGGATCCACCTTTATTAGAAACGTTTACTCTCAAATTTGTAACTAAGGACTGATCTTCCATACTGACCCCCATTTCAGAAGTATTTTTCTCTCTAAAAACTCTAAAGATACCACATTCTACATTAAAATCTGTATGTCTTCATTATCTCATGTTCATGTAAGTGATGTTGATCCAAGTAAATTTATTTTATCTATCCTCTTTGCCATCCATACTAATACATACCAAACCCTTCAGTCTTTGTGCCAGTTGTATTAGTTACTCAACCATACTTTAATTAGACAAGCAATATCTGGTTTCAAAGTCTAAAGTAATTCCAGTTTTTCATAATTAGGCATAAGCCCTTGAACTGTGATTGGTGGAGGACAGTGAATTCCAGGCCACTCCAACTATGGCCCTTTCATTATCTATGCAGTTTACCTCAAAAGTCACATAAATATTTGCTTTCCTTACATTTGATACTTTTTTCTGTCAAAATGACAGCCCCTTTTCATCTAATTTTCACCTTTCTACTTCATAAAAATGGGTTACAAGACTGCATGATTCTTTCCCTCACTTTGTATTAAAATTATTTATGCCAAAGTCAGAACTCTAGTCTATCCATGGTAAAGGGACCCATTTCTGTGAATGCAGTCTAGTCTTGTATAATTGTTAATTTTGAATGTACCACACTCATTACATAAACAAATCCCAGCTGACATTTTTGTCTGAGTTATATCAGATAAAATCTATTTCCTTCATGTTTCACCTTAATCAGATGAAGAAAACAAAATAGCAAGTTTTAGCAACTGATGTTCACCAGAAATACAGTTTTATATTTTATCAAGTTTATCTCCCAGTGCCTATTGGCACAAACAAAAGCACAACAGTCCTTTCCATCAAGTCATTAAATAAACCTTAGTGTAGAATTTTTAAAGGTAATTGTAAATGCTTCATTATATGATGGTGTGACTCAAACCTCTTTTAATCATTGTATTTGTTGTTTGCAACATGGAAAAAGAGTTAGTGGAGACAAGCATGGACTCCCTTAACTTTTACAGGGTAAGAGGGAAAACATTCCTTTTAAAGGAAATACTAGTTAAACATAACATGAAAGCGAACCTAATTCCATATGCTTGCTTTAATGTGGTACATCAAAAGTGTTAATGGAGAGCGAGTTGACTGTATATAAAATATATATTTATTGGCTACTCCTCTGAGAACAGGTTTTGAGCTGTGGTTTTGGTTTTTTCTGAAGTTGCTTTTATATTCCAGAGGATTTCAAAATACAACTCTGAGTGACTGTTTCAGCCCCCTGAGATAGGAAGACTATGCAGGCTGGGAATTGACATGTTTCTGGTTTCACCCTCTAACCTCCGTGTTTTAAACTGTTTACATTTCATGGTCGTGCATCTCTTGACTAACAAGGTTTGGGGATGAACTCTGTTTTGCATTTGAGTGAAGAAGAATGCAACCAAACCTTCTGGAAAAAGTGTATTCAAACCAACTCTCATTTTAGAAGCTGCCACATAAATGAATCACATGTCAGAAAGCAGGGATGTGCTGCACACTTTTCTAAGGAACTTTTGCCTCTAGTTAGCCTGCAGTGTTACAACTCTACCCAATGAACAAGAAGTAAGATCTTCCCTAAGAAGAAAATGCTTGAAGTTGTACTGCAGAAACTTAAAGAAATATTTGGTCTAGGATATACTTTGTAATCTGACCTGAATATTGCTTTGCCTTATGATATTTTCTTCAATTCCATGTTCGTGGAACAGTGCTTAATTTTCTTGTAGGCTCAGGTTAGAATCTCTTCAAGAGCAGTAACTCTGACTGTGTGGCCTGAAATGAACTGCTGAGTATTGAGTGCAACTTTTTCATAGTTTACTTGTTCTGCTCCAATTACATACCAATCACTTTAAAGCTATTATTCTTTATATTACATTTTTTTCTAATTCTCCTTCCATCTCATGCTTCATCCAGAATGTATATCTAGAGCTTTAAAAGCTTAAACTAACAGAGACACACATTTCTTGGCTTTAAGGCACTTAGTCTTACATTAGCTTCCTATTTTGCATTAAAAAAAATTAACTGAGTTCACTCAGGCAAATCTCAAGGGCAGAGGTTTTTTCCCCCTTCTTTTGCAGTTAGTGGGTTGTAAAATTCTTTCAGCTCATCAGCCAACACACTGACACTAGGAAACTGAGGATAAAAACCCAGCATTTTGCCTTTCTGAACTGGAAGCTGAAATTCCCCCAGGAAGACATATTCTGGAAAGATTTAAAAGCATTAATTCCTGGCTGCCATGAGGTCTTCAACAGCTTGCGCAGAGCAACTCTTTAAGAGAAACAGCAGTTGGAGAAAGAATATCTGAAGGGACAGCCTTGAGAGCTGACATAATTTTCATGCATTTCTGCTTGAAATTTCTGCTGTATCACGTCAAGCTACGAACTTTGCTATAAAGTCCAGACTTCCTTTTCACTGCCCATCAGACTTGAAAAAGCTCATCTTTCAATTATCTTTGAGCTTGTATGCAATTCATGTGTGAAATCTAAAATCTTATTTAGAGCTTAAATCTTATTAAAGAGAACAGCTTATACTGGAAACTAGACAAAAGACAAAATTAGGCCTGTTAATAGAAAGAAATGAAAATAAGCAAAAACTAAGTAGAAGCAAACAAAGACCTTGCCTAGATTGAATTAAATACTGATGGAGTCCAGGAGACTGAGAAAGCTGCAACTTTAATTTTTCCAGTAAGAAAGCTCTAATTAGGTAGCAGCCTAATTTGAAAACTAGGTTCAACTAGTATTTCGCATAAGAAATTATTCCTGTTTGTCATTTTAAGCCAAGAAGGCAGCATGTGGTCATTTTGCATGCATGAGACTGGGACATAGAACAAGAGTAGAAAGACTTTTCCAGTACCAACAGAGGGCTGTGAAGGGCAGTGCACAAGACTCGGCATATTCCTATTTGGGAAAAGGTTATTGCAAATTAATGCATGTAGAAGAAATAATGAATTATGGCAGGGACTAAAGGGCACTGCAATTATAGGGACTTGGCAAGGCACTTTAGCTCACTTTCAGACATAATAAATCAAATCCCACTTTTTATCAGCAGCTACACATAAAATCTGAGAATTACTTTCAGAACATTTATACCTAACTTTGAAAAGGTTTCATCCCACGTCTCCAATTTTACTGTAACATGAGCACAGTTCCTCCCACCTGAACAACTCTGTGTATGTTTCTCAACTGGGTTGGTTTGGATATTTTTTTGATAGCTTACTCCTTTTATTTCATATGTTGCTTTTCACTGCCTGGTCAAAATGCATAACTCTTTTAGAGCAACAATCAATTTGTTAGACTGATGCAGGGCACAGAAACACTGCTTAAAACTTGACCAGATTTCAATTTAAAACCACTACATACTGCTAAAGTGGCTGGCTGAGAATGGTGGGCTCCTCCCTTTGATACATTAACCTGTGCAAGGATGCCCATTGCACTCATCTCTCTAGCAGACAGGCGGGGGATGAAGGCATTTGGCATTTTATAGTTTGTAAACAACTGGCAATTCTGACAATATCCAGTAGGTGGCAGATACCACATGCAATACAGTGAAGTTACAGAAATGCAAAAGGGCCCTCTGAAAAACACTGATAATAGTGGTTTTCACTATTGAAAAACATCCTCATGCATAATTCTTAACTATATAAAGTACGGAAGTAGGGATCTCAACGTAATTAACATGCAAAACTGAAATACAAGCCTAAAAGCTCTTTCAAACAATGGAAACCATTTCTTTTATTTTCTTAAAACACAATGGTTTTCAGTACAAGGCACAATTCACAATGTGCTTTCTCAGGATCAAAAAAAACCCGAAAAAATAAGTAAAAAAAAAAAAGAAAAATTGATAATATAATGATTTTATAAAACCTGATATTCATTTTCAGGATTTTGTAGCATTTGTGAAAGGATAATGAAACACATAAGGTGTTATGAAAACCCCCCAAAATTTCACTCAAAGTATAAATTCACTTACTATCAAGGATCTAAAAGCAATAAGGTTATCTCTAACGTTTATAAAGTTATAAAGCTGGCTCTATAAAAAGAGATGTACCATCTTATGGAATGTACCAAAAAAGGATGTCTGTCACAATTTTTTTCTATTTAAAATGAAAATATAACTATTCTTTAAAAGCTGGAGATGTGGACTAGGCCAACATGGGCAGAAGTAACTGAGGAAATTAAAATGGGAAGGTCACAGATTGTAACCGTCCATGTCCAACCACGACTCATGACATTAACTGAGTTTTTAAATGTCTGTGTGTAATCAGGCTTCATAATTCTCAAATCCCACCTGACTCTCCATACCACCTGCCCATATTCCCAACTGGAAAGACAGGGTGAAGCTGCTTTTTCTACATTTTAGGACCTCCCAAAACCACTTTTGAATCCTGAATTTACGTCTGCATCTGTGAGTACAAGACTCTGGAATAAAGGAAGTGTTTTGCCAGTGTTTCTTAGCTTGTATCAATTTAAGCAAAATTATTCTTGAGGAAAAAGTATTAGAAAAACAAGGCTTTTACCTTTTTTCAGCTGATGTAGATTATGGCTTGTATTTACACTAATCAAGTTATTCCAGCTTCAAGTACCCTAATGAGCCTCTTGTCCTTCAGCAGAGGAAAACTGCTCTATGAATTTGCATAGACCAGATTATGTGTTAGGCTTCTAATACTGTCTTCATCAAGACCCTTCAAATATCTGCTTTTATATATCAGAATACAGAATTCATAACTCTTAACGTGGCTTGAAATCAGAAACTAAGTGCTACTCTGTAGAAGCTCACCTTTGAGTCTATGAAATAAAAACATTTTTGCAGGTACAGGTAATGAAAAAGTAAAATATATTAAAATTCCTTGAGCCTAAGGGTTTTTGAGGAGAAGGGCTAAAAATAATTGTCTGAATTTTTTTTTGCCTTCTTTCTGCTTCTAAATATTCTTTCAGACCTATCTAAAACTATTTTTAAAGAAACAACTTTCTCAGTTTCAAGAACAGAGCTTTTGATGTTTCTAAGCTGCTAGAGGCTAAAAAAAGTAAAATTTGAATAAAGCATATGTTTTCCTTGGTGAGAAATACAATGATATGATCTTTTGCTCATCAAACTGAAGTCAATGATAAATCTCATTTATTTTTAATAAGCAAGATTCCTTATTTTCAACATGACTAAATAATTAGCCCAGCAGCAAAGTAACTTAACATCTTTGGGGTGCTGACATTTCACAAACATCTAGTGTTGCAAGCAAAAAACCTATTTTTTTTAATAAATAGGAGTACTGAAGAAATATAATCAAAATTGCTTAAGAAATAATGAAATTATGAAAACTAAGAAGCTCATTAGTTTTGATCAGTTCAAAGGGATCAAAAGAGAGCAATGGCTTAGTATTCCTCAACAGCATCCTGTAATTTCTGTGATGAACAGAGATGACAAACCCATCATTTTATGCCCAGGTCAGTTCTTTCCCCCTGTTTTCTTCTCTCTTAAAAGTCCAAACTATATGGACAATTGACAATTTAGGCCAACTGGCCTCATGACCCATACTCACTGTATGGGTCATGAGGATAACCTGGCACTGAAAACTGAAGCCCAATGGCGAAGTTATTTTACATACAATAGACAGTTGGTAAGACAATAATTAATTTTCAGTTGCTAACAGCTCGGAGTCCCTCCCAACAAGAAGGGAAGAGGTGACAATCACAATTAAATTACAGTTCTCTGAGCCTTACATCTCCTCTCTCTCTCTTGTGAGCTGGGAAAGAAATGACATGCAACATTTTTTAGATAAATGTCTAAAATGAGAGTTATTCCTTTGAAAGTGTAGCACACAGCTCATTACCTCTAAGTGATATCAATCTCAGACACCACATGTAAGAATATACTTTCCCAAGGTCAGACTCTGTAACATTTTCTGCCAAACTGCATCTCAGGCTGATAGCTGCATATGCTCCTTCTAAAACAAAGGAATTAATTCAAACACCACAAGCTTCTGCTCTTGCTACAGTAATCCTCAAGCTATCTGACTGAAAAGGGCAACCACACGCTACTCAAAATACATGCTGGATGACAGAAATGCAAGATAAAATTGTTAAAGGCGTGTTCTGATTGCCAGCACTACGTGACACAGGCACCCACTACCAAGGCCAAGAAGTGAAGGGCTTGGCCCCACAGACCCCATGAGGAGCAGCCACTCCTGCAGCACTGCTCCTCAGGGACATGAGGACTCTCCCCATGCCACCAGGAGCTCCAAGATGAAGGGGTATGACTCAAGGCATCATTGTGCAGAAAACGTCTGATATTATGGACAACAAATGATAAAAATGTGCAAATTATGACTGCACACGCAAGGGAGTGTGAGAGAGAAGAATTAGCAGGTGCATTCAATTCCACAGTGCCTGCAATCCTTCCAAATAAATGAAATGGAATTTATATGCTGATAATGTAACACGTTATTTGTTACTGTGAAATAGATGCACGGAAAAAAAAAAACTCGTCTTAGGACTTTGAAAACAATAAATGCTGAATTATTTAAAAATATTTCTGAAATATCAACAAGAAGTATAGAAATATCACAGGCTAATTACCTTCAAAAATGCCATTTGAAAAAGCAGCTCTTTCATTGTAGATGAAACATTTTCGATAAAAACAAACAACAAAAAAGAAAGCCCCTGCATCTGTTCTGAAAATTAATGTGGTTGTAAAATACCCCAAATTCTCCTTTATCTTTCATTCTTTCCATGCCTGCTTCAGCACATTTGAAACACTGAAAAGGTTTGTGTATGTATAAGCTCTCACTTGGCACTACTTCTGATTAGTTTTATATACAGTAATCAAAACTAATTGCAACTGTTCCTTAAACAACATTATTAAGGTATTTTTGCAGGCTGTGGTGCCCTACATGTTTTAAGTGGCCTAGAAGAATATAGAGAGATGTTTTCCTTGGCTTTAACTGTCTCCATTCTGCTAACAGTAAGGACACAATAACAGAGCTGGAAACAATTTATTGGCTGAGAGTAATTCTAACTAAAAATGCTTTTTTTGGACATGGCCAAATTACTCACAATTTCAAGTCAGATTTGGCAAAGACTTCTGGCTGAATGAAAATCCTGTGATAGCTTTTTGACTTTTTAGAAGTAATTTTCTAAACAGAATGTTTCAACCTTTTGTTCTGGAAAAGGATTTCTAGTTCAAAACTGACCTCCTTTAAAAAAAATGTGAGAAATATTGTTGAAATTATATCTACTTTTTTCAACTAAAACAAAATTCTTTTTTGACAATACAGCCTCCATACTTAAACACTCCTATTTTGTACTCTGCTATACAAAAACTCCCTTACAATGGCTTACAATATAGGAAAAGAAGGCAAAAGATCTGCTTGCACATTATTTTGTGCCTATATATTGTCATAAACCTTGTTGATACTATGATTTTATTTTGTTCCTCCAAAAGTAGCAAATTTTTGTACTCCAGTACAGTTCTCTGTTCCAATCCAATCCTTACTGAAGTCTTTGATTTACTACTATGTCAACAATATGGGTATATATTGTTATTAAAAAAAACTGATGACTCCTTATGGTCAGAGATAAATTTTGTTGCTGCTTACATTAACCTTTATTATGCCTATATAAATCAATGGTTTCCAGCATAAGCTTTCCAGAGACAAAGTTAAATATAATCCTGTTTATACAGCTACATGATGAATTTTACTTGAAAAGCACACTATTTTTATTGTCTGGAATTAAGATAGAAACTAAAAAAGTAAGAAATTCCTGAGAAAAGATGAAATATAGTGCCTGGTTTCAAGCTAAATAGAATGGATCTCTTTTAGAAAAGGGCAGACTTTCTTGAGTGTCAGCTGACACATGGTTCATTTAACTCAAATTTCTATTTATATCTCAAAATCAAGGCCAATTTTTACTCCTGTAGTTTAGTTTGAGCTCCTGTTCATGAGGAAAATTTACACCTGACATGCACAAATATCTTCTAACAGCTTCCAAACGTGTTCAAAAATTATTTTTTTCTGGTTTAACCAAAGGCTATACTAATAAAAATATTGTAGTTGCAAAGTCAAACACTAAAAATTTTAGGAAATGTCAAAATTATGCCTATTTGTCCCACCTTAATTCACCCTGTTTATGTGCCCAATTAATGCATTGTCATGCATTAGAGCCAGATCTTCCAAACCATAAGTCATAGGAACAGTACACATTACCTGGATGTATTCTCACTACCAAACCCGGAAACACAGACATTATCACAAGGACAAAACCACTTTTGCACAAGCCTAAATTGATTGAGAGCTGTGTAAGAGGACAACCACAAAACTGTGAAGTCTCTACCCACAGAACAACTTTTCAGAGCGAGAAGGAAGGAACCCCACGCCGCAACACGCATGTCCTGATTGTTCTGTTGTAGAAAGTTTAGGAGAACTCCTTGCCAGAGTTTCTTCCCTGCTTCTATTTGTACAGGCTGACGTATGCCAGAGGTGTGCATGTGTCAGAATCCTTTATGCACCTTTTTCCGCATACTTTGAATTGCATTCTGGGATGCTATGAAATCACAAGAACTACAAAATTCAAAACAGGACTGTTATGAATGATGGATATTTATGAGACTGCAAAAATAGCTACATATATTGATGCTCTGTAGAACACAAGAGAGATTCAATGTGTCCTGTCTCAGTCTTCTGACCCTGCTCACTGGTGACCACAGGTAATTCTGTGTGCATAGACACAATCGAGCTCTGTCCTCAGGTTTGGGATCCTTGTCCTCCCATCTCACACATGAAAAAGAAATGTGCTTGGGTTTAAGTTAATTTTTTTTGCAATTACTCTAAGCAAAAAATGTTCAAAAGATATGTAAGTAGTTTACCGACACTCCTAGGCTTTAAATTTATAATTACCCATTCTGTGTTCTTGTAGCTTTATGGCTCGTGTATTTAGTCAATAATAATGTTAAAATAACACTTGAAACAGTTAATTGGAAAGATCCAAATAATAGATGATAATAAAACACACAGATTCCTTCATAGTGGTATATATTTTTCTAAAATTAAAACAATTCTTAAAAGTTTCTTGTATTAGGTTTTCTATAAATTCAAAATAAAAGTGAAGATATTAAATATCATCAATACGTGACAGCTGTGAGTATGCAGTTTAATGAAGCTTTTGAATGTGAAAATATTTATTCTTTCTGGTTTTTTTTATTAATGGGACTGAATTTAATTAAGTATTACCATTGTTCAAGGAACAATGGCATTCTTCATTCATAATTTAAACATTCAAGGGAACCATAATTAAGAAAAATCACTCCACTTTCTTACTGCTGAGTTAGGAGCTACTTCAAAGTCATTGAGACAAAGTTTATGAAACACCCACCTCTCTTAATACATATTTCTTTCAGGTGTTATTTCTATTCTTCCAATGGCCAATAGCACTCTTTGTCTTCCCAGAAATCAGAAGCAGCGTATGTGGTAAGTACAATGTAAAAAAGGCTCCACATGGAAGCCAGAGGTACATTTATATCACTTTTTGAGTTAGTCCATGCAGTGTGGAGCTCTGTGTGAGCTAGCAAGCACAATGCCACGGTGGTTGTGCTGGTGCACTCTTTGTTTCAGTTGCAAAGAGTAAAATAATTTTAAATCAAGTACTCTTCTTTACAAGCATAATAAATCTAAGGTACAACATACAATTCTACATAAGAACACAACATATATTGGAATCAACAGTACTCGAGAAATACAATTTTATGAAAAATGTACTTAGCACTTACTAGTGATGTTTACTAATGTGATCTCTTTCAATGATTCAGAAGAAATTACTAAGGTAGCTATTAAGATCTACTGAATCATTCATGGAACATGCTAAGCACAATTCCCTGGTAATGCAAGCTGATTTGAACAGATTAAATTTTAAATTCAAAGTGCATGTGAGCTGTAGAAGAAATTACTCAGTGTCAGTGAAGCTTGACTTTCTATAGAAAACACCAGAAGCTCATCCTTTATTTATTTTTACAATCTGGGGGAGGAGGGATGAGGAGGAGGAAAACAAACCAAGACGGCGAGAGAAAATTGAGACACCAGTAAGCTGGTGAATATGTTTTCATAATTAAATGTTGCTTACAGAATAAAACCCAGCTGCATACAGAAATATATGTAAGAATGTATTATCTTTCATTTCAATACAAAGATATCTTTAGGTAGAAACTAAACTTCTCCAACTTCTGTGAGAGGAAATAATATATGTTATAGAGACAATTAAACAGTGTCTGTATATTTAATAACCTATCAGCTGTTTAGATTTTTTTTTAAATCCTACTATGTAACAAAGTACTGCATATTATTAATACACAAGGAAGATGTTATTTTATGGAGATGCCTCTGAAATAGAGAAAAAATATCAGCATAGCTTCTGAGCTATTCATATCTACCTGGTTAAAGGAGAAAAAGAAGAAAGGAAATTATATGCTACTAAATTTCTTATCCTGAGCATTGTATTCCTCTGTGTACATCTGAGGTTACTCTTGACATGCTGAATTCATTTGTGGCCTTGCAATCTTCTACTTCAAATATGTAAGATATTGAATCCATCCATGCAATACCTTCAATATGCAGAATTCTTGCCCTACAAAAAGATTATTTCAAAATTCCAGATAATACTCAGCAATAAACACAAAGGTTCATACACTGATGAGTTAACATCTCCACAGTCTAAGAATTCATTTGCAAGAACCTTTTATCAAAGTCTATCATTAAAGTCTTCCTGTGGGGCTTTCTGTCTCATTAGCAATATGTCTGACACTTAAATTTATAATCTTCAGGTCAACTATAGCATTTGCACCTATAAATTAAGCAATAAGCTCCCCCAAATCAATCAGTCAATACTACTGGATAGCAACTGGTACACAATAAATTACATGTTTCTAGTGCTGCCACACATTTTAGAGTGAAAATTTGTATCACTTTGTACCTTACTGTATTCAAAAGATCAGGGATGAAATCTGAAGAGTAATAATAGGCCAGAACAGAACAGCAAACAGGAATAACATACATAAAAGAAAAGGTAAAAGCCATTTTTGTCAGCTCCTAACTTGCTCTTGAAGGATGTACCTTGAAGATATATACTCACACATTCCATGAAGAGAAAATGAAAAAAAAAAAAGAAAAGAAAAATAAAAAACATCACTGAGCACAATAGGTTAAAATCCTTAATTAGCATTGCAAATTTTAATCCATATTTTCACTTCTGATGCCTTCCAGAGGGATAGAGCGTTATTCAACAAGATCATGCAGCGAGAGTCCAGACACACAAAACAAGAATTGCAAAAGCTCTAACAAGCATGGGACAGTGATTTGCCAGCTAAATTGGAGGCTGGAAGAAAAGCCTGGTGATTTATGTTCAGTCTTTCTTGCTCAGAGTCAGGCTGCATTGATTGTATGGAAGAGGCAGCTTGGGCAGCCCATGAGATTTATCTGCTATGGGCTATGGGTTTTGGTGCCATGGTTCCCTGAGCCCTCCTGCCCTTTAGCAGCACTGGACAGCATCCAGGGGGCAGAATGCCACTCCTGCTCTCAGCTCTGCTTCTCTTGAGCCCTGCCACCACTTTCTTTTGATCATGCGTCTCCTAAAGTCACCTGCAATGCTCTCGTTTTCAGATTAAATTTTTATCTTCTCTCTGGAGTCTGCTGCAAATCCTAATTTGACTCTGATTTGGAATGCAAATTTTGGCATCACTGCCTCAAAAGATGTTATCACCACATTGTCTAAGTTAATGTATATATGCACATAGGTATCAACTTTGATTCAGGAAATGACTATGTATTTTTTAGAACTAAAAAGAACTCACAGAACCTAGGCATTTGTTTAGTCTTAGACAAGAAAATCAGTGGGTAGGCTAAGTGATACTTATTTAACAAATGCCTGTTCATTAAAACTATTATTTTCAATATCAGTTAACTTTCTTCTGTTATTTATCTACCATTTTCCAGACCCTGTGTACTTCTGCACTTATCCAAGCAGTGTTCTGCAGACTATACTGAAAATTGCAGATAACAAAACCTGACTTTTGCTGACTGTCTGTGTACATAAAAAATGCATTCTTACAGAATGCTGAGTAATCTCCTTCAGTCCCCAGTGAACTGTTAGGATAGTGAGATTCACTAAACTCACCAGGCTTAATTAAGAAAAAAAAAAGTTCTGGCCAACAAAGTTCTTTTTTTTCCATCTCTGCTTTGGCATAATTTGAGTACATGGCTACCTACTTATGTTCTAGAGTACCTGCACAGGACCTTTGGAATACATGGAAAGGTCATACAAGTATCTACACTTCAGGCATCTGCAATGTCAGAAAAGACACCTGTTCCTTTTTTTCCTCATTCTTTGCATTCATGTTGGTTGACATTGACAAGGTAAGATGTCAAAAATATTTTATGCCAGGTAAACATAGATTATGTGTTAGGAAATGCAGAGAGGGGGAGCCTGGCTGAGCTCTCACTGCAGGACACAAAAATACAGATGCTGGCAAAACAAAGCAGAGCACCTCTCTGACCAGAGGTTTGTATTTGAATGCTACATCACATTGCAAATCAGTTTAACTCAATAAACATGTCTCAGTCTCTTAAAGTATAAATTGTCACCCGGTGAGAAAAGTAGTAAAACTAAGGGGACATATACAGCTGACATCCCAAAAATTAAGTTATACATTTATGGATTAATCATCGCACTCTTCATAAAAGGAAAGACATTACAGCAGCACTTCCTGAGTGAGATTTTTTTTTTTATGTTATAATGATGGGCTTGGAAGTGGAGAGAATCATAGCCAATTATCCATGTTTTGGAGGGACAGCTTCTCCATGGCCACATCTATAATCGAAAAGCGACAGTTGAAGAGGACTCCCCACTATTTCATTACAACAACAACAACAAAAGATTTAAGATGCTGATTTTTCAGTGTTTTCTGCTAGCACAACATTCAGCACTGTTCATGGCCTGAAACAAGGCTTCATCACAGAATTGATAAATCTAGCACACAGGTTCTCATTTGTGGCACTAGGCAATAGTGAGAGATTGCCCATGTTTTTGCAGTGGGAGAAAGGGAACAGTGTGACCACTGACCATTTGTCACTGCCTCAAGGAGGAAAAGGACCCATCTTGATGGTAAACTATGGAAGACATTAGGACAGGACATAAGAAGAAATGAAAAAGACTACCAAATTAAGAATTCTAATATATATTAATGAATGGAGAAGTGAGCTAATAAGAAGCCAGCTCCCAGAAGCTCTGTCACATCTTAAGGATTCAAATATGGTGCCTGCACCTCTGCTCTGATTTGCTGAAATTGTTTTCTTCTTTAAATATAAGGGGACAGAATGAGCAGGAAGGGAAAATAAAGGGCAATAAAATATAAACACAAAGTCACCAATATGCAGCAGAGGTAAAAAAGGGAGCAGCTGTGAAAGTAAAATACAGTGTGTACACATTTAAAAAAGTAAATTCTTTCAAGAGAGCAAACATTTAAAATTAACCATAAGTTGAACAGATCTAATGGATCTAAGTGTTATTTCCATGTCTGTCAAGCATATTCCATCACTGAAGTTCTTTAATGACCAAGGCAGATGACATTACAGTGTCACACACTGTACAGTACACACTATGTACTGTAGTGAAAAAAAAAACAATTCTCAATTAGATAAAGCAAAACATGGGCTAAGAAACACAAATGTAAAGTATTAGGACATCTCACATGTCACACCCGTTCCAACTTGAACAAATTAAACACATTTGTGTTGGGATCCTTGTGCCTAGGGACTATACCTTGATAAATAAATTGGAGCCAAGAAGAGAAAGACTGACTCAAGGATGGTGCATTTAAAGAAAGTGGCCTGGGGGCAAAACACCTCCACACATCTTTCTTTAAAGAACCTGCCTCCAGTCCTGAAAAGAGGGTGAGAAGGCGTCTCCCCAGAAGAGGAAGGTAGCATAAACACAGTGCAGAGGAAAAGTCAGAGGAGATTCCCTGCACCAATTTTCCACACAAGAGAGATTATTTGCCATAGAGGGGGTCAGAGGAAAATTTATACAAATTTCCAAGTTTTTAAAATATGTCACATATAAAGCTGAACAATTTTATCCTGAATTCCATACAGTGACTTTTCCAGAGGACACAATAAACACCGCACAAAATTTACGCTTGGCCATCCTGCTGTTCAGTGGTTTAAGTATAAAACCAGCCTGTTCATTAGCCTGCACTGCCAACTAAATCTTCAAATGCTGTAGTTATGATTTCCATTATCCAATGTAAGACTTGTAAATTTCCTTGCTGTTATTGTGACCTCAGCTTTCCAGTATTCCCTTCTCTTTTAAGTCAAGTCAGCTACGGTAACAATACTGAGAGCTCACTTACAAGCAAGGACTACTGTACTTTTCACATCACTTGCATTTCATTTTTAATTTTGAAGGCCATTAAAACAACACTCATCTTCTGTGTCTCAGGAACACATTCTAGCTAGGTCAAATGATCTCTTTTATCATACAAAGCAGACACTGTAGATAAATCAAGTCCTTCCTGTCTGTTTAAGATGCAGCTCACATTGACAGCTAAGCACTGATCTGTAGATCTAAAGATTTAGAAACCAGGCTTATTTTTTAGCCTCTCCCCCTCTCACAAAGTGAATTAGATATTAAGGTTTTAATCAGGTGTTTATTCAGTGCAGCTGGATTGTTTGGCTTGGTGAAAAGGAGGGTGCTTCTTCATGTTTGAAAAATTAGAAGAAGGCAAAAGAACCAAGTATGATTTATGATTTTTGTTTCATATTTATTGAAGAATGCTACTTTGAATCACTGGATGCTGGTTTTGTACAACTATGTATTGCCAAAACAGTTTCCAGAGCAAAAGAATAAACCTTGTTTTGAAGCACTATAAAATTTGTGTAAAAAATTAATAGACTCTGAGCACTACTGGTGGCATAAGTAACTACTGAGACAAGAAATCCTAAATTCAAAGACTCAAGATTTTATTTAAATGGTATTTGACATTAACTGCAATTTGGTGAGCATTCATTGAGTGGATTATCTTGGACAGATTAAATAATTACAGGAAGCCATGTAAAGAGGCAGATTTTTAAAGGTTGTTTCTTTTGTTGCTTGAAATATTCATTTAGCCTACTCATCACTGCTAGCATTCTCAAATATTCTTTGCTACTTCATGCATGTCTTTCACCTTATTATAGTTTCCACTTCCTCTTTCATGCTTTAACTCACTTAACCAGCAAAAACGGGATTGTTCCGTGCTCCCTTTGTAGCTCTTCATCAGCTTTTGTTTTTCAGTCATGCCTTTTTTCATGGGCATCTATACAGTGCTCAAGAGGAAATCTGGTATGTGTATACGTTAGGCTAATGCTAATATGCTTTTGAGAATGTCTGTAAAACAGCTATAAGCTTATTACTGCACTCTTTTCTCATTGCATTGTTTCCTTTTTAAATATATTTTTGTTCTATCATGAAGTTCAGTATTTAGATTTTTCACTTCCCCATGCTGTTTGATTATCAGCTACTTCGAGAATGCGCTTCATATTTCACAAGTTTAAAAAGAAAGGAAGGTATGCATTTCTATTATGACAATTGGAGGATAGCTGAATATAATACAAGCAGAGCAGAAACTTGCAAGCAAGAAGATGTGCTGTCTTCATTTTCAATGGCAGCTGTTGTCAAGTGAGTTACAGACAGCCCATTACTTTTCCAAAGCTGAGACTTTTTATTTTTGCCAAATCTCACACAAGCAAAGATACCTGGGCTAATTATACGTTTTCATCAGCCATCATTCACTTGCTACCTTCTTTCAGACCATATTCTTTAAAAAAGACAAACAAGAAAAGCACATCCTTCATCTTCACTAGGGCTTGTGATCAGCACTCTGATACAGTTATCAAAAAGAGGTATCCCTTAGGAAATGGATGTGCCTGAAAATGAGCTTTTACGAAGGCAGAAGTGTGCAAGTTTATTTCACAGTTCAGAGGTATGCAATCCATTCACAATGAAAGCAAAACAAAAAATATCTTAGAAAATGGAAAAAAAAAGTAAAATCCTTAATTTTAAATTTTTTTAGACTCAATTGAGTAGAGAAAAAAGCTACTTATAGGCTGAATGGGGTTGCAGGGGTGTACCCTCCATCGCAGACTTCACTAGCAGGTTGGAAGAGCCTAGACTGAGAGCACAAGTTATCACTGGGGAGTTTGGTTCATAGAAGTAAAACCTATAGGATCTTCCATCTATACCCTGTACCTCCGTCAAAATCATACAATGTTCTGTTACTTACTGAGCTTGTGGTTACACTATGATTTTCAAGATCCTACATACTTGTGTTAATCCATTCAAAAAACCCAACACAAACACTCGATACTTCTGAGGGCTCAGGCATCTAATCAGAGTCAAATCCTGTTATCCTGGAGGTGTTTAATAGTTGCAAAAAGCGCCTTTTTTTTTTTTTCCTGATCAAGGATTGCAAGGTTTGAGGGACTCCAGCTTCTGATTTCCAACTGATTGCTTAAAACTCCCCTACACTGACTGTCTAGTCGTTTGATGTTTGTGAATTATGCAGCAGGCAATCACAGTGCACACTGAGTGGCTAATCTACCATGAACTTCACTCTCAGAATATGTGAGAGGAAAGAAGTGTGAAACAGCAATGGGCATGAAAATTCAACTATAAATTAAGTAACATTAAGTTGATTATACAAAGTAACGTAGACAAGGACACTGCTACCTGCAAATTGTACTGCTTTCTAGCAAGCTGTTTCTGTAGACTTGGAAAGCAGTGGTGTACTCCATAGGGCTTGACACTGTTTTATGGGGGTTTTTTGGTAGGGTATGGGTGTTGAGGACTGCAAATTTATCTTCTTCATTAGTGATTCTCACCTTTCTCCTGTGAGGATAATTCTGCACTGGCATATTGCTATTTCATCATGTGGACGACTTCTATATAATTAGTTTTTAGTAAGTCTTCATGAAATCTAAATCTTTAATCATCATTGATGGCTTTCTCTGAATTCCTTCCAACTTTCTGGTGCCAGCTTGTCCAGGATTCAAACCTACTCCTTGCAGCACTGCAAAACGAGCAGACAGCTTGCTTCTAAGATCTGTGTGTATTAATACAGGATGATCCAGTAGGAAAGCTGCTAGACTGGGCAAAGTTTCTGAATAATTGGGCAACAAAATGCAAACTATAACTTACGTTTGAATTCTGATGCATAAACTCTCTAATTAGAAAATATGAGGCATTCAAATGTTCCACTTACATCAATGATAAATAAATAAAAGAAAATAAGTTAACAGCAATGAATTACAGTATATAATATTGTATCACATAAAAATTTCTGTCAGCTAAATGCTGATTCTCTTTCACAGACCTTTTCACAAGAACAGCAGAAATCCTTAAAGTAATCAGCTAGAAGCCTCTGTCTATCATAAAAAAATGACCATATGCTTCCATCCCAATTATTAACTGTGTGGCATCCCTTACACTTCATCTTCTTTTGAAGCCTTTACCTTGTCAGAAATTCTGTGGCTGTAGTTTTCCATGCTCAGCAGGGAACTAACTATAGTAGCAGTTCAGGTGAATCCCAAGGGAAAGTGTGGCAGCTGAGCTGGAGCTGCATTAGACTGTAAGTCAATGCAGGTTGGCTGCTGTTAATTTGAGTTTTTTGTTAATAATTTAAGCAGTAAGCTCTATCCTACAAATGTTAACTACAGAAATGGACAGGCACTGAGTGAGCATCTGTGAAGTCGTGCTGTTGAGACTGTACAGTGTTGAGAATTGACATTTTCTGAGAGAATAACAGAAATAATATAATTTGTACAGTGGGTCACTACAGCCTTCCTTCCACGCTTATCTTTGGCAGCATCAAGGGCATGAGGCAATATGGAAAAAATCACATCTCAATGCCAGCCACTCTATGGTGGAAAGTAGAGGAAGAAAGGCAATTCTGCAGCACCCTCACTTGTCCTGATGAATGTGCAGGATGTGGAATGACAAGAGAGGTTTCTAGAAAGAGGCAAGCTGTTTTCTCTCCTCTGCTATGCACATCAGGGGAAGGAAGCACTGTGGTTTTGATCTGAGTGCTTCTGAGCTGAAAAAAGACCTCTTGATGTTGGTGTTGATGCAGGCATCCACGTATATCTACTTTATCCAGACAATTTGTCTTTCCTTCCTGTAATCTCAGCTGAGCAAACCACTCTTTCCAACATGGCAAGCAAGAGTTGAAGTTAACTATGTGTATGGGTCTTGCTGAATTAAATGTTAAGCACACAATTAAATGCCTTGCTGCCACTAGATGTAAGCATTCCTGAGACCACAGCAAAGGGTGCAGAAGCTCCTGGAGCATAATAGCAAATACAGAGCAAATTTCCTTGCTGCAAACAGATTTGGGGAGTACTCTTTTCCCTCCATCCTCAAAGCAAATCCATGCTGTTTATGCAGCTTTACAAAGAGAGAAGATCAGTTCTTGTATTTGCAATATAGCTAATAATTTTGTTAAATGATGGGCACAAGATTATATTTGAGGTAACATGCAGGAGCTAGATTATACTAAGATGCTTGGGCAGGAAAGTAATTATTTAATTAAAAAAAAAAATTAGTAACTACAACCATAGATCAATCTCCTCTAGGAAAGGGGGGAAAATTTGAATTCTGCAAAGATCTCCCTGCCATTCTACCATGGCCAAGAAGCCAACTTGCTATTCTATTCTACCCATGAACTTAACTCATTTCAATCTATAGGCTGGATGTCTTGTAATATTTACCTAATAACACAAATGTGACTGAACATCTCCATCACTGCAAAAAACGTTTTAAATATCACCACTCTAGCACTCTTGTTGCATATGAGAGCAACCATAATGCCTTTATTCTTTAAGAGAATGAATAAAACATGCTGTTTATTGAAGTGACATAGGGACAGACTGTCTCGGGCACTCAAGTGAAAAGATGACCAGCATAAGAGAAATGAACATCACATTAATGGTTTATTAACTCCCTTGAGACTGCTTTACAAGCCATCGGTCAAAACTCCTCATTACTAATTCAGAATTTTTCTTGCAATTGCCTGAAATATACAAGTCCCAAAATACAGATCAAACACTTAACCTTTTTCATATTCCATTATTAGTACTTATTCTTTCTTTATATGTATCTAAGATCTCATTTCAGATACATATTCTTACTGTATCGTACCACTCCTGCTACAAGGGTGTAGCTCACTTTCTTTATAATTGCATAATTAGGCATAATAATTAGGAAAAATAAAACCATGGAATAGATTGCATAAGATTTGTGCAGAATGTTTTTATACTACTCATATTGTATTTTTTTATTTCTATATAACACAAATATATATATAAGTATGATTTAGGTAAATACAGAATCCATGCCTAGACTCCTTTAAATAAGATGAGGCAATTTCCAAGGATCATTTACATATAGTGTATGAAAAACATGCTTATTTTATGAAATAAAATAATTGATGTTCTTTTACCCAGAGTAATTGGAGAGAATGCTTTACTATGCAGAGGAAAGGTGTGTTTTCCCCAGTTTTTAGAGGCAACTGGTATCTTTATTTAGATATCTGACCTTTAAATTTTATTTCTTTTCCCCAGCTGCATCAGGTGCACACCCCTCCCATAATTACTTTGCCCTGCAGACAGCTCATTTATTTTGTCCTTGATCATTCACAGCTACAAATAACAACCAGAACAGTGCAAGTAACAAGTGGTGAAAAAATATGTATGCAAAATTTAGAAGAATTATGCTGGTGAATTTGATTTGATTTTTAAATGTCTTCAACATGGAGTTGAAGTGGTGCACTCCTCTATATTCTAGTCATACATGTGAGGGCTGTTTGGCAGGATAAGAAGGACATGCTAATCCTTATTTGCTCCCATATCTTCTTAATAATTAGGAAAGTATTAGATGTACATTTTAGCTATTGGAGTTGTTTGATGAGACATAATTCAGGGTCTAACAAAAAAAATCTTTAATAAGATTTCAAAATAATTATGTGTTATCAAAATAATTGATGTGTTAGTTTGCTTTTTTTATTTCTTTATACTATATGGGATTGGCATAGGAATATATCACCCAAAGTATATATGGGACAATTCACTACCAAAAAAAAGCCCTTTTTTTTCCCCGTGGTGAAACCTTTTAGAAAGCAGAACCATACAAATTTCTGCCTATTCACATTGCATTTGCTGAAACATCAATTAATACAAACTGAAGGCAAATAAGCTAAGAATGTGTCTAAGGAGAAGAAAGGCAAAATATGTTTTTAGTCAGTAAAATATGAAATTATAGAAGGTACAGGAAAATAAAACTTCTTAAATAACACAGCGACTGGAAATGAAAGAGACTTTAGAACTCCTTTGAAGGCATCCACTGAGGAGCAAATTCTTAAAGGCACCACAAAGGATCCAGAAGAAACCAATTACAGTTAGAGCAAGAAAATCTCATTGCAATGAGTCATCGCTGAACTGTCTGGGAGAAGGGATACTGTGCTTTAGAAGGAACATCAGGGTTTGTGTTTCCCTACCCTAAGACAACAAGCAGCTCTCCAGCATCAGAAAATTATTTTCTGAACCTCCTCCTTGTGCTTTTACAGCGCTGGAGCCCAAGGTGGCAGTGTTACCTTCTGGGACTGCCCTCTGCATCCCAGAAGGGAGACAGAAGTCACACCAGACAGTGGCAACCTCCCACCAACTGCTTCAGGTAAGGTGCCTTGCCAGGGAGTTGACTTGCCCCTCTGATAAAGCAAGAGGAATATTTTCTCAGGAGGATTTTGGTCTCACTAATATTTTTTCAGAAGACGTGCCCATTAGAAAATTCAAGATAATTATCAGGCTGAGTATGGTTTTTAACAAAGAATGGGGGGAGGAAGGATGGAAGAGGGGGAGAAAGATAAAGCCCATTTTCTTAAAAGCAAGTTTGGTCCCACATTTAAAGAAAGCCATTTTTTTTTTCTTAAAAATATGACATTATCTTGTTAACAAGCTTACACAATGGGTAAAGAAGAATAAAATCACCTTTAAAGTCCACTTTGAGATACAACTCTGAAGCAGCAAGATTACTTTTCGTAAACAGGTACTTTCAAGTAAATCTGCCTGGACCTGGCATTGTTTTTCCTCTTTAGTAAGGAATTCAGGCCCTATGTTCTTGCTCCATTTGAGCCAAGAGTTTTTAAAAATTATTTTAATAACCTGCAGAATCTTGTTTGTTTGCTTGTTTATAGTGTTCACAATGTGGAAAGAAAGGAAAAGTCTGGCCTGGAAACCATCACAGCACATATCATCAGCTCCACTAAACAAGCCAAGACAGACCAGGCAAAATTCAAAAGATAGCTCAGCATCACAAGAAAGCTTGAAAACAGAACACAGGAGCTACTCTGTTTGACTGCCCTGAAATCATCACAGCAAACAGTCTGTTCTGGAAAGATAAAGCAAGCTGTGTTACTTCTACTCAATGTCAATTCAAGCTAGGTGGGAAATGTAGAAAATACCAATATGAAGAGCCCAGCACTGACAGCATCACTTTAACAAATTTCAGCCATCTTTAGCATCTATACTTGAGCTTTTCTTACAGATATTGGAAAGGAGGTGTGAGAGTGATTCACCTTCTGAAGGTTCCCATTTTCTGTGTTTGCTATTCAGAGATGCTAGACAACAAATACAGACTAGAAACCCCTTTTTATGCAGCTACACTTAGGCCACCTACGTTTCTACTTAAGAAAAAATACTAAACCCAAGGGAATGTGAGGTTTAAGTGGACAGTTCTCCAATATGTAATAAAAAGTTTTTTGATGAACCTGATTCATTTGTAGAAATTGATTTCATAAAAGAATCAGATATAATAAAGGAGATCAGAGCTGCTAGTAGTAGCAATTCTTTCATCACTGGCAGCCAACAGCAATACTGTCAAATTAAGAAGATTTTAATTAAAATCTAAGTTTTTCTTGGAGATGTGAAAGGTATTTGTCTCAAAAGCATTTGTTTAAAAACAAATTAACATATCAGGTAAAAGTTTAATTCTGGAATCTTTCTTTTTAATTTTACTTTTTAGTGCCTGTTTTAAGCTACTAATAAATTTCTACCACATGAGCAAAACCAGAGCAAATTTAGCACACCTGCAGTCTGTATCCTACAAGGAGGAATCTCTGGAAACACTTCATTATCAAAACTAGCTCTCCATTAGCTCAGAGAAATGAGCTATTGAAAACTAGGAAAACAGTCTTCAGAAGAAGAAACTGTGTTTTTTGGATTTTTGCTGCTTGTAGTGAAAATGCATCTGGCTATTATAATTACATAAATAATTACTAGAAAATTGCTTTAGTTCATATATTTCTTATGACACTAATAACATTTTATCTTTTCCCTCTGAAATCCTCAAATTTTTCTATTTCTTTAATCCACTAAGAAATTAATCCACTCTTTTTAATTGAATTAGCTCTGTAAATACCACTTTCTCTCACTTCAGTAAAGAACCAACTAAATAAAAAAAATAGAAACAAAATAATTATATCAGTATGATTTTCACACAGAAAGCAGCTTAGAGTAGCGACTATTAGAAGAGGAATTTGAATCTTGGGTTTTTTCATTTTGTAAGTGTATATTCTTGCTGTGTCAACAACATTGTGCAATTTGTAAAAATAGCTCTTTAGTACTAGAGAAAGGTTAAAACGTATATAAAACCTACTACTTTCTTCTAGTGGTTTTTTCTGGATTCTTTTTGTTTGGGATTTTCATAGGTTATTTTCTTGTTCTTTTGAGGGGTTTTTTAAGAAATCGGGTGCTTTTAGCAAAAGCCTCCTTTTATTTTTGAAGCCAAAACTGGAAATAAATGTCAAAGCATTCAATAAGCCCAGTTGCAGCATGATTCTAAGACTACTTCTGCTTCAAGTATCCCAAAACAAACTGTAGGACTAAGTTCACAACATTTGAATTTGATCCTCAAAACCTTTGCACACACCTACACCTATCAACCTGGGAGCATTTGTATGGCCAGCACAGACAGACAGGACAGTGACAATGAAGCTGTATCAGCTGCATGTGAGCCAGAGGCTGGCACACTGCATTTCTTCCAGATGTTTTCAACAGTGACAGACTAAAGAAGAGCTACTATTCCAGAGCCCAAAACACCCATAAAATTGATGGAGAAAAGGATAATTGTGAGGAATATGTTATCAGCAAAATAAGCATTCCAGCTTGAAAAGGCACAAACATTGTCTGCATTCAGCAGGTCACACACTAATGAGATTGCCTCTACCACTGCAACTGATAGGGGAGCAGAGCAGTTCTCTAATTAGGTTTACTGACCAGGGGCCTATACTGTCTTCCCAGCATTAGCAAGCTGGGAATGTCACAACCTTCTGCATGGAAAGGAAGTGAGACATCTGTCTTACTCCCCACACAACCAAAACAATTATAAGTCAGGAGTATCTCCATCACTTCATCCATTCATTCATGGAGGGTAATAACTTCAGTCTGTCATTTTTACAAGCCTTGAAGTTACTTAAGGTAAGCCTTAGGCAAGTCAGATGTATATCACTGACAACAGTAATCTACTTGATAATATTTACTGAACTTTTCTCTTGCCTTTTTTCCAACTCTTCCTTGCTGGGGGTCATAATGCATTTATATTTAAGCAAAACTGCTTCCTATTGCAACATACATACTGATCAAATATATTCAGAGAGCTCATAGTGCCCATGCCTAATTCAGCCTCTTCTCTCCAAGAGCATAAAAAATTAAATGGACAGTGACTAGACCACTTTATCTGCTTGCAGTTGCACACCATATCAGCCCTATATCCCGTGACCATTTTGACACATACTAATACTTGAACTCAGGTGGAAATTCTGATATTCAGATGCTTCTGTGCAGGCAGCAGCATCCACCACAAGACCTGTTTGGGAATCAATCCTTTGGCCTCTATTTCAAAGGGCACAGCATGACACTTTTGCCAATGACTGGGTAAAGCTATCCAAACCAGCTCCATAAAATCTTTATTATTAGATAATCGTGTTAACAGGAGCTTGTGGTTTAGACTGAACTTCATACTAACCACAGGAATGGCAGCATAGCACATTAATGTTACCTGAATTTTTTTACAAAACCTGGATTTCAAAAGTATGTACTTTTGTCAAAATTCAGCTATTTGGTTTGAAAATTTCCTCACTAGTTTCTGTATTAAGTGCAGAGAGCTGTCAGAGAGCACAGCCTGGTACACGGAAGCCTAAGCAACCAATTTCTAAGGAATATCACCTTCAACTTCTGCCTTTGCTAACATGATTATTTGATAATGTTATTTTGACAATGCTCTTTTAATATAACTATGTATGTGTAAAAACATGATTTTATATTAAAAAAATATGGCAACTGGAATGGTACTGTTTTTTATATAATTTATGGTCCCAAAAAAGCAAATTTTGTTGGTCTCTCACCTGCAAATTACAAAAAGCAGTCATGTAACATCACACTGGATACTAAATCTATGCATAATGTACATCAATTAACTTGTTTTAAAACATGTCAGGAGAAGAAGAAAGCACTGATGCTCAAGTTTACTAAACAATTACATGTCATTAAACTGCTACAGGACATCAGATCTCCTTACAGGTTTTTAAGGAAACCTCCTAATTACCCTACTCTGTCTTATGCTGGAATTGTTAAAAATGCCTCTCTAGAATAAACTCTAAATATTTATTAGTGGAAAAAAATTAATTCACAATAAGATTAAAACAGATTGAGAGTTCTGTCAATCATAGTTCAAGAACAGTTTTGCTGGGACAGAAAATAAAAAAGGGCAGCCACAGTCTTTGTGAAGCTTGTGATGCAAATAAGGTCATAAAAATAGATCCTGCTTTTATTTTATAGAAGCAATAGTAGTATTCTTTCTTAAATTATCAGGAACATTATGTCATAATAGCTAATGAAAAAACAAGCATCCAAACCTGACATTTAAAAAGAAATGGAAAGTATTAGTAATTCATTTTTAATGAAATTGGTAATGTATGACTTCATCACAACCAAGAGATTAATTTCACTCATAGGGATTATCTGAAATGACTTTTTCAATTAACAGTCACTAGCTGAATAAACCCCTGAGGAGACCTTAGTCTTTGTTACCCCATACTACACAAATAAACTGGGCAAAAGCTGACAAAGCAGAATGACAGAGGTCCTCCTTGGTTTAGCAAAGGAAACGTATTGTCTATGAAAGCCTTTTATTTACTAATTGTAATTTTAAAACTGATGTACAATCTCATCAATAAAGATAATTATCTGTAAAGTGGCTACTTCCTAGTATATTGTGGGTTTTTTTTAAGTATAGGCTCCTCTCAAGTTTCAGTTCAAACCTGAAAATAAAGGACTTCTGTTGCCACACAAATCTCTCATTAGAGCATCATATCAGCATCAAAGGCTCAAAGAAGGGGCATGGGAAGATGTGAACCCAATTGAACAGCAGAGGTTGCTCTGCAAAACCCTGTAGCATACATTGACTATGGAGATGGCCCAAATAAGTATGGCCTTTCAAACACATCTTGCCTAAGTGTAACTTCAAATAAGGGTCCTTGGAGAGAAAGTCTGCTCCCAGTCTCTGCAAGCACTGAGATCCATCTAAGTGTTACAGTGTGACCCCCCCAAGCAATCCTCTTACAACTCCTAAATACTTCTATTGTCAACTGGATTCAGAAATTAGTTTGTTTTTAAATCAGGTATTCCCCTTAAGTATGCAGCTCTAAACTCAGATGGAATTGGGAAAAGTAGCCAGGAAAAAACTGTGACAGCATGTTGCTGGAGGAAGAGTTCACACATTTTCACAACTTCAGTGCTAATAATTACTTCTGCTTTCCTCCCTTGCAGCCTCAGGTTCACCAAGCCTTAGAGTTCAGATTTAACATTCCTCCGAATATGTATTGTTTGGGTTGTCATTATGGCTACCTCATTTTAAAACCCCCAAGATTAGTCCTTAAATGTACTTTTGAGAATGTAATTTACTGGATTACATGAACAGTAAATTACAATCTTTACTGTGTCTTTAAGTTTTAAAATATTTTGAAGTTGCACTAAGCAATTGAAGCTTAAGTATGCTTTAAATATATTACTAATTCTAGGCCCCAAACATGAAGCTTCAAATTCTTAATCATGCAAGTCATGAAGAAAACCTCCTGTCAACTTTTCATTTTCCAAATATTTGTTAGTCAACTGCAGTACCTTTCATGAGCTTCACATTACACATATTTACAGCATTTAGTAGAAAATGTACTATTTAAAATTTATCAATTAATTTTCCAGTCTTTAAATGTCAAAACTTTTATTCCCTGATGCCAATTTGAAAAATTAAAAATAAATAAAAGCCATGTCAAGCACATATCCTTAGCAGACATTCTTGTCAACCAGGTCTACAAAATTTCCATTAACTGAAATACAGGAAATTCTCTGACATTGCTTACAAAGCTTACTTCCTTCCCCTCCCAGCTTTTCAACTGTTTTACTTCAATATACTTTCAACAACTCCTCGAGATGCTGATTGTGAACTGCCTGCAGTCAAGATTTTAGTTATGAGGTCAACACATTTCAGAAGGCCACCCAGTCAGCAGCAAAGGGTGACATTTTCTTTGTATGAATCATGGGCTTCCCTTTAACATCATTAACCATAATAGTAACAAGATAATTAACCACTGAATTATCTTGAATATCCATCTGTGATCTGGGACTAAACTTTAATAACTTAAACTCCTAAGAAGCCAATAAACTGCAATAAATTCCTTAGTTTTTCTTTGTTAAAAATTATGAGCATAGATCATCCATATCAGCAATCATGTACACATGTGAGACTACACATGTAAATGTACATTTATGCCTTAAACATGCCATGTATTTGCTTGTCTTCCAGTAATATCTTGGGGTTTGTGCAACAAGTTACCAAAGATATCTCTTCTTAATTACCCTCAGGATAGCCCTGCTTGGGCAGAGGTTGGACCAGATGACCCACAGTGATCCCTTCCAACCTGACCCAATCTTTGATTCTGGGAACTGATAATATGAATGGCTGCCTAACATTATAAGGCTTTTTAATCCTTTAAACATTTTCACTGCATATCCTGACAGCAAGCGGTTTCAAAGCACTTGCTGCAAGTCCTAGTTCATGCATTAAAGAAAACAAGATCTTTCCTACATAATTGAAAGTCTGTGTTTAAGGATTTGTAAGCAAAATTGGCCTTTCTGTCTGGAAGACTAGTAATGTCAGAGGGATTGTCCTCGCTAAATGGTGCTGCCAGCAGTGGTTGGAAGAGATGAGTAGGTGCACACAGGAGCAGTGGTACCATGATAAACAGCAGGAGGAATGGGGTAAGTTGTGTTTGGCCATATGTATTAGAGGTACAACAGCAGAAATAATAAGTCCTTTGCTTCCATACAGAACAACCCCAAAAAGTAAATTTATCAACTACAATAAAGCAGAAATCTTTCTCTGGAAGTGAATGTTCCGTGTAATGTAATAACACACAGAAAAGCAAAGCATGAAGTCTGGAGTCTGACTCCACTGCTATGTTATTCAAAAAAGGTTGGGTGCATAGCCCCGCAGTATGAATCTAATTCCAAAAGAGAGATATATTGTAAAAGGAAGTGCATTTCTTTATCTCAATTAAACTTAAACACTTATTATCTCTATGATAATAAGTGATAAACTAACATGCTTCTTAGAGAAAGACATACAGCACTTCTGTAACTCCAAAGAACCTGCTAAAAATAGTTAATAATAATGTAATAAAGCACTGCAACATCATGCAGATACACACATGCAAAATAAAATTGCATAAGCTACCTTATCACATATTCCACCTCTATGTGATTAGCTTCATATCCACGATATCATTTCTTTAACACAGTTTTAGTGCATTTGATACTATCTATTCCATAGCAGCTCTCAGGACTGAACAAAGCTGGTGAATGGCACAGCACACTGAGTAGGCAGACTGTAAGCAGAGACATATTTTCTATTTCAGCTAGAAAACTATTCCTATAAATGCTGATTCACTTACTAAAACTTGTCACAAGTGTGAAAACTGCAAACAGGCACAGGATTGGAGCCTAAATAGCTATGACATGATTTAGGGACACAGTTTAGTGGTGGAATTGGCATGAGTCAAGAGTTGGATTCAATAAACTTCAAGGTCCTTTTCAACCTTAACAATTCCATGACACAGAGGAGAGAAAGTAAAGAGGAGGTTTTTTTCTTTAGTTTTTCCCCCTATTTCACAGGAGAAAAGTATGCACAGATCTAAACATGTACCACAAAATCAGAGAAGTCTACGGGGCAGGCAGGATTTGAACCCAGATATCTTTTCAGTTCCTTAGTCACAGGTTTGTTTTCTTGAGGTGTAAACTGCTAATTAAAGCTTAGGATAAATCCATTACAACTCTGTATCCCAGAGCATATTCAGCATTAGCAAGCTAATTTGAAATAGGTATTTCTTAGAAATATCTCAAATCTCAAAAATATCACTGTGAAAGAGTCATTATCATTGGCAGATTTTTTTTTTTTTTTTGCTGTGATGTGGTATAGAACATATTAAAAATTAAAACAGCTATTCAACCATGATTTTACATCTCACTAAATCTCAAATTGCTTCATGTTTAATTGGATACCTACACCACAGCAAAGCCTTTTAACACTGAAGACCAAATGAGACAGCTCTGACTTAGTCTGCAACTCAGCTGTCTGCGCTGTACATGATGAATCACTCCCTATTTTGAGCAGCTTTCCACACATTGAAACTTGCATTCATAAATTCACATTAGGCAGTTAATGGGACAGAATCGGGGTTGCTATGGCAACAGTGTGATGTGCCCCATCACTTAAGTGAGAAAATGAACACTAGTAATTATCACTAAGCAAATGGTATTTTGCTTGTATACGTCTCTTGTATACGGTATCTTTTCAATGTTTTACTTTAGCTAATGAATGGATTTGTGATTTTCTACAAAGGTAGAATAAAAACCAGCCAATGTATTTACCTGATCTCATACTGAAAGTGAGTCAGACTACATCACCAAGCAAAGCTCACAGGACTTATGCATTTGCAAACAACGTTGACAAGATTATAATGACACTGGGAAACTACAGTTCTGAGTTCAACAGTAGGATGCATCAGATGAAATTCACAGGGTGGACAAACAGTGTCTCAATGATGCTTTCCATCTGAAATCATGATTACCTTCATGCCAAGAAGCCCAAACAGTCATCAACACTGATTTCTCTCATTCAGGTTGCAACGGATATTCTATATGCAGAAAAATATAGTCAAGAAATCTTCGTGCACTTGCTTTCCTTTCTGAGAAGGTCAGACTGCCCTATTAACATCTCTTTTACTTAAAAGAACAGATGCAAGCAGAATACATCTGGACTGATATTCAAAAATTAAATATTGCTAGAGTCATAGCTTTATGAGCTGTATTATGTTTCTCTCTATTTATTCCATGCATAATTTAGAATCTGCAAAATTTATTTTAATACGCTTACAAAAATTATATATATATATATATATATATATATGTTCACATTTAAAGTGTATACCTACCACCATTGATCTGACTCCCCCCTTTAACCTCCAGGAGTCTGAAGACATGTTCTTTTACCCACTTATCAGTAGATAATTTGAAACTAACCCTGTTTTCATCGCTGTTGAGTATAGCAGCTCCCATTTTTATCTTAAATACCCTGAAAGAACAGACTGTCATTCTCTGAAACTGCCAGTGGCCAATATGTCTTAGAGTGAAATAAGCATAGTGGTGCAACCTGCATTCTGTCTGACAGAAAGTTCAGGTATGGTTATTTAAATTTTTAAAGGGCCTATATCAAAGTACTCAAAACTGAAACATATAGCATATCTTTAAAGTTCTGAATCTACATGATAATATGATAAACGTACATATTTCCATAAGTTTAGGAATGGCAATAGAGGCAAAAATCCAAAGACAGATATTTAGATTTCAGACTTAATGCTCAGTCCTGACCTAACTTCATAGTCACTGCCACACCAAAAGGTAGATCTGCCTCTGACAAGTGTGAAAGACAAAGTGTACATGGAATTGTTCTTCTACCTTTACAGACTAACAGACTCCTTAAAAAGTCCCAAAAGACTGAATTAAGAATTCCTGTCCCACAGTGAAATCAGAATTCCATAAATTGTAGATAAAGCTTAGGAGAGCCTGAAGAAACAAGGAAAATGCTTGAGTGATACACAATATAAAAAGGAATAAGAGAACATGATGCTACCACAGAATGAATAACTCTGCTGTGTTCTACACTGTAAAACAACTGTTAGAAAGTTGCTCTCCAGTGATATCAGTGCACTATTGTATATTTTTATATTTTCATAAAATAGTAAGTTTCTAGATAGCATAAGATGTATATGTTGATAAGTGTGAGGTAAGGGAAAATAATTAAATAAATTTATTTAAATAAACTATTAAACTAATTTTATTTTCTGCATCTTGAGAGTCTGGGGAAAAACAGAAAAACAAAACCAAATAAACCAGGTAGTCAGAGATTAACACATTTCCCAACTTTTCACAATAGCCAGTTTACTGAACTTTCCTATCAAGATGAATTCTGTACATATATGTCTCTATACTCAATTTTCCATTTAATCAAGACTTGTTGAGTTCATTAAGTAGAGCTTAGCTGGAGCTGTTCTTTTTTTCCTCACCCAAAATTTTTATCTTCACACTTGCAGGAAATATTTTTCTTCAGATTTTTAACCAAAGTAATGTAATTTGCAGTTCTAAAACTGTTTGGAAAGTTTAGGAGATTTACGGACTACATTTCAGATCACTAACCTCTACTATGTGACCTTGTGATCAGTGGCATTTTCTAGCCTAGACTGCAATTACGATTATGTCAGTAGAGGCACAGATTTTGGCTCTAAACACTCTTCATTATGGACTTATTGCTCAGGCAAATTATAGTAGTTGGTTGCTATTTGCAACCAACTACTATATTTAATGATAAACCCACAGCCACTCAGAAAGGCAGATGATATGAGCTGATTTCTAATGTAGAACATAAGCAACATTTTGTAGATAAGAAAGAAAGAAACTGTAATAAAGCTGTGGAGTTCCCTGTTTCTACCTCAATGTACTCATCCTTCAGTGCAGGGCTGTATGCTATACTTCATTCTATTCATAAAAATAAAGATAGCTTTATCTCAGTACTTTTATGAAAAATGGCAGAACCACTATATTCTGATCTTTCAGAGAGGTAACATTCCCATTTACTGCTCTGAAACCAGTGGTCTTAAATTAGCTACTGTTTTATACAGTCCTCATGCTTTCCTCACTCCAACACATGACCCATGGGGTAAAGCACAGAAGTGAAGGGTTTTTTTCCTCTACAAATATAAGTTTTTCTCACATAAATGGTTTTATTAAATCACAGAACAAGTCCAAATATTTACCAGAGTTTCACCAAAAGCACAGTTACTCACACATGATTTATAAAATCCCTCTTCATAGTGGCCTCTCAAAACTTACTCCCAAACCAAACAGACCAGCTGGGAGATACCTTCTATTACACTTTTGAGAAAAATTTAGCAGCTGTTATCTATCAAATCCTGACAACCTGCATAAAATAAATTATCTAACCACTTACTTTAAGAGAAAAGTCACTGATAGCAATCTTAGTGTTAAACACAGAGACTTACATTTATTTACACAGGGAAAGGTTTTTATACTGCATTTTCTCCTGCTCATAAATTGTGAGCAGACAATTTAAGAACTTACTTTTTTCATAAATCTTCAATAAAGATTTTATTTTAAAAAGAAAAACTTCCATTTAAGGAGCACAGTTGGCTAAGAAATTATAGTATAGTTATAAATAAAAATTATTTATCAACTGTCACTTGAGATTATTCTGACTAAATTTACTGTCAGTGTCACGGATAATTTTTTGTGTGTTTTCTTTCTTTGAACAGGAATTGTACTGTGAAAGAAAAAACAATTATGAAAAATAGTCAGGACTTCATTTACAGTAGGAAGGGAGAGAAAGAGGGTGTCTGAAAACAGATTAGTGTGTGTGCAATCTCAAAATTCTCTTTTTCATATAGACATTGATACTTGTGTCAACTTACAGCTTTGTACTAGCAGCGTTTACATCAAACCAGATATGATCTGTCCTTCCATAACCAGCATAAATCAAATGGATTCCACATAGTCTTCTCATGCTCATTTAAATCTAAAACAATGCATGCCCATTTCTAACCTCAAGTGCCATCTTTAGATGATTTCAGACTACAAAGGTGAATATAGATTCATAAATTAAATTTTCTTTACTTTCTTCATATCTGGATCAAATATTTTAAACTGATTAACTGTTCTGATGTTCTAAAAAAATGTAGTTCAACTGGTCTTGAATAAGGCCAGACAGACTTAACCATCTGTCTGAAAACAAGGCATTTGTAATCAAAACCAAAGAACATTATGTCCTCACTTTCTCGTCAGTTCTTAAAACTAGGACACACTGACAAGTGTCTGGATCCTCCCCCGTAATTTCTTCTAGGCTAACAGAAGCACCCACCCCTAAAATGATGTGTCTATTTAAAAGGAAGTACCACCATTCAGGGAAAACTAGGTTTTGATCTTTAGGGTAGTGTAGCGGGAAACATATTTGTGCTAACAGGTTTTTGTTGTACTCAAATGGGCTTAAAAGTTAGCAGAAACATACTCTACCTTCTACAGAGTTGTCTACCCTTGGCAGAAACTGGTATGGGGAACAAGCATCCATTCTTTTCCAATGCAAATTTTGTTGAACTTACCCCCTGAGATTTTTTTTTCCCTGAAGTTTAAGCCATTAAGCAATACTGAGCAACATGGATAATTTTTAAATCCAGAGCTAGGATTTTGACAGGAACAAAGCTTACATCAACGCAAACCCTTCTGAAAATATTGTACAATAGTATGTCTTAAATACTGAGAAAAGCCAATGCAATCACTGGGTGCGCAACGCTAAAGGCACTTACTCTCCTGTTTCACGTAAACACCACATACAGCTCTGTGCCAAATCCATGTTGTTTTGCCACATCAGATGTGTGCAACAGAAACAGCTGACATCTTTACACACCCACATGTACTTTCATTTAGATAACAAACACAATCTCAATGAGTTCAGGTAAGAGTACTTACCATAGCTACCAGTAGAGAAATATGTATTGATCAAGCATATGCCCACAGCATACCTATGTTCAAGCAAGTGCATATGATGAAAATTAAATCTTTTTAAATACTAAGAAAAAGTTAACTACTATGTCTACTAAGTAGAAAGACTGAAGGGCAAAAGGTGCAAAAATAAATTTCTACTGCTGTGTGAGAGTCAATGAAACAACAGAAAAGAAGGAAAGAACTTGTTCTCTCTCCTTAATATTGTTATCATAACATGAAAATCAGGATGCAACAAGAGTTGAAGCTGACGCACACAACTTTAAAAAATTCTACTAAATATCACTGAGCACAAATAATATGATGTACATAACAGAAGCAAAACAATAGCTTTTCTAATGTAGTAGCAAATACCTGCACTAATGCGCTGCATCTCAGAGGCTCCCTAAAAATTTTGAGACTGCCCTACCATACCTGCATTTCACTGTCATAATCAAAGATAAGAAGTATGAGGTGGAGAAAAAAAGCCTCATGAGATCAAGAGGTCAGCTGCAAAGCTATTTAAGCTCTTACAGTTTCTCAGTTGTACACCACAAATAGAAGTAGATAAATGCAGTAACAAGCTGCAGAGAGTTAAATTTTCAGCCTTTCCTTGTATGCAGTGAAGGAGGTTATTTGTTTGAGGGATGTGATCCTGCTCTGTAAGAATACATAAAACCCACACATGCTGTGCATTTGGTTCTTGTCAAGGAGACTCTTGTATGAAAACATGGGGTCATTTCAAAATGAGACTAACTGCATTTAAGCAGAAAAGTAAACATTAACTACAAATAGCATCGTACCTCGATTTTCAAAAAAAGTAAGATGTTACTTGCCTTAAAATGGTGCCTTTGAAACAGTAAGCCCACTAATGTTGTCAAAACATCTAAATAAAGAAGAATAGCAACAGCAAGTGTTACAAAAAATGCTCCTACAAAAATAAAAGTACATGGCCTTGAAGAATAAGAGGCTTTTAAGAGGGACAGTTGATTCATAAAGGATGGAACTGCTCAGATAACACTAGCATTTGGAGAGCTTTTGTTAGGTAAAAAAATTCCCCTATTATTCACCCCCCACACTGGAATTAAACAGTTCCTTGCCTGAGAAAATTGTCCCTGAACGTATACAGAAGAGAGGACCTTTCAGCCCAGTTTCAAGGATGTTTAGGAGCAAAAGGTTGAGCAAGGGACAATAAAGTGGGGGGTGACAGAGAGAAACAGAACTGACTCCATAGACTGGAATCCCTGGAGCCTTGACTCCAAGTGTAGTGCAAGATCAACACCTTCCTCTGAAACAAACTGCTCTAACAGGAGAGGCAGAAAGATTTCCGGCCTTCAGTTCAGATAGAGAGGATCTGTCCTGAAGCTCTGACTCAGCACTGGCTGCCTTGCTGCTGGAGCAGATGACACAGAGGAGCAGCACTACCACCCACATCTTCCTGAAATTGAAGCTCTGCACTAAAAATCTTCGCTGTCCCTTTCACAGAACCCCCTGATTAATAATTATGGAACTGCTGCATTTCTGCACTGTCCATGTCTGACTCAGCACACAGGATCTGCAGCCCAGTCTAGGAAGACTTTTCAAGGCATTTTTGCAGTGCCTCTACCTTACAGTCACTTCTGGGATTTGGAAAGGTGAGGCAGTCAGAGGTGCCTTATAGCAGCCTGGGGGGAGGTGGGGGGGGTTAACCTAGAGACAATTGTCAGCCCTAAATTTTTGGGCACAATCTAGAGTGCCCCAGAAGTGACACGGGCAAATTTGCAGGTCACAGTCTCGACCACAAATCAAAAGATTGAGTGGTTATCAAAAGACAGACGCACACTTGAGGCAGTGTCTGACACTTTGTGCTTTTGGCTCTGAGCGCTGTCTGCCCCTCCTATCCCACGGATAAGCATCCTGCTTCCTGGGGCAGCAGGGCACAGCCCATGGCTTCACACTGGCACAGACCCTGCAGAGAGCTGACACTGACTGGGAACAGCAGCTGATGACAGGCCATTATTGCAGCGTGTTCTCTCGTGCTGCCCCTTCAATACACAGCCACAAGAGCACCTTTGGCTGTCTGCGCCAACAGCCATCCTGGCTGCACAGCACACAGCCCCATCCTGCCCCCATCACTGTGGCTCCTTAGGCTGCACCGAACTGAGAGCCCTGCAGCGCGAGACAGGGGTGCCAACGTATGACTAAGGTACACCAGAAGAAACAAGCACTATTAGTATATTCTCAATATTCTCAAACCCATTGCATTGACACAGTCTACTAAGAGGGAGATTTAGTTTGCAGGTAAAACACCCAGAAAATTCTGGAAAGCTAAAATATAAAATATTCATTCTACGCAAACACAGGCAAACACCTTTAATGCCCTTTAATGTCCTGAATGAAGTCCATGCTTTCTAATCCAGCAGAAATTAGGATTCTGGAGAATAGTGTAATTTCAGAGAATTAGATCTAGCTAAAAATACAAAGGGGAGTGCTTTTATGAAAATACCCCAAAGTTACTAGAACATTAATCAGTTAAGAAATCTGATCCCTATGCAGGAGCAATGAAAGCTTTCCATACAACTTTAAATGTACTCATACCATTAGAAACAGTTACATCAGTTGTTACAAAACATCACCCTGCAATTCAGGCACTATAAAATTCTACACATGGCAGTAGGATATGACCGGTGGTCTCAGAAGTGTAAGGAAATTAATACATTTTTGAAAAAATTTAATGTCTCCACATTCCCGTATCATTAAAAATATGCTCATAGTCTTTATCCTCAGACTACTTAATGCTAACTATTACTATTGTATTAAATTAATTTGCATTTAAGACTGTTTGTGGAAGGCTATAATGAAAAAAACCCAGTACCTATGAAACATCTGTTAAAAATTTCTTCAAAAAGCAGGTGACAGTTTGGGAATCTCTACACAGTCCTAGTATACACATAATTAATTCATTTAAAACACAGAAACATCATGAGCCACCAGAAGAAATTCCAATATAGCATTCAAATAAAATCACAAATAAACCTTTTCTAACTAAAGGTAATTGCTTTGCAACAACTGAAATTAAATCCTTTTAAGTTATTTGCATTTTAAAAAAATCAATAGAAGCCTTGGGAAATAGAGCACAAAAAGTAGTACAGGAGATAAAATGATCCTTTCATGTTCTGATTAAGGATTTGTGGATAATGAGGTATTTGTAAAGCAAATACAACACCAAACCAGAGAAACACAAAAATATTCATAATCTTAAAAAAAAAAAAAAAAAAGTGAAAACAGTAAAAAAAACCCTTTTTAATTGTTTTTGCTTGCTGGTGTTTCTTGTTTTGTTTCTTAATAAACCAGAGATTTTTGAGGTTTACATACAGACAGAATGACATATTCGTATGCAAACACTTGAAAATTCTTTCCTCAAGCTACGAACTCCAGACATACATTATAAATGACACATTGGTCTCCCTGAGCCTTGGGGACAGCAATCAGTCTGTCAATGGCAAATAGGAATGACTTGATGAATATAAAATATCTTTCAGTTGAAAGATTTTTTTCACTGTTTGGAAAATGCGAGTCAATAGTAATCCATTTCAGCCTCTCCTGCTGAAGAACACAAAACTAATTTGATTAACCAACAAACTAATTACTTGGACATCAATGCTTAATAAAGATTTTGTTACAGAATTGGGTCATATCTGTGGGCTTTACTATTCAGAAAGGTAAATTCAGATAAACTGCATCTGTTCTCTACATCAGGCCATGGTCTAGAGAATTGTTACAATAAGACTTGTATAGCTTGTAATTTCTCATCCAGGAAAAAAAAAAAAAACAAATGTAGTGTAAACACCAAAATGTCAGTAACAAGGAACAGAATGAGTGTCTGCAACAACCAGCACATGTAGATCAGCATCAGGGGACATAAAAAAGGCTTGAATGAATTTTAATGGCTAAAAACCAGAGACCTGAACTTTTCACTTTGATATTGATGCTACTTCCAGAAAGATGACTCATGCATAACAAAAAAAACCTGCATTGAATTTATTTTGGGAAGTGACTTTTGTCTATGGCAGGATCTACTTTATCAAACTGGTGACATAACATTGGAGCTAACCTGAGAAAAAATCCCAGTTGGATAATATCATCTGAGTCAAAATCATGCTGTCACAAAGCAGCACAATAGAATATGAATATTATCCCCGCATGTGTCTCAGGAATAAGGCAGGGAAAAAAATAACACAGGTTTAAAGATTGTTCTCTGTGAGATTAGAAAGCTGGAATTGAGATAGATATTACAGAAATATCTGGTAGATAACACTGTATTTCCTCTTCAATTCTTTTAATATTGTACAGTAGAAAACACAATCATTTTGGCCTTCACACCAAGAGCTTTCCTAGGGATAGTCAGAATTGCTTCAAGTAAAAAAAGCAATCTCAGTGGTTAATTTCTTTTAAGATTTTGTGAAACAGTAGTCATTTTCTCATGAATGTGTTCATCAACAGCAGCTCTACCCAGGAATGTGAAAAGCGTGATTTATACATTGTCTTCTGTCTACTGTTGATCAGTGGAAAATGTATGTAAGCAGAAAAATATATGTGGCAGTAGGAGGCAACTGAAAGCAACATCACAAGAAATAATCAATTTGTACTCTCAGTGCTGAGAGCTGGACAAGGCCACAAGGTGCTCTATTGCCATGTGTCAAGAAATTATAAGAATTAGTTATGATGAAATGAGAATAATTTCATGCACAGATTCCATTTCAATACACTGAGAAAGTACTTGTGCTCATCAAACTGCTGAGGAATAAATAATTGTGGTAAGAAATTTTGTTCTATCCAGGGAAGAAGTGTTTGGGTTTGTCTTCTTTTGGTTGTAATTTAGACAGTCTGATCATACTCCTTCCACATTACTGGTGTTTATGTCTCTTAACTATCATCACCAGGACAAAGATGTAACTCTTAAAACTGACTGCTCCCACACATTGCTTTCTCTTTAACTGAAGCTCTGCCTCTGCAACAGAAGTTCCCTCTCCCCTTTATTACCCCAGCTCCACCATGCACAGTTAGCTTCTCACAAATTACTTTTCCTCAGCATTAATCAGTGGTGCCCCTGGGTTTGCATTACCTGTCCACAAGTGCATTTGATGGGACCCTGACCTTGCCAAGAGAGGCAATGCTTTAAGCTGGACAAGGGGTAGGGCAGAGATCAGAGAGGGCTGCATGGGAACAGTGGTTCTTTAAGCCATGACTGTACATGAGATCAGCATTCCCAAGATGCTTCACAAAGAGCTGGATCTTGTTTTCTGTGGCAGCACTTGTCTTCTCTTATGGTCATCTTCATTTAACATTCTTTTGCGATGAGACTGAGCATGCATCTTAGCGCCTGTGACTGACTGCCTTAGCTCTCTGTGTTCATCTTCTCTGCAATCACTACATCCTGTTCTTTGTCCCCCCACTCGCAGAGCTCCAGTCAGGAAATACATTCATACACACACACACACACACACACTAGTTTCCCTCTTCCCTTAGGGAGGACACTAATACATTGTCATGATTCTGGAAAAGGCCCTGGGGGAAGTTCTTGTCAGATCAAATGGCAATGATCAAAGCTATTTTAAAATGTAAAATAAAACAGGAGTCCCAACCAAAGAGGGAAAACCCCTTCTTCAAGAGGAGCCCATGGAATAGTTAGCTGAGGGAGAAGCCTCTGTTCAGAGTCTCATCTTCAGACGTCATATACAGAACCCTTCTGTGTTTGTTTCTCATTTTGCATGTCTGGCAGCAGGATGGAGGAGGACTCTTGAGGGAGAATGGGCACTTCATTCTATTCTGAGGAGATGTATGTCTATTGATGTCCCTGCCTTTATATAGGGAAACATTTGAGGAGGGGCTGTGTTGTGGGTTTTTGATGAGGCTCGTTTTGATTAATTTTTTGTGAGATTTGTTTGGGTTTTTTCCTTTCAATTGTGAGACCAAGACACAGCTGTTCTATTTGTTTCATAAAGTGCCCCCTCTGGATAATCACAGAATAATACTGGCTGGAAGAGATCACTCTATTCCCATCTTTTCCAAGTAGAGTCAGCTCAGGTCAGCTTGCTCAGGGCTGTTCCCAGATGGAAAATCTCCAAGGAGTGTCTGCACAGCCTGTGCAGGTGCAATCTCTTACAGTACTCATACTGCCCTCATGGTGAAAAACCTTCTCCTTTCAGTACTGTTCCTCTTTTTTCAATCTACTCCTGTTGAACATGGTGGGAGAACAAGAGACAAAGGGCCTGGTACCATGTCCTTGATGACCTCCTGGTAGGAGCTGACAGACTGCTCCTCAAGTCATCCCTTCTTCCAGACATAAGCCAAGGAGCCCCAGCTCTCCAGTTTCTCATCACAGGTAGCACTCTGCTGAGCTCCCTACAGCGTATTTATTTACTGCCCTTCTCATTCAGAGGGGCCCCAAACTGCAAGGAGAAGTTTAGACGGGGTATAAGAAACGGCAATAAAGAGGATTCATCCCTTCCTTTGATCTCAGGCTGTTCTGTCTCTTCACACAGCTGAGGAGGTTCTTGCTGCCCTTGCTGTCAGGCAGATACTGCTGTCCCATGCTTGCCTTTCCACCTAACACAGCCCCAGTGCTCTTCCACTGACTGGTACCCCTCAGACTGTAACTTTGTGAGAAATTGCTGTTTTCCAGGAGTAAGATTCCCAAACAAAGCACTCCCCCAAGTCATAGATTGAGATATTGAACACAACCAGAATAAAATCCTGTAGTACTTCTCTCACTACCAGCCTGCAAGCAAAGTACGACCCATTAAAATCACTCTCTGGGCTCAACAGATCAGACCACAACTCAGACTTCAAACACCTTCGCACAGGAATGTTGTGTGAGAGCATCAAAAGCCTTGCCAAATTCTACTCTCACACTATATTTTTTCTTAAGACACAAAATCATTCAGCTATAGCATTTCTACAAATAAATAGTAATTTTCTCCCAGACAAAGAGGCTGGTAAAATCAGAATTCTCACTGTGAACCAGTGATGAAATCACTGTACTGAGACAACTGAAGACAGCTGTTGACTTTGCACCCTGGATTTCTTCCAGCTGTCACTTGCAAAATGGCATTTTCTCTTGTGCTGTTTCAGCTGGAATTGTGGTCCAGTTTCCATGCTAGAATTCCTCCTTGCAAGTTCCAGGATTTTGGATAACCCTGGCTTTCTAAAAAACTGTTTCCCGCAGTATTAAGAGAATTAAAATAATTTCCCATAGCATCTAATCTCAGTAGGCAGGGATCCCCAAATAAAACAAATAAATAAATAGTTCCATTCTCAGCAGTCAGAGCAATTACAGCTAGAAATAAATCAAATTTGGGGTGCTAGTGTCAGTACCGCAAAGAGAGTTGGATGAATCAAAACATATTTGCCCTGATATTTGCACAGTTTTAATGTCCAAGTTTCCAAATGCTGTGAAGATCACAAACACTGCAGCAGTCAGCTTCAGCTTTATATCTGCCCACCAGAATTTACTGTTAAATGGAAGAAAGCCCCCTGGGGAAGGGGGTGGAAAAAGACAACTTTTTTCTGTGTATGCAGGATATATGGCTGGGTACACATCCATGGATATGAAAGGACTTCTGGTTTTTTCCATCAGAAAGGCCTCCAACTTTACCTTAGCAAAAATTTCATTTGGAAACAGCTACCAACTATATGGACACATTTCTTATATAAACAAAAAAGGTTGGTTTTAAATAAAAGTGAAAAACCGATCTCAGATTCCGACAAGCAATACTTTTTCACCTCTGGACTTGTGAGTGTATCTTTCAGAAGAAAAATCTGCATGTGGGGAAGATAGTGCCTCCAATAACATAGAAAAAATTCTGATAAATCTAGAGATTGCCCAAATAAAAATGTTCTTTTTCATAGAATCATACGATCTTTCCAATCTAAAACTAGTCAATTATTAAAGAACTTGCCAAATTCAGATGTATTAAGATGTCTAGAATTTGAAAATAGCATTTGCTTTTGCTCAAGATCAGCCTTTGCTCAAGATCACATGGATCAAGCAATATACACAACAATAATTTCTATGGATTGCAAGCTTATATTAAGAAAGACTTTAAGTCTGGAAGCGCAAAGATAAATGTCAATGTTGCGGTTTTCAGGTAGCCAGTGAAAAAAAATTAATTGCTTTCTACACTATGGTTTATTTGGGAGAGAATTAAAACATACTGCAAAAATTACTGCTACAAAAAGCAGGGCAGTCTTCCTATAAGGCTTCACCTAAACTCTACATGTAACACTACTGAGGCACATTTATAATTCCAAAAAAGTCAGGCTAAAATCAAAGCCATAACCTGGCATCAAGAGTAAAAATGAAGAATTAAAGTTTTGAGAGGCTTTTATATTATTGTTCTGATCCTTGAAGAGCTTTAATGTTAAAGCAATTTTCACAACTGCTGGATGATTGATGATTTCTGGGTTCTGTAAAAACTCAAACCATGGCACAGCTCTTTATGTCCAAGAGATCCTAATTTTTTACACAAACACACCAAACCCTGTCTCTATCTTTTCTTTACTGAGTACTTTTGAACAAAAATCTGGGTTATATGGGAAGCACAGACTACTTCAGAGACCACCCTGGTGATGAGGGATGGCAGAGTTTTATCAGGGAGGGGATGAGGCTGAACTGGAACCATAAGGGATGAGAGGCAAATGTTTTTGCACCAAAAATGAGAGGGGAACAGATGCATTCCTGTGAACACAGGACTGCATACTTTGTTCATCTACAGAATCTTGACATGTTGCAAAGGCAGTGAAGAACAAAGCCTTCAGCTCTCCTCTGTTTTGCCGCACCACAGGTTTCAGTCTGTGATACAGCCACACTGCTCAGGTGCCATTCTTCGGGAAGATGCCTCCTCTCCTTCAGGCTTGGGTGCTCATGAGCCCTGCACAGGATGGTGAAGACTTGGGAGATGAAGGAACATGCTCTGGGCAAGGTAGGTCTGTGCTGTGTCTGAGAGCACGAGGAATTAGGACCAAAACAAGTTACCACCTCTTAATTTTTGCCTCTAAACCAAGATTCTGGGTTTTTTCCTAAGCTTAAAACAGTAGCAGTCCTCTATTCTTTGAATTAGATTTGGAGTACAGATGCTGATTTTGCACCTTATTTAAAGACATAGTAAAGGCAATTATTGTCAGAATCTGCCCCCACCTCCTTCTCCCAGATCTTTTCAGAAACATTCTACCTGTCTGATACAACAGTTCCAAAGAGATTACTAATTTAGACAGCTCCCTCACATATCCCTTGCAGAGTCAGCTTGAAATCACAGATATTCACATTTGCATGGCCATGTCCCCTAGCAAGCAAAGACAAGACTTTCTAGGAAATAGTGTTCAGGAAGCAAAGAAGCTTCTGCAACTTGCCAGAATACCAGATAAATATGTCAAAGTTCAGAAAAGCCATGAATACAGTTAAATATTGAAGTAGATTAATACACATAAAGAGACAACCACCTCAGCAAGAAATAGTTAAGTAGGGCCATGACAGTTTTTAATGGGATTCAGCAGCTGGAAACCCATGATGTCATCCCTTAAGCAGTCAAGGATTCCTTCACCTCTTTCACAATCCTTTCTGAGGACAGCACTCACACTGCAAAATGTGGCACCACACCTCTCCCTGTGTGGGAGCACAGGAGCAGAACTGAATGCGGGGTTGCTCTTTTTCTGCAAATTCTGAAGCTTCACATAAAGCATAAGTCTCTTTCTAAAACAGAACTGAAATTCACCCTAAAATATTCCCTGAAACAATAAAAGAAAAAAAATAATGATGACTATATATATATTCTCTAGCTAAAGGAGTAGCTTGAAGTGTATCTAAAGAGCAGCTTGAATTTTGTATTACAGAGGGACTACATTTGGCTGAACAGCAAACAATAACACAATTTATTCTGACTGTGATTGAAGCATCTGAAAGCACAAATCAAATCAGATCATGTCAAGAATATAGCAAAAAAGTCCTAGTCTAAATCTTTAAGATAGTGAAAGACTGAAAGGTAAATTATTTGCAGTATCTAAAGAACAAGAGACAATGTGTGATTTAAAAGACAGGAGTAAATCAACAAAACAAACTTGTATGGTCTGCCTGATTATCCAAGCTAAGATGGTCAGATTTCCTTACCAATATTATCAGGTTATCTTTGTACTGTAAAGATGGCCTTAATAGGAAAGACAGAAATCCTTTAGTACCTTGTAATAGACATTAGAATTATAGAATAAAAAATTTAAAAAAATATGGGATCAGGAAGAGCAGTTGAAACAATCATTTTGGTTACACTGTGGGCCTCAACTACATTCTGCCAAATATAACAAATATGGCACAGGTAAAGGACACCTTTGAACAAGACACAAAGAACTTGGTGCTCTGAGTGGAAGTAGTAGTCAACATATTTTAGTTAAGCCAAAGCAGATGTGAAGCATAGTCAATTTTCAATTACTCATGGAAAAACTATCCAGATTTCAGACTAACCATAATACATGCAGAAAAGATCCTGAACTTTTTCCTTTTCATTTTTAACCTCACTCCATATCTTCATTTTATGTTTAAATATAAATTATGTACAGAACGCTATTGTAGTTATTTTACATATGTTTTAAATTTGTGGGTTTGCTTTATCTTCCCTGTCCCACCTCATTTATTACCCAGAATAGCAGACTCGATTATAAATAAATACATACCAAGTGTACTTCTCTTTTTTTCCAGGGTTTTTATTTGTTTTACAATGAATCTCAAAAGACCTGATTTCTCTTTCTCTTACTAAGAAATTCTAAAGGTTGTAAATGAATTATCAGCTATATTATCTACAGAGTACAGATCTATATGAGACATGATTAAGCAAGAAAAATGACTTATTTTAAACAGAACTTCTGAATGCCCTTTGGATGTTGCTAAACTCAGGCTAGAACACCATGATCCAATCTGTCTGTGACAAATATAGAGATAAAAATTGCAAAGGCTGATCTGGAAGAAAAGGTCACCCTAACAGATAAGGATATATTTAAAACATCTATTTTAGAAAAATATATGGGGAATAGTCATCAAGATTAATAAGCTTCTTAGCTTATTAAAAGTGGCTAGGAAACATCTTTCAGGAGATTAAACATAACTCTAATGTCATTTACAAATACTCAGCTCACATGTCAAAAATTCTTCTACATATTTAAACTAAAGCTGAAATAATTTTTATCTCTGCCTTAATTTCATAAAGATAATAGAAAATCCATATTTAATGAAGTCTGCTTTTGGCAAAAAGAAATTTGGACTCAGACTCTCAGCTGTGAGCGAACTCCTTCCAAGAATTGTTTCACAGATATAATTATAGGGTAGAAACATACTTGACCTAGTATTGTCATTAGAAGAGGTGAAAAATTAAATCCTGAATTGGCATAAGAGTGCTTGTAGAACAGAAAAGTCATCAAGTTTTAACTCCTTCAAAATAAAAGAGCAGAAAGATTTAAACACCATTCTGCTACCCCTTTTGAAAGCCCAATACCAGAATTAATCAGTAAAAAAAAAAACAAAAAACTAAAGTCACAAAAGATCCCCAAACACCTGTTTCCTTTATCTTTGTGAGAAAACCTGTCTCAGACTTTTCTACAGGGAGCAAGGGTGAATGCCTAAGTGCCAACTTGTAGCTAGCACTTTGATACCATAAATGAGCTAAATTATCAAACCGTCAATAAAAAAATATAACCGTGCTCAACTTTATTTGGAATACAATAATGGAAACAGGCAATCTCATCTAAATCATCATCTGCAAATGTTGAAACTTTGCACCCCCATTAGCTTAGGAGCATCAAACCATCCAGATCTTGATATTATAAGTCAAGGTGCAATCCATCACACTCAGTGGGACTCGTGATTCAGCCTGGAAAATTCTGGAAATGAAGGTGGAAACATGCATTGCATAACTCACATACTCTGATAAACCCTGCTGCACTGGGCCCATTGCAATAGAAAATCACTTCATCCATCTGCAATGGCTATTTGTCCAAGGTTTTGAGATTTTTTTGGCAGGCTGGCAAAGAGATATTCATGAACAGTATTTGGTGGGAAAAAAGACTCAGGCCTATAACATCTTGTTTATTAAGCATAGAGCTTATCTAAGCTTTTTATATAGTTTATAACTGGTAATCAGTTTATCTTATAGAATGAAAATGAAAATTCCCCCTTTTCCCCTCCCCCTTGATTTGCCTCTCATAACAGAGATGTTTTAGGAACCCACAATAGCCATGCTGTACAAACAAAATCTTGACACCTGCCACATAAAAAGCACAATAACAACAGATCCAAAAGAATATGGTTTATAAAATAAAATATAAGCATCTACTCATGTAAAATGTGTATATGCACAGATTTATGCTTTTCCAATGACACTGATTTTCTTTGTGAACAGTAACACAGGGATTACACATGATTAGCTGCTGCAGTCGTGAGACGAGAGCCCTCCAGCACAGGCTGTGAGCAGAATAGGAAAGTGTTTCCTTTCCCTCTGAAGTAGACAGAACTCAAACTAAAGCTATATTCAGTTCAAAGACTTCAAAAAGCACATGCCACAGCTCAGGTTTTAGATGAATCTTAACACACAAGCTTCAGGAGAGAGATGAAGCTTTGGGTATCTAGGCAGGCAGTACTTAAAAAAATAATTAGCAATTTAATGCATAAAACTATGTAACTGCAACATTAAATTATGAATATCTTTGCAGAATTGAGAGAAGCTAAAGGCTACATTTGCTGGCTAAGCAGCTCACCATGCTCTTATTTGTCCAACATGAATAAGCATTACAATCTATTTGACGTCTGCATACAAGACACACAAAACCAGGTGAAGCCAGGTTACTATGATAGCTTTTCCATTTCATTGTCTGGATGCTCTAATATAATTTGTCCCCTTAGCACTGCCAAATGGCATTTAGAAGCTTAGTCACACCTGCCAGATACAATCACACAGGCACTGTGCCGAGGTAATCCAGAGCTGTATCTTGCCAGATTAAAGCACAAAGAAACCCTACTAAAACGTAGCTATGCCTTCAGAAAGGTGGCTGCAAAAAAGCAACAGAGGGAAGCAGACCCACTGACCACAACAGCATTCATGGCTCTAGACATCAGTGAGCTACCAGCATTGATAGGTGACACTGTCCTTAACAGCTGAAGATCTTGAAATCTGAATGCTAAAAGTATTTGGGTTTGTTCAGGTGCACACACTGACAGCAAACTGTAATGCCTTGCTACAGTAACACCTATAAGAAAGGTTTTGGCCCAAAGTTACTTGCTCAGCCCCAAGTCATTATTTAAACATTAAAATACAATGGCATAGATGCAGAAAAAGAAAAGAAGTAAAGAATGGGAGAACTTCTACCCAAAGAGGAACAAATATGAGACAAATCTATCCAAAGAAAAATGCAATCCAATAAAACCTTTTAGAAACAATAGAGAGATCAATAGTAACTCAAATCTCAGAATCCTGGTGTAGAAAGCCCATTCTTTTAGTTGATTGTGCTGAAAGTAATGTGTATTAAACCATACATTTTTCAGATGAGGGACACATTTTAAAACACTTTATAGACTTGCATGTATATCTAGCCCTTGATAATGAAAAAAATTAGTTATTTTTAATATTTTAATAGCAAACTTAGCATTTAGTTTGCTGTCCAGTGTGACCTCTTAGTAAGAAAAATTCTCTCTGGTCAAACACCCATTCCAAGACAAATGTCTGACTCACATTTAGAAAAAAATTATATGAAGATTCATTCACTGATGAAAACTAACTGAAAAAAATAAAACAGTACTAAATAGAGCAACTAATACCAGAGAAATATTTTTTGCCAGCCTAAGAAAAGATTCAGTACCCAATAAGTACTATACCAGCTCTTCTAGAAAGCCCAGCACTTCTGCATTGCTTTGATTAGATCTTCCTTGGAAACTGAGTGCTCAGTTAAAGAGACACCTGATTTTTATCTCTTGCTCCTTGATTGCAACCTTTTGAGAGAAAAGCCACCATGGTTCAGAAAGCATGTTACACTGACACATTCCATTTCCTACAGTGCTTACAATTATTTGAAAAGCAAGTATTGATAGCTGGAGTTTAAAGACATAAGCATTAGTTACAAAGTCTCTTCTGTTTTAAAGTTCCCCAGCCCTTTCTGAATTCTCTCCCCTCATCTATACAGCCAAACCCGAACATCTCTCTGTTAAAAACAAAGTTAAGTCTCTGCAGAATCTTCATTTTGCTAACCCAACAGCTATATATTCTGTCCCTTTACTGCATCCAATGTCTCAGACTTGATTTGCTGCCTTTCAGGACAGATTGGAAGATGGATTTCTAAATAAGATGGATTTCTTAATAGCAAAGACCTCGTGAAGAGATGGTTCACTGAGACAAGTCGCTGAATTTATGTCTGAATGGTGCACCTGGACACAAGCACCTGAAGCTTAGATGCTCAAAATCTAAACATGTCAGCTAAACAGTGGAAATAACTACAAAATTTTTACTTTCTCAGAAAAATCTCAGTCAACACTATTTTTTTTGTTCACTGTCAGTGATAGAAACCACAGGGTGTCCTCCACCAGGCCTGTTAGTTGTACTCATCGAAAAGCACAGCTGTAAGTACTTCAAAGAGAGACGTCTGTGGGGTGGAAGGCATTGCCCAGTTTCTTCTAGTACACAGTAGGCTAAACTACAGGTGTTTTAGTGCATGGGGTCCCCTGTCTTGATTCCAACACAGATACCATTGGGGGAGCACCACAGATGATGCTGTGGTTCATTCCAGTGTGGCCTTTCTCCACCTGACTTGAGGCAGCAGGACATGGCCTGACAACCTCGTAACAGCCAGGGAGATTCCTGCTATTTACAGTGGCTCACAGATGTTAAACAGCAATAATCCTGAACTTCCTACTTGCACACCTATTAAAATACAGTATACTATCTGAATGGCATAATTCTGGAGTTTTATCATATTTATGAATTTTATGAGTACATTGTGAGTAGGCCTGATCTGATACAACTGCATTACTGTCCCACTGTATCTGCTACTTGTTTGAAAGTTATTTTAAAAAACCGAGATCAGAATAGTAGTAATGCATATGCAAATTGAGTCAGCTCCTTCAGTGCCTTCCAAAGAAGTCTTTTTTTTATCAATTCTTGTTCATTATATGCATTTATTTTTCAAGTTTGATGATTAAAATGTTTCCAAAGTGCATATTTAAATAAAAACGGATGCTGTACAAGCACCCACCACTATCCACTGAAGCACAGTGATGCTGAAAGACTACAACTGACTTCTGTATCTTACTGCAGTATTAAAGAAATATTACATAGATTTACATATATATACACAAATCTAAGTGCATATATTCATAAATTTATATGCACACTGATAACAGAATAAGATGATAAATGATTATCACAAGACTGCTAATGTTCAATTGATATCCTTATTATAATTTTAATTGGTTATTTAGCCAGTACTGTAGTAATTAGAGCATTTACAAAGCTTTTTAGGAGCTATAAAATAATTTTCCAGAAAGATTAAATTAATATTTATTTGGTTAAAATTTTTATTTCTATTTCCATGTTTATCACATTTTTAAGCCAATAGTAGAGTCTGAAATATTAAATCAGAAAGGCTATTGACAAAAAACTAAAAATAGAAAAATATTCTTTTTACTGAACTCCAACTACACATTAATAGATTAGGACTATAACAAGGGTATTGTTAGCATCATATCTTTGTTAGAAAGAAATATTCTAGATTAATGCTCATCAAAAATACATATTAGTTTCAAATATCACGTAAATGATGATAAAAGGAAAATTGATACCTAAATTCATTTAATAAAGTACGATTCAGACTTTCCTATCAAGCTCCAGAGGAGAAAAATTTCCCCATGAGATAATAAAATTCTTCAAAATCAAAAGACTGAATTTTGTAAGAAAGATGAAAAAAACATCTCTACCTCAATACTATCTAGTAAACCTTTATTTTGAATGTAAGGAGACCTCTCTTACTGTTGTTTCAAAAATTTAATTACATCAGAAGCAAATCCTGTTAAAATAGCTGAGTGTATGTACATGCAATACGCCACTTCTTTTGCTCAAAGGTAAAAAAAAATACTGATCTACATACTAGGGTGCTAGAAGAGTGTTTAAAGCTTATTTCCTTTGTATTGCCTCATTTTCTAGGAAAATAATCAGGGAAACAATAAAAAGTACATGTATTTAATTCAGTAGCCATTTAGTTAAATTCTAATAAGTAATCTTTATACACACACATTTATCTTCCTGACTAGGGAGAAGTGGTGTCAGACAACATGAAACATACAGAACTACCCAAAAGGGTCTTCAGAAATGCTCTCCTTTTTAACTTTTATATGGTTCACAAGCAGGCTGTGTAATCAACAACATTAATGAGTTCACTTACAGCAGCAGTGTAAAGTGGCTGATCATGTATGCAGGAAGGGCTAGAAACACTAAATATTGCATGTTTCTATTGCTGCATTCAATCACAGCACTTACTGAAACTTTTGAAAGCAAAATGTAAAACATTTTGGACTTCTCCCATGTGTACATTTGATCTGTGTATCTCCCATGATAGATCAAATAGATACATAGATCAAATGTACTTGGAGGGGAGAGAAGCCTTTCACCTCACCTTGAAACTGATAATCAAGCATTTTTTGTTTTCAGCTGGTCTAATACCAGCTGCAGAAAATAACTCCTGCTCATCAAATTTTAGTCTCAGTAGCAGATGTGTGACTTAAAGGTCTTTACATTTTGACTTCAGCTGTTCTCAGACAACAGGCTCTTATCTTCCAGTGCAACTGCACAGATATAGCTAAAGGCAAAGTTTTCTCAAAGCAGTACCAAAAATTCTACAGAGTCCATTGAGTTTTATTTTCTGTACGTTTGCTGTATAGTAATGCCTAAGCCAAAACATTTAAATAGTTGCATTTGTAATTGTACAACCATCAATAATTGCAGAATTTGTACTTAAAGATTCAGACAGTTGTAAACACAGGTGCCTCTGTCTTCTGTTATCAGGGCAAATTCTCTTACAAGCAGTAGACCATCACAACAGTATTTTGGGATAACCTACAGATTCTTTTTTTTTTATCAATGTTGACCTCTTCCAAATATAACTTTTTATTAATTATTATTTGACATCATGACTTTGTCCCCCAGCCTTCAGAACATTCGGAAAAATGTGGTAAGAATGATGTAAGAATCACCTATTGACAGAATTTGCTGTGTGGGTCCCAAGCCACAGAAATGCTTCCTTTTAAGGAAAGGAAATTAAATTAAGGCTTTTGAGACTACACGCTCAGTAAGTGAACCACAAGAGGAATAAGAATCCTTCATTAGAAAAACCTAGAAGACAATAACATAATCCATCTCAAGATGATTCTCTCTTGCTATCTAGAGACTCTCAGGCTAAATGAGAATACATAACAACAGATGATATTTTCCTATTAATTACAAAAATCTTTGCTTCACTTGACTTTCTCGAGAAACTTCGATGTGTGCTTCCAGTTTGGGGTCAACTCCCTTCATACATGAGAGCCGCACATTCGTGCAGGAAAAAATTCATCAAACCTGTTCATATTCTGGCAGATGCCACTTTAATTGTGACAAAGTATCAGGAGAATACAGTATAGCTATCAGAGCATATCCTGGATTCTAGTGGATAAATTACAAGGTTCCTTTCAGTACATTCAAATATGCTGTCTGTTGACAATAGCTGAAAGATTTCCTCCCCTCCTCCTCTTCTCTCTAGCTCAAGCACCCCATGGTTATAGGTTTCAAGTCAGGAATGCCTGAAGTCCTCTGCATTTTCATTTCCAGGCTCACACAGATTCTGGCCTGGTACTTGGACTTCAAAGCAAAAAAAATACTCCATACAATTTTGCATGGTGACAGGCACCAAGTGGTCCGATTTAAGGTCATGATAGATACTACTATAACCCAAACACTGCAAGAGTAATACAAAAATCACAAAAATGTAGTTAGGACTTTCTGCATATTACCATTTGCTTCTTCCAGAAGTCTATTTCTGTCTAATTGTCATTGCCACCTACTCACTCTTAAATCTGGGTAAAAGGAAGATAAAAAATATTGCCATGGCATCTTAACATTAATTAACAGCACTACTTAAACATGAAAGACATTGTTGTAATTTATATACCATCTAAGAATATGTATTTTCTTTGGAAAAAACAACAACAACAACAAAATCTGCTCTGTGATTGAAAGCATTCACGTTGAACCCTGAGATGAAATGCTATCAAACGTGTGCAACACAAAGCAAAGAGGAGGGAAAGGGGGAATACAGAAGGGATACAGTAACTCACACTTTAAGCTACTTGTTTTATTTTATAAAATAAAGTAGAATAAATGCTAAAAATATTGAGGTAAGGTTTCGTGAGTGAAAATCAATGTAGTAAATTGAAGTCTTGAACACAGCACCTTATGTGGTCCCAAAAAAGCCACCTTTTCTATTACATTATTTTGATTATGTCTCTAAATGGAAGTACAGCTACTCATTCATTAATGAGCACCACCTAATCAGGTTATTCAGTAGCACTCTACCTTTCTAATGTAATTCTAATTTTCAAATTGTTCTACACTAAAAATATACTAGAACATATCCAGTTTATTGATATATCCATAGCCTTGAAATACTACATTTTATTTGGGACATTTACAGCGGGAGTATGCATAATTTCAATTTTAAGAAAGGTGTCTGATTTTGGAAACCTCTTAAAGTAGACTAGCTACTCAAAATAGACTTCTCACCTTACTATTGCTGGTTTAGACTGACAATTTGGCAATTCAACCTACGATTTGTATGTATACAAAGAATATCTACCACCATGGGACTTTCTGGCCCTGACTCTTAGTTCTAAAATCTTCTTAAATATAAATTATTATGAAATAACATTAGTAATTATTTGTTCTTCCCTGGCGCATTTGCTGTCAAGGCCAAGCTGAAGATGGATTCATTCACAAGAGGCACACAGACATCCAGCAGGTGCCTATCTGCAAGATGACAGCACTAACATACATGGATCTCCAGCCTGTGCTATGACTCAGATCATCTTTATTACCTTCTCAGCATGTAGATAAATAAAAAAATAAATCATTTTCTAAACTTTAAGATATCTAACCTACAAGTGAAAAATTAAGTTGAAAACTCACTTCAACCAAGCACTGCATAGACATACTGTAAAACCAAAAAGTTGCTGCCACAAAGAGCCCTCAGTTTAGGATGAAGTACCCCAAGAGCAGGGGTTAAGAGAAAAAACAAGATGAATGAAAACACAGGCAAACAAAACAATGCAGTAACAAAAAGAGAATAATACTCTTAAGATGAGAAATAGTCAGCTAGGTTAAGGAGATCCACAAGTTAAATCCCAGTGGTTACCATAATTTCAGCAATTTCAATGAGTTTGGGCTATGGTGGAAGCATACAGACACTGCTGTGTTTCCTCAGTTTGTCAGTGTCCTCCAGCACACAAGGTACTGTGTTCCACAAAAACACAGAGATCCCACTTTAACCCCTAGGATTCTCATTTATCATTCACTCCTTGCTTGATTCTACAAAGTAGACAGTCTTTCCTTCCCTATATCTTTTCCCATAATCTATGCAGACAAAAACTTTTATTTGTCAAATTATCAGTCAAAATGATGTACAATGGAAAAACTGGATACCACATAAATAATGTAAGATAATATCTACTAGTTTCAAACATTACTGATTGAAACTAGTACATTTACAGGCATCCATGATTCTGAAAAATAGTCAACTGCAAGGAAAAGCAAGTATACCTTGCCTCTTAATATAAAAAAATCCTCCTGTCACAACCCAGTCCTAAAGTTTACTCAAACCAGATAATCTGATGATTCTTTATTTCAGTCAAGAATATAAAATAAATTAAAAAAAAATAAAAGCTTATTTGAAAATTCCAGGCTGTAAAGACATGAAATGCATGTTAAATGACAGTTTCTTTAAATTTGCATTTAAGAAATAGAATATGTTCTTTTTCCCTGATAATTTACTGCTTTTCTTTTCAGTGGCCTTTAGAGCCAAACTATCTGAAGAGTCAGCTTCATGAAACTGTAGACAGATATTCTCATCTTCTGCATTTATTTGCATATGAATGGAAACCCGGACACTTACAACTTATCAAAAAAACCCCAATTCCAAACTCTGTGAAAGTAGAAAAAAATTAACCTGACATTTGCATGTATCTGAAATTGCCAGAAACATTATTATGCCAGTGTATTTTCATGAGGAGAATAATTTATAGCACCAAAGCTCTGGGTTTTACTGCAGTTGGGTTTTCGAAGCTAGCATGCAATGCATGTGTATTTGAAAAACAAGGCATCAGCTGATTCTATATTGGTGGCATGATTTTTTTCAAGGTAATGTCAATACCACTCAGAAACTGAGCTTCTACAGTGCTAGAAGCTCACAATTTTAATAAAGTGTAATAAACACAATATAAAACAAGTCCAAAGAATTAAGTATCAGAGCACAAACCAAATAAAAATACTATACAAAAATTTTGATTTGATATTGAGAACATAAGGAATTATTATAAAGATTTACATAAGGAATCATTATTGTTGTCATTAGGTCAACTAGTTCATCATAGTTGCCTCTAAGTCTCATTATTCTACCCTGGAATTTGCATAAGCACTTTTACAACAATCTTTCCACATAAATTCCAAAACCAAATAAAAACTCTCATCTGCATCAACTTCTCATCAACCTCCTTCATCCACCACCCAATAGCTAGACTACCTTTGACACAAAAAAAAACCTCCCAGGTGTTTATAAGAGGAGGAATGACTGGAAAAGCTGCTCCCCCTTCTGTCATCCACACTCTCCATCTTCTTAAAAAGACTTTACCCACCAAGACATAGGACCAGATAGATGTGTTGTGGGGCAGCCACTGATGGGACAGCCCAGAAAACACAGAGCACAGCACTGTGAGTTAAAAAAACCAACCAAACAAACAAAATAAAACCAGAAAAAAAATAACCAACATGTTCCATCAAAAATTGAGATAAAAATTTTCTACAGAAAGCCTGCCAAAAATAATTGGAAAGATTCCCACTGTTATCTAGAGGTCTGAGTAATTACACCTTTAGAGTATAACTGTGAAGTATTTTAACGTAAATCCAAGCACAGCCTAAACCATGAGATTGCCAACAATACTACACCTACATAAAAAATTCATGTGCAGCTAGTGATTTGATTTTGAGAAACATGATGTTAGAAACACTCATGGCACATGCCTAGAGCCCTTATCAGGGTGCAGTAGATACGGTACCAAAATTTTCACAGTGTGTCACGCAAATATAACATATGGTACCTACCCCCTCAATCACTGGCTGTGTTATTAAATGGTAAAAATCTTAAACAACATTAAAAAATTAAAAAACACACAGAGAAATAAGTTTTTAAGTCTAAAAAGGGGGGGGGGGGGGGGGGGGGGGGAGTGCAATTTACCATGAAGAACTAGCAACCCTTTATTCTTTTTCTTTACTAGAACCCTCATGATTCAAGTGGTGTACTTCTAGGATTATGGCATCCACAGCATTCCCAAACACACACTGCAATAACTAAGGAAGAAGAAAAATGGAGTTCAGCCTACCAAAAATATATTGACAACCAGTATCTCATAGAATATACTGAGTTGGAAGGGACTCACAAGGGTCCCTTGTGAGGAGCACAGGACCACCCCCAAGGGTCCAACTCTTCCAGGAGCACAGGACCACTCCCAAAATTCACACCACATGCCTGAGACTATTTTCCAAACACTTCCTGAATTCAGACAGGCTTGGTGCTGTGACCACTTCCCTTGGGAGCCTGTTCCAGTGCCCAGCCACCCTCTGGGTGAAGAACCCTTTCTTATATCCAACCTAAACCTCCCCTGACACAACTTCAGGCCATTCCCTCTGGTCCTGTCACTGGTCATCACAGAGACAAGATCAGTGTCTGCCTCTCCTTTTTCCTCTCACAAGGATCTCATGATAGGAAGGAACAAGTACTTTTTGAAAACATTAAAGAGCAGCGATGGACTTGTTTTCCTCCTAAATAAGGCATCAGTTGTTGCTTTATTATGAAAAATTCTCCTAAGAAAATAAAATAAAGAGACAAAAGAAAAAAAGATTATATAGTATACATGTGCTGGCTACCACACAGGAGAGTCTTTGGTTTCCCTGCACAGCTGTCAGAGCAATCAACTTCAGTCACAGAAAACTCCTTTACAGGGGAGGAAGATAAAAATTAAGACCAGCACCTCTCAAATATATGTTGCATGGTTTCCCTTTTAGCTCCTTTGAAATTCTATTGTTACTCAGGCAAGCAGCACAGCCAGAGCTGAAAATTTAACAGTTTAAAATCTGCAACTCAACTTACCTTGGAAATAAATTAATTCCTGGAACACACAACTTGGAGACTGTTATACCAGCCGTTCTACATTAGCAGAATGACAACTCCTCCTTTCTTTCTAGTTGTGACATATGAAGATTAACACAAGATTTTTGACAGATCAAATTTGGATTGTCCACAATTATTAGATACATGTTATGGAGGAATGACTTGCTTTGCTATAATCCTTTGATGGAAAAATACAGATAAGCGAAAGGCAAGAAAGAGACTAACTACTGTAAAGGTATTTTGCATCTCTTTTACTAGTTAATAGTTCGTTTATAGCAATGCTAATCAAAGCAAAAATACTAGGGGAGAGGAGAAGGGAACAAAGCAGACATGCACTATTTTTGGTTATGATGGACTAAAGTCCACTCTATGGTACTTTTGGATTATAGATCCACTTAGGAATCTGGCTCTTGGGATCATTTGTGTTTATACCATTGTACATACCATTTTAGCTCATTGCTGTTGAACGTGGGATAGCATGGAATACTGAACTCCTTTTTTGCAAGAGATGCAAATAAATTATTAATGTAGTATCAACTCCTAACAGACAGCTATAGCTCATGAATGTTTCTTTCATGGATAATTTTGTAGTTTTTTTTTTTTTTGTATTAGAGTCAATTCTGAAAATCAGCTTGCATTACTGGCGTATTTTTAAGAACAGAGCTCCTCTGGATTTTGAGCCAGAAGTCTCATTTTACAGGAGGACTGGTGCTGCTCCAGAGCAAATTGTAACCATATCCATCTGCTTTCAAAAAAAGAACACAATCCCAGTTGTCTACACTCACAAAGGAAAACGTTAAGAAAATCCTGTAATTTTCTTCTATTATTTCTATCTTCCATTCCTCAGACTGATCCATCTTGAAATTATTTCTTTAGGTGACCATTTGGAAATACATACAGAAGTGGCATTGTAAAAAGTAGCCATGTTGCAGTAGACAATGACAAGGAAGTGCCCTCTACTTTAGCTAAATGGAACTAATTAAGAAAGTATTCCCCTATCTAATGCACAGTCAAACAGGTTCCTCTATTCCTGAGGACATATATAGATTACTACTGGGAAATTAGGATAAAGAAGAGATACAATGCAGTAACAGCTAAGGCATGATAAGTACTTGGTGCACAGGAAAGAAGGAATATACAGGTTTTTTCTTTGTCATGCTTACCAATCTCCTCCCTCCTCCCTCACACATATTTCTAAATAACACGTGGTTTTGTATAGGAGATGACATTCTACCAAGAAAAAGACACATTCATCTCTTAGGGATTAAATACAAGGATGGAATCATGGGATATTACAAGCAAACTGTATGATCTGTAAACCACTCTTTTTTACTGTATTCCTACAGCAGCAGCAGAACTGTATCCTGATTCATAACTGAGACTCCACAATGCAAATAAATAGCCATGAGTGCAGTATAGTTATTTTAAACACAAGATAAATATATTTGACCTTCAATATGAGGATCTTAATGCTCTGAGAAAACTCAATGATAAATGATTCAGAAGATCTTTCAATTTTACAGATGAATAAAACTGAGTTTAAGCAAGTTCCCTGAGGGTACAAAGAAAATTGACAAAGCTAGAAGAGAAACAGGCTTTTGCCTAGACCTTAACATACATAATCCTTCCTGAAAGCAATAATGCAGCAGCTACCATATAGCAGTAAGAATATTTATATTATATTTATATTATTAATAAGCTATTGCATAATGCCAACAGATAGAAATGATGTTTCACAAAGCTGTCTGCTCCACTCTAAATATAGGGTATGTTCAGGCAAACTAAACTATCACCTTCCAGAACTGTGACTTAATATTGATCTGCTACCTTATATTGGATTTGTGTGGCCAGATTTTGGTAGAGGGCAGCAGTGGAGCTACAGGGGTGGTTTGTGTTTGTGCACTGTAGTTCCTTTTGTTTCTCATTTGCAAAGCCAACAATAAATCCAGAGTGGCCTGACCTCTGCAACCAAGCCAAAAATAGCACCTGCTGAAAGTTATCCCTTCCAAATTACACATTATGGACACAGTGTTTACATCAGGCAATTTCAAACAACAAAAAGATTTCTGGCACCTTCCCCCCAGTCCTCTTTTCTTGGTACAATGCCTCCACCATACTTACTTATAACTACTCACTGTCATGGACTTAGCATGAAACTTATTAGTGGCATCAATGTAGTGATTCAGACAGAGAAGAAAGTTTAATCCATGTCAGTCAGATGGCACAGAGACCAAGAGTATTTTAAGGCTGCAACTCTTATATCAAGGTCTAAGAGCAACAACTGTGCTTCTGGCTAAGGCGGAGAGCACTGACAGGATCTATCAGAGGAAACAAGTAAACACACAAATTCCTCACCAACACCACCACAAAAAATTCAATTTGAAAAAAAATCATATATTTAATACGACAATTGTTTTAAAATACTCAAGAGCCCTCAGCTGTGATTCCTGTCCTAAGCATTGCACAAATATGCACACAGGTGCACAATGTGACAAAGACCTTGTACTAAGGATACTATTTTCCAGAAAAACCAACAAATGGACTATAGAGAAAAAAAATATTTTCAGATTCAATCACACTAGAGATTCTCCTATGCATTGTTGTCCATATTACAAGTTTATATATAAGCATTCACTCAAAATGCTTGTATGCAAAAATATACACGCAGGTATGCATGCTCGTGCACACGTATTCACACACACAGTTATCTTCATGTTTGTATATGCACATATACTGAAAAAAGTGATAAGCTGGGGTCAGTTGAGCACAGGAGAAGGAAAACAAAAACAAAACAGAGGGCAACAAACATGCAACAAGGATAGAGGGAAGATGACAAGTAATGAGAATACTCCTGACAGAGAAAGGAGAAAACAACAGTAACGACAATAGGAAAGGAGAGTCAGGCAAAAGAAATAATACCAAAAGCCCAAGTAATAAAGACAGCCTGCTGACTTGCATTTCAACTACAGGTTTATTTTTCCATCAAAAATAATAAATGTTAAACCGGTACCAAAGCTACTTTGCTTCAAACTTTTGATATATTCCTGTATTCTGGAGCTGTCCCTCACCCTGGTAAAATCTACATTTGGTGACTCAGGTAAAAAATGCCATTTAGAAACATTTCTGTGTTCAATACTGAGAATTCTAGAAGACATCAAGGACCTTTAGTATCAAAAACATATAGGGATTTTGCATAAACCAGTGCCTACTGAGATAAAATTTTATTAAACATTAACATATTACAAAAAGGATATTCCAAGGCTCACTTAACTAACTGTAGAGTATCCTGAAGTAAAAAAAAAAAAATAAATAAAGAACAAAAAAACAAACCCCAAGCAAAAAACCCCAACAACAAAACCCACAAAACCTAGATGTGAAATAGAGGAAACACATTGGCATTAAACTCAGTAGCTCTATGAGCTTTTTATTCTCCTCTAGCAAAGAAGTTTTTCTGATTTACCTGCAGGAAACAAAACATAACTTTGTTACTTTGTACATATACATATTTATACATATTTAAATCAAAATCAATATATATGTGCTTGCCAGTAACTAGCTGTGAAAGGAAGGAAGAAAATTATAACCATTTCCAGAATACTTTCCTGCCTTTGCATTCTTTCATACTTGAGCACTGGAGAACAGCCAACATCCGTACCTAACCGTTAAAAATATAAAAATGAGGCATCTTCCCAGCAGTAATCTTTTATTGTGAATGCACAGCATGAATGCACCTTGGCACTTCAGGTTAAGCTTCAATAAAGCATAGTCTTCCATTCTGGTACAATACCCAGACTCTAGAGATTCATATTCAAGAGCTGTGTGCACTATGAAGTTAACGTGACAAACTAATGCAACCTTCACAGTATACTCTGTCCCTAATTTTGAGGTTTGGGAGGATTTTCACATGTATTTCTTTCAGTAAGGATGCAAAAATCCCAGGAAAAACTCATTTGCAGAAGCTAGGCTTTAAATTTTTTGTGCATCATTTCTGCATTCGTATAAGCCTTTCTCATTTTCTCTATTCAGACTGTGTATTTACGAATCGTATCTAAGAAAACAGGAACTGGCTTAATTTGGGACTACTCATTGTTGTTGGTAATCACTCAATGTTCCATCAGATGATTTCATTCAGAAGTAAAAGCCACAGTGCCAGGAAAGGTTGTCCTGTCATATATTGCTTTAGGCTAAATCTATTAGAATGAGTTTAAAAGGTTATTAACTTTGCTCTATAAGCAGACACACAATGCAGTTCCACAAGGAAATCCTTGCTTTAATGTTTATAAAATGCAGTCTTAAAAAGGTCTTTATATCCCTCCCACAAAGGCACACTGCAGTACACCCCCTCACTTGTTTACTTCTGATATAGCAGCAGCAGCAGATGCTTCTCCTTCCTATTTCAAAAATTAGCCTTCCAGGGGAATTAGAGAAGCAAACAGTAGGACTTCCTCACGTGACATACAGATTCAACAACACTTCCAATGCATTACTTGTACTGCAAGACAGCAGAGTTAATGAGGAAGCTGCAGAGTCCTTGACCTGAATTTAGGATCCACTTAAATCTCAAGGTACCATTACAGAACGATTTCAAGAAACTAGCTCAATGCAAATATGGTAAAAATAACAACAACAGCAGCAGCAGCAGGTTTTCCCAACTACTTTGTAAACACAGCAGTACTTTTCACTTGAAGTAGAAAAATTATCAAAGCAAAAAAAGCTTTAGTTGCATCCATGTCAACCTTGCTCTAGTGATTTTTGTGTCTTTCAGAGATTCAAATCTAGTCCAGAGCTGGAATAAGCAGGAGGTTCAGGTGATTTTTACTTACTTCCAACATTTTGGGAGGAATTCTGGCTATTCATTTTTTAGTCTTTATTATATGAAGCCTAGGGAAGAATAATGAAGAATTACACAGGAAGTGCAAGTTCAAGGAAAGTGGAACCATAAAAGAGGCATTTCCTCTAAATGTATGGTTTGATAAAGGATAATCAATAAATTTAGGAAAATACTTTCAAAATCAGCAGGCAGGATAGCTAAGTGCTAATGTACTCATTATGGAACCTATCACAAAGATGAGGTTTCAAGCAGCAGAAACCTCAAAGCTCCTTTTGGAGGTATGATCTTCGTGAAGCTGGGTGATAAAATTCCCAAAACAATATTACAGTGCAAGAGAAGAGATCAGCTAGAAGGCCAAGCTCAGATTCTCCACTCTACAGTGTCATATGCAACTGCTTCTCAAGCTAATGCTCCTTCTTAGAAGACAAAAATAGGACAAGGTTGCTGATTAGTTCGGCATTTAATCCTTGAAGTTCATAACATTTTCCCAGATGATGATGTCAGGGCAAAATCAGACAAACAAATATTATTGAGAACAGTTTGAAAAATAACAATGCTAAGAGCAGGAAAATACTAAATAACAATTACAGTGATTTCCTTTCTTTGTAATGACACTGTAGAGAAACAACAACAAAAAAGAAAGCTTCCATTACACGCTTAGCTATTTATTATCACTTAAAATATTCTTTGTACTGAATATTAAATTTTTTAAATAAATAATTTTTAAAACAAAGCTAATAAAAGCTTTGTTTTAAAAAAGTAGGAGCAACAGCAATCAAAAAAACAGGATTTTATACTATAAAGTCAATAATTTTATTTTCTACTTGACATATTTAAACCTTATAGGTAGTTTTTAACCACCAAGATTTCCTAGGGAGTCTTGTATAATCATGAGATACTAACTTCATTAATTTCACTGTTTTCTGCTTCTTAGCCATTGTATCTTACTCTAAATCAGAGAAGACCATTTGAGAGACAACACTTAAATCCACCTTTGCAATGTAACTGGCTGAGATTGGAAACCATGTCTTCAGCACTAGGTGAAGACCAAGGCCAGTCAGTCTGTTTATTTTTTCAGTGGGAGAGGGAGGGAAGTAATCAACCCAAGTGAGAAGCCACCTTCTTCTCTCACTCAACTCTGTAGTGCATATCCCAAGCCATGCTGTGTACATACATATAGAATAGTATTCATTTCAGCTATCTGATTACACAAAAATCTGCCAGCAATAACAGCTGCAAAGCAGCTGATCTTCCAACCAGGCAGCGATGACACCCTGCACAGCTTTTACTTGGTATTCCTGAATAAAACCAAGTTTTATTCAGTTTCCAGGCATACATTAACAGCAACAACTGTAAGACAAAACTGATAGCGACTGAAAAGGACAGCAACCATCTACAAAACCAAGGCATACTAGCAAACAAAAAAAAAAAAAAAAAAAAGAAAAAATCAGCTAGCCAGTATCATTTTAAGAAAAGAATTAATTTAAACAGGATTTCATTTCCTAGCTGGTTTGGTGCAGCACTAGGACAAAATATTTCTCTGTAATCAAGTCTTGCAAATAGTGACTTGGGGAAGGCATGAAAAAATATAAGAGAAACATGTACAATCTAATTTACATTATGGTTCTCCAAAAGGAAGAAAAGCCCTGTTAATATGCAGCAGAGGACATAAGTTTACTTTATAAATTATTAAATATGGATTCATGTTCCATAAAATGATATTTAACTTCATTTATTAAGACTGTAAAGGTTGTGTGGTTTTGTTTTTTGGGTTTTTTTTTTTTTAATTTGAACTTCCCTAGTAGTGTGCACAGAACAATTTCAGAAAGTGAGAAGAGTCAGGTGGTGGGGCCCCAGGGAGGTTTGACAGGGAGATAATTCAAGTCTTTCTAGCAAAACTTTTGAAACAGAAAACACACGGAATATGGAGGGAGAAAGCTTAAGGGAAGGAATGACAGAGGTAATATCTGACAAGCTGATATAGAAAAGCAACTGTAGTTTTATCCCTACAGCCCATTACTTCTTATCAGCTGTGCTGGCTCTTCTTATCTGTGCCTAATTCTAGGGTAACAAAGTAAAAAAGCAAAAAAAGAACAAATCTTCCCTGAGCCTGATGACCCCTCACTATTCCCTAGCTGCCCTATTTTTGGTTAAAATACTTATATGTCCTGAAAAACACCCCACAAAATCCCTGCCAGTTGTGGTGCAATATGGGATAACAGTGAGCATGGAGCCTAATGAATCTCTCATTCTTCAGCAGTTCTGCAGACCTCTATGGTTTGCAAAGCATCCCCTGTCAGACAGAGGAGCAGAGAGACAAGAACTGCACAGAATATACACGTATATGCACATATGTGTAGGAGTGACTGGGCTGTGTGAGGAGAAGGGATAGAAATTTCAGTTAGAGCAGCCTTGGAGAAATAAAACAAAATGGGAGACATCAACCTTTTTGTTCACATAACAAGCAACATCATTACCATCATAGGTGTTCAAATGAAAATGCACTATTAAACAGGAATAGCAACAACTCTGGCCTGCCCAAGACTTCATGCCATTATTTTTCAAAGCAGTTGTTGGATGACTACAGATTTAGCCATAAAAATGAAAACTGAGGTGTGAAAATGGGGAGCACAGACACAGCAGTAGTAGAGTGTTCATGAGAATAAATTATGCTTCTGGCCCAACTGCCTCATGAGGATGACATCTGATTTTCCTGAAATGCTGTCCTGTGCACTAAATATTGACTAGGACAAAGGAGACAGGGGATAGAGGAACAGTGTGATGTACATGCTGATTATTCCTGTTATATCTGTCCCTTCTAAACCTTTTCTCTTGATTTTTGTTTTAAATAATTGTGTATCAAGACTGCCCAATGCTTTGAACAGTAAAATATTATTTTACCCTACCAAGCAAAACCTGACTGATTACTGGACTTTTAATTAATCTCCAAATGGCTACCAGGGAGATCAGTAAAACATCTAACACAGGACATGACTTGATTGCCATTCCTGCTAATTAGTTACATTTAATTATTGTCCAGTAATAGAGCCTTGGGGTCTATTTGAAAGTCCCTCCAGGTACAGTGGCTCACCTGCCTACCAAAAGAAAGACAATAAAACAATGTCATTTGTTGTGAAAACAGAGATTCTTATACATTCTCATATTTAGCTTCAAAGCATAAATTTGCAGAGGAGATGGTGCAGTGATAAAAACTTTCCTCTCTTTTCATTTGGTTTAGATCTGCCTCTAAACAGAAAAATCAAGGCCTTTTTTCAAAAGAGTTTAAAGGAAATGTGATGAAAAACTATCCCTGCGACCACTCTGGGTGTGCAGAATTCCAAGGCATGGACATGATGTACAGAGGTACAAGTCTCCTATTTTGGAAACAAGAAATTCTGCATGAATATAATTCTTACTGTATTCTGCATAATGGATCTCAAATCCAGACACACATCTTTTGTTGTGAGTCAGGATACGGACTCAGAGGGCTTGTCTGAAACACCCTAGACATAGTGGAACAGAAAGGAGTAAATTAGTTGGCAGACAAAGCAGATATGCCAAACATTTAAAGCACAGAGTATTATTGTTACTGGGAAACATTTTGTACATTCTTGTATTTCTGAAACAATTTCACAGATTTACACGTGATCAAGTGCATAAATGATACTTGGGGGTACAGCCACCTGTGTTGTTTATTTGTGCGCTGCCTCACAGACATCTGCACACAACAGTGAGCCACAGTCAGGCTCCCACCCCCAGGCTCCACACTGAACAGGGCCACAACAGCAGCAGCATTCTAAGGCTTGGCTTTCCCTGCCTGCAGCAAGCAGGTGTTTTTTGAAGATAGAATGCAACCTGGATAGTCTGTCAAAGAAATGGCCACAACGGGACTTTTCTATAAGGAAAACATTAAAATTAAATGAGTGGAGTAGTCGGGAAATTTTGAACGGGCATTTTGGAGATTGGTTAGCGTAAACCATGTATGTGGCAGAATGTTACAAATTGCAACATTGATTTTGAAAACAGAAGAACCCTTCTGAACAATTAGAGATAGATAAGACAGCCCCTTTCAGGTTTTAAAATGGTAATTTTAAAGGAGTTGCCCTGATAAATCTGTTGTTCTAAAGGCTAGTTTGTGGCTCTCTCTGCCATGTGCTAAAATCATGAACTTGCACACGATACTGTAAACAGCACTATATGGACCTGCTCCTCATTGACATTTGTCCTAAAGCCTTGAGATTCATCATACTGATTTAATAGGGAATTACAATACACCGTGGAAAGGGCAAACAAATGCAGAGGCAGAGCATTTAACCTGAAATATCTAAGTGGATGAAGCAGTATGGCTGGCACGTCAAGCCTGGAGGAAGAAAAGGCTTCTTTTGGACAGAGTTACCATGGACACGTGGTCCTTGGGCAGATAGAAATGATGGACAACCCAGAACTACCTGTTCCAGCGCATTCCCAGTTTCCTGAGGCTTTGCATCCAGACAGAAGAATTTGTAGAGGGAAGGCCTATGGCTGTTTTCTGTAAGAGGTCAAATTAATTAACTACAATGAATTTTCTAAAACCTTTTTCCTCTCTGCTCTATTAGCCTGCCTTCCTCCTTTTCCCAACACTTCAGCCACAAAAATCAGACTGTTGCTTCCACATGGCTACTAAATTAAAGCTCTAACTACATGACTAAGCTTCATCTTTTACTGTGAGCATCAGCCCAGTGACACATGCCAGTCCCACAAATATAAGCAAGCCATTGCCAGAAATCAATAAGAATGTCATTGCATCTTGCAGCTACAGGAAGAATAAGGAACTAGACAGTCCTGTAGCTACAAAAGAAGTATGCACCTATTTAAAATGCAGGTGATAATGTTTGATGGGTTTTGAAATAAGGAGTATATTTGAGTGTCATACATACCAGCAACATGAAAAATTATTTCAATATAGTTGCTCAGGCCTAAATCCAGACCACAGAAAAGTAACTCTATGCTATTATGTATATAGCATAGCTATGAAATTATTAGACAAGTTACATCCCAAAGCACAGTCTGCATTTTTAAAGCTACCTGAGAAGTCTTATATGAAGCTTCTTTCTCAAGTTGACTTTTCTCCTAAATTGCTCATGCAGCAAAGGGTAACAATATATTCTACAGCAACACAACAGCTGAGTCTTTTCAGAACGCATTATTTTTTATTTGCAGAAAGGACATAAGGTATCCAAGACATTCAGCTTGACTCTTGCCTAGTGTGATCCAGGTAGTATGCAACTAAGGCACTCATGTCAGCCAGTGAGTCAGCCAATGTTTCCTAAAGTGGTAAAATGTAAAATTATGTAAAAATTTGATTTAGAGACAATACAGCAAAAAGAGATAGCCAAATCACTATTACTTCTTATGTTTCACCACCACCTATAAACCCTTCCTTTTTTTTAAAATATCAGCCTTTCATAATATTAGCATATCAATGATATTCAATTTCTAGTGCAGATCCCTGAATGAAACTAAAACTAACAAGACTTCTGTTTATTATCATCCCATTTACTTCTTCAGCATCAACCACAGCACAAAAGCAGAGCCTTTGATGGTTATTGCATAGTTCTACAGAGGGATAAAATATCTACAGACTGGCTCAAATAAAAGATTTGACCTTGAGGTACAACAGATCCTCTTTGAAACAAACCTTCCCCTCCTACACAATCCAAAGAGCTCGTGTCTAAGAGTGAATCTGCAGGTATTAGGCATGAAGGGAAAAAAATTCTTTTGAAATAAGAGGGGGGTCGGAAGAAGAGGGGACTCTGGGTTCCAGGTCACATAATAATGGTTCAAAAAACAGTTCACCAGATGGTGAGATTAATGGTAACATTTCTCAGCTTTTCTCTTGTGCCACAGAAGGGTGGGAATTATGAAGTGGAAAAAGTACCATGTTTTAAACTAATTATCATTTATCATATACCTCTCTCCTCCGTTACAAAAAAAAATGCTCAAAGGCTGAACATATATTTTCTGTAATAATTTCATCCTGTGTGTGAGGATAGTATATTACCTAAATTCTCTGCACTTTAGAGGGTTATTGGCTATGACTGAATTACTTAGATTAGCATATACAAATCTCAGAGACACTAAAAGCAAGTATTTGATTTTATAGGTCTTACAATTTTTTTATGTTGTCCATAAACTACACCAATTTTGATTTTTCCTCAAATAAAATCAAAAATATTTAAAACATTAGACAGAAACACTCATACCAAAAATAAAAAAATAAAAATACCCAAGCCAGAATTATATATTGTAAGTCTGTGTAATAACAAAGCACGAAACCTGCACTTCAATACATTATTTGGACAGTCCCACTGAACCTGGGCAATAACTTGAAGAGGCCAGTAAATCTCACTTCAAAGCATTGCATGAAGCCTACCACAGCCTCAGATGCTACATCAGAACATATTCTCTCTGCTGGCTGCCAATCAGGGCAGGCCTTACCTTAGAACCCAGGCAAAAAGAAAATTAAAGCATTTTGAACTTTTAATAAACTAGAAATTGAGAAAAACCACAAAACAAAGCAAGCATAAAGCTTTTTTCAGGAAAAATTCATTAATGGAATACCAAAAGACCAATAAAGCTTGGGTCCTTCTATTATCCCTATAAAGCTTAAGACATCAAATTGAGGTTTATGAAGTAAGCATGAGAGATATTTCCAGACCATATTATGAGTAAGTAAAGGACATGAACTTGGAAGGTGAGGTTTTTAGGAGAGTGTTCCAGAAGTGGGATTTCTGAAAGAACTTCCCATACTATGGAAGAATTACTTAAACTGCCTTAGATATTGAAGGATAAAAATTGAATACATTATCCAGAACTAAGAGTAGGACAGAATAAGAAGGGTCTACCCGTGCATCCACAGTCAAAAACAAAGATGTCACCCTGTCTAAGGCTGATGTCAGATTTTTACTTCAGGTCAGCAAGTCCAGGTTTTGACAGACAGTTTGCTAGACAAATTCAGGAAGTTCTCTGTATTGCAATATCATGTGAGCAAAGCAAGCTACTTTATCCTCGGAATACATGTATTTCTAGTTTACTGAAAATCATCAAAGTTTGCAAGTCATTAAAATATAATTAAGTAATTAAAAATAATCTTACCTTCTTTTGATCTTCTAGTTTATGACTTACTGGATTCCTTCCATGTTTGTTCATCTCTGAAGATAAATCCATCACATTCATTCCTTGCCCTTCAAAATTAAATCGGTTCAGCAATGCAGCAAACTAATCCAAAAAGCAGGGGCTACAAACACAGAAACATGGTGCTTTTTTCCATCACACACCATCTCTGAACATCAATGACTTGGAGAAATGACTAAGAAATGCATCGATTGAGCTGAGGAAAACCTTGCAGTTCACTCTTGAGACTTTCCAAATCACCATAGCGTTCTTAAAAGCCGATGCTTAAGAAGAGAAATGTTCATCTACCACTTTTAACTCCAACTGCTATCTGTATCTTTCTTCACAGGTTTCCATTTTACAGGAGGTTACATCCCAACTGTGAACCTGTTGAGATAAAAAAAAAAATTATCAAGACTGATTTACAATTTTCTGACACTCTTTATATTATCTATCTTCATTAGGTGCGTGTGGATTTTGGATTTTGTGTGGTTTTGGGTTGAGGTGGGGTGGGTTTTTTTTTTCTTTTGGTTGGTTAGTTTTGGTTTGGTTTTTCAGATTTGTTCATTTCTGTTAAGTGGTACTGGAGTTTCATTTAGTACTTGGCAAGATGAAGTAATACATGATCCCATTCATTCCCCTCTACATCCCATCTGTGAGCATACAGAGTATTGACTGAGAATAGCTAGAGAATTCCAGCCACCAATGTAAAGTTACAGGAAAGAGAAAAGCAAAGACTATTTGACTAAAATATGGAAAACACTAAATTAAAAATGGACCAAAAAAATCCTCTTTCTCCCACCCTCCAACTCCCGCCCCAAAGCTTTCTTATTGTGATCCAGTTACAAATAGAAGAAAGGCACAAGGCTAAGTTATACCCAAAAATGAGACAAAAATCAAGAGATCAATATTGATACAAAGAAGCACTGATAGCATAATACCCTGAGAGATACAATTTCTTCCCCAGACCAAAGAGTGTTCCAACAAGAAACAAAATTGTATTTACTCTCAACACCACGGTATGTGGCACCTATTCTTATCCATATTTATCTTCACATCCAATTGAACATGATAGCAATAAAGGACTAATCAAGCAATAAGAACAAATCCTTTACAAAAATAACTAGAAACAAACAGAAGCCTTGGGAAATCACAGGAATATAAACAATCATTCACCAAACTACTATATGAGAGAACACATACCCAGACAGCTTGTTACCCAAACACCACTTTAGCCTGATACATCTTACTCAAAATCAAATGAATCTTCCTCGCTATTCTAACTTTTGAGAAGCACCTCCTTCTGCAGATAAGCAGAGTATTACAAACACACTCAAAGGAAACGCAAATGCTTAGAGAAAATTTCTATTCATTATTTAGACTGTCCTGGGGAAAGTCACTGAAATAAAAACAAGACTAAGGTGTTAACTGCCGATAAAATAGGAAGTAGTAATTTAAATTATGCTGTTAAAAACTCCATAAATTTATGATTTTATTGGATTAAGAAGTAAATCAGATTCAATAGTATACTATAACCTTCCCTAGCACACATAGCTTTTCTCACCCTGTTTTCAGAGCAAATCTGGAGCACAGCAGGACAGAGCCAGACTCTCAGGTGCAGCCTATTCCCACCCTCACCTGTGATTCCCCCATTTGAGAGTTTCACAGATCCACAGAATGCACAAAACCGTAATGCCAGGATGCAGGAAGATGAAACATGAGATACTGCTGCAGGGATCAACATCTGGATTCATGCTTATAACAGTTGTAAAGCCAAGGTAAGTCAAAACCAAGCTGTTAAAACCCAGCAGTTTCTCTGTTTCATTTCATGGTCAGACATGTGAATTATATTACTTCCCATGCCTGGCAATTATGCTATGCTAGGCAATTAAGCTATTCTGTGGAACTGCATGGTGTTTTCAAGCCAAAGTTGGACAGAATGTGAATAATTTTGTTTGGACTGCCCTCATTACTTTTAACATGCAAAGCACAGGGTGGCAATTCTTGCTTGTTCATTCAGCACATTGTTCCATGGTCTTCAGCCTTTTCAACATAAACAGCTGTAATTAAATGCTCTTCACTGGCTTGCCTTTTTTTTAATGGTGGAACCAAATTTATTATTCACTATTTTACACTGATATTTAACATACAAACAATCACAGAATAAAGCATCCATAGTCCTGGATAGCACGATGATCACAGACTAAATAACAGATTGTTAGTAGGTCACCTACAAATATAAAAGTCAAGGTGAGTTAGAGTTTTTTACAACTTTATTCTCCTAACAGATACAAAAACCTCATTCAATAACAATTTTTAATAATTTTGAGATACTTACAGCAATATAGTCTTCCAGATGCACTTAACCCTGGAAACACAGTCCTATCCAAGCTATCCAAGCCAGGAACATCTTTAAACTTTCTTACTAAATAACACAATGAGGAAAATACTATGTGGAAATTATTTGTGATCGGGGTTGGGGGGTGGAGGTTAGTGACTTCCTCCTCTAGAGAAACTATGGAATGCATTCAGGGTGATGAAGTTCTGGTTTAAGTATCTCAAATACTTGTCTAAATTCAAGTGGACTTAGGTGAACTGTGTCTGAAATATCTTGTACTTCTCTGTGAGCTACAGAGAATTAGAAGATATTACTGACAGACTAATGGGGAACAACGCCAGAACATATTCTGAGAATCAACCAGAATTATCCTTTCTATACTGCCCTTACTATCAACACAGATAGCTCTCAAAAAGTTTACACTGACTGGATTTTCAGAAAGCAACCAGAATCCTCAAGCTCCCTGCAGCCTCTTCCATGTACTAGTAGAAGCAATAGTAGTAGTAATAACAATATTATCCTATGAGTGGCTTATTCGTTAAATATTTAATGGAAGTTAACACAAATATCTTTACAGAGTCTGGATTTTGCAAATCAACCCGGATGAGGAAAATGCTCAGGGAGGGGGAGTTGCAAGCAAATACTGTTTTAGTCAATTCTAACAGCTCTACAAAATCTACAATGAAAAAGTTGCTGTAGGAAAACTTTAGATAATGAGTTCTTCCCTAAGTTTCTTCCCACTGTCATTGGCCTTCAGGTGTTTTAAAACTCCATGACCACATAAGGTGCATTCTACCTGGGAGGCTTCACACCAAAACATTGCTCTGTTATTATCATTGGCAAGGGTGGGGACAAGGGCTATGTTAGAGACAACCTTCTCTTCCAAAATCCTCTTGTGCCCACATGGACATCCTCAATTTTTGCCATAACATTAAAGCAATTTTGAGATAGGTCCAGGTATAAAACTATAACTGTAATTTACAGTTTTCAAATTTTCTTGTTTGTATAAAGGGTAAGTGGACTGAATTGCATCCTGGCTATTATCGGCTGCACTGATAAAGGTTTATGCTTAATAAGAGTTATGTTTTTATTTTAAAAATTTCTCTAGATAGAGAAATTATTTTCTGGATATGCTGATAGGAAATGCAATGCAAATTTTAGGAGGAAACAAAAGCAATTTTCAGTACTAATACCTCATTATTAAAATGGAGCTTCTAGTTTATATGCAGTTACAATAGATGTGGAATTTAGGAGCTGCTAGGGAGAACAAACTGGGGACAAAACCCATTTACCTATTTCAACCACGTTAGTGTGTACACCAGGACCAAAAGCAAGAGCCATCTGTAAACCTCAGTGTACAGCTAAAGTAAATCCCAGACACAAACCAGCCTTTGTTCTTGCCCATCAGTGCTCCCAGGGATGGCAGCATGGCTGAGAGAAGTGGTGGGAGAGTATCAAGACACTATGACTCCCTTGAGATTGGCAGTGGGGCACATCTTGTGCAAGGCATGCTCTGCCCCACTGTCCTTAGCGTTGATAAGGCTCACCACTAACATTCTGCAAAATGATTCAGCTTCACATTGAAGACAGGCAGATCAGGAATATCAGGGGTATAACTTCCATACTTCACACGATCCTATGAATCTTCTAGGTGATGTGGCACCCCAGTATGGCTCTAATAACTTACCCATAGTTTCACAATGGCCTTAAAAAACCTCTAACCATGAAAGCTTCTTATCTTTCTTTGTAGTCTTTTCCCACAGGGAGAAAGCATTAAGGCTCTCTGTATGGGTCTCACTTCAAACATTATGATCAGGCACACAAAGAGTTATCAGAAAAAGAAGATGATGTTGACTCTTGCAGGATTTGAGAGCAATTCCAGGGAACATTGCTTTTAGCCAGCATTCAGAATAAGAAGCCAGTATCTGTTCTCTGCACACACATATGATAGAAGTGCCATAGAAAGGCTTGTCTGCACCAGATAAAAGCAGTCTGGGAAGGCAGCTGGTGAGCCAAAAACATATCTCTAAGCACTGAGGCTTGCCTACAGAATTATTTATTCTGATACAAAATTAATTCTGTTCCAAACACATGCCTGATTCACAGCAATACAAAAAGCTGCAGTGTTTACAGCTCTTTCTAAACAATGTAATGGTTTCTACTTAGATAAAAAGTGACCCCATAAGGACAAGTCCAGAGATGATATTTCCTTTATTAAGTGTATTTTGTATTATTTCTGTAAGTGGTGTCACTTTATCCTCTGTATGTATTCATAGGGCAAACCCCTCTTCAGCACAGAATACTATGTGGAGCCACCACATTATCAGTGAGGATAGAATTACAATTGTTTGCATTGTTCCTAGCTCTAGCCAACACATATTAAAACATTTATTTTCAGATTTGTATGGATTAAAGCAAAAGATAAAGGGTGATCTAATATTTACAACCTTGCAATGCTTTTCTGCTAAGCAGGATGCCAATTGCCTCAAAAATCATCAAACTGAATGCACAAATTAACAGCGGTGCACATAATGAATTAGAAAAAATAAATTAAAATATCATATATACACACACACACACACACATATTTATATGAGACCATTCTATTCTCAGAAACTATTGTTATAAATGGTAGAGCAACTCAAATCTTCCTGGTTTTCTCAAATCCTTTTTATCTTGCATTGCAACCTCCATCAAACAGGCTGAATTCTCTATACAGAATTTGGAGCTGCTATTACATGACAATTTTATTTCAGGTTTGGAACCAGTACCAGACAGGAATGCCTTCTCTCTTCCATCATCCAATTCTTTTGCCACTGAATATCAAAGATAAAGAAGCATAAGAAAGGGAATACAAAGTCTATTTTTAAGAGATAGTCCAGTCTAGCCTTTTACTCTGATGTCTCCTAAAGATTTGTTGTGAGGGATGACAGTTTTGTTACGTGTACAGTACTCTGTGCCAGGATCTGAGCATCAGACCTAAATGATATTTGGTTATCTTACCCAGCACTGCCCTGCTACATATGCAGTCTCTTAAGAGACTCATGAAACATCTACATTTCAATGTGCCTTACAGCACTTCTGCAGACATGCTGCAAAGGACAAATTCCACCTTATATCAATTCCAACTCCAGTTTCAGTGGAACATTTCTCCATTTCTGTCCAAACTTGTTTTGAATGTTCCTCTGTACTACTGAAATAGATGGAAACAGTGTGGTGTAGCTTTTGTTTCTAATGTTTGGAAAACAATAGGAAGAATGAATATTCCTTATTTATTTCCATGCTAAATACTCTGCAATATTTGTACTATTTTTTATAATTCTGCATGTATAACAAAAGAGCTATCTTAAAAACGAAGACAGGCAAATACTCTCCAAAGCCTACCAAAAACCTGGATGGGATATGAGAAAGACAACAGAAAGCATCTTCTTGTATTCTAGGTATACAATAGAAAGAGTAAGCAAGAAAATACAATTCAATCAAACAATGTAAGTACACCTACAAGGATCTTAAATTGCTCTGACCCATTAACCAAAGCAGCCTCTTTATGCAAGAAAACTATTTATGAGGCTCATGAGAAAGAGAAAGGCTAATCAAAAATAGCAGAGAGCTCACATACCTTTGAAATTTTGTTTCCTAGGGAGCTATTAAGCCTTCATTTCTCTTGCTTTTAAGTTTTGATTGGCATGCTGAAAAAAGATGCAGCTGACCTGCGTCTGAGTAGTGGCCGATCTTCTGGGAGTTTTAATCGTTTACAGCTATTGTTCTAATCAGATTGCCAAGACATAAAAAAACCCCAGAAAAACTACATACACACTTTTTTTGGTGCGCTTTACAAAATTTCAAGGGAGAAAAAGGCCCCTGGGCTTTGGGAAATATGTTGATATATGGTAGCCCTAAGGAGACTAATATATCTGATATACTACAATACCCCATCTATGTTAAAACTTTGCTACCATCCATGAATGGAATGCAGCCCAAGGGGAGGTGTTGTCTCTCTGGTTCATAGGCTGTGAATATGATCAACAGGAGCACATGTAAAGTTTCATGTATGTTGCTACTTTGAGCAATTTACATATTCAAACATAAAAGCAGCATACTGAAGGGTTGCCAGTTACTCTTACATGAAATACTTAAATCCACTTTACTGGAAATAAGAACTTATTCTCCCTAACTTGATAAATCTAAGTTCTTGAAACATAATAGCATTGAATTATACAGCCTCTCTTGACCTGTCAAGGCTTGCTAAATAGCTCAACTGGATAAAAGATTCGGCTGCATTTTCAGAATATTTTTAACTCAATGCCTGGTACAAGTGATAAAGCAAAAGATATTACCTATGCTCACAGACAATTTCACCACTGCTTTAAAAGCTGCCAATTAATTCTTTCAGTATTTGTTTAGTGGCAGCCTTTCCACGTAAACCCCATGCTCATAACAAGAAATTACATATAGGTGCTGATCAAACATTGCAAACAGCGCTCTGTTACCTCAGCATTCAATCCATGTCCAGACCAGCCTCCTGCAATTAAATCAATTGATTCAAGCAAGTATGTGGCTGAAACAACAACTCCTGGAGACTGCAGAGCAGAGAGAAAACTGACCAAATGAGACTGCTGATTTGGGGTAGGGGAAGGAGGTAAAGAGAGAGGGGGAAAAGGGGATGAAAAAGGACTATAAACATTTGTCATAGAAAGACCCAAGTGACAAAAAATATTTCAAATATTTGAAGACAAAAAGCATCAGTAGGTGATGCTGTCTTAATGGTGAAGTAAAAAGATGACCTTTGATGGTAGAAGTTTGTCCTCACAATCACTGCATCACAAACTAGTTTAAATTTGGGCTGGGAAAGACCTTCTGGGTAAATTGCTTCCTGGTCTACCAGTGCAGAATACATTGTATTTTCTAATGCTTTACTCTGCTATTACTCTAAATTCCCAAGTGACACAGCTCACAGTGCTTCCCACATGAGAATGTTAAACAGCCCAATAGAAAAGAATCCGTCTAAGAAGTTTCTCAAAAGATGGGTATATTGACTTAAAATTTAAGCTGAATTTTACATTCTTCGAGCAATTTGTATCAATATTTACTAACACAGATTATTGCTAAAACCATATATTTTTAAATACTGATTGTAACCTCACAATTTGCAACACATTAAAAATCTTCTTTTATTAATACGAGTATCTAAACAAACTTGGATTCTTATCTTAGGTCTCAGTCCATTCAAGTGAAACTCAAACAGACTTTGAGAGTACCACATATACAACTGCATTTTACAATGTCAAAGCACTTTATCAGTTGTTACCAAAAATCTCAAAGATGGAAGTCTATTCACAGATCATGTTAAAAGAGTTTTAACTAACAATAACATGGACTGGAAATACAGGAATACCTAGACAGTCCTAAGCTTTACTGGAAACGTAGAATTAAATAGGATTTGAGCTAACATGTAGGAAATAATTGTTATGGGAAGTATAAGGTCTTTGTGTCTACCTAGAGCACACATTCACTCATGAATGCTTAAACTACGTCTCAAGATAATAGCATACTCAAAGAATGTCACACTTCACTTGTAAAGAGATTTGCATCACTAGGGACACCAAATTAACCTGTGTCTGTGGGACAATCTTCAGTTGGATTCATCTAAACAAACATTGCTGCGCGAGTCTAAAATCATGGCTTGGTGGTCTCACTGTAGTTTGAGAAAATAAATAGGCATTTTTAGGATGGAATTCTTCTCATCCAAACTAGCTGAGATGAATTATGACCTAGAGGAATAATGACCTAAGGGGCTTTAGAATGCACAGACTTTTGCTGTATGTATGAAATCAGGTGAGAGGAATCTTTTCCTTTAAACCACGCATCTTAAAGGATGGACTATGTGAGGATCATACATTCAAACAAATGCTAGGAAGCCATTAAAAAAAAAAAGGAAAAAAACCTAAAAACCAAAACCCAAAAAATAAATGAAGTCTAAACACACCAACAAATCTCATCAAGTCCAACTGGAACAATCCCATACAAGTAATCTACCAGCTATCTCTTCATTCAAAGTGGATGCCCAGGAACAACAGATTTTTCTGTTTTGTCACATGTGTAAATGCTGGCTGCCACAATAACTGAGCTACCCCAGGGGAAATGAATCTTCTCCTTTCACACCAAGTTGCCTACAACAATTGCTTCACTGAGAGCTATGCCTCTTTTTTCTTAAAAGTTTAATGTTGACTTGGCAGATAGTTTTTCAACAGTCTCACAAAAACTTACTGATTCCGTTTAAGTAGAAAGGCAAAAATACACCTCAAGTACTTCAAACTTTTTCCTCTTTTTCATTTATGCTAAAGAAACTGTATTCTACAGCTACTCAAGTCAACAATAAAACTTGTTGTGGTTTAGGAATGATACTAACCAATTTAGTCCTGCTAAAACCACTCCACACTTGCTTCCTTCTCCCGTTGCCAATGGGTGCACAAAAGGCATAGATCATGGGTTGAGATAAGAAGCATTCACTAGAAAGAGCAACGAGATAAGAAAACAGTAACAGCAACAATATTAATAGGAAAAGGTGTAAGACAAAGAAAGGATTTCCAAAAAAAGTCTGCAACAGAAAACAGTAATCAAAGACCAATCAGCTCTTCCCCGCCACATTTCCTCCCACTGGAAGGAACATCCTTCTCAAAAGCAAAAGAGAGACCCTTTGCCCAATCCCAGGCATTGACTATGAGATAATACAGAAAAGCCTCCTAGTCATAGCTCCTCAGCTACTACAAAAAATTAACTCTGTCCCGGCCAAAAGTAGGACACTTGAAAGTAGGCCTTTGGCTATTTTCTTTCAAACTTTTAAAACAGCTTTCAGAGTTTTTTGCCTCTTAATATGCAGAACATTTTTTTGACACAGTCTTTTCTTAGCAGACATAGCTTGACCTATTTCTGTAATATAACACTGACAATCTCCTTATTGCATCATACAAGTTACTTGCCCTGAAAAATAACAATAACTGGGACAGTCTTATGAGTTCTACCTGTGTCAATACCACTCCTTAGATCTGAGTAACATGGATCCCTGACCTAGCTACAAGTTCCCTCCTCACCCAATCCTGCACTTATATTTAGAGATTCTGTAATTCTTTGTCACACAGTGAGATTAGAGAAATTTAAATCAAAGGCTCAGTTTGCAACATTTTGTAATACCATTTGTAATATCTTCTACTACTTATTGCATGAATTACATTGTCTGTAGCACTTTTGATTTTGTTTCTCATATCTAATTTTTAATATATATTTAATATCAAGCTTTCCTCAGATCCTAAAAGCTAAATTTTATCAGTGAATTTCTGGTTATTAATCCACCTTGATCCACACTAACTACAGGATCTATGTTGTGATTTTAAGACCGGCTGAAAATTGAGCACGGTACAGCTGTTTGCTCAACCTCTCTTTCTCCCTCCCTCCCACCCTGATGGAATGGGGTAGGAAATTGAAAAAAAACCATTTATGTTGAGATAAGAACAGTTTAGTAGTTAAAATGATGACAACACTGAACTACAACTCAGCTGAGGTGAGCTACCAGATGTTCTATTCCTCTTTTTAAACAAACACATGTTCCAGCCCTTCAAAAAGTGACAAAAAAATTAACTGTATTTAAAATGGGCAATAATTAAAGAAAAAAGAAATGCTAATTATCAATGCAAACAATTCTTATTTTCTCTGCGGAGACAGCTGTCTTGTAATTTGCCCTTCCAATTATTAAAATGCGATTCATGTCACAAACACACTGCTGAAACACACTGCACCACAATGTGCACTGCTTGCCCTGTTGTATTTACATCTAAATATTGTCAGCCTCTCAGACACTCTTGGTAACCAACACACAGAATCTGTATCATTCAAGATAAAGAAATGCAAAGGTCAGAGCTCATCCACAAAATAAGCACAATTGCTTCATGTGATAAAACACACATGGAGTTGTGAACAGTATTTAGCTGGATAATATCTGCATCTCATATGTGTAACAAACCAAATTTACCATTAGCCTTACATAATCAGAAATCAGGTATGGAAAACACTCAGAGAAATTTAGCAGCTGGATTTTAAGAAAATCTGGTTTCTGAAATTAAAAACTCAAATTTAATTCTTTTGTTCACCAGATGCACAGACTGGCAAAAAGATGACTGAAACAGTTCTGTAAAATGTATTATGTACTCTACCACAAAAATAATATCTACCTGAAGAACTTTCTGTAATTAATTGCATTACATATTTGTGTACAAATACTAAAAGGTTTCACCCTAAAAAGATGTCCCTGTCCTATTCATTTTTGACAGCTAATAATATTTCAGAGTAAAAGGGCAATCATGAACATATTACTGCATCTAAAAATACAGCAAACATACAGAGAATATTATTTTCATGCAGAAAAATGCTCCACACTGTTTTTACACATTCAATGCAAGCTTGCACAAAAATTCAATGACTGCTGTTAAATAGCATGCACACAAATTTCAGATAGATACAAAATCTTGGTACATCTTATAATGTACCACAATTACTTTCCTATAACTAAACCCAACTTTTTCTTTTAGTAATTTACATGAACCAGCCTAAACAGCCTCAACCAAAATAAAGATTGTTATAGTTATTTCTGGATAATATAGCAACCGCATTGAAATACTGGTACAATATTGATTTGATTTTAAAAATAGAGCATTGCTTCCTAAATTCCACAAATTTATACAAAGGAATGTGATATGAATATTGTCTAGGTGATGCAATAAGAATGTACGATTTTTCATTATGTCACTATGATATTCTGCATGAAAATGTTTTTGATGTTCATAAATCAATGAGACCAGACAGGATCCATCGCAGGGTGATGAGGGAGCTGGCAGATGAGCTTGCAAAGCCACTGTCCACCATTCACCAACAGTCCTGGGTCACTGGTGAGGTTCCAGAGAACTGGAAGCTGGCCAATGTGACGCCCATTAAAAATAAGGGTGGGAAGGAGGACCCTGGTAACTATAGGCTGGTTATCCTGACCTCAGTACCCAGGTAATGGAACAGTTAATATTGAGTGTCACCACATAGCACTTACAGGATGGCCAGGGTATCAGACCCAGCATGGGTTTAGGAGGAGTAGGTCGTATTTGACCAACCTGGTCTCCTTTTATGACCAGGCGACCTGCCTGGTGGATGCAGGAAAGGCTGTGGATGTTGTGTACTTGGACTTCAGCAAGGCCTTTGACACTGTCTCCCACAGCACACTCCTGGAAAAGCTGGCAGCCCATGGCTTGGACAGCAGCACTCTTTGCTGGCTTGGGAAATGGTTAGATGGCCGGGCCTAGAGGGTGGTGGTGAACAGTGCTGCATCCAGCTGGGGCCAGTCACCAGTGGCGTCCCTCGGGGGTCTGTGCTGGGGCCAGTTCTGTTCAATATCTTTATTGACAACAGGGATGAGGGAATTGAGCCTTTCATCAGTAAATTTGCAGATGACACCAAGCTGTGAGATTGTGTCAATCTATTGGAAGGGAGAAGGGCTCTGCAGAGGGACCTGGAATGGTTGGATGGATGGGCAGAGTCCAATAAGATGAAGCTTAACAAGTCCAAGTGCTGAGTCCTGCATTTTGGCCGCAATAACCCCCTGCAACACTACAGACTAAGGATGGTGTGGCTGCACAGTGCCCAGGCAGAAGGGGACCTGGGGGTACTGACAGCCCACTGGACACGAGCCAGCAGTGTGCCCTGGTGGCCAAGAAGGCCAACGGCTCCTGGCCTGGATCAGGAACAGTGTGGCCAGCAGGAGCAGGGAGGTCATCCTTCTCCTGTACTCGGCACTGCTGAGGCCACACCCTGAGTGCTGTGTCCAGTTCTGGCCCCTCAGTTTGGGAAGGACATCAAGACACTTGAGCACATCCAGAAGAGGGCGATGAGGCTGATGAGGGGCTTGGAACACAAGCTGTGTGAGGAGCAACTGAGAGAGCTGGGGCTGTTTAACCTGCACCATCCCTGCAAATGTTTAAAAGAAGACTGGATGTGGCACTGGTGCTATGGTTTAGTTTAGGTGTTAGGGCATGGGTTGGACTCAATGACCTTCAAGGTCTTCCATCGTAGTGATTCTGTGAAAACACTGAATTATTACTACTTATATATTTCTACATTCTTGCTGTTTGTAAATTAAAATATATAGCATCATACAAGTAGAGGCTAGGACAAAAGAAAGGGATCAAAAAACAATGTCTTTACCCAAGGAGGGGATCATATTGCAGTGGTAGAAATTTAATAGTTCTTCAGGAAGTATAATGAAGCCTTATCTCAGGAGACCTCTGTTCTCCACTCACATCAAGTGGTGACAGCTCATCCTTACCAGAAACTGATACACAGAGGAAAGCACTTTCCTGACAGCGTTAAATCCTCAGCACGTTAGATGCCTGCTGTCATCAGAGACTAGCATTACCATGCAGCCTACCAAGCTAGCTTAGATACTGCAGTTCAGAAAAAGAGACTTCTCTGTATTTCTCAGTACCACAAAATTGAGAACACCTCTGTTTAATTTGAGCCTGTTAGCCTTTACAGCCCACTGCCTAGTTCCCCATGCTACTACATCAACAAGCCAAGCCTGGTCTTGGCAGGCAGTGGGGAGCTGCACAGGCAGTAAAGGCAGTCCCCTGGAGTGGAACACACAGCTTTATCCTGCCACATTAGGAGCAGCATCGATCGGCTGCAAGACTCTTCTGCACAGACATCCTCTGACAAAAAGTGGATCTCTAATATAGAACCCTTGAATACAGAAATGAAGGGGAAAGCTGTGAAACATTTGGGGTTACAGAAGCATTTGACTAAACTTTCTCCAAAACAACAGCAGAAAGCAAACCAGTCTAACTCAGCAGCTAAGCATTTACGCACACAACATTCCTAGATAATAGGAAGCAGAACACAGTCCTTTGCACAAGAATCATCGCAAAAATTCATGACCTGGTCATTCAATGTAACTGAAGCAAGCAAAAAGCTGTGTGCTCCATAAGAGTTTGACACAGGGATGGGTAAGTAAGATTTGTAAGCAATAAAACATAGAACTCAGCTATACTGTAAAAAAATAACAAAAAAAAAGCCTCAGCTAGCTCTCTCAGCTAGATATTTCCATGCATAACTTCTCAGTAAGTTCAAATTGTACTCTAGTATTTACAGTCTAGAGGAACTTACTGCTCTGAGATCAGCAAGTTTTATTAGCACTCCATTGCACTGCTGGACACACACACTAAACATCAATACCTTCAACTGGATCAATTATATTCTGCTTTAAATATATCTGAATTAATACATACAGAAAACATCACTGAGAGCAGCATCAGGCTCTCTTCCAATGAGCCTAAAAATGAATTTGTTCTTCACAAATATTAAAAAAAAAAAGTCATGTTTAAAGCAATTTTTAAAATCTGGTTAGGCTTTTAGGGTCTCTATATTATGAACATACTTGCTTTGCTTGAACATGCTACTAATTTCTAGGAGCAAAAAGCAATGTCATGCATCCCTCCCCTTACTCCTTTTTTATTCTTACTCCCTAATAAAATTAGTTGAAACAAATAAACATAGCCAGTTTTCACTACTGATTCACAAAAATTGGACTAGTAACAAAGACAGGTTATCTGTGCAGTTTACAACAGATGTTAGTAGCATAACACAGTCAAAATGCAGAGACCCATATTATTATTTATGACCTGCAATTGCTTTCATTAAGTACTTATAGTAACATTTCTCTGCATAATATTTTCAGAAATAAAATGTAAACAAAACAACATTAACATTTTATAAGCAAACCACTTTCTGGTCCAGCTCCTACAATCAGGCTGAGAAGCATCTCAGCAGCTACTCGCACTTACAAGAAAACAATTTCCTATCTCCACATGAAATGGGGAAAGAATTAATGACAATGACCATGAGAATCACATTTCATCACCTTGTTTAGTGAGCTCTCTTTCCTTTATATAAAAATTGTTGTTGTGCTAGATAAACCATTTAACACCATGTCCTTCATTAGCACAGAATGAAAAATGAAATGGAGAAGAAGATAGTCACCATCCTGTTCACAGCAGTCAACCTCCCATAGTAAAAAAAATATCTATGATCACAAAAGCAGCTATTAAATGTCAGTTTTAGCAGAGCCAGGAGGCAAGCTGGAAGCTGGAGGCAGTCCATCTATGACAGGTAGAATAATTTGCCCTACTGCTGCCCAGGGTGCATATATTCTCTGGGTACAGGATCAGGCACCATACTCAATCTGTCACCTCAGAGGAGCCCTTAGTTCTCTTGCACAAGTATTTTAAAAAAGTCTGCTGTTTTCATGAAAAAAAACCCTTTTTCTCATGTATTCCATTTTTATCGTGCCCTTTTGCCAGACAATTTTCAAGTGCTTAATATTAATTAGCTCTCAAAAAGCGTATTTAAAGAATAGATAATTATTTCATCCACACTCCTGTCCTCTGTGGCACAATGTGGTGACAACAACATGACAGCTACTTAAAAAGCAAAATATAATAACGGAGAACCTAAAGCTGCTGAGGGTAAATTTTCTTAAGCTTGAATTTTCAAAGCCTATTCAAGGCCCCAGCTGAGCTCCTGTGGGCCTCTTTGAAGCTTCTAGCTTTCCTAATCAACCCAAGGATCTTCTTTCAAAGAGAAATGAAAATCTCAATATTACTAGACCCTATTAAGCACATACCTTTGCCCCATCCTGACTTTATTTTGTTATCTGGGTGTCTCTTGAAGTTTCTGTGCAGTACTTATGGGCATTTTTTGTTCCCTGTGAATATTTTGTACTCTCCTACTTTCCAGAAGGATATCCTATTACTATATCTCAGACTTAAGAGCATGTTTTCTATTGACCTTCATGTAAAATTCAAAATATGAAATTAAGATCATACACAAAACCAGGATGGAGTAAGAATAGTGAAGGAAACAATTAGGAGACTATATTTCTAAATGCCTGAAAGATGCATAGCCATACAACAATTGGCAGGTAAGCTATAAGTAATATCGCACAGTTGGTTTGCATTCTAAAGACTTAATGTACCAACAATGATAATTAACTTATAGTTATTTGCTATTGAGATATTTTTATTGCTCATCTGCACTCTTTATGATACATTTATTCCACTTTTTTCAATGGCAATCACTGCAGGTCCCAGGTCAAGCACTAGGAAGTGCATTGGAGGAGCAAGAAAAAAGGATTTCAGTTTTGTTAGAACAGCAAAATACTATTTTAAAATATCTAGTATGGATATTGAGATGGCATAGATAAATTATCTGTAATGAAAGAAGTAGCTGATGCTAATAACAGAGCTAAATTGGTAAAATAACCAATTAAAATGTCATCTTTAATTAAAATGCCAATTAGAGCAAAGGGTTATTAAGATACATGTCAGTCACTAAAACTGATGAATCGTAATTCTTGTACAGGATGTCTTTTCTTTAGCCTCCCCCAAGAGCTAGAGCTCTTACCCAAAATAAAACCAAGCTCTCATTGCCTTTTTTTAACACACACTGCATTCAAACTATTCCAAAAGGCAAAAATTAACAGTGCTGCAACACAAAAAGCAATTAACCGGCTCTTAAGACAAAGAGATATCCAACCAAAAAAATGGGGGAAAGAAACGCAGGGAAAAAAAAAAAAAAAAGAAGGGCAAATAAGGTAGCCTGAGGGTAGCTTGGTATGGCAGCTGATATGAAATGCAGATTCTTCTTCCCAGCCCCCCACCTCTGAAAGGAAGTCTTCTCTGGATTTCAAAGCTTGTATAATGAGGAGCCAATAAAACATTATAATCTGCTAATGCCTGTTACTGCTGATTCACAGGACTTCCTTTCCCTTCAATTAACCCACATCACATAGATCACCATGGTTTACTAGACTGTGCACAAGGATGGGGATTACACCACAATTGACTTAAGATAATAACACACACAGTAGAAACAGAGCAATAATACCCCCAACAAGCCCTGTAATTGGAGCAGAGATATTGCAATGACAGATCTATTAGCACGAGGTCAGTGGGAAAACATCTGGGTTTCAAACTTATAAGGGGCAGTTTTCTGGCCTGACCAAAAAGTCATCATTCTGTTTTCTTGCCTGCTTAGCTCAGTGGGTTTTGGATCAGACAGCATCATTATTTTGGTATCTCAGTATTGCTGCATTCAAACACATCAAGAAACAATAAATCTATGCATATAAAGTGGTTCACCAACTGGATGTCATGCTACTTTCCTTCTATTTCTTCAAAACCAAAATTTAACTAAAAGGATCACAACTCAATGAAATTTCAATGACAATCTGAAAACAGGCTTCCAAATCTAGAAATCAGCAGCTAAATGAATATGCCACATACATAATTTTTTTTACTTCAATGTGCCCACTTCTTTGGTTTCATCTCAGCCTAGCATTCCCCTGCTTTGCCAACAACACCCCCTTACTTGTTTCATTTAAAGATCTCTTCAGAAAATGCAATTTATTTCATTCATGTGTCAACCATCTAACCTGTTCCCAGCCTAATCCACCTTAGCTTCTATGGCTTTACCTTCCAGGGTAAGCCTTACCCGTTTCTACCATGCTATACTATAATACTAAAATGCAGGATCAGATGACCCAAACTGTCCCTACAGTTTTCTCACAAACCATGAAAACTAAACAAATAAAACAACACACTCAGTGGCTAACCATCACCTTTACTTACAGCTTCTTTCTATTCTATAAAATCCTTTCATTACCATGCTATATTTCTAATACACAGGATTAGAAAATTAATAAATCTCACACTCCTATAGTGTTGGGGTTTTCGTTGTTGGTTTTGTAGATTTTTTAACTAAACAAATTTTAAAATGCCTATATTTTAACCACACTTCTGCTTAAGGAGAATGCAACTTCATTCCAGTCTGTTAGGAATTACTGAGAGAAATTACCACCCTCCTCATCAGCATCTCCAGAGTCATCACTGATAGTGCTGTATGTAACACATTTATTATGCCTTCTACCATATTGCCTGTTGACATTTAATCTGCCCTTTGATGATGAAATATGCAAACTGTAGAGGCAGAATTATGAGGATCATATTCCACTTAGTTCTACATCCTGAAATTCAGCCACAGAGACAAAATTTGTGTTATGCACTCTTGCACTCCAACCAGACCATCAAATATCAGCCTATTTTTATAACATAATATTTGCAGGAAAATGAGTAAGAAAAGGGAGATCAAATAGCTGTTGGAAACTTATCACTAAAACCTCAGAAAATTGCTTTTCTGAAAGATTCATAAATTTGCAACTGGTCATCACAGAATCAACTAGGTTCGAAGAGACCTTTGAGATCATTTAGTCCGACCTATGACCTTACACAATATTGTCAACTAGACCATGGCACTAAGTGCCACATCCAGTCTTCCCTTAAACACCTCCAGGGACAGTGAGTCCACCACCTCCCTGAGCAGCCCAGCCCAGTCAGCCTTTCTGTGAAGAACTTCTTACTGATGTCCAACCTAAACCTCCACTGGTGCAGCTTAAGTCCTCTTAAGAGCACTGTGTGCTTTTGCCCTCTTGCTGGGAGAAGAGACCAGGCTGGTTAAAACCTCCTTAGAGGGAGCTGTAGAGAATGATAGGGTCTCCCCTTAGCATCTTCTTTTCAACTCAATTGTTTTATCTTTACCACATTCCCATCTCTGGAAAGCAGAGTAGAATTGGACTTGCAACTTACTATGCTCTGCTACACTTATGCTCTATATCCATAACATTTATTGCTGGGTAGAATATTGGTGACTGAGAATATTCAAGAAATTTTCAATTATTAAAACAGGAAACTTAAAACCCACTAATCTGACTTCATAAATAAGGTAGTGTAAGTGTAAATATACTTCCATTGGATTATTTTGGCATATTCTGTAGTGAAAATAGACAAGACAAACTGTTTAAGATCAGAAAGTTTTCAGTATCTAATAGAATGTTGAAGGAAGTACATCAAAGCAGACTGCTAAATAAAACTTCAGTACATCAGAAACTTCAGAAGGAAAGAAAGCAAACAAGTATTCATACCAGCACAAACAGACGCAACTGATCTGATTTGCTGAATTATTATACAGACCTTCCTAGCAGAAAACCAATAGTCTGAGTTGTAATTGAAGCAAGAGTTACCAGAATTAGGTTTAAAAAACTTAATTAATACATCTACAAGCAGTAGGCTGGCTTTAAGTATAGATTCTATAGGTCGCCTTGAAAAAGACTATGTTAATTAACAACATCTCTCTCTGGATTATTAAATTTTCAGATGCAACAAAAACAAAGAAAATTGTGAGAAGAGTTGGCATCCTAAATTGGCTAAATGAAACACAATACACTGAGAAGAAGATGAGATAATACAGCTTCTGACTGTGAAGTAGTGACTGTACCAAAATATATGAAGAGAATTAGATATATTGTAAAACTGATTTTTTTAAATAAGTATCGTCTATAATAAATTAAGGAACACATGCTACGTATAAAGTCATTGAATGTATGTATTAAATATAATTTGCTTCATTCTGAAATACTGCTGCTTCAGAAAAGGTGAGAAACACTACTAGGATGATTTGACAGTCTTGTTTATTGCTGCATGCAAAACTATTCAACCCTGACTTAATGAGTTGCAGTCCACCCCTGGGATACAAGTTTTTCCCATTCTGTCCTCTGCTCAATATATCTGCATCCCTTCATCACCAGGGCCTCTTCACCTGAACAGAATTGATTACTTTTCCAAGAGGAGTAGAGACTTGATCTTCTAAGTCTCTAATGCCATCCAACTCCCTTGTAAGCCATTTTATTTTCATCATGCAGCTGTGCTTGCAGAACATCCATACACATGTATTTTTAAAGGCCAAACATATATAATGACTCACTCTATTTGCCTTTGCCAATGCACACAGCTGAGGACAGGTTACCTGTCAAGGAAAACTCAGAAGAAAAACATCAAAATCTTTGCCCATTGGTTTTTAGTTTGAGTTACTTCTTGAAAGGCTTTGTACCAGTCTATTAACAGGTTATACGATGCATTATCTTAGCAGAGGGCTGATCATTTTGAAGCACGCAAATTTCTTTTCACATCACTACACTGCTATTACCACTACACAATGACATGGGATTTGTACACTACCCAAGCATACAGTGCTACTGACACAGCACATCTGCAGTTATTTAGTGATGTCCTGTCCATCAGTCTCCTCGTGCTTCAGGAAACAGAAAAACACCGCACATCAGGTACAGCTGCTTATGATCCTCATTTGTGTCTGAAACAGAGGACTAGAGCCCATCTCAACAGAAAGATTATTCCAGAAACAAGTACCCACAGAAAAAGATGAAACTTTCCTCTAGCACCTCATATATTTTCACATCAGAGTGATATTTTTTCCTTGATACTGCTAAAAAACTTCTTTAGGAAGATATGCAAAATTACTGTTTTCAGTTGGTAATAAGCCTTATCAGCAACTCCTTCAAAGCTCAGTCTAAGCTCTGCCACACAAGAGCCTACACATCTATCCTGTATCTACCAGACTCTGTGGGCAGTGAGCTGCTCACACGGATGTGCCTTTCCATACCCTCCCCACAGCTTCTGTCCTCCAGAAGCCCATGTGCCAACCTGGACTATGGCATATTTATATTTTTCCTCCTTGGAGACTCCTAATATTACCAATTACTCTTCTCAAAGCAGTTAGTATTAGACACTACAACAAATGGCATTTTCTCAAAGAGGCTGCTGAAGATAAACAGCCCAGAGACGCCAACGTCTAGATCAATTCGACAAAACCATCCTGGAAAATTTAATTCTGTTATAAATGCTAACGTCATAGGAAGAAGGGAAAACAGGCATTTAGCATGAAGTGACTGAAATATTTACAGAGCTGAAAAATTAAGTAGCACAATGCACAACACAGAGCCTGAAGGACTGGTATTGTTTAGTCCTGACACATGACTCATAGCCTTAAGTGCAGTTATGTGCAAAGTTGAATCAAGTTATTTCAACGTTTTTATTCCTGCAAGGGTAAAAGCTCCAAAATGAACAGAAAAACAGAAAATCAAACCCTGCCACATGACTACAGGCAGCAAGGCAACAGTTCAACAGTTTACCTGACACAACCCTGCATGTCCAAGACTGTCTGCATTCTCCCCGCGAGGGCATCTAAGGACTGCTCTCTGCTGCCAGCACCAGTCCTATGACTACACTGATGAATCATGGAGTCTCCTCGTGATGTGCAAAAATCTCTACTGCTTGGCCAATAGCTGCTCTGACTATGGAGTCAATCTGCTCTTTGGATAGAGTACCCAGCTCCAGGCTGGAATGAGAAGGATTTGTCCATTTGGGATCTTGAGTATAGTAAACACAATATTCAGCTCCCAAAAAGTAGCTCATCCCTAGCAAAAGGCCACCATTTTGTTTGCAGGTTATAAGTTCATCACTATATTCCCCTGTGTCACAAATAGGGCCATTAGCAGCATTTCTCTTCCATCCTTTCTGCAATATCATTCTCTCGGGAAATTAATTAAAAGCCTACACAGAGACTTGCATTTCAGTCTGGACAGTTTCCCTCCCTCCTCCTCCTCCTCCCCCATCTCCATTATGGACATATGATAAAATAAAAGAAAATTATTTTGAAGGAAAGTCAGATGTGATGCAGTATCCCAAATGTTTATACATTTCAGAATATCATCATAGAACAATTCATTCTTCACTAGATCCAATGGGAGAAAGTATAAGGAACACACTACTAGTATCGGAAGCTTATAAAATAAAAATAACAAAGAAAAAGGAGAAAAAGGCATCTCTGTATTGCCACAAGCATTCAGAAAATTAGCGGTAACAATGAAGTCATGTTACCAGGATAGAGTTGTGTCTTTTAATAGCATATATTCATTTAGCAGGCACAAAGAAGCCTGTGACAGCTTACTCAGGAATCAAGAAGCATGTAATAAATCACAAAGTTGTAAACAATAGCATTATCCTACAGGCTAGTAAAAAGGTTATTCATTTACTGCTCATAACACACTGGCTGGATGGTGCCTCATAGCTCCAATGAAGAAGAGTATCTGTTTATATTCTTACAAGATATCAGTACTTAAAAAATCATATTAGTCCTGCAGTGAACTATCTCAGAATGATGCTCAGCTCCTTTATTTTCAGCTAAGCACAAAACTGCATTTATGTACTCAGAGCTGCTCTCATACCAGGGTAAGCCAGCACATTTTCACATGATCTCTGCTAGGGAAGAATCCAACAACAAAAGTGAAAACAAAATTCCCAACAGAAAATTATTTGTTTGAAGGAAAGTCTTTATAGATCCTCAGATTTATTAATAACACATTTTTAGCTATTACTCTATTTCCCCACCAATTAGGCACGTCAGCTCCAAGCTACAATTTGAAAAAGACCACACTTTCCAATGTTATAGAGTTCTATATAATTAAGCATATAAAAGATTTCTTATACTTTTATAAGAAACCATAAGCAGCAGCTACTGTCAAAAGTGACTGCTGCCATTAAAAAAAAAAGTCACTACATGTTTATGCATGTATTTGTAGGAAAGAGAAATGATAATTGGTGCTTTGGGAGGACTACTTTTAGAGTTCACATGGGATACAGGACATCAGAAGTAACAGGCCCAACAACCAGCTGAAAATAAGCGCAGAAAAAAATTTCCACATTCTTCTGCATTTCATATATCTAATAATGCCCCACTGCACAACAGGTGCTTTAAAACATTCATTGCCCTCAAATAATTATGAGAAAGTGCTAACAACCTCATAGCTGGAGTCTCAAGGAAAAGATGTCTCTCCCAAGTTCTTCTGTAAAGCCTAGAGCAGCCATGCAGACTCCCACACCACCCAACAGTTGTGCAACAGCTTTCAATCTGCACCTGCAGAACAAAACAGTGCAGTGAGATTCAGTGTGAGAATTCACTGAGAAACGTGTGACAATAGAGGACAAGACTGAAGCTGATGAGGAAGACGGTGCTTATGAGGCGTTCCTGCTGTCACCAGCACAACCTGTGCTAAGACCAGGGTCTTTTCTGGTCTAGAGTCTGCAAGAACTTGAACAGACCATCCAGGAGCTAGGCTAAAGCAAGAAATGAAACTCCTCTCCAGACAGATTACAGATCCTACTTGGTTCTTCTACCTTCATGTTACTATAGGGATATATCTGACATGAATAATTTTTCTGAGACCTTGTCCTATTTTCCCCTTAGGCTTTCTTTATTTATATATTTACATTTGAAAAAAAAAGTGCTGCTAAAGAGGCAGACAAAGGTTTTTGCACAGAAGAGATGTTGTTGCAAAGAAATGTTTAGTCTGCATGAAATGGAAGAATACTTAGGAGCCCTTAAGGCAAAAATCAAAAAATTGGGCTAAAGAGAAGGCACACATGCATATCTCAGCAGGCATTTCTGCTGATTAAAGAATATTCTTCTTATTAGGAAGTAAGTAAAAAGTTCCTGAATCTTATAATAGTATTTAGCTCTATGCTTACAGTAATGCTGCTTACCCCAAGCTAAACTAGTGCTCTCATTTTAGAGCACAGAAAAAAAAACATCATTGAGTTATCATGAGAATCAGTTACTCTTAACATGGCTCAGCAGTTCTTGATGTGTTACTTCACCTGAAGAATATCTGAAGCCAGACAGTTCTAGTAAGTGCTGCACTACAATGACAAACCACATAAATGAACAAGAACTTGGACAAAAGCAATTAAAATAAGTTGAATTTTACACAAGAGTGAGAATCTTACATTAAGAAATTTGAATCTGAGTGATTTCGTGAGTCTTCCAGCATAGATCTGATAATTGTTTTGGTATGCTTTTGCTTCAAGTTTTGAAAAGTTGTTTCTTTCTTGACTCAATGCTTTCTTGGCCATGTAGATTTTCAATTATTCTTTACCATAGTCATTTTTTATGATAGCATTTATTTGTAATCAATTGTATATTTGCTAGAAGCAGCAAGGATTTGTATAGAACCAAAAATAGCCAGCTGCCAGAAAACTTCATTTGAGCTTGCTTTTATCATGAAAATAAAAATAAACCAATGCCCAACAGTGAAACAACAGTGAAAACGAAGAATGAAGAAGTTGAAACACATCTTCTTTCCATATAGATAAAAAATACATTATTTGGGGGTTTTTTCTAACTGAAAGATATAAAATATTAAATTTCGCTGCAAAATATGTGTTTGCTCTCACAGTTATTTTTATCTTCAGCTTCTGCATCACATGCAAGTGTTAATATGTCAAAAGTAGATCTATAAATTCATGAAAACCTCTAGAAGTGAAAAATAAAACCCAGTGGAAGACCAAGAACATAACTTAATCAGGTATGTTAATCAAGATGATAATTTTCTATTACAATAGAATTCCATTATGTGATTTAGAAAACATTTAACTACATTAAGAAAATATGAAAAATTTGGGAGACAAGAAGAGACTTCACAAGGAGAAATGAGTAAATGCTACACAGCAAAAAATGGGGAAATCCATAACAGTAATCAGTGGCTAAATGCTACACTATTGTGATTTGTGAAGTCAGCTTCATTGTGCTTGTTACATCTAAACACTTGCTAACTAAAGGAAAAAAAAATTACAAAGGCTAATTCTCAGTAAAGGTGACAGGAAAATAAGCAACTTATAAGTGCATGGCAGCTACAAAACTAACTTTAGACATGAGCTTACAATCCCAAACAGAATTACATAGTTTTGGACTCTGAGATTAAATATTTGCTATTTTATATACCTTTAGGTATATTAAGAAGCTTCTTGATTTTGAGGGACTTCCCCTTTATCCCTCAGAATAATGCTATTATGGTTGAATTTCTTCCTGCCCTCTTAAGGGATGGAAGTTGGTGGCAAAAGATAAGACTTTCACCTGAAATCTGATGTGCGAGTTCAGTTTCTGCAAAACCCCCAGCAGAGCAGAAAAAATCTGTGGACATAATGTCACTAACCAAAGTGCTCCCTGGAAATAGTTCCTTGCAAAAATGTATGCACCTACTGCAGCAAACATGGCATTCATAAGCAATTCCGTACTTGGTTCAGCTCCAAGATGTTACATCCCACCACCCAAGGAGCAGAACAGACAGCAGTTTGCTGGTGTGTCCTGACACAAGCAGAGAGTTCAAAGTCTGTTTGCCTTCTATTATAGCAAGAAATTTATTTTTCTGAAGGACAAGCAGCTTCTTTCCAAGAAAATAAATCATGACTGGAATTTAAAAAGCTCATTTAAGAGAAAGTGTCCACACTAAAAGACAGGCATAGGGCAACATGGAGCTCAGACTGGTGTACCACTGGACACCAGACGTCTGAAAAGCACAGATGTGTGCAAAAGCAGAATTTCTCTCTGCACTTCTGTAGTCAGAGACTGGATGGGATCACAAAGTTGACAGTACTGATTCAATCAGAGTGGAAACACCCAGGATAAACCTATAGCAGATGGCTGGAACAGTAACATACATGCTGCATTCATTCACCCTTCTATTATTCATCCTGAAGTCCCTCTTGACTAAACTGTAATTTTCAGGAAATTACAATGATAATGGTAGGCAAATGAACAAAAATTAAGCCTAATGCAAATGAACTTCATCCATAAAATATTATTCATGTTGGAGCCATGTATTTTTTTAAAAAACAAAAAAATGCAACTGATCTGTTTCCATATGCAGATGTAAGTAGATACACAAATATACAAGCACTACAATTGCATAAATAAAATTTTGCATGTAATGGTGGCTCTGCACAAAATAGGATCCATCACTTGCATTCTATTCTTCTCAAAAATAACCTTTTGGTTGATAGAACTGTAATTAGGAGCTAAAGGTTTGTTACTCTGTCAGTTGCATGGACTGATCTGCAATGAAGCTTAAAAAAAAGAACGTCAAAAGGGCCTAAAGCAACCAATCATCAGTGGGCTTTGTAGCCAGCAAAACACCTTTCACAGGACTGAAGCTTTGTGACATCTGCAAACAGAAATTTCTCGAAAATTAAGCATGGGTTGAGGTGAACAGAAAGCACTGCTATATGTAAAAAAACTTGTTTCAATCTAGTTCAAAAGTTTCCTTTTATGGAGCAGGAAAGGAAAACATCCTTTGTATGAGGATATTACTAAATCACTAAAGTTTAATTGCATATGAATTACAACAATAGAAATGTATTTTGATAGTAAAGGTATGTATATATAGGGCAAATCACACTCTAATAACAGCAAAGAGGCTGATAAATCACCAAGTCGATCACTCTGCCTGTGTGTGGAGTGACTATTCTCTCTGACACATTTTCAAGTGCCCTATTTATTCAACGAAAAGATTATGCAAGAGCCTGACACGCATCAAACAGTGTGACAGACAGGCAGACACACATATTACTAAGTCCTGTGGCAACGATGCCATTTGTGGCAGAACCCAATGCTAATCTAACCTCTGTCATCTTAGCAGGCACAGAAATTGATCACAATTATTACTGCAGACACATTCAGGTTTGCTTATTCAGCCTTTACACAAGAAAGTCCAATGCCTTTTGTACTATGGAACTGCATCTTTAAGGGTTGTTTGAATTAACACAGGGAGACTGACAAAAATACAGCTCTTCCTTCAGCTCGGATTTTAAACTGAAACAGAACTATGAAGCAGCATAGTCAGAAAACAACTGCTCTTAACCTGCTATAGAGCTATCTTCCAAATGAAATAATCAACAAAAAAGAAAGTGAGGAAAAAAAAGATCTCAAATATTTTTGATTTTCTCTGAGCATGCTTTATAGATTTTCCATAAACAGAATACCATATGGAGCACCAAAGTAACTCTACTTTTTAAAAAAATTACAGAATTACCTTCTGCTCCTAGCAAACATTGTCCTTATTTAGGTTGGCTGTATGAAGAGAAGCAAAAAAGTTTATAACCTGTCTAACTAGAAGAATGTAGGTGCCAACAAAAGCTGTATCACTGCAATACCAGCAAAACCAAACCTAGCATTCTCTCTCAAATTATCATTTATACAGGCTAGATTTTTAATAATGGAAAAGATGCAAGAGAGCATAACAGTAAGCACTGAAGACTTACCAGGACATAACCAAGGTCTAGTGACACCACAAAAACATATACCAGCAGTTGTGAACTCATACCATCAGATACTTGTAGAAGGTTTCCAAAAGTGCTTGAAATACAAACCTACATAGTGTACTTTTTCATGGCACAAGCTTTCAGGAATTCCCTTAGGAACAAGTTATATGATATTTGGGAACAACAACTGTATTTTAGAATTCAGGATCTGAATTACACACCATTTCACTTAAGGATAACTCTGGCTGAGAAAACCAAACCCAGGAGCAGATTCAGCTAGTATTTCTATTTGTGAAGGACTTTGGATATGAAGGATGTTTCACATTCATGCTATGAATGTTAGCTCCTAATTGTTTGGGCCTTTAAAACTTACTCCTATAGCTCACAGGTTCAAGACTGATTAATACTCTGTAAGCGTAAGTGGCCATTCATTTTATCTGCTACAGCAAGTACCAAAAAATAATTTGCTATTCAATAGTTTTACAAGTGCTTGGGTGCAAGCATTTATTTCCAATAAATGCAAGTTAAAACTGTATCTACGCAGCTTGATTCCAGGAAGCTGTAAGTCTGCAATTCTCAATGGCATTGGCAAGAAATAACTTCTACTGAAATCAGTAGGATTTCTCTACTTCATTCTGGAATAACATTTTCACCAGTGCTCTGGAAAACAGACTGCAATGCTGTTTTGGTTAAGAATTATTATAATATATTTTTTCCTGTGGTACTACCATGAGATTCTAGCCATGACCATGATTTCCTGGGCTAAGTGCTACATAATAAAATGCTAAGTCTCCTTTCTGAGAATTTTAGCAGTATTCAGTAAATCATGGACAAATCCACTCTGTGTATGGAAATCTTATCCATGCTCCTATTCATCACCTCAGGCTACTTAAGACATTCATATACAGGGAGATCGAGATTTGCAGAGACTTACAAGTATCTAATCACACAAAACACTTTGTCCATATTTCAGCGCCCTGCTACTTCTCAAGTCTCTGGGGCATTTCAATTTTGCCCTGTCAAAGTTTGCAAGTCCTTCTGCACATCAATAATTTCTTGCCCTCGTAGGATCCAAAAAACCCAAAACACCTCTCTAAGGTAGCCTCAGTTCTGAGCGAAGTGCCAGAAGACATCCAAGTCCCCACAATTCTCAGACCCTGAAGCTGGTTGCATTCATCCGGCACCGATATCCAAACGTAGCTGGGGGAAATAAGAAAAGCATATGTCTGCATCCTGCTGAGCCCAATTTCAGGCTTGGATGTAGCAGGCAAAGGTACAATTCCCTGTTCTGCCTGACATGGAACATATGCACTAGAAATGCTACAGAATTTATGATTCTGCATAGAAATGAGGGTTCTGCTTGTTGCATCTCCCACAGAGCTGGAAGAAATCTAAAAATAGAGCAACTGAGTAAATCACACAGATTGATTTTGCAAAGACAGGCTTAACCCCACCAAGGCTTTTTAAGACAGGAAAAAACTGCCTTCAAATTAACCAAAACACATCAAGAAACTCAGGTAGAAAGGATCAGGCAAGGGGAGAAAATTAAAGTGCCAGCAAAATTTAAATCTGAAAGAGGACTTGTACATAAGATAGCAAAGAGTGGAATAAAGAATTCTCTCAGATTCTTAGGGGTTTCGTTATTCTCCTCTTGTTAAGTAGCCCAGTATTGAAGTGCTTAATTATAGTTCTGTGTCTAAAATAACAGGATAACAGCCATTTATCTACACTGCCTCCTGACAGTTCTCAGGACAAGCCAGTACACCCCTCAAAATACAAATACAGGAAATTTAGATGTTCCAGTGCCCTTTCACAAGTCATTTTTTGCATGACTGACTGTAGTACTCAACTACTATGTGACTCTCACTGCCATCATTTGCTGTTGTCAGACTAGACTCAACAAATAGCTACTAATACTGCTAACAGAGACAGAGAATAAAGAACACAGCAGAACAATTTAACCACTTCTGATAAGATTCCTCTTTATGGAAGACAAGAACTAAAGCCACAGACTTTTTAAGCTCTCGATACCAAAACCCCCTGAATTTTGGAAGTGTCAATACCTGATTACTGGCAGCTGGTATCTCCTTACCAAGCAGTGCTCCAAGACAGAGGAATGGAAGACGCACTGATCTTCAGTCGCTGTGGGTGCCGCTTCTGTGCCAAAATCCACTCCCCACACTGCCTACATGAATGCTGCTTCATCCTATGCTTTTTCCATCAATGGCCTATTTCATAAAAATCTTATGACCTCATAGCTTCTTTTTTAAAATATGGCTATAGTCCCCAGAATAAACTCGACACAAACAGATTAATTACTCTGAAATACTGCATTTCACCCAAATCTAAGAAAAGCACAAATTAAGAACACAAGATCACTTAAAATACTTCCTACAGCTAGAGGCTAGCAATACAGATCTCACTATGGTAATATGGGAGGTATCTAAAAAGGAGGAGAAAAAAATGTTCAATTTTCAAACACCTTTTTATGTAGTCATGTATTTTTAACCAATCAAGCCAGTAAATATGTTTTCTTTTAGCCACAGTGCATTACTAGGAAGAGCTACTTTTCCTCTCTTCACACCTCTGAACAGCAACTCATTTCCTTTCATTATAGTGTTGCTGTTCACACACAAGATGAATAAATTTCACCGGATTCTCCCTATTTCAGATACAGATCTATTGTGAACAGAGCAGAAATAGTTTCCTTAATTAGAACACATTCTGAGCCAGTTGCAACAGTCCAGAAATGGCACAGTGAAAATCTAAATATTAAGTTTCACTGGCAGAATAACTCAAATTTCCCTGCACATGCAGTCAGGCAAGAGCAGGTATAAGAGCACTTGGCCGTGATCAACAGCACCTAAGGTAACAACAATAATGGCTTATGTGTCAACAGCAAAAATGAATTTTTAAATACTCAGAAATAAAAAAAACCTCAAAAAACAAAATGTGGTTTAAATAAATAAGGTAAATAAGATACAAAAGCTAGCTGATTAACAGACCACAGTGTGGATTCATGACCTGTATTTAATGTTGCAGCTAGCCTTTTTGGAACCGCAGAATCATTAGGGTAGAAAAAGACCTCTAAGATCATGGAGTCCAAGGATTAACCCAGCACTACCAAGCCCACCACTAATCCATGTCTCTGACCACCATATCTACATGTCTTTTGAACACATCCAGGTATGGTGACTCAACCACTTCCCTGGAGAGCCTGTTCCAATGTTTGACCAGCCTTTGGGTGAAGAAATCTATCCTAACATCCAGTATAAACCTCCCATGTCGTGACTTGAGGCCATTTCCTTTTGTCTTATAGCTTGTTAACTGGGAGAAAAGGCTGATCCCTACCTGACTACAGGCTCTTCAGGTGGGTGTAGAGAGCCCCTCCTTTTTGCCTGGTTAACAACCCCACCTCTTTCAGCTGCTCCTCATAAGACTTGTACTCCAGACCCTTCAATAACTTGTTGTCCATCCCTGGACACTATTCAGGCTTTTAACTTTGAATTGCAGTGTCTAGTTACAAGATGAGACAAAGAGAAAAGAGAAAGAGGAAGGTAGTTCTGGCTGCCATTCCATGCAGCAGGGCCACCTGCACTGACAGCAGACTGGCACCTGCTTCTGAGGATGCCACAGGGCTGAGCAGTGAGACTGCAACAGCAACCCAGAAACACTCCATAAGGAAGTGTGCAGACATACACACCAGACACAGGCATTAGGGAGGGCACTGTAAGTGTGCACAAGCTGTCACATCCCTACCAATGCCCAACAAGACACAGGCCTGTCCAGGCCCCGGGTCCCATCCTTTCCCAAGTTCCCAAGCCTTGTGCTCCATGTGTGCCATGTCAGCTTGCCAAGTCCTAGTCTTTAGTACCACTTTGGGAGACACAGCTTTTGAGGAACAACTGGGTGCTGAAGGTGCATGGGGTGGAGGAGATGCCTGACTAACACCAGCTGCTGCACGGGATGGGGAGGATGAGCGATGGGACACTGCACACCACTCACATAATTGTTTCTTCCACTGCACACTAACACCAGAGAGCCTTCTGCAGCAAAACGAAAAAGGGTCATCACTGCTACGCCTCACAGGAGGAGAAGGGGATGAGAGGTGATGTCTTCCCTGAAAGCAAGAAGTTACATGAAGAACACCAAGAGCATTACATATATCATTCCTTCTAGCTTCACGTGATAGCATTACAATCTGGAGTGTCAGAGTGCACCAACAGCAGTAACCAAAAATTCAAAATGTTAGCAACTACAACTAATTAATACAACCTTCTTGTTAAAAGATGAAAACCACCTTCTTTTACTAATGTACATAATATGAAACTAGAGTCTACCCTTTTTGCTTCTGTTTCACATTGAACAGATATAGATTATCCAAGGGTGATACAACTCAAGGCTGAGAAAGGCCAGATTGGGTCCTCTAGTCTAATTTAGTGTATAATGGCCCATATAACGTGGACCATCACAGCTGATCTGGGTCTGAAACCAAGAACTTATGATAGACTTGCACAGAGCTTTGAAAAATGCATCCACCCTTGAACCAACCAAGACACATACGCACAGATGTTCATTTCATTTCCATGGTTTACTTTATTGAGAAGAACAAAATTTAAACAAAATGCAGAAGAATTGAATCCTCAGGCAGTGAAAATAAATTTAAGAAATTGTTCGTGAAGCAATTTCTTAATTGCTACTTGAAACTTTGGACTACCTTATCCTTATTCCACACACAGATGCAGATTAACATAGTATCAACCTTGGACATTAAAGTGAAAATGCTAAAGAACATTGCTGAAGGGACTCAGTGGTTTCTTTCCCTTGGAAGAGGTCAGATCTGCAGCATAAACAAACATCTTCATTACAGATCATTGTACCTGACTTACTCCTTTCCGTATCTTAGTTATAGTAGTAAGTAAAAATCATCATAAACAATGCCTATAATTGTTGAAGTTATTAATTGCAAACATATTTTAATTTTCCAATATTGCTTCAAATAAAATTTGAATAAATTTTGCTTTAATTTGTGTGTGAAAAATAGCTTATGAATAATTCATTCAATGATAACTCCTCTAATCAGAGAATTATTTACATATTTTTACTAGTGTTAAGACTAACTCCGTGCATTATTACTTCACTAAATTCCATGAAGAAAAACGCCAAAATTTCTCCAAACTCTATTATTAGCAAGTTATTCTTCCACCACAATTTCCTGCTCAAGGGAAGAAAACAAAATTCACACTAGTTGCATAGAAATTTCCTACCACTATCCAAATACAGACTTTTAAATAAATAAATGTATAACTCTAGGGAAGAATGGGAGGTCTCTTGACAAATTTAAGGATTAAAACTCAGTGGAAGAGAGATGCATCCCAAATCCATTTCTGTCCAAACAAACCCGAAGCTTTTGTACGCATATCTTCCAATTTTAGTTTTGAAAATTTACCCCTTGGAGCATACCTGGCAGCAGGTGAAAATAAGTGCTCCAAATCAATTTCCTGTAATCACAGCTGTGACTTCCCCACTTCTGTCCTCCAGGAAAGATCTTGAGGCACACACCATGTGAGAAAAACTGAAACCAAATTGATTATTCATTTGTATTATCATCACCCCCTCCTGGATTAAATGAGAGGCTTCCATTATATAGTAGACTTCTGTTTCACAACATCCTGGGTTTTCTACTTTGCTTTTCAGATTCATTTTTATCCTTTTTTTCCCCTCTTGTGCAAGCCTTATTGTCTTCCTTTTCAACTGCAATTATCACTTTTCAATACTAATCCTTTTCCAAGCAGCCTAGATTTTCACCCCTTTGTACTGATCCAGGTTCCTCAACATTTGATCCAGTAACTGGCTTATTTTGCTCCCTAATCCCTCATTTGCCACCTCTGCATACAACCTGGATCTTTCCCTACCTAAACAACTCATTTTCTACGCTCATTACTTTTTTCTTTTATACTTTTCATTTCAGCCTCTCTAGTTCATAGGATTAACAATTCCTTTTCTATCCAATAAACCTTGGTCTTTTCTTATTTTATCTAACACTATTTTCCCAAAATATGTTTTAAGCTTTTTCTGCTCCTATTTAATTCATGTTTAATACTCAGAATTAGCTGAATACTTTAAGTTGCTTCTTTGTATGGTATAATAAAGAAAATCAACAATAATCAAAAAGCATACAAAAAAGCAAGAAGTATAAAAGATTTGTTCCAGTGGCATGCATGCACATATATAACGCTGTTAAACTACATTATCTCCCTAATGGGTTGTGATGATCCTCTGTCTGTAGTGGTAAAGCAAAATAGAAAAAAAAAAAAAAAAGGCTTCCTTCATACTAGGCTTTATAAGCACAGAGAAGAGTGCAGCATCAAGTTAAAATTACCAACAATTTGCAAGGGTTGCAAAATAAAAATGTTTTAGTCAACCACACCATCTGGCCAGTTGTTTAAAATCTGTCCAGCATCCCCAGACACAGACAGTCTGAGTCCTGCCACAGCCAAGATCCTTAAGTTCCAAAGACAACTTGATGCATTCCTTTAGACTTCACTGATATTTCTCCCTAAATATAGCTTCTGTTTGAATGAAAAGGAAAAAAATAAAACCAGAAAAAAAGATGCAAAGTGAGAACACAAAACAGTTCAAAGACCCATTTATTTCTTTAATTGTAATAAAGATTTTATACATGGATATCTTCTATAGACACAGAAGAGCTTTCTGTCTACTTTCCTGGCACCAACGGCTTTAATAAGACAGGAACAATTCTCCAGCTTTATGCAGAGAGGCAGGGACTGGTGACGCAGGGACACTCATGTGCCAGATGCCACATCTGGGCAACAGCTACCAGGGAATCACTTCTGCCCACAGGAGCTGGAGGGCGCAGGGACGTGCAGGAAGCTGCACACTCCTGACGTGACCCTGGCCAGGACAGAGCTGGCACATGAGCCAGGCTCCCACTGCCAGGAGCTGGTGTGAGAGCTGGCTGATCCTCTCCAGTCCTTCACAGACAGCCCCTTTGTGAGAGACAGAGCTAGCACAGCCTCAGCTCCCTCCAGAACACTGTCCGTGCTTCCCTGCATGTTTATATCCCAAACATTTCCAGCTGACACAAGATACAAATAGGCATTGCTGTAGAAGAACCCTGGTTCAGTTCAACATTTGTGACATCTGGCTCAACTACAAGTTTATACTACTGAACAGGTATTTCTTCAAAGATGAGTCTTTAAAAGCGAACAATCCAATATACCCTGTACTTGGATTCCATTCTTTCAGAACATCTGCAGTGATGCAAACATCCAGAAAGGAGAACAGACTGCAAGGATTTAAACCTACTTTGCTGTTAGTTTTATGCTTTTCTAGTTTCATGGCAAAAGCTCTGAATAGTAATACCAATGGGATAAAGGAGGTTAATGGGATTGATTTGCCAAACTCTGTGAATTTCTATAATGTTGAAATTATATATTTTTTTTTCCTCAAATGTAAGAATTACTATCAGATGTCTAGAGGGCAAGTAGCAAGGCACAGAAATATGTGAACCCTTATCAGACTATCTTTAATGCGCAGTATTGTTAGAAATAATGTAATTAAGGACAGCAATAGGGATTTTTTAAAAATAAATTATGCTAATTATATTATCATTTTAAAATTATAATTAAATATTCAATTATAAGAAATACAAAGGAGATTCAACAATTACATGGCATGTCTCTGTCATGGTGAATATGTTTTAAATTAACATAGCAGCTCATTATAACCAGCTGATTTTATCCAACTACATATGAAAGTTTTACTAGGTACTTCCACAGACATTTAAATCAAACTCAATATACTGTATTATGGAGACACTTCCATCCACTTGCTTAAGTTAATAATCTTTTTTCAAAGAATTCATGTAACTATGTTTAAATGTATGAAAATGGGGAAATCCTTTATTGGGTGCTACTTTTTACTCAGCTTTTTTCCATAGAGCTCATTTACAGTGCCCAATGCCTATAGGACTCCTACCATGCCACTGGACAAATTATGGTAAACTCCTACTCAGGAGTGGCACAAGGGACTTCTTAGAAAGGCCTCATCACCCAAACTGGATATTGCCCTGTACTACCTAGCCTGCCTACCTCATTGTTCAGGGAAACTCCTAAAATCTGCTCTGGAAAACGTTTATCCAGATATTTTTTGATGTTTCAGAACTACTTGAGACCTAAGTTAAGCAGCTCCAGAATAAACAGCCATTATGCAAAGAGGTCAATTTAGAACTTTGCATTCCCTTTCTTAAATAAAAGGAGCTCAGCCAAGCTGGGAATGGTTGAAAGTTTGTCCTATTAATTTCCTTCCTCCCCCATCCCTAAAACTATGTTACTACATGCTTTTGGAAACATGTTAAGTAGAACAGAAGGAAAATTAGGCTTTTTCTAAATTGGAAAGAAATAAATTAAAATAGTTTATAATAAAAAAGCCACTCACCTGCATTATCACTTACTAAAACTCTGTTACATGGTAGGAGCACTTTAATATACAAAGTAGGAGTAAGTATAAGCTTTTATGTGTTGGCCAGTTTCTCAGAAGTTTAACTTTTTGAATCACTGTATGCAGGAAATCCCTAAAGCCTCAATTCAAGCACTGTTTGAATCATAAGTGACCTCAGAAAATAAAGAGAAATTGAAATTTATAAAGAAATATATGTTTACTTTGGGTAAGGAAATGTAAAAATTTTTCCCCCAAATATCATCTTTTCTTCATGCAAATTCTCAATGTTTCTATTTAATTTTTTAATAGAGGGTTATATTCCACTTAAATACAGATAAATTCTATGTGCAAGAGAAAGGAAAACATGAGGATAATTTAATTTATATAGCCTGGTTTAATGAAAAAAGCCTCTAAAACCCACCAATTTAGATGCCTAGTCATTGCTAAGACACCAGTCATTTTAAGTAGACTCCTGTATTGCTACTATATGGTCTCACATAAAGATGAAGTCCTCCTCATACCTGTTGTTATTATTCTCAAGAGAAGCACCACAGTTAGTAACATTACAATCTAATTAACATTAAATTGTATGCACAGATAATATCAGAAACTCATTGGGGAAGAAACAAAGCCCAACATTTGTACCTATGAGAGCAGCAGAAGCTTGTCATGGCTCTCAGCTTACAGAACTTGCAGCTACATCTGGCTATGCTGCCCAACATCTGTACCCTCTCACAGTACTCCTTTGAAACAGAAGCTCCCAACTTAAGAGACTACAAATGGTACCACCTATAATTTCTGTATGGTTAGAGCTGCTGCTTCTCTCACAGTATTTAATTGGCTGCCAAATATGCTCTTTCACCTCATCTTCAGTGACTGAAGCAAGTTCTCCTCAAGGCAGACAAATTTCAATACTGCACTAAGCACTTCCACACTGTAGCAATAGTGGCCTGTGCCTTTCAGCAACCAGGGTGCCATGCCCTCAAACATCATAACCTGTAGCTAGGCTGCCCTCACATCTTCACATTTTGAATGTTCCTCTGTTTACCAGGACAGGCATCCTGTAGCACTCACACACATCAGAACCCCAGGTTTCCAACCCAGCCATCTGAGCTATTAGCAGAACTTGTCAGATACTCCAACATTAACAGGAAGTTAAGCATAATGGAGAACAAGTGCTTTTACACGTCTTAATACTATAAAGTAGGTGCTCTTGTCCTTCCATCTATGGTACAATCTAGCTCCAGGGGTCACTCACCAAGCCCTGAAGAACTTCGAAATCTGCTGTGAAGTTGCTCAGAGAATCTAGGGAAGACCTTAACAAAACCTTTATAAGAAGCAGGCCACCAACCAGAAAAAGGGAAATTCAGCTGGTGAAGTTGCCTGGGAAGGTTAAGGCAAAAGGGTTCTCTCTCCCTTTTAGGACTCACAGGAAATGCATATTACTGATTCCTCCAAAACTGTCTTTTCCATACAGCTTTTGCTGTCCTTCCTTATTTTCTCATATAAGTGACACACTTTCTCTTAAAGTGAGAGAAATTTCCCTTTTTCCAGGTTCACCACTGTTTTTTATCTATACACATGGAAATTACATGAGATAAACAGAAACAAATCTTTACAGGGAAGGTATTTAACAAATCTGTTGTCAGGCCCTACCAGGTCACTTTGTTCTGTCACTTTATCATTTGTTACCAATACACTCCTGTCTCCAGATGATAGGAACATCCGCTAGTCAACAAATGAAAGTTAATTATGATGATGATGCCAAGACTGACCTTTTCACAGCTGTTCTCTCACTCCCCATTATCCCCAAGATGTTTGGAAGTCAAATATGAAGCAGTGTTACAGTAACTCAACGAGCTAACAACTGATGAGATTATGTGTTCGGGATTTTAACTTTTCCTTAAAGTAAAACTAAATTCCCTTATTTTTATTTGTAAGGCCTGGGTAAGTATCACTAAACATTTTTGTGTAGGAAATAAGAACTTCCATGCACTGCAATCTTTACAGAGTTGCCCAGCAATTTTCGCTGCAGCATTTAGTGAAATTCCTAAGTAAACCCATCATATTTTAAATTACAGCACTGGAGCAGAGGGAATGAGGAATTAGGACAGAAGGTTAGGAAGGGTGGTATCTTCACCTGGCAGAGATATTCTCACCTCTTCCAGCTCTTTCAAATTATGATATCTGCACATAACAGTCTTGCACCTTTCATCCTCTCTGCTCTCTCCAGGAACATACTAGTCACAGCAAGAGAATGCAAGGCCAAGGAGGACAGCTACACTCTGCTGACTTCCGTACTCCCTTCCTGCCTCTTCAGATAATGATAGGTAGGAGCAGTTCAAGAGCTTGTTGACAAACTGTATCAGGAAGGGTCAGTCCAAGCACATGCAAGCATTCAACCTGCCTAACCCTCGAGCCTCATCTCCTCATTTTCAGACTCAACTAGGTTGGAAATGACCTTTGAGATCAAAAAAACAACACAAGCAGCAACACATTTGAAAGAGACAGCCAGCCAGCAGTCCACACTGCTTTCAGGCCTGCCTTGCTCAACAAGGAAGTGTGACAGTACCAGTGGTCAGTTTCTCCGGGTCTGAATTGAAGGCACTTGAGACAGGAGTTCATGTTCAGACTCTGGCATTTATTATTTCTTATCAGTAAAACAGTCTCACTACTGAGAGGTCAGCAGCTTTTCATTAGAAGGCACAAAATGGCTAACAATCTTTTGTTACAAGGTCTTTTATGACTAAACTATCCAATTAAAAATTGACACCTAGATTATTTTCCCTTTTAACCCAGTAACTGATCCCACAGAGCCCGCAATGCGGACTTTTCTGCCCAATTACAAAATGTCACCCAAACCCATGAAGAAGGAAGAAGCATGAAGAAGAAACCCAGGACAACACCCTGCGTCTTCCATCTTATCTTGCTTCCATCCACAACATACTAAAATCCCAAAACCTAAATTTCTCACCAAGTGATACACCTACACTACTCTCTATAACCCATTTCACACTTCTGTGGATTCTAGTCTATCTGAAGTCTAGGAAACTTTCTCCATGAATGAGGGTCAAAGTCAGTGCTCCCCTGGGGATCAGGGCACCCCAGAGGAGACAGAGAAATATTCCCAGTGCTCTGGGTTTCCACAGGAAGATAATATGGGGTTTTGCATCCCCTGTGTGAAGTGCCATACTCTAGGCCATGGATGCTTTTATTTGGTCCTGCTTTGTCACACACAAGCACAGCTTGCATTTTCAGACAGTAAGTGCTACCTACAGCCATCTCTTAGCTACACTTCTGTTAACCCACAGAAAGAGTGGTTAGAGTTTTTCCAACTGTTAGAACTGACAATTCCCAACCTAGTCTTAAGCCACTGGAATACGGCAGAGATAAAAATACAGTTTATGCTAACAATTTCTCCTGTTTAACAACCTGAATGAGGCTTTTCCATCTAAACAGAGCACACAGTCATGCTGCAAATAAGGCAGGTATATGCTGTATCACCACACTTGCATTAAAAAACCCAATTGAACAAGACACCAGCAAAACCAGATTTTCTGTAGGCAGAAGAGGGAAGGAGGGTGACAAACGCTATTGCTCTCTGAAGAAAACTGGAGCACAGAAATGCTTAGCATGTCTCAGTTAAATCTGAAAAGGAAAATGCAATAGCTTTGCTTCCCATGGACTGCATATTTCATCCACTTTGTATTTCCCAGGAAAGTCAGTTGGACTCTTTCCACAGACTTCACAGAGAGCTGGATCAAAGCTGTTCTACCAAAACAATAGCTTTCCCATTTGTCCCAGCTCACTAGAACATTTAGGCATGCAAATGCCCAAGGGAAAGAAAAGGACTATTTGACTGAGAGATGAGTGCTTTCCCCAACACAAATACAATTTCTGAAGACTAAGGCAGCCATGCTCCAGCCATTATTGGTACATTTACTGCATCTTTCCTTAAGTGAAAAATCCTCCTGCTTCACTCCTAAAAAGGTGTTAAAAGGCTATGGAGTACCTTAATCAAGTTTCCAGAATGTTGCATTGCAGTTGGCAAGCAAAGGAAATAAGACAGCGTGATAGCCAGTGACAGAAGATGAAGTATTACATTGCTTTGCTTATTATATTATCATAGCTATTCCTCTGAAGATTGCAAGAACATTGGGGAATTACAGCTTCACATCCCTCCTTATCTCCTAGCCTCTCTCATAGACAAATGGTCATTTCCTGGATTATAAAAGGGCAACCTAAATAAATTCCACATGTTTCAGGGCAGCTTACTGAAATACAAATCTATGTAACACAAATGAATAGAAAAACAGCATAAAGAAAGGATAAAGTAGTGGATTTTATTCTGTCTCTTTTCCATACTCTTGAAATATATATGTGGGACAGAAAGTCATCTCAGTTCACATGCCAACAAAAGCCCTGATGGGGCTGTCACTGTCAGCATCAACTAGAACTGCCTTCAGCCGCCACATGCTGTGTGAGAGCTAACCAAATCCCTCTCAGCCCTGTGTGTAAGGGTGAGATACCTCCCCACACCACTTGCATTTAGTACATTTCATGTGTGCCTGAAAAATTGACCCAGATACTTGCATTTCCATTCTATCTCTTAATAAAATTAAAAACTAAAAACTATGAATATTTAAGCCCTGCCTCATCTTTATACAGCTGAATAAATTCTTAGACTGTGGGGATTTTTTCATCAGGTGACTATCACCATACCATACTTTTAAGCAACAGATTACATACAGATAGCATGGTTCTTCTTCACAGCTGAATTTGATCCCTGTTGTGATATTTTAATAACAAGGTAAAACCAGCATGCACATAATAGCAGGCTGATCAGAGTTTAAAAATAAATCTTCTCTTCAAAAGTAATAGCAGCAGCACATTCTCTCCTCTGCTGCTGCTTTCGGAAATGACTTTATTTGGGTACCAACTGTCAGATTCATGGAAACATTCCGAAGAGTGAGAATGCTGAAATACTTTCTGTAACAGTGATTACAGCTGCCATGCAGATGACAGCAAATGACTTTTCAAGAGAAGACAGAAAAAAAACACTTAAAAAATGGTTGTCATATATTACCTGCACATCTCAATCCTCCTAAGTAAGGTAAAATATATTTGATATACGGTTTTATATGTAAATTTTCTCCTTTTCTCCAAAGTACAAATAAAATGCTAAAGTAGGCTCTGACACTGAACTACAGCTATAAAAATCAAAGTGTCATCTATGTACAATGGTAACTATGTTAATCATCTATTTTATAATGCTAAGAAACAATAAGAAAGCTCAATACTTTTCTAAAGCTGCTCAAAATTATATCTAAGAAAAATCTAAAGTTTCAGAAATATTATATTAGAAGAGTGGCACTGCCATTAAAAAATGCAATTATATTTTAAGAAATTCATCTTTTAAAAGTATAAGAGCATTTCCAATTTTAAGATACATTCTGTCAGGAAACACACTGGAACAAGTTGATAAAATTATTTCTGGACATATGGCTGGTTTTATTTAGAGAATTCAGAGAGATTTTTATCGCTTCTTCACAGATATTTACACACTCCTCCTCCTTCTCTCCTTTTCCCAGATCAGAGGGACCACTGAAGGAGTTCTCGTTAGAGCTTCCCAGGAAGTCGCAGGAAGTCTTTCATGTCTCCTTCAAATTAAAGTTGTTCCTTCTTTTAACATAATTCCCCACTAATCTCATTGTGGCTTCTTATACATATGAGGTGGTAACAGACTTTGCCCAGCATCCACTAAAGCCTATCCAAACTAACAGTAAGAACACTTTAATACTTATTACATATTAAGCACACTTATTAGCCACTAGTTTGATACCTTCCATTTATAAACACTTTCAGAGCTATCTATATGTGAATCACACAGATTTCACTTGCATAGCAAGGTTCACACTCAAGTAGCACAAAAGAAATGCAATCTGAGCTTGGTGTCATGAGGAATGAGCTATGATTATAACATGATGTAATATCCCCATGATGCACAGCAATATCCTGTCTCTGCTGGTATGCCTAGTGTATGGCACCACCTCAAAGAGGAAAGAAATGCATCAACGAATCACATCCACAAAATCTTGAAAAAACAATCATTTTCACATACTCAGATTTGGAAATATAGGCACAAGGAAAAAAGGGCAATGTCTTGGTAAAAAGGACTTTTCCCTCTAACAGCTCTTGCATGACAAAAAAATCATCATGAACTATACAGATCATTTGCTAGGAAAAGCAGCTAGAACTGACTCCTCAGACACAAAAACAAAGCAGTTATGTAAAAGTCCTAGAAGCCTGAAAATTGTGCTTCAGCAGTATGAATGTGTAGAGGCTCTGATAGTAACAGGAGAACTCAAACAAAGAGCTCTCTCTCCAGAATAATTAATTTACCGCTATGATTAAGTTTGGCAACAGCAACCTTCCCCTTACCACAAATACATATAGAAGTGAGATGTCAAATGACAATGACCAGCAAGAAAAGCCTAAGGATTGGCACAGTCTTATTAAAAGTTTCCTTATGAAAAGAAGGGAAAGCAGCTGTGTCTGATTTTAGAATACCCTTTCACAGGGTCTCACCAGGCTGTTTGGACTCCAGGCATGGGCTCATCTGCAGCTACTTTAGAGCACTTGTTAAGAGTGCAGACATCACTTTTGTTACTGTGATCCTGTCCATCTTTCATAAAATTCTCTTAAGACTTCCCATCCCAACTACGTGTAAATGAATTCATACTTGAATAATTCAGAGGAAAACTAAAATAATGTTCAACAAAGATGAAAATCTCCATCCCAATTTGTAGGTCATTCAAAACCAAACAATTTTATCTTGAAACTTTACAATGGAGTTTCGCTTAGAATTCTTTCAGTTCTTTTTCCCTGCTTTATTAATATTTTTATGTTTAAACATATAAAATTAATTACAATTCCCCCCCTTCCCCTACCACAGAAGATTTTCAGTTTGGAGGTTTGGGTTGGGTTTTGCTGGGGTTTTTTTTGGCTACTACTTGCTAACTTTTTTCTCGTCCTTTAAAATGTCACCATTAAAAAAGGAACCAGATTTTTATAGACAAAAAAGGCAAAGCTTTTCATTTTCTATCAGATGCATCTATTTTGAATAAGCACATTCCTTTATAGAACATCAACCAGAATGAATAATTATTCCTCTCTCATTCAACAAGACTAAAATGGTTGGCTGGCTTATATATATATATGAAATTTTTTAGTGGAGGAACATAAATCTCCCACATTTCCTTTACATCCAAGTGACAAATCTTTGCCTTTTTACTTCACTCTGTCAGGGAGCTCTGGATTCTATTTATACACAGGAATAAAACTGTTCTTCATTTCCTACCCTAAGGCCTCGTCTTGACAGATCTCCATTATAGCTTTTCATCTGAAAAACTGCATGCCTTTTATCATTTATCCTTGCCCATGTTCCCTAGTATCAGTCTTTCTAAAACATCATGTATTTTCATTCAGCTGTATTCCATTAGCCCCTACAAACCTCTCTGTGTGTGTGTCCACAATGCTGAGACAGCATTCACAGCAGAGCTAATTGAGACAACAGAGAGCTACACGTCTGTTCCAGTCTGGTGGTTCTGATGTGGATGCTTTCCTCAGCCAAGGAAATAGGATAAGAAATAAATAGGAAGGCAGAACAGAGGGCAGGGAGAAGTGGGGGAAAGCATGCTCTAGGCCAAGTCTAGGATTATAAAAGTACTGAGATGGGAAAGGACCTCTGGAGTCCATTTGGTCTGACCCCCTGCACAAAGCAAAGTGAAATGCAAAGCCAGGCCACACTGCTCAGGTCCTGCCAGGTTGTGTTCCACAGGCCTCCAAGGGCACCCCAGCCTCCCCTGGCCACCCCCTTCTCCAAGCTCAGAGACACGGGTGCCACGTAGCACCCTCCAGTTCCAAGGAACTGAACGCTATCTGAAGACACCTTCGGAGTTTTCTGACATCGTGGCACTCTACATGTTACATTTATGTGATTAGCAGCTGTGGAAATTACAGGTAGCAACTACAATATCTACAGGATTGCCTAACATTCAAGTGAAGCAGAAGCAGAGGAGGATTTCTAGACACTCAGAAGCAATTCTCCGTGACCTTTGATCAAAACACTGAATTGTAACATTCTGCACTATTCTTATGCTGTAGATATTCCTTGGAGACTGTCAATAAATTAAAAGCAACAATCAACCCACCCCATCTTTTCTAGTATGAAAATATCTTAATTTCTAAACCAAGGGTGAATAAAATCGTACAGAGAGCTGAAAGGACATTAATAATGCAGTCTTAGACAGGAGCTGTAGGAGTTTCCAGACACCTGTAGCATTCACTACTCTATCCCATACTGCTAAAAAAAGAAGCACGAAATTCACCAAAAGGTTCAGCATTGCTCTGTCTGTGTTCATGGTAAGGCCTACAGATTCTGCAGTGGCTTTAATGGAGCAACCACCCCCAGAGAAAACATATTCAAAGGCTCCCTTAAAATTTCTGATTATTAGCATCATTGCTAATAAAACTGCACAGACTCGCCATCACCATGACCTGCAAATATCTAGATTGATAGAACTGACTGTCATCTCATATAATAATAGTCAGGTCCTCAATTTCCCCAGTGTTTATTCATACAAAGAAAATTTATTCCTATGACCTTTGCTTCGTAAACTTAAGCAGAATAAATGGAGAAATTATTCTATAATTGAAACCCACAGGATGAGTATTGGCAGTACAGCTCCAGAGATTTTTACCTTTAATCCACACCTCATAAAACCTGTAAGAAAAATTACAATTAAATACACCAGGCAATAATAATAATAAGGTGCTGCTTAAAAAGGCCAGTAATTTTATTCTGTTCCATCAGTGCCACAAACAGAATGCACAAGAGAATCTTATAATAATGAATTCATAACTAGTGTTCATGTTTTTCAACCCCCTTTGAATGAAAATTTTGGTAAAAAAAAGACTGAGTTACTAATTCTTATTTGAACATCAGCAGGCAAAAAGGACAAGTGAGACATGTAAAGCACATATAATGCAACTTCCCCTACTGTATGAGAAATTAATCTGACAGACTTCTGAGGAAAACATCTTTTAAAAAAATACATTTGCAGAATACTTTTTCAATTTTCTTTTTCCTCCCAAGAAAACAGGAGTCTGCAGGTAAGTATCAACCCTCTGTAGTCTCTCACCACCACCACCTGAAGTGTAATTAACTGTTGCATTTTTCAGTCAGCTTATCTCCCACTACACACATAGCTTTCTAATATGTACTATATCAAGCACCTTTTATTTTTTTACTGTTTAGCCAAGCCTCAGTTATAAAAGAAGAAAATCAGAAAATCCATTCTAGGGCAAGATTAAGAAAATGTTGCTTCCTGATGTGAATGTTAAGTATGTTTCTAGATAAATAACTGATGCAGCAATAAATATAATTTGAATCAACTGTTCATTAATAATGTATGGTACCCACAGATAATTATGTCACCACCATTTGCAATGTTTTGCAATCATTTGAACTTTGAGACTCAGGTCTGAAAAATAAGGAATCTTTGCCCTCTGGGTTTCTGACTGAGTGATGACCTTTCAGATGACCTAGACTACACCTTTTCTTACACTCAGCATCCCAAAGACGACAAGAAGGGCTTTGAGTCTCCCATGCTGGCTTTTGTTAGAAAAAAAGTGAGGCCTTTCAAAACAGAGGGAATTCCTCTCTGGTGTATAAAACAGAATAACAGTAAAGGAGACTCAAATCCCTCTCCTCTGCTCAGCCTGCCTTGTCCAAAAGGACCCTTTTGTTCATGCTTACACTTTCTCTGAGGTTTCTTGCTCCCCTTGACCCCCCCCACCAGACTCTCTTAAAACCCAAAGGCCCACAGAAAGTGACCCCAGCTGCTTCCCATGTGTTTCCTCCTTGCTGTTCCCAGGAATTACCATCCTCCTGCACATTTATTTCTCCCCTTGGGAACAAGCCATCATCCTCTTTCCAGAGTCTTCATCAAAGCTGGCACACAGCCTGCAGGATAAGACAAATGGGCAGCTGCCTTCTTTCCTGCAGCCACACCACAGGCAGGACAGCAAACAAAGGAATTAAACAGCAATATAGCCCACAACATTTTCATTGAGACTTATTGCTGTAGCAGTGAAGGATCTAACCACAGACTACATGACTTTAGAGATAGTATATTGTTCTGACACTCACTGCCAGTTTTTAAAAGCCCATCCTCATTCCTACCACTCTGCAATTCCACCCCCACTCCTATGCATCAGCATCTCAGGCAGCTTACAAAGCCTGAGTGAAGTAGGGATCGAGGCCAATCCTTTAAGTAATTAATGAACCACCAAATTTCAAGGTATACTTAACATGACTACTCCAATACTTGCTTCTGCTGGATTCTCTTCTCTGTTTTTGCTTTTTTCCCTTCTCCTTTTCTTCAAAGAGTTTCTTGCTTTATCTTTGCATAGCAAGGCACATCTGGGTCAGGTACTTGGCAAATTCACAGGGTGGACCTTTGTACTGATTTATCCCTTGTAAAAGGAAGAGTGCTGTATTATAAAGATCTCTACAAAAAGCCACAAGAATCTCAGTAGTCTATAATCTTGCCCACAATCTGCAAAGCTTCCTGTCTAAAAACTTAAATTTGCAGGAAATAAGGATATGGATAGTAGCCAATTGATGTATACAGTTATGTGCTAAAATGTGGATTCAATTTCCAGATCTGATACCGGTTTCCTCCATGATTTTCCACAAGCCTCCATTTTTATCTCCAGGTCTGTACGTTTAAGATATTGGTCTTCCCCTGCATCCAGCAGAGATTCTAGATAAGCTTTCTGAAGGATTATGCTACAGCACAGACAGGAAAAAAATAAAGGAAAACTAAAACCCATGAAGAAAACCTCCTAAACAAGGGATACTATAAACAAATAGTAGGTTTCTCAATGCTACTGGTACGATACAAAAGCTGTAGAAGAGGTCTGCATGAAAAAAAAAAAAAAAAAAACAACAAAAACCAGTATTCAAATCATAGTATCTGAAGTGGTCAGAAAACAGCTGACAACTTCCTCGTTTCCAGACTCAATTTTCCACTCCTCAGACAGAATATTGAACATGGTACACTCTGGACAAGAGCAAACTCCTAAAGAAATCTATTAGGCAGCAGTAAACTTTACATATGAAGGTTGATAATTAATTGATTTTAAAATATTGCCTCCATGACCAAATTTTAACAGAAGCACGTACACAAGTTAGGAAGTTCAAAGTCACGTTCAAGCGCAAAGTTACCTTAAAGCGCAACTATAAATCAAAATTGGAGACACACAAAGTCACAACCCCAGATCTCTACAAAAGTTTCTTGTTAATAAAACAGAAAAATACTTTCATGTAAATGACAGCCAAGCTTTATAACTGCTCTGTTTTCTATGAGATGAAGGATATTACCATTTCCCCCTGCTTTTAGAACAGCTAGAAGCAGAAAGGCTAATAATACATAATGGCAGAATCCTGCATTTAACTGGTGCTAAATATTCACTGTTTTTCTGCAGCTTTGAAATCTAAATTAGTTCTTTAGAAAATTACTTTCACCATCTGCATAGCATAAAACTAATCTTACTCAACAATTAGTTTTAAATCTTACAATATGAAACTATATTTGAAAAGAAATTAAATAGGAAAGGGTAAAACTAGTAAATTAATCTTTAAACTTATAACAGCAATAAAAAGCATCAGTGTAAAAGTCCAGTGGATGTACTTCACATTTTTCTTCAAGTTTAATTTTAAATAACTTCATAGCATTTAACTATTTTTTCCTTCTACACCAGAACCATTAATCTTGCCAATGATTTCGGCACTGTTATCACTACCAGTTCATTTGAAGTCAGACTTGCACCTGGCTTCTGATTGCTGGCACCCATTTACAAATTTAAATCAATTAAACCTATTAGTATGTTCTCTGCAATGCACTTTAATTTTTATAGTTATGCATTATTAATGTAATCATCTCAGCAAGTCCCATATCATATAAAGAGAAAAAAAATTGAAGGATTCAAGATACAGGAACTTAAGTAGATCAGGAGTTACTGTGCAGTATATTATTTTAATATTAAAAGAAATAATTTGGCAAATATTCACTGTAACTTTTATATAATTGACTTGCTCTAGAAGAAATATGAGTATAGGTGACAGAAAATTAGCAAACAAATCAACTGCAAGGGGGCAATCTATGTAAATAAATCGTTCTATGTGAATAGATGATCAGATTCTGTTACTATTTCTGTATGAAACAAAAGTAGTTGTTCCCCAAAACCAAGCATGAACAGTGCATATACAGAGGCTCAAGTTGTAATATCCTGTCTTGTGTTCGACAACTGACAAGTGCATTGTCCAGAGAAACGTGAGGTTGATTGCTGCTGCAATCCTCTTAATGGACTCATCCCCTACACAAAAACAAGAGTAGCTTTTAATTCAAAATAAAATTTTCAAAATTAAACAAGTACTGCATGTCATGCAAACAATAGTGACAGAATCCCAAAAACAGTATTTGAAAGTCTGCTCAGTGCTAAAGATTTTGTCAATAGTTTGTACTTGGAAAAAAAGCTCACTGCAATAATTTGCTGGCAAGGACAAAACCTCCTATCTCTCTAAAACAAGCCAACTGAAACAAGATTTCTTTCTTTTTCCCTCCTTATTTATTGACGGGTGCATCTTCCAACTATTATGGACCCGCAGTTCTTCCCATCATACTGATGAGATGTTATTTTAGCTATATGCCTTATATAATATCCCTATAACCTGTCTTCAACTAATGATCACCTGTAAGTAACCCCATTTTAAATAAAGGTCAAAATTTTATATCCAATAGGCTAAGCAGGTCTGGAGAAAATTCAGCTAAAGCATGTGGTATTTTAATCATCCAGACATCAAATCATTCTTAAGATGGGTTTTCACTATTAGAATTAATTAGCTTTAGAGCTTTATGTGTCATTGCTGGTTAAATTTCGTGTTAATGGGTTTCAGCTCAACAAGCAAGACCTCTTTGGAAATGCCAGTTCATGAAATACAGTTGTTTATCATACCTCTTGAGCAATAAGAAGGGCACAGCATCTGATAGCTGCAGCACAGAAAGCAAATGCTATTTCATGCTTCACAGCATCAACTAATCATAGCAGAGGCTGTTACAGGTCTGCTTATGGGCTGCATCACCTCCCAGGACTGGTGTGCTCTGGGAGCTGCCTCAGCTGAAGCCTGTGCATAAGAGCTCTGTAACAGGACCCAAATGGGACTGTTGAGGACCCAGGACAGCAATCCTGATGGCTCCCATCCCCTGGTGTAAATGCCAGTTTACAATCCTTGCTCTGCAGCAAGGCTGAAGAGCTACAATTTGGCACATCTGGGCTAACAGGAAGAAATCTAACACCCCAGAGAGGCTGAGGACCCTCCCCTCCCCCTAGAGGCACTGGGAAATGAGCATGATCAACACCAGGCAATGCAATGCTTACAGAGCACACACTGTTTCTGTCAGCTTGAAAGGCAGGCTGAGGCACGTAAGACACCGTCCTGTATGACCTCCAGCTCCTGTAATTCATCACTGCCATGGAACGGGAAAAATGGTGCTCTTAGAAAACACATGAATGTTCATTATTTTTCAAAGTCAGATTTACCACACCTTACCCAGTGCTGCCAACCCTACATTTTTATCTTAATCCTAGGATCTGTGATGGGTTTTAGAAAATCTCATAGACAAACTACAGATATGGCAGTAAGAGCACCTATATCATCTTGTAGCCTATAAGGACAGGTTTGTCAAATGTCCTAATTAACAGATGTCACACACAACTATTGAAGAAAAGGTCATCGAAATTCACAGTAAGAATTATTTTAGAGGCAAAATCCAATAGCAGATGTTCACAGAATAAAAATCACTGCAGCTACAAGGCAAACCAGTGTGCCCTGCCAGCTTCAAGCAGCAACTTTTTGAGACCTCTGACATTTGACTCAGTGTATCAGTACTACTGTAAGTTTCTACTGGTATTTTTGCTTGTGATCTGCTTACCACTTGGGGGCAACTGCACAATTACTAGTTTCTAAAAGTTCATAATAAAAATCAGAAATTTTGGTTCAACAGCTTAACATTGAGTCTCATATGATTCTCAGATCATTTCAAGATAACGCTAAATGAACAGACATTTAGACCACACAAATAGACAGACTAAATATAATCATAAAAAAAGAAAAAAAATATGTCTCCAACATTCACTGAATTTCAAGGTCAATAATTCCATCATTGAGAAGACACATACATAGCAAAGTACAACCAAAAGTCAAAATTGTGCAAAATGTTGTATGCATGTGGAATATCTGAAAGCCTAGCTCACTCTCAGTAGCTCACATGGCTAGAAAAAAAAAAAACACTGCTGAAACTAATCAGAAATCCAGTATTGTCTCAATAGAAAAGAACAGGATTTTTTTTTTGTTCTTTTGTGCAATATATATTCAACCTCACTCCCCATTCTAAATGTTTTTCCTTTGTTTTGATTTATTCAAGAACATATTACCAAAGAAGGCCAGAAAGGTTAGGTGCTATTTCAATGCAGGAGGTGGAAAAAAAGAGCCTAATATTATTCCCCTTCACCCCCCTCAACCTTCCAATCCTCAATCCATATCTGATTTACTGTTTGAATCAGAATGTGCAGAGGAATATTATGAGCCAGTCTTGTTGCTCAGTGCAACTTTATGTGCACACACAAAGCCCCTTCTGCTTTGCAAGGACAGAAAGAACCAGTGAGAGGGTTCATAATTAGCAGTAAGAAAACTGATTTTTTTTTCAGCTCTTAGACGCACATGGAAGCATATCTGAACATTGTAACCATAGGGAAGAAATGAAAAATTAAAAAGTTCACAGAGAGAGAATTGGAGATATTGGATCTAGAGAGAAGAGGTGAACATCTTGGCAAGGAGAGAGACAGAAGGAAGGAAGATGAACATTTTATGAGGTATGAGAAAAATAAAGAAGCAATTAAGAAGGATTTTAAAAGAAAATAGGGACTAAAAATCACTGGATACTGTGAAAGGACAATACAATGCAGAAACAATGAAGAAGAAATGGAGGGAAAAATATAAATAACGTGAGAACACCAAGCATCCAAAGACAGATGAAAGGATGAGGTGAGAAAACAATATATGATGAGATAAGCAGAAACTATCACAAAAATTGACAAGTAGCCCACGTCAGCCAGAGAGAGATGGAATTCAAAGAGTAGAATGGCAAGAGTAAATATTCATTCAGGTATATGAGGTGTCAAAGCCAAACTGGGGCACCTCAAATGTGATTCTACAAAGGGTTATTATATTCTACAAATTTTCAGGTACAATTTGACAAAGTACTATCACCCACACTACTGATTACTGCTAAGAATAAAACTTTGCAAAGCAACTATATTCTTGCAGCATTCTTGATGTGTCTGTTGATCCAGATGTTAGTCTTGCTACAGCTACTTACTTATGATGTCAGACAATACTAGGAATGTTTCAAAGATGTGTGAGCAAGGACAGGATTCTGGTGATATTTTGGCTGTCCAAGGATATCCTTTATCCTTCACAGGGAACTCTAAGTTTCTACTAAGAAAAGTCTTTATTTCCAGGGCTAGGCTCTGTTTTACATTGTTTTACTTCAGCATGAAACATATCAGAGTCTCTAGTAAAATTCCACTCCTCATTACATTACAGTGTAATGTAATGTAAACATGTGTGTATATATATATATACACGCACATCGAAGCTAGTACACTTTATTATAAAGACCTACTGATATAATAGAAAAGAATTTTTATAAGAAAAGAAAAATAACATTGTCTGTAACAATTTTTGTAGAAAACAAAGACTTCTGATTTATGATTAAATAGCCCCAGAGCACAAACATTGTAAAGTTCAAAGAAGGAAACTCCTCCTTTTCTACACCACTGGTCCCTGACTATTCTCTAATGCCATCAGCAATTTACCAATCAGTGAATCTGTCAGAAGGTATTTCCCAGGTGAACTGTTACTGTCTGTGTACTCTGGGCACAACACACATTCTCTGTTTTTATTATTTCTTTAGATTTATAGAAGATGTCAGGCATTCTGGAGGGGCCTTTTCTGTGGTGTAGAATCCTGTGCTACAGACAGAATCACAATCTAATCAATGTCATTGCAACAAACAGAAAATTGCTCCGTGCTCACTAAACAGCCCTATAATGGTCTACAGACTAAATAAAGCACCAGGGGACCATAAACACTACCATATCCTTTCCAGTGATTTCACAAAAATACCTCAATAACTGCCTGCTCCAGTTCACCACAACAAAAAGTACTGTTGTCTTTGTCAATGCTATCAAAAACAGCCTAGATATTGTCCCTCTTAGCTAAATCTAAAAAAATTCAAAGCTCTCAAAACCCAGGGATTTTATTGAAATGTGCAGGTTGCCAGAATAGCTCCCAAGCCAAGGATTCGGCAGGCATTGCTGAAGGCCAGTGAGAAATTGCTGCTCTTACCTAACACATCAGATCAGTGTGATTGCAAGGTGGCAGATGCACATGAAGGAACAGAGTAAGGTCAACCTGAAAAAATGACAGCAGCTTTCAATATTCCACTCTAGCAGATGAAAGATGCACGGCTCTTTTTATGATGGTTACCCAAAAAAACTGCTAAGCCAAACACTAAAATGAAAATGAGGACTCTAGTAGCAGTTTTGTTGCAGGTTTCCCTACAGTACATCCAGGTTGTCTAAATTTCATACCCATTCAGAATAGTGGCCTATCCTCTTTGGAAATTGGTAATATCACCTCCACATTTGCATAGCTCTATCAGTTTTATGTCTGGGCTGTCATAGGTATGTGCTATGCACTGATTTGTGGATAGCTGAAGTCTTTCCTCACTGCACTGACATATAGGGATGTGAATTCATATTTTATTATGGCTTTAAGCCATCTACATACCTCCTTTATCTACACATTGAGAAAGTGCTGTACAGGGCTTTTTTGGTTTTAAGTCACTTGGATATTCAGTTATAGCAGCTGTGATATTCAGCTTTTTTGTCTTTTGTGTGTTATACCTCATTAACATAGAATGCAGACGCCCTAGTGAATAATTAGCTAGGGTAGGATACTTGACTCCCATAGACGCATTCCTAATTTGACATTTAAATTAATATCAGATTACTGTGGCTTCATTCAAAAGTCACCAAAAAAAGAAAAAAACCAAATCCAGCAATGGTAACCTACACAAGAACATATTCACTGGAAACAAAAAAAAAAAATCTGTCTGCTAGACATGCTATACTAAAGTGCCAAGTTATTTATGGAATTAATTCTACTGCACTGCTCAAGAAGAAACAGAACAAGGCTGTGTCCAAAAATAAATCAAGAGGAGGGAAGCCTGTTACAAGGCAGCAAACAACAGTTATTTAAATATTTTTAAATGTGGATGGCATTAGGTGATCCACTTTGCATGAAGAGCAGCTCTGAAGAAGGTATCCCAGGCTGACTTAAGAAGCATTAAGGTGATTATGTCACTTGAATGAAGCATCCTTTAGCAAATTCACTTATGTACTGATAATGAATCACTTCCTACCTTCTGAACACAGCTACAAGGTTTATAACCTTTCTCAAACTATTGTAATCTACTTATCATGGTCAAAAAGGCCAACACTGTTTATCAGATACCCATTTCCAGCAATAAGTTAAAGGATATTTTAGATCTCATGCAGCATCCATGACATCAATAGAGCTTTTTCTGATTTCTCTTCAGGAACCAAAAGTCCAGATAAAAAAGGCAAAGTTGAAATTGGTCACATGGCTGGGTGTTTAACTGGTACTTCTCACTAGAATTATATTTCTACAGGTGAAGTCTAAAAAGTAGAGTACACAAATTCCAGTTTATTAGCATGAAACAATAATTTCCATGTTTGATAAAACCTATAATCTTTGGGAAGGATATGCCATGCTAGATGAAGTATCTGAGTTCTTAACCCACCAAAAAATTGAGTTATAAAGGTGCGAAGAATGCTGGCTCAGCCTGCAAGTTTAAGTTGCCTATTTTCTTGTGATGGTTCCCAGAACTTTGAATTGACAGGATGGAAAATCCAACCTTAATGTCCGGACTCAAACTACAATGACTACATGACATAAATAACTGATCTTATCTAAGCTCAAACAATTCTGACAGTTCAGCTAGTGCAGTTGCATTACAATAGATAAGGTATCACCCTATCAGTAATGCTGTCACTTTATCAGATATTTTATCTGGCACAAAAACCACAAAGCTAGAACAAAATACGATCATACTTTCTGACTAATGTAAAAGGAATGCATCTGCTTGAATAAAGCTGCCACTGAAGGGCTTGAGATACAAGGAAGCAGGCATGTTCACTTGTCTTGCAAACTTCTTGATTTTCTTCCCATCATATCTTGTCCTCTCCTACAGAAATTTATTTGGTCTTGCTTGCCAGGCCCAGCAAGAAGAGAGTCATTCACTGTACAGGATTGATTGTTGACTGGGGAAAGCTCAAAAATAGACGAAGTCTGAAAAAGCAGAGGCTCGCTGGCTATAAAACATGAAGAACTTCCCTCTTGGACAGAGGGACTGTGTTTCTGTACAAAACCTTTTAACTGTTTCATCAAATGGCACTGCCAGTCTTCTATTTGCTCAGCTCAAGCACTGCTTTGGTGCTCCAAGGACCCAAAGGCACAGCGTGCCATGGGGTCACGCTCTGTCTTAGCTAAAAGGCCTTTGTCCCCTTTGCAGAAGTGTTGGCCACAGGCCTCATAGCTCCTCACAAATTTCCAAAATAGTCTTGAAATGCTTATGAAGGTTGGTGCTATCTGAAAGCTCAGGTAAGGCAGAAAACAGGAGGGGGAGCTCTCACTGCACCACACAAGAGGAGAAACTGGTCTGGAATGGTTCTTCCACCAAACAGGGAGAGTTCAGGCAACACCATTTGTGCCTCTCAGTGCCATGCTTTGGCAGCCTCGTGCTGGTGGGAAGGGTGCATCACTCTTGCAGCTAGATCCTTTTCTTTAAAGCATTTCCCATTTTCTAAACTGACAGTTTTAAATGTGTTGGTTTTAAGCTAATCTTTTAATTTATTTTCTTTACCAGGAGCAAGAAAATCATTTTCTGCCATGTGAAAGGCTGCACTTCTCCTACCCTGTGCTTTTGTCTGACTGCTGAGCTAGGAGACCTGCACACATTTTTAATCTAAAATCCCCCCCCAACTTTGGTTCCCTCAGTAACTCAGCTATGCTGCATGCGTGTGTTAAACATCAGCACTTGGCGGCACTGAGAAGCACGCAGCGCTACTAAGAGTACGAGTGCGGAGGAATCATAGTTGCTTTGGTAACCACCACTTTGAATTTTTCTGACTTCTCTTTTTTTTCCTTCTTGCCTTTAAATACTCAGCCATAATTCCACACGTGCCTGCATGACACGTGTGCCTTACAACATCTTGACAGTCATAAGATTTAAGTGAAGTATAGTTTACCCAATGTCAAAACCTGACAACTGCAATGTTTTTTTTTGTTTTAAGCATATTCCTATACATTCAAAATTATTCTCAACCATTTTGCCAGGATGAAAAAAACCACAAATGTAAAGATGGGTTCTGATCTGATGGTGTTCCTAGGGAGGGGAGCATAAAAATAAAAATTAAAAATATACAAAAACACAAATGCAAAACCAGCCATGACTCCAGAACTGCTTTGGTACTCTCAACACTTCCTCTCACATGACAGAGATGGGCACAGGGTGCACCCACAGTGCTGCCTCCAAGGAGCTCTCCATGTCACTCCAAATACCAGTGCTAATCACGAATGCAACAACCATCTACTCCTGATTCTGACAACGTGCATTAGAAGTTTTGCCAGTACCCTCACTGCTAAATAAAAGCAGTATGTACAACCTTTAAAGGAATGCAGGTTCTTTTTATTTTATAATGATTCATACAGGCAATTTTAACAATTACCTATTTTAAAAACTATTAAAAATTTTGGACATGAAATTAATCAAGGATCCATTTCTACCAATGCCTCCTTTGTCTGTGGAACATCATTATTCCACTACTGAAAACTTTATTTCAATATAAAGGGCAATTTAAAAAAAAAAAAGCTGATAGAAAGAATGAAGATAGCAAAACCAACCCAAAGGCTTTTATAGACTCAATGTGAAAGTATTATTTACAAAAAAAATATAGACTAAAGATAGTATTGGAAAATTAAGTTTCCACAAATGTATGCATCCAACAGAGAGATTTCTTAGCAAGGGATAAAATCACACAAAGATTTTCAAATACAGTACTTCATTTGTAAAAATCATGAAATGGGATCTTCTCTTAAAGAAATGTTAAGAGCCAAGAACTAGTCCTGTTAAGGGGCAGGGGTAGGGGAAGGCAGGGTTGACAAGAACTGGGTAGATGGAACCCTCCAGTATGCTGCTGGTACTGGAAATAGAGGGAGATGCCAGACTGCTCCAGACATGCCTCCCTGCTTAGCCAGCCTTTCCTAGGCACAAACAAGCCACGAGGAAACAAAGCTCCACATCATCCACTGTAGTGGTAAGGGTTGCACTAACCTTTAAAAACCAAGTTCAGCTACTGTGGATTTGCAAAAGGTACAACTTGAGTTTGTGAAGAGGGTGGAAGAAAACGCTTATCTTGTGATCTTATAGGCAGATACGAATCCTTTCTCTCCTCCAAGTATGTGCATCAAATACCACATAGGGCACATGTGAATAGAAGGTACACCATTTCCTTTGTACCTACAAGTCACCTACAAAACAACAGAAAGAAGAAATTACTTTAAATCTTAACTGGGTGACGTTGACTTGCATTCCTGTGAAAAGACTAAGTGGAAATCAGTGTCTTATACTGGCAGAGCAGCAAGCAGCCTGAGGAGAGAAAACTTGGATCCTCACAGTTCATCCACAGGGTCAGCCTTGTGGATGAAAATACAGGATATGGAAGCAGATCCAAATCACCTACATGCATTCAACAAAGTGTATTAAACCTTCTTATAAAACTCTAAGGATTACACTACCTCTAAAACACTGCATCTGCTAAACAAACTCAGAACCCAGGTCCTACCCCTAAAGAAGGGATTTTTCTAAACTCTCCCATTTTCCATATCTCTCCTTCTAAAGTAAAATAAAATTAAAAATAAAAGATGCCTGACAAGCAGAACCAAATGCTCATGGTTCAAGTCTTGCTTTTACTGCCTTGCTATTACAGTAAGACATATCAAAACAGATTAAGAAGGCTAATGCTGAATTATGCAGAAATCAGTAATACAGAATTACAGTGGGAAAACCAAGTAGTCTGTCAAACTGCCTGTAGAGAACTTAAAAGTATCTGGGGCATTTGCCAGATAATTTATTTTCACAGAACTATCTACCATCCTAATTTTTTTAGGATCCCCAATGTCAGTTTATATATAGAGAATACTTCCGCATAAATTTTCATTCACTGAAAAATACCATTAAGATGGTCAAAACTGTATACAAATTCAGAATAAATACGGTGAACAATTCTGGATTAACAAAGAACTGAGTGCTGAAAGGGATGCCATGATTCATCTGTTACATTTTACTTTTTTGGGTTGATTTCCCAGCAGCCACTCACAGAACTGGAAAATGAGATGCAGCTCTGCCTTCTAATTTAAAGTCTGTAGTAACAGGACACACCGTTTCAAATTTAGTGTTTCAACAGCTCTACCTGAAGCATTTAGGGACTTCCTGTTCTCCATACTAAAAATCAAAATGCAAGAAGAGTAAAGGCAAATTACAGGAAGCACGTGGAGACAAAATTAATAGGTAGAGCACAACAAACAGAAACAAAGCATCACAATTTCCATTTATCGGATGCTAAGGTCTGTAGCTGTAGCTCTGAAGAGAGCTCTGTACAAGGAAGGCCATGGAACGCAATACCCATACCCAAGTTCTCCTGGTGCACCTGACCAGACCCTTTCTGTCTCAATCCTGCAGCTCCCACTGCAGGAACCACTATTCCTGTCCCCTTCTGGTTCCAGCCAAACCCCACTTGTTTTTCTCTCAGCCCCTTTTCCTTCCTTACAAATCAGCTGCCAGAGGTTTCCATTTGATCACGTTTTGCATGCAGGTACATTTTGTGCGGCACCCTTGGCCACAGCACTAGCTGTAGCCAGTCAGGTTATCCTTTACAGACTGCATTACGTTTCTGTAACAAAATAACACATTGGCATTCTTAGGGAGTTTTATCAGAGCTACTCCCCAGATGTCCAGATATATCAAGCCTCATGAATAGGAACAATTCCTACAGCTGCATGATACAGAGTAACTCTATATGTAGCTCAAGAGCAGGAATTAGTCTGGTCCACCCCATTTCCCTCATATAGTCCAAACAAAGCCAGGTTCCTATAGAGTTCCTCTGCTCATTGCTATAGGAGCACAGCTGCTGCATAAATTAGCAAATTAAGTAAATCAGCTGAAGCCAATCTGAATATCTAATCTCGGCATGGAGTTCCAGGATGTGCATTTACATACATAAGGTAACTATCTTCAAGACTTGGTTTTAATAACTAAGCCATCTAATTTTTGGTATTAAAATAGAAATTATATCACCATATTACCAAGCTTTCTTCACACTTGTATAGATGCTTTAGATAAAAACTGCTGTTTTACTGGAAATTGAGCATCTATCACTTAATTCCAGAGGAAAGAAGTATCCTGTCATTTGTTAAAACAAAACAGAGCTGCCAAACCAAGTTTATCAATTACCTGTCAAATTATAGTACACTTCAGAAACCCCTGAATCCTCAATTATCTCTTCCTACCCAATTATCTGCAAGTTGTTGGGAAAATTCAATTAATAAATTTAATTAATCTAGTATTATTTCTGGTTCCCATGCTAACTGAGATGATGCACCTGCCTGCAAACACAGGAACCTGCTTGCTGCAGCTGTACCAGGGCCACCTCAGTCTGAGCATCAGTAGCTGTCACCTTTGGAGAGCAGAAAAGCCAGCACAGGATTACTGCAGTTTCCAAATATTCATACTGGCAACTATTCTAGAGCCCCAGAAGGTAAACACAGACCTGAAGTGGATCTCTGCTAGTTAAAGAGAAGATGGAAGAATATTTTGGGCTATAGATTACACCCCTGCAGTTCAGTAAAACATACTTCAGTTATTTTGTAGTTAATGGGAAGAACAGAGCAAGTTCTGTCTCTAATTACCCCCCAACACTTAATCCTGCCATTGAAACCTTTTTTCTAACATTCAGTTGTTAGGCAACGACATAGTGAAGAATCTCCACACATCAAAGCAATGAGTTCTTGCTTGGATACTTATATGTAGACATTAGTTTTATATCTGAATCAGGCTTTATTATGGCAAAAAATCATTAATTGACCAACCATTAAATTTCATATAGTTGTATGAACTACGTAAACACATGCACATATTACTTGAAACAAAACAATCTGATTATTCTGCTTAACTACATACATGCTCAGAAATTGTTATTGAACTCTCCCATCTCCAACCAACAAACAAATGTTACACCAAGGAACAGCTTAATTTCTCCGTGTTAGAGGCTCTCCACCCAGCAAAAGTCTACCACAGAAGGAATCAGTAAGATCTTTCTGTAAATTTGTACAGAGATGACCTTTACAAAATAAACGTGGAAGTATCAAGTTCATGGTCTGCCCTGTTCCCATAATCCATATACCAATAAGGAAAGGATAAAACATTTCCCAGTTCTCCATTTGAGAATGGCCTTTGAATGTTTCAACTCAGGCAACAGAAACAACATCTCTGATCAAAGAAAACTTGAAAAAAAAAAAAAGAGAATTTATACTATGGAATTTGACTGACCAAATGAGATTCCCTCCACAGCCCTTCACTCTCACTTTTCAGAACCTCTCACACCAGAAGGGAAAAACAATTTGTATTTGGTGAACAGGGGGCAGGAAGCTGAGACACTAACTTTCAAGTGTTGGCCAACAATGGATGTCAGGACACCACTCAAAAGCTCCAAGAGACAGGAACGACCTGAGGTACAATTTGTGCTCCCACAATAACACATCTGTGCTAAGGCTGCAAATGCACAGGCACCTGTAAGTTCTGCTCACCTCCCCTTCTACAGACCAAGGAGAAAGACTGTAATTAAAACCCTGTAGTCCAAATGCAATTCCTTCAACCTACGTGCATGTATACATTCCTCCACAAAAAACACTGTTTGAACCATGTCTGAAGAGGCCTTTGTGGGCATTGTGAACAAAACAAATAGCTTTTTTTTTCCACAAGTCTTTAAATAAACATAAAAGTAAATTTAGTTGGTAGTCATTTTAATGAACAAACAGAATGGTAAGCATATTAGCAAAATAGGTCACCAGAAGCAGGAAATAAGGGGGGAAAAAAGCAAAGCTTTGAAAGCCTAAATTAAAAATAAATGAAAAACAAGTATACATTTTAATTTATAGTAGTTTCTCGTGGTCAAAACAGTAGACAGTAGAAACTATTTATCTAATCTTAAAAATTAATTAAGAATATATCAACCCTACCCATATTGCCAGACCCCAGAAAACCACATGATAGCAACAAATACAAGGCAAATTTATTTATAATGTCAACAACTAGTTACGAACATTTACATAAGAATGGTCCAAAGCCCACTGAAGTCCCATGAACTAGCTCCACCTCTTCTTCGCTTTTAGTCTTGAAGACACTTGTGGGCATACCTCAATTATTTTGACTGAATTGCCTTAATTTAAAGAAAATTTCTTTGTAGAAGCACAGATCTAGCAGCTGGAAAACACAGCCTAGTGGGTTTTGAAGGACGAGCTAATTTCCCTTCTGCCCAGCGAGGGCTATCAAACTTACATTAAGGAAAAAAATTGTCTGCAGCTATTCCAATGCAGTTCTTTAGCATTTAAGAGAATTTATACTATGGAATTTGACTGACCAAACTTGGAATAAATAGGCCCCGCAGCTGAGGATTAGCAATCGACTTCAATGATTAAATATAAAGGAGAATAAAATCTATTTTTTGCTATGTGACAGTTTACTAACCTACTGGGATAAAACCCAGTGAAATATGACCTTTTAGTCATTAAAATTAATGAATGAAACAGACAAAAATATAGAGATCCAAAAGGTGCAATTTTTTAAGCCATATTTCATATTTTAAAGCACATTTATCCTCTCAGCTAAAGGTACATTTTTAGTTTTTGCTAAGACTCTCTTGACAAATTAAAGAAAAAAGGCCCGTACCATTAGAGAAACTGTGAGGGTGAAAAAAGTAATGACACATAAATTATATTTTACTTGGCTCACATGACAGTATGTACTACTACTGAATTTCTATAATGTGTTTAATAGCAACTGAATATATTCACATATATGGGACATATTCACATTTTATTTCTAAATAGTCCCTATTATCTTCGGTATGTGTTTTATTATTTAATTTTTATCTGAAATCTGAGCACCTGAATGTCTTGAAGGACTGATGAAACTCTTAGTTAAGCCCTTTATTAGATATAAAAATATTCTCCAAATGATTAATCCTATAAACACACATCTTTCTCCAGCCAAAAAGTTGCTTGAATTCCACTGTGCTCAAGTGATCTTCACCAAACACTCCCACAAAACACTAACAACTTGGCACTTTCACTAATGACAGCATTTCTAATAAAAATATAACTCTATAGTGAAAACTTCAGCCAGATGATGAAGACAGATCACTTCTGTGTGGTATACATAAAATAAACTGCATAGTTACCCAGCTCACAAAGACTCTGAAGAATCATCCATCCTGGATTACAAAGCTATTTGAGCTTCTAGAATGAAGAATTATGCAGTTATGGAATAGGAGTATACTGTTATTTTTAAAGAAGTGTTCAGAGAGATCCACATATGCACAGAGGTGAGGCTGCAAACACCAATTTCAATTATTTGTACAATCTGTTTTAAGACTGGTTTTGATCAATTATATCTTTGACAACCTGAACTATTTCAACTGAAATAGTCTACCCAGAGTACCTACTTTAGGATGCATTATTTTAACATGGAACACGATAGTACAGAGTTCCAGATAATTCTGACTTAGCAGTTCCACTACTAAATCCCTGCTAAAAATCAATTAAATGAGCTGGTATGGTTTGGCTGAGGAACTCTAGCATTTTTCATCAAATTTTTGATTTTTATTTAAAGCATGAGAGAGGAGTGCTCCATGCATCTGAGGAAGACTTCCTTTGGTTACAACTCTCTTTGCCAACCAGAGGAATTTCTTAGTCTGCAAAGCCTATCCACACCTATTCCCTTCTCTGCATTCTTCTTCATCAGACCACAATCCCCACTAACTGGGTGAGAAAAGAAGGTTAGAAACACCCTGAGAAACAGGCGGGGTGAGAAAATGCTGAGGTGCAGGTAGGATAAGGGATAACCAGAAAAACTGAAATCTGTTATATCCAAGCCATTGTTACTGGACACTCCTCAGACACAACAAGACAGATTTTTTGCAAGAAATTCTCCTGAATGGGCACATATCCTGCAGCCCATAAGTGCGGTGGAGATCCCGTTCTCAAACAGCAGCACCAAGCTAGGAACTGCTGTTTGAGAGGCACAGGTTTCAAAACAGCCAGGCAGCATCTCTGCTGACTGGACCACAACTTCTCATCTCTGAAAATCCCCACTGAGTAAAAGGGATCAATTCACACATGCTCAAAGACTTCTTAAGAGTTGGCAACTGAATTCCCCAAGCATCTCAGGCGCATGTCCTGGCTCCAACCTGGCCTCAACTGTACTTTTCTGCAGCAGTCCTGCAGCTGCTCTCAGTAACTCCACAAGAGCACCCTACTGCCCTTAGTACAGTGAGAATGGTACGATGAAAGCCCTTGCTGCTGAGCCCAAACCATGCTCAGACAAATAAATTAAACACTTCCCACAGTCCAAGATCTACACACATGAAGCCTCACCTCGCATAAACTGAAGCGAATCATTGGACTTTAACAGGGTTGTAACAACGCACATCAACTAAGAAGATACCCCATAAAGAGAGTCCATAAAGATATATTTTTAAATAGGACTCTTCAATGGTTTGGGGGGAGAGGATGGGGTTTTTTAAGTGATAAAAGTCAACAGCAGAATAGATAGAAATACCTAAGTTTTTATGCACATCGTTCTGATTTTACATGGCCCTGCCTCCCTTCTCTAATTGGTATAACATACTTTCACTAATAACATCTGAAAAGCTGCTGTCTCAAAAGAAGAGCCAGGTTTTTATAAAAGAAAAGGACCAGGAGAAAAATGTTATCACTGTAATGAAACATTTAGGGTAAGTGTCCATCATGTCACAAAAGAATCAGACTTAAACATTGAATGTAATTTGCAATATGAAGAACAATATCCTGCTCTTAATTTCATGAGTACTAATCCCATCATGTTTTCATTTGTTACCTTTTCAAGCATTGTCTGATATTCCTGAAGCATTGCACATCACTTGTACACATCCCCTCAGATAACACCTCCTTTCTTTTTTTGCAATGACATGAAAGCCCTGAACCTCCAAGGAAACTTCTAATTTTATCTAAACCTTTCCACAAGCTAAATTCTTCCTAAAGCTCTGGTAAAGCCACAAAACAATCATCAAGAACATGGAGCTGCTAAAAAAGAGCAAAGAAAGCATCAAAAAATTATGTAAAAAAGCCGTAGTTTCTGATAGCATTCACAAACAAGATATCATATACCAAGACTTTCCCAAGTGACCAGATGAAATTGTGCATCTACTAATTGGACCCTTGTCTCCAACTTTGAGCCAAAACCCAAACAAAACCACGGAGCCATGGACTGAATCACAGGAGAAGATCTGCACTCTGCCAGAAGAGAAATAGAGCAGAGTGAGTTAACAAACACAAAAATCAGAGAGAACTTCGAAATCTACTGGTGAAAGCAAACATGAATACAAGCCCAGCATGAGGTCACACATTTTCTGTCTCACTCTACTGAACAGGATGCTTGGAGCTGCCCTGTAATGTTCAAGTCCCAGGCAAGCAAAGCAGGGTCAGTGATGCCAGTGAAGTTCAGACTGCACTGCTGGGTGCAGAGGGGGCATCTCTCCACAAGTCTAGATGATCTGTCCAGAAGTGCCAATTCTTGTGCTCATTTCCATAACAAAAGGAAGAATCAAAGAGAAAGATCTGCAAGGGGGAAACAAACAAGCAAGTAAACTAACCCCCAAACCAAACAAGAAACCCCTACAGAAGCACCAAAAAAGCCCCAAAGTAAATCACCTTGTTTGCCTGTTCAATAAGACAACAGAAGTCACCTACTGGTCACAGAAGTTACAAGTAAATAAAACATACCATATTCTGGCAACTTAAATGCAACATTAGGTGATTTATTAGTAAATAATTTTTAAACTATTTACTAATGACATGGCATCAATAGCTGCTTTCCCTCAAATACAATTAAGTGAATGAGAAACCTACAGGAGAATCTGTAAAGCTTGCAAAATGGTTACAAGATTTGTTTGTCCTAGATGATGTCTGAATGATCTCACAGCAATTCATTCTTTTTTGTAGAATGTCATCTCAAACTAATGCATCAGTAGAATAGCTGTAGGACAGATTGATAAAAAATGGTAAAAAATTTTCAAGGCCAGATGGTTTTCACCCAAGAGATTTGAAGGACTTCTTATGTGAAATTGCTAAAGGATTGTCATAACCATTGTGCAATATCCCATTTGTACAATCATTTAAATTATCTTCAGTGCTGGAAATTACAGTAAAGAATAGCATCATTAGATTAATGAATATCCATGATATGCAGGAGAAGAGCCAACATAGATTTAGCAAGAGAACTGATAACAGACAAAAATATTAAAAACTCTTTGAAGGAATTAGCTAGCATGCAAATAAAAGATAATCTCACGGGTTTACAAAATGCCTTTGATCAGGAAGCAGGACAGCAGTCACAAAACCAGCAAGGTTCCAGATTAAAAACTAGGAAAAACATCGCCATCTTGAAATTGAGGAAAGATCAACTTAGAGATTAATACGTGCTTAATGACAAAAGGAATATGAATGAAAAGCATCTTTAGAAACTCTGAAAAATTCCCAAAAATCAAAACTATGAAGAGTTACAGAAAACTCCCACAGTACTGAGAAACTGGGCAATAAAATGCAAGTGAAATTCAAGTACCAAAATAATGCACATAACCAAGACTTGGCTGTCAAAAGCAATAATAGACTCTAAACTTGCTATTACCATTTCAGGACTGTAGTGTAGACCCAGTATAAAATGCACCAGTTAACAAAAGAAAAATAACACTTAACTACAAGAAACCCCACACAACCCAAAGCCACCCCACAGACATTTCTCAGTCTGATGGCTTTCCAAAGAACAACAGAATATTGGGAAGAATTAAAATGAAATCTTCAGCAGGTAATTCTCTATATATATGCTGAATGAGTTTGAATGCTGCACAGAGTTCTGTTGTCTAACTTTCGTCACAGAGGTCTGAGACGAGAAACAGAGAGGGAGGCAACAAATTAATGGAAAAGACTTTTGTATTAGAGGACTGTAAAGCAGAACTACTCCGAGTCTGAGCATGAGAGACAATATAGAAGTAATATAAATTTCTGTACAATCACAAATCACCTAGAAAGGTATACAGAAAATAATCCTCCCTAATTCTAATGAGATACAGAGTGTCAAAATTAAATCAGGAAGCAGAAGTTTGATGATAAAAAAAAAGGAAAACTAATTTCTTTCCAGACAAAAGAAAAGCAGTGACACACATTGCAGCATATGTTAAAAGTCTAAAATAGGTCCAAAAACGTTTTAGGCAAGACCACTGCTTAAAATTCAGCATCCAATAGTATTCACACATGACTTCAAGAAGAAGAAACTTCTCTTGTAAACTGAGGAGAAGCTAGATGAGAGTATACAATATAAGCATACTTCAGACTGCTGTGGTCATGCATCTCTTCTTGCACTGGCTTGACTAAACACCATCACCTACAGAGTGAATATTATGCAAATGCATCCTAGGTATCACAGTGCTCAATCCCTTCTTTCATACTGGTAGAAACAGGTTACTTACTAAAAGACAAACCCACGTCACACTGGGAGCTAAGCTAGCCAGCACTTCAAAACACAAAAGACACGCAAGATATGAAGAGCCACACTCTCTTCAGTGCTCAGGCTTACATATCTGTGCATGTCCATAAAGATGGTGGGAAACCCTCTGAAACCAACTCAGTTAATGACCATGAAGACATCCACAGGTCTAGAAAACAGGATACATAAAAAGAGAAAAGTGAACAGACATGGTCCATGAGCATACACAAACTTCAATGAGTTTCTCAAATGCTGATGAGGAGTGACTTAAGCTGATCACATGTGAGAACACAGTGGACATATGGCTAGGTCTCTTGCCATCCCTGTTTCTCTGGATTTAAATCAGTGATGGCTAAGATTACGCACTTTTCAGAAATACAGTTCTCATCATTTGGCATACAATATCAAAAGAGCTAAAAATGAGAGAGATAGTATAGCCTCGGACAAATATACACTCAAATTATAAAGGAGAGGGACAGGATCAACATCTTTAATATATATATCAACTCTTCCACTCAGTCTACATTTACTATGCTGTTAAGTTACCTTATTCTTTAGAAGCAGTAAACATGGAAGTTAATGCAATTTTCCTTTAACTATCTTTTAATACCAGGCAATAGATCAAATTAAAATTTCAGAAACAATCCACAAATAGGAATTGTGCTCTGCATTTTCGAGATTTAAATTATTAACAGGTAAACCAAAATGCTTTCAAGGAAAAAGAACCAAAACAAACACTTTTAAAGTTACATATGCTGCAAATAAAATTAGAGAAATGTTTTGTATAATTTTTCTAAAATTTGAGTCAAATTTTAGCCCAGAACTGTAGACAAATCAATCCATGACAGTTCTGTGAAAAATTAAATGACAATTAGCCTTTATAATGAATGATATTTTGATATAGACTTTTAGATTGGACTTGTTCACTGAAGGTCTGTGATAATTAATGACAGCTGAACTTTGGCCATCTTAGTATAATGGAATTTTAATACTGTTTCCTATTAAAGATACTCAAATCTATTTTTTCAAAAGGTTTAACAGGCTTGAGATTCTTTTAAGTTATGAAACACTGATTATTTCAGAAGAAGGGTGTAATATTTCCTGTAAAACTCAGTCCCTTTCTGAGCTCTTCTCCCTTAGAAACTCTGGAAGGTACAGAAATAATTCAGCTACATACATTTAAAGGAAGAAGTGGGGAAGAAGAAAATACTGCAAGATGAGTCACAAAAACTTTGTGCAGGGCTACAGGCTGGGAGAAGAGTGGCAGAAGTGTGGCTGAAAAGCAGCCCAGTAGAAAAGAACCTGGGGATGGTGGGTAGCAGCCAGCTGAACATGATTCAGATGGCTAGAAAGGGCAGTGGCATCCTGGCTTTATCAGGAATAGGCCAGCAGGACCAGAGCAGGAAATCTCCCCATGTACTTTGCACTGGTGAGGCCACACTTTGAGCACCACGCTCAGTTTGGGGTCCATCACTACCAGGAGGACATTGAAGTGCTGGAACGTGTTCAGAGATCGGCAACAGAGCTGGTGAAGAGCCTGAAACACAAATTTTGTGAGAATTTTGTGAGGGACAGATGGGGTTGTTTAGTCTGGAGGAAAGGAAGCTTGCAGGAGAGCTTATCCCTCTCTACAGCTATCCAAAAGGACTTGGTAGCCAGGTGGGAGTTGGTCTCTTCTCCCAGCCATAGGACCAGAGGGCATAGCCTTAAGGGGACATTTACATTGGGTATGAAGAAAAATTTCTTCATGGAAAGGGCTGTGAAGCATTGGAACAGGCTTGAAACTTATAGTAATACACCAAGAAAATATGGTTTATGGAGACTAATTGCTTAATAATCTTGTTGCATATGTTCTTTGTGAACCAAGATGTTCACATCCTGTTACCCTTCTGAGGATATTGCTCATGGTAGAATGATTAAACACTGAAATACACCCAGAGCAGTGGATACTCATAAAAGACATTCTTGCCATAGCACCATAAATACTATTCTATAATATGACAGGGAAAACATGAATCAAAGTATAATAGTATTTAAACTGTACATCTCAATACCACAGAGAATTGAAGTTAAGAGCTGCTGCAGACAATGCAAAGCTGTCTGCAAATAGGTGAGTAACTCTGAAGAGGTACCTGTTCAAAGACTATCCCCTTGCACTGCATTCACTGGACACAATGGTTTCTTAGACCTGAGCAGGACCACAGATTTGAGGAACCATCAGTGTGTGCCAGTAAAGGCGGAGTTATGGCTCTGGTTTCAAAAGATATTTCAACACTGTTCAGAGGCCATAACAGATTTTTAAATAATTTCCTTAACAGAATCAGCTAGCTTGGGAAAAATCCAACAGCACTGCAGACAGCATTTACCTTTCCTGCGCTGATCAAAAAATAAAATTCCTGCAGAAGAGCAAGAGAGAGGGGGCAAAGAGGGAAATATCATCCTATCTCAACCCACAGCTGAAACATGCTTGATAGTTTCTTCTCTCAACAGAATGCCGATAAAAATCACTCCTCTGTAAAAATGTCAGTATCAAACTATACTTCAGAGTACTTCTCCTCACCAATTCATTAAGTTGGATATAAATATTTATACTACACATTATCACTGGTTTCAATATACTTGCAGTTTTTTCTCCTTTGTGGAAACATTAGCACAGTAGCCACCAAGTATTTTACTTCATTTCAACTACAGGTGTTAAGATAGATTTCCTATTTGATAAACAGTTCAAGAGTCCCAGTAATGCTACATCTATCGCCCTTTGAGGAGGAAATTACTGTTTAATATTTTCATTATGGTAATAGACAGAGATTCCAAAGCAATCAAGATTTTGTGGCATTAACAAGGGATGAGGCTTGCAACACTTAAAGGACAAGATGAGACAAGAGGCAATAAACACGTTGTAATGTGGCAATGGGTGACAGAAGAGGGGGCTTTACAGTGGTGGCAAGGAACAGTATGATTTGCAAAAAATATATTACCAGACAGAACAGCAAAACTAATGCACAGTTATGTAAAAAATAATTTTTCTGTAGTAGAAAAAGGGGTCAGGCTTTGAATTGATCCATGTTGTTTCTACATTAGTAGTAGGAGTATCAGACCACCTCAAAAATCCAGGAAGGCTCAAGGGTTTGCTACTGGATGAAGTCAAGATTAGAGCAGTAACAAGGCAAGAAGAGGAGCATGCAGCACAAGCAAGCTCCTCTTCCCCTGCTCTGCCTGTCCTGGCAGGCTACATGCATTCATTCATATGGGATTCACACGGGTGAGTGCACAACTCAACAGCAGCTCCCAGGATTAACACTCAGAGTTCACAGGCATGGTTGGAGGTATGAGCAATGCACGGGCGTGCCAGAAAGTCTTCAGAAGTCATCTGAGCGTTTTCACACTTCTGCTCTGATTTATATGTGAGCAGAGGCACTGGGGAATGAAAGACAGACAGGGTCATTGTGGGAGTGGGGCTGTGAAGCTACAGTGGGGTGGCCAGTCCAAAGCTGTTATCCTGTCCAATACAGGCAAGACCCCCTCAGAGCCAGGACACCCACAGACCCAGCATTTTACATGTAAAGAGCTTAAAAAGAATAACATGGAAAAGTAAAAGTTAAGTAATACAGGGTTTCACAACAGTAGTTCTTAATAAGGGTGCAAGAGGAAAATCCACCTCTGACTTTTTTTTTGATGAGTACAAGGAACATACCAGTAGAAAGAAGGACCTACACGCACAAATTTGCGGCTTCATTGGGGATTACAATTTCCTGTAACTGCATAAAAGTTGCCCTACATAGGGCTGTTATCGTCACCATTTTCCCTTGAGAAGTATATACTCATTAAAGGACATAAAGCGAGAGAAAAAGTAAGATCAGCAAATGCATATAATGCACATGATCTTGCACTGGTATCAGGCATATGCATGGAGTGATGAACCCAGCCATCATATGCACTTGTGAAGCAGTCAAAAAACAGCTATGCAAGCTTGAAACTGAATTATTATCTAGCTGAGCACACAATAAAGCTGTGCCAGGCTCTCAAGCTACAGGCTCAAAACAGCCAAGTATTAAACAGAGACAACAGAATCAGAGGTGCTGCAAGCCACAGGTCTTAAAAGTGCTTCTCTTTTACTATTAACATGGTTAATTTAATTTCAATACTATAGGTGAATATAGTAGTGTACATAATATAGGTACATATTTGCATACGGGAGTTTTGGGACTAAAAATTTCAAAGCTGCCAAAGCATAATTCTCTAAGATGCTGACGTTAGCCGATGGGTTTCACAAATTAGGGTTTGTGTATTGAATGCAGATTTTTAGACTCAGTCTGATTATCACTTCATAAAGCCAGCCCTCTGCCTCTAGAAGGAGAGTGATGCTTTGTTTTAGACCCCAAAGCGGAACCAGGTTGTCTCTCCAGGATGAGACATTCCCCCCACCATGGTGCCCTGAGTCAGAAAACCCATCCTTCTTCCTGACAGCAGAGCTCTAGGCTGTATCAGGAAGCAGCAAATCCCAACACAGGATTTGCAGTGTGAAGCAGCTGGTGTTGAGTACATGATACCCATGCTACACAGAGTGTGTGGGAAGGTGACTATTCCTAACTACATGGACTGAACACATACTGGTGGTTGGAACATGTAGTTTCATCCTGGAGTTAAGTGTTCCAATATTGCTCCATGAACCAAATTGGAAATATTGATTTTAAAAGTATACCTGCAATTCAAGCCCAAACACTAATGTAAACAAAAACTAAACATGCCATCCACCATATTTAGGGAACTGACACGGGTCATGTGATCAAAAGGCCTATCTCCTGCTCTTTACAACTACCTTACTGCTTGATGTGGAAAGAATTAGGTACTTAATGAGAGAACAGGAGAACCTGCCCACTATTCAAACCAGTAGGTGCTCAGAGCATACATTCCAAATCCAGGAAAGAGCCACAAATATTCTTTTAATATGAGTTCATCTTGTCCAAACACACCAGGTCTGATGGCTTAAATTGCTGCCCTAGTCTAAGAACAAGCGCAGATCTGTTTGGGAAGAGAGAGCAAGAGCATGCAGATCAGAACTCCACAAGAAGTAATACCATTTCCCAAGTGTGTGGTACATGGCACCTCCATCTTGAGTCATCCTGTATTTAACTTAAGTTCATGCTAATTTGCATGTGCGGATCTCTATATGGTACAATCTATCTGCCACCTGCTCTGTGCCTACATATGCAGCAAAAGACACAAGGATATATTCCCAAGCACGAATCATCTTTTCACACAGAGATAGCAAAAAGAAGCTCTTACCCTGCCAGACTTCACCAGCCAAAACCCTATTTCAGGCAACTTCTGCTAGCATACACCTGCCAGTGCCAAGCCTTGGTCTCAACTTTTTTCTGCCCTGCACTGGGAGCAACATGCTTGGAATGAACAAGGAGCATACTGGTTCTCTCCTCTGTGGCAGAAATTTGTTACTGGAAGATCCTACTCAAGTGACCTAGAGCTATTTGAAGAGTTAAAGCTAGAACAAACTCCCACTGTAAAACCTGGCTCTTGCCAGAGAAAATCTGTACTTATAGCAGTATCCCCCATCAAAAAGTCACAATTTTAGCCATTACAGATATTGGCTGAAGTGCTGCCTGACTCTGGAGGCAACACTTACAACCTCAAATGCTTTCTACAAAAGCATTTCAAAGAGAAGCAGGGAAATGCAGATTGGACACAGCTCTGCCAATTAAAAGAGAGCAGATAAAGTTTTGAGGGCAAAATGAAATGCTTTGTCCTCTCCCATCCTTGGGCCACAGTCTATCTCTTTCAGTAAACAAAGCGAGAAAGGATTTGGCTTTCTTATAGTACGTACAATTCCACCAAGCATCTTGAAAATCTGTGAAAAAATACACAATTAAATACTGTTACTTTAATGCCATCAACAAGATGCTATTTTTGAGAGCATGTGTCACATGATGTAATTCTATGCTATGCTGAATTTTAATACTCTAAGTTCTGCACAGACTGAAATTTCTTGCAGTCTAAGAAAGTAAAGACTATATTTTCAGTGAAATGCCTCAGAGAATTTTCTTTGTGACTCATGTGGGACATCTGGGCTCCAATTTTTATATATAACTAGGAAGCTTTAGCTTTATCCTGCTGTAAAGATTGGCAGGGAGGGAAGGTTACTGAAAAAGTCCACCTTTTTTTAAGTCCAGCTGTATTGCAAGATAGCCCAATAATGGCCACATGGCTAGCTCTAGTGTAGTCAGGAACAGTGGAAAGTTATGATTGACATTCTCCTAAGGGCAGGGGCAAAGAAGTGATCTATTTTATGGGATTAGCAGGCCCTCTTGGAGCAGCACCAGACAAGAACCTGGGATTTTATATGTTCATGCACTGTTCAAGCAGTCCAGCACACAACAGAGGTGGTCCACAATAAAAGAGCCTTTGTTCAGAACACTTCTAGAACTGAGATGTATGAGAAGCTGGATCTCATCTTCGTAGACCATGCCTGTCTTTCATCATCAGCGATCACAGAGAAGGACACATTCATTCCATCATGATGTCCAAATCCACAGCTGGCAAGCAGCACTGCTCACAGAAATCTCAGACATTATTTGCCCTGACAAATTAAAATAGGATCAGAGTAAGGTGTGTCAGCTTGACAAGAAGATCTGACTGTGAAGCTGTGCTCCAGAGTAGAGGACAGTATCCTCCTCAGTTCTGGAGTTCAGCAGGCAGAATAGGTATCCCACATGGTCACTATCACTGCCCCACCACTGGAGAGCATGAAAAGAATTCTGTTGATACAGAGTCCCCACATCAGTAATTTCTGAGCAATTACAGCCTTTGCAGCACCCTGCCTCTCTAAACCCACCATTATGGAGGTACAGCCTGAGTTAGTGATATTAAACCTAGAATCCAAATCTGAGAGATGATTCATGAAGGAAACACTGAAACCAGATTATGATTGCTGAGCATGAAAATAAAGACCTGATTTATAAGCAAAGGATGGCTGGCAGTTTTGTCATCCTTGTTTTCTGCACCACCTTTGGAAATTTTCTTTTAATTCCTGGTGCTGTTTTTTGAATTTTGTGAGGGCTTGGGGTTGTTTTGTAATCCAAACACCATGTACCGAGACATTTAATGCAAAACAAAAAAGAACCTGAGCAGAACTGTGTTGAGGGAGAGGTTTTTTATTCATGGATTGGCCGGGCATAAACCTGACTCTAAAAACAAGCTGAGCAACTATTTTCTCTAAGGCACTAAAGCTTGAAGAGATTAAAAAGCTGCAAGTGAAATCTGTACAAAAGCAATGAAAATATTGTTCCATCATTGACATCAGTCATTCATCATCATCCATAACTGAACATCACTGGCATCAGTCAGGGCATCACATGAAACACTAAGTATGTGAAGGGATATGTACATTATTAATTGTATCATATTGCACAGTCAGTTAGTTACTTACTCTACTATTTGTAGTGCAGCTAGACCATGCTTCAAACTGCAACCTTAGCTATGAAACTTACATTAAAAAAGTGATTCCCAGAGGATCCCATTGCTTCAGTGTTTAAGGCTCAACACTGAACAGCATGCCTGCTCCAATAAAGCTGCTCTGACCAGCAATCAAGGGAAGAATGGCCACGTTTGTCAGATGACAAATTTAACTCATGACCTATATGAACACAAGCAGTTTAAAACCATGCCCTGTAAAATCTAGGATGGCCACCTTCCTTGTAGGAATAGCAAGTCAGCAAAAATTTGAAGAAATAGATATTTCTCCTAAGCAGACTCACACATGTATGTACTGAATCATGGACAATTTAAATAATTGTTAGATTAAAGCAAATTAGAAATATCACACAGTAGGGACTCAGAGGAAAAGACAGACAAAGATTTGACAAGAAACAGACAAGGTAAGAATAATCAGCTGCAGCAAATAAGAGAGCCATCTGCAGAAACCAGACTTTCAAAAATAAAGTTCTAGGGAAATCTCAAAGGATCCTGGCCCAGTTTCTAAAGAGCCTTTCAGAGAGGTGGGGACAGAATGAAGAACTAGTACTTTCTAAAATGAGAACTGCTGAACTTTTTGCAAGGAACACATCTGTTTGCTTTCCTCACTCAGTGAACCTAAGGAAATGATGCCCTGTCAGCATACTATTTTCTACGTACTCTTCTCAAGCTAGTTACGAGTTTGAAGAAACAAGTAGTGGTCATAAGTCCTCCAAAGAGGGTTCAAAACAGGGAAACTTATGCAGCAAGTTACAGAAGGTTACTTGTTTGAGGCTTAAAATGCAAACAACTCTCTCTGCACATGCTAACTGGCATTTGGTGCGGGCTAAAGACTTCACTTAGCCCAAAAGGAACCACGTACAGCTGCCCTGTGCTATCGGCTAAGCACACAAGTTGCACTTCACAGGTTTCTGCGAACCAGCTGTATCACAGTAACCTCAGCTACAATCTGAACCATCAACTCTTGCTTGGGTAACTCCAGCCAGAGACAGCACCTTGTGTGCGTTCAGCCAGAGGAAGCCCAGAAATACCTTTTCCAATTCAGTGGGATCCATGTGCTGAAGCTGGATGAATGACTCAGGCTGTCAGAACTGTTGCCTTGTTCCTGGCTGTGTTTCATTACTGGTGTGAAAATGGGGCATGTTCTGTAAACAAAATATCTCTGTATTTTTCTGAGCAACACACCAGATTAGCTTTCCACTATCAATCTTTACTTCTCTATCATCTTTTGCCTTGTATCCTTATGCAAAACCATAACTTTCACACTAAAAGATCAAACAAAAAAGAATCACCTGAATGTAAACAAAGCATTTACTGCACCAAGTATAAAAAGATAAAGCTATATTACATGTGATTATTTCAAACATTAGAAAATTAAAAAATTATCTGCAAACCCAAATTAACACTCCAGTTACTTATGCACCACATCAACTTACACTTTGGTGAAGGAAGGGTCAGCTTACTAGCTGATAGCTGTACAGTCTAAACCACAAACCCTAATTTAAAACCCTGAATTCTCCCATTCAATGCAATGGGGAAGTCAGGAACCAACAGAATCCAGGAATGCCTTCACATTGGACAGTAACTTCCAAAGCTAAATGGCATTAAAACCTGAAAAGGCAAAATCAAGTTTAAATTCATACCATTATTCTGTCAATGAATTAATTCAATCTCATAAGAAGTACTTGAAAATACTGAAGTTTTCTGCAGATACAGTTTACTTCCATCCAGGATAAATGGTAACTGAGCAAGCAATCTGAAATTTTTAATTTTAAGTTTAGAGAGAATAAATCACTTGCTTTCTTGTTGGATCTAGCCCAAAATATATTGAATGTTTAAAGATGAGCATATGCTTAAATATCTCACTGAACTTCATCACTGAAGAATTAGTTTTTCCACTCATTTTTCATTATTTTGTGTTTCTTTCAAAATCAAGTTTTTTAAAACTCAAAAGGAAACATTAGTATTCTACTCAAATTTAATTCTACCCTCTATCTTTGCTAGTTCTTAGCAAAAATGTTTCAGCCTACATTACTTAATACATAAGGAAAAAATTCAAGACCCCCTTCTTAGGGCTGGAAGTCTAATTTTATCTATATGACATTTTTCTCGTACCCCTCTTCACAAACCTGAGTTCAGTTACTTAATAGGAAACATACATAGAACACCCTGAATTAGAAGATTTCCAGATTCTTGTTACAGCTTTCAATTACAATCTTTTTTGTCAGATTTCATGACTGACAATTTACCCCAGCCTTTCTGTAAAATACAGTCAACAAAGCAATGTTATTGGTTGCAGCAAGGTGGGAGTCAGCCTCCTCTGCCAGCAACAGGACAAGAAGACACAGCCTCAGACTGCACCAGGGGAGGTTCAGGTCAGACATCAGGAAGAATTTGGAATGGACTGCCCAGAGAGATGTCCATTACCAGACACCATCCCTGGAAGTGCTCAGAAGACAAGCAGACATAGCACTTAGTGCTATGGTTCAGTTGGCCCATCACTGCTTTGTCAAAGGTTGGACTCTATGATCTGGGGGTCTTTTTGAACCTAAATGACTCTGTGATTAGAATAATACAAAACAGGAAATAAAGTGGTTTACATATTCATGCTGTTATTGGGATTTTTGTTGTTGTGCTTTGATTTAATAACACTACTGTTGAAATAAAAAAAGGACCTACATTGACAACAATTCAGGCAATCTGTGATATGCAGCCTAGGAAACTACTAGTAAAGAGATATGCCTTGCTGCTCTGAACTCAGAGTGATTAAGAGGCAGGCTACTCCTGGATGGATTTCTACTGCTGCAGGTACTGTTTTAACCAAGGCCACATAAAAAGTCATCAATAAATATTCTATGTAACTATTATTTATAATATAAGTTATTCTGTGGAAACAACGTAAAATAATGTTAAGTGCTGTTAGGACAATTTGAAATTAAATCAGATGATACAAGAAACCTGCTCTTAGTGTATACGTGCACAGAGAGACTATATGCATGCCTATGTACAAATTATTCCCAGCAAGCCACTTTCAGCTCAAACAATTACTGAACTAAGTATTCTCCAGCTAGGTATTCACAGCTATATATAGGTTTTCTAGCAACAACATTATGTAGTTAATAATAAAGAAGGCCTGCACTAAAACAGAAAATCTTATTAAAGGTTATTAGTGAAAGCCAATGTTCTACAAAAATTAAGTTCTCATAATGTGAATTAACAACTAAGGCAGCCAAAATCCCAAGCTGTTATCGAAGGCAAGGTAATTGCTCTGGCTGGGATCTATCCAAGATTAAAACATCCATACTTAAGAGTCTCTGAAAAGCACTCGAGCTCCCAGTATAGTCACTAGTCAAGGCAATGGATTTACAGCATCTACTTCAGGGAAAGTCAAATCACTCTCTAGGACCCTGTAGCCTGTCCTGCCTTGAAGCTCAATGCAATTTGCCTTGCCATCAGTGTTTCACATCATTTAAAGTGCCCAAGGGATGACAGACACCAGATGGGGCTGATGGAAGACTCACACATCTATGGACTAACAGCCAAAGGCCTCAAGGGGCGCCCAGCACTAGGCCTGAGGGGGACCTGTTCAGGAAATTCTGAGATCTTCACCAATGCAACAGGAGTCAGACACCCTATTCATATGTAAGAACTAATGATAAATGTTTAAAATTCAGGTACCAATCTCAAACTGCAACCCCAAGATACATTAGCACATAAGGAAAAGGATGGGTGGTTACCTGGTGTTTAAAACCAAATATTCTCTCTTTAGAAGCTTGCACCCCTTCTCCCACCTTCCCTTTTGGCCAGCATCCAGAGATGTGCACCAACTGCCAAGTTGGAGAATAATTACAAATTGAATTCCAATTTTATGGAAATGCAATCGGCTTCCCATAGAAACAATAGAAAAATACAGCCCCTACCACTGTATATTTAAATAACAAAGGATTAGATAGTACATGTAGAAAACTATTTTTTCAACTTGAAGAGTTGGAGGGTTTGAAGAAGGGAGTAGAAAACACTTTGGCAGCATATTTACCATGCATTGTTCATAAACATGCCTGGGAGCTTTACACTTTGTAATGCAGTTGAAAAATGCTGATAAATCTTAGTTAAAATATAGCCTAGGGTATAATGATTATAGGGCTCAGTGTAGTTCAAGGTTTACTTGCGAGAGATTATTCCAGCATTCTATCCTCACACAAAGTTTTTGTATCTTCACTGTAGAAAAATACCTTAAAACCTCTAGCTGCAAACATGATTTCAAGTTAGAAAAATGTGCTTACAATCTACCACTGCCACTGTAATCTTGTATTTAGTTCTTATTGCCATGTTAAATTTTATGATAAGCTTCCTTTGTAGTTTAATTTAAATAGCTGACTTGTGGCTATATCTTGTCTCTCAATGTTAATAAGAAATAGGAATTTGAATAATATTCCCACAAGTTTTATTTCTTCATCTTGCACATGATTTTTTTTACCTCTGCTTCCTCTAATTTTAATTTCACCTTTGTGCGAAGGTGAAAATTCTGTGAACCAGAAATTTGCCTGGTTTTTGTAGTTCACCAAATACTAGCAGTCACTGACAGTGCTCACACTCCTCCAGGAGTGGCCACTGAATCTCCCCTGTGGCTTTTATCAAGGCATCTGGAAAATAACTGAATATATATTTAAAATGTGACACCTGAAGAGGAAAGGAAAGGTCTGGCTGCAGCTCAGGAAGGCAGTGCTTCTGTGGATGTCACTTCTCTCCTCTTCAAAGCCTTCAGCTACCCAGGGAGTCTCTTGTCCAAGAGCCCTTCTGACAAGCAGGACTGTGGGACCACAGGGCCCCACATCCACAAACCTCTCACTGCATACACTGCAGGAAATTTAATCAATCACAGGGATGCTACTGGCCTCCCTAGGGCTCTCCTGCAGGCTTCTGCTAAGGAAAGGATCAATTTGGCAAAACAAAGCCACATTTAAACAACAGCAAATGCATCCCTTTTTCCTTCAACACTTGGAGAAAGGGCAGGTAAATGAAAACATCATTTTGATAAAAGCAAAAGAGTAGTTTTGCATTCAATGCTGCCCGTGTTCAAACATTCCTGATTAAAATTCTGAGATAGAAGCTAAACACCAGCTTTAAAAGCTTTCTGGAAAACATTCTTCAGAAGAATTCTGGAAAACATAATGAGAATCATTACTGGCAAAATAAGAATGAACTTAAAAGCAGCAAAACTAAGGAATAAATTATATTTAAAAAAGCAACAACTCAGTCACAACTACTACAAATTTCAAGAATGCAAAGCATAGGGACACTGACTTAAAAAAATCAAAACAAGAAGTTCTGTCTGGCAACAGATTCTACACCAAGTTACATAGAAAAGACTTGTTTTTCATTTGCTTGAGATTTTACTGCTGTGTAGATTCTACACGTCTCCCCTTGCAAAGAGTGAAATACCTGCTCCTTATTTACTTCCCCCAAGGAAGAACATGAGCAGAGGAAATAGCTAGATCCACAATACCACACTGCACACTGAGTTGGCCAAAACAGCCCTCTTTTGGGAGCTACAAAAGGGATGCAACACATGCTTCCTCAGTGGCATTTGTAGTCCTTGCTGATGACAGGATGGTGGTCAAACCAGGGTGACCTCTGACATCACAGCAAAGCCCCTCATTCCTAACCCATCCAATTGACTCATCTTTAACCTACAGTTGGTCTACTGTCACCTCAGATATTCCATTCCCAGCTCCCTAAATGCAAGGAAGTACTTCACACCCTCTTAACAATAACTAAATTCTCTCCTGCTGCCCAGGAACAAATAACAGGATAGAGATGAAATATTCTTGAGCTCTGTCTCCTGGCCACAGACAGAAGGAGCTACAGAGAGGTCTCATTCAGTCAATGCTTCCTGGTTTGGAAAATGTTGCACAAAGATGAAATTTTAATCATTTCCTGAACAATAATATGATTCAGTTGTGTTCAGAACCAATGGGAGAAATGGTCATTCTGATTAAACTGAAATTTCAAGGAGTTCAATTAACAAATAGAAGTAGAACAACAAAAAATACTTTTGAGTCCTGTTTTTTCTTTCTGAAAAGCCATGCTTCATTCAAAGATAAATCATTTAGGATGTTATTTCTTATTATATAGAACAATTAGAGGAGTCAAAAACCGAATACAATGTTTTGATTTCCTTAAAATAGTGCTTCAATGAAGCTAAAATAACATGTTTTGAAAAATCAGTTTTATGGACAAATTAATGTTTCTTTTCATCCTCATTCAAAAGAAAATTCAGCACTGGCATTTCACTGAAAACAGGCATGCCAAGTTTCAACCAGCTGTAATATTGTAACTGTGAAAACAGATTCCAGAGGTTCATAATCAGCTTTGAGCTATTGTTAAAAATTAAACCCACACACCAAACAAGCCTCCTCAGAAAATGGCAAAAAGATCCATGACTCGACAGAAATAAAAAAAAAAGAAAAACACAAGCTAATAAACAAAGCAAAAAACCAACCAAACAAAAAATCCAAACAAAACACTTCAGGAAGACTACAGCTTCTCAGCAGTATTCCTGTGGGAGTCTCACAAGGGCAAAACAATTCACTTTTCATACACTGGCTCTGAGAAATGGGAGAGTTGCTTTTACAATATTTTCCATATAAGCCTCTTTCCCTCAGAGATCTTTTGAGACAAACAGGAGCCACAGAAGATTTTTGCCCAAAACTTTAATATTCAGTAAAGTTTCATGCAACTTAAGACATGACAATGCAATGTAATTCTCTTCTAACAGGAAAGAAAAAGCTGAAAAATAGTTTTTCCCATTTTTGATGCCTAAAGTTATTTACATTTAAAGCACATATCAAGCTAATTCATACAAATATGATGTAAACATTTACAGGAAAGACACATGCATACCTTACTGCACTCTAAACACTATGAACAGAGTCTTCCAACATTCATTCTGAGATTTTGATTTTACAAGAGCCAAGTCCATTATATCACAGCATAAGTGGCAATTCTAACACTGCACCCACATCCAGAAAAAATCAGTTTATGTTTTTTCTTTTAATCAGTTCAGCAGCCACTACCACCTTTCTTCAGTGCTGAAATTGTTTGAGTGATTTTTGTTCAAACGAGATAAAAATCTTCTGTTGGCTAGAGCCATGAAATTGTCTGTGAAGTACCTGCTTCATCTCCTACTGGCATGCTTAAGGATTATCTGATGAGCTGTGGTGGTTGAATTAACCAGAAATCACACATACCATTGTTTATCTTGGACAGAAAAGTAAGAAGAGAAATATATAAAATTTTCATCCAGTGACTGAAGACACTAAACAATCATACCAAAATAATTATTCTAGAATTTTGATTTTACAATTTAAGATTGGAAAAGACATATAAGATCACTGAGTCCAACCTTTGGCCAAACATCACCATGCCACATAAACTACAGCACTAAATGCCATGTCCAGTGTCTCAAACACTCCAGGGATAGTGACTCCACCACCTCCCTGGGCAGCCTGTTCCAATACTTGACAACCCTTCCAGTGAAAAAAGTTCTTCCTGATGTCCAACCTGAACCTCCCCTCATGCAGCTTCAGGCCATTCCATTTTGCCCTGTCCCTGTTGCCTGTGAGAAGGGACCAACCTCCACCTGGCCACCTTTCAGGTCCTTGGAGAGAGCAGAGTGACCGGCTGCCACCAGGATGCAGCTCCATCCACCAGCACCCCTGGGCCCAGCCACCCAGACAGAGTCACCCAGCACAGAGAGCACCTGTCCAAGACATGGGCTGCCAGCTTCTCCAAGACAATACTGTGGGAGGCAGTACTGAAAGCTACACTGAAGTCAGGCTGACATTTACAGCCTCACCCACTAGGTGGGTCACCTGGTCTCCAAAGAAAATCAGGTTGGTTGAAAAGGACCTGCCTTTCCTGATCACATGCTGGCTGGGCCTGACCCCTTGGCTGTCCTGTCTGCCAGCTTCCTCTGGACCCTCAGATAGATCCCATCCAGCCTCATACTTGTGCATGTCTGACTTGTGACCTACCTCCTCCTGGATTGCAGGGGGTCTAGTCTGTTCCCCATCCCAGTCTACCAGCTCAGGGGACTGGCTGCTCTGAGGATAGCTGGGCTTTCTGTTAAAGACTGAGGCAAAGAAAGCTAAGGATGAAGAAAAGGCTGAGAAATTAATGCTATGTTTTTCTCTGCATCCAATAAAGAATGGAGGCCCTCTTTTTGTTGTTAATGTGTTTATGAAAACACTTCTTATTACCTTTAACAATGGTGGTCAGACTGGAGTTCTAGATGAGCTTTTGCCTTTCTAATTTTCCCTCTACATGAGCCAGCAGCATCCTTGTTCTCTTCCAGAGTTGCCGGTCCCTCCTTCCAAAAGTACTAAGCTCTCTTTTTTTCCCCCCCCTTTGGTTCCAGCAAAAGCTCCCAGCTCAGACAGTCTCATCTTCTTGCCTTCTGGCTTGGTTTTGGGCCCCTTGGGATGGCCTGCTCTGGTGCCTTTAAGATTTCCTTCTGAAACTATGTCCAGCCTTATTGAACCCCTTGGCTTCTAAGGCCTGTTTCCCAAGGGACTCTCCAAACCAGTGTCCTCAATAGGCCAAAGTCCGCCCTATGGATGCCCAAAGTACAGGTTTTGTTGACCCCCTTCCTTACTTCATCAAGAATCAAAAACTCAATCATTTTGTGGTGGTGGCTGTGCCCAAGATGGCTTCTGACTACCACATCACCCACCAGTCCTCCTCTGTTCATAAACAGAAGGCCCAGCTATGTCAGGAACTTATCTTCCACACACTCCAGAAACTTCCTAGACTGCATCCTCACCACTGTGCTGAGTTTCCAGCAGGCAGCCATCAAGATAAGCCCAAAACATCATAAAAACATCAGCCAGTTGCTTATATCATACTTTATCTACCTTTTCACCATGGTTGTGTGATCTGTAACAGACCCCCACCAGGATGCTGGCCTTCTCCCTCATTCTTATACAAGTAAGGCACTCAGCCTTATTACCATCACTGTTCTTGAGCACTATAAAGTCAAACTACTCCCTAACATACAGACCCACCCCACTGACTCTCCTTCCCCTCCTATCCCTTCTGGAGAGCCTATAATCATCCACAACCATAGTAAGTCCTGTCTGGAAATTCTCTACCAAGTCAGTCCCATCTAGAGCATACAAAATATAATAAAACATATTAGCCTTAAACCATATTCAAAAAGAGAAAAATTTGTGCAAGAAGTTTGTGTTAACCCATAAATTACTTCTGTAGCCTAGATAAAACCTGCATCATGTGATCTCCAAAAAAATGAGAGATAAGAGAATACAAAGAAGGACTATTTCTGTCTAACACTTTGGCCCACAATGCAGGCATGGAGGAAGGGAAACCCATAGGGATCACTGCAGAGCTACTTCCAGTGGAGCCAGGGCATCCCTGCCTTGTACTCAAAAACTCAGCAGCCTGATGCACTACAGCTGATACTTTTGGGTGGTTCCTCTGAGTGAGACAGGCCCAGAGAAGAAGTAAGAGTTGTACACTGTCCAAATTCCTGCATTATCAGATAAGCAGCTGAGGTAATCCCACCAACAGACTCTGTTCCCCAATGAGAACCAACACGTGTGAAAAGCAGTCTGAGTTCTGCCTACAGATGACTTTCACTTTGCGGGCTCACTAAAGTGCTAAACTGAAAGCGTAAATCAGAAGATCCCCCTTGGACCCATTCACCTGAGGGCTCTGGGACCTGCAGAAGCAAACACAGATTTCACTCTGGGACCTTAGATCAGCAATGCTCCAAAGACACATTTATCTCAGATTTTTCCTGCACTCCCATGAGCAATAAAGGAGAGGAAAAATGACACCAAGAAATATTTAAACTAACAATGTAAGTTAGGAGGAAGAAATAAGACCATCTTTAGTTTTTTTGTCTCTTGAGTTTAAGATTTTGGATTTTCTTTCTGCCTTCCTACACATATGCTGTCTACACTTAAGAGAAAACAACCAGATAGATCCTTAACCACCCATCTAATATTTCCTGTTACAGTCTTCAAAGAACATGAAGTTTATTCCTTCAAATTCAGTACAGGCAAGAAATAGGGAAAAATCCATAGTGCTGTCATAACTTACCTCATGTATATCATATGTTCAGAATAATAAAGTTTTATATAATTAACAGTGATAAAAAGCATAAAAATAAGCACTTTTCACATTGTCATGTGCACGGGTATTAAGCGATAATGAAAAGCTATTTCGAGTATGGCAGAACTGGCACTCCACCAAAATAGAAGGAAGCTCCCTGTTAAGACAGGGAGTTTTACAAATGCACAGTCTACCTGCTGGGATTTTTTTCAGTGCTGCTTTATCTTCAGAAAGAATAAAGCTTACTAGAAAGCTTAATAAATAGACCAATTATCACATGGGAGATACTCTAGAGTGAAATCCAAGCAGATGGTCTTATGAAATTTCTGATCACGTCTACATCATGCTTGGAAATAAGCACACAGCCTTCCACTGGAAACTAGATTAAAAGCACAATCTACAGTATGAAGTAGAATGCTTTATGACTAGCTTGACACATTTTAAATTTTATTTGCATCCAGCCATAGTTTTACTTTTGTGCCTACCATCCCCACCTGCCCCGGAACCCCAAGACTCTCAATGAAAAGCAGAGCATGAGCCTACTCCTCCAGATGCTCCTGGCTGGCTGAGTGACACTTGATGCAGTCAGAGCAGCCTTTTGAGAGCCTGGCCCAGCCCAGGGGTTTACAGCTGAAGTTATCAGACAGCACATATTGTTAAAAGTACCTGACAAGAGCATTTGGAAAAGCCTCATTTGCTGCCTTGGTAAACTCGCTCCTGCATCTGGATCTGCAGGATGGCATGACCAACTGACCCTCCACGCTCTCAGCCTACTTGCTGCAGAACAAAAGCTGCCTGGAGGGTTTCAGGACCAAAGCAAAACAGATGCTAGGAAGTCTGGTCAAATAAATGGAGCTGGGAGCAAGCAAGACAACATAAATTAAGTGACACCAAACACTACTTTTTCTTCATATTATCTGCTACCTGTAATTATAAAAGTAAAAAAAACAGCTTTAAAACACCCCTATAGTTCTACTTAAAAAGGAGATTTCTGAATCTCAGTTTAAGCAAGGAAAAAAAATACAAAGGTATAAACTGAATATACCCTAAACGACCAGACATCTAAAAAACAACAAATAAACAACAGAAAACCACCAAAATAATAATAATTTAAAAAAAACCAAACAACTCAGTGCACACAAACCCAGGAACCAAAAAAAAAAAAAGAAAAAAGGCAAACCCAAATAAACCAAAACCCTCTCCAACCTTGCTATTCTTTCAAGAGCTTGGAAGTTTTTACTCAGCCATGTGATTTCTGCCTTTCTTTTGCCATCGATCACACTCCCCAGACATGGTCAGCCTTCACTGCCTCTGCAAAGGTTTTCTGTGTAGAAAAACAGCTTACCTAGCATCTTGTTTTTCCATATACCAACAAAATAAAACCTTCAGTTGACTTCACCCTTGAAAGGCAGCAGTCTAGGTAACAGATAATTCATGTGCTGAAAGCACATGCATCAGCACCCCTATTGGCACCCTATCATCTTAAAAGATGACTCTGAATTACCCTTAAGGTTTCCAAGATGGTCAAGTTTGACCAGTGGTTTTAAAAAAAAAAATCACATCTATTAAGCAACCAATTTCTGCTAGTTCATTTCATCCTCATTTATGACATTTTAGCCCAAGTGCCCTTCTCTCAGGCATATATATTATGCCAACATACACAATGATTATTAACTGAGTACTGTTTTCTGGATTTCTACCTTAAAGGGAGGTATAAAGGGCCAAGGTTCTCACTATAATTCAATTCCAAACTTCAACCTGCCGAATTTCAGAGTGCTACCACTGCACCTTGAAGGTACATTGGCACAGTGACAGCAGTTGTCTTTGACAAAAGTAAAGAAGAAAAATGCTACCTTAAAGGGGCAGCATTTTCACTTTCAAGTTTAAATGATGTTATTTCATCTTAATTGGTATCAAAAAAATCTGTACGCTGGAGTTTCCAGGTTATATAGTGTCAAATTTCTTTTTTCCCTCAATAGTAATTTCCATTGTGATGAAAATTCTTTTACTTATGAAGCTTTAGATTATCCTGCAACCAGAAGAACGTGACAGTGGAAACTGATCCAAAGCGAGCATGATCTGTGTACAGGTACACATCCACCATTTATAAACCTCTTGCCATGAGTCTTACCATTCTAACTTATTTTAATGCTTTTTCTGTAGAACTGAGGCAAAAAATATACTCAAACACCATAAAAAATATACTCTATTATGAAACCTCTTTGAAAATATGTTGTGTTTTTCAGCTGTTTTGCAATGCACAGTATTCCTGATTTATGAGTCTCTCACTGCAAATCAGAACATTACTGTCACATAAATTTAGGTAAATATATCTGTAATTACACACACACACAAAAAAAAAAGCCACCAGAGCACTAACAAAGAGCAGCAGACTTACGGAACGAACCACGTAAGCCTTCTCTGCCAGCACCAGCTACAGATGAAAACAAAAAGCTGTTGCAACAGCCCACCGAAGGTATTCTTAGTGATCACTCAGCGGGGGAAAAATACAGCGGAGGCAGGGCGGAATGGGGAGGGGCGGTAGGAGCTGGCATTAAGCAAACTGTGCAGCCAGATTGACTCTCTGCCTCTCATCAGCCCTCGCTAACTCTGCCCAGAGCAGCTGGAGCAGTGGGCACAGCCCGTGCTCCGCAGAGGGGCACAGCGCTGAGCCCGCCACGGACGGACGGACAGACAGCCAGCGCTGCGGGGGCTCCGTGCGAGCGCATCCGCACACAAATGGCATTGCATCACAGCAGCAAGAGCAACTTCCAGCTCATGAACACAGAGTACACGTTATCAGGTAGTTATAATGACACAGAGAAACCTCTCCGCGTCCGAGCGGAGACACTCGCCCACCGGCGGGGAGGGACCCCGGGCTCCGCCGCCCGCCTTCAGAAGGAAGGGCTGGCAGCCTCCTGTCCCCGCCCAGCACACCGGCCTTTCTGAGAGGTGCCCTCCCTTTTCTGCAGAAGCAGGTAGCTCAGACACCCCACACGAGCTCCAGACAGAGGGACCCGGCTGCCAAGCACCTCCATTGCTGGCGCCGAGTGAGCAACGAGGGCATCGAGAGCTCATCCATTGCTGAGAGCAGCAAACACCACCCGGCCGGTCCCTCGGCTCCCCGAGGAGCGGCCAGGTGCTCCCACTCAGACCCACAAAAGCAGCCGCAATCAGCAGCCAGCTCCTGCAGGTGGCACGTAAAAAAAGTTCCTGATCTGCCCTAATGCCCGGCTCAGGGTGGGGCGGGGAAAGGGGAGAAGAAATTACAGCGTAGATTGGGTTAATGAGGCAACACATCCTGCAGAGTTAATGGGAAGGGTAACAGGTTTCAGTTAAAGAAAAGTCTGCAGACTCATTGCTACCACCAGTTGTCACTTCCCAGACTGATACAGACAACCCATGCAACAACAGGCAAAGGAAATAATGGCTAAAGGGGAACAGGAAACTTTCTTACGGCACTTTTCACACTAGTGATCATCATTCTGGCAAGTTTTATGTTTCAAGAAGAAATATAAATACTGACATCACGGTTCTGAAAGGGATGAAATGAAAACAAACCCAAACTTGGATAGGTTTTCTTCATGCCTTCTGCCACTCAGGAACCAGCTCCTTGCATACTGATCTAAAAGTGACGGTATTAGATCAGTCTGCAACAGTTAATCAAGATTAACAGCTTCTGCACACAAATGTTAACAAATCAAATGGATGCACTCCTACTGAAGGTCAGACGAGCTTATCTTCCTTGGCAAACTGAAAGGGCTTTCTAGGGCTCCTTGATCAATGTCAAAGTTTTCTGATTTAAAACTTTCAGACTAGACACACTCTTCTCCCAACCAAATGACAATTTAGCCCAGTATCATGATTCCAATTAGTGGCCCTCATTCTGGTCTCATTTGTCTGGAGAATCATCTGGAGTTTTAATTTTATTTCCTTCCAGACTAATATTTTTCTGTTTTCTTTACATAATTAGGGACAGCTTTAAGGGTATAGCGTTTTGGTGTTTTTTTGTGAGGGCCCTCTATACCAGATGCCTGAAGAAGGAGTGTAAGAAAAAAAGAAGAAAAAGGCAAATAAAGAAATTCTCCTTTAGCAGCCCCTGGCAATAGTTTAATGACCTTTTGAGCTTGTGGCTACATCAAGGACATATTTAATAATAACCAACGCACCTTTCTCTTAGCATAAGGAATTTAATCAGTTTCTCTGGCACTAACCAAGCCATTCTGCCTTCTCTTAATAAGGCAGAATGTTAAGTTAAGAATAACTTAAATATTTTTAAAGTATATAGTAAAGCAAGAGGACCAGAATAACTGGTTAAGATGCAGGACTGAGATTCAGAAAATCTGATTTCTTCTTTGTTCTCTGAGCAACTCCATGATAAGGGGACAGTTTTTGTTAAAAATCAGCTATTTGACTCATTTTTGCAGAAGGAAGATTTCCTCTTTAATTTCACTGAGATTCAGTTCACCTTTCATCAGGAGAATAAAACTTCTTTTTCAGTCTTAAATTAACTTTTAGCTTTGACTTGTTTTAAAAATTTTTAACAGTTTTAAATTAACTTTCAGTCTTACAATTTAAATTCTAAGACTCTAAGAACAGGGTTCATCTTTACTGTAATTTAGTATTCTAGTTTATGGAGGCCAGTCTTTGCGGCTATAATTTGTAATAGTAGTGATATTTAAAGTCTTAGAAGAACAAAAATAATCAGTCTACAGCTCTTCAGCAAATATTTTATATCTCCAAGATAGAATTTTTTTATAAAATCCAGGAAGTCAGAGAAAAAAATGCCAATAAAAATCCCAGGGAGCCTCACCCCCTAAGACAACTGAACTTCCCACCTTCAGCAGGTAATGTAAAGCAAAGAATGAGGACTGATTCCTGCTGTTTGTTGAGTTCAGTTCATACAAGCAGGTTGTCACCATGAGGCTATCACCTTTCCTCTCTACATCCCATACCTTGCTGGTAAAACTACACCTACCTGCTTTTGGTATAGCAAGGAGGAGGTTACAAGTCTGCTTAAGGATCAGATCTAACACAGAACTTCTATTTAGGCGGTTTTCTTCCCATAGAGCTGGCCTACAATCAGTAGGGATGGAGAAGAAGCAGGACTATCCCTTGCTGGCAGCCTGCAGTTTCACTGGGTAAGTGCAGCATGAACCTACAGTGCTCAGCAACAACCTTCATCATCACAGCTGCCAAACACAGCACTCCTCCCCTGTCTTCATCCCCCTTGGCCATTACTTTCACTCCCTACAGGATCTTCCCATTTTTAGCCACGTACTCAACAGGCTTGTTGTTGTCATCTTATTGCAAAGCTCCCATACCTTCTCAGCGATTTCTCATGGGCATCTCCTCGCAACACTGACACCTTCTTCTTCACAGCACAACCAACAAACTCCAAGTCTCTCCTCAACCAGCTAACCCACACTTTTGTAGCACTTGTCTCCTTATTGGACACAGCTGTGGCCTATTAAGTTCAGGCCTGTTCCTGATCTTTGGTGATTAGTACAGCTGCAGCTCCTCAGGTGTGAGATTACCTTCTGCACTATCTTTATTTTCTTACATTCTATACCTCCACAGCTTGTGATGAATCAGATCAGAGAATGGGGCCTTTTTCCCCAGCTGGTTCATGAAGCTGACACAAAACCACTGGTGCTAGCAAAGGAAGGCAGCTGGTAGGGACAGAAATAAGCAGGGAAACGTTACAAATTTAATTTTTTTTAGCGGATGGTGTGAGGCAAAGCTGTTATCAAGTGTGTTCAGATAACATCTCAAGTTTATGCAATTTTGGGGTTGTATAAAAAGAAAAAAGAAGAAATTACTAATATCAAGTTATAATTTTTAAATCTTTGAGAAGTGCCCAAGTGCTATAAGGAACAGATAATTTAATCTCTCTGTATTTGAGTATGTTGTTTCAACAGTTCATCAGCAACAGGAAACACCTATTTATTTTATAGTGAAATATGATAAAAAGGATATAAGACCCACCTGATTAACTCGCAGGAGAGCTCATTCATGACATGTTTTAGAGAGGCTGAAACACTACTTGAGTTCACATATTGCCATTTGATCATATCTTGTACATTTGTGTGGCAGCTGCTAATCACAATCCTTTCCAAGATAAATTATCCATTTCTGCTATTCACACAATAATTCTGTGTTTTAATTTTTCTTATACTTTTGATTTCAAGAACCAGGTGTTGCCCTACAAAGCCTGGATAAGATGAAAACCTCTCCACTTACCAGAAAAATATAGTCTCTGTCAGATCCCACCTTTGCATGTGGGATTCAGAAGTAATTGAGCAGTGAGAACAGTTAAATAGTTTTGGGTTTTTTTGCAATGTCCACCCAGTCAGAAGTCACTGTATTTGAGATATTTCACCAAATATGGTGCACAAAGGGCATATTCAAAATAGGTTCATATGACCTTACCATGCATTACCTCTTCAACCTTTCCACTCCTCTAAGATGAATATTCAAAAATGGAGAAACACAAAGAACAGACACAAAGCTTTGAAAAGCTTCATTACTAGTCAACAAATTAATGGAATTTTAGACTAAAATGTGTGGTAGCTTCTCACCCTTTCCCAGATAAATTAGCAGTTTCTGCTCCTCACACAAACTGTGTTCTAATTTGCTCCTGAAAGTTTATAAAAGTTTATAGAGAAAAAAAAAATTAGAAAGGATAGATTCCAGGCAGTGATAAAATAAGAGAAATAGTTCTCAGGACTCATTGACCATTTTGGAGAGGTGAGGGCATGCAACATTTTTTCCCCTCATGTTTTAAACAATTCGCCATCCATATCCTCAGTTCCATAAACTCAAGGTGTCTGAGTCAGAGCATCTTCCATTAGAGATCTCAGCATTAGTGTCAGGGTGCCAGAAGACTCACTGAGAAAGCTTGCTGGAGAAAGCTGTTGCTAAACTAACCCTCACATACATTTCAGTTTATTAATGAGTAAAGGTATTTATCTTTTCTTTTTGAAATTTTGGTCTTATTAGAACAGTATTGTTTTCTGTAATTAACGTGAAAGCCAATTTCATTTGGCAAGGAAAATAGTTTCCTGCCTGCCTAATCATAGTTTACTTTCCCATAGAAATTTGGAGTGCCATAAATCCACAATATTTCCAAATTTAAAAAAATTAGAATTTTACTGGCAGACATAGGCAATAAGTATATTTACTTAAAACTTGAATAATGATGGAGATCTGGATAAAAGAATTATTCAGTTATTCCTGGTAAAATTAGAATCAAATTAAATTGAAACATTGTCCTATGCCTCTGTCTCTTTCCAGTAGTGTAAGTTGGATTTAAATAGTTTTCATGATTGTTTTATTATGTCATTCTTGCTATCAAAAAATTAGAAGCCTCATAAAACCCAGACTGGGTGGACTGAATAGATAACAAGGTCTTTTGATCTGGAGACTGACATCACCTCCTTTATGTACAAAAATAAAACCTTATTTCAACATGAATGTGACAAATCACATAGCTCTAACACTTTGTGGTTTAATTCTAGAGGCTTTCTTATAGTCTGAGAAGAAAAGCTTTTATTTTCAAATTGGAATTAATTGAAAAATACTACCATGGGGGAAAAAAAAACCACCAAAGTCAAGGGAGGGTGGTGAAGAGAGAACATGTTTAACATTTATATTCTCATTTCCTGTCATTTAAATTAGGACCACAGCCATACAAAAATCTAAGTAGTGAATCCCTTTGTCTATGAAAATCCTCTGCCTCTATGAAAATCCACTTCTCTAGCATTTCAATACCTAAGTTTTCCAAATACCATTCCCTGCTACAATCTCTTGCCCTTTGCACCTTTGCCCTCTCAACTTGTTGCAAACCATCCTGTCACCCTCTCAGCTCCATTTGTTCATAAAAAAAGCAATTTCCCCTCTGTGTCCAGCCCCTTACACAGCCAGAGCCTTGTGCTTACCTTCTGGAAAGCCCAGCAGAGATTCTCCTCTACCAGACTGGGAGCAAACTGTCTCCCTTTGTGAAGATCTGCACACTGACCTCACAGTCTTATAAAGAGGAGAAAAACTTTCCCACCTGCAGTGAGCAGGCAATTTTCACAGATCAGGTGGAATGTATAAAAGGACAAGAAGCTGTCTAAAGTTTTGATGTACTACTTCCAAATTTGTCTATGTGAAAATAAGGAGTGAACAGCAAGACTCATTTTTAATTAGTCCCAGTGAGTCATTAAATTGTTGCTTATTTTGCAGGCTGCAAGATGGATAATAAGAGTTCCTGCATTACAATCTGGTATAAAAACAGGAAAGTAAACTTATTCAAACACACACAAATCCAGACATATTGCTAGTAAAATGTTTATTGATGTTATGCAATATAGTCCAAGCACATCTCAAATATTCGTTAAGAAAAAAAAGATGAACACAGCAAATAAACATTTTTCCAATTAAGTGAAAGCTCTTTAAAAGTTTAGGCTGTACTCATTAAAATTGGATTCCATTCCGACGATAACTAAAAGCAACTTTGTGGGGTTCCACATTTATCTTTTCTTCAGTAATTTGCATATAGAATACAGCCATTTGCAAATCAAAGTTTGTGCTGCCAGTACTCCAAATTCAACATGGACTCTCAACACAAATTCTTCTCAGGGCTGTCTCTTGCACAGTACTCTTCCACATCCTCCAAATGCATCAGAAGGAGAGCTGCTATTCCCAGGTTGCCCCTGCACACACCACCTGTACAAAGCAGAGCGACACAGAGTCCCCAGGCAGGGGGAAAGGAGTGCTCTTTATTGCCAAAAACCAGGCCTTTTTAAGCAGTTAGTTGGTTGTTAGTTTGCATAGTTTTAAGGCACAGCAAGCCCAAGTCAAGCAACCCCCATACACCATGATGTGGACATGGCAGCAGTCACGCAGCACGTCTCTTATGTCTCTCATGTCTCTTATGTCTCTCACTTCTCTCTACCCCTGTTCCAGCTGAGTCACTCTCCCATAGCTCCCTTCTACTTAGCCTAAGCAGCAGGCCTGAGCCAGGATTTTACAAGGGTAACAAGGCCCTTATTTTATAAGGCTTTATCTGTATGCAACGAACATCCTTACTCTCCTCAGCATCGCACGGGGCTCCCTCCTCAGCTGTAGAAATAGGAGCAGTCTGGGGGTCTTCCTCGAGTACATGTACAAAGAATTATTATTTGCATTTGCTGCTGTTTGGAGAAGAAGATGGGAATACTTTCAGGAAGCGGTCCAACCCATTTCTGTGCAAGCACTGTCAGAGCAATGCAGTCTCTCTCTGTGCCAACCTGCGCACCCTGCTTGGACACTGCTACATGGCTCACATGTCAGGTGTACTGAGCTGAGCTCAGCAGAGTCAGCTGAACTCAGGTGAGTTGGTTGAGCAACAGATGGGCCCACCAGGTAAGGTGTCACCAACTCCTTGGGCCACCTCCTCCCTCAGCACTGCCTGCTCAAGGAGAGCAAACACTCTGTGTGAACATCAAAACGCCACAAAACTACTACATGCAGGAAAATTTGCAATCTTCTGCCATTTCCATAGATAAAATGGCTTATAGTGTCAAAAAGCAGCACAGCCACTGCAAGAAAGGGGTAGATAGTGAAGCCATGGGAATGGGACAGAAGAGAACAGGAGCATGGCTCTCACTCCAGGCAGCAGCAACACACCAGAGAGGCTCAGTGACTTGAGAAAGAGCATTCTGACCACCACCAATGAACTGCAATCTTATTAGAGGGGCAGTGAAAGGTAACTACACAGAAAAATCAGAAAAATCGCATTGCTTCAGAGAGGCTCTGAAACATGGACATTTCACGTTAAATTTGGGTGAAAAGAGACGCTGAGATGCCAGTATATGTAAAAGACTTCAGTATAACACATGAGGAGGGACGCACTACTACTGCTACTTCACTGCTGTACTGGCACTCCCTTTTCTCCATGAGCATGAGCAAACACAGCTCAGCACCCTGGGGGGTTGAACTGCAAGGCAAGGTGATACCCTTCCCTCAGATCTATTTTCCTGTCTATAATGACATTAATCTAGTTCATCTTCATCAAATATGATTGGTGGTATAATGAAAGTGTGTTTTGTCTCCCCTGCCCCTGTGAAATGGGTATTGCTGGAATTCACATGAGTTGCATCTGCACTACCTACTACTTGCATCAATTTTAATTCATTTTTAAGAGCTACTTCTTGCACAAAATGCATGAATGGTAAGATAGAAATGAATGGCTGCACACTGCCTTGCAAGGACAGGTTATTTCATCTACTCAGTCCATTGGTGTGATTAACAATCAACCAAAGTTCACCAATTTCATCTCAGTATTTTGCCTGAAGATACTATAAATGAGGTACTATATCTGCCTTGAACTTGCTGTAATTTTAAACTGCTCCACTTTATCACAGCTCTTCATCTGAATGACTAGTGCCAGGAACTTGCCACTGTAAAATTAATAACATATTGACACTTCCAGCCCCTCAGCCTATCTTTGAAGTTTGAAAGCAATATCAAGGAATAGGTTATTTTACTTGGAAGTGATGACAATTTGTCTAAGACCACAATTCTCCAAATGTAAACAAAACAGAAAGTACACATTTTGGCAGTAACAAATAAATCAAATTTGCATTGGAAAGCATTGAAGGCTAGTTATTTCTGGCCTCTCTACAAGGACTCCAGGGCACAGAGGAAGAATGTTAAACGGTCTCTTTCCTTCATGATTAAAATCACTGGGGATAGACTGCTCTCTCTCAAGGCTGGATAGATGGGGTCATGATTTCAACTCCCTCTTGGAAAACACTAGCTGTGATCCAAACTGTAGCATGATGCTTCTCTCTCATGCCAGGGATGGCTCCTTTCTCCCTTCATGTTCCCCTGCATCCCTTGGAGGATCAGCACTACTGGTAGGAAGCAGAGTCCCTGAGTAAGACCACAGGGAAGCATCAGCAGGATTTAGAGGCAGCAGCAGTGAACTTCACAGGGTGCCTGCTGCCACTCAGTGACTACAAAGTACCAACCACATGTGCAATTCCTTCCTTGCCACTGCCCTCAGTGGGGCTGCTTCCCCTTGCCAAATGTTTATTCTGACAGTTCTCATTGTAGAAACAAATGCAGGTTTTCACCTGGGTTTAAGCCAGGACATTCTACTGCCCACAGAGTCTTCTGAGCCACAGTACACGGTGCTGCGTGTCTGAGCAGCCTGCACAGCTTTGGATATCCCTTAAAGGTGGCACTTCAGTCAGTTGGTCAAGCTTCCCTTTCTTGCATCAAGCTGCAGGGTGAAGCCACCTGAAAGCATTCAACCTTCCAGTGTTACAGAACAGAATCACTGAGGTTGGGAAAGATGTCCAAAACCATCCAGTCCAACCTCCAACTGAATATCACCAAGCCTGCTCAACCATATCACAAAGTGCCCTCTCTGTTCATTTTATGAACACTCATAAGTAACTCCACTACTTTTCTGGGGAGCCTGCTTCAATGTCTAACCACCCTTTCAGTGAAGAAATCTTTCCCACTATCCTCCCTGAGGGTCCCTTAGTGCCACATGAGGCCATTTCCCTTTGTCCTTTCTCTATCTGCTTGAGAGAAGAGGCCAACCCTCTCTGGAACTTTCTACATTCATGAAGCCCCCCCAGCCTGGGCTGTCTTGTTGCTTAAAAGCTCCATGGGAGTGGGAGCAGGTCCCTTACAGAATCAGAGAACAGTTTGGTTTGGAAATGTTGTTCTCCTAGTCTTCAAAGAACAGAACAGAATTCCTACAACTGGTACAGCCGATAGCGATGAGTGGTGGGGAGTTACCCTGGTTCAGCCCATGAAGCTGTTGGGTCCCTATGTCTAATCACGTGTGGCTGAGCCTGGCTGCTCCCAGGGACAGTGACAGGAGCAAACCTTTACTGTCAACATCCTTGCACACAGGTTATGTGTACCAGCTTGTGCATACGCTAAGTTTGGGATGCCAGTACCTCAGCAGAACACCCGAGCAGAAATATTTCACATGCTTCACATGGAGCTATACCTTTTCCAACGGATTTACATAAAGAAGAACACAGCAGTAACAGTGGAGAAGATGAAAAGTCAGAGGGACAGTACTCTTGTCTTAGAAGAATACGCTACAGAAGACAGAAATGACCTCTAACATTGCTTGAACATGCTCCTGAATGCAGTATCCAATAAGACTGGTTATTCTTGGACAGCAGTATACTTTTCTGCTCATAATTTATTCATTGCTAAGTCTAATCCTCATGCTGATAAGGCAATATACAATAAGGAGAAGAACATAATCATGTTTGAGGACAAGAGTAAGAAAGCATGCCCAAGCCATTTCCTGCTTTGTCACAAATGATTTCAACACCGTTTTGTTTTATTTCTTCCTAGAAGCTGAAAAACAGTGTCTAATGTTTCAACCAGAGAACTGTATTAAACATAGTCTTTTCTCTATCAGTATTATTAGTCAAGGATGAATTTCATAGCCTGAAAACATGGATAAGCTGGATTAAAAGGGAAAGAAATGGTGGGAAGAGCTCTGCTCTGCCGGGAAAATGATAGGAAAAATATGTACGATATTATTACAGTTGTCTTGTTCATGACTGAAGCCTCTATTAACCTAAACCACAATTAGAGCTATATTGACTGATGATGGAAAATGCCACTGGACTGGTGCTGCTCCTGGAGGACTATCCTAAAAACCCTCTCTGCCCTTCAATGCACATGCTTCTTGCAAGGCTCAAGCCACTCATGTTCATACAACTTTTTAAATTCTGTTATCCACCTGGAACCATCCTTTTCATCCAAGAATCTGTTGTTATGATGTCTAGGGCAGGAAGGAGAGAAGTGGCCTCAGTTAAGGAGTCAATGCCTTGGTTAGAATGTCAGTGACCCTAGGACACAGATCTCCCATTGGCATAGAAATCACAAAGCAAATGTATTTTCCATCCAGCACTGTCCCTATCATACACTATAAGGGAATGATCTTCCATCCTTGCTCAAGTATTTGGGTGATTTGTGTCAGTATCTGGATTTTTTTACAAGTAGATGCCTGAACATATTGCAAAAATAGCATGAGGCAACTATCTCAGTGTTTTGATGCAGGACGTTTCAGGAGTCTTTCATACACTGCAATTGAATGAACTTTCAGATTAAAGATCCATCTTCAGCTCTTTGATCTGGTGTGCATCAGTTAACTACTGAACTTGAGCAGCTTCTCTTTCCTAGAGGAAAAGAGAGGTTTTATAAACAACTAGACAGGTAAGAAGAAACAAGTAGTGCATCCAGAACTCCAACAAAGTAGAACATGGAGATCAGTAAAGAGAATGAAATAATACTGGCTAGTGAAAGAGATACTATGAAATATAGAGTAAACAACATCAGGGAATAGTGTGCAACATGTCAGAAAGGTCTTTGGAGGTCCAGCAGAGGATGTTTTACTTTCATTGTATAAAGCAAGACTGTCTCGAACAAAAGAATGGAATCAGCATTGCATGCATCCAAAGTTATGTACTTGATTCAAGTGAGATGTGACAAGAAGAAAGGAAAAACCAAAGCAAAGGACAACCCAAAGGTTTATAAACTGTCCTAAGGGCTTGAAAGGATAAAAAAGAGCTAATATATATGCATATAAAAATCTTCAGCCAACACCATCTTCATAAAATAAGCAACATTGCCCTGGAAAATCACCTAATATATATCATAGATCTTGACTAATTTTGCAATTATCCATTGTCTTTGTTACTTGATCAGCCTTTTGGCATCATCTGATATTGTCCAAGATTTGGTTCCAAATGCAGCAGTGTTTTTCACATAAAGTTACATTTTTATACTGAGATGCTAGGCAGCTAAGCTTTATTACTGAGATTTTCTTACTGACAACTGTAAGTGCTTCAGGTTAAATATGGGATTTACCAGGGTTCAGAGCCATAAGCAGCACTCACTGAATAAAAATTTTGATTTCATACATGTCTAAGGCAAGTACAATGATCACAGTGAAACATGATCCCTTATATAAAAAAATATTAAAAAAGAAAATATTTTGTTTTATTACTACTTTTTATTAGAAATAACTTGTTCCTAATAGAAGAATTTATTTGTACTCTCCATTACATACATGTTGATTTCAAATGGCTTCTTATTTTAGTGAAGAATTTTTAAGTTGATCTTGTTTTTAGAGTTTTACAAAGTTATTTCTCTACTATGTTTTAGTCATAAATATTTTTCATATTTTAGCCAGTTATATCAGAAGCCAACATCCTTTAAGACAACTTTTCATGAAGCTATTTGAAACAAGTTTCACTAAATAGCAATTAACATTTTAGAAGTGCAATTGTGACCTTAAAAATATATTTCTATGGTATAGAAGTATGACAACTAAGAGAACAGGAGGAATATTTTGATCTTGTTACTGAGCAGAAGAAGATCATAAAATTGAGAGAATAGAGAAATCTGGGAGGGTGAGATAAACTCGCTATCCCAAGAATGAGCAAGGTAATTTTTTTCAGCTGTGTTATTCAAGCACAGCCTGTCAGCCTCAAAATCCTAGTTCTACTTCTATAACATTTTCCAGACACATATAAATATCATTTTCCATATGAGAGAGCTTCCAAACACGACTGTAATTAAGTCACCATTATTAAGATTATAACAAACTAAGAACACACAAGACACTTGATTTTTAATTGGTTTTTTCTTCACTTTGGGTGAAATAATTAGACTTCTTTGAGTTGTGACTGTTTTCCAGAATTTATATAAATAACAGCAGTGGTAATTTTTAGATTGGGGTAAAACAACTGCTGGAAAGAAAATAAAGTACTAAGACTGAGGAACAGGTACTGCAGGAAAAGTTTCCATGGCCTAGGGGTATCAGCTAGTAGCACACACCTAAGCAAAAAGTGATCCTTGTCATAGACCAAGCCCCCATTGGGCATGATTATCTTCAAAAGAAATCAAAATTAATTTTCCTGTCTTAGAGAGCTAACATGTGAGAAGAGATGAGAAAGGAGGGGAGAGATTGAAACAACAGCAAAAATACATGTCTGTCAACCAGCCAAGACAACACACCAGCATGCCATTGGTTTTAAAATATTACAACAGGAGGAATCTGATGGAAAACAAACATACACAGCACACACCCCCAAAACACATTTGCAGATATTTATGGGACTGTCACCAGATAGGGGCTGGAGGAAGCACTCAAGTGGTATCATGAAAGTTTTGCAAATGTGTCAGTGTCTTAAAACTGGCATTGTAAAGGCATTAGTCCATACACCACTAGGAGGCTTTGGAAGTAAAGTGAAACATCTTAGCCTCAAATTAAAGAAATGAATACCAACACAAATAAGAAAAGTAGATGGCAAGAATTCTTAAAATAAGTGATAAAAGCATTAATGGAAGAGAAAAACAAAATTGTTAAGAGAGAAAGAAAGTAATAAATTTCCAGAGGAGATAAATGTCATAAGAAAAAGCAAGTCCCTTCTCTCTCCTTAGAGCATAAAAGATCTCTCTTCACCAAAAACCTAATAAGGAGGTACTAAAATGGGACCAAATATTTAAGTAATACACCCAAAAACTTCAGAACATCATCCATCTCAGCAGGGAAAGACCTGGATCTACAGAGTTTACCAATCACCCTAAACAGTGATCTCAGGACTTCCCAGGGATCAGAAGGAAAGTTCCTGTCTGGGCTCAGGAGCTGCCTTGAGTGAACAGCTGCTTTATCTCTGTGGTCTGTAAAGTGCTCGTCTGTGATGGTTCCCTGTAACTGCTGCTCTGGAAAGAGCTGCACGAGAGCTTACGCAAGTCTGTACTGAAAGAGCACTTTCCTCTTCTCTCACGCAACACAAAAGGCCACATGCTTACATTAATTCTCCTTCACTTGTTTATGGGCAATAACCAAAACAAAAATAAACAGAGGAGATGTCCATGGGTGAAAGAAAACACTTTCTGAGAAATGAACTTCAGAAAAATGCACAGAGAATCCTGGACACTACAGACTAGCTAAATTTACATCAATACCAATACCAATACAGGTAGCAATTAACAGGGGAGAAAAAAAAATAACCCTTTAACAGTATTCATTGTAGCTTTTAATCACACATAATATGTAAAGACAAAAACCCCTTCATAAAGACTAATGCAATTTCAGAGCTTGTTGGCAGTTACAGTTCAGTGCTTCTGGAAACTGAAAATCAGTCCAGCATGAATTGCATAACAAATGACTGCATTAAATCCACTCACCAGGCCTCAAAATCCAGGCACCAATCCTGAAATTCAGTACAAAGTTGCACCCAGGATGGTGAAACCATGGAGTGCCATGGAAAGAGGCTCTCTCCCACCAGACTCTGACCTAGCATCAGAAGGAGCAGCCATGTGAGCCCGGCACCAGCTGGCACAGTGACCTGCCTGGCAGAAGATTAATCTGCAAAAAGGTTTTCAATCCAATCAGTTGGCTGAACTGACTCACTCTGCACTCACAGATTGCTCAACCCAGTACAACGTGAGCCAGAGGAACAGATGAGATGGAGGAAGCGTGGGACTGAACACAGCCTCTACTCAAACCATGCTAAGCACAAAGCCAAGCCTCACACTGAGATGTTCATGGGGGCTAGAGGGGCAAATACATCAGTCTTTGCAACTACTTAATAACCAAGATTTACCTCGAAGAAAGTTCCATTTTCCTACTGGGACCATGACTGAGAGGTCCGCAGTCTAACAGCTGTTAGAAAGCATAGACTTCAGACCAACATGGAGCTTCTGAAATTGGAACCTAAATGCAGAGCAAATTCATACTTCCATACAGAAAATTTGTCAGCCTATGTCTAAAAAATTGATTTCTCTTTAGGAGAATGTTCCAGCACAATACTGCACATGAATCAACTCGCTCAGCAAATTTAGCTCATTGCAACTGAGGAGTTGAAATACCTTCAAAGACAAGGTACTTTCACTAGCTGCAACTCCCTGAATGGAAACACCTGCAGCATCCACAAGCTACTCTGTACTCTGTCTAGTGTCAGATATACCCACCAGCCAATATTAAGCTATAATTAAGCTATTTTGGATTTTTCTTATCAGCAGAATCCATCTTTGATTCAGGTACAAATCAAACACTTTATTATTCCTACCACTAAAAGAGATCCATATGGAAAAATGTATAGATGACTGTAATAGATCATTAAAATATCACAGAAAAAGCAATTCAGATACAAATTTAGATTCTGCAGTACTGAATAGCAATGTATTAAATTAGTAAAAATTTACATACATAAGTGATTAAGATCCTGAAAAGCATAATACTTTATAAAACCCATTAGTATCAAACAAAAATATATAGCCTAATATGTTCCACTTCTCTGCCCCTTCTTCTTGGGTGTAAAGGGTGTGTTTCTGATGCTTGCAGAGCATGCTTCCCAAATGGCAAATGGCTGCCAAACAAATGAAATGTTGCAGCTGACACCATGGAAGTTTGGCTCTTTTCTTTATTCCCTTAGGGGAGTTATCACACGAGCATTCGCCCCCATTCTAATGCACATTGTGATATTGTCTCATTTGGACACAGACTGGCAAAAATTCTGCATAGTTTGCATAGAGACTATCTCATATTTTCAAGGCCTGATCTTGGACACGGTTAATTGAAAACACGTGTCCCTTTATTCTTAATGCTTTGGTTGTCAGTCACCAACATATATTTCTCTAGTGCAAGCACTGCCTCCCCCTTTTCTAAATCTCATTCCTGTGTGTTCTCCAAAGGGAAAGAGCCATGGAACAATGATGTCCTCATGCTTGATTTATTCTGCTGTCCGTCTTTCCTTAAAACAACATATTTCATTTCATTTTCAGGAGCTTTGGTTTGCATGTCAGGGAAATTGAATAGCATGATTTGCAAATGAAGTAAGTTATAAAGAAAACTTCAAATTAGCGTACACAATGCAATATTCATCTGCCTGTAATAGAGGGAGATTAATTCTGTGTTCTTAGGAGAAGTAGCTATTGCATTTTTTTAACTCTACAGGTGACTGTACACTCATGCTGGAATTTATCCTTTCTCAGATACCCTTGCCATTTCTTCCCATGTACTTCTCCATTATGAGGACAACCCCTGTGCTTCAGGCATAGATTATCCACAAGGCTCCTCTGGCCTTGCCAGTCCTTCCCAGGGAACCAAGGCCAGCATGGATACTTACATGCCACCTGCCCACTCTGTGAGGAGTCTGGGCATGAAAACATTGTCTGCTAGAAGCATCCTTTACCTCAGAGCACCTATCCCATTCCAGCCTGAAGAGAGCCAGCTCATGCTTGCATGCACTGTAAAGCACCTGTTGCATTTTTCATCCCCCTAAACCCCCTTCTGTAACACTTCAGCTATCTATTGATATACCACATGATTTAAGACTGAAATGTCCACCTACCTCCATTTTCCACCCCTTCCAAACCCTTACACTTTGGAAGAAGAACTGTCATAATCTGTGTTGCAAACAATTACTTCTCTCAGCTCCATCACTGGGAGAAAATAGTCTTTGGAATCAAAAGTTTTGTTTTGTTTAAACAAAAGAAAATCTCACATTTCAGTGCATTTGGTTTTATTACAGATTTTTTAAGCCATGTTTTATTTTAAAACTGAGATATTATTGACTGCTTAGTGGCACTTATATAAATAGCACTAGTGAATGCATCAGAGTTCTGTAACTGCAGAAACATGGAAAATAATGATGCCGTCTCTCTTTCACCCATGCTTTCCTATATAGTCACTGGTTTCCTATTACTGCAGTACTGTAGGAATCTGATGGTGTAGAGCCAATAACACTGTCAAAACAAACAAACAAAAAATTCCTGGCAGCTACACATAGGGATGGATGGGAGGAAGAAACTTCAAAAGCTACCCAAATGACAGTGTGTAAAACATGTCAGAAATACCAAGAAAACAAAGACAACTCCTGTGATAAAGAAGAAGCAAGGGTCCCTTGCATTTTATAGCTTCCTTCTTCCAACTTCCAATTTAATGCACTGAGATTTCTGGATTATTTAACCTCTTCAGTGGTTGCACTTTGTAATGAATTAAATACAAAAATAAGTGACAGAATCAATATAGCTATTAATGTTGATAGTACAGGCCAGCAAAGAAGAAGCATTCACTAAAAACGACGTCACTGTCCATTGTGGAGTAGCTGAGCAAGCCTTAAAATTATCAAAGCACAAAGTTTCAGAGTTAATAACTTCTCAGATTAGGTTCTTATATTTCACCTTGTCAAGATCATGAAGGAAGACACACTTTCCTTCACATTTTTTAAGACTGTTTTTGCAGCAATAAGCATCAAGAGACCATTTTCTCTGTAAACAAAATTCAGATTTCAGAACTGAATGCTATGGCAAAGGATAAATTTTGAAGATATACAATTCTAGAAAATAGAAGATTTTTGCTAAATTATCTACCATGGTCATGCTAGGAAATCAGCACTATTTTCAAAGTCTTAGCACCTTTCTAAAAAAGATTATTTGAACATAGCTCTAATTATAAAATGGTACAACACTTTTTTTTTATTAGGCATGTTCCTAATTTGAGATATACATAAAATATGCAGAGAAAAGCAGCTTTCCAACAAGAACTGAATCCACCTCCAGAGAGGTACGTATATCTACTATATCTCAGACCAGATAGAACTTTAGGACTGTAAAAATATGGATGCCTACTAAGTTTCTACTTAACAGCATAGCCAAGAAACAATGTCTCAAACAAAGCTCTAACTATGGCCTGCCAGAAAAAGTCAGCTTTACTGCCTTCAGGCAGCTGTGGTCTGGAAAGCAACACTAGCCAACATCTATCACCGTCAAATGTTTAAACAAAAACACATTATTCCTTTCTCAGATTTTCCTTCTTGCTATCCCTTATAAAGTGCTGCGCCCATATTTTTCCAGCATTTCTTCATAAAGCCCGTGGTCCTAAATTACAATATGCTACTGATCCTCAAACAAGAGATTAAGTCATCACATGGGATGGAGTGATTTGTCTAATTAAGGTAAGGAAGACATGATATTTTTGAAGGCCATCCTTGAAGAAACACATTCCTTCATAATTTCACCAGACATATAACATGTATGTATATGTATAGTGCCAGCATAAAGTCAAAAATTGACACCTTCTCATGTCCACCACTCCTCTTATGGCTTAGTCATTGCCCTGTAGTGAAATGTGCTGGTCTTCATTTCTGCGCTGATCTCTGTAAGCTTTGACTGGTATTACCAAAGCAGTTTGTGAAGAACTGCTGCCCATGGAAGGACCCACTTTGGAGCAGTTCATGAGGGACTGTATCCTGTGGCAGGAACCCCATGCTGGAGCAGCAGAGATGAAATATTATCAAGTGACCACAATCTCCATTCCCCATCCCCCTGCACCAGCTGGGGGATGGAAGAGGTGGAACACCTAAGAATAAACTGAGACTAAGAAGGAGGAGGTGGGGAAAGTGGTTTTTAGTCCTGTCTTTCTTTCTCACTGTTCTACTCCATTTTAACTTAAAAAAAAATGAAATCAATCTTCCCCAAGTTAAGCTTGTTTTGCCCATGATAGTAATCCATGAGTTACCTCCCTCTCCTTATCTCAGTACGTGAGTTCATTTTCTTCCCCCATCGTGGTGACAAGGAAGAGTGAGACAGCAGCTGGATGGGCATCTAGCAGCCAGCCAAGGTCAAAATTGTGCTTCCCAATAATAGCAACTAATCTGGACCAGTGGAAAAAAATAACAAAAAAGCACCTGTATGGCCAGTTAGAGGTAACTCACTCCAGCTTTTAGGGAACAGAAACTTGAGAATATGGGCTGAGCCACTGCCTGTCTGATGAGGGACCCACTCCTGCTTCTGCTCTTCCCATTCAGAAGACAATCCAGATTCAGCTGTGAGAAGGAGTACAGGACAGCACATTTCCAATTTGGTGGTTTTCCGTGTTATCTTCATCTGGTGTTCACACTAACCAAACTGAATATTATCAGCATATAAATAGCAGTAATGTCCCAAGGAACTCAAACAAATATTTCCCAGCAGGTAGAATATTTCACAGCACTAGAAGAGTAACATTTTATGCAGATATGTTGCTGCAAATCACCACTACTATCAGCAGTGCTTTGGTTGGTTAATATGAATATGAATATGAATATAATATTAATATGAATATATCCTTTTGAGAGGAATCTTAGGGAATATTTTAGGGAAAGGAAGAAATGCATATCTAAAGATCCCTCAAGCTGAACATCTTTAAATCCTCCTTACAAGCAAAGTTGGGGTGAATGACAAGATTAGGGATCGAAAGGTTCAGCTTGAGAGAGTTATTTCAAACTGGGCCACACCTCTTCTAGTCAAGAAGCTCCACTTCAAAGGACACTGGACTAACAGCACATCAATTGCTGTATGCCAAGTTTTTTTCTCCGCTTGGTTTTTTCAAAGATGATTACAGAGTGGCATATGTGAGGGGGTACAAACTCCCTCTTGTTTCTGCTACCTTTAGCAACAACCAGTCAGTTTCCACCAAATTTGACAAAGAGAGGAAGTAAAAAATCTACTGAGTTTGTACAGTGTTTTTGAAGACAGAAATCAAAGCAGGGACGTTAAATTTGATCAGTACCCCCATTGAGAGAAAAGCTAAATTCTGGCTCTGGTTTTCAATACACAAAGAAGAATCCATTCATATCAAAGATATTATAAGAGAGACTCAATTGCCTTTATCCCCATGCAGAAAACCAGATTTCACCTCTAACTAGATGTGAAAGGATCCAACTACACTCCATATGACACATGCACATCCACACCCCCAAATACTCTTAGTAAACCAGGCTTCACAAGCCTCAGTGTTCCTGAATGTATTTCAGTTTTAAAAACTAATATGCATTTCTCTCCTTTCTTCAGCAACAAAGGCACTTTAAGCTCAGTTAAACACCATTCTTATTTGAATTGACCCCAGGAAGCTGGGGGACAGCTTCAAAAACAGAAATATCAAGATGTCAGTCAGCAGTCCCTGACTTCTTTGGCTCACCTGACACAGCCTCAGTCTGCCCCAGGGAGAAAGTAAATGGGTGTGTAAATGCAAAAACATAACATTTCAAGTAATCTGTTTTGAGGCATAACAGCATTTGCCATACTTATTTAAAACCACAGATTATTTCCATGGAGAATACTACAAGACAAAAAAGACAAATCACCCCACTGCATGCCAAAACCCTCTCCATCTCTGTAGTAAGGAACTGAAAAAGGGTTCAAGCACAGGGATACACACCCCAGGATGACCTGTACATATCCCCTCTTATAAATGTTTAAGTAAGCAGGCAATTTTAACCTCATTTCTAAGCTCATACTGCAAGCTGCCATGTGAAGACAGTTCCTTCTTCCATACAAAGTTGAAGCAGTTTAAAACAGGATTCGAAATCTGGCAATTTATGCCACTTTATGCATTTGCTGACAGGAATACAATTCTACAATTTTAAATGATTTCCTGCGGTCGCTCCTGTGCAGTGCCATATAAAACAGTGTCAGTATTAGTCCCTTGTGCTGCAAGAGGGCATTAACACTACTACATCAAATGTGCAGTGTCAACAAGTAAATCATGGAGAGGAGTTGACGAGCTGAAAATTGAACCTACCTTTCAGTAAGGCTGGAAGACCGACAGTCTGGATGGTTACCATAGTAATCCTGTGGCAGCTTCAGATTTATTGCCTTGTACTGCACAGTTACAAAGGGTCTTCAGCTACCTTCTGCACTGTTTCCAGAGTCAAGAGGAATTCTATGATAAATGTCCACTACCCAAAAGATACATTCAAGGCGATGTAATGCAGGAAAGCTGTACTTTAAATGCAAATTACATGCTTTTTGCCCCTTTTAGAATATTAAAGAGCGATTTCAAGGGAATGAAAACAAAGAACTCTGACCTCTGACACCATGATTCTTTGCTCTACAGATCACAATTTTCTGTGGGACTGCCTATGCATATTTAAGTACCATGAAACTGAAAATGTAGTAATAAATTCCACCAAAGATAGTCTGAGTAATGCATTGATTATGAAAATAAGCATACAACTGAGCAATTACAAGAGCAGGCAGTCACAGGGTCTTGCTCAGTATATTTAGATCATTCTGTAACCATTAGAAATTAAATTATTTCATTATATTTAATTTATATTCCTTTATATTTTCAATAAAAAAAAAGGATATTGCGATGTGGAATAAATATGATGAATTAGTATTCCAGTATTCACACTCTATGTCATAAAGAGCGTGCATTAATGTTACCAGACTGCATTAGATTTTAGTTTACCTCCATGATAGGCTTTAAAGGAAAACAATGATAATTTGCCTTTTATTACTACTCTAAATATTTCTTGCTGCTCTGTTCATCCATGACTTGAAAAGAGCAACTTCTTCTCTTGTTAGTAAACATAGCAATTCATGAAATATACCATTATATTTTACTGGATTTTTTATGTCCATAATTCTCTTTGATTGCACAGCAATAAAAGGCTGAGGGAACACAGGCTATCTTCTCTACCAAGTGCAGAAGCACCATGCACTAATTTGTGTATTAGCAATTCCCATGTGAATACTACATTATTGATTCTGCCATCTAAATTCCACTATATGACAGGAAGGATATTGTGTGTAGGATTAATAAAGTTATTTCCTCAAGCAATATTTTTTAAAGCATTGATTGTGTATTTTTACTTCAGAAAAGCATCTCACAAATGTATATTACAATGTGAAAACAAAATAGTTCTGTGGTGCAACATAGTAAATACAAATAAGACATGCTGTGTGACACCAATTCTGCAATACGCCTGTGTATTAAAACATCAGGCTAAAACTGCTTTTAAAACACAAAGGGAGACGCATACTTTTATAGATGTTTCATGCAAAAGGACACAGCACTCATCTGATTAGCAGAATATATATTGACATTGTAAGGTAGGCTATCCCAAAGACAAACAGCATAAGGTTTACAGTCTGCTGTTTGCACCCAAACAGCCCAAATTTTGTGACCTTTGTAGTGCAGAAACAGAGCCCCCATTCAAGTGTTTGCATTTAAAGACAAATTGAGAAAACAGTATCTGAAGTATCATCTCTTGCTTGTAAGATAAATAAAGGGGAGACTTTGGCTGGCTTATTTTATCCCAGAAACACTTTGGTAGGGTTTCTACAAAAGACGGTTACACACAAGCAAATGCCATTTATTTTCATTAAATTTGGGCTGCCCATTCTGCCTTAATGGTGAGCCACCCAGAAACCATCACACTAGCAGAATCTGTTAGCTTTAAATAAATTCTGTTTTGAAAAAAATACAAATGAAAAGAGAAGAATTAAAAAAAAAAAAGATTAAAATAAATAAAAGCAGGGGAGAAAAGCCCGTTAAAAAAACCCTCTAAGAACTACATGCACTCCCTCTCTGCCAAGCCAGCCTGCAGCAGAAGCAGCCAAAATGAAATGAAAAGTTCATCAGGTCAGGCCACAGTTCCTGCCTCCATATGTCCTTCCCCTGCCAATGTGTTTTTTAATGACTCTGTATGCAGATATCAGGATAGACCAAATGGAGTTCTACACCTGGTGACAGGGTCTGTGCTGTGGCAGTGGCTCTGGGCTGTGGCAAGGCTCTGGGTGTGGTGTAACAGCCCATGCACTGATTGTTGAATGCTCTGCTGTACAGGCAGCAAAAGCCATCCCCACACCCACTGGGGCCAGGCCACCTGATGGAGCCAGTGCCAAAGCTCCTCTGCTTCCTCTCAGCATCCTCAGATTTCCTCTAGCAGTAAAGGAAGTGTAGGGTGTGAGCAAGTCTTCATCCTGGTCTTTATGTTTTATGCTGACCAGAGCTCTGGTCTTCATAGTTTGCACACAGACCAGAAGCACTGAATCTACAAAGCTATAATACATTATCACAACTGGTGATTAGTTGTATTTCTGCCCATTAATTGCTGTGCAATGAGCTGGGGGTCCTTGCAACCTCCCTACCTGGCCCCACACATACCCATGCACTATGACACAGAAAGATATCCTAACTGTGGTCCTACTTCTCCTACCAGACTTCAGTGTAGCAAAATATAAAGCAACAATGCTCACAGAGTAAGTTTCTTACTGTATGTTATTATCCTTATAAAAAGTCTCTTGCATGGGGGGATCTAAAAGAGTTCTCCCAAGACCAAAGCCTGGTTAATGCTCCTCAGGAATGACAGGTTCAATCCCACATCATTTCTTCCTTAGAAACAAGTCCCAGAAAATTAATTTCTCAGTAGCTGACTGAGAAGCACAGAATCAGGCGTTATTAGAACCGAAGGATGGCATTAATAAAACATAAGGAATAGGAACAGATCAAATATGTAAGACTCAACAGCTGGTTGTCAATGAATTCATGTTGCTCGTCAGACACTATTACATGCTGTTCTAATCACTCACCAGGAAACATTTCAATGCACTATATTTTAGGTCACAAAAATATTTATTTCTGTTTCATATAAAAACTATTAACAAACATAAATGCAACTATATGTTTCTTTTTCTCTCCTTATCTCTCCTGGTCTAAAGAACTTCTATTCTGCGAAGGGCAGGAAAGGATCAAGGATCAGTTCTCCTTACTGACTGCACACACCAGCCAATGCTGGGTCCTTTTCTCTCTGTGCAATGACAGCAGTGTGACATTTCCAAGCAGCAATGTTTGCTGACATCATGAGTCACTTTAATGCCATTTTCTGTACCTCATTTATCAGCAGCCATTTAAATAAAAGGCTATGAAAGAAAACAGAACTCTGCAAACCCTAGGCTATGCCCAGAAGCCCAGAACTTTGCCCACCTTTCACAGACTTGGGACAACCCAGTGTGAGGCTTGATGCAGAGTTTGCTGCAGATCAGCAGTCTCATTGTTTGCCATGCTGCAGATAATAAAAATAATAATTTTTGACTGCACATGCAAACACAAGATGCAATGTGAATTGAAATGAAGTGGCAGCGGGATGCAGCCTTTACCCTCCATCAGAAGCTATACAGAAACCATTAGCTTTTCCCTCTGCAGGAAAAAAAATACTGAGATAAGTGAAAAATGCCAGCTTGTGGGTACTGTGCTGCTGACTAGTAAAAGCATTTTGGTCAGCTTGGTACATTTCACTACTGATATCAGATGTGGACAGTGAGAAACTCTCAGTAGTAAGAGAGCTGGGCAGCAAAATGGCACCAGCGTCCAGTTAGAGAAATCCTTTATAACCTTTCCTGGTGCTATGCTCCCTGGCAGGAGGAGAGGTTGCTACTGAAGAAGATGCCCTGTGAAGCAAAGGGACAGGCACAGGGATCTACTGATACACACATCTACCAAGGACCTTATGATATCCTTTCAAGGGCTGCTCCTGCAGAAAGCTCTGTAGCATGGAAACAAGCACGGGACCCATCTCTTCTTCCTTACAAAAACTGAGGAGTAGTTCAAAAGAACAGAACTAAAAACCTTATCCTGCCCAGCAATTTAGGGATAAGTGGAAGGAGTGGAAAAATGGCAATAAACGTATAAACACCAACAAGCCCATAAAAGTTGTGGGCTAACAGTCACGAGCTGAAGGTGTAGCTTGAGTCACTGACTCATGACCCAGCATTTGATTAAAAAAAATAATAATCAAGGTTACCTGCCCAAATTAAAATTGAATGTCCAGGTACTCTCAGGGGTCAACATAAATAGGAGTTAGCAAAAAAATAGACATTGCCCAGCTTATTCCAAACTCAATGGAAAAATGTATCTTGATGACAATTTTAAGTTTGTTAACTGAAAACTGTTCATCCAGGCCCGTTTTACCAGTTTACCTTAAGCTACTACTATCACTCCAGAGACTATAGAAATATTTCTGTTTCTTTCAAAATACTCAGGATGGGCAGAGTCCTTCCCTGCCAGTCCTTCCTGGCAGGTGAACTACATGGACCTCATACTAAAAGGAGGCTTCTGATCATACTTAGGAGAGCAATGTTTAATGACAAGATGCTTTCTCTTTCCCTCATTTTTTCCAATAACATAGGAAGATAAAAAACGCATCAGTGGTTCATAACGTGTAGCCCTTAGACATGGGCCAGGTATTTTTTTCTTCCTATGTAAGTAGTGATGCAAGTGTACTCAGGAATATTTCTTGGTAGGCATTTTAGATAGAAGCATCAGTTAGGATTAAGGAGCTGAGGCAGTAGGATTTGGGAAGCAATCAGCATATGAACAGAAGGAACAAAATAATTTAGCACTAGCCAACCTCTTGGATTACTCATAATTGAACAATTAAAATACCATCCAAATTCCAGAGGAATTTTCATTTTTTATTCTGGTTTAGATGACAGTGATGGAGCAGTAAAGTCGGGAAATAGGATGAACACAAAAGACAAGGTGCTTTCCTTCTTTTCCACATCTCTGCAGCCAGTGTGGGATCTTTGATCAGACTTCAAAAGCCTTAACATGCTCAGTTACAAGCTGAATCAGCATGTGCAGGATAAGGAGTGAAGGAATGAATGGGATATGACCAACTGAAAACCTGCTCGGTTCTGTCTGATTCTGAAAAGATTTTCTAGTTACAGGAGAGTTCAACTCATTCACATTCAAGCCCTGAAAGAGTCTATTTTTTCACAGCTTCTTACCTGAAGTGGGAGAGCAGCCCAGAGGACTGTTAACACTTCCTTTGTTCCCAAGACCTAAACTTAGCTAAATTTTCTCATAAGTTGAGAATTCACTTTTTATTCCCCTTAATTTTTTATCTGTCATGACTCTCAGTGCCAGTAGTGGCATGGGATAGCTGTCCAAAATCAAAAGGTTATTACATAAACACTGAAGAAATTAAGCACTGCATTTTAGAGTGCATGATCCTTGTCCCGTTCTAATCAGAAAACAAATATTTGGACATATATTTCATTCATTGCTCAAAATACTAAATACTGAAATACCTCATGATAACATAGTTTTAATTTTTAAAAGCCTATTCTGGTACAATTAAACCTGTGGTTGATAAAAGATGAAATTAGCATTTCAGAACTTGGAAAATGAGCACCTAACTTTTGGACTGCTAAGGCACCAGAATTACTCTAGAAGTCTTCAAAACTTAGCTAGTTTATTGTCTGTTGATTTTAGCAGACTGTATTTTGGTCACACAGGAGAAAGAGGTTTCCTGTAAGGGAAAATAAGTACTTCTATGTCATTGTTGTTGGCCTCAAATTACTACATTGTGCAGTGACTCCTGCAAATAATAGAGGCAACATTTGACAAGTCCAACATGATCTAGCAAACATCCCATTGCTAATCCACCAAGGCTGTAAATATAAGAACCATTGTCTCAAAGGGAAAAAAAACACTGAATACCTGAAATATATTGCAGGAGTAAAATGCATCCAGTTACTCAAGGTGGGTTATTAAAAAATTCCCTCAATAATATTTAAAGGGAATGATGATTATTTGTGAGGTTTTGAGCCAGGGTTAGCTAATGGCACACAGGAAAGCATGCTGAATGAAGAAACCAACTGGAGGGAGCACTGATTCAGCTGAATAGTAAACTAATATGCTGACCATCTGCCCTCAAGGCATTGTGGTTAAAATTCTGACGTTGATGCTTGAGCTAGGAATCATAAGTGGGTGATATATGTACACACACAGAGAGAGGATTTCTTGACTCTGGTATATCTAAACAGTGAGTCGGTACTTTGGAGCTGCTGGTTTGTGGGTTTGAAAGAGTAGGTGGCAATTATAATGATTTATTGTTATGAAGCAGACTCATTCCTCTGGATCATGGCTTTCATTAGGATTTACAAAGATTGCTGTTGCTATTCCTGCTTCTCATTGCATATAAACTCGCTCTTGAACAAGAATTTTCTTGCCTCCTTCAGAAATGTTAACAGGAAAATATTTTACCCACCCAGCTGAGAAAAGTGTAATAAAATTATAATATGAATTTCTCATTATTTTAAAAAGAAACATGTTATTATTCTTGCTTTGCAATAACCCTCACAGCATTTTAGGACAAGGTGTTAAAAGATTATTGGAATCACCTTAAAAAGGTTTTGGTCTTTTTGAAAATTAGGGTAGAAGTCAGGTCCCATAGAAATTACTTTAAGTACTACCAAATAGTGAGGCAGTAAATAAAATAACAGGATTTGACTTAATGGTAAAGAACTGTGCCTGTATGAAACATTAGGCACACAAAAGTCCTCCTGAATGCTAGGGATGTCACGCAACTTAAATTATGTCTTCTTTCATATTTTCCTATGCCATGACTCTTCAGTGTCTGCAGACCAAGCACAGAGAAAAAAAGGCATTGTTTGCATGTTATTCCTGACCCTGACACTTCAAGAAAAATTTGGAAGGTTTAAAGTTTATAGTGAAGAATGGTCTGCACTAAAAATTTATGTCACATTACAGATAGAGCAGACTAATTTTCAGTCACTTCACCACACACATGGGGACACCACACTATTAAAACCCTGGAAATATTTTCTTTTACTAACAATGATTAAAACTCAAAAAACAAATAACTGTGACATTCAATTCCCAGATATGCTAAACTGTTTTTTGTATGTGTTTTTCTGTCCATGCATATACACATGCCATGCACTTATTTTCCAAATCTTCAAAATAGGAATGCAAAACTGTGCCATCTGGACATTCCGTTCCTGTGTACCCGGGAGTTTTAGGACAAGCTGGCAAAATGCATCAGAAAAACCCAACGGCTGTGTTCCTTCTCTGTCCCAAACAATAGATAATAGAAGAATAAAATAAAAGTGAATCTTGTTAGAGCAATTGCTGAGCACTGCACACCAGGCATGGAGTGCCTGGACTGAAGAGGATGTGCCACGTTGTTATGGTAACAAGATAACAACTTTGGTGCACACAGTCGGCACTGTCACCTCTGAGACTGAAATCCAGATTGGCTGGGGATCTGCCCCCTGCCTTGCTCCATCACATCCCTGCAAATGAGACCTAGTGCTGCTGTCCCAAAGGGAAGTCCAGGCCTTACCTGACACAGGAACTGACACCCTGTACTGAGTCTCTTACGGCCTCCCCACGATCCTCAGAGTTTGCAGAAGAACATCTGCAGCTGCCAGGGCATTATTGGATACCGTAGAAAGGAGACAGGCATGACATCTCTAAGTCACTATCTATCTCTAAAGATATCCATGAAACCTACTGGCATTTTGGCTGATCTGGATAGCTAGATTGAATCCTTCATTTTAAACAAAGATGTATAGCACTCCCCTGCTTATGTAAAAGATGCAGAAGCAATTTCCTTTCTGCCAAAAATAGACAGCATTCATTCTATCAGGTCTTTTGTCTCATTGCCTTATGCAATGAGTAGTTGGTTAGTATATCCTCTGCCAGCAGAAGACCATTTCTCTTTCTTCCTGTGTCCCAGCTTAACCTCTCTCCCTTTACTTATCCAATTGCCCTCTCCACCTATTCATGTGATTGTTGTTACTTTGGTACCTCTGTGAAAGTTTGGATGGTGGGTTCCCTGGGACACAGCACTGCTGTGGCAACCTGATGCAACCCTCTGTGCTCCAGGTGTTATCACAGGTAACAGCTTCCAGCATTTAGCTCAGCATGCATTAAGTAAGAGTATTTTCCTCATTGTGCCTCACTGCTCTGTCCCTGACTTTTGCCACTGCCACACAGGGAGCTACAATAAAAGGGAAAACCGGACCTCGTTTGACCCTGGCCAAGAGTGCTTGCACATCTTTCCAGGCAGGTTTCTAGGAAGATTGCCTTCAGAAACAGTTATATTGCCCACAATCAATGCAACTGCCTGGAACTGGAAAATCAGATTCCTGTTATATTCATTGAAGTGAGGTGCAGCACACAGGGATGTCCCAGGGAGCAGACAGAGAGAGAAGAGAGGGTCAGAGTGAAGCTGCACGGGCAGCAGTGGGGAGCACTGCTGGCGCAGGCTGTACAGCAAACCTGAGCTCACACCATGGCTCCGTGTGACACAGCCCTGAGCTGTCACCCACCCAGGGACACTGCAGGAGCCTTGCTGCAGGATGGTACCTGTTCTTCTCTGAAGGACTCAGGTACTCATTCCTGCAGCTGTTCAGAGACAGCATGATCTTCCAGGGGTGTGAATGGCTAACAAGTACCAATTTGGCACCCCAGTGCTGGAGCTAACAGATCACTACCTGAGGATGAGAGGCTAAAGGTGCAGCACATATCCCCACAATGTGAGATATCCTTAGTAGAGAAAAGATTATGAGTGATGGTCAGATTGGAGATGGATGAGGATGAAAGAATTTTGCAGACTTCTGCTTTGAGGTGTATTTTTAAATATGATGTATTGGCCTTGACCTGTTTGTGTGCCTAGAGAAATTCCTTAAAGAAAATGGGTAAGAGAAAAGATCATTATAAAGATGAACACTGTGTGAGTTTTTTCTCTTAGTATTATCTTGGGAAACCTCAAAAAACCACAGTTCATATAACCAAAGACATTTTAGATTCCACCACCCCCCCTATGTTACAGGAGAAGCACACGCTGCACAAATGGACAGCAATATAAATTCCTGCTTCCCACAGCATTAATTCCCTCATAGATTAGCTATAGCTATAGTAAAAATGTGCTGAATTTTAGAGAAAAAATCCTGCTTTGCTCTGTAAGCCTGCTTCTTTGAGTGTGAAAATACGTAACATTTAAGAAGCTGAAAGTGACTTCGATGCCACATCCCACTGACCTGGCACAGGGAGTGAGTCAGTTGCATCCACTATCTTTTGCTGAGCTCCTTCTACAGTAACAAATCTACAGAGAGCCAAGATTGATTTGCATGGACATTTACCAATTACCTTGGCTTACCTAACCTGATCATTTTTTTTTTTGACTATGTGTAAATATGAAGTAGAAGCATAGTACAAAATGTTACAGAACCAAGTTATGGTTGTGGCACAGTAAGCTAAAAATTCTCTATATTAAAAGTTCAGCTGACCTGCTTAGGACAGCAACAGCTTCTGCCAATGGAATGTTCCAACCTCTGGGTTCAGCTATTCTTCCCCCTTAAATCTTTCTTTGCTAACACAGAAACCACACTGCTATAAGCAGACCTAAAGTGATGACACTTCAACTACCCAGTAGTTTACATGCACTTTTTTGACAGCACAGAAACCTGATCCGGATATTTGAAATGAGGCAACATGCAAGTCTCATCTTAAAAGAAAAAAAACCAAAATGGATAAAAATCAGAGTTGTTTTTTTTTTTTTTTTTTAAGAAAGATAGGAAATATGTCTATTTTGAGGTTGTTTGGATGAAAATTATTTTAATTTATAGCAAAAATTTTAACTTTTCTTTTTAAATCAGCCTGCTTTCCAGAACAGCACATACTTATTACATTCCCCTGGCTTTTTTACTGCTGTGTTTTTTTTATCCTACTCCTTCACCCTTTTCCTCTTTTCTCTTCTTTCCTGCTATGAGAATTAAACTAATTTAGATCTCTCCACTGAGGGAAGATGTATAGGGAAAATTCTGGTCTTCACAACGTGTTACAAGCAGGCCCAGGCTCACTCTCACCTCTGCTGGTTGCTCAAGCTGTGCTTGAAGTACTCTCAGCCTTTGGCTCCCAGCTCCACACCGTGCTGTAATCACAGCAGCATCTTTGTTAAACCGGAGCATCCTGGGTGAAAATGCAAAGGTAGTCTCCAAACAGGCCTTGGTCCTTTAAGAACAGCAGGATCAGGACCTCAGAATATATTCTGAGTTGAACAGGGAGCCACCAGAGTGTTTAGAGCATTAGTGTGATATGCTCCTGGTACTCCTTCCTCCCCAGAAGACATACCATTTGTACAAAACTTTTAGCAGTGCCTTTCACCTTCTCTGCAGCTTATGTCTCTGGCATGATGCCCTAAATCTTAAGTTATATGAAACTGGAAGGGATTAGCAGCTTCTGTTTCATCAATTATATTACTTTTAATTGCCTTGAAGGATTCATTTGTCTTCACTCCAGTAACCTTTGGCAGCAATCAGCAGTTCAAACACTACTCCCACATACAGCAGCTCTTTTCAGTCATACTACGTTTACTGAAAGGTCCTTAAGAAACAAAAACAACCTCATTCAGATAGCTTTGCAGATGTATTTATTTAAATTCCACCTCTGATAAAATTAAAAGATTGAGTATACTTCTGAGAAGCAAGAAATTGCTTCATCATCACCAGGAATGGGCTGTAAATTCTTGTCTATGTTTTACAAACAGCATAATCAAAGTTCAATAGAGAATATGCAAAGATTGCAAATCTATAGCAGACAGGGAAATTTACATAAATAACAGATATGAATATCTGATGTTTACAGAAATAAAACTGCATGCTATGCAAACAGACTAAAGACTACAACTAAAAAACATTTTGTTATGATGCTCATTGCAGGTGCATATGTAGGAGACAGTCACATAATGCAAGGAGGAACATCGATAGTAAACCAGTATCTATATATTGTTATGCTGTATTGCTAAAAGAAATTTGGATTAAGGATTGGATGAAAATGGGGATTGTTTCTCCTTCAAGACCCTTGAATTTCACAGCTACAGCAGAGGACCGGTACAATTCAATGGGAACCTGGTACCCAAAGACCTTTAACAACCTTAAAAAATCTGTTCTTTAATATCATGTTGAAAGTGGGAATTTGATTTTATTTTTTTTTAAGGGGGCCATGTAAAATACCATATCAAGTAAATTTCACTGATCACACTGATTCTGCTCCAGAAATACAACCAGATCACATACAAAGATGACAATTTACTTATTACTGTGAGTTAAAATGTGAACTATAAGGAGACTGTCAGCAGAGCAGTGCTAGCCCAATTTATCCATGCTAGAGCTAGCCTTTCTCAATGCATGACTGAAGGTTTATAAGCCAAACTGGATTCTTGCAAGCAGTTTCCATTGGGAAGCAGGAGGACCCTACAGGTGTGGCAGAAGCAGAATTTTGTCTAATGCTCATTGTTTGCTTTTTAAAGGATAAAACACTGGTTTCACTAGTATCTGGAAGACATTGACATCTTATCAAGTTAAGAATACTGTCAGTACTCACACAAAAACATAAATAAGAAAGGGAACGTGAATAAGCCAGCCAGCAAACTTCATGAATTAAAAAAAAAATAAAGAAAAAAAAAAAAAAGCCTGAACACCAAAATTCCCTAAAAACCAAGGAGAACCAATACCTCACATCTCCAAACAAATTGTACTCAACAAGGTCACCCTCCTAATTCAGAGAATTCATTTAATCCTCTGGATGAATGCAGCATGTGTTGCACACCCAATGAAACCACACAGGCTCCAAATAAGAGGCCATCAACTACTGCTATAAACGCAGTCAAATGCTGGGAGCCTGAATAGCATAATTTGATTTTCCCCTTTCCAATACAAAAACAAAACAAAGAGAAGTGTTTTACTGTTGAAGGTGTGCATCTTTTAAAAGGCCAAAAGGCGCCTTTCTTTCTAAATTTTAAAAACATTAATCAAGAATGAAATAAACAACATGTGCAGGTCAAAGGTTAATATCCCAGGGTCTTTAATGTGCATTTACCACCCAGTTCTTTTCCATTAACACCATCACCTCCTCCCTGTCTTTCAACACCCCTCCAACTATTCTTGCCTCGTGTCTCACTTATTCACACAACTGAAAAGTAGTAATTATTTTGCAGTTAATCTTCAGGAAACTGCTGCATAGAAAACAGGCTTTGCCTTCTGTTCCAAAGTCTGAGGGAATGACCACTAGAGAGAAGCTACCTTTTCATTTCTCCTCTAAAGAGTTTGCCTGGGCTTTTTTGTTTGTTTGTTTGTTTAAAGATTAGAAGACCAGTTTCAGTATTACCTTGAAGACACTGACATCATAACACAACAAAAATATCATAAGCAAGACGATAACCAAGGTCTATGGAGGAGATTTTGATTTTAGAGATAATGGCATTAATCCAAGATAGATTTAAATTATTTAAATAATGTGACTGTAGAAATTCACAAGCACTTTTCAGGATAGAGTATGGCTCTAATTATATCTGAACAATTAACCTTCACAATTGTGCTGTTTAGAATGCTTCTCTGAGTGGGTATATTCTCAATAATTGGGCCATTAATTAAAATTGCTATCTCAAGGGCTGCCAGAAATCTTCAGTAAAAAACAATATATTGGGCTGGGATGGAACCAGGACAAAATAATCCCTCTCTGAATGTGTGTTCTATCAAGCAGACATTGTTCCTATATGTTCTCTACTTTTCTAGAAAATATAAAGCAGTATTTGAAAAATTTCAAAAGCATTTCCATATCAATAAGGAAAGGTACCAAAAGGGTAAAAAGATAACTTAGATATTTTTTCTTCTGTTCTTTCCCACAAGGTAGAATGAACCTATTGGTATAATACATCTTTTTCATTTCTAACACTGATGTTTTTTTAGTTCTCCCTAAACTGTCTTCATGATACTAAGCAAATCTCTAACATCATTACTTGTATTTACAGAACCAAGATTTTTCCCAAGTTGTCCTTTCAGCAGTGAAAACAAAGGCTACTGTGTTTACTCAGAAAATATTTCTCAAACTCCATTAAGCGGTTATGTTAGAAATTAGGAAAAAAACCCCACCAGTGAGATTTAAACACCTGTACATCACAGTCAGGAGAATCTCTGCCCTCTGGCACATCAAGGCTGGTTGGACAGACTGAGCTTGCAGTTCCTCATTAGGTTTAATTCCACTCTACTGAACACACACTTTGCTGAATTAAAGAAATAGATAAATTTATAACTACTCTTCAAGTGTAGCAACTTGCACTGAACATCTTTGATTTTAGCATGTAGATAAAGAAAAGATCTGAACTCTGATTATATCCAGACAAGCCTCCTGGTGAATACTCTCAGATGACAACTCATATTCAAAACCACAGATAAGTCTTTGATATGTAAGTCTGAAACAAGTCTCCTTAAAACTTCTGGACTTATTGTATTGTATTTATTGAGTCTGTTAACCTTATTGCTAAATGCTCTTCTGTTGTGGAGTTACTCGTGTTGCCCTGGATGGGAAAGCCCTCCACATGTGCAGCAGGATGTACATTTTATGATTACTTTGGCCAACTCCAGAAATCTGTCAGGGGAGGCCATTTTTATGCCATGTGGAAAGTTGCATGTTCTGATGCTTTACAGACAGATTTCTTCTGCCTTAAACTCCAGTGCCTCCATATCTGCTATCTGCTCTCCTGCATGCTTCAGGCAAAAGGTTGTCGGGCACTGTCAGGATTTTCACATCAGACACACGGAAAATCTATTTCAGGATCTCAAAGTGGAAAGTGGTAGCACAGGTCACTTAACACTATCGGTCATTTCATCTCACAGGAGACACGGATGAGAGGGCTGGGTAGAAGGAGGATTATGCCTCAAGCACCTCAAAACTGGTTCTGTCCTCTCTGCCCCCTGAAACAGCATGGGCACACACAGGAGCTAATACACACATGTACCGCTAGGAATGGGCATTCATATTTTTTCAAACACACACTTTTATTCGGCAGTTTGGGGAAGTGGCCTTAAAAAAGATACAGAAACAAACATCTTGGGCCCTCTTTAACTTTCCATTACTCACTGCTTCTGAAAACGCATTTTTTAGTTTTTTCCATTTTTCTTCTCAAAATGTGCCACACATTTTCAGAAAATTAATGTGAGGATTTATAGTGCTAACTTTATCAGCAGTGCATATGCATTTTAATAACTGAGTTAACCTTAGGCTAACATCAGCCTATGCAGTAGTTGGTGGCACACAGTGGAAATCCTGTGTGCCCGTGCAACAAGGAAGCAGCAGGAAGGAACCTTACACCAAGCTTCATTTAGTGCTCTGTCATGTGTAACTCTCCTGCTGGGGCTACAGAGAAACTGCCAGGTAGTCCACATCTGACAAGAGAAAGAAACTGAGCTAAGAGATGATGCTGAGGCCATTGTTACTTCAGTCTAGGACCACTCTATCTGTAAGGGACAGTGTGTTGGACCTCCTGAGGCCACCTCCCTCTCCCTCCTGAGAGAAACCTTGCTCATCCCTCTCATTCTTCAAGGAAGGACATACCAGTACTGTGGCTCTGACTGAGTGAAGATCACAAAATATGCATGTTGGAACATCAGAAGCATCTGCTTCTGGCAAATGTACTGCTCGCAGTTCAAATACCCAAGAATCTCTGCCACCTAATGGCTGGAATAAATCAGAATTTGACTTGCACGCATTGACTGATCATCATAAAATGAAAAATATTGGAACTCAGAGCCTAAAAATCTTTGCATGAAAAACTAATGTGATATTAGTAGAGAGAACAGCAGTTTGAAAATGGAAGGAGCATGTGATGGGACTGGCAACAATCTGCAGGTAAATCTCAGCTATATTCAGGTCACGAACTCAACTCCCTTGTTACTTCCAAGCCTGAAATTTATTTAATAGAAAGAAATAAAATGTGAGAGAGAAGGGAATAAATTATCTTATTTTAACATCATTGAATTATGTGCCATGAAGTTACTGCACTGAAGTTTTCATCAGCATGAGCAGAGGATGAGTAAGCTAGGGTGGAGCAGATTGCCAACAACAGCCTTTAGCTATATCATTCTATATGCTTTAAAAAGTGCTTGTAAATTTGTACACTTGGGAATTTCATGGACCCACACCTGATGTTAATCTGGTCTTTAATCGTGTTATTGATGCTAGCAAATTCTTGCAATGATCCTTAATAACTAGGGAAACTGATTTTACTTTACACAGATTGAAAGCTGTTAACTACTTTGCTGTTCAACATTTAAGCCATCAGTTATTCAGTGTGTTTAACCAGTATGGTTGCCTACCTTTCTATGGCAGATTACAAATAATAAATTAAAAAATTAAGAAATAAACCTAGGAAATACCCCAAATGACCACACAATATAATAGTGCTTTCAAGTTAGTCAGCCAGTTGTCCCCAGATTGGTTATTTTGCATCCAAACGATAATTTAAGGAACTTTGGTTTTTACCCATAACTCAAACTATTTGCAATATGCTATGCAAGAAAATGATACAGTACTTGGTGTAGACCCACAAAGTTCTCTTACAACTGAGATATTTGTCAATTCCCCCCAAATGAAAATATAAATCAAAGGTATTTAATTTTCTATCAAGGCATACAAAATGAATAGCAAGGACATGGACTAGAATGTAGCAAGAATTGATTCTTCTATGGATGAGATCACAGAAAATTATCTTACAGTCAACTTATTGTAAATAAGGAAATTTATTTATTGCAAATAAATACATGTTTCTAATGTAGTAGACCTTTAAAAAACAAATTACAGAGCTTTAGTCAAAACTGACTCAGTGTAAAAGTCAGTGTTTAAAAACTGACTCCATGAAAATGAGCAGCTACAGATAACAAAATAATCACAAGGACAAAAGCATCATTTAAAAGGCACTACAAAAAATGTGGATTTAAATGTTAGTAGTACACTGTCATCCAAACTAATAGTGTGTCAACACTAGGCTCAAATGCTCACTTGCATCTTTTTTAGTGCCACTATCACATGCAAGACTTCCATAACACTTTTCCATTTACCAGCCAAACCTAACTCAGTGATGCAGACTGTCATTTTGTCTTTATCTGCTTATTAATAACACGGAGCGAGAAACTGCTTACGTGTATGAGCATGTACAGTCCTTGTACTAGACTTACAGCAACTTGTTAGAGAAGTCCTTTCTTTCAACTCCTTTTAGCTAGTTATTAAAAACTAACTAAAATGTCTTTCAGTTCAGAATGTGCTGAGCACTTTCTAGCAATGGGAAATCTACCACCCTTGTGAGCAACCTGTTCCAGTGTCTACCACACTTGTAAAAAATGTCATCCTTATGTCCAATCTAAATCTACTCTCTTTTAGTTTAAAGCCATTACCCTTTGTCTTTTCACACAAGCCCTGCTAAAAAGTCTGTTTCCATCTTGTAAGGTACTGAAAAGCCACGATAAGGCGTCTGTGGAGCCTTCTCCAGGCTGACAGCCCCAGCTCTCTCAGTCTGTTTTCATACATGAGGTGCTCCATCCCTCTGATCACCTCATGGCCCTCCTGTAGACCTCTCCTACAGGTCTATGTCCTTCTTATTTTGGGGACTCCAGAGGTGGATGCAGCAATCCATGGGGTACCATGAGGGACTATGGCAGAGTAGAGGGGCAGAAGCCCCTCCCTCAACCTGCTGGCCATGCTGTGTTTGTTGCAGCCCAGAATACAACTGGCTTTCCAGTTACATCCAGCTTCTCACCTGCCAGTATCCCTGATTCCTTCTCAGCAGGGCTGTTCTCAATCCCTCCATCCCTCAGCTTCTACTGGGGGTTGCCCAACCCAGGCACAGCACCTGGGCCTTGTTGAACCTCATGAGGTGCCCATGGGCTGATTTCTCCAGCTCCAATCCCTCTGGAGAGCATCCAAGCCCTTGGTTGTGTCAGCTGCACCACTCAGCCTGGTGTTCTCTGCAAAGCTGCTGAGGGTGCACTCAGTCCCACAGCCCATGTCACTGATGGAGAGATTAACCTGTGCTGGTCCCAGTGCAGACCCCTGAGGGACAGCTCTTGTCACTGACCTTCATTTGGATACTGAGCTGCTGACCGCCACCCTCTGGATGTGACATCCAGCCAATTCTTCATCCACCTAACAGACAATTCATCACATCCATTTCTCTTCAATTTTAGGGAGTAGGATATTTTGGGTGACTGCATCAAAGCCTTTACAGAAGTCCATATAAACACCACCTGTAGCCCTTCTCCTGTCCACAGAGGCAGTCAGTCCATCACAGAAGGCTCCTCAGTTGGTCAGGCAGGACTTGCCCTTGGTGAAGCCATGCTGGCTGTCTCCAATCACTGCCTTCTCCTCCATGTGCCTTAGCACAGATTGTAGGAGTGTTAGTGTTGGATACAGGGAGGGAGAAAAAAGCTAAATGGACATTGTTTTTATTTAGAAGTAATTCATGATATGGGCACTGTATTCTACTAACAATAAAAATCTCAGCAGGGTGGTTTTAAACCGGTATTGGACCACTTGGGACTGTTTATTTTTACCCAGCTCTCCAGACTGAAACCTATTTATCAATGCAGAGCTTCTTTGCCTTTGTTGAAATTATCTCCAATGCTCTGCCAAAATAATGACAATGTTGTGACAGTCTCTGAAGGTTTGCTTTGATTACCTCTGCATCATAGTGACACAGAACCACTGGACTGCTTTGATACTCAAGAGAAAGGACAACAGGTTACATAAACAGTGTTTTCTAGCCACAGAAGATAAACAAATTCCTCCCAGACCCTCTAAAGTAACAGCCTAGTTCATTTATTACTGCTTCAGACTAAATCACTGCTAGGTTTTTTCCCTAAAAACTGGTGTGTGCATCAGCGCAGACATGACATATTTCACTTGCTTTCACTTTTACTGAGTCAATTCCTACATGCAGTTACCCCTTTCTTACGTTCTTCAAAATTATATTTCTCAGTTTTCTCATACATATCTTAAAGAAGTAATGCCCCAAAATGTATGATAGCAGCTAAAGCTTACAATTAAATAATTGTGTTTTTACTGGAGTTCCATACTGCCTAATAGTTTATAGTGTAACTCAGTGCCCTATGCATGCTGAAATGCCTTCAAATAACTGCATCAATTCTCCAGTGTATATTCCAAGACATATTGACTCTTGCTTTAACTATTTTGGTGTCTTGGATGACTAATCAGCTTTGCTGTGAGTCAAGACTTTCTGTAAGGATATGTGGATTTGCTGCTTCCAGAAGAGCAATACTGCATGAATTTGCAATGGTTTTAAATAGATTGTAACAACCCTTATCATCTTAGACTCTTCTGCAAATTCATCAGCTGTTCCATCAACAGTTTTTAACTGCCAGTTCCTTAACATTATTTTAACTTTTGCCAATTTAATGTACTTCCCCCTATTTTACTGATTTTTAAAGCTTAATAACAACACATTAGGACATAGTCCAAGGATGAAAGTTTTATAGTCCAGCTGGAGTTTTACCATAAAACCCATTCATCTGCAGTAAACAGAATTGTTCACAGTGAACAAATAAACAATTTTGGTTTTGACATGCTCTTCCAAGTTCCCATGTTACCTAGGATTGGCTTTCTTTTTAACACAAAGAAAGACATGGACATCTATTTAAAAACAAGGTGGAAATGAACAAATCGGCCAGAAAAAGTTAGATGTTACACACATATGAGGAAAAGTAACATTTCCCTGTAAGAGTTAATTGACATCACAGTGAAAAAAGGCAAATATAACCAAAACAGAACCCCTAATACAATAATGACTCCTGAAAAAGGTAATTGCACCATAATTTCATATTTGTAACTGTAAACTTAATTATGCTTCATTAACAGATTGTAGCATCTTCCTTATGGAAGATATTTCTTCCCAAACCTAAAACAATGATTCTGCTAGTCTTCAGCCAAATATTTTGTTTCAAGTAGCATCTATCATCTTCTTAATGAAAATGTAACACAGAGAGAAGCAGCACATTTTCCACAAAGAAGATATGTAGAAGATATATATTTATATGTAATAAACCTTTTTTATGACATGTAAACATATTTGATGTATTTTCCCTCTAAATCAAATTATTTAGTGCACTGCAGGACATCCCGCTTAAAAGGACTCCAGGATCACATTTTATTTCTCTATGAGCATGGTTCCAAATAACAAAAAGATTTCATGTTTTCTATTTGACACTGACAGAAGATTGATCAAAATCTGGGGAAGCAACAATTGCTACTATTTCTGTCAGCTCACAGTCAAGCATTCTCTTCACTATTTTAAATAGTGCTTGGGCTTTTCTTAACTTTATGTAAATATTTTTCTGGTTCAGTATAAATATTAACTTGCTTTATTAACACTATTACTTCACCAGCTTTCAGTTATTTCTCAATTATTTGCAGTGGTTCCATATAAAAGGTATCATCAGTGGGCTACCCTCCAAGAATCAACTGGGACCACCTCTGTTTCAAATTAGAGCTTAGCACCTACTTCTGCAGTACAAGTAAACCAAACAGTCATGACTGCATTGTGGTGTAACAGAATGCAATTATTATTGTTTAAATTAAGTTCAGAGATGGAAAGTCACCAGAGATTGAAAGTCATCACTAACATAATGGTGTGACCTTATTTTTCTTGCTCACATTTCCTTTTTGTCTGCTGGAATTAGTCTAGAAGGACACTGCTGTCTCATTTGAAATACGTCTCCTGACGTATGTGTCTGGATGTGGTACACATTTGCTCGGTGGAGCCATGAGCCTGACTTGTTCTGCAGATTCCACTTAAACACTGTGAACCAGTCATTGCAGTAAGTGACATTCACCAGCCTGCTCCTGAGAGACCTGACCATCTCCATCCACAAAAATTAACAGCCAACGCTCAGAGGATCTCAAGATCCACTGGCTCCATTTCAGACAAATCCCTGGGAAAAGCCTTTTTTGCATACAGTTTCCTGATACACTTACACAGAAGGGAGCATTAGTGCTTGCACCATCCAACACTGTCCCCAGAGGACACCCGATTTGCATGCAGACAACCATGTGAACCAGTGCTCCAAGAAGCTACTGAGGACCAAGAAGCTCTGTCAGAAGAAGGACTGACTTTTTAATTCTGTCCTGTGCAGGGTGATGCCTCAAGGTAGTCCAAATCCAGAGGACTAAAAGCAGGAACAAGGACTGGTGAGCCTCGGGAATGCTAAGAGATGGGACTCAAAGCTGAATCCTGCTCTGGTAATGTCCAGTTGAGAAGAGTGGACATCTCATGCTCCCATTATCCTATCTGTCTTTTTTGGGCTAACAGATGAACATTTGTCTCTCAATTAAATAGATACAATTCCAAATATAGATACAGAAGTGGAAGAAAAAACAAGTGCAAGGTGCTATTGAAAATGACTGCAAGTATGCAGTCATTTTCAAGAGCAGAAAAGAAACACTAGAGCACAAGCAAAACATACAGCAATTACCAATACAAATTACATATTTTACAAAATGTTTCTGCAAGGAAATTTTACCATGGTATTTCTCATAATGGTTGTCAGGCAGACAGTGAGAATGTGGGTCTCATTTGACACTGACAAAATCCCAAGTCTTTTCATGACAAGCATAGTATCAGGTCCTTGCAACGTGTATTATACTGATTGGCATAAGCAGAACGTAATAAAAAACTCAGTAGTGGTTTTGCCCCATCTTGCTTATTTCTCTGACATGATACACAAAGTTTATCTTAAAGAGGCCCAGTTTTAAGAAGCCAGCATCCATCTGTGATAACAATTTTCCATACATGCATTTATCTTTGCAGTTATAACTGATCTACATATAAACAAACCAGTTCCCTACATACAAATTCTAACAGCTCTCAGGCAGATTATTTCATCAGCACGTGCAGGCAATACCACAAGGAGGTTAGTACAAAAAAATGCATACGCATCAGTGCAAGTCAGATTCCCTGCTAAAAAACCCAGCTACACATCTCCCAGCCATACACCTCTGATCCATCTCAATGTGGAGCATCAATGTAAAATTTAGCACAAATTAGATAACACTTTTCCAAGAAAATGAGAAACTCTGTATTATTACATCCCTGTGTTACCAATCAAACATAATGAATTTTTGATCCTCTGCAGTATAAAGCACAGCATTGCCAGCCATCTAAAGCAAACATTCCCAGACTCTGAAACACAGCTGTAAATATTCTTGCCCAGGGTGCTGATCTTGGTGGCAATTTCTGGCATTGACTCATGCCTACTTTTCTTAAGTCCATACCAGTAAAATCTGGATAAAACAATGGCTTTATGAAGGCTTCTGTTAGTTCCTATGAATTACTGCAGCTAGCTATCCAGTGATATAAAACTGACTTTATTTTTACAATTCTCTCAAACTGAAATTCAAACTAATTTCAGCTATTCCTTTATAGTATTTTTAGTTGAATCAATATCATTCAGCCATTTTGAAAGCTGTTATGACACACATAAACTAATGCATACATGAACACATTCCCTATTACAGAAGAATAAAGGTTATGCTGCAACTCTTTTTTATACACATGTAACGTTTAAGTGTTCATTAGAGGACCCCAAGAGGGCCATGGGTTCCCTCAATATCCTGTAAGTGCTTTTCTCCCTGCAAGGTAACAGCCTCACATCTCTTGTACTTTAATCCATTCTGTGACTGATGGTGACCCCTCCTCACAATGCATGGCAATATTCACTGGTAAAAAGCCCTGCAACTGTTCTGAATTTGGCCCCCTGAAGTCATATTACCATAGGAGTTTTTGATTTTAACTGTGGTAGTCTAGGCTAGATAGCATGTGAACTCAGGAAAGTAAGTATATTAAAAGGTTCCTCAATTCTCAGATCTGATTTTTTTTTATATTTAAAGCCCACAGTAGGGGAAAGAGGAAAGAATGATTTTTCTCCTTGCAGCACTTCAGAGTCAATACATTTACCAAGATACAATCTGAATTCCATTCTGAGTTGCAGAATGGTTAGCTAATTGGCAAGCACATACAATTTAAGAACTAGATTTCGTAGATTAAACTCATTACTTCAAGCTTTTTATGTGAGGCTCCGAGTCCCCGCATAACCTCTTCCCCTGCCGATTATCTGCCCTGCTCCCTTTTCCTATTTCATCCCCCTGCCTGGCTGCTGTAATCCAATGCCTTCTCTGCAAAGGTTGCCTCACCTGCCCCCCGCGCTTCCTCCTGTCCAGGCTCCCTCTCTCGCAGCCCCGGCTCCTCATAGCCCAGGCTTGACCCGCAGGTTACGGCAGTCCTCCCCGAGCACCGGCGGCCCCTCGGCACCGGTGCCCCGTCTCACGGAGCCGTCACATCTCCCGGAGTGAAGGCAGTATCCAGGCGGCGCGGCGGAGCTGGCTGTTGATCTGTGATACCCTCCAGCTGACTGCCTTTTTAGCATGCACGATCTTCAGGCCACAGACTACGCCTTTCTTTTGTGTCTGGAAAGCCTGTAGCAGTTGCTGGGCACTAGGAACAAACCAACCTTTGTATCGGGGGCTACAAAAACTCTTCTTACCTAAGAGGACTGCAATTGCCGTCCACCTTCACTAAAGAGAAAGATTAAATGAGGTCCGGGGATGCTTAAGGATGAGCAGACTACTCCGAAGCAAGGCTTGTTTTCTATGTTGACTGCTTTGCACAGAAAATAAAGCTCATCAAAGGCTGGAAGTTGCCTTTACTTTGAAAGAAATACGTCATCTTCAAATATGCAAAGCAGGTTTACTGTTGATAACCCAAGAGTTATTGACCTTGTATTTCAGCTGTTCTTGGTGTGCACTTTGGCTTTTTCTGTAATAAGATCATCTTACCAGCGGATGATTATTGATCACTTATGACAGAAACAAAAAGCCTTGAGCAGACTAATCTAGTCATTGTGCTCAGTGCAAAATGATGTAAAAATTGACAAACACTCCCCTCTTCCTACCCACCCCAAGTCCCCCCCCCCCCCTCAAAAAATATAATGTAATCACAGTCAAAAACACCATTTCAGGATGAAACCCAGAGAACTAGGGAAGATGGCAAGCAACAGTAAGTTTTAACAGAGACCTGCTTGGTGAACAACTACCACCTGGCAAGAGCAATGGCACTACCAACCAAGCATGATCACAACTGGACTGAGCCCTCAGCACCTAACCCAGACCTGCTGGGGCCTTCCCGGTGCTGCCCACCCAGGAAGGGGAGAAAATGTATGGCTGCACGAGAAGGCTGTGGAGCAGGGCTGGCTGGCTCAGGACCCACGGGGCCATCAGCATCCTTGCCAACCCAACGCCGACGCAATGGCAAGAGGTGCCCCCGACCCCAAGTTCGGCAGACGGGCACGGGCAGGTGGGCAAGGAGCAGGTCATGGAGGGAGAAGCTTCTAGACTAACCTGCTCACAGGTTTCCACGATGTGCTTTCTCCCTCTCGGGGGACCCAGACCGTGACACCCGGCTCGGGGGATGCTCTGGGCCGCTCTGCCCCTCTCTTGTCCGACGCGCCGGGCGAGGGCGGTCCCCTGCCCGCCCCAGCGCAGGGCCACGGGGGCTGCGGGGCGCCCCGGGCGGGGGGCACGGCCCGGGGTAGGGGACGAGCGGGATGCGGCAGGTACCGGCGGGCTGTGTCCTCGCTCGCCGCAGATTTTAAGGTTAAGTGCGTGCGATTTCTCACCCTCACAAAAGGGAGGAGGAAGGAAAGATGATCAAGGAAGCAAACCAGGCAGGGGAGCGATGAAGGGGCGGGCGGGGGGGGGAGAGAAGAAAAGGAGGGAGAAACAAAGGGAAGAATAAAACCCTCTCTGGGAGCAAGCAAACAAAGAGGGTAAAAAGAGCTCGGCGGTCTCCTCGGGGGGTAACTCCCCGCCGGGCTCCCCGGTGCCGCTGCACCCCGCCCGACGTGCGCCCCCCGGCAGCCGGCCGGGCTGCGGCCCCGGCCCCTGCTGCTGCTGCTGCTGCCGCCCGCGGCCGCGCACGGCGGAGCCCCGCGGGCAGGACCCCGCGCCTGGCCGCTGTCGCCCCGGGAAGTTCGGCGGCGCGGAAACACCCCCGCGGGGTCGGGGCACCTTACCTGTCGGCCGGCACTCCTCGGGGAGCGGTGGGATGAAGCGAGGGAAAAAAATCGGGGAGGAAAAAAAATGATAATAAAGCCACCCCAGTTTCCGAAATTGCACCGCTCGATCAGGTTACTATGGAAATCGTCGCGAGGAGGCAAAAAAAAAAAGCCAGAAGCCATCCTCATCCTCTCCGCCTCCGCGAGGCACCGCGGCGCCGGAGCCGCTGCCTCCCCGGGCGCAGGCTGCGCGCTCCCGCCGCCGGCTGCTCTCCGCGCCGCGCACCGGCCCCGGCCCCAGCCCCGCGCCGCGCCGCCAGCGGTGCTGCCCCCCGCCGCACAGCTGGAATTTAAAGGGGCCGTGCTCTCCGGGCGCCGCTGCCCCCGCCGCCCGGGGCCGGCTGGGTGTGCCTTTGTAACCAAAAGTTTCCCGCGGGTGCGCCGAGATACGGCATCCGCAGGGACGCGGGGATGGAGGAGCGGCGCGCTGGCTGTGCGTAGCCCTGGGCGTTATGAATTATTATAGGCGGAACAGCGGGATCCAAAGGCCTCGACAGAGCTCAGTTGCAATGAGCGCTTTGCACATACACGGGTAAGAAGCAGCCTCGGCCTCTGAGAGCTTTTGTAACGTGAGTGGTGAGGGCATACAGAAGGGGAAAAAGTGTATAAAATGCATGAGGAAGGGCTGAAAACTTCCTAACCACCCCAGCCAGGAAATCACAATTTTTACATAGCAACTAAAAACTCAAAAAATACAACAAACAGTTCTGACACAGGTCATCCTGCCTGTGTCCCTTATTCATAAACAGAAGCGCTTGTCAAGTCTGCCTGTTCTGAGAAGCAAGTTTGGCCTGCAGGACACCCCGGCCAGCCCGGAGGCTGGATCCATTTGAAGCCCACCTGTGGAGAGAACTGTGCCAAAAGCTGCCACTCACAAGCACATGCAGACTTTGGCCTGACTGGGTGGACAGAGCTTAGCAGCCCTTGCCACCGGTTCACTCTGCCCTATCTGTCCCCACCTTCACACCTCACATGCTGCTCTGCTCTGCCCCACTCCTGTGTGAGCCATTTCCCACCACAAGCCCTCTCTCTGCTCCAGCAGCATCAGGTGCTGGAGCTGATTCAGGAACTACCACCCAAAGGATGGGTTTTCACCCCTAGAGAATATATTCCACAAGTTTCTGCTGATGGGGAATGAGGCTTCTAAGTTATTCCAGCTCTGAAAAATGGCTGCTTGCAAAACACAGGGAAACCCCATCTTTGCTCTGTTGTTGCAGTCTAACACTATATGTGCTTCAGCTCCCAAGAAAGGGAAAAAGTGGGGAAAAAATAGTTTTCAGATTATTGCCTTAAACACCTATGAAGAAAAGGAGCCCCTTCTGGAGTAAAAATGTGCATTTATTCATTCCAGAGTAAGCGCACTTTGCAAGTCATAGGTTTAGGGAAGATAGCTTGCAGGTAATGGTTCCCATGATACCTGTGGGTTTTCAAAAACCTTCATTTTCCAGTCTATCAGCCAGTCAAGCCTTGCAGCTCTTTATTTTGCACAAATATTCATCAGTACTGGTCAGCACAGCTGCAGTTGAAACCACCTCATGAGGTGAATTAGCTACCCGAGGCATGTTTGGATGCAGGAGTAAAAAATAAATAAAAGAAACAAAAAACCTCTCCTACTGAGCTGTGTGGTATTTCCCCATTACGAATAATGCCTGACATTTCGTCTAGCCATTTCTATTTAAGAAAGAAAGAGGCATAAAATATACAGCCAAGTGAGAACTAGGCTTAGTGTTAAGAAACAAGAAAGGGCTGACCAAAGGCAAGAATTGACAGCCACGTTGTCCAGGAATCCAGTTTGCCAAATACCATCCTAACTTGAAATATTCCTACCAAAATACCACCATCACTTGAAATATCTCTGAAAATAAATAAGGATAGATTTTGACCATAGTTTACACCAGAAAACATACTGGGACATCTGAGCTTTTCTTAAAGCTGTGAGACAAGAGAGTGGCTGAGTATCTTAAAATTAGAATTACAAATCTGTGACCAAAGGTCCCAGGTGACCGACATCTTTCAGAAATGACAGTCCCTGGAGTGGATAACCTGGAGGTTATTTCTTTCAGTGCATGAAAGGCACAGAGCAGTGAGTTATCTCGGCAGTCTCTGTGCTGCAAGACTTCTCCCTGAAAGGTTAATTGGGTTAGAGGTGTAATTTTTACCCAGCAGAGATGTGCCAGCAGAGGCCTCTAATGTAGATGCAGTTCCTACTGACAGAGCTGTGGTTTTTTTAGCATAATATTTCTCACTGTGGCATGGAGAAATTTCATTTCACCAGCATGAAGATCAGACCTGGTGGTTGAGCCACCTCTGCTCAGCCGCTCTGTCAGTGCAAGGTGCAGACCCGGGTACCAAAACAGACAGCAGCATACACAAGGCTCCCACATCCTTTTTGCCAATGACTACTCTGGAATTGCTGTCTTTTTCATAAATGTTTTTGCAAATGGATAGAATGTTTTTCTGTTTCCTAGGCCCAACCATTTAATCTTATGCCTCAAGCAGTGTTAGGAGTCTGTGTCTGACAACAAAACAGTAACCAGTCCTCTAGTCTTGTAAGAAGTTATATTCCAAAGCAAAGAAGTATCTTGAAAGTTTTCATATCACCAAGAATTTTCTGCAATGGCTTTTGTAGTTTTACACAGAAAATATCTAAATAATTGTCTATTTTTCCCTTTGTTGCAAAACATTTGACTAGCAAAGCATGGTGAAGAATAAAAATGTGATTCTCACACAGCTTTAGAATAAACTGCATAGTTATACCTTTAATATATGAAACTTCAACACATCAGTTACCATGTAGTTTTCTTCTACATGAGCTACAAACAAGTATGTTGGTATCATTGACATGAGATTTAATTTATTTCAGGACATACGGTCATTTGAAATTGCAGTATCTTGGCTTGTATATTTAAATACAATCAATTATCTTAGCTAACAAGTGTTTATGTAAGTGAATGACCAAACAATGACAAACTTACAAAGTAATGTATTATCTCTGAGGACTTTCAGTCCTTTTAAAATTACATCACCATATGACATGTGACCTCATTACGAAGACTAAAGGGGTCTCCTATCAACCATAAAGACTTAGATGTTGCTAGTCAAATACATTAGCACCTTTTGTCTGCTAAATCCCATCTCAGACAAAAACCTGTTTATATGACTGGTGTCAAGTGGCAGCAGAAGAGTGTGCTTCTTCATCCCCAAAGGATGCTGTATTAAACCAACTGCTTCTTACTACAGCAATATTTAAAAGTTTAAAAACACCAAATACAAAAGTTTGTCTCAAAATCTTAACTTAGTCATTCTGAATATTCTCAGTATTTCCTGCTATACAATAAGATGTGAAACCTTTTTGACTTGCCATGAAAAGCATGGTAATTTGAATCACTCATTGGCATGTCTGAATGAAAAATTACAACTGAACCTTTAATATCTGAAAAAGCTTTTAGATGAGAATAACCTGGTAAAGTTCAGGCATTTCACGTCTTGCAGGTGAACTTATAGTGGAGCTCTGTGGCTTCTTTCTGCAAAGATACTTGGCAGGACAAGTAAATGACATTTGCAGAACTCCTTCCAGATTTACTAATGCCAGAGGTCCATTTGCACCTCTGCACTTTAACTTTACATTCCCCAGTATCTGCTATGGCTGTTTGTAAGACCCTTCCCTGCCTGCCTACCTTCCTTCAGGCACTGTGACAGAACATGCTCCTTCCAGTGTCAGCTGTAAGGTTTCCTCACAATTTCCACTTGTCACTCTGCTGAGCCTAGTGTGAGTCCATGTTCCTGGTGCCCTGGTCCCTCCCTGCCTCAGCAGGAGAAGGAAAGCACTGGTGGAAGGTGAAGAGGTGCTGGTTGTGCAGAGTGCCACTGAACTCCAAAGCCACCAGCCTGAGCTCCAGGCCACATCCTCACTGGATAGTGTGCACAGCAGGAGGAGAAAGCCTAGATGTACTCCATGTGTATTCCAAAACCATGGGCACAACATGTTTAGGAGGGGTAGCACCCTGAATGCACTTCAAGGGAAATAAAGGGAAAGGGAAGGGTCTACCAAGAATAGACAGTTCCAGTCTCCATCAAGAGAATGACTGGATAAGACATTTTAGATCACCTGATTGTTGTTAGGATTGCCTTACCCCTTCTTTGTTTAAGTGCAGCCACCTGGTAAGCACCGTCCTCCTTCCAGGTTTCAACAGACTCCTTCTTTCTGCCTTGTTGGCACTTTTAGGTGATTTTCTGCATTTTTTCCCATAAGTGGAGCTTATTATAAAGTTTTCTGAAACACTGTTGATATTAAAATTGTCACTGATTGAGGGCTGTATCTTCCCACTGAAAGTATGTTCCATTTTAAAGTGTGATACTGGAGTCACCATCCACTGGCATGTCCATTTTTCTACAAGGACACACACGAACCCAAGGCTAAAGCACTACTGTTCAGGTGTCTGGGACGTCTCATGGGAGGCAATGTGACCTGAAAAATTACTTCAATTCTTTTGTTGTAACACCAGGCATGGGCAAATTCACAAGAACATGTATAGTGAAGGGGAAATAGGAGAGAGAAAATGTGTTTTGCCTTGGGAAAAAAAATAGCTGCAGTAGTTTCCAGATTTCTGTTAGCAGATTGATATAACTTCTGTGTTCTGGAGGACTCCTGGCTATATTGTGATGTCTTATCCCCTTCTCCTCTCCAAGATGTCTGCAAAACTCATAGCTTTTTCGTTAATGTTCAAGTAATAATCCCCAGAAGGTTCTAATCCTCACTGAAAGCAATTCATGTGTACTGATCTCCTGTTTACATGTATACAAACACATGCACACACACATATGTGGGGAAAAAAAAATACAAAGTCAAGCATTTCACAATTAGGAAATAACACAATTTAAATTGTCTGCCAAACTTAATTTGGCCACCTATACCTAGTCATACTCTTAAATAAACTTATATAAGTCTTGGTGTACTTGTTGGAGGATGTTCACGTGATGAACACCTTCTCAATTATATGTTTTATCCTAATTACTCACTATATAGTCTTGTCATGTCTTTATCATGCCCTGTAGGCAAAATCTTTGCATATCTATGTCCCTTAGTAGTGTAGGCAGTAAAATTTCATCATTAATTAGCACATGGGGAGTTCCTGAGAACAAAGGAGAGGAAAGTTCCCTCCCCAGTTTCCAACATTGACACCACTTTGGAGCAGAGGAACAACAAAAGCCTGACCTTGCACCTGGATCTCTGCATAGCTGGGAATCATCGTGCCCTCTTCCCTGTTGGGGAAAGCAAGGCCTGGCTGCCTCAAAGGTGGAGGTGCACAGGAGTGCACAGTGATGGGCTCAGAAAAAACAGAATTGCTGAAATGCAGTAATCTGGACAAATGCAGAATCTGGACAAATGTGATTTTCCAAGTCGAGAAAGTTTTGAAATGGGTTTTCTCAGTGAAGATGGAGCCTCCAGCACCTTTATTTTGGCTGTTCATGGAGAAGGCACTGCACAGAACAGCTAGGACTTCCAAAACGGATCAAAGTGCAGATGTTTCTTTAGAATAGTGAAGGACATATCTATGATTCATTCACTAGTAATTTTCAAATACTTGCTCTAAAGCTGGAGTTACTCAAACAAGAGAGCACAGCTTCCATACTTGTAAAGAAGCACCGTTTTTTCCAAGTCTCATTTTCACATGTTGCTGAATTTTTCAACAATTTTGGTTTTTATCACACTATGGCTGCAAAGCAATCCATTAGAACTATCTAAAAACAGACTATTAACAGGAAAAAGTGATTTAAACATCTATTTCCTCTTGTATTAGCAATTGCAATATGAATGAGGAAGGGATCAACTCTGCAGTCCCCTGAACCAATCTCACAACTTCTTTAACAGCATGCCCAAAGTATATTTAGAGCTTTTCTAGAAAATTCACTTTCTTAGTTTCTGCTGTTTCTATTAGCCCCAGACCCTGTATGGTTTATACCAGCTGCGTTCAACACAAGGGATACCCAGCTGGGGATACAAATTGCCTGCTGAATGGCTCTCCCTGACTCCATGCTGTTACTTTTGACCTCAGATGGCACAGAAAATGCTCTCCAGTTGACTTGTCCAAATGCCAAAAACCCCAACCCCCCAAACTTCTAAACATAAAACAGAAGGAAAGCTAAATTATTTGAATTAAAATAACACAGCAAAACAGTTATATCACAAATATAGCAATAAAAAAGTGTAATAAAAGTTGTGCCTCCTGATACATAGAGTAAAGATATCCCAAAGAATGATTTTGTATTGTTTATAGACATTGGAAATTTACATAGTTCATATATATTAGAAATTAGTTTCCAAAGTTTTCTTACTGAAAACAGTGTTTTCATAGGCAAACAGAATTTTTTCCTATAACTGGATATCTGCCTGGCAGATATAAATATGTTTCTGTCAAATTCACCATTCTGCCATGGATATCAGAGGACATCTTGGGATGACATAGACATTGTTTTGCTTCCTTTGTTAATCTTTCAGTTCTTTGGTTCTCACATGACCTGCATCTCTTCTGATCTTCTGTATTTAAATTCAGAAGCTCTTGCCAAAATACTCTTTCAACTTTGTTCATAGTTGCAAAGCAAGAGGTCTGCAACTCTTGCTTTAATGTGGGACAGGATTTATTTCTTCCTGTAACTGAAGACAAATGGCAGATATCACCTTCCTCATTTTTCCTGAAGTAGTGCCTCAATTCTCTGTTTGAGTTAGCTGGCTAAATTATTTCCTTTCTAAATAGTCAAGTTCTGCTGCGTATAGAGGATTGTGACTTTCAGTGCTTAATATAAGCGAGCACTGAGAGGAGGGACATACTGAGAAGATTATTTTTTGCGAGATACATAAAATATCCTTTCTGCTCCATGTGTTCCTGCTGCAGCCTCAGCTGTAGCTGTAGGTCCAGATTTTGCTAGGGATTTAAAAAATGTTGGGCACCACTTAGGGTCAATTAGACTAGCAATGCCCAGAGGTTTAGAAATTGCATCCTGTATAAAAGGTTTTTTTTCTCAAAAGCCTATAAGAGGTACAGGGTCATATAGACTAGAAACCTCATCTTTCCCTTATATCAAAATGGCTCCAAGCTAAGTTTCTGGGACCCTCTATGCTAAAATAAGAGAGGCTTGTCAAAGTTAAGCTAATAGTCAGTGGCGAAATTCCTTATCCCAACAAAACCATTGAAACTCCAAGTGCAAATTAAGGATCAGGAAGGAGAGAAAGAAAATAAGATGTAAAAATATTCTAACAGAGGCTCCTGGCTTTGTCATATCAACAGTTGAAGTTAAAAGGTCAGCAGAGGTTGATCTGACTGTTAACGTTTCCTCATCATTTTGTTTATGAGAAAGAAGGGAAGAACACTTCCATCTCTGTTATCAGTTTAAGTTACCGTGCTTGAGTGGAACAACTTAATACTCCAAATATACAAACTCCAGAGAGGATCACACAAGAATGTTTGTCTCAGACTGCAATTGGATTAGATCCATTTGTTTGTGTAATTGCCACCACAGTGGAAATCTGTGCTTCTGTATTTGCAATACTGCAATTGTTTTCTAGGAATGAACCATCTGAATTTTAATATCCCGTAGATTCACTGCAATACAGCATATTACAATATCTTGACCTTTTCAGTGTTCCATAAATTGATTGTCTGGTTGTTCCAGTCGTCCCTCCTTTACAGACCTGGAAACCTTAGAAGAAGAGGTAACATGGCTGTTTCTGAATCCTATCTTGTATATTTATCAGCATTTTCAGAGTCACACTTCTCGTCTCTTGAAGGCTTGACAGAAGTTACACACTGTGTGCCTGAGGTTCAGTAGCGTATAAAATCTTGCCAGAAAAGGCAGGGATGAGTGCCACAGGCGGGCTCACAAAGTCCACCACAGGTGGTCCTATGGAAGGTCACGTTGGTTGACCAGCATTGTTATCAAATTGTGATCTCTCCATTGAGTTATTCTGACAGCCAGATAAACCTCCAGCTAAATAAATATCATGTGCAACCTTCAACCAACCAAATGTAACTGTTTAATTAATGTGCTTTTCCTAAGTAAATTAAAAAGCAGAGGGAAAAGGCTTCTGGTCTTTTAAGGATGCATAAAGCAGAAAATGAAAGATCTAAACATGAAAGGGAGAGAATCCTCTTAAAGCTGAGGATGCAGTGGTAAGAAAAATTATTAATAATTTCCAGACTTCACCTCAAACTGATGGACTAGTGAAAAGAAGATACAAATTGTAATAACTGGAAATGTTGGAGGAAGATACAGAGAAAGAGCAATTGCCACTTTTTCATTGCTTGTCCTCCACCAAAGAAGGGAAAATTCACATTTGTTAGTGTTTATTACAATTATTATGCCCTCAAAAAACCCCAAAATCATAGAACAAAACAGAAATGCTCTGAGGTGGCTCAAATTCTTCCTCTGAGACTAAATGCAAAATTTTTTTCTGAAGATGCTTTTTCCCTTCCAGATGTGCCTTCAGGTCCCATGTGTGCCTTGAGGAAAATTCCTCTGCCTAGTGAGTGTGGAGCTGAAGAGGCCATTCCTGCTTTAGTAGCTTCCTACAAGCATAGCTCAAACCATCGCATCTGCCCCTTGCAGCAGCAGCAGAAAGAGGTGTTTGTCTCAAACACTGAACAGAACAGGATGCACATGAAGTTACCTGCACTGCCCAGGTGTGGCGAGCAGGTGGGCATGTCCTGCAGCTCAGCCCAGTTGCACTGACCACTGCCATGACACTGCTTCTGTCAAATCTCTGGATCACCTGAGGCCAAACTCTTCTGTGTTCAGATATGCATCACCTTTTGAAGTCTCACATCCAATCTGAGGTGTGGGGAGTGATGTAAGACTATGAGACAAACCATGTAAAGAGAGCCTGAAACACAAAGGAGACTTCAGTTCCTTTCTTCTCTGCATCCCATGGAGAGCACTGCTGTCTATCCAGCCTCCTGCTGAAAGCAATATCAAAATGAAAAATAATCATATTAAGGCAAATCCAGACAAAACAGAGTATGGGAAGAAGAAAGCATGTTTAAGAATTTCCTCCTTATTTCAAAAGCATAAATCTTAAGATTGTTAAAATAAGTCTCACTCTCAAGTTTTTTGACCTATTACTTTTGTATTCCCATTGACCTATCAAATGTCATGAGTAAAACTCATATGTCTATCTTCAATTAATAAGAGCATTTTGGATAAGCCACAAAGTAATAACTCTGGTCACTGCCCTGTGGATGTTACTTCCTGCAGATCTGCTGTTGAAACGGGAGCCCCTTGAATGCTGACCAGTAAAAAATGTACCAGCCTTTTACCTAGCAATAAGGATCATCATAAGCTGATCATTAGTAATAGTAATCTGCACTTTTTCTTCTTCTTTGTTCAATAGAGAACCTAATTCAAGGCCTCTCTTCTGGTAACTAAAGGTTTCACTGCTACTGAATTATGCTATTTAAGGCATTACCTATGGATATGTTACCAGCGCTACCATTTGCACCTTAACAGAGACTGGACATCATCCCATTATCTTTCCAACATAACAGAAGAAAGCATCATGGTCAGGAGCTAAAAAAGCATGCATTGCCTACATCATCCACAGAGGAAAAAACCCTGCGACATCTGTGGTGATATAATTTGACTGACAACCAAAAAGCCTGCAGTAATATCATGCTGTGGCTTATTGTGAGAAAGGCAGGGGAACAGAGGCAGGCATCTTCCAGCAAAAATAATCACAGTAGGCCAGAAAGAATGAAAGCCTATACCAAGAGATTAACCCTCCAAATGATGGAGGTAAATGCTTTTATGAGTTTATCTCACCAAATATCTGGAGGCCAAGATTATTTGGAGTGGGATGAAATAACAGTGAAGTGCGTTTTTGTGATATGTTATTTATTTACATCATTCATGTTATGTTCATTAACCTCCAGCTAACATGAGGAATCTGGAGTAGCCACATTGTAAGCAGGAGAGTCTGCCTTGCAAAGTTTTCTATCCAAGTGAGTTGTACAGGAGTCAAAGAGAGGTACAAAGTGTGGGGACATACCCATGCCCACATGACAGATGGGTGGCACAGCCAGAGAACAGACAACAAATTCACAGTGCTTGCATCTTACCCTTGGCAGATAGGCTGGGCAATTTACAGTTCTTAAAAGGGAGATAATGAAATATTCCTCCTGATGTCCAAACACTCTAACACATAAAAACAGAACAGTATGACTGAAAAAAAAGGCCCGTGAATCCGAAAACTTGTTCAGAGACCTTTCCATAAATACAAAAATGTTTTGGTTGTTAGTTTGAGGTGTGAGCCATTGTATATGTCCAACTATAGCCTCTCCAAAGTCACATACAGCAACAATGCCTCACCAGCTGATTTTAAGCTAGGTGAAAAAGACAGAGAAGGCCAAAGGAGAAGGATATTTCTTTCTTTGGTATCCACTACATCTTAGTTTCCTACCCTTGTCAAGATTTTTCATTAATTTCTGAGAGAGGTTTGCCCAGAAATAGTTTGAGAGGATGGTGCTTATGAATTTGTGCATATTTTATTGCTGGGATATACTGCCAATACATGACACATTTCCAGATCTTTCAAATAGTATGTGCTCAACACACAGTGAGAAGGGTTTTACTCATAAAACTAAGTTAAAAGGAAGTGTACAGGGCTTTTTTCTGGAAAATAAGAATGAGTCATCCATGCATGCACTTGATTTCCAGATCCAAGAGTCTGCAGTCTAGACTTATGGTTTTCATTTTTCTGAACACCTAATCAGTCTCTACGTAGGCTGTTACATCCTGCTGTCAATAGGAGGTTCACAAGGAAATAAAAAACAGAGCAGAAGGTACCAGGGTTTTCTTCCAGGTGAGAAGGTACAATAGTTTTCCAGAGTGGCTACTAAAAAATAAACAAACCTGTGACCTTTAAGTTGAGGGATCCCTTAGTCCTCTCTGTGCCTCACCCACAGAGAAATGACTGCCTGTCTCTGTTCAAGTCTGCAGAAATTCATTTCTGCCTCCTCAGGGTAAGCAGGCTTTTAAAACCGTAGTTGTACTCTCAAGTAACAATTCAATTTGGCTCTGAGCTCTGCAAGATCACCAGAGGAATGGGGGATGATTTGCCTAAGAGAGAGGCTGCATGTGCTGACAGGTGGAATAAGGGATTTAGGAAATGAGAAAGTGGTGATGATATATGGCATTGTGTTATAAAAAGGAGCCTCAAAGAAGAGGTTTCTCTTCCTTGACTCCATGTCCTCAGAGTGGAGTCCATGTTTTTCCCTTACTGCGAGGGGGGGGGGGACCAAAAATCCATCAGAAAGTGTATACATACACGCAGAGAGCAAAGAGCAATCCTTCCTTCACTGAGTATGTCCTGGGTTATGTTGTTATTTCCCTGTCACTTCCTGGGACATCAGTGACTGAATGATTTTAGGAGTGAGTACAAATTAATGTGTATGTTGGACTCTACTTGTCCCAGATAGGAAGGGCACAGAGGAAACCCTTCTGCTTCTTGTGTAGATCTCTTCTCCCCGTTTTCCCCTGAAGCAGAAGAATAAATAAGGCATTTTCCAGAAGACAAACAGGAGAGAGGATTAAGCAGCAGCTTTCTCAGTTGACACTGCAGCAGGAAGTGCATCACTTTTCCAGAGATTTGTTGGTGTGAGTCACTGTCAGAGACAGCAGTGCACAAGAGCAGGCTGTGGAGAGTATCCTATGCTGGTCCCCCATCCTGCCATCCTCAGCACTCCAGTGATCTCCTCCTGTCTATGTCAGACAAGGATCAGAAATTAGGCTTTTGAAGGAGAATGCTCTGTATCCCTAAAGCTGCAGCCCTGTCTTTTAAAAACTGATGGAGAAGTTCCTCACCAGCAGGAATAGTGCTTGGATTCCTGTGTTCCTCCAGCAAGAAATTATTACAGCAGAAAACAAAACAGGTCCTGATGGATGCAGCTAATTAAAAGAAGAAGAAAGAAGAAGAAGAAGAAGAAGAAGAAGAAGAAGAAGAAGAAGAAGAAGAAGAAGAAGAAGAAGAAGAAGAAGAAGAAGAAGAAGAAGAAGAAGAAGAAGAAGAAGAAGAAGAGGAGAAGCTTCAACTTCTGAGTAAAAGATTGCACATGGACACAGTGATAGTTACAGCATGGTCACACTGTCCAGGTATGCTCTAACTCTTGAGCTGTCGTGTAGCAAATTTGATTAAAGTAGCAGTGTCTTCCAAAAAGCAATCTCCTTTCCCTCCATAGCCAAACCAAAGCTGTCAATGTACCTGCCATCAAAGCAATTAGTCCCTTACATGGGGCAGCAGGGGCAAAACGTTGCTTGATCTGCTCAAGTGCCCCACCTTTCTTCTGTGGCATTTAAACCCTGAGAAGATATAAATAACCCATCTTTATCAATTCAGTTGATATTTAGCTTTGAGCAGCATATTAATTCATAGTAATGAGCAAAGAACAACAAAAGACACTACATGTAGTAGAAATGGAAATAATAGGCAGGAAAGGAAAGGCAAGTCATGAAGCAGGTGAGAGCAGCCATCCCACAGTTTCCCAAAGCCCATGAAGATTTGCTCTAGGTGGGCAATCAAGCTCTCTGGTTCTTTGGCACATCTCCATTCTTCCTTGCTTCAGGTGCTCTGTGCTTCTCACCTCCTCCTGCCAGGGCAGAAATAGGCTGTGATAAGTGCTTAAACCCACATTCTCTCACTCCTGAAATATTGGTGAGTTACTATCCAAAATAAAAAGGCTGCTTTTGACCCCCAGCTTGCCCACTGACAGTGCCTTCAGTCTGAGGGCAAGGTGCACCCGGGAGGGATTCCCAGCACTGACACAAGGTTCAGATGTCGTCATGGGCAGTCAGTCTCCCCTTTGTGCTCTGTAAAGCACAGCCAGCGGCAGCGATTTAATCGCTTCAGTCACCCCTGGTTAAAAGGGCCCTTGTTTCCTCCTCCTTTTTGTCTTTCGAGGTCTTCCAAGCCAGAAGCAAGGCAGAGGCTCAGAGAAACCTTGAGATAAGCAGCAGTGTGCTTGCAGGGATTCTGACCTTGCTATGGCCCACACAGGAAGCAAATCAGCCCTGCAAAATAGGACTTCCCTGCATTTTCCATGCAGATCAGAATATTCGAAACTAACTGGAAAGCCCTGCTCTTTCAGAGCCATGCAGGGCTTAGGCAATTTTTTCCATGAATGTATATTGACACTACTTACCATTTCATTATCTGTTTTCCTTGTAAAATAAGTTTAGTAGCTCTGAATTTGATTTCTACTGTTAGTGCTTATTATGGCAGCATGTCACAGTGTATCCAAGAGAAGAGAGAGTTTTAGAGAAACATTTGAGAACAATAGAAACTCTTAGGAAAGATGGACAAGCTCTTAGGCTCTGTTTCTTCAGGTCTGGAAATATTGATTATGATAACTGCATTAAAGACAGAGAATTGTATGAACATAGGGAAAAGTACCCATAAATACTTTTGTCACCATCTTTAAAAAGCAGTTTAGAGTCATCACCATTCAACTCAAACTCTTTAAAATGCTAGCTTACATATTTTAATTGTTACTGGCAAGGAAAGTTAGTGCTCATGATATTTCTGTAAGGCTGCATCCTGACCACAGCTCATATAATCAATTTTCAGGCTCCTCATATTGTTTTCCTGAAGTATCCAAATAAAATAAGTGCACCTCATACAGAAATGATGTGAAGTAAAATATGACATCAAAATGACCTGAGGTATTGTTGTTCCCTATAAATTAAAGAAAATTAAAAACAACACAAAACACTTAAAGTATAGAAATGTTTCTGTATCTGGCAGGGCAAACAAGCACCATCCCAGGAGGTTTGCTCTCATTTTCATTATCACTACGGTATAGTCCACACTTCTGAAAAAATAGCTCTGTAAATTTTGGTTTTGTAGATTTTAGCTTTAAACAATTCCAGAAAAATTGGGGGGCAGGGTGGGGAGTGCTTATTTTTTTCAGTCCTTAAGTTGTTATCCTACTGTGGCTACATTATGTTCTTATACTCACTTTCCAGATTTGACTATATGTATTTAAAAAACACAGCAGAGGACTTTTTTATTAAAAGCATTAAAAACAAGCACTTGAACAATGAGCCATTTTACCCAGCTCTGGTACTGAATTTCTTTACTCTCTCAGCTCTATACATATGTCAGAGGTTGAGTATTTTGTTTTTTATGCACAAACTCTGTACAGTAATTGCATCTTCTATGGAACATCAGATCTTTTGGCAAAAAGACCATCACACTGAAGGAATGCTTGGTCATATAATTGGGAGATATAATCCAGAATAAGTGCTTGGCCCATGCAATAATGATTGAGATCTCAACATGTCAGAGTAAATGATGCAATTTAAGTCTTAATTTTTTTTCAACATGGAAGAAAAATCCCACTGACAATGATTGCTATTGATTTGATCTGTATCTTGGCAAACCCCCAAATTTTAGTCAAACAACAACAAGAACAAAAAATTTAATTTCCCCTGCAAATATTTAAGCATGTTTACTGCTCACAGAATACTGGAAAGTGACAACAAAAAAAAAAGAGAGAAAAAGAAAGAAAGTGAGAGACACCTTCTTCTGTTGGTGGCACCTGCTTCTGTTAGTGTCTCCTGCTCACAAGTTTGTTCCTCACACCACTGAGGGCAGGAGAGAATGAACACCTGTCCCCAGGCTGAGGGATTTGTATGGCCCAGCACAGTCCCCATCTCTGCACAGTGAGAAGGATGGCTGGGGTGGAAAAAAGCCCCATTCTATCGTTTTGAGGAAGAAAGGAAGGCAGCTGCAATATTTTTAGGAGTGGGTGACAGTTGAAAGTACGTCTTGTGAAGTTGCTCTTTGATGAATGTATAGGAAAAATAGGAGTTTGCCAAGGGCAGGCATCTTCTATTCTCATATAGCTGAAGCTGCTTTGATCTAAACTTGACAAGCCGTGTGTATATACTACTAAAACCACTTTAGTCTTTTTAACTCAAAAAAACAAATAGCCCAGGGACCTAAATCTGCTCTTGGACACCTCCTCCAGGCACTCCACTGCTCTTGGCTTGAGAAGCATGAGCAGTGGTGCAGCAGGGGAGGACGCAGGAGAGGCACCAGTGGTTCAGGTCTCCAACCCTTGCAGCTTGGCTTGGCATGCCTGGGTTCAGGTCCTGGATCTGGATTGCTTTCCAGGGCAATGGTAGCCCTGCTGGTGGAGACATGAGAAACCAAATCAGCCATGAAGAGTTTCCCTAACCTGCACTGACACTGACTTATATTTTACAACTTTTGGCTCGCATTTCAGAAGGATCAGCACTTCATCTATCTGTGGAAGTTAATGATACGTGTCTTTTTTTTTTAAGTTAGCCTATGATCTCTAGAAAAGATGATTTATGAACTCTTTAGTTTGCTTAATTGTATCTGTCTCAGTAAAGACTGCTTGAAATACTGGTAACTTTGATTCATTTATTGCCAAAATGAGAGCAGCATTCGCTCTATCTGGTATATGCCTTGCAATACCTGGTTGAAATTCAATAAAGTAAGAAAATGTAAGAAAGTTTGTGAAGAAGTGCCATGTGTTGTGACACTGAAGTTTGTCCTCTGCACATAACATCGTTTTCTTCACATATATCCTAAATTAATACCTACTGTACCTACATCAAAGATAGCAATTACAGATTCAATAATCTACATTTTAAAATCCTTACATGTGTGTTTGTTTGCTACATCGTATCAGAGAGTGCAATATCCTCTGACAGAAGCTCTCATTCTTCCATTTGTACTTCACAGTTTCCACTAGCTTCCATCTAACTTCCAGCTTTGATTTACTTCTTGGAAGACTGCTTCAAAAATATTAACTTAATTTTTAGGCTAAGTCTAATCCTGACATATAAAAAAGAAGAAAATATTTTGATTACAAAACTACTTTATTGAAAGCTAATAAAAAACATTTTCAGACATTAATTTATCTTTAATAAAAATGTTATATTTTAATGGGAAGTGTTAAATAAAAATGTGTCATAAAGGATTAGTTAAAATTATTTACAGAATGAAGAAACCTGTGAAAAAAAACCTTTTCTTCTTGTTCTGCTGAGAAGTAACTAAAGGAAGCTCAGTCATATTGCACATGACATACTGAACTGCATGACAGCACTATAGTCTTGGGGAATAATATTTGTTTCACCCCCCTCCTTCAGCTGGGGCACCCAGTGTTGACCAATCTGCTACCATTGCTTGAACTGATCCTTCTTTCTCCAGAGCAATTTACACACCTCTGGTAAATAGAGGAAATAGAAACAGCTGCATACACTTTCCTGCTGGGAAGTTAAGTGAGCACTAAGAAACAAAGAATCATACAATGGTTTGAGTTGGAAAAGACCCTAAAGATAACTTAGTTCCGACCCCCCTCCATAGGTAGGAATGTTTTCCATTAGACCAGGTTGCTCACAGTCCCAGCCAACCTGGCATTGAGCACTTCCAAGGATGGGACAACCACAGCTTCTCTGGGCAAACTGTTCAGTGCCTCACCACCCTCTCAGTAAGGAATTTCTTCCTTGCATCCATCTAGTCTAAATCTTCCCTCTTTCAGTTTGGAACCATTCCCTGTTGTCCTATCATGACAGCCCTTGTAAATAGTCCTTCTTCAGCTATTTCTCTGTGTTCCCTTAAGGGACAGGTGGCATAAGGTCTTTTCTCTCTTCTCTCCTCTTCTCTCCTCTTCTCTCCTCTTCTCTCCTCTTCTCTTCTCTTCTCTTCTCTTCTCTTCTCTTCTCTTCTCTTCTCTTCTCTTCTCTTCTCTTCTCTTCTCTTCTCTTCTCTTCTCTTCTCTTCTCTTCTCTTCTCTCCTCTCCTCTCCTCTCCTCTCCTCTCCTCTCCTCTCCTCTCCACTCCCCAAGCTTTTACAGTCGATCTTCATAGGAGTGGTACAGCCCTCTGATCATCTTCATGGCCCTCCTCTGGACTTGCTACAACAGGTCCATGTTCTTTTTTTGTTGGGACTCCCAAAATAATAAAATTCCTTTCACAATACTTACTCATGAGGGCTGCTACAACATCTAGGGTTAAAATGTTATATGTTGCACTTTGCTTTCTTTTAGTAAAGACAAATACTTTCCTCACTTCTTTCTCTCCTCTCTTTTTATTCCCAGGAAGATTTTCAAAGGTTACAATCAAACCATCTCCAGACTGGAAGAGAGAAAGGAGCTTCTCATTCACAATGCTGTGAATGAGAAGCTTCACTTCTTGCAAATTTAATTTGTGTTCAACAAGCAAGGAAGAAAAAGATAGTGTTTAGTTAAATATTTCAGGAAATTATACAGTAAATACCCCAAGAAATGTAGTGTAGTGAGGCCAGGGCACAGTCCAGCATAGCTTCCCACACACTGAGCCACATGCCAAGCCTGGCTGATGCACAGTTCTTGTACAAGTACTTAATTGTGGGACATGACTTTTTACCAATTTTTAATTTTCTAAAACATAACATCAATGTTTTTGCACCAGAAATATTTTTCTTTTGTCTTCTAGGTATGTGCATACTTAGTATAACAATAAAACAGTAGAAATTGGAAATAATTTAGGTCATCTATTCCCTTCCCCTGCCTGTGAGGAATTATTTCTTAAATTGCATTTGTTAAAGTTGTTTCAACATATGAACGACACTGGAAAGTCATGTCATGCAACCGGAGGAAACAGGATTACAGGAACATCTGCTGGAAACTTTTTCCTTATGAAGTATGATATTTATACCTTGGCAACGAGCAATATTCACATTAACTGCAGATTATTTGTACAATTGAACGCTTATTCCTTTTGACAACTCTACCCAGCCTGTTTCCATGGCAGTCCAAGAGACTTCACCCCACTCTTTTGGAAGAAAAACATTTGGGCTGCTGGGATCTCAGGGTTTTAAGCAGGATGCATGGTATCTGGGTATTGACTGGCTTCCTTCAAGATATATACTCACATATACTGTTTGTGGCATTAAAATGGGTATTTTTTGTATAAGAAAGTGAAGAGAATAGTAGAAAAAATATAAAAAAGACCAAAAGAAATGAAGGCAAGGAGACTACAGTACTGCCCTGATCTTACTTACAGTAAAATGAGGAAAGTTCTCTGCTTTCAAGAGAAAACTCACTCAGTTGAAATGTTTATTTTTTGTATATACAAATTCATTTTCCTTGTATTTTTATAAATCAAAAAGCAGTTGTGATGACAGTGCTGCAAAAGGGCAAGAAAAGGTAAATAAAAATTACTTCAGGGGATTAATGGTCTTAATGAGAGTGACCCTGAACACCTAGAAAACTGTGTTTCTAACAAAAGCCATGCCTCTCTGGAAGAGAGGTGGCCTTAGAGAATGTGAACTTCAAATTGTCATTCCATTTCTTCATTCTATGTGCGTGAGCAACGGGCTCCTCTGAGGTCACTGTGGGGCAAGTTCAGAGCCCATCTGGGATGAACCAAGCAATCAGTGACTGTGTAAATCATCACATTGCCTCAGTCCTGACTTGTGTTCTAACTGGGAATGAGAAGGTGGTGAGGGCTGATGGAGTCTTGAAAGGCTTTCTGAGGCAGTGGGGTGTGAGTGGGGAGTGATGTAGCAGACCAGGGCCAGGGCACCTGGCCAGAGTCAACATTGAACTGATAAGGAAACTGCTTCAGCTGGCAGAGAGTTACATATATAGCAAAAGTGAGCCTTTATTCATTATTGTGTATGCAATTCCAGACTCTTTATACCACCACAACAGAATCATGCCTTCCTCCTCCAGTTCCAGAACAGGGGATTCAGGGAGAGCACCCCGTCTAGTATTTAAATGGTAGCAGAAATCCTGTCCTCAAATTAACAATTTTGGCTTTATTTCCTGAGTGTGTTCAGCTCCAGTTAGAGTAAATTAGAGTTTTGGCTTATCCTGAGCAGACAGATTAGAGCTCCTCCATGCACCATTTTCTCTTTTCTCTCTTGTGCATAGGTCAATAAGGGTTGGTACAGGGCTGTGACTGTCCCTGTGCAGGCAGCTCAGGTAGCCCTTGCACCCGTTTAATGGAAACTCTGGCACCAGCCTGTTGGGTATATAGAATTACAGCAGTCAAAATGTTTCTCTAGACGTCCAATGAATAATGAAAAGAGTGTAATAGGTACTTCAAATAATCACCCTCCCATCCTTTGGGGTATGGAGTTATCTTTTTGAAGGGCTAAATCCATGCAAGTTTAAGATTTCCTTAAAATGAATGCCCTTTTGTGACAAAGGGACATGGATACAAAGGTAGGGAGACAGGGCATTTTGTTTTGGTTTTATTCCTGAACATGTTGACTGTATTTTGCCTATTTGATTCAGATTCATTCCATTATTTAACTCACAAGGCCCTCCCTTTGAATATAAACCCCTAGGAAGGGGGCTGGGATTGCAGCACCTGTATCCTTGTCTTAGACGTGGCATTTCTGATACAGAACAGAGGCAGCCAAATGGCCACATACACAGCTGAGGAGGGTACAAGGACTTGGCATATTCTTTTAGATCACTTCATGCACAGACTTTATTTAAAGACCTATTATAAATGATAAATGTTAGCTAACTTCACAAAACCTCAGAGGAAGCTGACAGCAGGCACGTACCAGGGTATGTGGCTGGGCAGTTTAGATTTCAGGCTGGCAATACCTCTTTTCTTTCAATCCATGATCCCTGTTGAGGGAGTATCTTGTCATGTCAGCAGTAAATAACTAATGTAGTCTTCATGTGGTGCCAGTAACCCATTAAAGAAGCCTCCCAGCTGTACTGTTACTGCTCTCTTGCTGACTTTGCACCTCACTCATACAGGCACGGCGCAGGCAGTGTCAAGACTTGCAAATGTCTTTGCCTTTGTAATGCACAGAAAGCAGCTATATAATAATATATCTCTAAGATGAGCCTAAGTTAGAAATGGCAGTGGGTGGGAATAAGGAGAACCAGGTTGTCTGAGTAGTCTGTTTTTAAACCACAACTTTCTCCTGTCTGTTCTTTGCTGTAATGATGATCTGCATGCTCTGTAACATCTCAACACTTCCATAACGCAAATAAAAAACAATTAAAAGGAAATAAGGAAAGGTGATGCTTTTGAGTAAACTACCAAAGCTCAAAAATCAATATATATGTTCAATGGTGCTGAAGAGACTTGAACATGCTTAGTAAATTAAGATGTGAACTATGAACATTAACTCTTTTCAATTCCTTGAAATATGGAGATTAGGAAACAAAACGGATCATGACTAAGAGCTGAGGATTTTTGGTTGAGGGAAGAAGTGGAAAGATAATCACAGAGACAGAATTGTGGATCAAAGGTTGTTATTATTCGGTCTTGTGAATAACTTTTCAAAATATCAGTGTTTTGTTCAGCATGCTTTATTTAAAATTAGTGAGGAAGAGGCATTTGTATCTCTTTATAACTATTGCTTAATGGGTCATTTATTTTAACTGCTGACTTGTTCTCCATATCAGGTGGTGGCAAGAGAAGCCTTTCACAGCAAAACAAAATCTACGTACACTGCCATTCAGCAAAGACTGTTGGAATCAGTGGGAAATATTTAATGTGTATTTGCAAAATGACCCTTTCCTTTTACCCTGTTTCAGGATCTACTTCACAACTTCATATCAAAGGTGTGGTTACATGGATCACTGCTAATGAAGCTTTCAGATATGAGCCATAAGTCTATGTATATTTGTTCAAAAGGCAGTTTTTAATTGCTATTGCCATACCTCATACAGGAAAATGAGTTTCAGTCACATGAATTCTTTGTCTCATTGAACATAAGAAAAATTGAGCAAAAGAGCAAATTTGCCGCATGGGAAAAGCAAGCATCAGAAGTTATGCCAGTTACAACCAGAAGAGAGGGTGGGATATAAAGAGGTTGATACTTGCTATTTTACAATTACTTGCAAGCACATTCAATAAGAATATTTTTATGTACATATGTAAATATGAGTGGCAATTTAACCCATGTAAGTAAGGACAGTGACAATGCAAGCAAGATATTAATCATAAGGACAAAGAAATGTGATTGGCTTTTATACTGTAATCAAAACCTTCAAAATAATATACAGATTATAATCACAGTAGCTCATGTTGTCATTTATATGCACATTTCTGTTTCACACATTTGGAAAGAAACTAAAATAATTTGAGGGTTATGATCAAATACTGGGTGAAAACAGGGGCTTCTGACTCTACTTGCCTCACTATATCCCTTTACTTGAAAAATTTTTCCATTTTTCTTTCTTTTCTTCAGGCAACTAGTCATTGACATTTCATCAACTTGCCTCCTCTCAGCCTCCACAAGTAAATGACAGTAAAGAAATCTTAATTTATGCTACTATTATTTAATTATTCCAGGTACTGAAGCCACTGCTTTCCAGTACCTGGAATAATTAAATTTCTGTACCTGTTCCTAGGGACAGAAAGCCAGGATAGGACGGGGAACACAAGAGATACCTGCAGCTAAAAGGGTAATGGTTTAAAAAAAAAGACCTTTTCACATGGAGCTTAATTAGTATAAAAAGTTTAGGGAAGAGAAGGAAAACCTTGAAAGAGTGGTCCATTGTGGCTACTAACCATGAGCACCTAATTTTGACCCATAGTCCAGGGACTCTCCTGTTGCTTTGGGGGTATGAAGAGATGGTCCCCCCTGTATTTCTGTACCATCCCTCTTCCACGCACCCAGGAGAAAACACACATTTCTTTGTTCTTATGTTCCTGTCCCTTAATAATGTGCAGGGAGGGAGGAAGCAGGAGCAGATGAGCCTTTGCGCTGTCATCATGTGGACGCTCCCTGTTATGGTACACGCTGATGTTACAGCCAGGAGGCCACACCCCTGCAGCTCACTCTGCCTTCAGCAGCCCTGCAAATCCCAGTGAATTCAGTAAAATCTTTCTTCACATCTTCAGAGCAGACCCCTAAAGGCAAAAGCCTGGTTAATACTCCAGCAGAGAACATCTGATTATTACATGGGGCTGGTCAGGAAGAGTAATCAAGTTACATAAAGGAAAATACTTAGGATGCATTATTTAAACTGCATTAGATATCTGTATGGTCATTCCCAGGCAGAATGAATATTTCCTCAATTTGATTTAATTTTATTCCATTTAATTTACACCTTTCATTACTTTGGATAAATATTGCTCCACAACATGTCTTCATGAAACAGGCTCTGCAGGAAATGGTGTGAGCTGCTGACATAATTTCTACTATAATTTCTAGTACTATAAAATATTGTAGCAGTAGATAGTTTTCTCCTGAATAAAATATAAACATAAGGTTCTTCTCTGGATTCAGTTATGTGGTAAATATAATTGCAACCTAAACATGTAAGTACAGAAATCAGCAGTAGACAGAAACAGCTTCCTTAATGTTCAAATTTGCGATTTTTCCCTTACTACATGGAAACAAAGTTAGCTGTGCAGTCCCTCCCTCCCTGATGTCTGTCCTACACCATCCTCATGGGCTTTTGGATCTGGTGCCCACTGGCTCAAGTCCAGCACAACCAGAGCGTAGGGGCCTTTGAGTCATCTAAGTCTTGGAGAACGATCTCACACTCAACAAGGACCTTTGCATCTCACAGGACCTAAAACCAAGAAGTGCTTCTGCTTTTTGACCAGTGCAAAAAAGCCCCGTCTAAGGGGCTTTGGAGTTTACTAGCAAGAAAAGCAGGATTTTAGGATGCAAAGGGAATTTGATACTCTGACCACCTCTTCTCCCTGCTCTCCAAATGTTCCAATCACTGAGCTATTGTGCAAAAGCCAGAGCATTAAGCACTGTCTTCCTGCTGCTCATCTCCTCAGGTTCCCCACCACCAGCAAACTAGTCCCAGCACCCTAAAAATATCCCTCACTCCATCAATTCAACAATGGTTTTAAGAGATAAGAAATCATAGTTCTTTCTTGCTGCTACTACATGCTGGGTCTGAAGTCACTGAAAAGCTAAAGGATGAATAGTCTCTGGATTTTAAATTTCAAGGAAATCTTGCTCATTGTCCTATGAAATTAGTGGCAGTACAGAGAGTACTGTGATTACTCAGTGTTGATAGTTACCAAAAATCTGCTTGTCATAAATATTGAATTGTGTCATTATCACTTGTATGGGCTGGGCTTTCCTAAATATTGGTATTTAGTAATTAAACAGCTGGCTTTAAACTTGAGTAGGTAGTCATTAAAATGGCCATTAAGAGAGTTCAGAGCAGGAAAAAATGCTATTTCTTATTCATTCAGGACATTGGAGCTCTAAAAAAAAGGTGAAATTTTTATTTAAGTCGGTCACATTCTGTATTTGGTGTAATTTGCATTGTATCTCTGATCTCCTCATATCCCTTCAGCCAGAAAATGTATTCTTCATTTTCATTTCCAGATTCATCAATACAAAACTGGGGCTTTGTTTCTGCAGGTCCATTCCAGAGTCCTCCAAAAAGAAGGACACATGCAAAATTACTTGCAAAGTCTTTGCATGGATTTTAAAACATGTGCTTGAAAATATCAGATAGTAATGGAAGGCCAGTGTGAAATGACTGATCCATACTATGTTTTCACAGATTATATACCAATGCTTATAGCTGAACACTATGCCCAGGAAAAATGCCCATATATGACTAGGAAACAGACAAGGGACAATTTTCTAGCTTGGGCTTTCTGTTAGAAAAATTGTAACATGGTGTCATTGGTTAATCTTTCCTCCTGCATCTCATTTAAAAATACTGAAAAATTTTTGGCAGTTTGTAGCTGTTAATTTAATTTTTTTTTTAATTTAAGGTAAATGAATAAGGCAAGGCCAGACCACCTTTTAGATGGTCAGAATGACTCCTGATAATTGCATAGACACAATTGTTTTGGGGAAGACAAGGACTTTTTGGAACAGGAGCAAAGCAGACTGAAGAATAGTGCTTCCCAGCACTATTAGGGGCCACTGCTGCTCTGCCAAACATTAGGAGGTGAAACGAGCAGAAAAATCCTTCAGACACCAAAGTCCATGAATTCCAACACATATTAGTGAGCAAACAAGCACGGTAAGTAGAAGTGAAAATGATAAATGGTCAGTCTGATTGTGTATCGGTCGTGGCGACGGAGGTTGCCATGCCGCAGAAGACAAGTCCACAGGCTTTTCTCTTTCCAAGAATTCCAGGCCGTGCTGACATTTCTCATCTTCAAAAGTTGCAGTTGCCATTAATTGCTGCTGGCTGACAGACACCTCCGTAATGACTATGAAGACACAAGCAGCTTTCAAATTGATGGATTTCAGTCCCACGGCAGGGAGGGAGGAGAAACGCCGAGGTGCTGCCGCCCAGCAATCAGGCACTCTCTGTCACTGCTGCTAACTGCAGCTCTCTGCCTGCCACTCCGATGGGAGCCAAGGCCAGCAAGCTTCTCAAGCGGATTATTGGTTTACATGCTGCGTGAAAGATGTATCTAATAAGAAGAAATAAGATTAATCTGAAATCAGTTTAAGGGAAAGATTGCAAATTGAAATGATTTGTAGCAGTAAGTCTGAAAATTTATGGGGTGGATACATACAGCCACGGACGTGTTGGAATTTGGGGAGTTGCTTGTGTGGTATGTATCTCTGCAGTCTGCTGTATTTTAGGCTTACTAATTCCACTTCCACATTTTGTTTGTAGTGTACTGTACCACAGCTGCATGTCTACACAGACTCGTGCATATGTATGTGTGCACCTACAGGGAGAAGAAAAACTGATGGATTTTTCTAATTCAAGATCGAGTTATATATATCCACACATGATCCTGTTTGGAAAGAAATATAATCTGTTGACATTTGGGGTTATGAGAGAGCATGTGTATCTGTACAACAGCAGAATGGCACAAGAGAAAGCCAGCAAATTTGTTCTTAGCACAGTGCCTGACAATTCACCTCTTGATCCTGCCTTTTTCACAGCTGTTTCTCAAGGAATTATTACTGCTAGGAAGCCTGAAAGCTGAGAAACATCCCATCTCCATGCACAAATGATGATTTTTCTCCCATTTGAGAAGGTTTTAGAGCTACACAGGTGTAGTTACAGCAGGACTTGACAGGTGGCCTGTACTACCCCATGTGATAAGAGACACTGCAGTTGGACTCAGTGGAGGGATCTCCACCCCACCATGGATCTGAGTGAGCTTGTGGCCTTGCATAAATTACTACTGTGGAAATCTCAGCTCTGAGCTTCAGGTCTCCAGCTGTAAAAACAAGCTAATATTATCTCCTTAATGCCTTTTTTCTGTTTCTTTCTTCCAGAGTTCTCCAGGGCAGAGACTTTTACCTTGTTATATTTGGAAGATGACTCTTTGCCTTTAGTTGCTTTTCATCCTATGGCCAAATCAGCAGCTCCCCTATGATGGGGAGACAGGAGCCACACCAGGGTGTCAGTGGAAGATAAGTGGAAGAAAAGCCCTCACACTGACCCGACCCCAAGAGGGTTTGTCCTTGCTACTAAGGGCTAGTGAAGGAAGGGAATATCTGCAGACATCTTGAAATCTGCAAGATTTCCTCAAGACACCCTCACCTCAAGGGTGAGGTCTTGACCCTTCTTTGCTGCAGGGAAAACAGTGTGGAATGTGCTGCAGGTTGCAGAGATACACCCAGTCAGCTACCACTGGGCAAGGATCTAGCACTGGATCCATCCTTGGCATGCTCTGAGGGATTCACTGTGCGTCTGCTGAGGGAAAAGAGACTTGTAGGAGGGGCTGAGGTTGGAGACGATGGGATACAGCTTTGCTCCAGCTGTAGCAATTACCTGCACTGTCAGAAAAACAGCAGGTCTTAAATTTTGAACAGAAGGGACTAAATGCATCCTTGGAGTAACTCCAGAAATTTCTGCATTTTGTAAGAGAAAGATTTTGGCCCTCTGTCAGGTTTGTGCACAAAACTAAATATTTTTCTATCACTGAGTCAAAGGTCTGAAATTATTTCTAAGATTGAGAAGTTAGATATTAAAGCCAGAGGAAAGAAGATACCTTACTGACAATGAAATTGACCTCTCCATATTTCTAGTGCACGTCAAATAAAACAGCATTTTTCAGGTAGATGGTTTTTGCTGATGTTCATTTCAAAATTTCAATTTCAAGTGCACTAGAGTGTTTCTCTATGAGAGAGGCTTGATTCTTACTGTCATTTTTCGAAGGGTTGCTGTGAGAAAAAAGCATTGGCTTCCTTTAAAAATCCTGCAACATCCTGAGCTCACCTGGTGGTGAAACATGCCCTCTACCAGTTACTGCCTGTCTTGGTGGCTGCCAGAGTGGAGTTGTCTGAAGAGGTTCTTTTAGACTTTAAATGTTTGTAGCTGGTTACATGCAGTTGGACTAACAATATTCTAACAGCTGAAGTATGAGATAGTGATGTGCTTGGACTGTGATACATAGCTCAGTGGGATTCCTAGCATTTATTGCAGGATAATTCTGGCTACTTTTGTTTCCAATGGACATCTCATAGGCATCAATTCCCTGAGGTGGAAGGCATGACATCATGCTCCCAGAGCATAGCATGGGGGCAATGGCAACAGATTCCATGTCTGATGCTCCAGTCCTGCTGCAGCTGCCCAGGATAATGTTCACACAAGAAACTGTCACAGATGTGCTGGGGCTGCAAAGGGGAGGATGGAGAAAGAGGCTGAAGGTACTTATCTGAGCAGGAGGTTGCTGAGCTGTCTTTCCAGGGAGGCCACTTCTGTTCAGCCTTTTTAAGTCTCATTTTCCCCATCTGCTGTGTAACTCTCATTTGCCCATTCTGGTGTCAGGAGACCTCACTGGTGTCTATGAAGTTCTTTGATGCATGACAGCTCTACATGAAAAATAAAATGATCAGAGCTTGTTTCTATCTGTGCCACTTTTACTTGGACATCAGCAGCTGTCCAGTGTTACTGAACACATTCAGAAAAACAAAATTGTTTTTTCAATGAACTCAGGAATGGTACTTCCCCCAGTTCAGAGCTGGTTTCCTAGTCTTGGGGTTTTTTGCCAATAATAAGACTTGCTGTTATTTGTTTTTCTATGATACTGCTTATAACCTCCTTTTCCCTCTTAAAACAATGCACAAATCCCCTACTCCTCTCCTATAATTACTTTTCCCTGGAGTAAAGCAATCTGCATTGTTTGTGAATTATATTTGACAAAAAAAAAACCCCAAACAAACAAACAAACAAAAAAACCCAAACTGAAAAACAAACAAACAAGCAAAAACAGTGAAACAAAACACTATTTCAAAATGTTACAAGCAATTAAAAAAAAAAAAAAAAAGCAGACAGCTGATTGTAAACTGCGAGGGATAGTAAAGGGTTTGCTCAGAGGATGGATGCACACGGAACAGCGAGTGCTCAGTTCCAGGCATCTCCTCCAAAGCGCTGGCACAGGAGCAGATCCTATCACTTCTGTGTGGCACCACAGGTCTGTGGAGGCTGCAACTCCATGAGTGCAAAAGCCAAAGCACTCTGCTCATCCCTTAGATTGACTCAGTGAGCCTCAGAAACGTGGCTGCCGAATGCAAAGCCGCTGGCTGACAGGCGCTGCCATTTACGTGCTTTAATTAGAGACAAGGAGATGGGAAGGGTCTGAATCAGGACAACAAGAGGCAACTGAGCACCAGAGAGCCTGGATTTTTTCACTCTCTTATCTCTTTGCTTCATCAGCATCACTTCTGCTGTCCAGGCTAGAGTGTATTACCAGGGGTTTTTATTTCTAGGTTGAATTTAAGCCTTTGACCAAATCTGTTTGTTACTAAACAGACTCTTTTCAGCCTTATATTCCTCACATAAACTTGGTTTAAATGTCTCATGTTTGATAGATTAATTTATTTTTAATTTTCAGTTATCCCAGATTCCCCACTGGTCCAGAACCCTTGTGATTCTCCATCTGCAGAGTTGTATTACTAACCATCACAGGCTTAGATATTGTTATGGAGATGCTGCGTGGTGGTTTTGGCTTTTGGATGTCCCCACTGGCCTGATTGTGTATGGATTCTCCACAAATGGATACGGGCTGCAGATACAGCATCAATCTCAGCACATCCCATTAAAGCCCCCCCGGGGAGATGCTGGTAGGCTGCAGCTCCCACACCATGGCTGTGGGGAGCACTTCTGGCTGTGGGGGTGCCTGTCTCTGCATGTGGCTTCTTTGTTTTCAGCAGAAACATAATAAATCTAGTATGAGTACGACAATGCACCTTAAGTGGAAAATGACACAGAATAGAAATACACTGTGCAAATTTCTCTTCCTCATTTACAGCTAATCTAAAAAAAATCTATAACTCCATGGGTCTTTAACATTGTGTACCTTTTTCTGCCACAGATTATTCTGGTTTGAATTTGCTGCTTTGGGTTCATTCAAAAATAATGTCTTTTGGAATTTCTCATGTGTTTCTGCAAGCATTGCTTTTAGCTGCACTGCTGGTGAATACAATCTCATAAAAGTGAAATAGAACTGTACTACATCTCTGCAGCTTTACCACAGATAATGCTGGAAAGATTCATGCTAACTCCTGCTCCTTTTTCTTAGTTGTGGAGCTTGTTCTCATTTTCCATGTAGCTCTTTTTTCCCTAATGAGTTCCAAACTCTCTGTTAATCACAGTGTTTGGGTTAGAAGGCACATGCTGTAATCTCCAATGTAATTTACAAACTACTGTGACATTTTCTGACGATATCATAAATAATAAATAAAATCTCAATAGGAATAGGTTCAAATGGGGGCTTTGGCTGTGAAGTACTGCTCTTGTTCCATAAGCATGTATTTGTATTTAGTCTCATGTGGGTAACATTGGACATGACTCATTCACTTGAGTATTGACAGCAAGGAGAGATTCCTGAAGGGAACCTCATAAAAGCCACTTTGCAGGGGTAAATTAAGGGATGCAGGGATTCAACTTGTAGAAGACTCATGACAGCAAGAAGGCACCAGAATAGTGAGGTATGATTCATCTCTTCTAAACTTAACTCTCCAAAAATGGCACATCTCTTCTCAGGTTGTTTGCTACCCAATCAATGGAAAAAGAAGGCTACCTGCAGGATGGCTGGCTCACCAAGAAGGGATGAATTAGGAAGGACCCTAGGTGGCTGAACCTTGGGCATCAAATTTGAGTTAGACAAGCCCAGTTAACAAAATCAATCTAGCCCCAAATGACCTTGGTTCTTATAGGATTTACAAAAATCTGTAGAGCAGACCTTATTTTAGAAGTGACAGTGACTACCCCATTAAATTTGATAATAATAAATAATCCCTGCAGCAGCTTTCCCATGGGATTTCATCTTTCACAAAGCCTTGGTTTTTGCTAGAAGGAAAGGAGAAGGAAACGAGAAGGGAAGAGAAGATGGATATGTAAAGAAAGAGGTTTAAAGGCTATTGTTGTTTTAACACTTTGATATGCTGCTCTTTGGGAGGTTTAAAAGCTTCTCGCTTATCTTAGAAGGGATGAGTGAGAATTGCAAATAGAACAAGCAAAAGGACCAGGGGAAATGGCCTTAAGGGGAGGTTTAGATTGAACATTAGGAAAAATGTCTTCACCACAAGAGTTATCAAACACTGGAACAGGATTCCCAGGGAAGTGGTTGAATCACAATCCCTAGAGGTGTTTAAAATCTGGGGTATGATTTAGTGGTGGACTTAGCAGTGCTGGGCTAATATCTGGAGTCGCTGACCCTGGAGGCATCTTCCAAACTAAATGATTCTATGATTCTATGACACTATGAAATAGAAACTGCAGAATTTATTTTCCTGATATTCCTGAAGGAATTTCCAGTGACTTGGTTAAGAACAGGCATAATGGTAAATGCCATATTCCCTTCCTAAAAAGAGATAATCAAACTCAGGTAACATAATAAAAATTAAGGATGACTATAGAAAAGCCCCTTAAGCTCATTTTTAGACTGCTCTCTCATCAGTTCACCACCACAAACGTAAAGGGGTTTACAGGTGTAAAACCCCTCAAAGAGGGCTGAAATTATCAAAACAGTGGCTCTGGTTGTTTGGGATGACTGAGATCTCCAGGAGCACAGATTGAAGGATTTTACAGTCAAGAGCTGGCAGGCAGGGAGATATTAAATTGTCAGCTCATTGAATACATAAATTAAAAACAGAGCACCCAGCTATAAGGCCAATGACTCAAATGCTCAGTCCAAAACTTCATCTTCCAGCAGGATTCATTTCTGCTGGACGTTCTCAGGGTGGTATATTGGCTAGAGCAAGGAAAAGTAGGAAAATGTAGAACATTTTACAGAAGAAGAAGTTTACATGTAGAACAATGTAGAACCCTCAAAACATTGATAACCAAACCATATCAGTTTGATTGCAGCTGTAATTGTGTGCTCTGGCTTTACTTGCTTGCTTCACAGAGCAGCAAGGAGCCAGTGTCTCTTATTGGGCAGCTGGTACAGATGGAGTGTCCTACCAGGGACAAAGGAACCACCAGCAGAGAGGTGTCATTCTCTCTAGGGCTCTGAGCTGAGAAGGGAGAAAGGCTTCATGACAAAGAAAATAAAAAACTGGTGGGAAGTGCTTCTTTCCGGAGACAAGACTGATTGCTAAGCAGAAGAAAAAATGTGCAACTGCAAAAAGGATTCCAAACTAAAGCATACTATTTCTAATGAGCATTTTGTTGTAGCAGCTGAAAGGTGAAATAAATTTAGTACCTCTGACAAGGATGGAGCTTAATCAATGCCCAAAACACAGGACTTTTGTCTCCAGTACTCTCTTTCTGGCTTGCAGACAGGAGCATAGACAGCCCATGGGCCAAGTAATGCCCTGAACTTCCATTAGATCTAGGGCCATACTATTTTTTTCTTGCTATGACTGAGCAACATTAAGGTATGTTTTGCTGTCTGGTGTGGCAAGGCTTTCAGAACACTTTTTTGTCTCCTACCTAAAAAATAAAAAGCACTATTTCCTGCTTCCTTACTCCTTTCATAATAATTATCTGTACCATAAAACTGCTTGAAAACAGAAAGGCTGGTAATTAAATCAAAGGATAGGAATCAGGTTGCGTTTCGTTGTTCTTTCACATAAGTGAAAGTACTCCTCAAAAAAAAAAAAAATAAAAGTACAACATCATTCTACTTTATTAAGACATTATGTTGCAGATCTCCAAGGGATGATACAGCCAGACTGAGTGGTGTCTGCAGTCTGGAAGTCAGGTGTTTATTTTGTTTTTAACCACCAGAATGAAGCCAGAAGGCCCTAGATGACCTTTTTCCTAGAAATTCCCTGAAGGCATCAATATGGTGTAGCATAACTTTGCCTGGTTTTGCTGGATTCTGCACCCACAATAAGGAGCAGGGCATGAGAAAAAGGCTGTGGGCAATGTGCTTCTGTGCCCCAGCTGTCCAGACCCTGACAGAGGCTTTTCTAGTCATCAGGCCATATATAGGTGGAATTCAATGAAAGTTTTCTTCCTTTCTATTTTTTTTCTTTCCTTAGAAAATCTAGATATGTGGAGATAATCACCTGATAAATATATCAGGCTAGCCTTTCTGAAGGCAAAAGCGGGTTGCAAAATATGGTTATTTCTCCATGAGATATTTTAAAGTAGTCAGTTTGTTCTCTCCTGCAGGAGGACTCTGGAGCACACATTTTTCCAGGAGAGCTGGGCTCACAGCTGGGAGCTCCTGCCAGCCATGAGGTACCTCACACCTAGTGGCCTCACCTCTAGTCCGAGAGCTCAATGCTCTAGCAGCATTTCCCTCGCTAGAAAACACAGGGCTCTCGAAACACAGCCATCTGTGATGAAGCCTAATAATAGTATGAGACCAAAATAAAGCCTTGGAACTTAAGCAGGCTGAAAAATGATGCCTCTAGAACTCCATTTTTCTGCATGCTGCTTCCCCATGCGGTGAACAGAAGCATCTCCTAACACCTCTTCTAGCACAATAAGCCATAATTTTGGACCACTCCAAACCCAGTAATGTGTATGTAAGCCACTCACAGCCAGACCATTTTAATAAACCAATTATTAGCTAAACACGGGCTGATAACAAAGACATCTATACCGAGAAGGATTCCTCCTTTGAACTGGAATTTGCGCAGTTCAAAATCCCATTTCTTCAATCGTCGGATTAATGTCTGTGTTATCTGTCTGTGAATGCAGTTCTACTTTGTCCCCATTGTAACAGGGGCCTGTACACCCAGGATGTACATGTTTGTATTTGTAGGAGGATTGTATTCAAGGCAAGCATGGCTTGGTTTGGCTTGGGGAGGGAAATGCTGCATAATATTTGTATTACCATTAAAAAGCCCCCATGCTGGGTATTAGGCATTACTTCTCTCATACTTGGCATGTTGTAATAGGTTCTGTATGCTGTAATATCCCTTTGAAATATCGCTGGAAGTAAAACCATGCAGAGAAATAGAGAAAAAAATCCGTCTTGCACATTAACCTATTCTTGAGCTCGAACCACTTCTCACACTTCTCTTTAATTTAGGCATGTTGCTTATATAAATTTGGAAATATGCCTATGCTTTATCTGGTTTGTAACTTAGCAACCTTTAATCTGGGTTTCTTGCTTCTCCTTATAAAGCAGCTGATAAATCTAGTCAAGCACTTACAGTATAGTTGGTAGAGAGAGTATAAGGGCTTCATCAAATACATAAGGAATACCCAAAGCTCCATTCATTTTTCTGACATTTACCTTTATGCATAAAGACAAGCACAAAACCACCCACTGCTCAAAGTCACACATGATCAGATTGAGTGGCTGTATATTGCACAAAACACTTGCTAGAGGGAAGGCTGTGATTTGCAGACTGAAGAAATTCCATAGAGCATTATTGGTCTGAAATAGGATGATCTTTCACTTAATCACTTAGTTAGTTTGCTATCTCTGTCTTTGAAGAGGGAGTTAGCTAGAGGAAAAATGGAAAAGAAGCAACAAAATGGAGAAGATTATCTTGATGCAGTGTATTTTTAAAAATTATTTGACCCCACTAAAGACCATGACGCAATGTTGGGCTCAACCCTATTCACAAGGCATACAAAATTGTAGAAAATAAGACCTGGGAGCTCTGAATGACATAATTATCACAAGTGTTTGGTGTATTTATTAGAGCAGTGCACCTTATCAAAACATCTTTTGGCACACTGCTATGGGATTCCTGCAGGATGCCCTACAAGCTCCTCTCTGTTTCCCTCACACATTAATGCAGCTACGTTCTCCCAGAATTGCATCTTGATGCTTTGCATTTCATGAATGGCAGAGAGGCATGTCCAAAGGGCAGGGCTCCAGGCTCAGAATTGGAGACTGCCTCACAAGCCATTTTTAGACACTTAATTACACTGCTGCATTTGAATCTTGTTCTGAGCAGTCTGGGTATTTCTCAAGATATCTTGATATTCTTTTTCATCTCCAAAGTAAGCCCTGAGGTAGGGTGGGCTCCAGGAGACCAATGCTTAAAGAACAACAGCAAAGGGATTGCTGTTTTGCAGGCTTCAGCTTTAAGAGTTTGTTTCATGGGAAGTGAGAGGGGAATTTTATCCATGCTATGAAACATGTCCTTTGATAAAAAGACAGTGAAAGCTATAGACAAAATGCATCTGCCCAATAGCCCAAAACATATAGCAAAGGTCAATCCATGAGAAGGGGATTTTTATGAACATGTCTTAAAGTCATGAGTCATTTTCATTCAGAATTTTTATGGTCTTTTTGGTGGACTTTATTTCAGAAAAGGAGACAGGTGCCTGATGGTTTGGCTATAGGATGGTACAAAAAGAGGTATTTCTATCTATCACATGAGAGTAGGGAGGGGGAAAGGGTATGATCCACATCATTAGCAGACTGCAAGAGTTTATTTAGCTCTGAAAATTAATTATACCCCACTTCAACTTTCTACTAAGAGTCTCTGTGAGCCCAAAACTAGGTTGGATTGGCCAATCTTCTTTTTTTATCACACTGGTTTCAGTGACTACTGAAGTTAACATTTTAGTACTGATCCCCTGAATCTTGTGAGTATCCATTGCAATTGCTTGTGGACCTCACCACCCTACAGTGAAGGCAAGCATCTTCCTCCTACTTGATTTTTTTTCATTGAAGAATATTTCTTCACATAGTTCCAGTGTTCCCAGTACAGAATATATAACCCTGTGTAGATGGAACTTGCATTTCTATTTTAAACATCAAGATCCATCAAATTAACTTCTTCACAAGGCAAAAAATGGTCTGCAGTGCACTGACATGATTTCCTCTGACAACACTGCCAGTTCATGTAGGAGTAACACCAAGGAGACATGCTGGAATTAGAAAATACAGGCCAGCAACAGCCAAGAACCACATGAGAGCACAGCTTGGTGATAGCTGCCAGTTGCATGTTCAAGTTAGCAGATGTCTGTGGGGCTTCTGAGTTTTAACATCTCCATTAGTTTGCTTAGACATATCATGTCTTTCTTGTCAGGCTTTGTGCGCTCTTTTCTCTCTCCCATGGGCTTTTATGCAGTGGTGCCCTTTCAAAATTTGACTATGGTAAGTTAGATAAATAGACATTTCTTCTTCATATTTGCAATAGCTGTGTGCTTTTTGCATTTATGACATAAAATATAAAGTTTTGGATTTTATGCCCTGCAATAATAATTTCCAATCTCATAATTTGAGACCTGACTTTTATATCAAAAATATGGCTTGTATCAGCAACAGTGTGGCCAGCAGGATGAGATCCCTGACTATGTCCCTGTACTTGGCACTGGTGATGCCACACCTCAAACACTCTGTCCAGTTCTGTGCCCTTCACCCCAGGAAAGATGCTGAGGGGCTGGAGCGTGTCCTGAGAAGGGCAACAGAGCTGGTGAAGGGTTTGGAGCACAAGCTCTTGGCTGAGGCTGTCTAGCCTGGAGTAAAGGAGGCTCTGGGAGACCTCATAGCTCTCTATAATTACCTGAAAGGAGGTAGAGGGGGGTTTGTCTCTTCTCCCAGTTAGCAAGCAAAGGAACCAGAGGAAACTGCCTCAGGTTGTGCCAGGGGAGATTGAGATTGGATATTGGGAAAAAGTTCTTCATGGAAAGGGCTGTCAAGCATTAGAACAGGCTGCCCAGGGCAGTGATGAAATCACTATCCCTGGAGGTATTTTAAAGATGTTCAGATGTGGCACTCTGGGACTTGGTTTAGTGGTGGACTTGGCAGTGCTGGGTTTGTGGTTGGGCTCAATGATCTTTGAAGTTTTTCCAACCTAAATGATTCCATGATTCATATCTGGATAATAGAGAGGGAGGTGAAATTCCTCAGAATACAGTCCACTGCCCAAATTATCTAATGTCTAAAAGGAGATACTGTGAATACTCTGCTCCCACTGGAAGAACAAGAAGAAGGGCTGAAGTCAGACAGCAGAAGAGAGGCTGAGCTGAGCTGAGCTGAGCTGAGCTGAGCTGAGCTGAGCTGAGGTTCCAGCCCGGTTCCAGTCTCGAATCACCACTGCTCCAAGCCACTAAGTGCTCCACCTGTTCAAGCCCCACTGCTGCTCTGCCCACGCAGCAGGACTAGGCAGTGCAGGGGGACAGTGAAAGGACCAAGGCTCATGTCACTTCAGGCATCCATGCAGACATTTTGTAAAGCAATAGCCAAGTAACATGAATGGAGAAATTTTGCAGCTTGCATGCTTCCTAAATAATTTCATTTGGTTTGTTCCTTCTTTATTAAAGATGTCCATTATATACCATTCATAAACATACATAAACAAAAAGCTAAAATTTATCTTAGCTTGATGTGGTTACAGTCACATACATATGTACATACCTTTTTTGTTTTTCAAATTCCATAATGAACAGGTATTGAAAAAACCTAACATCTTGAAAACCCAGAAATGTTTGTAAGATTTGTTATTTTCTCCTCCTTATTTCCTCAGCAAATTGTGAACATGATGAATAAAACCTAATAAACTGATTATTTTTCCTGAAAATATGGCAATAAAATTATTACAGTATCTTCAAAAAATATTTATTTTAATTAATCCATTCTAGAAGTTTGAAGAACAGCAAAACAATTGTTTTTGCTTGTCTCTGCTTTTCTGATTGTCACTATGAAGCATCCCTGTCTGTCAGGTGCTGTGATTGCAGTGCCAACAGATATGAATATTCTTCTGCTTCAGCAATGCAGCCTCCTAATATTGCATCCAAACTAAAACCAGAGGTGACATCTTCCATCAGCACCATTGCTTCATCTGCCCTTGGGCCATTCCCGTGTACTGGTCACTGAAATGATTCATTATTTGTCTGGAAAAAAAAAAGAAATTACCTTGCTAATTTTCTCCTAAAAATTCACCTCCTGCAGCAGCTTACCTTACCGTGGCATTTGCCAGGAGTTCAATTAGGGCTAGCATTTGGAAGTTATTTCCCAGGCAGCAGCTCAGACTCCCACAGGAGACTGTGGGAGGGATGCTCAGCTGGCACACGGTCTGTTCAAGTTCTTGAAAAACCCTCTTCTCACCAGGCCCCTTTTGGCCACCAAGGCCCAGAGCCCACAGGCATTTGAGGTGAGTGGCACTGCTGGGAAAGCCCATGTCAGAGAGCTTGGGCTTCAGTCAGCTCCAGTTTGTCGGTGCTGCAGGTCGCTGGCTGTGTTCCTGCAGGCACAGCCATGGCCATGGCCCACGCCAGAGCCAGGCTGGGCTGCTGCAGCCAGAGCCAAGCCCTGTTTGAACGTGAGCCAGAGCACCACCTGCACTCCGTGGTGGCTCCAGCACCGACCCTTGCCCAGGCCCATCTGCTCCTGCAGCAACCCAGCACTCCCGTCTTCCCTCTTCAGTATCCAGCAAGTGCCTGGCCTCTTTCCCCCCAGCTTGGTGTAATCCCCAGTGATCTCCCTGCTGCAGGGATGGCCTCCTGACACCCACTGCAAAACAGTGTGTTCTCTTTTCTCTCTTTTTCTCTGCTCTCCACATCCAACCAAATGCAGTGGCTCAGAGTTAGCAAGGTGGGAATGGGGATGAGGGAACAGGCTGAGTAAGGATGCTGTGAAGTCCTCAGATGTTCTGATTTAAACTAAAGGGCTAGGGAAAGAGCGCAGAAAAATACTGCTGACATACACTGTCCTCAGATGTTCTGATTTAAACTAAAGGGCAAGGGAAAGAGTGCAGAAAAATACTGCTGACATACGCACGTATTCTGTGGGAAACTGGATCTTTCCTGTGCTGCCTAAAGTTGCAAGTAACTTTTGCTCTGTCCTCACATTACATTCTGCCAAAGTTGCTGCTTTGGTGTAGCTCAGTTGCTGCTCAGGTGAGCCTAAGCAGCTGTTGTGTCTTGAAGGACCCTTTCAGTTCAGAGTACTTGGAGCTCAGGGGTCCAGGGTCTCATAAGGGTCTGTGATGGAGCAGCAGAGCAAAGGTTCTGTCTCCATGCACCAGGGGCAGACAGAAGCATCAAAGCACATGGCCCTGATGCACAGAGACAGAGTGACCCTGGAAAGAGAATAGAGCCAAGGCTAGGTGAAAGCTGAAGGGCAGGTGGATTTAGGGTATCCTAGCCCAATGCCTGACTCTGTTCTTGGTTGTGATGTTATGGTTGCCTTCACTGTACTGGTAGGAATGGCATTTGCTTAGACTTGAGGATCTGAGCTCTCTGGGGACAGCAGTCTTCACTACCTCATTAGTGTTTGCACAACTTGTGGAGCCTTTCTGAGCTCCAATGGGGGCAAATGAATAGCATTTTGCATTTAGGAGACTCTTCTGAATAGCTTGCTTTGTCATCTTCTTGTTGGTGTGTGGCTACTTTGGCAGGGAGAAGATGTATTTTACCAATGGGTCTGAGCAAATTCCTGATATTCTGCATTCTTGGGAACTGTCAGTATTCAGAATCTGTGCTGCTCCAGCCCTTGTAAGAGATGTCTAGAGACAGATGGAGGGAAAGAGAAAGCAAGAGCAGAGAAGGAGGAAAATATATAAGGAATACATGATGGAATAATACAAAGGGGTTTTTTTGTATGCCTGTTAGCATGGTAATCATGTGCACCACCACCCCAAAAGAGAGGCAGTAAAACCTTTATCATGCTGTACCAGATTCCTGCCTGCTCCTCTGCAAACTCCAGGGCAGGTGAGCTGGAGGAGCAGTGCCAATCCCTGACAGGGCTAGGCTTTTATTCTCCCTATAAATACTACATCTCTCTATCCGGCTCCTCCAGCAAGCTGTTGAGACAAGATGCTCTGAATAGCTTCCTGGAAATGCCTACTGATGGGATCTGGGGGCTATGCCTATTCTAGCAAGGGAAGCAGGGTGACAGACAGAGCTTTGGCCTGTGATCATCCTGCTATTTAACTGAGTAGATGGAGTAACACATTACCCAGCATGGATTTGACCCATGCCAAGTGGTTCTTTCCTGGACAGCCCCCAAGCACAGTTTGTGTGATACACAGGCCAGGATCTGTTTCCAGAAGACAGAATAGATGCAGTCACTGCCCAGGAGGAAGTGGGGAAGCAACTTCTGCCACAGAAGTACAGCCCAGAACTTGACGCTTCCCTTCAGGGAATGAAGAACAGACGCTCTACCTAATTTATTAACATTTATCTACTCAGAGACACCTCAAGTCAGATTGTAAACCTTTTTTTTTGTTAAAGTACATCAAATTCCACAATTCTGACCAAAACAAAAAAAACCCAACCTCAGCATAAAGACATGAAAATATTCTGAAATACTTTTTGTATATATAACAAGGTTATATATGCAAAAAGTCTTTTAAATCCCAGAGTTTGAAGCCAAAGGAGATTCTCCTGAGAAGCTGGACACTCCCAGTGTGAGGACATCAGGAGACAAATTTCTGAGTCACCACATTTCTAGAAAGATAGAACTGAGCTTGGCCAGCACTGAGACAGGGACAGGCGGGGGGGTTACAAGCTCATGAGAAGAACAGTCAGAAGAGGATGATTTTTTTCGCAGGAAGAGGAAAAAGCAATCAAAAGGAAACGTTTGCAGATGCTTAAGAGTTGTCTCAGGAAGTACATTAGTATGTTGATTGAGATGTCAAGTATCTAATAAACTGCACAGGAATATGCCGTTTTATGCATGGATTTTATTTTCACATATGGTTCAGATGTCCTATGGGGAAATTTAAACAAAATCTAAAGCTGCTAACAAATCCCTTTTGGTCTGGATTCAGTTTACTCTGCTTTGTTGTAAGCCCAACTGGCTGATTTTTGCATAAATGTGAATGTTGGTCTCTCATATGATTTTCATTGTCAATAAAACTGTCGTCTTTAAGTTATGGCATTTTAAAGCAAATTTCTTTGAATTACCTCAATTCATGTAATTTTGGTAACTCCTTAGTGGCCCTTGAGGCATCTGAGGGAAAGCAGAGCTGAAGCATTATCTATTGGTTTAAGGTCTTGTAATTGTGCAAGCTTCTGCCATCCCTAATCTATGTGTGCTACCTTGTGCCCATGGCTTTGGTAAACTCAGAACTAAATTCCGTTTAGCTAAAATTTCCCGGATAATATCTCCAGTTACAAGCATAAATCCTAAGCTGATCCCAATGGTAACTACAAATGAACTTCAGGAAAAAACCTCTCAGTGTTCTATCTTGCGTATGAGCTGTACTGCCCTATGCCTAATATGGAGGGTTTGCTGTTCCTCTGTATTTGATCCCTTTTCCATAAGAGCAGCAATGGTGGGAGAATAGCCTGTGGCTCATCCTGCCCTTTGCTATGTGGCATTTATCATTCACTGCACCCAACTGTGAATATGGTGGGGCTCTGTGTCCCCTTGTCCCCAGGGTAAGTTTGCCACCAGCCCTCAGGATCCAGCTAACAAACCGAAAAAATTAGATTGTGCTAAGACCTGTGTCACTAAGACTAAACTGCAATGTCTTTTCAGGGCTTTTTTTTTTTTTTTTTTTTTTGGAAACTACTAATATTTCCAAACATTTATAATATCCAAGGAATGAATTAAAAGATCAACTAGACTCTGGTTTGCAAAGTCAAATGTATTAAATTGCACACTACTTAATAGAAACAATATTTTTGTTTGGGATATCCTCTGCCAGTCTATCAGCCACCAATGCTTATGCAAGTATCCTTTCAAATGTCATTTTCTGGCTTTTCCTATACAAAAACATCATACACTACAATATACCACAAACTATCAGCAACAACTAGTGCTTGTACAGTATCAAAATCTCTTCCCCCTAACCTGTAAGACAAATACTCTCTTTCCAGACAGTGAAATTAGTAATGTTACTGATTTAGCTATGAGAACGTACAGGACTTGGGGATAAAACCACATTACATGTGAAAAGAACCATATAAGTCAGTGTAGATGCAAGTGGTTATGATCATTTACCTGCTATAGGCTAACTACAGCTATAGCTGCAGTTTTCACCAGCAGTACATACACTTGCTTCTTTGAGAACACCACTTCCCTAAAGCTGAAAAAAAAATCAAGCTGAAGCAAGTAGGAGAGATTCTGCTGACACCAGCTTCAGGGTAGTGATAAACAATGAATGTATGTGTGGTAGCACTCAAGTAAGTTTGCCTTTTCCTGTTGGCATTTGCCCTTCTTGGATGAGTTTTCACACCAAGCAGAGATCCAAACCAATGTGACTATGCTGCCATAGCCCATGGTAGCCTGTGGCCCTGGTGGGTCAGGACACTGGGGTCCCACAGGAGGCATGGCTCCCCATGCCACAGTGATGTTGTTTCCAAGGGGAAGGGTCTCCAAACACACAGGAACTGTCTGCTTTTGGGCTAAGGGTATGAGGGGCCTGTCAGAAGAGCAGCTGTTATGTTGGTACCACCTGGAAGTCTCTTCTCCCCTGTCATTTGGGGCTGGAGGAAGGAGCCAGGTTCTCCAGGAAATCATTGCAGATTTTATCCCACTTCTGCCTCTCCTTCAGCAGCTCCACATCACATTCAGTCTGTCTGTTCTGCTGCAAAGCCTTGAGGAAACTCAACACTGGAACCACAGGGACAGAGCTGACCACAGCCAATGAACCCAAAAAGACACCATCTTAGGGAGGCCAGTTCTGTACTCTGGTGGATATTCTCTCTATTTCAGGTTGAGAGAGAGCAAATTCTGCAGAAAGTAGAGCAGCAACTCCTAATCACCCATGTCTGTGCAAAGACGCCTCAGTTCCTCAGAGAAGAAATGCCTCTCTTCATTAGATGATGAAAGGGAGATAGAAATACTACTGAACCCAAAATGATCCTGATAGCAATGGGCAGAAATAAAGAAATGTGGAAACAGAGGTAATTACTAAGGCTAGAAGAGACACCACTGGTCATCCAGACTAAGGCTAACCAGGAGGAGTTATTAAAATACATCATGAGCAAATCAAATTGAATCCCATTAACAGCTTGGACCTGCTATTAGACAAAGAGCAAAAGGCAGAAGTACTCAAGCAGGGGTTCCTCCAGGTGCTGAGAGGCTGAGCTACCAACAGCCAGTCAGCCACTGGGGACTGGCACAGCAGAGAGAACACCTTCCCATGCATCCTGTTTAGACAAATCTGACTTTGCAAAACCAGGTAAGTTGCATCTATAAGAGATAAAAATTGTGGTCAAGAAACCCTCTGAATTATTAATGCTAATAAATCCTACAAAGATAAAAAAATTTGACCTTCAAGTTTACAAACAAGCTTAGCTTGACATTGGTCTCTAATAAAATCCAGGAAAGGCTGGCAGAGAAAACAATCAGCAAGGAGTCAAAAGAACAAGTCATTCAATCAATATTGTTGGCTTTTTAAAATTTTTATAATCTACCTCAAAAGTTTTGTGACATTACAAATTTGATTCAGTCGCCCAATTCTTATAAGTCATTAGAGCTAGTCCTTCATACCATTCTAAGAAAAATTAGCTGTACAAGAAAATCAATACAGACTCATTTTAAAGAGATCAAGGATTGCTCAGCTGGTAGATCTGAGTAAGGAATTTGCAATGGCTAGGGTTTTTTGAGCAGAAGCCTCCAGGGATCTGCCTTCATCCCATTCAATGATCTTGAAGAAAATATTAAATCATTGCTGATAGAATTTGTAGCAAAAAGAAAATAATGAAGAGAGAAGAGATGATGGGCATAGGTCAGGGTCACTTGGAAAGGGGGTTTCATTTGAATATATGTTTCAACACAACCACATGTAAGGTCATTTTTCAGGAGAAAACAAATCCCATTTATAAAGGAGAGCAGAGACTACCAGAGGAAGCAGTGGCTTTTGGAAGGTTTTAGTAGCTGTAAAAGATAAGAAAAAAATAACATAATGGCTAAAAGAGCAAATAATTTCCATCACACCCAAGAAGGGATGAGGAAACACCACCGTTTTGTTGTACATAATGCTTGTTATTTTAAAATACAAAACTGACCATGGAGCTGCCACTTCTGTTTCTCAGGTGGCCAGTCTGTTTCCACCTTCTGCTTTTTCCCTCCTGCCACTGCGTTCCAGTGGCAGGCGCCAGCCAGGCTCAGCACCTGAAACAAAGAGCAGGATAACTGAGGGCAAGGCACTGGTTATCCCTGTGCCCAGCGGGTCCAGGGATGCTGCAGGTGTGGAGATCAGGGGTGTTATACTGATATATAAGGGAAATACAAAAGCTGGGGAAGAATGCTCAAATTTGATAAGCATCTTCTGGTAAAAATGTCTAAAGTTTTAGTCTATTTGTCTTACCCAATAAAATGATAATAGGTTATTTTATTACAGTGTAACGGAATCCAAATGCTTTTTCTGATAGAAAAAGATGCACGATTCAGTGGTTGGAAACCAGAGCCAGACAAACTTAGTCTAGAAACTCTTTCTTTTCAACAAAAAGGATAAATAATAATTGATTCTTCACTTGCAGCTTTTAAAACTGGAAGAATGTATCATAAAACAATATGCTATAGTTCAAGCAAAAGTTTAGGCTGGAAGGCAAAATCATTGCACAATGAGTTGAGAGATTCAGTAGGTCACATATGGCCCTTCTATGGCTACTTTATTATTTTGGTATTTTTTCCAGGCCTTGGAACTCCTCAGGAAATCTGCTACTATCCTCCTTGGCTTTTGTTGTCCTTTTCTGAAACCACGGCATAACATGGAAAAGATGTACACACAAATTATATATATACACTTTGTGCTTAGGCAGGTTTTCAATCCTGAATTTTCAAACCTACATAGATTGCTCAAAGAACTTACACTGATTTTAAGAATTTTTTCTAAAAATGTGGAAATTACTACTTGTACTAGCATTTGTACTCTAGCCATGAATTAGCTATAACTATAAAGATTTCTGCATCTTTTAACATTATAATTTTTTAACATTGTAAAACCTTATTTGAAGACTATAACATGCAGTGGTTTCAAGTTACTCCTAAACTGTGGTGATTATTATAACTAGACTTTGCCTGTCCATCCCTGAGCACACCAGTTGTACAAGTTGGGGGTTGTGTCTATGACTGAGTTACTTTTTGATCACCCAGTGTATTTTTACACTCTGGACACACTCAGCTGAGTTTATGCTGTAATAACAGTCATGTGCTAACCAGAGTATAACAATCAATAGTTGTAGGTAACATAGAACTATAATCATTTTAATGTAATTGCTGCGTGACTATTATGTACTTCTTGTGTGATTACAAAATAAGACATATTTACTTTGCCATTAATGTTTTAGCTATATTTACCTATCTCTAATAGGTTTTAGCTCTTAGGTAGTGGCTAAAGTAAAACTGATTTTTTTCCAGGAAATTATCCTGATTCCCAAACACTGATTTGAAAGGAAGAGTCCTTTTTTTACTCCATGATCCAGCAAAGCAGTTGGCCTATTTTCTGTGGTCCAGGAGACACATTACATGGTCAGGACAGACTACCAAGAACATGTGCACCATTGCTCTCAGCATGGTCAGGATTCACCCTAGGTAGGAAGATCCTTAGTCAGATAAAACTCTCCTTTGGTGTTAAAAAAAAAAAAAAGGCTGCAGAAATACAAGAGTGTCTTTGGAGGTTTTTCTAAGTGATGGAATGGAAGAAAATTACAGAGGAAATGTGATGTTTTCTATGGTAAGTGTCCAATACTTTTTATTTGACTATTGAGTTGGCATCTCCCCAGTGCTGGCTGAGACAACTGCAAGGCTGAGGGCTGCTCTGATGCCATGTCCATCCAGAAGCTCTTGTATTGAGGATAAATGCATGGAACCAAACAAACAGAGCACATTTGTTGCAACATGCACCACAGAGAACTACTGGTGCTTCAGCAATGGATTGCCTGCCCTTATGCTGTGAGAACATCCATTCGTATTGACCCAAAACTGTAAGTTCTTCTGTAATTAAATAAATAAAAAATATTTTAGAAAATTGACATTTGAGTCAGCTTCTTCTCTTCCCCATTTCACATCACTATCGCAATTTATTCCCTTTCACGTTTCCCATTCTTAACATCTTATCTTGCTTGTCATAAATACAGTTTATATAAAACTCAGTACATTTCAGGCAGAAGTATCATGGAGAATGATTTCTGTAGGCCCTAAACCAGAGACTTGTGCTGACATTACTTACCTCTTTTGAGAATTAACATGTTTTCTTTCCCAGATAAATTCACGCAATAATGGCTCAAAGTCCTCTTACAGATTAGATTTTGTAAATAGGTCCTTCCCTTTTTAAAACTGATGTATTTTTTCCATTTACTTCTGTCTTGGCTCCAGGGGTTGTTTTGGAGTAAAATATAAGACCTTCTATTTCCTTTGGATGCAGTGTTTCAACAAGGATTTGAAGGATCTAAACCTCTCACACTAACTGAGCACATGACATGGTAGGGAAAGGGACCTTCTTTCAGCCTCTTGGACCAGCTGGGAGCCCACGCAAGGAGTCACGTGAAAGAAATTATCCTGACTGAGCAGCAGCAGCCAGGCAGAGCCCCAGGCAGAGACAACCCCACAGATGTGGAGGGAACAGCAGGCAGTGGTTTTGTGACAGTAGAAAGGATTAATTCCATTCAATGGCTTCCAATGAGAAATAGCCCCTGACTTATCCTTTTATAAGGTCACATGCATGATGGAAAAATTCTTGGAAGGAGAATTCAGAATTACAACACTGAATCTCAGGTTTGTAATTTAGGGAGCTGTCATGATTCCCATGAGAGCCCACAGAGGTCTCATCAGCAGTGTCCTTGGAGACTAGAGCTTATCTCAGCTGGCCAGCCAAGATGCATACATCTAATGTGAGCAGAGGCATTCCCTACAGGAAGAAGATATCTGCTGTCTGTGCCATGAGACTAGTCTCACAGTTAAAATCATAGAGTTGTAGAAAGGTTTGAGTTGGAAGAGCCCTTAAAGATCACCTTATCTCAACCCTCTGTCAATCATGTTAGCACAATTTGCCTTAGTGAAGCCATGTTGGCTGTCACCAATCACTTCTGTATTTTCCATTTGTCTTAGCACAGTTTTCAGGAGGATCTGCACTATGATCTTACTGGGCATAGGAGTGTGAGATTGAGTATTATGCAGTTCCTCAGGTCTTCCTTTTTTCTCTTTGTAAAAATGGGGATTGGGTTTCCCCTTTTTTTAGTGGGAACTTCACCAGACTGCCAAGAGTTCTCAAATATGATGATTAGTGGCTTAGCCAATTCATCTGCCAGTTCCCTTAGGACATACAAAGGTATCTCATCAGGTCCCATGGACTTGTGCACCTTAAATGGTCTCAAACCCGATTTGCCCCTACAGTGGGTGGTTCTTTAGTCTACCAGTGGGTTTGCCTTCTGTGATTTGGCAGTGTGGCTGGAACACTTACCAGTGAAATCTGAAGCAAAACTCATTGATTACCTCAGCCTTCTCCATTTCCTTGGTTATCAGGTCTCCCATTTCCATCCAGAGAGACGCTGTACTTTCCCTGGTCGTTCTTTAATACTAATGTACCTATAGAAGCTTTTCTTGTTGGCCTTGATGTCCCTAGCCATATTTGATTATACAACAGCTTTTAGCTTTTCAAATCCAATCATTGTCCACATAGACAATGCCTCTGTATCATGCCCAGGTCCCCTGTCCTTGCTTCCACCTCTGTAGACTTCCTTTTTGTGCTTGAGTACGTCCAGGATCTCCTTGTCCACCCATGCAGGCTTCCTTACATTTTGGCCTGATTTTGTCTTTGCTATGATGCATTGCTCCTGAGTTTGGAGGAGGTGATCCTTGAGTACCCAAAACCTAAATTCTGATTTTCCTGTTTGAGGAGCTAGGCACAATCTTAATGCTTTCATCCCCCCAGTTTGTCCACAGAAATCTCTACACAAACATGATGAAAGGGCACTCTAGTAAATTCCTAAATCCAGTTCAAAACTGACACTGAAAGCACTAACTAAAAAGCTGCTCCATAACAGCAACTATCTTTTATCCAAATTATTCAGCAGTAAGCATTATTTATAGTAAATCTCCTGATTTATTTCTAATGTTTATACAAAATGTCAGAACAAATTACTTACATCCAATACAAACTCTGCCTTACAATTCCATCCATTTTGTCAGGGTTTTAATACTGGTCCTAATTTGCATCTTTATGTTAAAACATGAAAATAGAGCTGAGTTTTCTTGAACACCCTCATTTTTCATAAACTTGAGTAGAAATGTCTCATGTAAAAGGAATGCTAGATCAGAAAGTGGTGGCTACAGTAAGAGCAAGCCAAAAATGGCATGCCAAAGGGGACAGTGTCCCCCAGTGCTTTACCAGGAATATCCCTTTTAAATCAGGAAATACTGTGCATAAAGCTTAGCAAACATTATAAGCTTCATTTTAGATTCCTCAGGTACATTTTTTGGGGGTCCCATACTAATTGCAATAAACATATTACAGTCCCAGAGTGAGTTCAAAAGGATCCTTTCATTACCTACAAACCTTTAGACAAAATGCTAGAAAACAGTTTAAAGAAAAGGGCATCCACTTACAGCAATTAGCTTTTAAGAGCAAAACCCTGGGTATCTCTGTTTTGGTTAACATGACAAATCAAGGGAAACTTAGTTCATGTGTATAAATTATTCTAACAGCAGTATCTTAAAGATCCAACACAGCATACATCAACATATCTCTTTAGAAGAAATACTTCTAAATTTAAGCTTTAAAACATTTATGGGTATACACAGAACAAGTTTTCTGCTTCTACAGATGATATTCACCATCATTTCCTTTTGATCCATCCTCAATATTTGCCCCTTCAGCCTTATGTACAAATGGCAGTGGTTTTCCCCAGAACAGTTAGAAAGATTGCAATGACATTGAATATGACCTGGTTTCAGTAATATTGAATAAATTAAAGTAACAAAACAAAAGCCCAAAACAACAGAAAAAGCAGATCACACTGTAATTAGTGTTGTAAACCAAAGGTGTTTCTTTTAGTCCCAACACATCATACTAGTCAATTCTGTCTCCTTTTATTAAAGAAGTTACATTCCTTAGCTAAAAATTTGCATTTTATTTCTGATTACATTATGTATTCTCACTGAGAAAGTACAGAGGACCCAAGTACTTAAGTATGCGAATCAGACAAGACTGCAACACTGCCAATTTTTCAGTCTATTTTTTCACCAGTTCACCAGAGGTTCATACTGCTTCCTAACCATTAATATTAATATTTGCCACATGCATCTCATCCACTCATTGTGGAGAACTGTAAGGTGGTTGGTTGGTTGGTTGGTTGTATTTACACTGTATTTACAGTGTAAGAACATGTTTCTGTGCCAGTGATTTCCTTGGATGCTTTGTTACTGATGTGAGCAGGAGCTCCCATGATGGAGGATGTGTCCTCTTCTTTAGACAGAGGGGCAAATCCATTTCAGACATTGCCAGATGGGAAATGGTATGCTAATTAGCCAAGCATCTGATACTGTTTCTAATAAATATTTTAGTACTCTTCCTATATGTTGCCATGAAGATGCTTTAATTGTGAGTTTGAGGTAATAAAAACACAGAAGTCAGTAATATGCGTAGAACAATACAGACCCACAACTAGGACCTACATCATGCAGTAGCAAACAGGAGGCAATTCTGGGGCAGTTAGTCAGCTAAAATGCAGAACCACATAGATGGATACACGGCTGAACATGCAGGAATAGCAAGTGACCTTTTAGGTGACACAAACCCTGAAAATTTTCTGAAGCAAAGACAAATAAAGGCAAAACTTCAGTGTAAAAATGCTCATTATGTCAAGTCTGCACAGTAACATCAAAGTCTGGCCCAGAAACAGAGCTCTCACTGTTGCCTTTAGTGGCTTTGAGATAAATCAGTCTAGAAATGCCCCAGTGTATAGAGATCCAGTTCATTTTCAAGCAGCCGCAAACAGGTGGCCTGGCACAGCGGGGTGAGCTCATGGAGATCCCTATTCTCATATTTACAAGAGATTATTCAAAATACAGAAGAGGAAAATTTGGACATCAAGTATCCTTGTCTGCCTATCCTGAATAGTCTTTATTCACAAAATTTATTCTGTTAATATTTATACCCTTGTCTGAAAATCTGAAAGGTAACATATTAATATGTTTTTCACAAGCTGTACTTCTTTTACCAGGGAAACTGGAAAATTTTAATCCAAGTAATAAGCTTACTTTTTTTTTTTACAGCTCATGTTCTCTTAAATAACCATAAAACCTTTTACAGAGTCCATGTTCCAATACAATTTCAGATTTATGCTTTGATTTAAAACAAGCAAACAAGAATTCATGTTTTCCATTGAATGAGGAAAATATTATATTACTGGTTTAGCTCTCCTTTTGCTGTACTATCTAAAACAACAGTGATGATGTATAGAGTAATTTGGGAGGAAAAAACTCTTCAAAATATATCTCAAGAAAGCACAGTGAAATAACACACTACGGGAGGAAGATGAATCATCAGTCAGATATCCTCTAGTTCTCTCGGAAGGACATCACAGGCCTAACCCACAAGCACGAGTGCTGCAAGGAACACTCTGTCAGGCAGGGCATGGCCATGTTACTATGAAATAATGCGGCTGTTTGGTGGGATTAGGCTATTTTGTGAGCATGCATGGGCATTAGCACGAATCCTGGTGTCTGTGCTCTCTTAGGCATAGAGTCTTGGCCAGAGCAGCCAGCTTGGTGCCTGGGGAAGTGCTCCTACAAGGCTCTTCCAGGTACCATGGGGTTTGCAATGCTGTGCTGTCCTGGGGTGTTTAAACAAGCAGCCCCAGCATAGTCAGGAAGGAGGGGTCTGGGAACAGCTTTTGAAGGGATGTAATTTCCATTGACATGTTCATTTGGCTTCTGTTTAAACCAATGAACTTAACAAATATGTCATAATGCTTAAATGACTAATGAAATTAAACCTAGGATAATTCATAATAGTAATCTAATCAGAAGCATGTGTTTGGAAGTCAAATAGTTCTACTGCCATCTTATCTATTGTCAACATTTAATACAAACAAAGCTCCCATTTAATACAAACAAGCTCCCAAATAAGGCACAGGTGATAGTTAATTTAACCCAGAGAGAAACATATTAAAACCCCTACATGTAGTGTATCTTCATCAATAGAAGGGAAAAAAAATGAAAAGAGAAAAAAAGATCAAAAATATTGTTGAATCAGAAGGGGCAAGTAAATAATTGAGGGGTGATGAAACCTAGGGCTGTATAAGGCTGATGTGCAGAGCAAGAAACAAGGTTGAGTAGAGGGTGCCAGTTTGGGGCAAGGCACTTTGTTCAGCCATTCCCTGTCTGACCTGTGGCAGGCAACTGGCTGCACTTCCCCAGGAGCATGGGGCTCCAAGAGACAGCAGGTGTTCAAACATGAGCCACAAAAATCCTGCTAAAGAGTACTGTCCCAGAGGAACCCTGAAATGTGGGGTTCAGAAGGATTTCCAGTGAGAAAGGATGGCGACATTTCACCTCTAGCAAGTGCCAAGTTGCTGTGCCTGTGATCCCCTCCATGGGTACTCCTCCCCTCCTCCTCTGAGGCTTCTGGCAAGTACTACAGGGTGGAGTTTATTCACGTAATTTGAGCCATTAAAAATAAAAAGAGGTTTTAATAGTCTGTTTCTCTAGCTAGTGATTGGAATTGGTGGCTTTGGGAGAAAACCCTCTCCTGATAATGCTGTTATACCATGTGACAAGATACCTACTGGAGTTTCCTTCTTGATCTCTCCTCTCACTTCTCAGATCATGGAGGGAGTCGAGGTGAGCAGCTTGTGCAAGAGGCCTTATTTTTAGATGAAAAGGTTTCATGAAACGAATTCTGCTTTCAGCTTTTCCTTTCATTTCTGGAGACTACCACTATGTCAGATTAAGACTGGCGGCTTCCCCTCCTGGAAATGCACAGTGAAGGACTGCCTTTACTGAATCATACTTGATTTGATGTTTCTTGTGTTTCTGGGTTTGAAATAATTTCCTACATGTAATTATACACTTAAACAGTATTTATGTGCATAAAACAGCTACACAGTTTTCCTGTTTTCCAAAAGAGATTGGCTTGCTCTAGGAACATTTTGCCTTACTACTGTGTTTTTGGACCTAGATATTGCTACTTAGGATACAAGCAAGGGTAAGAGACTGTTAATTGTGCTTTAAAATGAGTTGTACAAAATGGTCCCATGTGAGGTCACACATTTATGCAGACAAAAAATGTGTACACACTGTACAGAAGTGTAATTATATTGAACCCACACATGTGTAATAAAAAAATTGGAAATTGACATTGCTTTAATAATGTGCCAAATATTAAATGATGCTTTTAAAATTCAGATTCACAGTAAATCTTCTGAATTCTAAATAATCTGTCTAGTGCCATGACACTAGAGTCTCATTCATCTGCTTCCTGACAAAAATCTGCCTCTGTCAGATTTTGAGTGAGTGTAACATTTAAAAGATGTCCAATGATAGCCAAATCCTGCAGCACTCATACTGCTAAAGCCTGACTGCAAATTGGAAGCTGTTAGAGATGGTGAGAGAATGGTCTCCTGCCTTTGTTAAACCCTCCATTTCAGGATTTAACAGCACAGCTCTGGAGACTGCAAGGAATAGTCCTGCTTTAATATGACTCATTCGATTTTTTGGTAGCGTATGTGTGTTTCCCTCTTAATAACTCAATGTGATAGAATATACAACCCCATGACCTCCAACGAAATTGCGAGGATGTAAAGGAGAATGGAGCTTGGGCTATAATAGTGGTTGTGTAAAAGCCTTTGGGAATTAGGCTGAAAAGAGCCTCTGAGTGATACAAACTTAATAGCTTTTAGGATTTTACTTACTACAGATCTTCAGCAGCCTTGTTTCCCATGCAGCCAGTGGAGGCTCACAGCACTTCCAGGCTGGACTGCCATAATGCCTTGAAAATAGGTGGCAGGTCTCAAAATGCTGCCAGATGGTTTAAGAAGTAAAATGTCCTAGATCCTTAATTTTTCTGCACATGGTCGTTTAAATTATGGCACTTGAAAGAGCATCCAGCAGGAGGGAGACCCTCGCAGATGCCAGAAACAGCCTTTTCCTTCTGCAGTGGGATGGTGATGGAGCATTTACAGCAGGATTTGCTCAGTTGGCGCAAGCCTCATACAAGGTGAAGTATCCCAAACACAACAGGCTCCAGCACATATATGTGACATCTTTAAGGACCCAGAAATAGGACTGACCCCATGTGCTCTGGAGGAAAATGAAGTGCAGGTGCTGGGACATGGCCCACAAACCTTCATCAGAGCTGGCAGGTTTAAATGTGCTTCCAGGGCCCTAAGTCAGGAAAGATGGTTTCATCCCAGCTCTGTGGGAATGGGTGTGTGCCTACTCCTCCACAGCTAATAAACATCAAGAGGTTGCTTGCAGGAGGAGGCTGTTTCCTTAGAGAGATTTGAGGCCAACCCTGTGCAGCTGGGAGAGGGCAACAGATGGTTCTTCCTGTGAGTTGAAAGGGAGTGTCTCCTTTCCATGCCAGGCCAGGGATAAAAAGTGCTCTGTACTAGAGTGGCACTGTGAAGGTGTTACCCTGGCGGACTGGAGGCAAAACCTGCTTTTCCAGAATTGGCTCTAAGTCCTCTTCTGTCAGGTTTGGTCCTTTCCTCCTCCCAACAATTTTATCCAACAATTAATGGAAAAGTGCAATGAAACAGCTCCTGAGTGCAACCTATAGCCCAGAGTCCCCACTTTGCTGGGGTAAGAGAGTGGCTGTTGCTTGTAATCTTGTTCTTAATTTTTCCTTTTACAATTGCACAATTTCAACTGGCAGAGGTAAAGGAACCTATAAACCTGTCTTCTCCTGTCTCCAACAGGCATCCTCTTGTCTTTCCCCATTCATCTTGTCTATTCCATAATGAATAGCACTGTCTCTTAAAAATCAAGAGCAATGAGTTTAAACCTTCCTTATACTGAAGTAGGCATCAAACCCTCATTTTCCAGTCCTTGACCAAGATCTTCAGGCTACCATGTAAAAGAAGATTTACAGAGGGTGCTACCATTTTGGAGGAAGAAAAGCCACAATTACTACTATGCTTTGTGGTGTCAGTTCTTACGTTGCCAGTCAGTATTGACACTACGAATTGCTCCATTTATTGAGATTGAAGAATATTTTACATGAGTCTGTTACAAAGGGAGAAGTATCCTATTCAGGCTGAAATACAGATTTTTCTACAGTGGATCAAGCTGCCATGTTTGGCACAGCAGACACTTCAAAAATACATAAAATTCTACAAAAGAGAGTTATAGGACAGCTTTTTCTGGACCCTTAGTTCCTTAATCTGGAAGTATGAGATTTCAGGCTTCCCTTCACCCACACCAATCTATTAAGGGGCTTACTGCTCTAAATTTATTTATTCTGCTTCTTGGTATAAATACCTGCTCTTTGTAACCTGAATGTTCCTATGGCACTGGATTTCTCACATCATTATGCAAAAAGACATTTCCTTTGTGCTCAGACTCTTTCACTCAGTTTAAAATGTCTACAAAATGTCCCAAGTTGGAAGGGACCAACATGATCATCAAAGTCCAGCTCCTGGCCCTGCACAGGACAACTCCAAGAATCACACTGTGTACCTGAGAGCATTCATCTCACATAGTATTTGTAAATGTTGCCTGGTATTCACAAAATTTCTCAGCAAGGGTGGAAAGTATGGAAAATCCAATAAAAAATACAGTTTGAAAGTCAGGATTGCTTGAAACTGATAGATTTCTTACTACAAATACTATTATGTCGACAGCCATACTTTCTGCCAGCCTTAATTTGTCTCAGTTTATTGATGGTCCCTTGTGGAATGTTCCTGCATGGCTCCTCTATGGTTACAGAAAGAGGAAGGCTCACTTCCACCTATGGCAGCAACCCACACAGCCTTGCTGAAATCAGTGGCGTGACCTGCCATCTGAAGCCATTAATGTAACATTACAGCTATAAAGTCTGGGCCAGCCCTGGCTTGCAGGCAGGTGTACATGCCAAAGGATTTAATTAACATCAGTAACACTGGACTGATCCAAAAGGCCTCAGCAGAACCACTCTCCTTGCTCACAGCTGAGACATCAGCTTGCCTTGTGCATGCACTTGGGTTTGTTTAGGCAGCTTTGGTCTTCAGATGTACTCCAGGCAGAGCAGTCAGAGCTGAAGTCACATAGCTCTCTTATCAGTTTTCTCCCTCTTTTACTGGCTCATGATCTCGACTGATTTTCCCCTCCTAGGAGGAAGGTCTTTGCTTCTGGCTGATGGTCCATGTGCTATCCATTTCCCTTTCTGCTAGGGGGAAGGTTTTTGCTTCTGGCTGATGGTCCACGTGCTATCCATTTCCCTTTCTGCTGGGATATTTCACAAAACCAATCAAAACCCTTCATCCCTGCTTTGGCTTTCTTCTGGGAAGAGGATCTTTGTTTACTCAGTGGAAGCTATGAGTTACAGTCTAGAGCCTATTCAGGGGCAGGTGTTAAGAGCTTGCTGCATTTCAAAGCTTTTCTGAAGGAGGCTTCACACACTCCCCTTGTAAAGCAAATATCCATTTTTTACCTCTCAGCCTGGGATTGCTGAAGTGAGACTGAATAACTTCAGGCAATGTTGGGGGTCAAATTCAGGCAAATATTGCAGTAGATACAAGAATTGCATGAACTTCAGCCACGCAATCTGAAATGGGATAATCCCTTTTACATTTTATCACAGGGGAGCTCTAAAGATAACTGTGCTGATATTTGTGAAGAAGTCCAATTTCCCAGCAATTCATGCTTCAGAGGAACACACGAGGAAAAACTGATTACCTCCATTTCACGCAGCTCAGTGCTTAGTCAGAGTGACACAGGACCCCTGCATGGAAGAGCTGGAAAAAGAGGACTGCTGAACAGCTGTCCATCACAGAGCATCCTATGCAACAACTGAAGCAGGAGTTGAATGTGGAAAACACCGTATGTGATCATGTAATTAACAAATGCATCATAATGCCTCAGCATAAGGGAGCTAAATTAAGCTATGGATGCATAATCTAGCTTGCATGTAAGATCTTCATAAAGACTGTATCCCTTTTATTGTTATCAGTGGATGCTCCAGGCAATAAACAGCCCTGCAGTTAGATTTCCTTGCTTGGGCACACAGCTGCTAAATTCAGCATTTATTAGCGGCGTCTGAGAGGGAGGCTGGTGTTATTGATGAGAGACTGTACAAGGAATAGTTGCAGTATTGCAACTGCCTCTCTGTAAAAAAGGCTAGGAAAAATTTAGCACTTAAAAGCTGCTGTGCTTGAGGAGGAATCCACAGCATTCTACATGGCACCTGAATAATCAGAATATAGGACAGTTTTGAACAGAATAACTCTATGAGCTGAATGACAGGTGCCTCCACATGTTTACCTACTATGAGGCTCAGCGTAGATGGTCGTAATTGCTTGTTTGGTAATGGCATTGTGAAGCTGAATTAATGGTGTGTACGATATATCTTAATGCTCAATAAAGGTGCTTCAATATTTCAGGCTCAGAGAGACTACTGAGTGCAAAAGATATATGTGAAAAGGGAAAGACTGATGTGCCCATTTTTCATTTTCATTATGGATGGACCTGATAACAGTCACCCTGCTTCATAGTCTGCCTGGGAAGAAATGATTTACATTTCTGCTTTGCAGCCTGTGCCTTCCCTGGGTGAATGCCATAAAGGCTATTGTCCGGCTCACTGCTCCTTGAAGACCAGATTCCTCACTCTGAGCCCTGACAGGTCTGTGGTGCACCAAGATAAAGCTTATTAATGTGGAATTCCATGTGACAGTAAGGGGTTTCGGAAGGAGGGCACCCCCCACACACAGAAGGGTGCTGCACTGCCATGGCACAACCTGAGCTGATTCATATGTGTATTTCTCACAGAAGCCTTAAAACCTACACAGCCTTTAGTTACCGAATAAATTCAATACCTGCATCTGTGTCTTTGCAGAGAATACATGTTTACCTGTTGTGGGGTGGCTGTCCAAGCAGTAGGGTGCCCTGAGATCCTGATCTAGATCATATTCTTCCCAGGCAGGGGCTGGGCTCATCACCCTTCCATCAAGCCTTCTCGTGTTAACCACAGACGAAAAACACCAGCTTAGAGCAGCAACATTTTTCACTGCATTCTCAGAGATGAGGCTACAAGGAGCACAGGTGGGTCCCATTTTGCCATCTGTAAGTGTTCGAGAAGGTAATTTGTTGCCTCCCGCTGGTGCTGGGGGGTTCTGTTAGTTGCCATTTTGTGCTTTGTATGCAGAAGGTAATACACAAGTGCATGTTTGATACAGATATTTGCCAGAGGCTTACAAAGCCTCCCATATGGCATCTCCACGCACTGCTCATGAGCTCGGATTTTCTCTGCACGGAACTGAGGCGATAAAATAATGTCTCTGTCAAACTGGAAGCCTCCAGAAATCTAAGTTAATGCCTCAGAAACATTTAAGGGGTTCTCTTTATTTGATTTTTTTAAGCATCTGAAAGTTTTCTGGACTTTCAAATTTGTGCTCTAATTCTCGTCCTAAATGCCTTCTGCTCCAACCCTTTAACTTCTTTTTCTCCTTAGAAACCAAGAAACAGCTTTAAAAGGTTGAAGTTGAACAGTTGTGCTTTAGAACATGTACTTTTGAAATAACATTCCCATTTAGAGTTGGAGTTGTTACCTTATGCTGAAAGTAATGCTTTCTTTCCCTTTGTGTCTTAACCTTGAACACACTAATGCAGGCTTTTCACCTAAATGTAGGAATGTTTCTGCCCACTTTCTAGCTTTAGTAATTCCCTCTCTTAGGAGAACAGTGTGCAGTGGGGGTGGACAGTTCCTAAGGACAGAATTCATCACCTGCCACCCTGCCCCATCCCCTCCATTGTCCTAATAACAAAAATCACTTGCTGATTTCAAGAGCTATACTAAATTTGAGCCAAGTCATGTTTAATTATGACTGAGAGGGATAATTTTCAGTCAAGCCTTATGTCATGTTACATAGTGGTACATAAGGTCCTTTCTACACCGAGGGAGATATAAGCACTCATGCTTTTAATAGCTCATTCATTAATTAATTTGTTCTGAATATATGCATGGTATTTCTCAAGGATGCAACATATGGAGATGGAACATAATAGGTCACACTAAGCTGGGTGACTTGCCTCAGCTCAAGTCTGGTACCTGTGTGGAAGGTTAACTGGTACTTTGATTCACCTTCAGCGCCCACCAAAAAGGCAACTTTAAATATAGTAGAAGAGAGAGCAAACATCATTTAAGGAAAGTGTGCTTAATGCTGTTTCTTGTTTTGCCTGTAGTCCTGAAAATGGGACAAAAGCATTTGGGACAAAACATTATATCCCAAATGAAAGTTGGAAAACCAAACTAGATTTAATTCAAACCTAAATTGTACTTAGAAAAAAAGACCAAAACAAACACATAATATTATCATTAAAGGTCACCCAATGAATTCACAAAATATCTTAGCTATCTAAGACTGCTGGCCAGTCTGTGCCTGTGTAACTGCCAGATCTCAGTGACCCAAAATTTAAAGAATATTTTACCCCTCAAACACCGACTTTGTGATGTGGAAGAAGCATTTATCCCACTGCCAGAAGGATTATCAAGACAGCGGATTGTTTAAGTGCACGAAGGCAGCTTTAATTTGGAACGAGGGCAAGAAGCTGTGTTAAAATAGGGGAATTGAGCCCAGCTATTCCCCTTCTTCCTCGTGAGCAGGTTGCAGCTGGCACCAGCCCCAAGCCTGCTGCAGAGCCTGCTAGCAGGTTTCGGGAAGGCTCTCACTGTAGGGCACCTCCAGGCTGAGGGCTGAATCCTGTGTCCCCATGCCTGAGGTGCCATGGCGTGGCAATGCTGTCCCCAATGGCTGACTGTGACAGCCCCACTGCTGCCCCTTTGGGCCCCATGGTCTGTGAAATGCCAGCCAGGAGGAAACTGTGTGCCCAAGGCCACAAGACAGCTCTACATCTGACCTGGCAGCCATACCTACATCTTGTAATGCCCAGCAAGGCATTTCCCAGCTTCAGAGGGGCTCCAGTTTGAGAAAGGAACTCCATATGGTTAAATGGACTTATAAAATGGTAGAGATTTATGGATTCAGCATCTTATCCAGGCTGTTAAGGTGATTTAGAGTTGGGTCAGAACCAAAACCTTTGATTGCACACACAGATTTGGGTGGCATTTGAAATCTGGATCCACTTCTAAAATCTGCATCTGACTCATCTCTAGCTATAGACATGGTGTTTTATGGTTTTTTCTATTCTAGGGGGACATTTTCATGCATGCCTTGTAGCAGACAGAGGAGGTGGGGATCTCTATGTGATTTATATTCAAGGTAATGCATACATAACTACATCTCTATTTCTCTAGCACATAGAGAGATGTAAATACAACTTTATTCATTTGCTGCACTAGGAAACAATGCAGCTCCCTTGGCAACACATCAGCCACAGACAGGAGTTAGGTAGAAGAGAGATTCAAAGCCAGTCTCTTAATTGACTTTTTGAAGTCATAAGCCATTTGTAGCTATAGCAGTAAAGGCAGTAAATAGATCAGTTGGGGACAGCAGAGAAAAAAGTCTCCAGCACCAATCTTTATTTAAGTGAATGCTGGAACGCTTCAAATGTTTTGTGAGGATTTTCAAGAAGAATCATTTCTTGTTTTGCTTTAGTAAACCACTCTGCTAATCAGACTGTTGAACAAAAAAATTGCAAACTTTTGACATTATGAAAGGTTAAGACTTATGGTTTTTGAAACACAGTAATTTAATCTCTGTGTAACAGAAGATTGTATTAACCTGGAAGAAAATTCATTTAGTTGGGAAGAAGTGACCTCATTGAATATAACTCACTTATCTGTGGATTTAGGTGAACAGCTTTTCTTAAACTGATCAGGAGAACAAGGTGTTCAGCTGGCTCCAGAGAAAAAAATAAAATATTATTTTCTAAAAAAGGTAGTGGCTGTTTCTTTCTGTGGAAAATGTGAAGTCTAACAGGTGTAAGGCAGAACAAAATGAACATGAAAGCAAGAACACATTTCCATATGCTATTTTGAGATCTCTGAGTGTAGCTGAATCCATTTCCACATGGTAAAACAGCACACACACAGATATTTCTGGGGTATTTCTGTTCTCCAACCAACACACGTATCTGCTTGAGGGGATACAGAAGTACCAAACCACACTTTGAATTCCTGGGGCAAAACACTAATATCAGGATGTTGTATCAGGAGCTTGACATCCTCTGCAGGCAGCAGTGCCACTGTGCACTGTGACAGAGCTCCCTCTTGGCTGCTCTCTCCTCCCTGTGACCCAGGGGAGGCCCCCCTGACCAGATTTCCTCCTTCTCTAGCTGCCATGTCACCTGTCTGCTGGAGCATCCATGTCCAAGGTCAGATTTAAGGTCCTTTTGGGTTGCATTGTCGTATTTCTCAGCTGTGCCAGAGGATCCTGTCTACCGGCTTCCAGCTCTGAGACACCTGACAAAGTGATGGATGCAAATTTATGGAAGATGCTGCGTCAAGGGTCCTGAGACAACTGAGGCAGAAACTTGCGGGTGAGTCAAACTCTGAGGATCCCAGTTCCCACAGTTAAAGTCACTGCTGCAATGGAGGCACATGGCTTTTTACACCATGCATGGGGAGAGCCAGACATACAGCAGGACAATGATGAGAAGTCACCATGTGAGAAGGGAGCAGGACAATGATAAGTCACCTGGTTATATCTAGCCAGGAGGAAATAACAGGAAAAAAATAGGACTGCAAAGCTGAGTAACTTCTAAAACTGAAATAACAGCAATTCTTAGCTGTACACCTCTTCCTAGAGCTAAATTTTTCAGCCAGGTCAGTCACAGCACAGTCACAGCTGTCCAAGGGAGACATTATCTTATGCATTCAAAATACCTTGGCACACCCAAGAAAGGGATGACAAAGGAAAAAGAAATTAAAAAAAAAAAAATTACTAAAAACCCGGAGTCTACATTACTGTAGAGCATTGGATGTAACACCAGGAGTCCCCAGGCAATTGAAGCTGACCCCTGTGCAGCACACCCACCGACACTCCACCAGTCCTCCAGAACCATCCCTTGGGGGCTGCAAACCCATGGCCTAGTGAGTCCACCACATCTATCAGGACTGCCTCAAAGACTGGGGTGTTCCTGCCCAGCCCTGCCCTTCATTGCTGAGTGGAGAGCTGCTGGCCTGTGTTGAGGCTGGATACAATCCCTCTGGTGAGTGGGACATGTATTTGGAGCTGGCATTAGAATAAATGCACCTTACATCAGTTAGATTTAAGCTAATTATTTAGTGGCCAGCGCTGACTCAAGGAAAGATCAGAACAAACTACAGAAATTTCCACTCTGTTCTTCTTCCTTCCTGCTCATGCACAATGTGTAAAGCAGCCCTGCTAGCTGGGCTGGTGGGAACCTCTTGTCAAAACCAGCATTACTGAACATACAAGCTTCAGTTACCCTGTCCACACAGAGGACCAAATTCCCTGAGCTCCATGAATATAGAAATGTCACCAATGTAAGGCTGGAATCACAGTGCAAAATCTATCCTCCCTGTGTTCAGCAATGCCCAGAAGCTCTTGCAATCCATGAGACTGTGGATTTACAAGGCTCAGTGTGTTCAAACAGGCCCCCAGAACACCGTTAATAGTACAGCTAAACAAAGATGAGAGATACCTGCTGCTAAGAGGCTTGATCCCCATTTCCCCTTCTTCCTTACACTTTGAGCTTGGCAGTAGCTCTTGATTCAGCAGTCTCTGGGCAGAGAGAGATTCAGCAGCACCAGGAGAGTGATGTGAGTGCAGGAAGAGTCATGGCAGCACCGCTGTGAGAGACGATTAGCTATTAAACCAAGTCACCCGCACCATCAAATTGCACCACCAGAAATGGCTCAAATCTTTTCCAGTGCAACTTTCCTTTAACCAAAAGCCCTGGTGAAGGGTCTCACTTTCTTTCTATCCCAGTAGCTGGATGACTGCTTCTGCCACAGGCAGAATAAAGAGCAGGTTTCAAGTGTGAGGTAGCTGAAGAGCACTTGTTTGTGCAAGAGGATTTTATGTTTACACATCTTTTTAGCTTCCTCAAATTACTTGTGAGGATATTCCAGAACAATCAGGAGAGGATATAAAGCTGATAGCTTATCACCCAGGCACCAAGAAGACACATGCATCCTGATATACATCAGGATAGAGGAGGGAAGTGATTTAGTCCCCTGGAGTGTGTATGCTGGTGCTCTACAGCTCGCAGAAGCCAGCACATGTGAAAGATTTCCAAAGACTGGTGAGTAATTCAGAGCTGACTTTTTCAGCTGTGTAGAAAACTACAAACACAGCAGCTCTGCCATATTTGTGAAACATAAAATTAAAAGATACTGATGGCTGGTATCTGCAGCTGAGTTTGTTCTGCTATTTAGGTCTTGTTTCAAATGGAAAAAAAATTTAGAATAATATGTTCATGCTTACACTAACTGTATTCGCACATCAAGACTTGGACTATAGGCATACAGAGCAATTCTGCCTCAATTATTGCCTTTCTGAAAACATGCTACAGGAAAGAGATGGCAAGGCAGCCTCCTCATGTTCCATAGCTTTAGATACACTGGATTTCATCCTGATTTTTTCAATCTAGAAATAATAAAAAAGAAATATCAAATCAAAAATATGGCTGTTCAGATGATAGTTTTTAAGAGGATATTAGAAAAGAAGAAGTATTTCCTTATTTCCTTCCTGGAGTTCTTAAATAAACACACAGGTATCTAGGCCTTTGTAAATCAGTCTAATACCTTTTATCTCTGTTCATTCTCTTCTCCTCTCTCTAAATTGTACAGTTGCATATACAAATATTCAAAGTGAGACCAAGTCTGAAAATCATCTAGGCCCACAGAAGCCTTGAAACATTGACAAGGAACTGTAGTTCTTCTCCCAGACAATGTAATAGAGGCAACATGTCAAAATAAAAACACCTTATGCTGTGAAGGCAGAGATGTAAGAGAGGGCCAAGAACCTACATATCCCCAAAAGGAATAGAATCCTCCATGCGGGGGCTCCCACAGGTTTCAAATACATTCCTTCATCTGAAGTGTTTCCTGACTCAAAAATGTTTGTGCCTGTATTAAAAACATGGTCTTAAGGTCTTTTTTGAAGGTTGAGATCAGAAATTTGTTGTACAGCTCACCTTAACTTTAATTGAATTTTATGTTTACATCATTTCACATGAAAACTTGATTTTAAATTTCTTTTTTTATCCCTCTGGAGATTGCACAGTTCCGGGAAGCAAAACATTTTATTGCACTGCAGACTGTGTTTTGCTGTTTTCACAGTAAATGACCATGATGAATTGGTGCCTGAGACACTTTACCAAGAGACATCACGTCCTCTTGATAAAGGGTCTACTAATACTGCTTGCAAGGCAAAAGTTTGCTCATTAACCATCAGCTTGATAGCTTACATAGCCTTTTAGTCTCACATAAGTGTAAAACAGAAGAGGGGGTCATTGTGTAAAAACACAATGGGGTTCCATCCACTAGATGGAACACTAATACTCTCTCCCATCACTCTGGAATCTTCAACACAACCCTCTTCATCACAGGTAATCTTCAACACAACCATTCTGAAGTGTAGTGCAACTGTTCATTAAGAAGAACTAAACAAAGCTATACCTTCAAACTATGGGCATAATGCCTTGCAACACAAGAGCTCCCTCAAGCAAAAGAGCTTTTTGCCAGCTCTGACTTGGACCCATAGCAAAATCCCAGCTACTGCAGCTCCCAGTCAGTGAGCAGTATCAGCTCTGTGCCACGCCATTATGAGTGTTGAACATACCAAAAGTTCTCCTACATTTATTTTTTTTCAGTGAATAGGGGATTGATTTGGCCAGATGCTTGATCTAGGTCTATAGTCTTCCATGTGGAATTTGAGCTTCATTTTTAACACAACTTGCAGCTATTGCTCATTGCTTGAGACAGACTGACACAGTTTAACAACCAACCTCTGTGTAAAACTCACAATTGAAATATTCAGAATGAAAGGGAGCATGAAGGCACATGCCTTCTTTAAGGCATGGGGGTTTTTTCTCTATCTTAAATTCATTGAATCTACCTGTGATTTTCTCTTCTTAGAATAAAATATCCCCTTGCCAGAGTTTTGCCAAGTTATCCGACTCAAGAAGGAATGAAAGAAGTGGGATTTGTGAACACTCAAGACTGCTAAGAAAGCAGCTGAATGTAGCACAAAATCTCTTGGGATATTTAATCTTCTTACAATACTTTAGAGTTAGAGGCCAATACTTATTTGCTGCTTTCATACTACTGTAACATACACCCTACCTGAGAACAAACACATTTTGCTTTTCATGGGGACAGCGTCCTAAAAGATGTCTGCAGGCAGATTTAAATCTCAAACCATTGCAAGGGAAGATCATCACTGCTGCTGCCGCTGCTTTAAAGACTTCTCCTGGAGGAACTGCCTGCTGCCATCTATTGATGCTCTGCAGGAAGGCGCTGGACCAGCAATCCCCACCCAGGGGTTTCAGTGTGCTTGGGTGAGAAATCCTGTCGATCTGAGTCCTGGGACTTGGAGAGAAACCCTTACTAGGTGAGTCAAGAGCAGCAGAATTATTCAACACAGCTCAAGCCAAGAGTTCACTACAGACAAGCCCTAGCTGTGTGACCTTAGGATGGCCTGCACTCCAAAACCTTAAAGACTATGAATGTCCTTATTGCATCCTCTTTCCCCTCCACTGCAGGGGAAGCATTAAGACCTTGACTTTTAGGGGGCCCACCTTATGGAGAGGTCACAGGATCCATCCACTTCTTCTGCAACTAAGAATTGGATGAATTTGTGGTTGTCACCTTCGGCCAGTCCCCACAACACTGAAGTCACTTGGCCTGGGTAAAGCTAGGAGCATCCTAGCCAGTGCTGGTGGCACACCAAAATGAGAGCAGCATCCCATGGGAGCAGCAAGCTCCCATGACATCAGCTTTGTGTGACACCACTGCAATCACTGCTGGGGCAAACCGTGTCTGAAGAAAGGGGGTGGTGACAAGGCAGCCCTTCCTAAAGGGCAGCTGCCTTTGTCCCTGCAGTTCAGAAAAAAAATTTCTTCCAATAAAGAGAGGAATAAGGGTCTGTTGAACCTGGTACTGGATCCCTCTGTCTTAAACAGCTCAGCACCCTGGAGGTGACCTACCCAGCACCCAGAGTGTCAGCTGTGATACAAGCCAGTCCTCCTGCACACTCCTGGTGAGCACAGAAGGATCACAATCACCAGCTACATGCTGCAAAGATCTGGGTAGAAAAGGAAAGGAGCAAAACAGCCATAGGGATGGAGTTTGTTTATGGTTGGCACCTGGATTGCCAGTAACCTCTGGGATGAGTGTAAATGGTAGGGACTCACTGGCGGTGAGCGACTGCATCTTTGCAAGCTCAGAGACACCAAGGAGATTTATCTGAATTTCTTCAATGTTAGGCAACAAAGGGATGAGAACGTTTCAGTCTGTGAACAGAGGCTAGAAAAATTATTTCAGAGCATTGTAATGAAAGAACCAAGTTTTCAAAGGCAGTCTTTACTCATGATCTGATCCTAGTTAACCCCGATAAGACAAATGACAGGAACATCTTTGAGTTAGTCCCTGTAGATAGCAATAGGTTAGAAAGGAAGAAGAGAGGTGAGCAAAGAGCTGTGATCTCACTGGAATGGATATTTTAGTTACTATTGGCAGCCTGCTGATTCAATGCTTCCATGATTTTCTTAAATCCAAAGAGCTTTTCTGCTTCTGTCTTCCCTTATTCAGTTTGAGACTGCATTTATGTGCAGATTTGAACCCTGAAAGTGGAGAAGTACTGACCCCTGAGGTCCTCAGAGGAGATAACAAGACTTGGGTGCAAGTGGAAATTGTGGGCTCCCACCTCTTTTGTTTTATAGTCTTTAGTAACTTAATTTTTTTCTAGGAAGTGCTTCCTCTGGCTAATGACAGAGGATGGTTTTCATGAGTACGTTTGTATAGCCTGCACAGAATAGTGGGGCATCACCAAAAGATCCTCCTCTGCCCTCACGTTTCATATTATTTTATGAAATAATCACAATGAAATTTTCAACTGTTTGAAACCTAGGCTCTTTCTATTGAGATACATGTCATATATGAGGGGCAGATGAAGCAGGTGCAGTGATAAAAAAACATTCAAAACTCTTGACTTTTGAACCTACATATAGGTTGTGAGAAAGGGGCAATAGAAACTCTTCATCAAATAACAGTTGAAAACTTGCACCCTCTCACTTGACAGAAAGGCCTAGACTTTTTTACTTCATACTTATCAAATTTCTATTAAATTGCCTTTGGGGTGTGAACACAAAAAAATAGGTTGGCTATCTGTCTGGAGAGACAAATAACCTTGGCAGATTATCTCAGGAGAGTCCTGTACATTCTAAAGGTCTGAAAGTTTAGGCTCAGGAAAAGATTTGGTTTATAGACTAATTTCTTGAAGGATTAATTTTGAATTAGAGAACCAGCCAAGGCTTTTGTCAGTTAAGATTAACCCTTCTAATATCACCTCCTATAATTTAGCTTTCCCAGCTGCTATCTGATGCACTGAGTAACCATTAGCATTTCAGTTTGGATCCTTGTGTTCTGATGATGTATTCCAGAAATGTTTAGATTGAATATTAAGATTTTCTTAATGGAAAATGCTCTCAAGCTTTGGAAAAGGCTTCCCAGGAAAGCGGTTTTAAATACCTCCATTTCTGGAGGTATTTAAAAAATGTGAAGATGTGGCGCTTTGAGACATGGTCTAGTGAGACTTGGCAATGCTGTGTTAACAGCTGGACTTGAGGATCTTAAGGGTCTTTTCCAGCTTAGATGGTTTTGTGATTCTATGCTCGTATGCAACCTACCTAATATTGACATAGATTCTATCTACATCATGTATGACTTAGCAACGCTTTCTAAAGCCTGACAGTGATAAATCTGGCTTTTCTCTCTCTCTCTCTCTTTTTTTTTTTTTTTTTTTTTTTTTTTTTTGTGGACATAGGTAGTTTCAATTTGTTGTTTGAACTGCATATGGAAAAGCCCACCATGAATAATTTGGTAACAATTTTATTTCAAAGTCAAAACAATGATCATGTAACTCCTAAGTTGCATGTGTGCATTTAAAAACAGTACAAGTATGAAGAAAAGTGATAATTTAAATTTCCATTCAATGTTTCTTTTTTACTTGCTTCTGGAACTTTATCAATTTCAGTTTCATAACAAATACCTTTCTAGACACTCATTGAGAAATCCGAATGCCTATGGACCATTAAGGCTTCTAAATCAAGTTTTAGGACTCAGAGCAGAAACAACTGTGTGCTCTTCAGCTTATATTTTGTCTTAACAGTGATCCTTTACCTCTTCTCTTTGTGAGTATTTTCTCTCACAACTTTTGGCTACCACAATAAAAACAAGATATCAGAAAGCATCCAAAGGAGGTCTACAAAATTTGTGAAGGATCTAGAAGGGAACCTATGCATAGAATACCTGAGGTCACTTGGTTTGTTCTGTCTGGAGGAGCCCTCTTAGCAGTCTACAGCTTCCTCCTGAGGGGAAGAGGAGGGGCAGGCACTGATCTCTTCTCTGTGGTGCCCAGTGACAGGACCCAAGGGAATGGCCTGAAGTTGTGTCAGGGGAGGTTTAGGCTGAATATTAGAGAAGAGTTCTTCACCCAGAATGTGGTTGGGCACTGGAACAGGCTCCCCAGGGAAGTGGCCACAGCACCAAGCCTGACAGAGTTCAAGAAGAATTTGGACAACACTCGAGCACATTGTGTGATTCTTGGGAATGGTCCTGTGCAGGGGCCAGGAGTTGGAATTTGATGATCCTTGTGGGTCTCTTCCAACTCAGAATATCCTAGAATCCTAGAATCCTAGAATTGTAGAATCCTAGAATTCTAGGATTCTAGGATTCTGTGATTCAGAGGCAGCGACATTTCTTTTTCTGCATATCTGCAAGAGAGACAGAGGTGTGGGATAGTTAATAGCACATGATAAGGCTATTCCAAACCCCTGGTAATCTGATCATGTTCCACAGTCTGTTCCTTTGTGAGGTTAGGGCATACAGCAAGGACACTTACTCATAGATCAGCCTTTACCAGAGGACTATAGCTCTGAATTGCTCTCTACAGTTTCCTGCAAGGATACTCTCTGTGCATCTATATTACAGAATATGAGTCTGATGCACAAGGTCAAAAGGGAAAAAGAAGCTTATGCCAGCAGATTTTATAAATATACCTTATAAATGAAATTTTAGTGTAAACAGAATAAGAGAGTGATTTAATTCCCAAAGACCCAGCCCAGAGATGTCCCTAATGTGCTAAAGAGATTTGAGCATGGTTATGTGATGCTCAAAACCAGAAAAATTAAACAAGCTGTGGAAAAAGTATTGACTGGAAGAAGGAAGTCAGGATAGAAACTCTTAGCATTTCTCCAATCATAATGACTTAGCGCTTTCAACTAGCAGCTTGGGCAAAGCAGACTGAACTTGGGCAAACGAATTTAATTTATTCCCAAACAAAAGTCAGAGTAGGCTGGTGAGAAATAAAACCAAATTATAAAATACCTCTCCTCACCTCTCCCTCTTCCTGGGATCAATTTTCCTTCTGATTTTATCTACCTCCTCCCATCCAAAAGTGCAGGGGGATGAGAGTGGGGTTTGTGGCCAGGCTATCACATTGTCTGTCCTGCTCCCTCCTCCTCAGAGGGAGGACTCCTCACACTCTTCTCCAGCTCCAGTGTGGGGTCCCTCCAGCAGGAGACAGTCCTCCACAAACTTTCCAAATCTAAGTCCTTTCCATGGTTTCAGCTCTTCTGCTCCAGCATGGTCCCTCCCTCAGGGTGCAGTCCTTCAGGAGCACACTGCTCCAGGGTGGGTTCTCCATGGGATCACCAGTCCTGGAGCAAACCTGCTCACTGTGGGCTCCTCTCTCCATGGGGCCACAGCTCCTGCCAGGACCCTGCTCCAGCACAGATTTCCCACAGGGTCACAGCCCCCTTCAGGCCTCCACCTGCCCCAGTGTGGGGTCCTCCCCAGGCTGCAGGTGGATCTCTGTTCCTCCATGGACCTCCATGGACTGCAGGGTCCCATCCTGCCTTACCATGGGCTGCACCACGGGCTGCAGGGGAATCTCTGCTTTGGCAGCTGGAACTCCTGCCCCTCCTTCTGCACTGACCTTGGTATCTGCAGAGCTGTTCCTCTCACATGTTCCTACTCCTCTTTCACAGGTGCATTAAATCTGTTATCCCAGAGGTGCTACCACTGTCGCTGCTGGGCTCAGCCTTAGCCGGCAGTGGATCCATCTTGGAGGCATTTGCAGCTGGCTCTGTGGGACATGGGGGAAACCTCTGTCAGCCTCTCACAGCCGTCATCCCTGCTCCTGCTACCAAAACCTCGCCACACAAACTCAATGCAAGCGTGCAGAAAAGGGCTTTTAAAACAGTGTTTAAAACCATGAGTTAAACTTGTGAATAACCAGGAAAAGTAGAAGAGCATTATGGTGTTTATCTCTCTCTACCTGAGGCTGAGACTATGAGTAAATTTAATATAATAAATCCAAAGCACAGGTAACCTCTTTTTGTGTACGAAATTAAAAGAAAACTGATTTATCTCTCCAAAACTAAACCCGCCTTTTCAAAGCATTGGCACACACATTCTGCACAGAGTAAATAGAATTAATATGGCAATTCTTCTATCTTGTTCATCAGCAGTCTCTACCCCTATCTTTACCTTGAACTTTAAAAAAAAGGCAGAAAAAAAGGTCAACAAATTAAACCACTACATATGTAGTTAATAATATAATATATATAATGTATGTATTTAATTATAATTTACAATTAGAGACATTATTTCTGCTATTAACAGGACTGTTTGATTCCTTTAAGGAAATGCTTTCATTGTTATAGCCACAGCCTCCTCCCCCTTTCTCTCGACAACAACCAGAAAACCCCACAACCACCCTTCATTTTCTTTTGACAAATTCTTATTGTTTTGCTGCAGACTTCACAGATAATTTCAGCTCCTTTCAGGGATCCCACCTGAAATCTCAAATGACAGTATGGAACTTAAGTTCTCCCTCCTCAAACCATGGTAGGCAGCATGACTTTGGAAAGCCTTGGGCTCCCTATTCTTCCCTTGCATGTCTGAACTAAAAATTGAAAGAATTGAAATAGATGAACCTATATCTTCCATTCCTGCAATAAAGGGATCTACTGAACAGAAGAATAAATTTCAAGAAGTACTTCAGGGGGAAAAAGATACATAAGAGATATTGTATTTAAGACAGTGTCTGCTTAGCATCATGGAGCTATAGCTGTGAGATTAGCAATAAAATATTGTTGTTAAGCAATGACTTGTTGGCTAAAACCCTGCCACTCATGAACTCCCAGCACGTGATATTGTCAAACTGTCTCCAGCCCTCTGTCCTTGCCTCTGCCACATATTGGGCTCAAGAAGTACAAGTCCTCTCTTACTCTGGAAATTGCTGGCTGCTCACCCAGAGACCTCTTGGAACCTTGCCTTTTCCATGGGGCTTGTCAATTGCCATCAGCCAGCAGTGGGAGCAGCACTCTGCTCACAGTTAACTCTGCTGCTAATCACACAGCACTATTCATGATTATGACCTTGCTAAAATAATTAATGTTCAAAATAAAGCACTTGCAAGCATCCCACAGGACTCCTCACTAAATCAACTTCAAATTCTTTGCAGATATCTCTTGTGTCCTTTTTGTTTGTATCTCTGTACACACAAACCCAGTTATTTATCTGCTGAGATCATTCTGTCAAGAGTTGCTCATCTTCCTGTCTGTTTTTATTCCAAACAAACACAAACTTACCTTTTCTCTTCCTCAAAAAATAGAATTAAAAACAACAGAATGAATAAACCACTATGTCCTAACAAAAGTTATAGATGTTTCATTTTTATTTTCAGAAGATAAAATGCTGTGACTGGTAATTTGCTGTTCTGAAGTAATTACTAAGATGGTAATTTTTTTCAATGCTTCAGACAGGATAAAAAATAGCTCATTTAAAATAGGGCAAATAGACATTACAGTAGAATGAAAAATATGAAGGAGGAGACTTTGAAGAGAATCATCTTTAGATTTAAAGTAGGATTAATAATATGTCATTGACTGGCTAAAACTACCCAAATAACTAATGGCAATTAGCAAGCAATCTTTCAGTACTATTCATCAATAACAACACAATTTTTTGAGGTCCCTGCGCTCCTTTTGTCTGATACAGAATAGCCTCAGTGTTCACAAAAGGATATAAAATTAAAAGTTTGATCAAATTCCAATAAAAGACTATAATAATGATTTCAGTAAGAGCTAGATTGGATAACCTTTGTGCAGGAAGCCCTTGAGCAGATGTAGGGCTATTATATTGCTTGTTACAATTATTGCCCGGGAGAGTAATCAGTGCTGAGCACAATTAATAGCTAACAGAGATGACCTATATGTAAAGAAGTATTGAAAAGTGCAATAGAAACACAGTTAGATACAAGGTTTGGTGAAGAAAAAAAAAGCAGTAGATGGAAGAAAGGCATTTCATGAGATACAATTTATTGTTTAGTATTCTTCCCATCAATTTTGGAACAACCTGTTTTATAAAGTTCTCTAAATATCTCTGTTTTCTAAGAGAGGATATCCCTCAGCGTCATTTGAAAATATATTCCAAAATAAAGTTTCTTCTTCATATTTCTCCTCTATTCACAGATTACCTCCAGAAAGAAAAACTCATTCCCAGATCTTGCTTCTTCCTTCTCCTTGAGCAGAAACTGAAGCCCAGAAATTTCAGCCTGAATATAAGGAGGAACTTCTTTACTGTATGGGTGGCCATGCAGTAGAACAGATTTCTCAGAGAGGTTGTGAAGCTGCCTTTGATGGAAAGTTCAAGAAGTATCTGGCCACAATCCTGTGCCACATGCTCTATAATGACCCTGCTTGAGCAGGGAGTTTGGACCAGATGACCCACTGTGGTACCTTCCAATCTGACCCATTCTGTGGTTCTTGATGGAGGAAGAAGCTGGCAATAAATGTTGTCAGAATGACATCATCTGTCCTTTTAAACCCAAAATTTACAGCTCATTAGCTGTTCAAGTATAGATAACTAAAGATAGAACAGGTGCAAATCCAGTATAAGAATAATTTGCTATGGGAAATGCCAAATTGCCTGTAAATATTTACTCTAGAGTCTTGTGGTTCACCACAACTAGATTTAATTGTGAATGTAACACTGGTCCTTAGAATAGACTGGGATCCTCAGTAGCATCCTGGCAGTGACAACCTTCACCCCTCCATGGTGACTGTCATCTAACACGGACAAAACAGACAGCAATTGTAGTGGCTTTACTCAAAAATACTGGGTTTGATGGAAGGTTGAGTTCTCTATTGCATGGCCTCTACCTCAAGTCGAGGCAAATGCTGAAGTAAAACATGCAAACACACATATTGATCTGTATTTGTTAAAGTTTTCCTGCTAGCTTCGATCCATAATTTCCTCTGAAACTCCTTTTCCTGATCTCTGGAAGAAACTTGTCACCTCTGATCCAGACCCTTTGCCTCTGACCCTTTCCCAGCTGCATTTCTCTCTGGACAAACCTGGGTTGGATATTTCCTGCTCATTTCCAGAGCTAGGGAACTCTCCTCACTGGAAAGCAGAGTGTCTGATGGCACACACCATTGACTACCAGGGCTCCAGTAAGTGCTACAGCTTCTGACATAACTCATATCTCCTACAGAACCCACCACTGAAAGACTCATAATGCCATCACAATCTTCTGAAGGCAGCAGAAGTATCTTCTGTTCAATTCACTTCTCTGAATACAGTAATCTAGCATCCTAGCCTGTCCCAACCCAATTCCAGATGCCTCTCTGTTAAGGTGCAAGGCTTCCAGAGGCCCTACATCACAACTTGTGGGTTTCATCTTGAGCAGGAGTGGGCTCACCCTCTGGAACCTGCTGTCCATCATGCTCTGAGCATCTCTTACCCCCCAGCACACCATGTGAGAGATAGAGCATACAGAAAAAGTTCAACGCCAGTATCAGCAATAATGTGGTTTTAAAAAATTGCAGCTCAGTACATCTATTTTCCTAACAGAGCCAGTCTGAGTTTTATTAAGTTAGGGATCCATTAATAAGGATTGTACCCAGCAGAAGCACGAGTTACATGAAGGAAGCAGATTTAATCCAGAGAGCCTGAATCCTGTAGCAGATGGGCCGGCCATGCTTGCGTTCATGGAACTGGCTCTCCTCTCTGAGTCTGCATGACATGCAGCAGCACAAGGCATCTGCTGGTGAGCACCATGCAGGCCCTGAGAGAGGAGCCAGCTCCACACACGCAAGCACGCTCTGTGCTCAGTGGGTCACTAATCCTTAATCGTGTTCACAGCTCTGCAGGCTGACGCAGTGCCGATATAAAAATACACCAATTTGCCAGACTGAAATCCTCCCACCTCGCTCAAGATTCATGAAAGGACATGGGAGGGGAAATGGTTGTATGACATGTAGGCTCTGAAGAACATTCTTGGGCTGTGTTACACTCAGGTGTGTGGTGCCAGGTGCAATAGTATTGCTCAGGGAATGGAAATTTAAGAGTGTTGGGGTTTTATAATTTAGTGAAGCTTCAGTCTGTCCACAACAGGCATTAAAGTTAACTGCAAGCAACTGAGTTACTGCGGTCTGAGAAGCTGACTCACCACCAGAAAGATTTTAACTAACCATCTGCATGCTTCTGACTCATTGCAACTAAGGAATGAATCCTATATATTTAGCATAGTTTAATATGTTTTGCTTTACCATGACACCAAGTCAGGAGTGCATTTACACGCCAGGTAAAGGCATTTCAGCTTTCCATCTGTAAACTGATCATCTGTTCAGCTGTTAGTACTTTTAGACATTCAGCACAAGCCTACTAGGAAAAGTTTGCAAAACATTTTGGTCCCTAAGCATTTTGTTTCCATTTTGTGCTCTGAAAGTCCCTATTTAAATCAAAGATATCCCCTAAGCCTCATACTCCTAGCTGGAGATCCAAGGAAAGCTGTTCAATTTGCAGGGAGAGGTTTGAGCTTCTACAGTGCATCCCATTGAATATTTTGCTGGCAAGATTTTGACTGATGTTTGTAAATCCTCACAAGTTTAATTAGTTTGAGTCAAACCTAGATTTCCTTGGTTCAGTGAGTGTTCTTGTATAAGAAGCAGAATCCCAGTGAACTGTGGAATGATATAGCACAGGTCCCTCTAGAAATAGATTGCATTCCATAACTAGAGTAGGGCTGCATGATATGTTTTTCAAGTGGCCAGATTCAGGGCTTGTTTTTGTTAAAGCTTTCTGGTAGAAAACACCTCAGCTCCACAGAAGCATACTACAGATTTAGATTTTTGCATTTCACATTACTAAGCTTTCAAGGCTAGACTTTAGTTTTGTTTCCCAAACAGTTCTTTAACTGCATTCGTCCTACAAAAATGTTCAGCACTAAAATCAAAGCCAAAACACTGAGAAATATTTTATTTTGAGGTAAAAGAATGTTTTCCTCCTAAGATAAATATTCATTCAGGCACAAAAAAGAGAAAGCATTGGCTCCTCAGACAAAATTTTCAGCCTTAGGCTATTTTGTCATTTTGTTCCATTATGTCTGCGGCAAAGCTTAAACAGACCAGTGATAAAAACACACATTTTATTTTGTTTATGACCAAGACAAAGTATTTGTCTACAGAAATGAATAAAAATTCTTGCCTAATGCAGTTGAAGATGTATTTGATAGTTCTAGATTGCTTGAATATGATTGATTTTCCTGTTTTAATCCTTATCTTTCTTAATAAAAAAGTAATGCAGACATATATCAGCATAATTCATGCCCAGCCATTCTCAAGGCTCTAAAGAGTTTTATAATGTTTCCCTTTAAGTCAGGGTATACTTTACCAGATCAGCCATTTGATGCTTTTATGTACAGCTTCAGGATTCCTTTGCCCAGTAAATCCCTTAATGCCAGTACCTATTTGATACACTTGTGTCACTTTGGCAGGCGTCTAATTCTACTTAAAGATGCCAAAACCAAAGAATGATTCCCAAACTTTACAGTGCAGGAAAAATATGAAATGCAAAAATCAGAGTAAGAAGCACTTAGGTAATTAATAAATAATAAAATTACATATAAAATGAACAATCTATCTTTGATGAGTTTTTTAATGTATAGCTGTTGGTTGGTGATTTTTCCCCTATATCAAGGAAAAGCCTAGCTTTTGGAGATACTCAAGACATAACATGATATGGGGCACAAGAAATGCATATTTTGTGGGAAGAAGGACCAGAGACCATGCACCATAGGACATTAGATCACCATAACCTACGAGTCAGCAGAGGACAGTCACAGTCCTGGGCTCCCATTCTGCAAGGGATCTGGACAACAATTAGAAGCTATTTGTTGGGGTTTCCAGCCATTTGTCCGGGCAGGGAAAACTCGGGACTCAATATGAGTCATCAGCAAGCTGCATTTATTGATTAGCAAACTAGACATTTATCTACAGCAGTAATAAGCTCATGAATATTCTGTAATCTAAACCGTCCATTGGTTAAGCTGTACCATCAACTCTTCCTCATTCTTTCAGGCCTACATTCCCTTTTCCCACGTCTCTCTGTGTACTTGTTATCATACCCAGCTCGGCCCAAGGACACAGCGTTTTTGCAGGTGCAAGAACTTACATTAGGCTGAGTCCAGTACTTTTCCAGTCTTTAGTAACCAACATTCCAACAGCTATTGCCTACCCTGAAAATGCAGGACACCTCATTAGCTGGCTAGGATTCACTCCATACTTGAACCACTGGCTTCCCTCATGGGTTTCCCAAAAAGAGAGCTCAATGGGAGCATCTAAGCACATTGGAGTCCACTGTTACAGATCTTAGAGCAGAAGCAGCCCAGCTCATCCATGAAAGGCATGCGCATTTTGTCTCCTGCTACTCTATGTAAAAATCTATGTAAAACACGTTCATCGAGTGACATCATGAGCAAGCATGAATGTTTCATGGTGATTCATTATGAGGAATACTTCCCTTAATTCAAACATGCTCAGTTAGCAGTTCATAACTGCAGAGAGGATTTGCAAAGGTCTCTTTTCCTCAGTGGTAACCTGGGAGAAGGCAATTTTGAAACTTCTAAGCTGAAGGCAAAGCTCACATAAGGAATAGGTTGACAGCCACAACACTGTCATAAGAAATGGCCAGCAGGTATATAATGAGATCTGGTTTTATTTTGCTTTTTTAGTAGTTTTAGGATTTCTGTGCTTTGTGCTTCTTCTGAAAGGTGGAGGCTATCTTTAGAGACGATGAAGATAAAAGATTTCCTTAAGCACAGGCTGCCACATAAAGTTTTATGACAAAGACCAGATATTATGGGATTAAATATAAAATCTGGAGGAAATGTCAGAAGTGCATGACTTTCTGAAGGGTGCCTCTTGCCTCAGGGAGCCCAATGGACCAGTTGTCTGTGATTTTCCTCCCTGCCTCTTCTTTTTCCAACACCTTCCTCCCAAGGACAGTGTCTTTCTGGGCTTAACACGTGCCCGTATGGCTTCAGCTGTGTACAGTCTATCCTGAGCTGCAGGTGACTGCTCCAGCAAGTCAAGCAGGACCTTGGACCACCCTCAGCTCCTCCTGCCTCCACAGACTGTTTAAGGCACCCAGCTGGAACAGTCCTTGGGAATCCTTGTCCATATTACAGTCATCTGATAGAGTCCCTGCTTAAACTTAGGAAGGAGACATTAATATTCTGTCCTTTACTTTTCAGAGCTGTAACTTCTACTGTGGTGCCTGCAAGGTCTAGTTCTCAGCAAAAAACAGCAGGAGGCTGCACAGTACCCTTGAAATTTCCTGGTAGTGTCAGAAGGGCCCCTGCTGGGACACAGACAGCTGCCAGGAGTAGAAGGCTGCCAGCTACACAGCTCTTCAAGATCCTCCAAGAGAAAAGCTTCCTATCCATGCAAGTCCAACATCTCATTAAAATCTCGTTCGCCAGACATTAACTAATCAGCCCAACCAGATCTGTAAAGAGGTATTTTGAGCTCATTCTCAACCTCCTCAGGTCCTTTCCATCTACTGCAACAGTGTCCTGGCAGCAACAGCCAGGAGCTCCCAGACAGCGAGTGTCCTCTTCCCCCAGCCATCGGATGGTGCCCTCCCCATGCTGCCTGTGGCTCTGAGCCCATCTCTCTGAGCCCATCTCTCTTCAGGTTAAATGCTTCCTGCTACGCATATCCACATGGTGGAACACCACCTGGTGTCTAGAAAGGGGAATATAGTAGTATGGCATGCTGTGAGTAAGAGGGAAAAGATGGTCTGGACATATACGCTAGCACGGTCCCTCCAGAGGATAAGACCCATATGTAAGGAAAAAAAAAGAAAATAAAAAATCTGAACTTCATAATTTATATGAATATGCATCCCAACAATTATTATTATAACCTCCTCTGCTTTACTGTCTCACTTCAACATGCTGCCTTTGTTTCACATCCACTGCTTCCCCTTCCATGTCCAATGGGTGGCTGCTGCGCCGTGTGTGCTCACACGCATATCCGGGGCTTAAAGATGCTATGATTCCTGGCAAACAAAACTAAATAAACATGTTTGCTTCCTGGCTGAACAGTTAGGATCTTTCCTCACTTCCAGACACTCACCTTCCTCTACTGCATCCCTTTACATGCAATTAGTAGCTTTTATAGTACTACAGTACAGCAAAGATCTGTATGTGGAAGAGCACATGAAACCCAAAATCTCTTGTTGTAACACAATTTTCTGTGTTTTTTAAGGAATGACAACTGACTGCAAATATGTTTAGTTTAGGTTGCCTTTTGCAAAATGTCTCAAAACAGTCCACTGGAAAAAAGATGATTACTCTTTACAAAGATGAAGGCACTTTCAGGAGTGTGGGTTATATTTCTTAGAATGGCTATGACTAAATGGACATGAGGCACTTCTTAAAAGCCCAGGAGAGAAGTTACATTCAGCTGCCTGCTCTTTCCTAAAGCAGTAATCTGATAGACTTAACCCTACCTCTAGCCAGAGTTTTGACAGCCAGCAACTCACACAATATTTACACCTGGTATAAATCAGAAGCCAGCTAAATCATGTTGTTGGGAGCTGAGCTAAAACCCGAGTCTATTTGATGAGCTTGAAGAATGGCCCGTACTTGTTCAGAGAAACCTGCTCATCTATCTCCTTAAAGGGCACTCAGTTGCCTTGGCACTGATCCCTATTCCTGCTCCAGACTACTCTGGGCCACATTTCTCCCCCATGTACACCACTGAGTAGCAGATCAGAGACGGTGGGACTTCCTGAGCTCAGGGAGCTGCTGCTAGCCTGGCAACTGCAATGGCACTGGTGATTCATTAGTTGTGTGATGTGTACAGTGATGCAGCTAGAAGCAGGTCACCACTTTTGGGGGGATCCTCCTTGGGGATAGACCTCATTGCCTAACTCCAGCTGCCACTATTCCACAAAAACAAAAAGCACAAGGCCTTGTGAACAGGCATGCTTTGCCTTTTTAAGTGCACAACAGCAATCACTATCTTCCCTCCACTAATCCTACTCTTTTCTTCACCTGTTTCTTTTTTATGGAATCCCTTGTTCTCTTCTCCTTTCCTGCTTAGTTTTTCTCTGCCTTTAGCCTTTTGCCTTGCTAATTGATTATTCCTTCTTTGTCTCTCTTTCCTTCCCTCCCTGCCTCCTCTTTGACAGAAGGTGACACACTGCTCATGCTGAGAGCATCTAGCAGATGACTGTGAAAACAAGCTCTGGCTTGTAGACTGCTGGAGGAAATGACAGATGCCCCTTCCAAAGTGACTGCCACACAAGTGCCAAAAAATTGAGAGATGAAAATCAAGTTATTTTTCAGGCAGAAAGGTACCATCCTACCAGGACCTGAACAGCAAACAGAAACCTGTATGCAGTACATGTATGAGGCTTTCTGCTCAGGCTGTTGTTCTGGTCTGGCAGCTTTTCTGCAGCAGCTTTTGCAGATACATTTCCCATTGACAGATTGAAGATTTTGTTCCAAGACATCCAAATTTGACCTGAAGCAGATTGCATAACTAGGACACTGCATAAATAAGTATTAATATCTTCGTATTTTCATAAATAGCTTTACCAAGATCAGCATCCTCCTCCCTGATTTGGAGACAGAGAGACTGACAAATAGCACAGAGCAGTGACCAGCTCTGTGTCACAAACAAAGCAGTGACAGAGGCCCTAGCTCATCTGTCCCCAGACACAGCTCCTCAATAATTATTAGGATGATAGCTGGGATTTAAATTCTCTTCTACAGAGATACCCTTCAAATGCTATGTGATCTAATTAGACATCATTTAATAGTCTTAAGAGTCACCCTTCCATAGACTCACGTGGCAGCTACAGGGTACTCTCTTTCTGAAAGGGCCAAACCAAAAGATTTTGCTGCAGACTGTTATTATTCTTGAGTAGTTTGAAAACTTCAGGACTTTAGAAATATGAAGGGTCAAAGTCAGGACCTGAAATCCATCTACTGGATATGAATTTCCATGTATCCTCCATTGCTAAGGATTGTTCTGACACATCTGACTAGAATGATGACCTGATCAGTTTGGTTTCAAATGGCTGCCTTTGGAGTCTGAAGAACTTAAGACTGTCTGGAATTTAGGCAAATTTAAATTTTCAAAGCCACTAAATCTTCCAACACCTGAGAGATGATTTTGGCTTTAAAGCTTACATGTATTTTTGATCTGGTACATGGTATAACATTATCTACTTGGTCCAAAATGTATTTATGCTAATATTGGATGGTTTTAATGCTGCATTTCATTTACAACTGAAAGTTGCAGAACAACAGATAGTTAACAGGATAGCAAGACCAGTTCTGAGAGCCCTTCCTCTTTTAATAAGGTTTGCTATGGTAGCTAGTTTATGCCTTAATACTATAAAGGAGAATATGAATAAGAGTGAATGAATCTTTCATATACTCCAGCCCCAGAAAGCACCAATTTTTTCATTTAGTTTGACCTCCTTTGCTTGAAAACAAAAAAAAACAAAAAAAAAAAAAATAGCAACAAAACCCCAGGCCATAAAATTTCAAGGTGTTGTTGAATCAAACCCATAAATTCGACATACTAGAACCAAGATAAAAAATTCTGCCAAGTCTGCATTTTACAATAGCTAAGATATGGAGAAGCATTTTTTTCTTGATAGAAATTGTCTATAAAAGGCTTGTAATACCAACACTGCTGCTTCTTCCTACCCATTCAGTCTTGTCTTCAGCCCATCATGCAGGGAAAGGTGCTCTGTTACAGCTCTCACTGCCTTAGGACTCTCTAACACAACATCTGCAGATCCTTTCAGACAGCTCTGTGCTTGTCTGAGTGGTACAAGAAGCTGCATAAAAAGGCTAAATCTCCTTCACATTTAGAAGAGTTTTGAGTTACCAATATCAGCTGTATCAGACCAGTGAAGACATTAGAGATGTAGTTTGCTGTGGAGAAATGTTGGGTTTGTTGTGATGGTGTGTCTTTGGAGTGGCTGAGCGAGTCACATCTTCCAGACTCAGCTGGTCCCTCATCCCCATGCCCCACAGAAGTCTGCAGCTCGCTCAGAAGAGCCAATTAAAGAGAGAAGCCCCTCTAAGGCATTTCTTGTAAAAACTGCTACAGAAAAGCTACTGCTTTTTCTGTAGGAGATAGATGGAACACTATAGTTTTTTCCTCCTGCTGCAAAGCCAATTTAGAAGAGTTTTCCTCTCCTTGCCCCTCTTGTCTGGACTCCAGGAATTATTTCCTTCACTCTTTCCAGTGTTATGCTGAGGCAACTCCTCAGCATATCACTCTAAATCATATCTGTAGAATGATCCAGATTAAAAATGGATTTAAATTTAAAACATGCCACAAATAGGCATTAATGGAGATGGGAAGAAGAGGGACGACTATGGAAAGATCATCAGCCCTTCAGCAGGTGGAAAACACCCCCATGGAACACCAGGCCTGTCCTTGGGCTGCCTGTGCCCTTCTGCAAGAGGCAATCCTGTCCCAGGAGGGTCCTTCTTCTCTCTTCTGCTCCTCAGATGCTTCAGATACCTCAGATATTTTGTCCCTCACCACAGTGCCAAGCGCTTCTGGGGCTGTGCTGGCAACTAAGCAAGGCAATTCCTTAGGGTCAGAAGGAATCCTTTTGTACCCAGGCACAGGAACTCCTAAACCAGCATGTCTGCTAAAGAAAGTATGAGATTACAATGACCTGGATTTGAGTGTGTGTGTGTTTCAATTCATTAAGCCAAATCATTCCAGATATTTAAGGGGCAGTCAAGCTGGCAGTAACCTCCAGAAAGGCAAGGGGTAGACAGACCAGAATGAGCAGCAAGGGGAATCACTATACCTCAAGCACAGTCACATTAAATATTTAATAAATAATCTAACTTCCTTTCCAGCTTCATTTTGTTTTCCTGTCATGTCCTTGTCAATCTGTCAAGAAACAGCAAGCATATTTCAAGACTAAAGTTCAGGCTGAGTCAAGCTGGTCATATCCCTTTACTTAATTATGCCACTGTCATCCAGTTGATCAAAATCAAGCCACAGAGTCTGGACCCAAGGCTAGATGTATAGGATGGCATATTGAACAGAGAAGTCCAGTTGCTCACAGAAGGTGGTTTCCTGGAAAACACAGTAACACTCTCCTTCCTGAGAACATCTCTGAATACTCTGTAGAAACACAGATGCGACTTTCATAGGAAAAGGAAATGTCTTTACTTAAAAGTGGTGTGTCAATATTATTCTTCTCAATAATAATACATAGGTTGAAAATACAGGAATGACATGAAAAGTTCTCAAACACTTGTCTTGTGCTTTGTATCCAATCCCTTGTGTCTTTCAGAGTCTTACAGAATAAAAACCAAGTGGGTCTACTCAGAAATTACAGAATATCCACTCAATGAAAGGTAAATGTTTCAATCATTAAACATCTCAAAAGGTGTGTCATGGGCATACTATGAGTACAGAACATTGGAATCCACAAGAGGGAGAGAAATTATCGAGCAGGAAACGTCTGGAAAAATGATTGGGAGAACAAGACCCCATGTTGCAGTAAGGGACAAAAACTCCAACATCCTCTCTAAACTCAAATCTGATGACAGTATAAACCAAGTGCATGAGAAAGATGCAGATGTGAGAGTACACTGAAGTCCTTACAGTTCTTGCTGACAGCACACTGAATTTATCCTCTGCCTACATGACACATGGTACAAGTCATGGATCTTTCTGTAGGAATAGAATATTCATGGTCTGGTTTGAAACGGTAGCTGAAGCATGTCTTTCTGTCCTTCCTCCAGTTTAATAGGGTTTTTCACACTCCAGTTTGAGTTACCTTGTTCAGTGAACAGATGGTATGTCACTGTACTTTCATTGAAATTACTTGGAAAACAGAAGGCTGCCCCATGCATTTTTTTTTACCACATCCTCTACATACTGCTGTTTTCACCTCTGAACTATTAATAGGCTTTTTTTCATTTCAGATGCCAGTGTCACACCTATAAAAATGGTCAGGAAGGACAAATGTATAGTGACAGGTGTACACTTAGAATTTTTATTCTGTCAAATTCATTCCAGGAACAGTAGATTTCCAGAATCAATATTGACTGACAGCCAGTCTTTCTAAATATCAGCATCCTCATGAATCAAATCTACTCTATATCACACTGCACCTGCACAGACAACGTAAGAAAAGCAAAACCCTGAGACCTTCAATTGGGCACATCTATGACTGATGTGCCTAAGTTCACTGTATACACAAGTGCTTAATAATTTGTACTTAACATGCTTTCCAATTTTGTGGGGAATGCAGCAACTTTAACAAATCCATCTACATGTTTTTGTGAGACTGATAATACAAGCCTCTTCACAAGAAAAGAGGTATTTCTCCATTCTCAGCTAGACAAGTTATCAAGTCTCTATCAGAGCAAGGGCATTTCATTCCTGTTAATACTTCCTGCTTATCTCTAGCGATGATAACAAGATTCTGACCTTGAATTAATGTCACCAGTCACCAGCCAGTGGCAGCAGACCCATTTGTTCTGTGATTTTGTACAAAAAGCCACATTATTGTATGACCTGAATGTTTGAGAAAGCCTGCTGTTCTTGGACTAAATACAAGGAAGAATCCTCACTGGAAATGGCAGTGGGATGCAACTTTATCTTCCAAATCACTCAGCATTTCCCTCCAGTGCTCTAGGTACATCAATTTGCTACACATCTTTCTGTGTGATTCCTCTGAAACATGTAGGAATGTCCAGATCCAACATAACTGGGAACATTCAGCATCTATGCATGAACACCATCTGGATCTCAATTTCACATTTAATTAGGGTATTGCCAAGCTCTATGTGGAATTCCTAAAGCCAAAGTCTTCTTGCAGAAAGTACAAAATTAGGTATTCAGAACCATGTGCAGAGACTGGGTCAAGCCTAATCCAGCTGACTGCAGGATGATCTGAAATCCTGTCTCTCCTCTGGGCCTGAAACCAGTGCTTCAAGCATCCTTCCATGTCTGTAACCTGGTTAGAAATGCAAGACTAAAAACACCTCCTGGATTTTTGATACCAAGCTGTCCTAGTGGCTGTTAATCATACTTTCATGGAAGCCAAGAAGTTCAGGTTTCAGGGGCAGATTTGTCTTTATTCCAAGACAACCCACTCTCCCAGGCAAGGGTGTGAGCTTCTAACTGTGGGCTCCAGAGTCCATTCAGGTGAGTGCACCAAGTGGCTCTTTATTGGCTCTAGTAATTTTAATTTTTTTCCTTTTTTGTTAATGTAGCAACAAAAGAATTATCAAACCAGAACAAAGCTCATTATAAACTTTAAACCTTGCAAAGCTAAAAACCAGAATATAGATGCTAACATTTTTTCATTATTTTCTCATATATTTGTTGAGTATGGACAGGTGGTTCTTTAACAGCCCCCCTCCCTCCTGAGCATCTTTAAGTTTCCCATTTGTAGTGATCATTTGAAAAAAAAACAAACAAACAAAAAAAAACCAGAAATGACTAACTGAAAATAAGAGCAAAATCAGTTCCTGACTTTTCTGGAAATTATTCTGATTCCTTAATGAGTGAGAAGGTTTAAGCATAAGATCACTAATAATCTTTACCAAGCAATGAAAGTAAACCCTGAACTTTTATTTAGCCATCCTTGGTATTCAGACAAAAAAAAATTGTTTGAGTGGCTTCCATTCAATGTTTGGTGCCAATTATCTATGTTGGATACAGCATTCTTCCTTCATAATGTAGGCAGCACCAGTAAAATCAGTTCTCGGTATTTCATCTAAAGAGACAAGCCACTACACTGAGCCCAATTATTGGCATTCGCAGCTATGTGTCAAGAGGACACTAGATATGTTGAATAAGCAATTCACTCAATGCTTGCACTGAAAATGAGTAGTGTTTTAAAGGCATGTGATAGACTACCCAGACCCAGTTTTTGCAGCTTTCCAGACATTTAAGAGGAGAGCAGTGCTGTTCTTTATTTTGCGCACTGTCTCATTTCAGACAATTGCACACTCTGTCAGCAAGCTGCAGTGCAGGCATATTCAGAGGTTTCACTCAATTACTAGGGGCAACAGAGCCTTGATAATTATTTTCACTTTTCACCTGCTCAACCAGAGTAGCTGAAAGAGATCAATTTCATGCTGCAACTGAATTCCCAAAGGAGCCAGAAGCCTCTGGTTTCACACACTGCATCTCAAACACAGCATCTCATTCATATGCTCTAGAAGGCTTTTGGGAATAAGAACACTTAAATGTGTGATTTACACCTGAAAGTCAACTAGCAGTGTTAACACACTTGGAGATCAATCCTATAGTGATATATCATAGCAGACCTTTCATTTGTTTTTTACTGTTTTAACATACAGCTTATTGTAAAGAAAACCTTTGTACTCAGTCCAACATCATATTTCAAAGCAAAGTACTCCCCACACTGTGTAATTCCACTGTGTAATTACAGTGTGGAACTTGTCATTTCAGAACACTGAGGTGGCCCACAGTGCAGCTGAGTTCAAAAGCAACTTTGTGCAGGGGAGGTTCAGAGGTGGCTGCTCAACGTGACTGCCTAGATGCTCATGCTTTCTCAGGAAGTTCCTTGCAGTACTGGACCTGGGAAGAATGATCAGGGAAAAGATCCCTTCCTGTATATTCTGATTTGATGTTCTTCCCTCAAATGTTTGTCCCTGCTAGTTGTGAGTCACAGGGCTGCTCAGGGCACACTTCTGGCTTCGTCTGATGTGCTCCTCGCTGTGTTTTCCCACACTCGCCAGCGCTAACTGTAATTACTGAGCAACATGGATGATGTAAGCTTTGCCCAAGGTAACCTCCCTGAACCTGCTATCCTTCCTGTGACTGACAGATTGTATGTGCACGGGAGTCCTTAATAAAATGGATATTAAGTGTGTTTGCACAAGCTAATTGCAGCCAACAGGCCTGACCAGACCCAATCTAAGTGATTTCCTTCTCTGCCCTTCCTCTGATTTCTTACTATCATCTCCCCTACAGGGCATATGGCAGAGTTATGTTTGAGGAAAGGTAATGTTATGTCTGATTCAAAAAAAGGTATTGTTTGTATTTTTCTAAAAGAATATAAATAACTGAGTTTGATGATCCTTCTAGTAAAGCACTGCTCAAAACACTCCAAAGGCTGCAGCAGAATATCTTTTTTCCAATTTGTTTTGTATGATCTATACCAAGCTTAAGCACATGATGGTTAAGTTAAAAAAAATAGAGAACAGTACATTTGGAAATTTTACCAGTTGATGAGAAGGGGCATTTTCCTGTGACTTTCTCTATAGTGTACTGAAGCAAGAAATGTAGAAAGGGAAACAAAAAGAGCAATTGTCTAGAGGGTAGATGAGCTTTCTGGGCTTGCAAACTACTTTCATATCCAATCCCTTGCACTGCAACTGATAAATTGTTGTAGTAAGTCAGGTCCTAAAATGCACCAAATTCCTAGCAGCTCCCCAGCTGATCTGTGGGGCTTATAGGGCAAGTCTTGAGCATCAAATAGCACTTGGTTTTTAGCAGAGACACATAGCTCCATTTTCTATTGGCATTTTAAACCTTATTAGGATGGGGTTCTGTTGTTAATTTTATGGCATTGGTTGACCCCTGCCAAAATAGTCATTTCCATCCATAAAAGAAAGGGGAAAATATTACTCTGGGCTTACAAACATTGGAGAAATGAAAATGTATTTAAAGAAATCTCCAGGACACCTCTTGTAATATATTCCACAAAACACATAAGATGGCAAAAACATATAAGATGGCAATGCTATCCTCTCCTCCAGCCCTGACAAGATCATTACAAATAGGTATTTTGATTTATTTCACCTCCAAGAGCTTCCTTTCATATTGGGGAAGAAATTTTGATAAATCACAGCTTTCATGTGCCAACCATAAGACTTCTATTTTCCTTGAAGTGCATTGTAAGTATAATACTAAATCCTTACAAATACCAAGAGATTTAGGGTCTGCTTCTGGAAGGTGCTAAATATCTTCATTCCTTTGCAGCTCAAATAAGCCCCTACCATCTATCAAATGTAATACTGGACCATTGCTTTTTTTAAGTCTCATTATTTTTAAAAACACAGTTGTACAAGACTTCACATATATATTCAGCTCCGCTCTGTTTCTTATTGGCAATTTATCTGGCTTCCAGACTGACCTCAGCACAGCTGGAGACACATCATATGGCTCTGTGCAGAAGCAGCTTAGTGCTGGTTTATTACCCCAGGGACAGCCCTACATGAGTGCATCTGTATTGCTCCACGCTACAGCCTGGAAACAATGCTTCTGTGTGGAAGTAGTCCAGCTAGTAAACACGGCTGCTTTGCCAGATTGCAATTAGTCCCCTGAAGAACCGTGGAGCTCTCTTTGCTCAGAATTCTAAGAAATAATACATTGAAAAACAGCAGACATATCACTGCCTGTAAAACAACAGACCTAGGGCAGCTCCAAGCAAACTGGTAAATGACCTTGGGGTAAAAGAGTAGGAGCACAGAAAAAAGTAAAGTGATATGAGCAACAGCAGTTCTAAATAGTACTTTCCCCATGATGGAGGTGAGGAGGGTTTGTTATCCTGAGGGCTTATTAGCATGAGTGCAGAGTCAGGGGGCACCAGCTCAGGTTCAACATCCAGACAATACTCTTCTGAAACCAAAATCTCCAGATAACGTGGCATGCAGTCACCAGAGTGTCTGTGCAATGTACACTTTGAGTTCAAGATTTCACCCCAAAGTTTGGTTGTTCTGAAGACTGCTGCACCAGGTTCTGTCACATAGGACAGAGACTTGCACAAAGCTGTGCTTCCGGGCTCAGTCTTGTCCTTATCATCTCCTGCTGTCTGGGTGAAAAGGGCTTCCCACTGCGCATGTGGGTTTACATTTCAGTGTGGCATCTAGCTCTGCAAATGCTGAATGTGACCAGCACTGAGTTTCAGATTCCACTCTGAGAGTCAGGGACCTGTAAGTTGGCACTGACACCCCCAGTGCCTAGATGGTGTATTATCACTCCCACCCTCATTGAGTAAATGCATTGTGCTGGACTGGCCATGCAAATGTGTTTCTATCAGGTTTAGAGCTACCTATTGACAGTAACCTTACCTGATGGGGGTGGGGTAAGCAGCCCAGTTCCAGCTCTGCTGCAGCCTAATATCTTCCCAGGCAGCGAGAACTGCTCAGGTAAAAACCCCATATCTCCTGCAGAAGACCTGACTTCTGAGGTTTGGTGGCCAAAATTCCAAAATAAATGTTTGGTGATCACAAGATGCTGTCTTGGTAACAACTTTCTACTTTAGATGCTGAAATCTGCCTAATGTGCTCCTTAGCTTCAAGTCTGGATCTTATCAATGTCTAAGAGCTTCTTCAGTCCTACCAGCAGCAGAGATTTTCCCTTTTGTTGTTGTTGTCGTTGTTAAGTGGTTTTAAGTGGTTTTCTTCATCTGTTTTGGTAGCCCTGCTTTCTAGAAGCTGGCACCAGCTAGGCAGTGTTGTTTGAGCGTGGCACATATATGACATGAGGGACCAGTGGGAACTGCTCTCCTTTGCATAGCAGTTGATGGGCAGTGAGTCCAGTGACAGCTTTGCTGATGCTTGCTGAAGCCTTTAACACATACTGTGAAAGGACAGCTGCGGTGGTATCTTCTCAGCATGTGCAAACTTCAAACAAGGACAAAAGACTGAAGACTGATAAAATTCAAGGTGAGGAGGGCTGTCACATTGGAGATAAGGACTGCTTTATGAGAAGAATGATAAAGATCTCCCCTAAGCCTCTTTTCCCCAGGAAAAACAACCCCAGCTCCCTCAGCCTCTCCTCACAGGACTTGTGCCCCAGGCCCTTCACCAGCTTCACTGCTGCTCTCTGGACATGCTCCAGCACCTCAATGTCTTAATTGGAGTGAGGGGCCCAGACCTGGACACAGGAGTTGAGGTGGGTCCTCACCAGTGCCAAGCACAGGGACACAATCCCTGCCCTGTCCTGCTGGCCAGGCTGCCATTGGCCTTCTTGGCCGCCTGGGCACGCACGGGCTCATGCTCAGCTGCTGTCAATCAGCTCTCCCATGATGTTTTCCACCAGGAAAACACCAGGCCACTTTCCAGCCACTCTGCCCCAGGCCTGTAGCACTGCACTGTGATCCAAGGGCCAGAGCTGGCATTTGGCCTTGTTGAATTTCATACAGTTGGCCTTGGCCCATGAATCCAGCCTGTCCAGATCCGTCTGCAGAGCCTTTCTGCCCTCCAGCAGATCAACACTCCCACCCAGCTTGATGTTGTCTGCCAGTTTAGTGAGAGTGTACTTGATCCCCTCATCCAGATCATCAATAAAAATATTAAACAGGACTGATCCCAACACTGAGCCCTGGGGAATGCCACCAGTGACCGGCTGCCAGCTGGATGTGTCACCACCACCCCTTGAGCTTGGCCATCCAGCCAGTTTTTACCCAGCAAACAGAGCACCTGTCCAAGCCATGGGAAGCCCTGTTCTCCGGTAGAATGTTGGGGGAGATGGTGTTAGATGCTAAAGTCCTGGTAGACAACATCAACAACCTTCCCCTCATCCACTATGAGGGTTAACTTGTCATAGAATGAGACCAAGCTGGTTAGACAGGACCTGCCTTTCACACACCCACTCTGGCAGGGCCTGACCCCCTGGCTGTCCTGTATGTGCTCTATGATGACACTCAAGAGGATCTGCCCCATAAAAATAAAAAATAGCTTTTAGTGAGAAGTGAAGCCTGTTAAAATGAGCAAGAGGTCACCTGCTTATTATTGTCATGGGAAAAAGCAATACTTGAAAGGCCTTGAGTTTAAGGTAGGAAAGCATAACAGGAACTAATGGCTTGAAACTTAAGTCAGGAAAAATCCAATTAGAAATAAGGAAAAAAATAATAGGGACAATGGGATAATATTTAAGCTAATAATAGTGGAAATGATGGATTCGCAGTCTTTTGTTGTCTTCAGATCAATACCACATCCTCCTCTGGAACACAAGCTTTAGCCAAGCAGAAGTTCTTAGAATCAATACAAGGGTAATGAATACAATTTTAATGGCCTGCAACACACATGAGGTCAAACCAGATGATCTAATGGTCCCTCTGGCTTTATAATCTAGGAACAGTCATATCAGATGAAAGAGTACAGGGCAGAGAAATTAAATGAGTTAGGAGTGTTTATGGCAGTCTTTGCCAGGACTACTGTGCTAAAAATTTAACACATATGAGACTTTGTTTTTCTGTCTTGCCTGTCCTTCTGTTGATTTTCTTTCTCCATTGGAGGGTATTTCATGAATGGATTTTATCACTAACTGTAAACAGTCTTACAGAATTCCCTGGGTAGCACATCACTAGGGTCACATTGAGACTTCTGTTACAACATTTATGATAGTAATTTCCAGGTAAGAGCCTGTTTTTTAAAATTTTTCATTTCCATGTTTGGTCTCAAGAGAAATGTTTAAATTATTAAGGGAAGTAGTTGTCCAGTTTTTAGACAGGAAATCAGGAAGGAAAACCATTCATTTGTAAGAAGATAAGTGGCATTCTATTTCACTGCCAGTTCAACAGTTAAACTTTCAGGCGGCAGGTCCATGGAGGAGTCTAGCACTGCTGAACCATTCTGCCCAACAAAATAACAGCAAATAATCACTAGAGAGCAGTTCTGAATATTTACAATACAGAATACATCCATTTTTGTGTTAAACTACTGACAGTTTTATGGAACAAGAAATCTTTTCCTGTGAATTTTAGGCAGGAATAGTTTCTATTGGCGTTTTCATAATATTCCACAAAAGAAACAAAGAACTCTAGAGTTTAATTTCAATCGATGGAGATTGCAGCTCCATAGATGTGTGTTCTCATGTCTGAATAGCATCCTGTGCTGTGAGGTCCTGATTCATCTCAGGTGAGTCAAAACAAGCCATGCAGAGGTACTTAAACACTTTTCATTAAAGGTAACCTAACAAGACACAGTTTGCACACAGCTTCTCTCTGCTACAGCAACCGGATGAAAGATGTCCATAGACCCTTTTCTTTTAGATCAAGGGCTATCCAGGATGAAGATATTATACAGTGTGCAGGAAGAACAGGGCTTCAACCACCAAGGTGGCTTTCTAGAGTCAACATGTATTATTTCAGTAACCATTTTAATAATTTTTAAATGGTTTTGCAGATAAGTTTTGCTCTTTAATGCAAAATTACCTACCCGAGCCCTAGCAGAGAAGGTTTGGGGTAGATGTTAAGCAAACTGTATCCCACTTACAGAAAAATAATGAAACTGGAACTTTACATAGAGAGTATGCAAACAGCAATTTAATTCTGAACAAAATAATGGAGGTGCAATGCTACCAGTGCAATCCTTTGTGAAGGATTTGGGTTTTTTAACAGCAGCAGCTGGCAGTGATTTTCAGGTGCAAAGCTGATTCAAGGGCCATGTGACTTAGCAAGCTACCTGCTTCCTTATGTGACCTTTGTCAGGTTACTTGAGATCAGACCCAGAAAAGGACTGAGGTATTGCCATGCCAGGTCCTCAGCTCCTGGAAGGGATTTTTCAAACCAGCTGGAGCACTTGCCTACTCTAACCACTAGTCAAAAAGTCAGCAGCCTTGTGTGAATCAACATCCCTGAGCAATCAACCCTGTTGATTGTTGCACCTGAATTAAGCAGTGGGAAATACCAAAGACCTGAGGCCCTTCTATGAACCTGTAGCCTCAGGTTAAACATCATTGGCGCCTTCCTTGATTTGAGTCCAGGGAAATCACCTCCTGTCTTTGTAGATAAGACAGAACCAAGAGACAAAGCAAGGATACTGATAGAACATTAAGCAACTACAGCAGGCAGAAAATGGGAAACTCATCCAATGCCCTCTTCCAGTGCAATGGTTTCCAATGTGCATATCTTCCCTGACACTTATTGAGCCACTCACCTGTGGTCTATTTGTGACTCCTCTCTGCCCATCCTGTCAGAGCTGGGGCTCTGTATTACAGTGCTGCAATCTTCAAAAGCAAGTGACCCCACAGCACAGAGGGAGAAGAGCTTTGCTGGGTCCACGTCCCACTCCCAGCCCTGCCACTGATGCCACATGTCCATAGAATCACTCTTAATGCAATCTCTCCAGCTGATTTTGAATGTCAAATGGCCATGGCTACTGTCCCTGCTGGCGCAGAACATGCCTAGGTCAAGGCAGCCTGAGGCCCTTGGAGGGTGGGAATTCCAGGCCACCCCAGGGAAGAGATGATGCCTAAGTCAGCAGCATTTTGGGAAATCATCACCAGCAGACACTGGGCGCTCCACTGCCTTCACTGGTGAGAATGCTGGCACACACAGATTCCCCGATGGCTCTGCAATTGGGTGACTCAGTCTGGCTTTTAATGGAAATAAAAGCTCGTAATTGGATCTCGCTCTTCCTCTCTCCTAGCTTTTGACCTGAAATTTCAAATATCAGCCAAAACAGATGGAGAAATATAATTTTCCATCACAACTGAGCTCACAGGAAAAGGCAGCCAAGAAAATGAGAGAGAATAGAGGAACTACTGGGTCCTTGGTCCATCATATTTCTCATATTGCAAGATGTCATACAGGTTTAAAGGTCTTAAAAACTATTTCCTATTCTGAGATGAAAAATGCTGTTGAACACATTGATATTTGTTTTCATCCATCTCCTCTGTCAAATGTATTGGCTTTCTATCACAAAGAACTGGCACTTTCAACTCTACCTTGCATGAAATACTGTATTTACAAGTCCAGAAACAAATGGACATAAACTAATTGAAATGCTTAATTCTTATGATTATTCATTCTAAATAGAAAAAAAAATACATATATGTGAGTGTGTATATATATATATATATCTTAGTCCATGTACCATTCATTCCAAATCATAAACAATCAGATAATGGGTTTTGGTCCTGTAAGAAAGTTATATAACAAAATCATTCAAGAGCAGGCACTTGTGTTTAAATGTTTACTCCTGCCATTTGTAGTAGATTACCTGTGCATATCAAAATAGATATAAAAAGCACCTTGGAAAATGTTTTGATATATGATGGCTGCAACAATTAATCTTATCTGATAATCAGCAGCCTTCTTTCAGCTGCTATAGCCAAGCAAGGAAATGCAGTGTCATAGTTTTGTTCTGATTAACTTGTAACTTGTTTACCACTTAAAATTTGCATTTCACTATTGGAGATTTGGTTTTTTGTTTATTTTACAGAACAAAAAAATTGCTTATTAAATGCACTACAACACTGTGTATTCATCTTACGGAACAGATTAGCATTGCTTAACAAATATGTTTCTATATAAAAATATGTAACAAATAGCAAAGCATATTTTCATGTTATATATAGTCATCACATTGTATAACAGTCTAATATGTTAATCCTGAAAATTCTTTTTTCCATATTACAGAAGAATCATTGTACAGAGGAATACAAATCACTGCCAGTACCTCCCATTAGACGCACTTCTCCAGTCTAAATAAAAATCATTTCCTCAGACTGAACCAGCACCCAGTGTCCCTTCACACTCACTGTGGCTCCCACAGCTGCCCACCTGGTGCTATGTCTCACTTCTCCCACCTCAGTCTATATATGTGACTCACACACACCCCTCACTGTACTCAGTGCCAAAGCGGGCTCTAGCACCTCCCTTAAGCACAGGCATGACGCCTCTCTCCCTCCAACTCTGCTTTTCTGCTTCTCGTCCCCCTGCTGAGCTCCACACCTGCTGGGGCTGAATTTAACCCAGCAGATTACAGCCAGGGCCCTTTGAGCAGTCCCCAGCTCTGCTGCCAGGAATACAGTGTGTAAAATGACAGCAACATTGAATGAAGGTGTCAAACGTAATTCAAATTAGTTCTCCCTTGAGGACTAGGAGAGACCTTTAATAGTAACTCATTTATTTTCAGAGGCATCCTTAACCTGTAAGAAGTCACAAGTCTTGAAGGTCAAATAAGGCCCCAGGTCCACCCCTGCAGCAAAACTATAATATTACAAGTCAGTTACATCCCAAGTAGAAAATGCCCCATTGCCTACACAGCCTGTAATGATTTAAACAGGTATTTAGACTTAGGCCTCCCGAGTCTCTTGCCAACCTACAAATGTTTCAATTAATGGCTTATAAATTACCAGATTTCTAAGGCCAAGCAATCATTGTAATGATCAAATGAACTTCTATATGGACACGCCATGATATTTCAGCAAGTGACCCAAATATTAAGTTCCTAACCACCATTAAGGTCTTAACAAGAAGGTCTCTGTGCTAGAGCTGCAAATGCAGTTAGACCTATTAAACTTTCACACCTTACAATAGATTTTGTTAATTGGCAGTGGATACACAAATGCCTGTGAGAGATCTAAGATAAAGGTCTGAAAATGCATATTTCTGTGTCACTTTAGTTGAAGTAGATGACTAAAAGGGACAGATGGCGATTTCCTGTCACTGGGGCCACAGCACACAAGCAGGTTCTCAGCTGCTACACTCTCTTCTCAACTTCTCAACTCTTCTCAACTTCTTTCCTTTGGTCTAGAAATCATGCCTGGGCTTGTCAGTCTGTGACACGAGATCCTGCCTACATTTTCCATGACTCTGCATTTCTTATGATTCTCATGAGTCTGTTTTTGGAGTTCCTATGAGTGAGAGCAGCAGTAATAGTTCACTCCTTAGAAATGTTTCTCTCTAGATATCTGCAAATATGTACCGAGAGACACATCTTGCAGTTACAGAATTCATGCTCCTCTTTAAAATAGGAAGGTTTTAAAAACATGAAGAGCTGCTTTGTACAGGGACATTTAAGATTTTTTTTTTCAATAAAAGGAGGTTCTCTGAGTTTGTATTTCATTCTCTTCAGCAAACTGAACAGGAACTTGCTGAAAAGACAAAAATCAGAGTATTTTAAAAATTAACAAATTCTTTAATGAAAGAGACAACATCTAGCTGTTTTCTACATTCTTATTGAAAAGAAATTTTTTCTATTCCTCAAAAATTACAAAGTGAATATTTTCAGAAATTATCAGAACAGTGCCTTGGAATTTTTCTGCTGTGAGAACTCATTACTAGTTCATGAGCTATTTCAGAGGGAAGTCCTCCCACTACAAAACAAGACAGGAATAATGCAGCAGCATGTCTGCTGTTACAGCTTTAATACAAAATAAAAATCTTAAATACACTTCAAAACACAAATTTAATTAGCGCAGAGCAAATTTCTCCAGAAAGGGTCTCAAGCAAAGAGCAATTACTTTCATAAGTGAAGTATTCTGCATTGCAGAAAGTGATGATTTTGACAATTTCCTTTTTTTTTTTTTTTTTTTTTTGGCAACATTGTGTCTCCATCGTCTCAACAGGTACAACTATAATCCCATCACTGCACCGCTCCTCAGGCTGCCGGGATTTATTTGATTTGTTAACTTTGGACACGGCTCCCTTCCAGTTCTCCCTTTCTCTGGGTGCGTAATGAGGTCCCAAGGGAGGGAAACCCACAGAGCCGAGTCTGGGGAAAAGGGAAGCCTCCAGACCGCTCCCCATGGCGTCTGCTCGCTCTACCTTCCCGGCAGCAGACTCTCTTCAGGGGATGAGGTGGAGGACCACAAGGCTGTCCGAGCTGCCCGGGGCTGCTGAGCCGCTCGCCCCCCGCCCCGGGCGGGGCTGCCCCGGCGCGGGCACCGCGGCGGCGTTTGCTACGAGCCGGTGGCGGGGTGACCCAGGCGGCAGGCGCCTCTCTCCGGCTCAGCCGTCCCTCCGCGCTCCCAGGCTCACGGGCGGCGGCGCGGGCAGAGGGGCAGGGGCTCTGCCGGCGTTTCCCGCCCGGCCGGCGGGGCGGCGGGAAGGGCGGGCGGGGGAGGGCGGCCGCGCCAAGAAAAGGAGCGAAACGGCTCCGCGCGGGCGGGAGCCCGGTCCCGCGCGCCCGATGCCGCGCGCCGCCTGCCCGCGCGCTGATTGGCCGGCGGCGCGGCCGGGGCTCCCCGGCGGCCGCGCCTGATTGGCCGGATTGTAAAGCGATGTCTGAGGGCGCCTGGCGGGAGCGGCAGAGCCGCGCGCCCCCCGCGCGCCCCGGCCCCGGCCGAGGTGAGGGCGCGGAGCCCGCCGAGCCTCCCGCCCCCTGCCCGCCTTCCCTCCCTCCTTCCCTCCCGCCCCGGGAACGCAGCCCCGAGCAGCCGCGCTCCCCGCGCGTCCCTCCGGGGACGGGAGCGGCTCCTCTTAAGAGCCGGGCTAAAGGCGCCTTCTCGCTTTGCAGATGGAGGTGAGCGTCCTGGCGCTGCGGGACCTGGCGAGCGCCCGGCCGGGGCGCCGGGGCCGCGCCGAGGCGGCCCAGAAGGTGAGCGGGAGGGCCGGGCGGGTCCGGTCCGGTTCGGCGCCGCGCGTTCCCTGCGGGCGTTGTCCGGAGCCGCGGGCCGGTGCGGGGAGGAGGAAGAGGGAGGGCGGCGAGAGCGGGGGCGCCGCGGAGCCCCAGCCCCGCGAGTGCAGGGCCGCCGGCCGGGGGGCGTGGGGGGGAGTCGGGCTCTGGATCGTGCTTCTGTGGCTCCCTGAGGTGCTGCCCATCGGACCTGCTCTGCCCTGTTACTGTACAGCAGCATCTTACCTGTGTGCACTTGGGGCGCTGGGATGGCCAGCGCCAGCCTTACGGCAAAGAAATATCCAGTGTAAGAAGCCTGAGTCATGCCACCCTTGTCAGTAAGTGAACTGATTGCACTCTGGCACTACACTCAGCGGGAAACACCATTTAGCTGAGTAGAACTCACTCAGTGATCTCAAGTATCCCAGTGGCTACCATACGGTAAGGTGGAGAAGGCTCTTGTAGAGACTCGTGGTTCTAAAGGTAAGAACCACCAGGTTCTTAACTTGGCACAGGAATTGTAGGGTTCTGTTAATTAACAGTAGTTTGAGCACACTCATGGGTACGTCCACCATGCTTGCCTTCTGGCCTGTATTCATAAAGTGGAGTTCTCTCAAGAGGCTAAGTAGGGCCACTCAGCAAGGAGCAAGCTCATTGTTTCAGTAATGTCTCCTGAACTAGATGCAATTCATGACCTGTTGTCCATGCTCAATCTGAGTCCTTCAAAATTCACACAGTTCTTGTCAGATTCCAATCCTATTATATCAGAGATTTGTTTCAACTCCTGCTCACGTACTAAGTTCATCAGGCTGGCCTTTCCTGTCCTCTATCTCGTACTTCTACCAACTGCCCCTGAGGTTTTGTGCAGTACACGTAGGACTTCACAGAGTCAGTAGTTGCAGCTACTGAATAAAAAAAAAAAAAAGAGGGTAAAAGTGTTTCTTACCTTAGCAGGTAATTATGAAGGTAGAAAATGAAGATCTGATGGTAGGAAATAAAGATTTGAAAGGGCATAGTCATGTGCTTTTCATTGTGGTATTGCACAAATATGAAGATCTGAGGTACTGAAACAGCAGGTTGCTCCAGCTACCCTCGCTGTAGTTCCATTACCACCAGCCATAATGAACAGGAACTTTAGGGGACTGCATTACTTAAGGGTTGATTCACTGCCAAATGTGAAATTGCAAGAAAATATTGAGTGCCAACACTATATGAATATATATTCTAAGAAGTATCATGGCCTCTAAATTGATCCCTATTTATCACAGTGCAGCAAGTTATAACTGGCTGACTGTTAGTTGTAAAAAAAGAGACGTATTTATTACATCTTTTTGGGTAATTCATAGATGAATGTATGCAGAAATGTTCATCAGTGCTCAGAGCACAATGCTTTTGATGCACCAAATTTGTTTCCAGTCTGAATGCTACAAAACCGCTCCTAGTAAAAGCCAGTTTCAGTTGTTACTAAAACTTTTTTCTACTTTCTAGCTAGATGTTCCTGTAAGAATGACCTTTGGAATCACCCATTTAAATATATTTCAGCTACAGAATAATTAAATTATTCCAAGTAAAAGGCAAAACTTAAGAATGTTCTTACTGTAATCCAGTATAAATTAATATTTGGTTTCAGGATTTTATTCAATTTCTGAATTGGGTTTCTTACAGCACAAAATAAAATACATTATATCAAGGTACCAGTAATGCTTCCTTCAGTTGGTCCCTTGAAGTGAGTTCATCTGTAGTGATAATTCTTGCAGTAAGAGAAAGGGATCTATAGCTGAAATACAAAAAAAGCTTGATGGCAGCTAGGGACTGGAAGGAATTGAGCTTCATTGGGAAATGATAAAAATCAGCTGATGAATCAGACTTTTCCTCCTAGCAGCTCTTAGCTGTAGTAAAAGAACAGTTATGAAGATTTTCTTGGTTGCTTTGGGCAGCAGAGAGTACAAATGCAAAACTTGCCTTGCTTGCAAATGAGGTTATATCCCCTTTAGTTTGATATTTTGTGAGTTTGAGCTGCATCCCCAGCATGGCTTTTAACCTGGGATCTTTCAAACAGAATTCTACTTTCTTGCTAAGTGTAATGTGACCAGTGCATGATTTCAGTTTCCCTGCAATTTGATGATTTATGTTTGTGGGCAATGCTTTCTTGTAACAACAGTCAAGGTTTAAAAGCCTAGTAGGCCACAGGTTAGACTGGTTGACCTCAGGTTCTGTATTTCAAGGCAGTATCTCACATACACTTCCTCCAGTATAGCAGCATGTAGAATATTTTAACATTCCCAACCAAGGCAGAAGAACTGTGCTAAATGTAGCTATGAGTACCAAGGCATAAGTGAGTAAAAATAACTTCAAAAGAATCATGAAATGGATTGATGGAATATGTTTTTCCTCTTGTGTCTAATAAAACTTTGTTTTTAATAGGAAAACATATATGATCGATCCAGGATGGCCCCAAAGACTCCCATTAAGAATGAACCTATTGATCTATCAAAGCAAAAAGGCTGCACACCGGAAAGAAATCCAATTACACCTGTTAAGATCATGGACAGACCTCAACCTGATCCCTGGACTCCTACTGCTAACCTGAAGATTCTTGTTAGTGCTGCTAGTCCTGACATGAGGGACAGGGAAAAGAAGAAAGAGCTCTTCAGACCCATAGAAAACAGTGAGCAGAGTGACACACCTGATTCATTACAGGTGAGACTCAGAACACAATTATCTTATATTCAGTTAGGATTAAGACCTTCCTTAAGTTGCTCTTCAGATTCCTTCAAACTGGTTCTTGGCTCCCTATGGAATGGTGCAGAATTGTAAAATATTCCCAGGGACAGCTGCCTACACAGCAATGTCTGAGCATTAGGACTTCAAAAGTAACTGAGTTACTAGAAATTGACCTGAAATCGCCTTAAGAGCCTGAGTATTACTTAAAAGGACAATGAAGGAAATAGAGCTTAAATGTTTGATTTCCCCAACTGAAGTACTTTTGAACCACATTAGAAAGAAAATTGCCAGATCTGTTTTAAACAAGCATCCTTTTCAAAAATAAATTTGACAATGAGAGAATATACTCTCCAAATCTTAGACCCCATCTGCAACTGTCCTGCAAAGTGGTCTGCGAAAGCTTTTCTGCCCACTTTCCCCCCCAGCTCCCAAACTAGTGGTCAGAAAGCAAGGTCAGGCATTAAAATTTCTACTTCACAAGATTTAGGCAATGCAGGGGTTGATTCCTGTCCTCACTTCATGAAGTCTGTCCCTGGAGAGAATGACATCAGATTGTAGTAAGCATCATTGCAGTTTTCTTCCTTAATTTTTTTTTTTTTTTGTTCCAACTGCTGCTTTTCCTCTCCTGGTTTATTTCTTGTAGGATATCCTTCCCTCTTTTTCATTTCAGCTACAGGACAATAGTTCTGGGTCTTCTACTGAGAAGCATCATCTCATAGGTACAGATCACTCTGGAAGCATAGTTTTTAGAGCAATTGCAGTAGCAACAGTGGTGTAAAAATTCTGCAGTTTTCATTGTCATAACAAAGCAAACAGTTCCCTAGAGATCATTCTTAACATAGTGTCCAACAGGTAAAAAATAGTTGATGTTTAAGGTTAGTTCATTACCACTTCAAGCCTGCTAAGATCACACAGCATTTTTGGAGTGGCTACTAGAAAGAGTTCAATTCTTTTCTAATAAAAGAATTAATAAAACTTTCATTTAATAATCTTCTACACTTAGAAGGGTAACATAAGAAAGAAGGAAAAGTTTTAGAGTAAGAATACTGCTATTTCCATACCACATAAAACTCAATTCTATCAGAACACCAGCCTGCCGCAAGGTAACTTACTTGCAACTAGCTAAAGACAGTTTAAGATCCCTTAAGCTGGGGAACACATGTTTCAACAGCTACCACCGCCTTCAGCTTTGCTTTGCTGGAGAGTAAGACTTCTTTTCCCTTTTATAACAGAGAAGATAACCCTAGAGTTACCAGTGCAAAATAATCCTCCATCATTCTTGTTTTGTGATAAACAAACATGCCTCTTCCTACATTCTTGCAACCATGGTTTTGCTGGTTTGCTATTTTTTCCCACTGCAGGGTCAGAAAGACCACAGTCAGACCATCCTACAGAATTACTTAAGCCAACATCTTGACTAAGTTTAAGGTTCAAAGACTGAGTAGCACCTTTTATAGTTTCTGAGCGAAGTGCCCCCACCCCTTCCCCAATCACCAGTTTCTTAAAGTGATAGAGTCACTGTAAAAGTCAGTGAACAGAGGTATTGCAGGAACTTCTTGATGACTTCTGCATCTCTTGTTTTATTAGATCCAGAAGTGTTTGAGAGCATATTCTTCCTTCTTTCCAAAAGAATTACTCTTTCCAAGTATAGTCTTGCCATCTACTAGTCTTGGATGTTGATCTTACTGGGTTTTTTTCCTTATGTATGACCACTATTTTATGTTTACACAGATAAGAATTTTTCTGTAGCTATCTTGTGTGATGAAAGAAGAAGAGCTTGCAGTTGTGTTATCCGAGTGCTGTGTGCTTTCAAGGAGTCCACGTTTTTATTTTTAAATTAGAAAATCTGGTCTTAAATATTGATAACATCTGAAATAAGCTTCACTTGACTATGTCTTGCTTTTAAAAGCTCTGCACTAAAGGGTTAACATTTATTTTTTAACAGTATGATATAGTAGATGACAGCACGGTTGATGAATTTGAAAAGCAGAGGCCCAGCAGAAAACAGAAAAGCTTAGGACTCTTGTGCCAAAAGTTTCTAGCTCGCTATCCAAATTATCCATTGTCAACAGAGAAAACTACCATTTCTTTGGATGAAGTGGCTTCAATTCTTGGTATGTATACCTGTGAAAATGGGGTAACTGATCACCTGGGGTAACCTAACAGGTGGGCCCTCCAAAGATCATATTCTAACAGACTGCTTTCAAGATCTGCCTTTCCCAGGGTCTGGATGCTCTTCTAATCATACTAATCAAGAGTTGGAAATGCCTAATATTCTTCAGTGTCTTTGTTGTTTGGTAGCACTACCATTTTGAAATCTGCTTTCTGACTTTCTGCACCTTTTACTAGACAGATCTTGCTTCCAGCTATTTACCAACTCTGTTACTTTCTTAAATATTCAATTTGTTGAACGCTGAAGGAGATAAGATTTACAAACCCTCTGAAGGAGGATTTATAGACAACAAATTTTGTCAAAATGAAACATTTGGGGAAACCAATGCAAACTGGCATGCGTAGGAGATCAGTTATGTTTGTGTAGGAGATCAGTTGTGTTTACTCCCTGACTTCTGAACAGGTTTGACATTGTATCTTCCAAGATCACATGGTTCATCAAGGTTACCTTAGCTTTGAATATCACCTTGTGATGGGAAGGTACTGGGAGAACTGCAAGAGTACCATGAGAAAATGTCTTGTTTTAAGTAGCTCATTTGCTGGTTCTGCTGTTAGGTTTGGTTTTAGTTGAAAGATTAATGAAATATTTGCAAGAAGTAATAAAACTTGGGAGAGAGGACTCGGACAGGACACATTAATAGCAAAAATATCTGAGTCCTTGGAGAGGTTGTTTCTTACCTAGGAAGGGCTTTACAAAATTGAACTTAAACTAAATAAATCTTGTATCTACATTTAAAACTCAGGTATCAACAAAAAAGATGTAGCAAAAATGAAATTTGTCTGTTTTGGGAAGAAAAGGAACAGAAGAATGATGTCTTCTGTGACTCTGTTAAGAAAGGCCTCAAAATACCCATTTATTTGCCTTAGTAGAGTGAATTGGAAATAGGATAGAATACAGATTAGGTAAATAGATAAATTATTTTTAAAATTAATTATTCTTTTAGATTCTGCAGTTACTCCTTTATATGCTTGCATGAGATGCTCATGCTCCAGCCTTGTACCGCTGAACATGAATAGTACTTTATTCTGTGTTGGGAGTGGCATTACCTTGCTGTTCTAAATAACAGAAACTTTCTTCTAAAAGTTACTGTTGGAAATTTTACCTCCCAGAAAGTGGAAGTGTTGGTTGTCCTTCTTCCTTTGGTTTTCCCTTCCTTGCTTGTATCCATTTGCTTCAGTGACCACGAAATTACCCCCTGCTGATGTTGCTGCTCTCAATGTAACCAATAATGCCTGTGATACAGCTCTTGCTACAAATGTATATTGCTTTTTTCGCGGAAGAGATGCGCAAGGCCGCAAAGGGGGCTGTGCTGCTGGTGCCCGACAGACACCAGGATATGTGTAACACTCTTGTTTTTCTGAATTATATTTTGTTCCAAATTCTTCACACACTTGCAAATATTCATTAATTGTTTCACCCAATATGTGCTTGAGGCTGGTAAGTATTATGCCTAGTCTTCAAATGGGTGAATAGGTACATTACGGCCTTGCCTCCCACAGGGAGGTTTTCAAAACCTTTCACCCTAACTAGCACTTGTTCTGCTAGGCTGATGTTAACTGTTAAAAGATTTTTGGTGCAGATGCTGCCACCAGCGTATAGTACACGTGCTACATATAATAGTCATGCTTCAAACAGCACTGAACACAATCCCTTAGGACAGTGAGCGTTGCCACCAACCTGTTCATATTCAGTTCCCAACCTTGCTCACATCAGTCAGGCTGAACTCGATATTGGACATATTTCATAAATTTCCTATAGGACTAGACCCAGCCAGCGGTGATAATTTGTTTCTGTTGTGTTTGGGAACAGTACGTCTCATTCTACAGCGCTCTGCACCTTGTGAAGCTGTTGATGCCCCTTTACTTGGTACTTGCTTAGCAAGTAAAAGTAATTGTGTCACTGTAAATGCAAGTGGAGGACTGCACTCCCCTTGGTTCCTGTATGAGGGTCTTTATCTATATGCTGTGACAGACCCTTTTCTGGCCTGTTACACACAGGCTTGTGTACAGGTATGTGTCTGCGTGTTGAAGCTCTCTGTAAGGAAGGGCCAAAGTGCTCTGAAAACCCTGAGGCAGTTTGGGTAGGTCTGAGTGAATGGGGCTGGCAGACTGCAATCAGTTCTAAACACAGTGTGGGTCCTTTAAGCTGAAGCCGTGGCTGGGCTGGAAGTTAAGAAAGCAGACAAAGAGCAGCACACTGTGAAGCTGGTCATGCATAAGGCAGATTTTCAGTGTGCAAATATAGATGTAGCTAATAGAATGTGTCCATGTGAACACTGAAAATGTCTATTAGAGAACAACCTGTTCTCTGTTTGCTTCTGCTGAACTAAGATGAGCATCTCTGTCTCTTTTATCTGCTCCCCCCACTTCCCAAACAGGAGTTGAGCGAAGACGAATTTACGATATTGTGAACGTCCTGGAGTCATTGCAGTTGGTCAGTCGTGTGGCCAAGAACCAGTACTGCTGGCATGGCCGGCACAACCTCAGCCAAACTCTGAAAATGCTTCAGGAGGCAGGAGAGCTGCAGTATGGAGAGTTAATGACCTCCCAGCACAAGGAGCAGGACTTAGAGTACAAATTTGGAGAACGGAAAAAGGAAACTATTCCAGATTGTCAAGACAGACCATTACTGGACTTTTCAGAACCGGATTGCACCTCTGGTAGGATGATTAATAAATGTGTGATGATACACAGACACAAAGTCTTTCACCAGTTTACTATGTCGCTTTTTCCCTTGCTTTGCCTTTAAATAATAAAAAGTTATCTTTTGCAAAAAGGTGCTGCATTCACCATGGAAGGTACAGAATTCTTCCCTCTATTCTGTCCCTAACATAGGTCTCAAGACAGATTTTTCTCTGTGTCCTACAGACTGGCGGGAAGTTCTGCTGAACAATCCAGTTCTTTCCCAAACCTGTATCTGACAGTAAATGCTTTATCCTGTCAGAAAGAACCATCTTCATTTGCCCACTCTTTGCATGCTGCCCATAAAACATGTGATGGTTTTCAGTTACAAAGTCCATTAGTCACAAAATTACAGTGGCACAAACTGTGTAACATAACATAGAATCAGCTTTGGAATTTCACTTTCTAAAAGCTATTTCTGCAAGTTTGAATTTTTATCGCCCTTTGAAGAGAGACTCTTGTCTGCATTAATCAGTGATTTGCTGCCTTTCAATTAATTTCTGCTTTCTGGCAAGGAAATACTTATTTTGTGTGTGAAAAACCTTCTTACTAGCTTTCTGGCTGTGATGGATGACATATGCTAAGAGCCTTGGGTATTATTTGTAACACAGCATCTGCAAACAGCAGAAAGGACAAGTCATTGAGGATTATGAGCCAAAAGTTTGTCATGCTGTTCCTTGTCTCCAAGACCAAGATAGTCACTCTGGACGTCGCAGCAAAGATACTGATAGAAGAAACCCAGGATACAGTGGACTACAGCAAATTTAAAAGTAAGATGGCTAATGAGAGGCAAATCAATCAGTCAGTGGGTAATGAAAATGGGGCATGTTTGGACTGACAGCAAACAGACACCAGTATGTAACAGCAAAAGCAATTTGTGCATCTTTTCCTGGAATATGTTCTGGGGTTTTTTTCATTGCAAATGCGTATTTGTGAAAACAGAGCTTGGTGTGGAGAAGAGTCCCTTTGACAATTGTCTCCCAAGTTCAGCTTTAGAATAAAGAAGAAAATTCGTTGTTGTTGATTTTTTTTTTATACTTAAACCCTGTTTCCTGTACTGCTCTGAATAATGTTTCAGAACTGAAGCATGTTGTTTAATTTAATGGAATTAATTTTCTCTCTGGAGAAATACGTTCCTTCTCCTTTTTACCCCAGAAATCTTTTACAGCTGGATGGCAGGGTTTGCTTTCAGTTAGTGAGGATTAGTACTTCAATCTCTTGGATAACATGGGAGAACTTAGCATTAGTAAATAAATCTTCTGAGATAAAGACTTTTAAGTCTTTAAAGTACTTTTAAAATAAAGTACTTGCACTTCAGTCTTGAAATTCTACCCCAAGTATAAGAAGAAATGTGAGGAGTTTAGCTGGAAAATATGTGGGTATCATAGTCAGCTCAAAGATGTTATTTACTAGAGTCACAGAGATTTGTCTAAGCATGTTACAATTTTAGAAATTATAAATATGTGTCTTCTTGTGATCAGCTGTGCACTCTTGTGCTGCTTTCCGCCAGCTTCTCTTTACCTACCTGTGGGTAGCTGCCTTTTCTGAGCAAGTTGCTGTAATCACTCCCTAACCTATATCCATCCAAACGAGGTACACGAGTTTAAACCTGAGCAGCTAAGCTGTGAAGTAGCAGTGACAATCAGGTGGGAGCTGGCATGGCAGACTTCATGGGAGGTGGCCTAAGTCCATCCTAATTTGATTTTTTCCACCTCGTCTATGAAAGCTGTGGTGATAATCTGGAATTAAATTAGCACATGAATATGTCCTATATGTATTTTAAACCTGACTCTCTTATCTACTCCTGCCCTCTCTTGTTAGCCAAGGTACGAAGACTGTATGATATTGCCAATGTTCTCACCAGCCTAGGCTTGATCAAGAAAGTCCACGTCACAGAGGAGCGAGGACGCAAACCAGCTTTCAAGTGGATTGGGCCTGTGGAATTCCCTGAAAAAACTGGTAACTTGTGTAGCTTGCATTTATTTTCTTTTTGCTTCGACAGTCCCTTCCCAAGTGGTAAAAGTTTGTTTTCTGTGTGTAAAGAATGGTTCAGCATTCAATGCGTACCCTGCGATTATTAATTGCTGCTGGCTCAACATTTGCCCTTGTTAGACTTTGCACCCAAGATCTGGGTCTGTGGAGGGGTGTTGAAGGATACTGTGTCTTGTAGATATTTTTACACTGACTTAGATTACTGTATGCATAACTGTGTGAATTGTAGAGCAATAGCAGATAGCACTGACATCTTCAAATCTGGATCCACAGCTGTTCTGGGTTGCAAAATTTTGGTAATTCCTTAATAATTATACAGTGAATTATTTTCTTTTAAGGGGCCGTAACAAAGTAGAGCAGGGCTGTTTCTTGCATATGGCCCCTTCTACAAAAGCTTTGTCTGCTAAGAACAAGGTGGTGGGGTAGCACATCTCTGTAAGATGATGTTCCTTGGCTAGAAGCCAGAGCAAAGGGAGGCCCTTTGGCTTTGATGTTTGCATCAGGACAGTGCCAGGAACACGTAAAATGAAAGATAACGTAAATACTATCTTAGTACGCTTTCTCCTTCTGGCTAGCACACTGGAATGTAGCTGCTGCTGTAGCTGCTATGGATTGGATAGGAAGAAAGCCCTTGCCTTGTCTACTGGTGCTTACTGAGTTCTAGGTTTGTTGTGAGGTTTGAGATAATATAGAGGTTGCCTCTTCCCTTAATGCCAAGTTTAATACGGCAGAAGCATAAATGATGAGCTGTGTTACCTGAAGGACTGTTGTACAATATTATGTTCCTGTAGATGAGCTGAGAGGGCACAGCCCAACATCAGATCCCCTGCCAGAGACACAGAGAGGAGCCTGTGCCCAGTACCAGACCAGTGCTACTGGAAAGAAAAGGTTTACACGTCACTCTTCATTTAACAGTGCACAGACTTGTGAAGCATCCAGAAGGAAAGTCAGTTCTGAGCCTAACAGCCCACATCAAGAGAGGCAAGGTAACTACTAACAAAGCATGTTCTTTTCTATCCCACTGGACCTGCCCAGATGAGGGCATGCACCAATTTAAGGCACTTGATTGGGTGAATCAGCATAATTAAATATGTGAAATATTCTTGGGAATATTTCTTGGGAGGTGCCTATATTTCTACTGTGCACGTGATAATGAAACTTCTAGTCTAGAACCTCCAGTCAAATGTCTAAAGTTACATGAGGTGAATTTGGGCCATAACTGCAATTGAATCTGCAGTTTATTTTCTGCAGGTAAATATTTCTGTTCTGTACTAACAGCAACTATACTTTAATTTCTTCTGGGATAACTTGATTAAGAAAAATTTTTTAGCCACAAAATGCTTGCTTTATTTTATGGTTCTTAATATAGTGAAATTTATTGTAACAATCTAATGGATAGTTGTTAAAAAAAGATAAAGTAATTACAAGGCTCTTCACAGTTCCCTCTTATAGGAAACAATGATGTTGAACATGTCTCCAGTGGGACTGAGAGTTCTGAATGTCTTGCAGGTTCTGGCTCTAGATGATTAGTGGATATTATAAAAATGTGTCAGGACTGAAAAATTATAGCAATTATTTTATATGTCCAGTATCAAAATATGCTTGGTAAACCTGTCTGTGATTAATTGAATTCCTCTTTGTTCTTTCAGCCTGTATTGTGAATTCAGATGAAAATTGTTCCAAAATGATAAATCTAGCAGCTGTCTGCAGGCAGAAAATAGATGAAGATACTGGGTAGGTTGGTCTTAGCTGTTGTCCAGTTGCAGCTTTGTGCTTGTCATGTTTAGTTTAAGGATAGATTCCATTTATGAGACTGAGATATAAAAGTTGCCATAAAGTCTCATTATTACAATGTTAATATTTTAATGTTGCTGGATGTCAGCATGGCCTTTTTTTTTCCCCGTGGTCATTTTACACCCATCTGTACTTGTACCAGTGTTGGTGTTTTGTTTCAGTAGTTCTTTCTGTCATATGTGTTTATAGAGGTCATTCCTGCATCCTTTGACCTATTATCTGGGTAGGTTGAGCAAATTATGATTCTGTGGAAGGGCATCTCTGTCATATGTCTTCTGTACACCTATTCCAATTTGAATTAATTTGTGAATGATTGACTAGTCAAGTGCAGCCAAAGCATTATTGGTCCATCAGAAACCTGAGAACTCTGCTTCTGTGTTACTAGAAATGGTAAAAAGTGACCCTTCTTTTATTGTTGTTTGGGGGTTGAATTTTTCCACATTTATGTCCAAATACGTATCTCTGCTTCTAAGGATAAAATAGGGGTTTTATTTTGGAATAAATGTTTTTCCTCTTTTCATTACTATTTGGGGTTTTTTTTTGTTTTTCAGGAATAAAGCTTGTGACACTGAAACAATACTAAATTCAGCAAAGAACTCCAACATAAGCTTACCTTTCTCCCTTCTCCCGGTTCCTGGGGACTCTGATTTTTGTGTTAACCCTTTGCCTCAGGCAGTTTTCCCTGTGGTTCAAGCAGATGTGCCAAGCTTCTCACTACCAAATGGTATCAGCAGCCAGGCTTCACACCCTTCCATGCCAGCAGCCTCCAAAACAGAAAATGGAAAACCTACCCTGGTCCCCAACCAACCCTTCCTGTGCTTCCCATCTTCATCCCTTTTTATGTTGTGTGGTGGTCTCCAGGAAAATAACGTGAGCGAGCCCCTGCCTGCTGCAGGAGACCTGGCAAACAGGAGAGCAGAAGCTCAGGCTGCTGCACCTCCCACTGCCTGCCAAAAGCGCAGCTCCCACAAGTGCTCATCGCCCTCTGCACCTGCAGATGATGAAGAGCCAGCTGCCAAAAAGCAGATGTTGGAGCACAGTGATCTGCCCCTCTCACTTGTAGTACCCAAGGTAAAGTGAGTTTCATTATCATTCAGGCTTTCTCATAGCAAGGCAAGATTTTTGCCTAAGACAGTGTTTTCAGAAGGGAAAATTCAGTGCACTGCTCTTGAGAGATAAAAATGCTGCCTCCCACATGTTAATAAACTTGCAAGTGGGCTGTGTCAGGAAGTATAAGCATTAACTGGGAAAGGTTTTCACACCACCAGGGAAAAATGGACTTGGGTTGCTTTGCATAGTGATGTGATGCTCAGCTGTTCTTTGGAATTAGTGTCCTGTTCATTTTCTGCAGCAAAACAATTGGTCAGAGGGGAAGAAATCAATATAGTTATTACTTCTCATCTTCCCCTATTAGCCTGAGCTTTCCCAGACAGCAGCAGCATTGCTTACTCTGCTGAGCTATAGCAAATGTGATTTGTTCTTTCCCCCTACTCTCCAGCCTGAGTACCTCTCTCTGAGGCCCAGTGTTGCCCACAGCAGGCTGGTGAAGAAAGATAATGATGATGAAGGTGATGTGCAGTTATCTCAGAATCCACTTAAATACTGAAAGTAGGGGTCAAGCTCAACACCATGTCATATAAGCCATTTGAGTATTGAATATAAACCATTTGAATCAAGTGTTTTTCCTTCTCAATAAAAAAGTAATCCCAGAGATCAGGTATTTCTAATGTAGTGTATCCAAGTACTGAATGTGAACTGCAAAACAGCACAGAGTTTAGGCATCACCAATAAGACTCTTCAAATCCCCAAACAAAAATTTTAACTTGGTGATTTGCTAATTAGGCTTGTGCTGCTTCTTCTCATGCACTGTTTTATTTCAGTTTGGACTCTTCATTTCCACTTTTGTTTTTTGCTTAGAAGCCTTCTGAGTCACCCAAGGCAGAATCTTCCCCGGGAAGTGGCTGTTCAGCTGCTGTACATCTAGAAGCAAATCATCTTGACCTTGCAAGTCCTGCTGCTCCAGAGATGGCAAATAAGGAGTCCACTAAGCCTTTAGATTGTCAGGAGCAAGAAAAGCAATCTCAGAACAAAGACCCTGATGAACCCCCTCCAGGAAATGAGCACATCTCTAAAGAAAATGCCAATCAACCTTTCCAACCACAGTATCTTTATGTTCAGCCTACTGCTGGTAAGGACAGCCATGAGACCTAGAGGTACCCAAACCTCTGTATCTGTTCACTGAGCAAATACGAAGTCCTACAAATAGGTGAATATTTGGCATAAAAAACTTTGACAGCAGTTCTCTCTAGTAGTTTAGTAACTCTGAAATCTCTTGACTCAATGTGAACTATTGCTCCTCTGAAAAGAGACATTTCTCTGAGGTTCCCAAATATTAATAGCATTGGGGTTTGCATGCCTGAATTATGTGCAAAAGACAGTTATGAATTATGAGTTCTGAATTATGTAGAAAAAAGACAATTATACAACATTCAAAAGTCAAAGGAGCTGGAAGTCCAGATTTGGCAGAAAGCTGACTGATATAGAACAGCAGCATCCCCTGCGTGTATGAATTTCATAATCTTCAAGCTTTGTATTGTCTTGTAACATGCAATTATCACTATAACCCCTGAAACCCAAGGCACTGGGAATGTAGCCAGCCCTGCTTGTATGACACTGGGAGGATCTAGAGGAAGCAGCTGAAAATACTGCAATGGGATTTTGTGTCCACCATGTTTTGTGCCTGTGTTTGTGTGCAGTGGATGACTGCTTTGTAGGAACAGGATGTGTGGCAGATTTCCATGACTACTGCTTTAGTCTTTGATTCACTTGTGACACGGAGTGGGGTCTATGGCATTTCACTTAGATTGGAGATGCTCAGTTTAAAATGCTGATCCTGGTGTTTTGGAAGGTCAGACAAGCTGGGAGCCAGAGCAGCTTTGGCTTCAACACAGTAGTTCAGCTGTTCTTAGCAAAATTAATGCCTCTCTGAGATATATCCTGGTGGGTGGTCTCCCATTTGTTTGGTTTGGTTTGTCTGGCTTTTTTTTTCCTCATTAAAAGTAATGTCTATGTTTTCATATAGCAGAGGATGATTCCAGTTAGTGGGGAAAAAAGAGTTTGTTTAGCCAGGATCTTGCTTGTAATCAAACTTAGAAGCAGAAAACAGCAAGGAGTGTGGTTGGTACTTCATATGACCAAAGTAAATGGATGCAGGTACAGTGAATAATCAATTAGGGGGGCAAATGGAGGCAAATAAGGAAAGGGAGCTGACAGAAGGGTTAGGCGATTGTGACACTTTTCTTCCTTATTTTTTTATTGTTTTTGTCATAGTTTACTTCCTAGGCAGACTTTATCTCTACTGTCACACACTTTTCCTATTATGGATGAAATTACAGTAGTTTAATTCCCTTTTTCAAGATTATTACATGCTTTGTTTTTTCTCTCTTTGATTAGGATTAAGCAGTTTTAATTTCCTGTTCTCTGCAAACCAAGCCCCTGGTGCCATCGGCTTGGCTGCAAACCAGTTTGCCTTCTCTAAGTGTACCCTGTGTCATGGTGCCATCAGCAGCCTTGGCTTCCTTCCCTCTCGTCTGTTCTCCCTCATTCACCAGTCCTCTTTCCTCGGTTCCCGATGGCTCCTTCTCAGCTGCTGCCTCCACGAGTTTCAGTGTGTCGAGCCTGGCATCACCCACCCCTGTGTTCATAAGCACCACGGCTGTTGTCACCCCCAAGGTCTCACCCGCCCTTCGGTGGATCCACAGCAGCCGCTCTGCACCTGAGTCCTGTGCTCACAAGATCTTGCAGTGCTGTTAAGCTGGACTCCCCTGTGTGTATGGGACACCCGGTGACCCTTCTGAAGCTGCCGCAGGTAAGGGGGAAAGGTGGGCAGGAGTGGTGATGAAGGAAGCTGTGCCAGGTGCCTGATGGCAGCATGTGCCATGGGCTGGTGCCTCTGTGTCAGTGCCCAGTTGGCACGCTGAGAGCTGCTGTCTTCCACTTAGCTTGTGCATGTCCATCCTAGGGGTGGCACAGGGTGTGGGACACTGTTGAAGTCACAGCCCAGCATAGCACGTTTAGTCCTGAACAGTGAAGTGGGTTTTATAACTTACAGAAATTCTAAAATCCCCCAGCAATCTAAGGGTTTTTCCCCCCATCTGACAGTGTCATTATGTGTTATGCAATGGCTACAGAAAAACATTAGGAGGACAGAAGGGTTGTGTCAGAATTCTGGAATCAGCTGGTTGCAGCACTTTTCAGGTAGTAGCATGCTGGATTACCCCCTCAACCCTGTTCTGACCTCTCTTGACTATGTAATGGAAAAGGGTACAGGGATTAATGTCTTCCACCACTCCTCTGTTTGCCTGCTTATGTGTAGACTTTGAGAGAGCTCTGCTGAATCATTTTGGGGTTTTGTTTTTTTTCACAAATAGCCTTCATCAGCTCCTCTCACTCCCAAGAGTATTCGTCCTGCACATCATGAGGCATTTTTCAAAACTCCTGGAAGTCTTGGAGACCCTGTGACATGGAAGAAAAATGAAGGCAACCAGACCAGAAATGCCAGCTCTGTGCAGAGGAGACTGGAAATCTCTAGTACCAGCCCTGACTAATTCCGCTCTTTGCAAGAGGGGGGCAGATTGTCCTCAGACCCCGTAACAATTGCAAGAGAACAAGGTCTTACCTGGCAAGAGGAGCATATTAAAATGTCACCCCTTTTGGCATGCTTCCCCACTATGCATTCACCCACTGATTCTGTTAGCCATCTTCTTCAAAGTCACCCTTGGTACAGAAATCTTTTCAATGAATTGTTCCTTCAGTACTGATTTGAATCCAGATTCTGTGCTCCACACAACCTTGTGGGCATCAAATTGTAATTGTGATTTTAATTTGGAAAACTCTTTCTTTCTGTGAGGAGATGCAAACAAATTCTTTTGGAGTCCCCCAGGGGTTCTTTATTCATGGTTTTAAGTGAGATGTCTAGCACTTATCTGGGGTAAGCATTTCATTTGCATGTTCTCTACTTACCCTGAGTAAATCTGTGGTGAAAATTATGAACTCTTGCAGTTGCGAAAGCAACTGCTTCCTTGGTTCCAAACTATCAAGCATGCCTCTGCAGTGCAGCCTCTTGCTTTTAATTTTGTATGTTGGAGTGGGATTAGTGCAAAAAAGGATTTTTGCAGTTTCAGAATAACAGATTTTCTCAGGTAGGATTACTTGAATGTCAGTTGGTTGTTGTACAATTTGCCCAGCACTTGTGGTTAGAAAAACCTAATAATAACACAGTATGATTGAATGTATACATGTGAAAAATATTAAGACCAAAATAACTGTGAATGTTAACATTTTTTATAGTTGTATTAATGAACTGTATTAGTCCTTGGGTTGTTTTTTTTTTTACTTTTACTTTGATCAAAATTTGCAAGTTAGATGTAAAGAATACAAAACCTGAATGGTTTATCAGATTTGACAAAGTGATTTGAGAGAGACAAACCACTGAGAGGACTGTGCTAAGATTTCATCTCCTGTTTAAATATCCAGTCTAGACTTTATGACCAAGGAACACTGATAAGTCATTAACCTCACTCATGATTAGATTCAGTCTAACCTGAGTCTACTAAGTGCCTACTTAGCTGTTTACTTAAGTGTACTTAAGGTGTATGTACTTAAGTGCCTAACTCTTCACTTGCAGGAATTTTGTGACTAGTTAATAGTGCTTTTGAGCATGTTGGGAAGACAAGGGAGATCTTATCCATCTAAACCAGAAAAAGAAATTGAAAAGAGCAGGAGCCTTGAGTTTTAAAAGTAATATAAAAAAATTGTCAGTATACCTAAGAGAAGATAATGAGGAAGAAAAGTCTTACAGTTCTCATTCAGAGTTCTCAAATAATAGATGGTGCTATTATCAATATAGGATATAATTTAAGAGCTAATGCTCTTATATTTGGGTATGTTTTCACTAGTGTAGCGAACTGCAATTGCATTTGTGCAGTCTCCTGTTCAAAAGACAGAAAGTGTTGCTGTTGACATCACATTAGCCTGGACTTTTAGCAAATGGCCAGCATGATCAGCTCTATCTTTGGTACTGGCATTTATTTTCCAAGGGTAGATGCACTCTTGGATGAGCTATTTTTGTTGGTCAAGGAAGGTTAGGACTTTGAGGCTGGGGATTTGATGAGGGCATCTTATTTTTATAATGAAAATGAAAATTTAAGAAAGAATTTTAATGAAGCTGAGGGTTTGAGTAATGTGGCCTTCTCTTAGAATAGACCAATAACAGGTTTTTGACAGGGCTTGGTTAGCTCTGGTTCAAACAAAATCTGTAGCAGAATTATCATAGGAAATTTCAGGGGTGGTAAAGAAACATCTTCAGACTGCTAATTTTTTTATAATTTAATGACACTACAGTTATGAAAGTTTTACAGTTTTTTCTTCTGAATTATTTCTTCTTATACACCCACTTAGCTGAATTTTGCTTTGAAAAGCAGTGTGTAACTAGCACAGTGCTGCCCCTGCACTTTCTGCTGGCGTGCATGTGTTGCTGCTGAGGGGCAGGAACAAGCTGCTGGGGTTCCAGGGAAAACAGTGGGTGCTGATTCTCCAAACTTTGTCTCTTCTCTCTCCCTCTAGTACAATGCAGCCTTTAGTGAAATGGCAGCTGGGAGCAGGGAGGAGGATTAGAGCTAAAATTGGCTCTTTGCTCTAATTGAAGCATCATCACCACAATTGCCTTTCCTTGTTGGTGAAGTTACCGTGTGCCATAACTAACTTAACTATACTTGAAAATGCAGGGAGTGAAAACGGATTTTCCGTTTCCAATTTCTGCTTACAGTTAGGAGTTTCTGTAAATACAGCAGGTATGGAAATGAGGGTTGACTCCCTCTTCTCAGTGAGTCATGGCTGGGAAAGCAGTTTTTGGAGCCTAGGAGAAAAAGGATGTTGATATGCTGTCTTGATTTTGTCAATGCAAAATTCTCACTGAAATAGAGTGAGACCACTGAAGCAGTCGGGCAGCTATGTTCTGTACCTGAGCTGCTGAACTGGACTGGTGAGGGGAAGCAGTTGGCTGTCAAGAGGGAATGGGTTTACCTTTCCTATGTTTACCTTCACTGAAAGCTAAGAATCAATTAAACTACGAACAACTCATCAGCAAAGCAGCTTTGGAAAAGCAGAATTTGTGAGTTTGCACTGAGACAAAAAAGTGCATACCCAGGAAGTTCTGCAGGGTTTGTGAAACCTTTCTGTCCCAAGTCAGTTGTTGAGGAGGCTGAGCATATAACTTATACTTGAATCTATCTGCCACGTTTACATTTCTGATTGTCTTCTGTAAATTGGTGCTATTTCTGTATTTAAAAAGCTGTATTTTTAATGTAAAGCTGCTTCCAGTTTGGTTTTTTTTTGCACTGCTAGTTTAATATAGACATTAATTTTATTTCTGTTTATAACTGTTCTTCAATGATTAGATGTCCTGCTTTTCCTGCTCTCTAGCTATCTGTGTACCTGTCAGCATATAGCTTTACTCCAATCACACTGTTGGGTTGAATATTTTTTTATACTATCTGTTAGCAAAATATTAAACTTTTACAGAATAAAAAATTAACTTAAAACTGAGGCTCTGATTTCAGTACAGAAGAATTTCAAGGACAACCTTGAAAAGAAATATTCCTGCACCACATGTCCAGGTGAGGGGTCTTTGTTGGCTGTGAACACTGAAGGACTGGCAGAGGATAACAGCTTGCCCCAGTGGCTCCGGCACCCAGCTATTGCATGCAGCATGGGTGCAGTTCCCACCCAGCTGTTGCAGGCACCAGGACCAGTGCGATGTCAATTGGCTCTTAAAGTCCTGGAGCAGGCCAGGGCAAGACTGGGTGGCCCTGCCCCTCAGCTGGCCGCCCCCGGGAGCGCCCCCAGCCCTGCCCAGAGCCACGCTGGAGCCCTGCGTCCCTGCAGCCGTCCCTCGGTCCTGCTCTCCACAGGAGGGCAGCAGCGCCTGCCCGACTGCGGCCGCAGACACCGAGCCGCTGGTGCTTGCTTTGCGTCCTTAGAGCCACCGGCTGCCTGGAAAGAGCAGGACAACAGCCACAGACCTGCGGCTTCACCTTCCCTTTCTCCTGCCCTTCCCTAACCACACAGAGAAGACACAGCTCGACCAAAACGGGGTTTGCTCTCATTAAAATCAATGCAGGTTGATTTCAGCAAGGCCAGTATTGCAGCCTTACCCTTCCTGGGACTAGAGAGGTGTGAGTTAATGCCTCATGTCACCAACAACAGCTTTAAAATGACTGTGAGTTGCAAAGGGGTGAGATGCTCAAAAATCATTTCTAAAAGGAAAACTCAGCAGCTCACTCAGTGTTGTTTTTGGACTTTTTCTAGCCTGCTACTCCAGCAATAATACCTTTCCGTTTCAATTGATACAGAAAAAATAGAGGTTTAGTAAGATTAAATACATATGAGAATCACTAACAAGCCCTAACCCTGTTCTAGCTGTGCTGATGTGACCATGGCCATCGTTTCCTTGAGGTGGAGCAGGGCTGTATCCTTCAACAGTTCTTGTCCTCGCTGGTGCATTTGGAATTCCCTTTTTTTTGAAGTAAGAAATAATTAGGGGAGTACACCAAACTCCATCTGATCCAGTTCTTGCTATGAAAAAGGGAAATTAACAAGCAGTACCATTGTGGGTGAATGTCTTACTGCTTCCCTGCCTGGGCTGGGCAGCCCAGAGCCAGCTGGGAGAGACCCCAAGCACTGCCAGCAAACCCAGCCAGAGGCAAGCAAAAGGAAAGCCTCCAACGGGCAGCTAAGCAAAGCCTGCTCCCACCACAGCCAGGGAAGCAGGCCTTCACCACCTGTCTTGGTCAACAAGAAGGGTTTCCTTAGAGGTGCTTGGGTCATGGCAATGCTTTCTCCTTCCAGCCCAGGGTTCCTGAGCAAGGCTCCATGGCCTGCTTAAAAATTTAAAATTGAATAGCTTGGGATGTAAAGGAGTGAAAAGAAGGGCTGCACACACAACTGAGGCAAATTCAAGGCATGCTGTGATCATCTGAGAAGATCCATGCATGCAGGAAGCATTAGTGTCCAGATTCTTTCCAGATTTATTTATCACACCAAAAATGCAGTGAGAATTTAGGATATTTTTTCAAGCACTTTCTCCAAGGATTCCTAGAGCAATGAAATGAATTCTAATCATGTCAGTCAACACCGGCTTAAATTCTGAGAGCACAAAGCCTTCCCCCATTCCCCTTGCAGGGCATGGTAACTTTGTTTGTGGGTGGCAAAAGGCTGTCTTGCTTGTTCACAAGATGTTGGGACCTCCAAGTCTGCTATCACCAGACCTCCTAGGAGACAAAACCATCTGCCTCAGCTGGAGCACCTCCATTTTACTGCATTTTCCAAATAAATAAATTCTCATTATCACCCCAAATGCCAGATGCCAGGCTCTTATGCCTTTCCCCTGCCTCTGGCTGGGTATTTCTCACCTTGGATGTGACAACAGTGTAATTTCATAGATGATATACCAAATCTAGGTGGGAGGGGGAGCATGAAACTTGTTTTTTTCCAACAGCTGCTTTCTTGTTTCAAAACTGACAGCTATGAACCAGCAGTTTACACTCCGATCCCCCAGCATGGTGAGATTGCAAAGGCAATGTAGTGAGACCAAACAAACCACCAATATATGTAAAATACGGCATCTTGGTAAGTGCCTGCAGCAGCAGCTGAAATGGGCCAAGTTGGACCAGGCTTAATCTTTTGGGAAGAACAGGGAGACTTTTTAAGCGTAGAAAATAAGAAAAATTTATTGTGGGACAAAATCCCACAATAAATTGTCCAGAAGGAAACATGTCCCTTATTTGGGCAGCCAATTCTTCAACACTAAAGAAAAAGCTTTTCCTCTCCATAGTCTCTGCATCTCAATGATAAGCAAACAGCATGTAATTTAATCACCCTGCACCCCTTCAAAATCTTGATTAACTGCTAATGATCTGTTCTGTGCCTGAAAGGCACCAGTAATTAAATGAACATACGGTAGAAGATGTTAAGGAAGAATTGACTGAAGCTCTTCTCTGAGGCTTGCTTCAATGACAAAATCCCCCACTTGGCAGCTCACGTCCATTATGGTTTTTATCCTTATTGTACTTAACCTAGGATGTTTAGAAGATGATGGTTAAAAATGTCTCTACAGACACTCTAGGCCTAAGTGGCAAACATTCAAACACTCATGTTCTTCTCTGCCTTTATAGTAACACAATGCCAGAGTTTTCACTGGACTCACTCTTGGTCTACCTTGACCTGAAGGGGAGAAGGGTCAGTCCTCTGGTTCTGGAGTTTTTAATTCTACCCATTATCTACTGCACATCACTGAGCAAAGCAGCCTTTGACTTCCCTAAATCCAGAGAAACAGCAACCAGAAATATCACCTGGACTCACAAGAGCTGGGGATCTTGCTTGTGAATGTGGAGGAAAATGGAAAGGGTGCAGGGAGCAGCCCTGTTGAACAGATCAGTATACTCACTGATTTGAAAATAATTTTTAAAATAATTTGGGGATTTTCTGCTCAGCCTTGCTTGGATCTTCCTATTATTTAGACATGTCAGAGCCTGCTAGCTTGGGAAGCATCAAAACCTGCCCTTGTGCTCCTGCAGTACAAGCCTTCTGGTCTTGGTGTGACCTTCCCTTGCTGTCTGATCATTGACTTTTAATGTAAGATTCCACTCCATCATTGTGTAGCAGAAATCACATAGTTTGAAGCCCTTATGCATATAAGACATTTACAAAAACATCCCAAATGCATTAGAAAAAAGAGTATTTTAAGAGGCTGAGGAAGCAAAAGTTCTTCCCCGCATATACAATTAAAGGGGAAAAGATGTTTCAGGGAATATATTTTGGTATAATCAGATAACTATGCAATGCCCTGCCAGAGCAGCTAGGGCTGAGCTCCAGGAGCCTCTGTAGGGGATAAAAGGATTCACTTAGGCGCCAGCCTCCCTCCTGCCCTGTTAAGAGTCTCTCTGGACATCCCTTCAAGTTAAGGCAAGCTGCAAAGCCCTGTGCAACCCCAGCAAACTGTTATCTCTGGGAAAAAGCAGCAGACAGGAAGAAAGTACCAGACCACCAGCTTTTTCCTAGCAAAGTCTTTGCCATTTGTTATTTTTTAAATATGTTTGTAAACCTCCCCTTGGCTTTCTTAAGACACGAGCTTAATTAAAGAGAGCAAAATTAATCTCAAAGGTTCATAAACCTTTTAAGTCTGTTGAAGTTCAGAAAGTCTTGGTCTGGATTATGATTTTGCACAGAAAAATGTTATTTTTGTAATTCTATGCAAAATTGGGTCATGCTTATTTGCTCTGTTTCATTTTCAAGGAGGGATTCTGCTTGGCCAGTATTAAAAGAAAAACGAGATGCAATGACAAGTAGCAAAAATCCCTCCCTGAAATATCTCCCTGTGCAGGGCTGTGAGGCACCAACAAGGTCTGAGCATGACACTGACCTGGATCCTTCTCCTTCAGGAAAAACTTGTGGCAGGGCACAGCGCCGGCCAGCTGCTCCCCAGGGAAGGATAGCTGGGAGCCAAGGGTGGTAGCAAGGCTGGGGGGACAGCAGCCTCAGCAGCCAGGAGCTGAATGCCGTGAGGGTCTGGTTTGGGCCCAGAGACAGCAGCCATGGCCAGATGCAGCCCAACAATGACCCAGCTCAGTGACCAGGCTGCTCTGAGGTTGAGCCAGAGGCACAGCTGCTGCCCAGCTGCCATCCCAGCCACAAAGCTGAAAAGCAGCTGCTTTTCAAGGCAATGGAGAGGCAGTGTCTCACCTTTATCTCTCTTCACCGCAGCCCTTATCAGCAAAGCAGCCCACCTCAGACTCGGCCAGCCAAGCTCCTCAACTTAGCCAGTGACATGTCTGGACCAGGGAAGTCTCCAAGACAATGACTTTAACATGTTGTTCAAGTTCAGGTGAATAATCAAAAGGCTAAAATTAACTTAATTCTGCAGAGCCACATCCACACAGATGCAAAAGCTTGATCATATTTTCCAAAGAAAATTTGTTTCAATTGTGTGAGAGTAGATTCCAAGATAGGGAGGAAGGTTAAAATGAGTCTGTTTAATCCAATAGTGTGCTAATGAGACAAAGTGATTAATTACACCTCTGTAATGAGAAAGAGATTGTGTAAAGGCTTGAATCAGCTTTAACACATCACCTTGTAAACTGACACCATGTTCACATATACCTACTGGCATCTCTGGGCTCTAATTACTAGTGTTTCTCTGTTAAACCAGTGTAATTAAGAGGGAGAGAGACTATTCTTGTCTTGGGCTCCTCCTTGGCCCAAGGGAGCCTGGCTGAGAAGATTAATCATAACCAGATGGGAGTAAAAAAACTTCTCCCTTCAGCAGTACTTCAAACAGAGGACATTTGGATCAATGACTAGCAGCATGAAGAGACAGATTAAATATCTTTCCAGCCAGAGGATCTGTGATCACTCTCTATCGTGCTCACCAGGGCCAGTTGAACACAGCCATTTGTGGGATGAGGGCAGCAGCCACTGCTCACTGAACAGTGACCCACCCTGGGGGCACAAGGGGAATTTTGCCCTACTGCATCTGGCTAAAGCTCTCCTCTAGCAAGCAGAGTCAGAGCATTTGCTACAACTGACGGATTTTTGTTCTTAGCAGCTTATCAGAAAGCCATATCATAAGAAGTTTGCATATCCCTCCAGCAGCCCAGCACTGCAGCATCTAATTGCCAGACTCAATGTGCAAATACCTGCCTAACCAAAACTGATAATACTCAAGCTCTTTTCTGAAGGGAATTAATTTTTCTATGTTCTTCTTTTCCTTTCAAGTTGTTTCCTGTCTGCTCACCAGCCATACAAATTGTTTTCAGCAGCTTGAAATTGCATGTGAGAGGAGCAAAAAACCATTGAAAAACTATTTGGAGCACAAGATGCTGAACTGAAACCAATTCTATGGAAGAGGAGAATAGGAAAATAAATTCAGAAACCTTTGTGGTAACAGCAGCCAAGCAGTGACCTACAGCTGAACCAGAATAGAAGCTAGGTAATTTCCATTTCAACCTAGGAAAATGTGAAACAACTGTGAGATGATCACAGGTTCACGAACAATTCTGCAGAGTGAACAATATCAGCAAATCCAAGCAATCAGTCACTGAGTATTGCACTGGGATATTTTCTCATGCCAGTTTTCTCATCCCCTGAAACTATTCACCTGGTCTTCTGTGGGATTGCATTAGCTTGCACAGCTCCGGTGTTCTTCCAGCACAGCACAACAGCTGGAGACAGCACTGCCTCTGCCTGCGTGCATTAACCAAGGGTGAAACCCTTCAAGTCAAACACCCCACATTTCCAAAAGACAGCTCCTCATATGGATGTCTTCTCCCATGGATTCCTGCTATATCACTGCATTCTGACATTTTCTGATGGGTCCCATCACTCTCCGTGCTGCAAACCAGATGCACATCCTCATTAAGTTCTGTAAAACAGGGAAGATGTTACAACCTGAGGTAGATCCATAAATGTGCTGCCTGGAAAGTGGCACAGTTGTTCAGGCACGACTCCCCCCTCACCCATCCATCTTGCTTCAGGGGGTAACTTTCTCTAGTACTGCCCACTTTCATGGGAGTGGAGGAGTCAGGGATGTGCATTCACATCCTTTTAGAATGTAAGGGAATGCAACTGTATCACCTCTACAGGGATAGTCCTGCCTTTCCTGTCCCAAGTTCTCATTTAGAAATTAGCAATTCAAATATACAGGAAATACAGAGAAGCTCCTGGAAGTGGGGAGAGGGAATTTACCTCACTGCAGCAGTTTTTGAGAAAAGCAATAGAGAATTTATCTAGTCCTGATAACAGTGGACTGTTCCACACCATACTGTCTCCAGAACACTTGTATGCCATGTCATTACTTTTTAAGGAATCAAATGAATCTGTATCAGTCTGTTATTAGGAACTTTTCTGCTATATTTTAATTGAGCCCTTGTTGCATCATGGTTGAACTTCCATAAATAAAGTGCAAAAATCTTTTTTCTCCTCTTTTCTTTTCTTTTCTTTTCTTTTCTTTTCTTTTCTTTTCTTTTCTTTTCTTTCCTTTCCTTTCCTTTCCTTTCCTTTCCTTTCCTTTCCTTTCCTTTCCTTTCCTTTCCTTTCCTTTCCTTTCCTTTCCTTTCCTTTCCTTTCCTTTCCTTTTCCTTTCCTTTCCTTTTCCTTTCCTTTCCTTCTTCCTTTCCTTTCCTTTCCTTTCCTTTCCTTTCCTTTTCTTTTTTCCTTTTCTTTTCTCTTCTCTTCTCTTCGTTTCCTATTTTATCAAGTCATTGACTCTACTGGAATTGCAGAATAAAACTTTTGCTCATTCAGGTAAGTAATGAATTCCGTCAGCAGAAACACACAGATCAATTTGAATCCATGAATCACATTTGTGGTTAATGTTAGAGGAGTCAAATTTTGTGTGCTTTCTCTCAAGACAGTAGAAGTCATACCATCAGTAAAACATCCATATATATTTATATAAAAAACACTGAAGGTATTATTTAAACTCTCAGTTTAGTGGATTCAGCATTCAGCCTTACCACCATCACCTCCTACTCTTACCAATGTGTAATTCAACTGTGCAGTTTTGTTTTGTTGTTTGGGAGCAGATTTTTTCAATGAATATCCTGTTGCACAGTGATCCAGTTCCAGGGAATTTTAGGGATGAGCAAGTCACTCCTATAGCACATAGTCATGCTGTAACATAGACTTAAAAAATCCTGCTTGGGACCTGGATTAAATATCACTGGAAACACATACACATCAGAATTTGTATTATGACATACTACAAGGAGAGTGGTTTTTGCACAAACAACAAGACTATCAAAGAAGGTTGCTTTGATGTCTGCTTCCTAAGTCTTTCCATTTTGTGAGGCTTGTGGGACCGATTTCTCTGAGTACAAGACAATGGATGTAGCTGGAGTTGTGGACAAAATTAATGCCTAAGAAAAATATCTTGGCAGCCTGCTAGTTAGGCCAAGGTGTCTCATTGCAAGACATTTTTTAATGCCTGCAGTAAGGTCATATCACATAAGATTGTTATCTCACTGCATTTATCTCAATAAATTCTGTCCGATCAACACTTTGTCCCTGGAGCAAAGTGTGCCAAAATGTTCATAGCTCCTGATTTCATGCCATTGAAATGCACATCTGGAAATGGGAGCTGTACACACTGAAATTATTTCAATTTACATGAAACCAAGCAACATTTCTACTTTGCAACAAATGGCTGTGAGTGCTTCACCGCCATGCCCAAACCACAGTCTGCTGTGGCCAGGAAAATCACATACCAATCATGATGTATTTGAAGATCTGAGAAAAGTGCTGTATGGGTATTCTAGCTAACATAGATAGGTGGAGTCTATTACCCTATAAAAGTACTGTTTGATATTTTTTCAGAAAGGTAAGAATGGGGAGATGGAAGTGGAATAGTCTCCAAGAGCTCCTAACAGCCCAGCTAGCAATGCTCCTCATCATCTTTTCAACACCATTTTGTCAGAGTTCTTAGTGCACTTCCAGCTGGTTCCTCTTCCAATCATCTTCTCCAGATAGAAAATTAGAAAGGTTTATTTTGGCCCTAAGAAGCTTACAATTTCCACAAAGTCCTAGACACAGATGCATCTCAATAATGGGGATCTCAGAGGACAAGCAAGTGGGAGCATCCTTTACTACACAAGTGCTGATATGTTCAAGTTCTGCCAAGCTTTGTCCACATGAACAGCTTGCTGATTTCTAAGCAAATACCAACTGTGAGGTTGAATGAGAAGCTTTTAAACTCCACTTTAACCACCCCAAGTCCCCAGCACCAGCAAAACTACAGGCACTCAGTTTTGTACCACTAAAGCTCTCACCAAGTGACCTCAAATTGATGACAGCCTTCAATAATGAAATCTGTAATGCTGCACGCAAGACCCAGGTATGCTCATAACCCAAATATACTTTAACCAAAATGTTTTTTGGGGGTTTTTTGGGTTATTTTTTTTTTGCATGTATATGTGACATACTGTCCTGCATAGGGGGGGGTTATAAGAACTCTGAGCAAGTCAGTGCTTTAGTCTGGGGTCCTGACAAGCACTAGCAATGTCTCCTGCTGGAATGAATGCACAAGCTGCTCCTAGAAATGCAGCTTTGCTGACAATAGTTCAACTGCAAGAATAAAACAGGCCTCTGGGTCCAGCCAGCTTGCCAGTGCCTGCCCTCATTTTCCCTCTTTGTAGCCAGGTACGTACATTTCCTCAGGGTATGTGCAAAGTATAACCTGTGCCCTGGGCAGTTATTCTGTTGGATGGGAACTTCAAACAACAATTGAGGTGCATAACTGCTGCCTCTTTATGTAAAGATAATAGCTACTAACCTGACAGTCTTTGGTCTCAGATGATGTCAGACACTGGCTGTGCCAAGGATCAAATGATGCTACTGCCTCCAGGGACCATCTCTATCATGTAAAGCTCCCTACTCTTTTCCCCAGCATTACAAAGTGATCTTATTGCAAAAAGCAGTGAGTGATTTCAGCTTTCCTTAGTAAGCAAGAAATTAAATCTATGCATGATATAAACAGAGTGGGATTTTTCCAGTTTCTAAACAGTTTAAATAATACAGATGATACTATCTTGGCATCTCCTTTAGTTTTTCTTATGTTTATTGCTCTTCTACCCAGGTAGGAGTTTTCACAAGCAGCCATAAATTCTGAGACTGGAAATATCTCAACAGCAGAGGAGCACAGACAAGAATTTCTTTTTCTGCTCATGGTTTCCATTTTGGAGAGAGAGATGTCATTCCTCACATTTTTCTGCAAATTTTTTTTTTAATTTTCTGAAAAACATTTTTAAAAATACTTCAGCTTTTGAGAATTTTTAGAAAGTCTTTTCCTTGATACCCCGTGGAATTTTTTCCACAAAGTTATCAGCCTTTACATGACAGAACAGTTTCCATGTGAGTAACATCATGCTTCAAAACATGCTTCAAAACTGGAGCATCATTCCATGACTGTTCCATGGCTGATCCCTCCTGAACATGTAAGACTCTGCTGGAAGCTAGACTGCCCATTCAATTATCTGCACTTAAAGAGCTGATGGTTTGAGTGAGGAAGTGAAAACATTATAGAGGGGACATTAGAAAAAGATCCACCTTCTATTCCTCTGGGAAAACCAGTCAATTTTTTAAGAGGAATGAATAAAACACGCTGAAGAGTGAATGAATATCATCAAAGCATGTTAGAAGGCATAAATGCACACTCATAACAGAGATGGTGGTGGTTTAGGCAGCTTTGGTCTTTCCTTTTAGTCACTTATCAGTAGCCCATAAATCCATCATCTAATAGTGTTTTTTTGTAAATTTATTTTAACTAGTTCCATGTTGGTTGGACGAACTGTCCTTTTCCAGGCAATACCTTACATCCTTTATGAAGAGAAAGACAGAACTCTTTACCTCCTCTTGTCAGCTGCATTTATTGCTTGCATAAAAAGCATGCTGGGATCCTGTACTGAACCCATATGCACATCTGAAAATATAATTCCTTCCCTGAAAATTTAACTCCAGTTAAAGTATGCTCAGAGCATCACCAACAACATCCTGCAGTTAAGGAGACTGCACTAAAATACTCATGCTCTCTTCCCATCACCAGACCAACTGCAAGTAAATTATCACAGAAAGCACTTACAGGGCCATGAGTGATTTAATAAAGCCATCAGTCAGGATAATATAAGGAGCATGCACATAACTCCACTTTCTTTGAATCTGATTGGCACTTCACACATCCTTTGCTTTTAGAGGTTGGTTTGGGTAGCTCTTCAAAAATAACCCACAATCCACCAGTCTGGACCTGGTGAACATAAAAAAGGTGTGTTCTGTAGAGTTTTTAGGAGTTCCCAGCTGATAAAGGAATATGAAGTCCATCCCATACATTGGGGTGGACTTCAGAAAGACTGAAATTATTGTAGAGGCATCAGTGTGTTGATGCAAAAATCAATTTACTTTAACCTGGTTTTAATAATAATTGTACTGCCACAAAATTGTTGTTTAGATGGTTTTAGATTTAGAAAAGTACATTTATGCAGCAGAAGACACTCTCATTTTGACAAAGTAGTCTATTTGAGTTAAATGGATTTAAAACAATTATTTGGTGACACTGACAATACCCTTTGAAAACTATTTTGTTTTAAAACTAAAGTTACTCTCTCATTTTCTCTCGGTTAAGGTCCTTTATTTTACCTAAGCCTACATGAATGTTTTCCCTCTTAATCGGGAGCAGAGGCTAACCATGGAACGCTGCCAGGCTGAGGCCCACAAGGAGCACATGCAGTTCATGCCACTGCACCGCCGACACCGCGCGAGTGGGGTGAGCTCTTCAGGGCTGGGTACGGGGGCACATCTGAGCAGAGACACTGCAGTAATCCGTTTGTTTTTAGTGCAATACAACAAGACACCTCTGCCCTCTGACCTACTGGACCTGGAGAAAAGGAACAGTTATAGAAGGCTTGTGGAACAAAATCACTTTAAAATATCCCTGCTGCAAGGTTAAGAGGAGGAGAACCCAGTGCCTGTAATGCATAGGCCAGGACAGAGCCCCACAGCACCCAGGCTTTTCCTCCAGGCAGCCCCTGCATCCTGATGGGCCATGATGGTTCCTTGGACGGTCCCCAGCTCCCTCCCCTGAGCCCATCACCCCAGCACTCTGAAGCAGATGTTCATGGGATAATATCTGTCCCACACCAGCCACAGGGCCTGGCAAGCGACACCCTGATGCACAGCACTTGGAGAAGGCTTGTGCCTCTGGGGGTGCTGAATGTGAAGCAGCCTCTGCCCTTGAGAGCGTCCCCACACTTGGCTGAAGGGCGTTGTCCAGCTGACAGCTCCCCTGAGGAAGGTGAAGCATGTCCCGTGCCCTTCCAGCATGGAAGGGTGGCCAACATCCCCTCCCCAAGGCACTTCTTAAACTAATAAACACATCTTTGCATTCATATGAAATCTAATGTAATTTAGAGACCTAGAATGTAACTTTTTGTTGTATTCATAAGCCCTAGGAAAATGCAGCATCAAAGAAACTCAGCTGAGTGCAGGCCCCATAGTTTCTGATACGCTCCTCAAAGGTAAGTGGCCTTTGCTGTATTGTGATGTCCAATAGAAGAAGAATGGGAATAAAACTTCTCACTTCATCTTTAAAAAATTCAGTCTAATCAGATCTGACAAGAAATGTATTTACTTTCAATCACCTAAAGAACACGGTCACAGGTCAAACTTACCTGGATGATTTGTGTGCATAGTCCTCTATCTTCACTTGTCTCAGTTCCTTTTAAAGCTTAAACTTCGGGCTGAGTGACCTGGTTAATCCTTAGTCTGAGCCTAAGCACAGCATTATCATAATGTTTCTCAGCTTCCCAAGAACACCTCAACCCAGGTTTAGCCAATTTATTCCCTCCCAGGAAAGCATATGTGAGTTCAGTAGTTCCAGAACACGAAACATTTCTTTCTGCAAATTTTTAGCCTGTGTTACATTACCAATTGAGCTCCTCAGCAACAAAACCATAATAAATGTTCCATTTCCATTGCACAAAGGGAAAATCAGAGTACAGTCTGCTTTGCTTCCTTTGCCTGTGAACTAATGAACACAGACCATAAATGACTGTCTGCAAGACATAGTTATCTGTCCCTGCAAAAGGACCATGCACTGCAGGAGAAAATGAGATTGCAAGAAAGAGAGAAGCTGGAGGATTAATAATTACAGGAAAGGAAACTCATTTAGGAGCCTAATATGGTCATTACCTAACTAAGCTTTGTTCAAGACCGTTCAGATGATAAAGCATTATAAACTCAGAATCAGCTAATTACTTGCTTGAAATGTGTTACAAGCTAAAGGGTTTTTAAGCATGTGCCTTGACCAAACCTTGATCAAGGTGACTGATATTATTAACTGATTATTTTTAAATGTGGTTTGTACACACAAAGAGTGCTTTCCTTTCCCCAGAATTGAAAATGGCTCTTATCTTGCTCAGACGGTTTATCTTTAGTGGGCATACCTGAATTTTCCTAAGTCTTGTTCTTTCGGGTGCACATCTCCTTCAATCCAACAGTGCCAACAGGGGAGACCAGCCTGTTTCACTCCTCCAGCCACAGGAGTGAGTCTCAGCTAGTTCTGCTTCTGAATCTGCTCTTCCAGAAGCAAGCCACCTTTCAAGAGTCAACTCGCCAGGGTGGCCAGCTCAGACCTGAACCATAACCCACATTATCCCCAGCTACCTCTGCAATCTAATACTCTTCTCTGTCCCACTGGGTGGATGGATGTCAGGCTGTCCATCTTCTGCTAGATGGCAGCAAAGTCAAAAAACATGTGGCTTCTCTGTTTTTTTTGTCATCAGTGAATGGTGCTCATGGTTTTCATGGTCTCCTGTTAACCCTTCCTGGTAAAGAAAAGTAGCCCCATCCACTTTTTCATGGTCTATTTTGTGTCATTCCTGTTTTTCTCCATGGCTCCACGTATGTCTGCCTTCATGGTAGAAATGAACCCGTTAGGCCCTAATATAAAAGAACAGAAGAACATAGGGAAATGGAGGCATGATTGTAACTGTATGCTTATCAACATAGAAACAATGTCAAACTACTAGTTTTCCGCCCCTCTATATTTCCATGGCAGTGCTGCTCCTTTTGGCAAAAAAAAAAACCCTTAATATAAGTGAACATCCAATTTGGGACAAAGTCTAATTTAACTTTAATTAGCAGAAATCTAATATTCAGCAACTTATACTATTTTTACTCAGATTTTATGAAAATGCATGTTTTTTCAATAGTTCTGATCAAGATTTCTATGGTTTCACTGTGCTAGAGAGATCTCCTGTTGCATATTAAACTACAGCCTAAGTGTAAATCTATCAGTTTAGTAAATTCATCTGAAAGTTCAGAAAAGACACAACAATGCCGTGGTGTTCCAGGGATTTGGCATGGAATAAATTTATGAATTTCAAACTTGTTTCATTTTAATGGCATCCCCAGGTTCAGATATGATTCTGCTGTTTTGCCTGGGAATTGAAGTGCTATGGTTTAGATGAATGAAGGGATGATTGAAACCAAATCACCCTGTACTTGCTTGGAGTGCCAAATCACACCAGTCCATGCAAAAGGTTTTCATCTCTAGTGTACAATTTTTGCAAAAATGATGATAATTTGGTCCTTAATTGCTATAAAAGACTGGGCACTCATAGACAGTGGATAGCCAGTGACCATGTAGATTTATAATGGCTTTTAGCAGAAAATAACAGCTGTGTGCAAACACCGATGTGAAAGGTGCATTTACTATGGAGAGTCACTGCAGGCCCCAGCTGGCAGTGGGATGCAGAGGGTATAATGCCCTCTTGATCTCAAAACTTCAGCATTGTTAAAGTAATAGCAGTATTTATTTATGTCTCCAAAGCACTTTGTAAGCCTTAAACAATGAATCTTCACTACATATCTGTGAGGAAGACATTTTGTAGATGAGCTTATGCACAAAGAGATGCAATGATTTGTCCAATGTCACCACACGGTCAGCGTTAATGGGACTAGTACACAGTGTTCATTGGACCACATTCACATTGGGAACAGGGTCTTAAATATTATATTTCATTGAAATTACATTGCACACCCTTCTCATCCAGAGCAGAACACTGCTGCAGCTGTGACATATGTCCCATACAGAAACAAAATGATCTTGAGTAGGGTCATCTCCTCTACATCTTGTCAAATATGCTGCTCTGTTTGCTTGGTTTATTCCCACAATATTGAATATAAAGATAAATTATAGTACAATGCAATTACCTACACACTCTTCCACAACTTAAATTTTTTTTAATTAGTACTTTATATATAAAATAAGAGGATTTCTTGAGAAAAATTTCTTTTACAGATGTCTAGTTTTTCAGTTGCCATAGTTAACTAATGTCCTAATGCAGTTCTAGCTGAAGGAGTTGGTAAAAACATTATAATTATATCCCTGCTCCTGGAATTCACAGTTGGAACCAGCTCCTTGTTTACAGGATGATAAATTACTATGCCAAATTCACAGGTCCTGGCACCAAGGACAAATGCAATGCTGACAGCCAAAGAGACAAGTGCTCTGCTTGCGGCAAACCACTCCTCACCACTCTGCCCTGCTCCTCAGGAGCATCTCCTCAACCCCTTCTTAGTCCAAACAATTCCATTCAGAGGCGTTGGTTGCCTCAGCTCACAGGGACTGAACAGAGGAAGGGAGTTTCATGTGTAGCCCTACCAACACATCTGAGCAAACAGGAGCTTTTGGCAGCCCAGAAGAAACAAAAAGGAGCAAGTAACTCCCTCTTCCACTGCTGCATCCGTTTGCAGTGCATGCTTCCTTGCACGCTGGGACCACACATCAATGTCACTTATACCTTTGGTCAGCAGACACAAGCGATGCTTCAGTCCCACTCCTACTTCCATTCTATCATAGCATCACTTCCATTGCTCCTGTAATCCCTCCACAAAAAGATCAGATAATGAGGAGAAAGCCCGAAACATTACACAGTGTGGCATGTCAGAGCACCTCAGTCATAGCTGTCATTCACAGCACGAAAACATTTAATCCTAAAGGTAGGTACAGCCCGCTGGAGCATTTTACTACAGCTTCAGCTCCTTGGGGATCAGAGCTTAGGAAGCAACAGAAGGATGATATATGTGAATTTAATCTGCACCTGACCAGAGCTTGAGAAGCAATTGAAGGATGATATATGTGAATTTAACCCGCACCTCTTTTGTGACCTGCATACTTACAGCACTGCTCAGCTTTTAACTTCCCTTGTTCATGATCTCCACCTCAGTATTGTCATTGAAACCTATCAGTGATACAGGTATCAATGTCTGATCACTGATATAGGCATCTTTGTATTGTTAATTCACTCAGACCTGAAGAACAAGGAGGATGTCTGTCCTATTTTATTCATCATTTCACTTTTTGAAAATTTTCCTTTCCTGTCTACAGCGGAAACTGGTTTTGTCTCACTGTTTGTTTTTGTCTTGCTTTTGCTGTATGCTAGACTGTATCCTGCTTTCCTCCAACTGTAGCTAAGGTAGACAAAGCTTTAAAGGGAAAAATTAGTTTGAACACTGACAAAATCCTACAGGGATAAGTCTGAAACAAAGGCAATGTCTATCTGCTTACCTGAAACATCTGTACACCATAAGGTAGTTAGAGTAAGCCTTCCTTCTTTTTCCTTCCCAAACTGTTCCAACCTGTTAACATTTTGGTGTTTTTCAACTACATCAGAAATAAACCAGGATATTTCTGCCAAAAATGCATGATTTTTTGTTTCAGACAAGAATAATTTTATGTCTTTTCATAGTAAAGCAATATTGGCTCACTTCTCACCAGAACAGACATCCTTTCTTTCCCTTAATTTCTGCATGTTCTGCCACAGGTGAATGGTTAGTAAAGGGTCAAAATTGGATCGGTTTATTTATCCAAATAATCCTGTTCAGAACAGCAGGGAGCCCAAAGGCTGGTAAGAAAAATAACCCACTTGTTGAAATATTTGGACCAAGTAAGAGAAAATGAGTCCCATCTGCTTTTTATATATTCTTAAGGCAGAATGAATAGCCAATGCAGGAAAATAAATTTCTGGCGTGTTTTAAAATCATCATTTAAAATTAAGAGGCAATTTTCAGACAGTAGGGGGAAAAAAGGAATTTTGGAAATAAATACTTTACCAGGTTCCTGGGTTTTAATAGTAGGGCATGGAGATTCAGTTGGACAGAAACCATTACTGTGTTTAGGTTTGCTAGACTTGGAAAAATGGATTTCTCTTTTTCCATGCAGCTTTTAAACACCTGTTCTTATAGATACCACCAAGGTAGTAGATTTTGTCTCCTAAATGTATTTAATTACATTTAATAGCACTTCATCTCAGACATTACAAGTTGGGAATGAAGAGAATGCCTGGGAATGAAGAGAGCTACCGGCCCTGGAGAAGAGAGAGCAACGGGGAGAAGTTCCTTCAAAACAGGATCAGCCCCTGCTCTAATTGATTTTTTTTCCCCAGTTTTGACCAATTCCATAAAATAAAATATTATTTCTTATATATTCATTTCAAGAAGAAATAATGAGAAAATGCCAGGAGAAGAAAACAATTGCCAAGGCACCTACCTGGACAACTACAGCATTGCAGATCCTGTTATAGTTTATATCAACTGGGATTAGAAGCACCACAGAGTACCCTCCTGCCATTCTTTTACAGACATATCTGAGCTCTTCCGAAGCCGTGCCTGCCAGATTAGGCCTGTAGCACTGATTTCCAAGGAGACATATGTTAAGTGTTGACAGGCAGGATTCAAAGCCCCTATCACTTTGAATAGGCCTTTGGCACCACGAACACTTTGGATCAACGTCATCGTCTAGTGGATAAGTAGGGCAGGAGAACCTATTTGTTTTTAAATATTGAATTAGCACAGCTTAAAGCCCCATGAGTCTCCAAAGCACTCTCCAGAATCGTCTTGGGCAGCCAGCATTCCAAGAGTAGCTTTGTGTTTCATCTCTGTGGCCTCTTTCTCTCAGTTGTTCATTTGCCCAGGCTGTGCCAAGTCACCTTGGGGACTGGAGCAGCCCGGAGTGCACCAAGGACCCCTGGCCCCTGCCATTTGTGTCACATCAGGTGTGGGTGGCAGTGCCACACAACGTGTGGGCATTGTACAGAGCGGGAGTGCCAAGATGCTGCCTTCCAGGTGCTGCCAGGTGCCCTGGAGGCAGCCTGCACCTGACCAGTTTGGGCACGCTCTTCAGTCTGACCAGACACAGATCCAGGCAGGCTGGTGGCATCTGGGCATTGCTCAGACAGTGCCAGAGCAGCTTTTGCCCCCTCCAAGTAATTTTCCTTGGCATCTCAAGCACAACTAGCAAAAAGTAAAACAAATGGAAAATCCCAGTCCTGAAATATTCCTGAAGGCCAGGACATTAGCACACTACTCATTTTATATAAAACCTTAAAGTGGCTTGCAATAAATTCCCACAAAGCAGCATAGAGCAAAAGCCCCTCACCATGCTTGCTCATCTCCACAGGTGTTTCCCTCCTGCCCACGGGCACATGGGTGTCCTTGGGAAGTAAAACATGTTCTGTGCTTCTTTGGGGAAGCAAGGCAGCAAGCTATTTATGAAAAAGAAAAAGCACTTCAAAGTCCTATGGAAACAATTGGCTACACATCAGTGGCCATTGTTGCTGTCCCCCGTGCTGGCCAGCCATGCTCTGGCCTGGAGGCTGTGCAGCTGCTCCAGGTTCCTGGTGCTGTACAGCTGGAAGGCTGGATGCTGCCATCGCTGCCAGCCTGGCTGGCTCTCCCCACGGCTGGGGAACGTGCCCTGCCCTGCTGAAGGGCTCTCCTGAGTACTGCAACAGCTACCTGTCTCTGCACTACTTATGTCCGCCTAGATGAACTAAGAATTTCTCTTTCTTTATTGTATAATAGACATTCTCCCGATGATTTCCAATGAGGTGGGGACCACTCTGTCTGCAGCCAGGCTTACACAGACATCTGAGTCATTCCTGATTAATCCAATACCTTGAGTCTCTAGGGGAAAATTTGGGTCCCTCAGGAATGTGTGGAAAGTTCCAGGAGTGGAACACTGGAAAACTAGATAAATACAAATATATGTTAATTCAATTAAGTGTTTGGGATTTTCCTTCCACTTTTTCAAAATTTCCCTTTTTGTTTACACAAATGGATCACATGGCCAATAGATGCACAATGAAAGGAAGAAGGATTTCCTACACTCAGAGATACTTTTATACAGACATGGAGTGTACACTTTGAAACAAGGAAAGAAGGAAACTAACACTCAGCATGTGCTTGCAACTTCAAACAAGTGAATATCTGCATGAAACAAAAGCTAAATGTTTGTTTGGACATCTGAACAGGAAAGCCAGCATCTTTTATGGGTAGCAACACCATTATTTCATAGAATCAACTCTTGAGGCTTGGGATGTGTTTTATCTCTGTGGTGCCCCTTTCTGTTTCTGTCCATACACTGGCAATAAATTATTTTCTTAAAGTATGATACAACTAGTGTGTCCAGAAAAATTCCTGGTGAGTGTGATAAATGGAAGGGGAGATATCAATGCATTTCTTTTAATGGGAGAAGAAATACAGTGCCATCTTTCAGAACTACTTGGAGATGGTGCTGAGAAATAACATGGTTGCATCAGCTCAGGTACAAGAGAAGTCCACATAAGCTGCTGGTAAAGAAACCATTAGCAGGGGGCAATCCAACCCTAAGAAAAGCTAAATGTCATCATCCTCAACACACTTAGTGTGCAAAATGCTGTACAGAATGATGTTACCCCGACCATCTCACAGCCTTCTGAAAGAGCCCAGCTGAAGGGCGTACAGGTCAGGGAACAGCCCATCAGCTCACGTTTGTGTTGAGGAGCACACCTGGTGCGGGCAGCTGGCTGCTGGTGGAGATGCACATTGAGGTGCAGGTGGAGCTTTGGTGGGAGTCCAAGACAAGAGGCCATGAACTGCCAACCCTTTGGATAACAAAGTGCACAAAGACCAGAGGCATCAGCCAGGTAGATGGACACTGAGGGAGAGAGCAGGAGAGGAGGTCTCAGGAGAAGAGCACAAGTAGACTGTGAGGGTGTAAAAGCCATGGGGCTCCTTGGTTGGGAGATCTCTCTTCAGAGACACCAGCTTAGGCTCTTTCTGTGTTACTGCACAGTGAACAAATGGTTTTATGGAACGAGACATCTGAGATGCTGCTGGGGAAAACCTGGGGTTGAACCAGTCAGGAAACCTGGTCTGAGTGTAAATGGAGTTTGCAGGGAGTCAGGCAGGGCAGCTGTGGGCTCCCTGGAGCTGGCCCCTGTGAAGGGGCTTCAGTCCCAACAGTGAAAGTCTGTTAGGAGTGTGATGGGCAGAGAGCCATGTGAATGGTCAGGCTGGGAAGTTTCCTGAACACTTGCATGCCCAGTGAGATTGGATCACCCAGAGACTGAAAGAAGACAAAAGAAAGAGGTGGAGAGGCAAGAAGATAAGTGCTACTAGATCTCTATGTCAGGTCTTTCTCCACCTATTTATGGCTCAGAGTCTCAAACAGCAATCAACAGAGACAGAGTCACTGCATGTATGTACAAAGAAGCTCATGGAAATCTTGCAAGTCTGTTCTCAATACATGCAGACCAATGCAACAAACCATACTGCTCTCACAGCCTGTCTGATGCCTCCAAAAAGGAAAGAGAGGGAAGAAGATGGAGGGGGGACAGCTGCAGCATGTTGACAGTGCTAGGTTGCTGTGCATGCTTCATCTGTGGAACTATTTTTCAAGTTCTGATCTTACCCTTAGCTAATTTCTTGCCCATCTGTCCACAGCAGAGTCACTGAGGTTACTGGCTCCTTTGTGTCCTCTGTAGCACCCTCTCGGTGGGACAGAGTAAATCAGCAGTGAGTCAGCCCCAGGCTGGCTCATAGCATCAAATCATGCAACCAACAGAATTATCCACAACCTGTTATCTTTCCACAGAAAAATATCTAGATCCTGAGTTTCATACCAAAATGAAAGTTTTGGAGTGCCTCCCTGAGTCACCCAAGGCTTCCTGAGCATCCAGTAAAAGAGAAATTCAGGTTGTAAGAGGAATAAATGATATTCCAGGTCCCTTGACTACAGGAATAAGAGAACTTAAAGCATTTGAACTCTTAATTTAGATGCCTCATTAACTGCCTGTGATATGATGGGATGAATTTGGGCCAAAGGTGTTCATGCCACTGCAACAACAGGACTCTGAGAAGGTTTCTGTTCTGTTTTTATTTGGATAAAGTCCAGCTCATCATTTTCCCATGAGCTTTGATCTCATCTCAGTGGCTCTGCTCAAGTCACTAATCCCCAAAAGCACAAAGCATTCCATTTTCAATTTAGAAAGAGAGTGGGCGTATAAATGAGTATACCAAAATGGGTTTTGGGTAACCAGAGCAAGATGGAGAAAATAATTTCCAAACGCTGTTCTCAGCAAGGAATGTGCTCCATTATCCTCTCCCATGATTCAGAGGAGAACATTAGAGTTTATGCTGCTGCTGCAAAGGCTGAGTGTTTAACAAGACGTCCTGTTCTCTTGTCTGAGGACACCTGAAATACACTAAGTGCACTTTAAGAAATCATTGCTTTTATTAACTGTAATTATACAGGCCAGTAATGAAAACGAGAAGGAACTATACCCAGTCCCTCCCAGCTATCAAGACTCATAACAACCAACATCAATTAGCTAAGCTATAAAGCAAATAGTTTTAAGACAACCAGAAATATCCAGGGTAGGAGTGTAACTGGCCCAACTCCCAGCTTTCACACAACACAATTCATATTCTTCTGTCTACCTTATGATTTCATGGTAAGTGTTCTTGCCTGGGGAGGGAGATGACTCTATGTGGAAAATTGAAGTACTGTTGAAATTTCACACTAGATGTATACCTACAGAGTGAAGTCTTTCATACATATTTGCTGGGGAAAAAAAAAGCATTTAAAGACTAAGCTGCTGTTGATATTGAAGCTATGGGACCATGGATATGGGTTAGAATATATCTTTATATGCCATCTACCCCAATCTTGTGCTCAAAGCAGGAGTGTTGCCATCCCAAGACTCTTCCTGATGGAAAGCTACATTAGGTTTTGTCTTATTTGCAGGCAATGTAGTGGTTGACTTATCTGCAATGAGAGTGCCCTGTCAGCATTCATCCCCCATGAACACCCAGGATTTTTGAGGAGGACTGCCCCTAGTCAGTCACTTCCCAGCCTGTGCTGATACATGGGGTTATTCTGCAACAGGTGCGAAACTCTGCAATTCTCCTTATTAAACTATTTTAGCTGTTTAGGTTGGCCTGGTTCTTATGTTAAGAAAACGTGTTTTAGATTGAAGCTCTACCACTCACCTCATCAAATGTTAATTTTACTTAAATATCTTGGTTAAATTCACTGAAGATTCATTCTTTGAAATCATTCAGGCTGCTGATAGAAATGTTAAGCAACATCTTCAGTACTCCTCTTGTAAGTGACAACCAATCAGATGTAAGAGACCCTTTGAGTCCAGAGGTTCAGCTGCTCTTCAGTCCACCAAGCATTTTGTTTCTCAACAGCCCATATTTCTTCAGCTTTCACATGAGAATGCTGTGGGTGATGGATGGCACCAAGATCATTAATAAAGTCACAGTGTATTGCCTACATGGCTCTCTCTTTCTCCACAAAGTCACACTGTTGTAGAAGGCAATCTATGTCAACTATTTCTGAGTTCATCTCATGTCTGCCAATGGATTCCAAGAAAACATATCCCATAATCTTTTCAGGAACAAAAGTGAAGTTGGCTGGCCAAAATACTTGCTGCTTTTCTCTTTACTCTTCTTTTCTTTTCTTTTCTTTTCTTTTCTTTTCTTTTCTTTTCTTTTCTTTTCTTTTCTTTTCTTTTCTTTTCTTTTCTTTTCTTTTCTTTTCTTTTCTTTTCTTTTCTTTTCTTTTATGTGTGAGAGAGAGAGATTCTCAAAGAAAGGTCTGCCAGGACTTACCCTCTGCCCTATCATCCTACTCCTTCCCAAAAGCAAATGCTTTAGGCAGAAAGTTTTCAGTTTCATAAAAATGACAGAGTATAATAGGGCTTTGGCTGTGTTTCTTTCTACTCAAATAGTTACATTTTCATTGAGAATAAAATATTTTTTTCCTGCTTGCATCCTGCACCTCAGACCAGGAAAATCAGAATCCCATTACCCTTGCAAGAAGGGTCTCCTACAGCCTTAACAGCTTTTTGGATCTTCTTCCTGTTTCTTAAATCACTTCCAGCGCCTTCAACAGTGCTGTGTTTGTTGGCCTCTTTCCTTATCTTATACACACACAGAGTTTCTTTAACTCCTTTCAAATGGGCTTTTGAGGTTTTCTTTAGCACTTTGGATATCGAGTTATCCATTAATACTCTTTGCTGAGGCAAAGCACTCAATGGTTATACTTAGCGCTGTTTCTCCAGCCTCCCTCCCTAACCAGGATGTTTATTTTCCATAAGACTCTTACAAGTTTAATCTCCTCACTGGAATTTGCATTTGTCTAGTGAACACAAATTCCCTCCCACTGGCACCCGCTAGCCTCTAACAAGGTAAGCTGTTCTTACAGGATGTCAGGCTCCCCAGCAGCAAACAAAATCTCTCCTTCCCAAGATCCCTTTGGCTTTTGCAATATGCTGGCTCTGGAAACATATTGATGGGGGTGCTTTTTGAAGGGCCTTGTGGGTGTTCGGTTTGAAGAAACACCAGCTATCTTAGCCTGCTTCAGCCAGCTGGCTGTGACTCTTGCCAAGTGGAACGGCTGTTTACCAAGATTTGCCCTTCTTAGCAGAATTTTTGTAAGGACTTACCAATAATGGGGATTAGTCCTGATTTGAGCTCTCAGTAGACCAGACGTCAGTACAGGCACATCCATGCAATTCCCAGGGCACAGGAAGAACCAGCTCCTTCTGCACTCAAAGCTTGTCCCTGTTTGAAGGTGCAACCTGCTGCACCGGTGGGAACCACAGGTTCCTGGGGCTGTGCTCAGGACAGCAGCAGTGGCCACCATCCCTTGACAGGTGTGTTATGCCCAGTTCAGAGACAATAACTCCTCCTCCAAGGCCCCAGCTCCGCAGCTTGCACAGGAGGCACTAGTTCAATTCCTCAAGTATATGCCAAGCTCTGGAAAGGGAGTCTGTGGCTCTTATACTTTGTATACACTGTGCTGGCAAGAGCACTTGTGCTAGCATGGCTGCATCTACACTACAGCTGCTGGCACTGATCTTCTGCATTAAAACACATGCCTCTACCCCAGCCAACATTCCTGCTGCAGCCAACATTTCTAGGGTAAGCCTAGCTGGAGCTCCCAGCCAGCTGCAATTGTACACAACCAGCAGCGTCTGTCTGCTCTTTAGTGAAAGCTTTGTCCTAGAGCACAACATTCTAGCAATGGCTCAGCAGTAATGCTTAACCAGGCATGGGAATGCTTCTTGCTTTTCCATCTTTCAGCCCATGGAAATGATCTTGGAATAATGGTAGATTTACACTCATCACATCAGTACGAGGATTGCTGCCTCACTGGAAACCCTTCCCGGACCTCAGAGAGAATGGAAAGTTTGGAGGAGAGTTGTTTTCAAAGTAAAACCATTCCAAAATACCCACCTCCAGCCAAACAATAGAAGTTTGGCGCCATCTGTCACAGTCTAACCAGCTTCCAGCTGCATCTGAGCATGCTTACGGGAAAGAGCCATGATGAGAGACAGCTACTGTCACATACAGCTAAGGAAAATGAAATACAGCTAAAAGCTCTGCTACTCACCTCCCACTGATTCCCCCACGATAAATTCTTCCAGAAAATTAATTAAGGTTCTTTGTGTTTTGAATTCTATATTTGGCTGGATTTCTTTGCACTTGACATATTGTCTAAGTGCCACAGGGAAGAAAAGCCTTATAAATTGTTGCATGTTATGTTGCAGAAACCGTTTCTTCCCAAGGCAGTAAAATTGCACTCACTCAAGCTTAATCAGGCCATCTCCTAGGGCTGGCCCTAACAGAAAACCTTCCTGAGGCTAAGCAAATGTTCTAAGGAGATTAAATATGTGCTGCAGTGATGGTTATAGACAGTCAGTGTGAACAAGTCCAGCTCCCTGAAGCTCAAGGACACCCCTCTGAGGAGTGCCCGCTTCAGAGGACAAGGGCAAACAGATCAATCAAACAACAGCAACCCCCAGCACAGTCAGGCAGGAGTAAAAAAGATTGGGAACTACACATCTTTGAAAGTCTCCAGCTGCTCCACTCATGTTGGGCTCAAGGCAGGTCTCCTCCAAGTGAAGATGGTAATTTTTTGGTGCCCAGGCTTTCCCAGTGCCAGAGAGCTCAGCCTAAGCTGTGGTTTGTGGCTGCTTTGTGTCACTGCCAAAGGGCCACTACTAAGCTCGCAGGTGCCAGGACAAACTGTTGTACAAGTCCATAGGAAGGAAAACTTTATGGTGAAGAGGAAGCGAGGTGGCAGGTGTGAGCGGCAGTGATGTCCAGGGAAAATGGAAGGGAACTCATCCATTCATCATTGTAGGACAATAAATTCCCTAAGGGGGAATTTACACTCCTAGGATTTACACCCCCAGGATTTTCTAAGCTTTTTCATTTTATACAGTCTCTTAGTCCCTGCCCAGTGATAGTGGGCATAACACCATTCATCTAATTCTGCCTAGGATTTAGCTTTCTTCCACAAAAGCTGGGCTTGGGGACCACTGTACATGGAGCAGAGATGGCAGTAGTGTCTTCTGAACAGGCAAACAGACCTAAAACCACAATAAGCTGCTGTAGTAGTGACCAGCTTTTCAGCTGGCTGCCTTCCAGAGAGGGATTTACAGTCCTTGACTATGCCAGCATTGGAAGTTAAGAGGCAGAAACCTGACCTAGCCAAAAGGAAATGCTCAAAGGAAGGGCGTAATATAACCTAACCCTGTCAACCCATCCTGGGGTTGGATGTTTTCCTGCAAACTCCTGGAGCTGGACTTCCATCCCAAGCCCCTCCTGGCCTGCTGTCTGGCCAGGAGTGTGTACCCCTCTGTCAGACACACTGCTTGCTGTGCACTGGGGATGTTGCCTCCTCTCTCCAAACCATTACCAGGTAACTCATGCATTCAGCTCCAACCTCCTTTGCCTTTCTTCTGCACCTACTGCTCACACTTGATACTTTGCTCTCCCCTCCCTGGCAGCACTCTGGTGATGCAGTTTTGGGAGGAGCAGCTCTGTGCTTGGGGCAGTACCTCAGATGACGCACGTCAGGGCAGGGACACTCCCGCAGCTGGTGAACAGATGGAAAAAAGGAAGAAGGAACTAGCAGTTGAAAGAAACCCTTATGCACAGATCCACCATCCAGCAGTGCCTCACCACAGGACCTGGAAGGGGCTGGGTGTGAGGGCTGGCCGAAACAAAGGAATCTGAGGCTTGGGAGTTGTCTGGCTTACACTGAGTTAGGAGAATGGGGAGGAAAGGTATTTTCCTCTTTATTTAATCATCTTCATTTCCTCAAAGTCCAAAGTGGTAATAAAAAATATATGTTAATGTGCTGAAAGGTAAGTTAATTTCAAAGTCAAGGTTATTTTGCCAGTGTCACATTGAGAACTGCCCTTGGACTTGAGATAGATTAGAAAAACAGTTACAAGCCCCTCACATGACTCAATTCCTCCAAAAAGCGTTTTACCCCTTTTACCTACTTCTCTTCTCCTTTCAGTTTCTGAGTCTGTATTATTCCTCTTGAAACATAGAGTTCACTTTCTTTGATACTGCTTGCTGCCTCAATCTTAACAGCTTGAGGCACACAGTTGGGAGTCAGCTCTGCCTACATAAACACATGCTCAGTAGCAGGTCTTTTCCTATTCTTTATTTTTTTAAGGAAAAAGCTGTCGGACAGAGCAAACCCCATCACTTCCAATGGACACCTTTGCAAGTTAAAACTTGTTCCCTTCTACATGCTCACTCCTCCCACACCCTCACCTGTAGCAGAGCACTAGAAGTGCAGCCCCCCTCTCCAGCTGGGGAGGTTTTCCAGCGTGTACAAAGAAAAGGATCACCACGTGTGGCAATGCTTCATTTCAGGCAGAAAATGGAGAAATGGTTGTGCAAACCACTATACATATGGAAACTATCATACCCAAACCTTGGCTGGCTTCGCTGGAATTCTGAAAGTCTTGTCACCTCTCCAAGGACTATTTTCCTATACTATTTCAGTCTTTACTTGCTCCCACCCATTTTGACACCAAAGCTGTTCAAAACAATCTATCACTCTTTTCCTTTTTCCTTCAGATGACGGGAGATTTTCCCTGCCTACAAGAATAGCTGCTCTTTGTTAACTACACATCTAAATGAAATTAATCTGGGGTAAAAACCTGGTCTGGAAAGCTTAAGCTCAGAGGCCCAAATTTTCAGTGGGTAATTATAATCTGAAACTACAGCTGTTAAACAGGAACGAATACACATCCCAATTAAGAATGAGGAGACGAAGCGCCCTGTTCCAGGAGGAGCACAGATACCTATCCCAACAACAGCTCTATCCCAGCTGGCAGTTCTTAGTTGATAGATCTTGAGGACTTTTATTGCCTTTCATTTCTATTGCTGAACAACTCCTCCCTCTTCATCATACTTAGCATATCTGAAGCAGAAAATATTTTTTTCCTCTATACAGACAGAGCACTCTATGATGGGCATACTGAGATGCAAGCCCTCAAACGTATTTTGGTTCCTAATTTCAAGGAGATTCAACAATTCAAACGCTTGTGAAGGTTTGGGATTAGTTAACCTTCAAAGGCTGTGTACCCACTGCATGGCCTCAAATCACAATGGGTTTCCTGAGCTCTGGGCTTGTGTTTTGACACCTAGAGATGTTTTGCTCGGTTACAACTGTTCCTGAGTTCAGAATACTTTCTTGCTCAGTAAGGGAGTGGGATCAGTGCACACATGACATGGACAGACAGGCACAAAGAACTCCTCCACTGCAGGTTTCTTGACACTTTGACTACGACCCTGCATCAACTGCTCAAGCAACATCTCTTTGCCTGGGAAACAGGGGCAATCACATAAACACACCCCCCTGCCTTTACCCTGCTGGTGGGGTGCTGCTGCTCTTGCCTGATCATAACCTCACATCACAAATAAAATTTGGCATCACTCCTGAACCCTTCTTATTTTTCCTCGTGAGTCCCAAAAGCAGAGGAAGGAGCTGCACTTCACGGAGAGCTATTTTATGAGAGCCTCCAGTTAGACCCAATGGCAGCAGATTCTCAGAGAACTAGCTCAGGGGTTTTGGAGCTGAACCCTTTCTAGATATTGAAACTCCACACATTTATTTCCTAAAGTTGGTTCCTAAGAACCATACCTTCAACCTCCAAAGCACAAAAACGTCTCTTTTGTTTGAGGATTTAACTACTGCTTAGATTCATTAGTAAAGGTAATTCTGGCCTAATTAGTCTTCTAATTTCTATGTTATCCCTTGTAGGAATATGCCCTCAGAAATTAGTAAAATGACTTATAATATATGCTAATCACCATAATCTGATTTGTCTTTAATTATACATGTAATGGGGAAACTAATTGGAAGATAAAGGGTATTTGGAAGGGCCAAAACATGTAAATCAGGAAGAGAATATAATACTATCATTAAGCAACAACAACGAAAAAAAAAGGTTTTGAGTTTGCGGAAGATTATTTGTTTCCTATAGAAGAAATATCAGATTGCTTCGCTTCTTTTAGAGCTCCTTATTGGAGCAAAATTGATTCATAAATCTAATGACAACTGAGGTTTTGGCCTTACAAAATCTACCTGGCCTCAAATGGACCACCTAATACAAGGACAAAACCATGGAAAACTTATGTGCAGAATAGAGGACAAAGTAGAAATACGCTTACCATTTATATCAGTGGTTTCTAAATGAAATTTTCTTAGTTCAAGAATTTCCTGCTTGCAGAAAATATCACTGAAGTTTCCCCTGTGTTTAAAAACCAGATTGAGCTGGTGGGTCTTTTATCAACTTTGCAGCATATTTTTCTCCCTTTCCATGGATTTAATGGACAATAACAGCAAAAAGAGCAATTTCCTGGGCATTTATTATTTCTGTTCCTGAAAAGTATATTTGGTATGAGGTACTGTCAAATTCTGTCCATGCTTTAAATGTTGCAGGGTAATGTTACTTTACAAAGCACAGCAGAAAAAAAGGGAGAAAAGAAATTATACCTGTTCTATAAAGTTATCAGAAGGATGTAATCTAAAAATATCTTGTTACACAAAAGGACATAAATGAACAAAAATGAAGATACGAGAGCTATCTATTGTGCAGGGATAGAATGTAAGAAAATAAAGATAGTGCAGAAGGTAATCTCATACCTGAGGAGCTGAAGCTGTACTAATCACCAAAGATCAGGAACAGGCCTGCATTCAGCTCCGACCACTGTACATGGAGCAGAGATGGCAGTAGTGTCTTCTGAACAGCTGTGTCCAATAAGAAGACGAGTGCTACAAAAGAATTGGAGTTTGTTGGTTGTGCTGTGAAGATGCTGGAGTCTGTATTGTGAGGAGCTGCCCATGAGAAATCACTGAGAAGGTATGGGACTTTTGCAATAAGAGAACAGCTATGCATGTCCTTTTGCATAAATATTTGAAAGGATAAGCATTTTGTCACCTCAGTGCTTTCTGACAATAGGAGAATTGAGGTGCAGATTTGTAATTTGTCTTGATGAAAACCAGTTTTTTTGTTTAATAGTGGGTGTTATTGTGGTGTATTGTTTGGCTGGTTTTTCCCTGTTGTTAGACTGAAGTTGACAAATTGTGTTTTGACTATTCCAGTTCAATGAATATGTCAGTAGCCATTGTTTTTTGTAGCAGAACCTATTCAGAGGCTGGGATGTGAATGGGGGAAGCTGATGCACATGCTCTGACCCTCTCAGCCCTTTACCAGGGCTTGTCTCACAGACCTACCTGTGCATCTTTACTTTGCGCCTGCCCCAGAATTGCAGCTATAATGGATTTTCTTTTAAAAAAGACCAGCAGCAAACATTTGCAATGGTTTTCAAGCCTTCAATCCGTATCTTTGCTGATCCCATGGGTAAGATACACACCTTTGATCAAGTATGTGGAAAGCATCCACACCAGATTTTCAGATATTTTAGGAAGCTTGAGTTATCATTTGATTGAATGTTCAAGTGCAGTTAAATCCAGCAAGTTCTTTTGGACAAAAGCTTCCAGAAACCTGAGAGATGCCCTGGCTCTTCAGCTCTATCCCACAAACCAGCTTCTGTAACTTAATGTAGGGGAAAACTGCTCTCCCCAGGAAAAGCATAATCTCCTCTCTTGGTACAGCTTGCTGCTCTGCCTGGTCATGTTCTCATCCACAAAAAAATTAGACCAATGTGTCCCAGCAAAGTCAGTGCTTTGCTGGGATACAAGCCATTTTCTTTCATACAAAAGCTCTTGAGGAGGCTTCGTTAAATGACAAGCTGCATGTTATTTTTCAGGAAAAAAAATACATCAGTATCTACCATTTCCCTACATTTTAAATCAGAGTACATTTAATTTGTAAGAAACTCATACAAAATTTGTCTTTAGTACCTTCAGACCAACAAATAGCCAAAAAGAGTGGTGGCCACACCAAAGCCATGAGTTGGAGAAGGACACAGACAATAAACCTTACCTATATGCTTAGCAAATACAATGTATCATACAAAGGATCTCATCTACACTGACCCTTATTATTTAAACACAAAACTATAATAGCTGGTATTTTTATTTTGAAATTAAAAGTCTTGTGCTAAAGGTCTTTCTAGATCTTTAGAGTCAGTGTGTTTCTTTCTGTGGTTTTATGTCAGCAAAGAATTTGAACTAACGACTGTGGTGCATATCTCCCAGTTCAGGCAACATCAGGACCTCTCCTAATTTAGGCAACTTAAAAATATCAGCAATTATATTTTTTAAAGACTTGTGCATCCCAACCTTTCAGCCACTGGCAGCTGGGATCACAGCGCAGCTAGGATTGTCTCTTAAGAGAACTAACCACACAGCAGGGTGTGCCTAAAGCTTGCTTTTAATTTTTAATAAGCTTTATTAAATAGGGAATTGGGGAATCAGAACATGTTCATACATTTTTTACTTCCTCTATCAATAGGACAAAACCAGGCCAGCTACACAGAAGAAATAAAACACGAGTCAGTTGAAATATTAATTTAAATAATATTCTGCACAGACATGGATCTTTCATGATGGCAAAATAGTCAAATGTTCTATTTGTCTGAGAACTTGCAATATTCGCTGAATAATTTGAACAATTAACTTTCCCATGAGGTATTACAAATTGTTTCAACCATCCACTGGTCTCTTTGGCTGGTAACTTAAGTCATCTGGTATTGATTGCTGCTATTGGAAGTTTAAATGGCAACAAATCTAAGCAGACCCAACCTGCGCCTTGTATAATGCTCACAGCAATGAAACAGCATTACTAGAGATTGGAAGCCTTCAGCACAGCCTCACAAATAGCTGGCAATTTTCTGAATATTTACAGCCATCAAACAATATCAGCAGCACCAGCCAAGCACAAAGAGGTTTGGGGTTTTTCTTAATAAGCACATCCCATTATATAGCACGCCCTGACACATATTTCACACAGTGCCACCAGCCATCCCCGTGGGGTTCACTGTGCCATCGAATGCCATCACTCCTTGGGACATTGTTCCTTTCAAGGAAATACCGACTGCACCTTTATGTGGGAAGAGGTCTGTGCAGATGCAATCTGTCTACAAATGAAGCCACAGGCTAGAAGGTAACTTTGATTCTTTTAAAAGAAGACTTAAATGGGAAAGGTAATCACCATCCCTATGGGTTTCATTTGACCTTCATCTAGTGTTTTTCCATGGGTGTAAAACTGAGTGAGCCCAAATGTGGCCACACACCATAAATTATGATAGCATGCCCAGAAAAGATGCAGAGGAGAATGATATGAACAAATCTGGATGACATTTAACGTAGAAGTTAATAGTCATATTGTTCTTGGGTTTTACTGAAAATTACCAGGCAGCCTCTGGAAAATATGTGCTGTTGGGAATCTGTTCAGAGTTTTTATCAAAGCTTCTTTGCAATTAGTGGCAAGTTATTGCTCATTCCTCTGGAATTCCTCGGAAAAAGATCACCCTGAATTCAGCCTTTGACTTTTCATAGCTTTGCAATCTGCAGCTCTATAGGAAATGTGTTTTCATAATGGATGTAATAGCAACTATTTGTGCAGCAAGCAGCAGTGATAAAGTGTTAGTGCAATTCAATAGTATTTCACTGTCGAGGGACTTGCCAACCTTAGTCTTTGCAGCTCCAAGTGAGGGAAGTGTGTGATCAGGTTATCTCAGTAACCACAGTCACGGGAGTGGCTAATCTCCCCATCCCAAGGCTGCTGGGTCACAGCAGTTCGCTCTGGCATCACGGAGGTAGGCTCAGCTGGATTTAGGTGCTGTTAAAATATGCTGCTCTTTTCTTATTCAAGCACTTCACAGCCCTGTGAGTTAATCATTAACATTTCTGGCCAGAATGAAGGCACATATATGGGAGTTCCTTGGCTAAAGCCAGGGTGCTGGAGCTGATCCTGCTGCCCATTTAGGAAGCCCATTGTCCTTGTGCTCCCAGTGCTTGCAAAGGTTCCACTGCTAACCTGACAGCTTCTGGGCTGCTTCTCCACCACCTCAGAGAGGGGAAATATTTCACTCTCTAAGTCCAATTTGTCCCACATGGTTACCCTAAGTTCTGTGTGGGTCTGATGCAGCCTGGCCAAGCTACAGAGGGGGAAGGTCCTTGCTGGAGATGGGGCACAGCCCAGCTGCAGCTCTGCTCAACCTTTACTCCTTTCTTACCACCAACATTGCTACCCAGGGTAGCAGGCAAAGGGGTGGAGGACGGAAAGCAGAGATACCTGGCCAACCTTTTTCCCTAAGGGAAAGTTTTCATCCCTGTGTCATCCATGGGTTGTGCCACTCTATTCTTTCTAAGGGGACTCTGCAAAATCACTTCAGTGCAAGAGAAAATTGGAATTAAATGTTCCTCCATTGAGGAGATGCACAAAATCTTGAGGTAGCAACATCCACCTCATCTACAAGCATGGCAGTGATGGGCCACAAGGGTACACTAATAGAAAAATAGATTATTATTAGCTACACCACTGAGAAAAAGCTGGCATTAAAAGTACTATAAATATCTATGTTTTTTTTCTTTTTTTTTCAAAGACATGAGGTATGAGGCAAAGAAAATTAACCATAAGGGAAATAGTTGGAGTGGTGTCACGACTTTCATGATTATTCCTAGCAGCATAATTGCCAACAGCATGAACAATGGGAGAGCATTGTTAATTTAAACTACAAAATATTTTCCAGCAATTTATGTGGCAAAAAAGCAGCCAGAGTGAAGGCATGCAAAGATGCAACTAACAATTCTGCTAGAAACATACTGTTTCTTTTCTCAAATAACAAAAAATGTTACTAATTTGATTAATTAGGAACCTTCAGAAATAAAAAATGCAGCATGAAAATCTTGATTAGCAATCATTGCTACCCAAAGTTAATGACTGCTAATGATTAATTAACAATTGCTCAAATGAGTTCCTGTAGCAGTTGGATAAAATGATATAGGAAATTACTGTGCCATGGTACACTAGACAAATGATTCCCCTAGTGTGTATTTATAGAAGTAAATTGCACAAAGCAAGCAGCAGGACAATTATCAAAACTAATCAGTCCTGGAACTTAGGATGTTGTTTATCTTTTATCTGGGGCTATGAAGCAGTCAGATAATAACCATGAAAACCATATCACCTGTGGCAAGGCTTAGCATCTGGTGATGGATGCTCACCCAGAGCGCCAGCATTACAACAACACATGCTTTTCATGCCCCCTTGTAACCTTCTAGTCCTGAAGGAAAGTAAAAAAAACTGTGGAGACTGTTTTCTTCAAGAATCAGGGTTGGGAATTGCAATGATGGCTCTCCCTTTAAGGGCCTTGTCCAGCAGAGAAATGCAGTCAGGCAACTTTATACACAGCTGTGTGACCACTGGTTTCGAGGAACACTACAGTTCTATTTGCACTCATCTCACTGCAGGATCAGTTCTTGGTCACTGACTTTACTGAGCTGTGCTTGCAACAAAGTGAGGCTGGAAACTGCTTTGTATTACACTGAAAAGAAGAGGAGGAAGGGGTAAAGACAAACAATAATGAAATCATCAGGAAATTATTTGAGGCAGTAAAAGACCATTGGTAAGCTAATGAAAAGGAGAGACAAACCTGCAAAACGTGTCACGTGGTTGTATTTTGTTTAAAAAGAGAAATTATTTTTAAGTGAATGGATGATTCACATGGAAAAATATGTCCTAAGTATTCATCATCTGTGGGAGAGTACTGTCACAACATGCAAATGTGGTTTCAGAGAGAACAGTTTGGCTTTGTAATAAAGATGTAGGTTTCAGTGGTAAGAAATGTCTATGTTACTTTAAAAACCTGTCAAAGTTCCAGAAATTAAACTTTTGCTAATGGAAAAATGTACTGGAATTATTCCCATGCTGTTATTACAACTTAGTCTTGTCATGCAGAGAAATCTGCAGTTAGTTATCCATGCTACTGGATCATTACATGGTCCCCTTGAAAGATACAGTCCCATCCATTCTATAACATTATAGCAACACAGCTACGGTTAATCATCTTCCCTTTCACAATATAGGAGAGTCGTAACACTGCAGTGGGGAAAAACCTCCACATCCTAAAACTTTCATTGCTCCTTCTGGGCTGTTAACTCCTTACCTACATTTGCTGTTGTACTTAGTTCTCCTTACTTCCTGCATTCATTTGTCCAGCACAGAAATCTGCTGGCAAATAAGCTTCTGAGTCAGTTTTCCTTAAGCAGAAGATTGTTTCATGGATGCAAAGGGAGGCCCAAGTTCATTGCCTCATCCAAAACCCGTTCTGTCAATGATAGCCTATGATGGGACCCCTTGGACCAGTGTTTATTCACCACAGTGTGTTTGTACACAGCACATGGGGAATATACGTGTGATCCTGGGGCAGAAATCAACTTATTCATGTGGTGCAATCCCCAGTGCCTTCAGCTGAGGTGACTCATGCTGAAATGGGTACCAGAACCACAAGTAGGATGCAGCTTCTGCACATCTCAGAACAGAATCCAGGTGAGTACTGAATTGAAAATAAATGTATGAATCATTTTTAACAGCCCTTTCTGAGGGGGGGAAAAAAGCTATAAAAGCATGACATTTATCACTTTGATTGCTCATTCATTCAAAACAGTGCAAATGGAGTGAATTTCTGTAGCAGAAGTGCATTTACTGCTTGTACAGCATAACCTGGGCCAATCTGAATTTTCTTTCCTAACTATACTAGTATCTGGAAACAGACAACTTCTTTATTTTCCAATTAAACCCTGTTACAAAGTCTTAGAGAAATTGATGGATATGTTTGAAACAAATAGGTGAGCTGGAAAAAGGAATCTGTTACTGCAAAACAGCCAATACCGCCTCCATTGATTTCAGGCTGCCAGAGCACAGGACAGGAACAAGTAACTTGTTTAATTCATTAAGGAAAAAAAAATGATGAAGCATTACTTCTGCTCTTTGATCCTAACTTCCAGAACAGTGTAAATGTCCCCAAAATATTTTTTTCCTTGAATTGCATTTCCTTTGATGGTATTTCCTTTTCAGAGTGTTTGTAAGTCCTTCTTTTCTGTTGGCAGGTTTTTAATGTTGATCAGTTTTGGCAAGCTTTGGTCCATGTCCCTGCACTTGATGGTATGCCATGCCTTTTAATGGCTTTCACTTTGGTGAAGATGTTATCTTTTTTTTTTTCTTTTTCCTTTTTTTAGACATTTTTTAAGTATTGATGCCATGTCCCTGATTTCTTCCCCTCCAAGTCATGTCTTCCCCCTTGATTTTTTTCCCCTGCTTTTGCAACAGCTGTGAGGTTACTTTGGTCATGTTTTGGTCCTTTCAACTGCACCTCATTTCCTCCCAGACCATTCTCTTGTAGTCGCTAAATCTCCCCTTATCTGTTTTTTTTTTTGGGGGGGGGAGGGGGATTTTTTCAATTGCATTTCATTTGATCATATTGCCTTTCCAGAGGGTTTGTAAGCCTTTCTTTTCTGTTTTACAAGATCCCGTTTCTCTTCCCAAAAGGAAATGAAATTTCCTTTCCGGAAAGGAAACGAAATCTTGCGATTTCAATGGGGTAAGCTTTGGTGCGTGTCCCTGCACTTGATGGCATGCCATGCCTTTTGATGGCTTTCATATCACCTAAGATTTTTCTTCTTTTTTTTTTCTTTTTTTTTTTTAGTGTGCCTGCCATGTCCCTCATATCTTCCCCTCCAAATTGTGTCTTCCTCCTTGATTTTTTTCCCCTGCTTTTGCAACATCTGTGAAGTTAGTTTCAGCCTCTTTTGGTCCTTTGCACTGCACCTGATGTAATCCCTGTCCATTTGCTTGTAGTCACTAAATTTCCCAAATTTCTTTTTTTTTTCCCCCCTTCAATTTTATTTCCCTTGGTGGTATCTCCATTCCAGAGTGCTCTTAAGTCCTTCTTTTCTGTTTTGGCCTTCAACGGGCATCAATTTGGGCAAGCTTTGGTGCATGTCCCTGCACTTGATGGTATGCCATGCTTTTTCATGGCTTTCCCTTCACTGAAGATTTTTCTTTTTTTTTTTTTTTTTTAAGTATCCATGCCATGTCCATCATATCTTCCCCTCCAAATTGTGTCTTCTTCCTTGACTTCCCTGCTTTTGCAACAGCTGTGAGGTTACTTTGGGCATGTTTTGGTCCTTTGCACTGCATCTCATTTCCTTCTTTCCTGCTTTTGGCTGGGGTAGAGCTAATTTTCTTCAGTGGCTGATGTGGGCATATGGTTTGGGTTTGTGCTGAACACAGGGTTAGTACTACATTTTTATTATTGCTGGGCAGGGCTTACACCAAGCCAAGGCCTTTGCTGCTTTTCATGCTGCCACACTGGTGAGGGAACTGGGGGTGCCTGGGGGGCTGGGAGGAGGCACACCCAGAACATGGCACCCAAACTGACCAAAGGCATATTCCAGACCATCTGACATCATGCTCAGTATATCAAATGGGGGAAATAAGGAGGAAGGGGGTGATGTGTGGAGTGACGGTGTTTGTCATCCCAGGTCCTGATGGGGCTCTCCTGGAGATGGCTGAACAGCTGCCTGCCCATGGAAGTGATGAGTTCATTCCTGGTTGTGCTTTGCTTGTGTGCACAGCTCCTGCTTTCCCTATTAAAGTGTCTTTACCTCAACCCATGGGTTCTCTGGCTTTTACTCTTCCAGTTCTCCCCCTGATCCCACTGGTGGGGGAATGAATGAGCAGCTGTGTGGGCTTGGCTCCTGGCTGGGGTAACTGTGATTAAAATGTCCCTATACCTCTCTTCTCATCTGAAAAATCTAATATTTTCATTTCCTCACATGAGATGTGATGCCAAGAACTCTTCAAGTAGGAGAATGCATCCACTGCCAGGTACTGTAGGATGGTGACAATATTTCTTCAACGTTACTTTCCTGTTAAAAGTTATTAGGAATGCACAGTTGCAATTTTGCACCACTTTTGACCCAAGCTGTAGGTTTTTCAATAAACATCACTGACCACACCATAAAATATCTATCCAGCCAAAAAGGTAACTCCTTAAATGTGTATTTTTAGTAAGTAATAGGAAAAAAATATGAAACTGAAAACTCCAGAAGCCATACTAAAGGAGAAAAATGAACCTTTTAGTAATGTTTGCATTAGTGACTTGTATCAATGATCCTACTGCAAACTGAAGTAGAATCTCAGTGGCCAACTCTAATGCATGCTGCAGAGAATTTGGAAAGATCAATGTTTTGACATCTTTCATTTGGCTAAACTCAAATTAAGACCCAAATCCTATGCATTACAAAATGTTCCCTTACCCTGTGGGGTTCTCCCATTTGCCCCTGCTCCCAGTAATTCAAAGCCCCCTTTATGGCAGATGTTTGCGCAGATCTATTTAAAATAAAAGAACCATGGGTTCCAATTTCCTCTTGGGTATCATTCTAGGCCTGGGGAAATTCAAGTCAGGTAGAAAACTTTTCTTCTGCTGACAGGAGAAATCCCAGTTCCACAAAACAAAGCTGCACATAAGTCCCCAAACATGGGACAGCTGCACCAGATCTGGCAAGTAACCAGAATGCACAAACTGAGCTCTGTCTCTAATGATGAAGTTCAAGGAAATGGCCTTAATTGGTCCCTTTGAAAGTGCCAAAGAATTGAGCAAATCTGATGAGCCAATGCTGACCATGGAAACAAGCCACTGCAGCCACTCAGCCAAAAACAAGCAAAGTGATGTGTTGGCCAAAACACCGAATCAAAAAGCAGCTGAATCTTCTTGCACCCACAATGCTCTTCTGTGTTAAAATCCATTCTAGCTATAAGGCAAGAGACCTGCCTTCCTGTCCAACCCCTCACCCCCCTTTTTGCCCTTCAAATTGTTGTTTAAATCATATTCTTTACTTGTAGTTTTACAGCTCCCTCCCTCACTGTAAGACATCAAATACTGATGCTCTTACTCTGTATATACCTCACCTCATACTGACAAACCATCTGATGCTAACAGCCTGCTTGAGCAAATAGCAGCATGAGGACTCCAGGGTGTGGCCAGCAGCAGCACACTGGTACCTCTCTAGCCCTTGTCAATGCTGCTCACCAGCCTGCCCCCATCAGCTGAGGGCTGCTGCCTTTGGGTGCCTTCCCTTCTCTGCATCCAGCACTCTCTCTCCTATCATGTCACATGAGCTACAAACAAACCAAAGGACATCTCTGAGATTTCAAAGCCTTGATTCCAGAATTAGGGGATTATATACAAGAATGTTGGAGCATGTCCTTCCTCTCAGGTAGGGGTAGAGCCAGAAGCCCAGGTCTCAGGAAAACAGGGATGTTAGGGTACTGCATACACCTGTGACACAGAGCTGTCCACATCAGCTTCTTCAGCTGTGTTTCAGAACATCCAGATGCCTAAGCCTCAAGTAATCACTAAAAGACTACAAAGTACAGCCCTACGTTTTAAGCAACACTGCAAGTTGACATTTAGCCATCTAAATTGTACAGACTGAGCACATGTTGGATAAAAAATAACCAAGTGTTGAAACATATTTTCATCCCTCTAAAAATCATTTAAACTTTTGTTATCAGAGCGCCTGCAGCACAGGGCATCAGTGACACCCACCTGCTGCTTTCATGAGGGCTGGAGTGAGATCCACAGGCTGCTGGAGTGACATTTCCAAATAAATGCTGTCAAATAAATGCTGTCAAATAAATATTTCCAATATCAGGTCTCTGCGTTCAGGCTCTTCAAATGCATGCTAATGCAAGCCAGAGTTGTACCCAGCAAGGCTCCCCTGGTACTTGAGGTAAACTTTTGGGTTTACATTTGCTGAATTGAGCCTTTTGCAGCATAAGTTGGAACTCATGATGAATGAGGAGCTGTCTCCTGGAAAACTGGATTCCTGGAGATATTTTCCTTGATTGGCATTTTAATAAGTACCTTGAGAAAATATGGAAGTACTTCAGTTCAAAGGCAGAAGAGTGAAAGACATTTTACGAGCCTCAAATGAAAAAATGTTTCAAGTCTACCACCTCTGTTGAACTCTCTAGAAAACATGCTGTGGCAGGAGAGTACAGAAAGAGCACAGTGCCATTTCTGTGCTATACATCCAAAGGGGATGTTTTCAGAATCAAAGCCTGAAACCCTCACTTGGCTCCAAGACCTGGGCCATAGCATGGCAATACCAGCCCCCCACCGACGACAATGCCTGAGCAGGGACATGAAATCAGGTCCTGTGGGTCACAGCTCTGCTCTGCAAAGCAACTACAGGCAGCCTACTTAAGATTCATTCAAACTGATGGGGACTTAAGTATGTCCTTAAGTGGGCATTTTATCAGGGAACATACTTACTGACCAAACAATGCCCTGACCAAACAAAAGGCATTGTTGGCAACTTCTGCAATAAAAATAGCATAAGTACACAGCCCAAATCTAGAAAATTCCTCTGGATTGTAAATCAGTGGAGCCCACCGACCTCCTGAGTTTCACAGAAGTTTGTCTTAATTGTGTAACACAGTGAAAGCCTCAGCTAGGATCGAGCCCCCAGAGCTGGGAGCAGTGCAGATGCTCAGACCCCTGTGGATGCTCTTACAGGATGCAGTCCCTGAGTGATGCACTAAAGCAGGCCTAGGCATGAGGAAGAGCAGGGTGGATAAGCCTTTATTCCAACAGCATGGGCCCCTTCTGGACCCACAAGTGACATCCCACTCCCACAGGTCAGCTTGGAGCCTGGCAAGGGGACAGCTGGCATTCCTTCTGCCTGGAAAGGGACCTAAGTCCAGGTTTCCCAGACTCTTGTTAACTGCTCTAATTGCAAGGTTGTCGCACACAGCAGCACCACAAGCTGCCTTCAGGGAAGCTGGCAATGGTATTTCTGCAAGAACAATCCTGCCTGTGTACTAAACACAGCAATGGCTGCAGGGCAGGGACATTTTTCTTGGGATCCCAGCTGGTCTCTGGCATCCTCCACACCCCGAGGTAACATCTGTGCCAGGGCTGGGGCAGCTCTGGGTTTCTGTAAACATGCAGGTCGAGCCATCTTAAAATCAGGAACTGAGGGAGTTTTGCCATCAAATAAAAATCCCCATGCTTTAAAATGCCCAAGTCCTCCACCAGATTTGACTCCAAGTTGTACACAATGAGGTAACACTTATAAGTGGAAAAAAATATGATTCAGGTTCTCCAGGTACTATTGTATAGTATGAAAATTGTATCTGACATCTAGTGAATGTCAGCAACAGTGACAGCTGCTGGTTTTAGACAAATGCTGGAGTGCTGACACTGCAATGTACAAGCACAGTATTGTACATTATCTGCTCGTGTCCTCTCCCACCCACCTGAAACTGAGCCTTCTGGGAAGACATCCAAGAAAGAGAACACCTAATACTCAGGCCTCTTGTCTCCTTTGACAAAAATCCATAGACCGGAGTAGATTTAAGAGGAACAGAAAACCTTAGCAAAACAAAGAAAACCATTTTTAAGAGCTGTACTGAGTGCCAGAAGGCTAAACAAAGACTATATCTGCTCCCAAAATAACAAATTGGTCTAGTGCCATGAGTAGTCTAGCAGTTCTAGAAAGCATATTACTTAATGCCAACAATAACAGACACCTTCGGTCAAATATGACCCCTTTAGAGAAATTTACCATATATGACTAATTCAGACAGCCAGTAGTAAATCAAAAGTCTGTTCCTCATCTATAATGAAATTATTTATAGCACAGTGAAATTCTAACATTAGAGTATATTGCATGATATATTCATATATTAGTGGTATATTGCACAATAATTTTATTTCATATATATTTATTTTTTCCAACATTTCTTCCCTGAAGTACAGTTGAACAATGGAAAAAAGACTCTAACTATAAAATGCTATATAAATTCAACTGCAAACTTGCTATTAAGACAAACTAAAATAGCACTGAATCTTCACATAAGTTCTTTGAAAAGGTCAGGGCAAGAGATGTGAGATGATGTAAACCATGTTGTCCTCCCAGTCCATGTGAAAATAATGTTTGTATATAGATATGTTTACATGTGCACATGCGTCTGTGCATGTGTGTGCATTCCATACCAACTTGAGGGCTGCTCTAAGGCAAGGAGGAGTAAAATAGGTCAGATTAAGGCTTTGGAGTAAAGGCGGCAAAAAAGAATGCCAGGCATAGGGGAAAATAAAGGATTAAGCAACATGTTATGTCCTGCATTTTCCATACAGTGAGAGCAGGAGAAGCAAAAAGGCAATGCAAGCAAAATGAGTATCAGGAAATGCTTGTGTAAGTTAGTGAACAGCCCCTAGAAACTACTTCCATACACATTACTAAGGTGATCAGCATAGAAAACACAACAGATTTGACTATCGTACGGAGTTACAGTAGCTAAATAAACAACTCCAAGATTCACCAGCTTTCCTCATTTAAGAAGGACTTTGTCTTGTTGCACAAGTCCAAAGCAACAAGAGCAGTGTCCTGATGGCAGGCAAGCTGTCAGTGGTCCCCACTGGCAGGACCAGGCAACCCATTGTTTCCTCCTTTATACAAACTCATTTCAAACAAGGCCCCAGTGATGTGCTGACCCCCACAAACATCCACAGGCAAGTGCAGGGTCTCCATCCTCAGTGGTGAAAGCCTCACAGAGCTGGCACAGGCTTGAGCACATACAATCAGATCCCAGCACAATGAACAAAACATGGGCAAACAGGCCAAAAAATGTCTGGCGGAGTGCCATGCCAGCTGGGCTGTGAAACAGTGGGCTGGAAGCAAGGAAACAAACTGATAGAAATCTCCAACACCTCCAAGCCTCCAAGGTGTCCAGGTGCTCTACAGTAAATCTGCATGATCAAAAAATGATTTGGTACCTAACCAGCTTGCCTGCCTTCTCTCCAAACAAGAGCTGTACTCCTGAAGCACACTAGCTCCTAGGGAACGTTTTCCTGAAATAGCAAACTGGTAAGAGCAAGCCACGTGGCCTGAGAGAGGAGGTAACCTGCACATGAGGGGGCTTCTGCTGCATGCCCTAAATTTGGGAAGCCCTCTGCTCAAGCAAAACAGCTGATGGAAACTACCAGCATTGATTACCCCAAATTATCTGTGAGAGTCTCATGAAATGGTTGAATGCTCATCTCTCAGCCGATTTCCACACTGATTTTGCCCCCAGACTCCAAATTCACCAAAGGCGATAGAATTGCCCCATTTCCTTCTCTGAAGACCATCAAAAGTATCACCAAACAGTAATAATTCTGCTAACCTACAAAGCATTCCTATTTTACCTTACATCTTCTGCAAAAAAAAAAAAATTCTCTTCTGTTTGGCATAAAATGGCTGCTTTTTAGGAGAGCTAATTACTTTTGATTTCTGTTAACCCTCTTGCTGGGAACATAATGCCTAATTGAAAACAGTATCTGGTTGCCTGACAACAACTACATGTAAACAAATCAAAACAAATTTTAGCTGTGGATTTCAGGCCCATGTAATTACACTTAGAACATTAAAATCCAGGTTTGGAAGAATGCATACAATGCCAAGAGGACTTTACAAGGCCTGATTCACACCAAATTATCATGGGCTGGAAACCAAAGTATTTTATTTCTTTTGTAAAGCAAACACAATGGTTTGGTTTTGGATTGAAAAATTCATAAGCTTTTAATGCTGCAATACCTGCCGAAATTGTTCAGTGTTAGTTGCACTTTTGCTCCACTGCTGTTTCTGCAGGGTTTGGCCTGAGCTGTGCTGAGGATTTGCTATTGGACAAGGAGAGTTTGTGGCTCACTGCAGGAATAAGACTGAGGCCACGTCTGGTGGAGGAGAGACAGACAGACAGCAGGCTGCTTGCTCAATGACCAGAACCATAAGGGTATTGCCTAACATTAAATCTTCAGACTAGACTGTTGACCTTTAATTAGTGACCTTTAATTACAGTTGCAACCAGCTGTGAGAGGGATATGGCTCTCTAAACCTTACTGCCCCTGCTCAGTTATCACAGTTAGCTGCTATCCTCACTCAACAGGGGTAAGATGGCCAAGGAAAAGGAGCGAAAAACCACCCAAAACTTACTGAAATCCACAGGCTTCCTTTAGCTGCCATGGTGGGGGGGACGGGGGGGAGGGCTGGAACTAGGCAAACTTTTAAGTTCCTTTCCAATCCAAACCATTCTGTGATTCTATGATTAGTGGGTTCTTGATTTGCCCTCAGCCTTGGCTAGCTGAGGGGATCACCTACTCTTAGGAGGGTTTTGCAGCCCAGCAGCAGCCAGCAGCCAGAGCTGCTCTAGCATGACCTACACCAGCCCCCGGGAGGGAGAAATGCCAAAAACCTTCTGCTGTTCCTCCCACTCTGAGCCATGTCACTGAGGCTGTTATGTGCACACAAAGCATAGTACTGAACTTCAGGGTACAGCATGTAACTTACGGGTTTTCAATTGAGAGCAGAAATGTTTGGGTGATTTACATTGGACTGGTGGGTGTGTACTTGTGCTGAGCAAATGATAGAGAATAAATAATAATGTGTATTGCCTAGGATCAAAAAACTACAGGCATCCATGTCATTGAATCATAGATTAGTTTCAGTTGGAATGGACCTTTAAAGGCCATCTAGTCCAACACCCCCTGCAATGAGTAGTGACATCTTTTATGAGACCAGGTTGCTCAAAAAAAGCCCCAGACAACATGACCTTGAACACTTCAGGAACGGGGCATCCACAACTTCTCTTGCAACCTGTTGCAGTGCCTCACCAGCCTCACAGTGAAGAATCTCTTCCTAATACCTAAACTAAAAATACCCTCTTTTAGTTTGAAGCCATTCCACTTGCCCTGTCACTACATGCTCTTGCAAAAAGTCCCTCTCCAGCTTTCTTGTCAGCCCCCTTTAGGCACTGGAAAGTGCTATAAGGTGTCCCTGGGGTCTTCTCTTCTCTAGGCTGAACAACCACAACTCTCTCAGCCTGCCTTCATACAAGAGGTGTTCCAGACCCCGATCATTGTTCTGGCTTTCCCTGGACCCATTCCAACGGGTCCATATCTGTATCCAGATAGATAGATAAGGCTCTATACATTTCTGACTTAAAATTCAGTCTCTGATGAAATAGGCAAATTATTTCCAGTTAAGAGAACGGGCCTTTCAGTGGTAAGAAAAGATCACCCATAAATCCTTAAATTCCAATTAATGTGTTGTTTGTTAAACCTTTTGAACATCTGGACTGCTGCAGGAAAAAAAATCTTAGGACAAAAAAATAAAATCAAAGATAAATCTAACTGTACAAGCAGCAACATAACTTGCAAGGAATACAGAAAACACACCTATTCCTGCATCTCACAACCAGTTTGGAGTTAATCAACTTCTGCATTTTAAAATATTTTTTAACCTATTACTAAAAGCTCTCTCATGTTGATGACTGTCTCCCTAGGTCAGTCTCCAGTCTCAAACAGCATTAAATGCTGGTTCTTTGTCCTCTTCCAGAATGTTTCCCACTAGGATCTTGCATATTATCTTCCTACTTATCTCTGTTCTGGTTTCCCTTAGTACCACTCATCTTGTTTCCCCTATTTATTCATTTATCCTGTTTACTCTCTTTGCTTCCTACACTCACTCCGAGCTTTACACTTTCTCTTCTGCCTGCCAGTGTCCCCACTTATGCCTACTAAACAACCTCCAGAACATTCATTTTTTAAAAACCTTTTTAAATCCTTGCCCTTTAGATAATAAACCTCAACCACCTCCCATTCGATCTCTGTCAGTACATCTCCTCTTGGGGCTGGGTTAAGTAGGCTGTCTTCCCAACCTCCCTACAATCTCTTTTATGATATAATACATCTTTTAATTAAGTGTATGGAAGTACATAGACTTCAAGGAAGACCAGAAATTACTCGTGGTAGACAATGGCAATTCCCTTATTTTTAAAGTTTGTGCAGATAGCTATCTGCACTAGAAAAGAAAACTGTTTACTGTGGCCTAACATCTAGGAAGATAAACTCGCTTCAAACACAAAGCAGAATCAATAAGAAACACAACAGCCTCATTTCATTCCCTTGCCTAATGAAGTGCAAAAAACAAACTGACAGCACAACAAAGAGAGAAGGATAATTGATTTCAAAATGTATTCCAAAGGTGGCATTTGTAATCCAATTAAGGAAAATATTGGAAATTGTTTGGGATTTTTCCTGACCATGGAATTTCATTGTTGTTGATTCTGGATCTTCTTTCCAAGTGATAAAACTTCCATAGGAATTCTTTCAGGTCTTTCATTGCTTTTTTATGCCCACATTTCTCAGCAAAAGAGATCTGTACTTTACAGGCACTGGTCTACCATAGCAGGAGGGTGTGTGGCTGTCGCAGACCACGCATTATGTGACAGTGGTTGTCATAATTTGAACGCAGCATTAACGATAATGACTGAGCCAAGCACCGAAAGCTGACCATCGGCGCCGTGCAGACGAGGTTCTGACACCCCCAGCCTCCGAGAGCTTCTGTGTTTGTGCCAAGAAAACAGGGATCGCTGCCAAGACTGCGTGATGTGCAAGAGCTGGCCAAAGTGCTCTTCCCAAGCACAGTTGTTTTCACTCGCTGTGTGTGGAAGGGGTCGTAAATTGCTCTCCCAAGAAACCACAGAGAAGCAGAGTGTCTCGCAGTGATTTGTTCCTGACGATGCAGCATTGCCACTAGGTGGGATTTTTGCACAGTCGGTTTTAGCTGGGGATTGTTGAGCGCCCTGATTCATGCTGTGGCCAATAAGAGGGGTAAAGAATGGGCAGGAATGGGAGTAGGGATGAGCAGCGGGGCCAAGGGACACGGGGAGTTCCAGTGTCAGTGCTGGGTGATGGATATATCTGCTGGTGGGGGGAAAACAGCATCCCAAATGAGCAGTTTCTGCTGGGCAGCTTGCATCGGGTGCTCGCTGTGCACTGCAATGGCTTTTAGGTTAAAACAATCACAAACACATCTCCAAGAGCTTAGCCCTGACATCCTCTCCCTGCTGAAACCTTTGCATACAATCAGCATTTCTATCGTGCTATTGTTACCTGTTTTTACTGGTTCAAATATTATATAGTGATAGAGGTAATTAAAATACTCCAGCCAGTGAGGATAACTAAATTAATTAATCACCAGATTAGCTGATTGATTGAACTAACAAAGTATTCTTTCCTCCTCAGATGGCCCTGAAGTGAGCAGTTCAGCTCCAAAATGCAGATGTGCAGTACTACTGTTGTGTCACACAGTCACAATAATTTGGAGGGAGGGGGTATCTTTCCATTCCAGGAAGTTTTCCATCTTCCTTGGCAGATCTTTTAAACCAAGATGGCCACACAGCTGCTGCCATGGATCTTGCACACCAGGGACATGTCAGAGACAGAAATGTGTCCATCAAGAGCTTAATGGAAGCTCGCTTTCATGGCAGGAGCTAATGCAGCCTCAACTGTAGCTGGTGTCCACTGGAGAAAGTCATCACACAAATGCAGTGCTGCTGCTGGTCCACCACAGAGGTTCAGACTCACAGCTGCTAGGCACCAAACCAGGAGCTGTGCAGGTTGGGAATAGCTCTCAGGCACAGGTTTCCCTTGGCAAGCTGCCTGCAGCCAGAATACCCTTGCTTTTTTAGGCAGAGCCTGCTTCAGGTGCTTTGTTTTCAGGCAAAGGTATCGGAGGGGGGCTGTATCTTGTTGTGGCTCTTGCTGCTGCTGCCACACCCAGTCTTAGAAGCACCACTAAGGTGGTGAGCAGTGCCACTTAGGCACTCTTAGGCTTAGAGTCCTATTCTCCTTTAGTGGCTGTTAATGAAGCACAATCATATTTATGGGGAGTCCTGTCTTTCTTCCCCAGGAGGTTCAATGTGAGACAAGGTTTACCTACCCTTTACTTTTATACTGCTGGAGAAAAACAGGCTTCACAGCATACTCATACACCCCCAAATGACGTGTGCTTGTCACTGGCATTACAGTCAGTAAAAAGGAGTCTGATGCTCATGTTTTGTTCAGATTAGAACAAAACCCCACCGAGCCCCTCTGCAAAGAGTCAGAGCCATTAAAGAACTGCTGGCTGCAAAGAGACACGCTAGAAACTACCAACCCCACCACACTCAATAGCTTATTCTCCTCCAAGGGGATAGCTTTTCTGCCAGTTTTTTCCCTTCCTTTCTCTACATCTGATGTTCCTAGCCTGGGAAAGGTAAAGCATCAATGCATCTTAGTGTGTTGTGCTGCCGGGGGCAGGGACAGCTTTTGTAGCAATGGTTTGCAGCAAGCATCAGCACGTCGCTGGGTTTACTGCTGACCACCCCCTAGCTGTTTCTGTGGAGTCTGAAATGCTTTTCCTTTGATGTAAGGATGCTGGAAACTTCACGTAATGGCAGCACAATGCAAGCTGGAAACTGTCCGCCCTCTTCTTTCTCACAACGCTTAGCAGGGCCCTGGCACAAGACTGCCAGAGGCTCCGAGGAAGGTTGCTCACAGGTGATGAAACTCCCTGGCATAACAGGCCTTTGAGCTTCCTCCTCTTATCAGGACAAGAAGCTGCATGCAGAGGTGCTGGCATGGTGCAGGAGGGTTTAGAGTCCCAAGAGTTATCGGGAAAGGGACAATGTGGGGGAGAAAAATCCTATGGGCTCTTCTTTTGAGCCCAACCAGAGCTTTTTGACATTATGCATTTGGAGAAACTGCTATCTGCTATCCAGGTAACTCCCTCAGCAGCCTGATGGAGCTGGGAAGCTTTCTGAAAACAAACAGAGTCAGAGTGTTTCACCTGGCTATGCCCTCTTTGCTTTATATCTAATATTAAATACACTTCCCTGCCCTCCTCAAAATCAGTAACAGTATTATTGGAACAAGCTGTGTGGGTCCTCAAATTCTGTCCTCTGCTAATGATATCCTGTCAGTCAGCAACAGAATTTGTACATGGTTGAGATTACTGAAGCTCTTGCCCGCAGGTTTTTCCATAGCACAACACGAGGGATAATCTGGCCTTGTGAACATACACTGAAAAAAAATTGAGCTTTATTAAAGAAATCAATACTTTCAGCCTAGATTATGCCTCCTGCCAGGGAGGTGACATCATTACTAGTCCAGGTAGTCATATTCTGCTGAGCTGGCATCTAAAATAGAGCTCATGTTTCCCCAGACTTTTCAGAAACCTCTGTTCAAACCCTTAGAACTTCAATATAGTAACTTAAATGTTTTTCTGGGTTTTTACAGTGCTGTGATCTGATAATTTCATCACTGGCAGCCTACACTGTGCTTTACCTCACTAAATGTATTTAGGATTAGATGCAAACCATGTGTTTCATTTAGATAAGTCTCGCATCAGGCTGAAGTGTTGCATGCAAGACACTCAGAATGAATGATCCATCTCCCTGGGGGACCAGGAACACACTGGGTCCCAAAAACTTCACTGAACTGGAGAGGAATCTGAGAGCCTCTGAGTCAAACCCCACTGCTCAATCTCCTTAAAATCCTGCCAGCACTCACTTGTAGCAGTGGGCAGCTCTGAAACTGCCTCCATTTCTGCCTGGAGCCTCTAAAGCAAAATAAAATAAAAACATAACCAATAATGAAGAAATCAATAACCTTAGAAAGCACAGTCTTCTCATACTGAGAATGTTTTCCATATCTGTATGTTGGACTTGAAGAGACAATTAAAAACCAAAAATCATAGCTCCGGTAAACACTAGAATCACCTGTTGTATTTTCATAAATTTGTGCAAACTTCACAAATCTATCATTATCATATTTATAATAGAATAAATGTATAACACTGCTGAGATGCATGGATGCTTGGACAAGGAAGTTAGCTAAACACATAGTTCCTTCTGTGATAGGACACATCTGGGTAATGCTGGGCACAAATTAATTTTTCACTTGCTGATGTTGCACTTGAAAATCCCTTTTACTAGGGGCAAGTTTGGGGGATGGCCAGTGAGAAATTAACCAAGGAACCACGGGAAGCACTGCTCAGTGTCTGACCTCCCAGGCTGGTAAACAATAAACTCTATGCTAGCTTCAAAACAGCTTTCCTAATAGGCAAAATAGGTAAAATCAGGTTCTTATGAGAATATACTTAAGATTTTCAGTCAGTAGTAACAGTATTTGGGTAAAACTAGTTCTGACCAAAAAACAGTGTCAGAATATGAATATACCCCCTGCAAAGTAAAATCTAGACTAATGAGAATAAACTTTCAGAAGGTGATGGCAAAGATTACCAGCAGAGCAGATTGACTCTGCCATAAGCAGCCGTGGGGCCATGCTTACCAGATCAAACGAGGATAAGATAATCCCAGGTGAGTGGAAGGTACTTAGCGGCTGCAAAAGCCCTGAGTACACTGATGGGTGCCAAGTCTTTTGAGAAGTAACTAGGTCAAACAAGCTGATGATTTACTCAGCTTTTCAAAACATGGAAAACAGCCCTTGAATAAAATGATGGCATGGCTAAAACCTTGAGAAATTTGTTCTGAGGTGACAGACATGCTTCAGGTGAATTTCACACGTGAAGGACTGTTGTCATCTTATTGCAAAGCTCCCATACCTTCTCGGTGATTTCTCATAGGCAGCTCCTCACAGCACTGACTCCTTCTTCTCCACAGCACAGCCAACAAACTCCAACTCTCTCTTCGACCAGCTAACCCACTCTATTGTAGTGCTCTTCTTCTTATTGGACACAGCTGTGGCCTATTAAGTTCAGGCCTGTTCCTAATCTTTGGTGATTAGTAGAGCTGCAACTCCTCAGGTGTGAGATTACCTTCTGCACTATTCTCTTGCATTCTATCCCTCCACAAAGGGAGAACTCGTTTTGTGTGGAGCCTGTGGGCTTTCCCATGGCTAAGGAAGCAGAAGAAGAGAGAGGAAACACACACACCCAACCCCCCAGCCCCCTGACCTGTCGAATCAGCAGGGGAAAGGAACAGGAGATGTCAATACACTTGAACACTGCTTTTCAGAAATAAACTGCCCTAGTTATAATCTGCAGAGCTCAAAATGGCAAAAGCCAGACAAAAAGCTGGCAGACTGCAGGAGCCAGGCTGCCCAAAGGGCCTGCCACGGTGGTTAGGTGGAAATTTCTCCCCAAGTCAGCGAGTAGAGACATCATCTGAAATTTTAGGTGAGTCAGAAAGAGCAGCTTACAGCAGGTGTTAGGCAGGAACACAGGGAAGGCTAGGATCAGGTGAGGAGGATGCTGAGGAAGGTGGAGGGGGCAGTGGGGCTGCTTGGGCAATGGCAGGCATGTTCAGGATGACAGGTTGAAGGAGTGCAGGACAGCAAAGAGGAATGCAGCAGGGCTGGATCCAGGCTTTATCTTAAATTCTGAACTATGCTCTCAGGAAAGAAACAGAGAAAAAGAGACCTGCAGAGGAGATAGAATAAGTATGCTCATAAATAAAATAACTATGTATATATAAATAACAAATATACCCATGCATACTTAAATTTATAAAATTTATTGATAAAATAGTCCATATCAATAAAAATAAAGTATGTGGCAAAATTTTTCATTCTTTCATTTGTTTTTCTTCATTCCAAGGTATTATTCCCAAGTGTTGCAATAATGTATTCTTAATATTGTTCGCATAGTAATGGACATACTTGATATACTTATGTCTGACCCTCATGGTTACTCTGTTTCTGACAAACTGACTAAATACTAAACATGGGAAAATGAAATACTGGATGCCATACTGTCTTCTAGCTCACTCAGCAGTGCCTCAACACTGAAGAGTGTTTTATTTCATACCAGCATGGCCCCTTAGTCACAGTGAGAATTTCCTTTCTTTGAGCACGGTCGGACCTTGCGAGGTCTGCAAAGCTTCCCTCTCCCCATTGGGATCTCTGCTGTTTATTTTTTATAGTCTGTAGGAAATGTTATCAAAAGACAAAATCTATTAGCTCTGGAGGCTACCCGAGGAGACATGGTAAATAACTTAGCATCATCACACGCAGTTCCAGCAGGGCTGGGAGCAGGACAAGTTGGACAAGAGAGCACAGGCATTTCTTGCAGCAAATTAAGTCAGCCTGCTCTGACTCACAGCCTCTCATCGACTCAGAGATCTTCTCCCTTCATGAAACCTCCAATTCAAGAAACAACAGTTGCTAAGACTTCTGCTTCTCCTTCCTAGTGCTCGCTTCCCTCAAAGCCTAGCACAAAGTTTTTGCTGTGATGCTTGAGGTCAGACTCTCGGTCTTGCTCACAATGAACACCAACTTGTTCCACAAGCAAAGATACTGGCTTTGCTTATGGAGCAGGACTCTGAGATGCACATAGATCATGCACAGCCTGGTCACTCCGGATTCTTTACAAATAAAAAAAAGAAAATTAAAAACTGGAAAGCAAAAAAATCTCAGCAGGTTGCAGCTGCCAGCACGCAGGCTGCAGTGCATGGAAAGAACATTTTAAGGGAAGGGAAGAGGTACCCTTGTCATTCTCTGACCTGGCGTGGAGGTCATTTTCAGTCATCTCACAGTGCAGGCAGTTTGGGCCCAGCGGCGCGTCACCCAGCGCCTGTGCCAGCAGCTCCGTGGGATCTCTGTCATCCCAGCCGGCAGAGAGCCCACCTCACCGCACAGCGCTTGTGCCGGAGGGCTCCTGGTGCTGCCTCCACCGAGCTCGCAGGGCTTCATTCCTGGGGCTCCATTTCTGGTGCGTGTGAAAAGGTCGCTCCCGTGCTGCCTGGCATTCCTGCGGGCAACGAGTAGGTGATTTGGTATTGGGTTAATAACGGGCAGGGGATAAGCCCACGTCTCCCGCTAGGCATAGGGAGCCCTGTGCGTAATCCTGAAACCGACAGAGCCAGTGTGCAACAGCCCTGGGAAACGGGGACGCTTACAAAAGGCAGCTGAAGCCTCGGGCAGTTTTCTCCAGCACGCTGTAGACGGCCCTACTTGCCGGCCTTTTGTGAAAATATTACGGCCCCTCCTCATCAGCCCCACCGGAGCAGCGGTTCAGCGGCAGTGCCGAGTCCCCGAGGCTCCCACGAGCCGGGCACGGGTTCCTGCCTTCGCCGGCTACTCGCGTCCTGGGAAACATCTTTCCCGACCCCTGCATCCTTTCCCTGTGCTCTGGGGAAACACCGTCCCGGAGCCGGCAAGTACGTCAAGCAAAACCCTAAAACTGGGTAAAACCACAAGCTGGGGTGCTGCGGTCCGAGGCGGCAGCTGGGCCCCCTCCCGCTGCCCCCGGGGCGGCCCCGGCAGCGCCGAGCCCCGCGTCCCTCGCCCCGGCCGGCCCAGCGCGGGCAGCGGGCCCGGCCCCTCTGGCTCCGCCCCGGCTCTTTAAGGCGCCGCGGGGCCGCGCCGTGCCGAGACGCGCCGAGCCGAGCCGAGGTGAGTGCCGGGGCAGGGGGGCCGACCGCACCCCGGGCAGGGCTCGGCGGGGGCGAGCGGCACACGGCGGGCCGGGGCCGGGGCCGGGGGCGATGCTCACCCGCTCTCCTGCTCCAGTGATGGAGCTGCCACGCACCGGGCTTCCCCGACGGGCCGCCGACAACCGGATAGCCTGGAATTCTTGCGTGTCTGTCTGTCTGTCTTGCGGCTGGCTTAGGTCTCTTGAATCTGAGCCGGTCTCAACAAACGGGTCGGAAAGGACTTGGCGGCTGCCGGGGCTTCTCCCGTGGATGCGTGCTGGGTACGAGCAGCTGCCATCAAGCCACAGCAGACAGCCAGAATTATTGGCGTTGGCAGTGAGATCACCTGGATGTTTAATTGCTGCTTTTGAGCTCCCCAGAGGCCTGCATGGACTAGCCGGAGAGTCCCGAGGGAGCAGGGCAGGCTTGAGGCGGGGCTGGCGGTCTGAGCCCGCTCCCCGCGGCGCTCGGGAAGGAGCCCTGGGCAGCAGCAGGCTCCGGGCACGGCTGTGAGGAGCGGGGCGCTGTCCCGGGCACGGCTGTGAGGAGCGGGGCGCTGTCCCGGGCACAGCTGTGAGGAGCAGAGTGCTGTCCCGGGCACAGCTTGAGGAGCAGAGTGCTGTCCCGGGCACAGCTTGAGGAGCGGGGCGCTGTCCCGGGCACGGCTGTGAGGAGCAGGGCACTGTCCCGGGCACGGCTTGAGGAGCAGGGCGCTGTCCCGGGCACCGCTGCTGCCGGGCACCAGCCCTCGCCCCCCAGGAGCCTCCTGAGCACCGCTGCCAGGAGGGAGTTCCTGCTGTTGAGTAACTGAGGAAATATTGCCGTGCTTCCCACGCAAGCGTCATAGGAACATCATGGGGAGGATAAATGGAAGTACTTTCCCTGGAAGAGAATACGGTTACCTTGATGTACTGACTTCAGTTCCTTTTTATTTTTCATGTAATGAATTCCCAGAGCCCTTATCAGAAGTTTTGAGTTAGCTAATGGTTGTTGGGGTTGTCTAGTATTCTGTCTCTCTCGGGGAAGAAAGGGTGGAGCTGCAGCCTGTCTTGCCCAACATTTCATGTGAAATCTGGGGCAAAGCTGGGGAAACCTCTTTCAGGTTCTCAGCTGTAGTGTGCGTGAAAACTAAATTACTGTTTGCTAACAAAACGATTAAGATAATGTAGGCTCATGAAAATGCGCAATAGAACATGAGCATGGTGGCGATGAGAGGAAAAGACAGAAGTAGTTCTTGTACCAAATACTATTTACATTTTGGAAAGCATGAAGAGTGGAAAGGAATCTCTTCTCCATTTCTTTTTCACCCAGTCCGTGCATTCCTTTTCCAAAGTGTTGTGCAGCCTATGTTCCCTTTAGCTAGGGACGCTCTTTGCTCTGATTGATGTCAGCTGCTGTGCGGTAGCACAGCCAAGCACTTGGATAAAAGAAATGGAATCTTGATTCTTAGACTGTACAGTTGTGCCAAGAATGACAAAAGCAAAGTGGGAAATGTCATAAAACTAATTTTATGAGCTAGGTCAGGGTATTAGTGCTAAACCATGGAGCAGTAATGATGCTAATCCCATGGAAGTATTAAACAAAGGGCTATCTCAGTAATTGGTGTCAGTGTGCAAATGGCACTGCTCAGCCACTCTGAGCAAGTTTCCTAAGCTGTTGCTTAGGAATGTACCTAAGGTGCCCCAATTTAGGTTAATAAACTAAGCTTATTTTCCCACATGCCATGAATGGCTGTCTGCCTGTCTTGGACAAAGGTCTTGGAGCAGCTACCTGGCAGCCTGTCTTACTTGGGAGCCACACCTTGCACTGCTGAACTGCTGCTGCTCGTGCTGCCGGGGCGGGAGGCTTGTTTTACCAAGCAAGATGGGTCATGTAATTCAGATTTAGCCAAAACTGCTGCTCTCAGTTGTGATTTGGGAGTCTGCTCTACCTTGCCTGGGGTGCAAGGCAGCTCACTCTGCACTGAGGCCTGTCTCACACAGGGGGAAAAGAGCCCCTTAGAGAAAGGAGCTCTTCAAGCAAAGTGCTCCTCTCTGGCTCCCTGGGGTGGCACTTCCAGTTCCTCTCTGTTGACAAGGGAGGCAATTGGAGATTTGTAGTCCTCTGCTTCTGGCTCAGAGGGATGAGTGCAGAGTTAACTGAAGGCAGCAGGCTTTGGGCTCTGTGTGGGGATGTGTGTATCTTCTCATTGTCAGGCCTAGGAGAGCTTCTCTGGGCAACTGAAGGTGAGTTTTGCAGAGAAAAGTCAGAAGCTCCCTATAAATTCCTTCCCAGCATCCCTCCCACCTGTGCTGCTGTGGGAACTGCAGGGAGGGAATGCTCTTGCTGGTAGGGAAGGGTGGCAGGAGGTGCCTTTGGGCTTCCAGTGGGCAAACCATGGTCCTTATCCAAAAACCCTGTGTGAAATGAGGATCAGTGAGGAGCACTGGGGTGATGAGTGCTGAGCAGCTCTGCTGGGTTAAGCTGATGGAGGCAGTAGCCCTGTCTGGCTGCTGTTGGCCTCTGTGCTGGTGGGAGGCGGTGGTGCTGAGCTGAGCCTTCAGCAAACACGGCTGTGTTAGCTCACAGTAGTGGCAGTGTGGTGGAAGGAAAGCCCCAGAGATCTCAAAGGTGACGGGCAGGGATCTGCTGTGGAGCTTTAACCCGACAGTGAATGGCAGGAGCTGGGGGGAACCGATGATGGTGGTGCCAGAGAGTGCAGGGGCATTCGGGAGGGAGCAGATCAGCTTGAGATGGGACAGCTACTGCTTCTGGCTTAATGTAAGAGACTGTTCCCAAAGCTACAGGCTGACACAGTGGGTGAGATGCCTGTCCCCAGAGTTTTCTGAGTGATCATTGCAAGTAATGCAAGAGAGGGGGTTTCACTTCCTTTAAATCAGCTGTGGCTACTTGAGCAGTTGGGTTCAGTTGGTATACTGGCCTGGTAAAGGTGCAGTTCATGTAACAGGGGTGGAGTCCCTGGAAAATAATCCCCCTTAAACTTCTTTGAAGTGCAGGTGTGATCTCAAAGGAGTTCAGAATGTTTCTACAACCCTAATAAGTGGTTTTCTGGTGAAGTGAACTTTGGCTTGTTCCACATCCCAAATGACAGGCCCTGCAGTAAAACAAAATGCCATTGTTGGCACAACTGGTTTGCTTCTATCAGACAAGAGGCCCAGCATTAGTGAAGCATAGAAACTGAAATTATATCCATCTGGGGGGGCATTTGTTCCAGGTTCACTAAAGCTCTTGTGCATGAAACTGTAATTTGTGCATATCCAATTTATGTAACTTTCAAAATCCCCGGGCAGGGACAGAGGACATGGCTCGTGAAGACTGTGTCTGTTTTTCTTGCTGTTCAGCAGCAGCGGTCTCTGTTCCCCTTGCCAGTTTGTCTGCTTTTACAAATAGCCGTAGAGAGCCTGCCTAAGCCTTTAAGTCTGGTCTGGCATCTGAAGAGCTGGGAAATTGAACTGGTCCCAAAAACTTCTCACGCAGTGGAGGGTCACGTTTTTAAACAGTTGATGAAATTACAGAGTTGTGCTCTGATGCCACACAAACTTCACAGATCTGGTTTAAAGGAGCCTGTAAGCCCAGCTGTCCAGGGGCCAGGGTGATGAAGGACACTGCATTTAACAATGTCCCTTAATTGTTAACGTGCATTTAACAATCCCCTTCTCCCCTCCTGCCTGGCTGGGCACACAGAACCACCATGCCGAACTGGGGAGGTGGCAACAAATGTGGAGCTTGTGGCCGCACTGTCTACCATGCTGAGGAGGTGCAGTGTGATGGGAGGAGCTTCCACCGGTGCTGCTTCCTCTGCAGTAAGTATTCTCCTCCAAAATCTCTCCTGCCATAGCTGTGGGGGTCACAGCAGCAAGGGGCTGGTCCACAGGAGGTGTCCTGGATACTGGGAATGGCAGTGGCTAGAGGTGACTTTGTCCATCATGATTGCTGCTTCCCCATGTTCTTCCTGGGCTTGGCAGTCCTGAGGGGAGAACTCGCCTCCTAGAGAGGTTTTGTCATGTCTCAGAGCAAAGCACATCCATTTGCACTCTTGCCAGGAGTGCAATCCCTTTTCCTCGGGAGTCTCAGGGATCCTGAGGCTGGAAACAGGGCTTAAGCATGGCTCATGCAGAGGAGGAAGGCCAGTGGCAGAGCCTTGTTTGCACTGATCTGAGCTCAGCTGGGCTTCTCCCCGTGCTCCTGGGGCTGGCAGAGGCTGAAGGAGCAGTTACCAAACTGCTGCCCTGGAGTCCTGTGCAGACCAGGACAGCAGTGTGCACGAGCACAGCCGAGTTGTTGATGCTTTAGCACAGCCAAAAGCCTAAACTTTCTTGGCACAGAGGCCTGTGGTTTATTTCAGATGAAAGGAGTCCAAAGCATTATTTTCCAGTCCAACCAACAAGCCCAGTGAGGCATTGAAAATCGGTTTCTGTGCCGAAAATACCTCTGCTTAGATGAGGGGAACAAAGAGTCTCTGTGAATCTGAGGCTCCTACTTTGCAAGCAGACAGCCTTTCTGTCTGAATCAGAGAATTTTACCTTATTGCAGACATGAGGTACTGCTTTTCCCCACTTGTTGGTGGTTAATACGTATGTGAGAGCTAGGGTTTAGCCTTCTTATATTGGCTGCAGTTACCCTGGGCCTCTCAAACAAGTTTGCTGTTAAGTCTGCTGCCTCACCTTGGTGTGCTGTGCTGGCATTGAGAGCCTCGGCATACCTACACTCCTTTCCTTGAGCTCTACAGTGGTCACAAAAAACAAAGATTAGATGCCTCGGCTGCCTCATTTTCAGCCTTTTATGGGAGTTACTATTAAAAGAAACCTGGAACTTGCAGTCAAACAATGGCCCTAGTGTGTCTGAATACATGGTTTTCCTTAGTGCATACTTCTGTTGGGGTTAAAGTCCATAGGCTTAACAAACATGCATTAATTGATTTACTTATTGGATATTAGTGTCTTATAAAAAGAACCTTAGAGATAATGATTGCCATAAGCAAAAGTCACCCAGTGTTTTGCAGACATTAAAATCTTTAAACAAAAAATTCATTGAGAACATTTCTTTTTTCCTCCCCCGAATTCTTTTTCATGGGCATAATGCTGTTGCAGATGGAAAGGGCACGGCAGTTGGCGTACAAAAGGAGGTTTAGGAAGGAAATAGTTCTCCCTTCTACTGTAACCTTGAGTAGAGGGCTTGCATTGTGCTGGAGGACAATGTAGGAATGCCAGAAAGCACAGCCCCTCCGGTGTCAGCTGTGAACCAGCCCCAGCTCTGCCCTGAAGCAGCACTGAGGGTGGGGGGGAGGGGGTGAGGGAGGTGGGAAACCTTGAGGATTCGTGTTTTTTCCCAGCCCCACCTGGCCAAAAGGGCAGGGCAGGGCAGGGGCTCTTCTGTACTGATAGGCTTTGGCTTCATACTGTATGGCATCTGTCAAGGGAAACTGCTGACTGCCCTCTCTGGGTTTCTGAGCAGCCTCGTTCATCAAACCACGGCAAGTTTCCAGGCTTTAAATGTCACGGGCACGAAGAGGTGGGAGGGAATAGAGCCCTTTATGGGGCTAAGCATAATTCACAAATTCAAACAGCGACTTACTCCCTCTAATCTCTGGTGGTCCCACTGCCTAATGGGAAGAATTTTGGACGGGGAAAACCATAACATCACTTCTCACTTGATTTTTGGCTTACTATGTGTGCTGATGGAAATAGTCCCTTAAGGCAGTTTAACTTTTTTTTTTTTACCTCCAGTGGTCTGCCGGAAAAACTTGGACAGCACAACTGTAGCAATTCATGATGCTGAAGTTTACTGCAAATCTTGCTATGGGAAAAAGTATGGCCCAAAAGGTTATGGATATGGCCAAGGGGCAGGCACGCTGAACATGGACAGGGGAGAGAGACTAGGCATCAAGCCTGAGAGGTGAGTGAACTGAGTTGGGGGCGCATGGCCCTTGTCCTTCAGTACTATTTTCAGAGGAGTCTTTCAGGCTGGATTTTGTTTATGTTCATGTTTGGAATAGAAACACTACAAAATACCCCAGTCTAGTTGAATGCAGGGCATTGAACCTGCATTGCATAAAGCTCCCATCGGTGACTGTGTGAGTCGAACAGTAGAAGCAGGAGCTAGTGCAAGCAAGGACACACTCATCTTATGAATGAGCCATAGGGGATTGGATTATGGAGCTGCTGATGGCATTGCATGAGCTGACAGAGGTGCCTGTGGGTCTCACATTGCTCTCCTGTTCAACAGGTTCTTGCAGGGATGGATTTGGACAGTTGAGAGAGAATCTGGCACTACAAGCAGAATGAATTTTTAACTGGCAAATGAAGAACCATTTGTGCTTAATTATAGCCAAAACCAAAAGTCACATTAAATAGTAAACATTCTTAATCTGATTAAGTTCTTGCTGTGAAGCAAAGCATGTGCAAAGAAGCTGAGGTATGTCTCACAATTTGCTTCATGCAAGTTCCCAAATTATTGCTTAGTGTTTATATGATGTATGCTCTGCAGCCAGGTTCAGTGATCCATTGAGGTTCCTGATTATAATCAGTGGACAGGAACTTAACAGAATTATTTGTAGCCTACTGTCTGAAAAATCCATGTTCTGATGCAGTTCAGTTCTTCTAGTTAAGTGAAATGAAAAGAAGAAGGCTCCTCAGGAAATTTAGCCTCTACAGTACTTTCTTTTTATCCTTCAAAGAATGGCCTTTCTCTTGTTGTTGTTGTGGCTTTGGTTTTTTCCCTACCAAGTGTAATTGGATAGCCTTGCTGGTAACTTCTCCAGTTTGGAGGCAGTACTGTATTCTGTACCATGTGCTGGGTTCTGGTCTGTTCATGTTGCTAAGCAGAACAAGAAATCATTTGGTAAAAGAGTAGAGAAAACAAATGTCCTGTTTCTTTCAGCACGCCTTCTCCTCACCGGCCCACCACAAATCCAAACCCTTCCAAGTTTGCTCAGAAGTTTGGAGGGACAGAGAAATGCTCTAGGTGTGGTGATTCTGTTTATGCAGCAGAGAAAGTAATAGGAGCTGGAAAGGTAAGGAACGGCATGTGCTGTTTTGTACCTGCTATGTGGACTTCAAATTGGGCAAGGTGTGTTATATCAGTCCCAGCAGGGAACCTCTTCAGGTGTGCAGCTTGTGAGGGAGGCCGAATGTTTCATCTGAAGGGGATGGTCTCTGAAAATACCATGTTAAACTGCATGTCAGTCTGCTAGCTGTCTGACTCACTTGCTGTGGAGAGCCAAGATTGCTCTGAATTGATCACAGCAAGCCCAAACCTTTCAGAATACTGCTCTGAGCAGGATGCTGGGTGGAATGTGGGGCTTTGTGCTTGTTTAAGCTCACAGAAATGCTCTTGTCTGCTACTGGTGCATTTCAGCTCCTTTTCATTGCACCAGTCTCTAATCAATAGTGATGCAGATATCTCCAGTTAATGTGGTTGTTTTCCCAACTTGGGCGTCCTGTGTGTTAATACTATCATCTTTATTTTTTCTCTAGCCATGGCACAAGAACTGCTTCCGATGTGCCAAGTGTGGAAAAAGCCTAGAATCTACAACCCTAACTGAAAAAGAGGGAGAAATCTATTGTAAAGGTGAGAAAAGAAGGAAAGAGCATTTGTTTAGGGTTCAAGGTGTCCTTAAAAGGACAAACGGTCAATATCTTGCTGATATAAGAAACTTTCAGGCTCATATTCACATGGAAGTGCTCTGTAAGTCATAGGAATAGAGTAAAAAATGAAATAGATATTACCGAAGCTGCTGATGTAATTGACATCAGCATCAAGTAAAACATTACATACTGAGAAATGCAGCAGCAGCCTTGCCCTGTGCCTGATCAGAGTAAGGAAACAAGCCAGCAAGCATCGTGCTCTGCCTTCTTGAGTGGTTGTGGATATAAACGTGATCCACACAGTAGTTTGATGACAATAAATGCCTTAACAGATACCAAGCCACAGACCCGACCTGTGAACTGCTCTCACAGAGTGGGCTGGGAGCTACACAGATGGGACAGTCCTGGCTACTGAGTTCAAACCTGTTAGTTATGCAGCTTAACAAAATGTTTCTAAGTGTTGCTTCCCAGGGGGATATTCTAGTGACTAAGGAGAAGCCACTGAGAGGCTTAGCCCAGACAGTGCTGTTCTTAATTAATGTGCCAGAAGACTCAGCTACTGTGTGTTCATCTTCCTCACAGGTTGTTATGCGAAGAACTTTGGCCCCAAGGGATTTGGGTATGGCCAGGGAGCAGGTGCCCTTGTTCATGCCCAGTGAGGGGGCTAAAAACGCCTTCCAGCTCTGCTGAGATCCTGCCAGAAGGAGCAAGAGTTTTCCAAATGTTACTAACTACTGTGAAACAGATACTAGTTACTGTAGTGTACCTTCAGCCAATGATTTTAAAAACAAACACACACACTGCTTTTTTTCCTCGCATTGTGTATCACACTGTAACACTTAATACTGAGTATCAATTCAATAAAGCTTTGCTTGTTGATATACCCCAAATCTAAGTGTTGCCTACTTTGTCAGCAATAGAAGTGAGGGGAGTGTTGCTGGGTACTTCAGGGGGGGGAAGAATGATGCTTTATGGACTTGATGCACAGCTCTGCTGAAAAGCTGGACATACACAGCTGTGGCCTTCAGAGCTGAGTAACTCTCCTCCACTATCACACCATGTGTGTGCAAGGCAAAGAGCTGCTCGCTGCACAGAAGTGGTAAATCTTAATCTACTGCTCTGTATGGTGACACAGCTCTGGAAGTGATAGAGAAGGGGTACCTGTGTGCCTAAATGGCTGCCTGTCTCTGGCACAGAGTCTCTAGTAAATGAAAACCAAACCAAAACATTCTGGGGGGCTGAGCAGGCTTTGGTATTGAGGTACTGTTATACACAGAACTTACTGTGCAGGAATACTCCATCAAGACAGCTGCAGATTAAGAAGTTAGGTTAAAGAAAAAAGAACTTTGAAACTTGTGTCTGGTTTGAGAAGCAAGCTGATACTTTTTTGGGGTAAAAGAACCCTTCACAACACTGAATTTATGGAAACACATATAACTGGGACTGCTGCAACTAAACATTAAGCAAGTGTGTCAGCATGGTCTAAAGCAGTTTCAAGCAACATCTATAACCATGGTCTGAGGCAGTGAAGCAGTTCAAGCCAAAAGCCTAATTAGAAAAATATGTACTACTCAAAATAATACACAAAGAGCATTTTGTACAGGTTATAAAGGAACCATGTGAATAGGAGGAAAAACAAGCCAGCTCAGTGACCCAAGAACTTGTCCAGTTCACAAAGCAGGAAAGATTAGAGCTGAAAAAGACAACAGTAACTCTGAAGCAGCACATTTCAGGTGGGAGTGAGACAGTAAACAACAGCACAGCCTAGGAAACCTAGGAAAAACTCTCAGTCCTGCAACTCATACCATCAACATTGCTTTCATAGCAAGAAAGTCTGATTTTACTAAAAGGCAGCTAATGGGAGGTGCAAGGCACTGAACTCTAATAGAGGCATAATGATGGTGCAGAGGGCTGGCTTCTTTCCAAAACAACCCAAACCCAGGAACCAGCTTTCAAATCATCAGGACTCCCAAACACAGCAATTCTTCTGATGGAGAACTGCAAATCTTGGATGGAGATCTTCAGCACAGGTTGAAAGTTTTCCCTGGTCTTTTCCTGACAAGCCAAAGGGTGGTCAGCCCAGACACAGCCTCACCAGGAACACTGCTTGGGGAAGGGGAGAACACCACCACCAATTCTCAGTGCCAATACCAAAACAAGACCCAGTAGAAAACATTTTTTTCTTCCCTTTAGATGCGCTCCTAAGTCCTAATCTTACACTTTAATACACATTGCTGGTTATAAATATCCTGATTAGATTGGAACTTGGATTGTTACCTTGTTTCTACTCAAACTCTAACCTTTAGCATGGATCAGAATAGCCAAGGTAGTCTGTGTCCTGCAAGTGCCACCCAGAAGCACACATCTTGGTGACACATCCTAGCCCTATGTAGATGCCTGGCTGACCCTTAGAATACCTCAAATGGCATTATTAAAATGTCATATATGTAAGTACATTAGGCCACATGAAACATTCCCTAGATGGAGTTCTCCCTTAAGAAAGCATGCTTGCCAGCATGCTTCACTCAAAAGACAGGAATATTTAATTAGTGAATGCTAACTTCAATTGGGAGTGCAAAGGTGTAATTTACCACAGTGTAGCAACTCTTAGGATTTCACATCTGTACAGATTTGGGTGCATGCCATCTGTAAGACACCGTACATTTTTCCAGAAAGGCTTCGGAAACTGCACACAAAGTACAATGTATGAAATCACACCCCAAGTCAATACAAACACTGCATCTAAGAGTCAATATTTATTTGATTAATAACTTACAAAATTTAACAGATTTAATTTATGTAAGGAGAGCTAGTTTATTAAACATTTTACAGATTTTTTTTTTTGTTCACAATGTAATACACATCAAGATCTCGACAGTATTAAAATAATACTTGGCACAGTTATAAATAATATACAAAAAAATCCACAGCTTAAAATGTAGTGATGCTGTTTTACACATTAATTGAAAAAAAAATCTGGTGGACATCAAAGAATACAAAAACCTGCAAAGAAACAGCACATGTTTAGGGCCAAGACAAAATTCCTATTTATTCTACCTATGTCAGATTAAGTTGGTCTGATCTGCTGTTGGTCTGGATCAGCTTAAGTTTCAGAAGCAATGCAGTTTTGGTTCAACAAGTGAATTTTAAGTTTGATAACTTGACAGAAAAAATGCTGCATAGTTGGCTCCCCCCTGCTTGCTTTATGATTTCACATCAACAATTCAGTGTTACTCAAGTCTTAAGTTACATTTTGCACTGGAAACTTCATACATTCCAAATCCATATAGGCATGTTAATTTTCACAACTACCTACTATCACTCAGATTCTGCAGGTCTCAACAAATCTGTCACCAGAGAGCTACTGACATGTAAATAGTGGAGAACTTCCTATATGCTACCAAGGATCACCTGTTCTTTTGCAAACATTTTTGACATGGAGTGCATGATACAATTCATGGCACTTAATGCTACTGGGCAAATGTGACCAAAACTTGCATCGTGCACTGAACTGGGTGATATTTTATAAAGCGTATTGAAGCTCCTCAAGCCAACCAACCCCCAACTAAAATGTGAAAAAAGAAATGAATGAACAAATACACATAACATCATTGGTGATTAAAACAAACCATAGTGTAAAGCTTTCATGCTTTTTTCTGATTAGAAAAAAAATATGAACAACTGAAGCAATTGTTTTCACAGAAATAGAGCATATTTTTGTTAGGATTACAAATTTTGTCTGACAACAGTAGCCAAAGCTTCTTCACCCCTATACCCAAACCTCTCCTGTTAAAAGTGTCCAAGACAACATTGATTTTTCCAGTATTAAACATTCAAGGACTCTGATGCTGCACTTCTGTAAATCCTGATATCTGGTACTTGCAAACTAAGTGTGTGTCTTGAGATCAATGAACAACTACAGAAAAAATGTTTACTTGCAAATACTGAACATCAACTATTTACAGTTTCACTGCTCCTCCTACTAAGGCAAGGGCCGGGAATACCACTAGATTGCTTTATTATCTGTAATCTGTGTATTACAGAAAACGCTAATTTTGCCAAGCATCAAACATGCAGTGAATTTGCAGGGCATAATGCCTATTAACAGCAATATTTAACATCACTAAAAGCTCATTAGATATCTTCCTATACTTTTTTGGTTGAATAAAATGAAAATGAGCAGCTTTAAATACACTAAACACACACTCACAGAGAGAAAACTATTTGATAAATTATTTATATACAGATACACATTCTTTACACTGGTCTCAGACATCTGCTTTCAGGACCCTCCCCAAACTCCCATCACAGGTTCCTTGAACCACTGGGTTGCTACAGCACTTAGAAGAGAACTAAACTGATTCTCAGTCTCTCTGTAAACAATAGTTAAGGAAGCAGTGAACAATTCACTATGAGTATATGAAAACACCATAACAAAAATCAGTGCATCACATTCAAGAAAAGCCCCTTTGGAATGCAATTTCAGATCATTCCTTACCTTCCAAACACATCTGTAGCATGAGAACTTAAAAACAGAAATTAAGGGTGATTTCCACGTGCCAATGCACCATCTTCCTCAGAACACTACTCTGTATTTTCTGTGCGCACGTGCCATTATGGGGATTCTTAATTTTTTGGTTTTGTTAAAGTTTGGGTTCCATTATTTCACATCCAAATGAAATAAGCATTTCAGGCAACTTTGGGTTCTTCTTCTCCAATTGCATTCAATTTTAAACTATCTTGTCTTTTAATAACTGAGACTTTTGCTTTTACATCTGTGGTATCCCCCATGTAATTTCTCTTCCAACGTGTCTCCAAATACACTACACTGTACTGTATGAGGACCAAACCTAATACTAAAACATTGCTAGTTTGTAAGTTGCTTATACAATTACTTCAAAGATAATTATTTTTTCCCCACTTTTTTCCCTGAACATTATATACTGTAAACTAATTTTACAGGTGTGTCATGCATTTAGGCAGGGCTTTCGCTTTGACAAAAAAGCTTTCCTTATTGGCGCAGCTGTTTATTTCAGACTACATTATTTCAGAACAGGGCTGTTACAAGTATTTAGTTGTACCACTAACTGGTGGCAAAAACAATCACCAAAAAATGTGGGCAGCATATTTTTACTCAACATTACCTGATATGCCCTACTGCTATAACTTAACATGTTACAGGGGATCTCCACCACAGGATGTTTATAACAGTACTGAAAAGCACATTTTTCAATGTACATCTTACTACAGAAAATCTGTATTAAAAAAATCACATTACAGGAACTACAACATAGCGATCAGTGAACTCTGTATCATGAAATTTAGTTTTATATTCTAGATTCTTGTTTCAGTGAATTATTGATATTGGGATATAAATTTTTCTGCTCAGCACAATATAACTACTTATGTCAATACTTCAATAATCTCATGCTCCATTGTGAAAGACCTTAAATAAAAAACCCGATAACAAATACTGTGAATATGTTGTCATGAATAATTCTCATGTTAAGAACTGTTAAAATCCCTTTTTGATTTTCCTCCTCTTCCTTATCAGGTTTGGCAGTTTATTCTGTCCATTTTTAATCTTTTGTTAATAAAATTCTGATGAAGAGAAGGTACCTTTATGATTCATCATCAGCCCTACACATAGCATGCTACTCTTCAAGGGATGCGGAGTCGAGAGAGAGAGAGGGAAAATTTTCCAGGCACCACTCAGGATGATATGCTCACAGGATGAAGGTGGTGCTACACTAGCTGGTAGCCTGATCCTGAAGTTTGGTCATATTCTATTGTATACTGCCTTGTCCAGTCCACAATAACAGGCCGAAAAAGACCACAGCATCTGAATTCAAAGAAGTCTATTATGTTCCTTATACATCCATGGCTAAAAACAAAAGAAAAACATACATTAGCAAGCAATATCATAGCTCATCTAACGAAGTACATAATCTTTTGCCTACCTACAGATTTGATTCTTCACACTTAAAGTTTCAACTTTAGAAAACGAGCTTTGTTCATATTTTTCTCATACTTGATAAGCAAGTTGATGAGTAAGCTCTGAAATAAGAAGTGGTCACCAGACTGGTGAATGTTTGATCCTTGGGCATAATCAAGACACCAACTTTCTTCCACTATTGACCAAAACATGTTTTTAGCAGTCCATCACCATGTAGCACGACCTGGTAGATCAGACCCTGTTTTAAGAGGACAGTTGCATTGCACAGATGGATGCAAAACAGAATGGCATGAAATGAATGTCTTCCTAGAATAATTTCCCTATTTATTGGTATCTGTTTCTGCATACATACTGGTTCACCAGCTGCAGGTCTAAAATCAACCAGGTCCCTTGACAACACAAAATTAAGAAAACATGATCTGAATTAAATGAACTATTCAAGCACTTTCTGTGGCTGAGTCAATTAACTGTCAAATATTTAAGAAGCCTACGTAAAAGCTCCCAACATGCTGGGGATTTTTAACTTAATTAGACATGGGCTTAACAGATCACAGTTTTCTGTAAGAGAAGCTCATGCATGAGAGAGCAGGTCTAAGCAAAAAGGAGATGAAACTACTTGATGTCAATGCTTCATGTGACAGGTGATGCCAAGTCAGTTATTTCAGACATCTGGTGTCATTTTCAGGTGTAATTTTTATAATAGCAGCTATTTCAGTTAAAATGGTTTGTCAATGTGACAGCAATTTGGGATCAAACCAGCACTTTTTTCTTATCCTGTGCACCACCCTGTGTTTTCCAGACAAATTAGTTGGTTTTGTTACAACTCTAATCTGTAGGAACACTGCAACTACACAGAGACGCTTGTCTGCTTCTCACTAGTTTTCTATGAAGAGATATTAAAAAAAGACCACACAAATTCCTAGCACCGAAATCCATCTGCTACAGAACAGAATCACAGAATGGGCAGGTTGCACAGGACCACAGTGGGTCCCTGGTTCAACCAGGGCTATCCTAGAGCTCATTGCACAGGATTGTGTGAATCCATGCTGAGTGCTCCTGATCACAGTTCCCATCTCCTATCTCCTTTACCCTGTGCGGCACCAAGAAGAGCAGCAGCTCCCACAGGAGACACGTCATGTGCAGCAGGATGAGATGTGCTTTTTTCTCTTTCGAGCTCCTTTTGTAACATGCTTTAAACACACCAATATACCAGCTTCATGCCTTCATTTATGTCCTGCTTTGGCTCCACAAGCTGCTCCATGACCCTGTATTCCATCTCAGTGCTACTTCATCCCCAAGCCCCCGTTTTTCGTCTTGCATCCTCATCACTACAGAAACCAGAATCCCAACCTACTCTTTTACATATTGATGCCCAAAAACTATATGCATCAGCTTGCTCTCACCCATGCAACACCCACTTCAGTTCCTGGGACATCCTGCTCCCTTCCCCACAAACAGCTTTAGCCATGCTCTTCCTGATGAATAGGAAGAAAGTGAAGTCTCTTTTCTCACAGTAGAGAGAAAGGGGAGCTACTGCACAGAGCAACTTCACCAGCACAGTAAGTATTACTCAGGAGAAAGTGCCCATTGTGGAAATCAATGTCCAGGTCAACACAGACATGCTGCAGTAACCAACTACCTCTGGGTTGAGCATCTGCTTTATAAAGATGATACTTATTTCCCCATCAATTCTACAGTGAAGAACAACTACTGCTGGAAAGCATTCTTTTCTGTGTTTGTCCACCCTACGCTACAAAACATTAATCACTTCCTTTAACTGGATAGAATGTGTAACTGAAAATAGCTGACAAGATTCAGCACTCTGAGTAGAGAAAATAGTCTGGAAGTGTTTAGGTGTGTTCTGCTTCAACAAGCAACATCATTCAAATGTATGCAAGGCTACACAAGTAAGAAAATTGTACATGCTTCAAAACTTACTTGAATGGGCTTTCAATAGATGTGGTTGTAACTTTAAAGTGCTTATATCTTCTTGCATTCATCCTTTCATTTGTTGTGATACCCAGGCAAGATATCTTAAGACAGGAAGAATAAGTATTTTAGCTCACATAAAAACATGCAACCAAGTACTGCACAAGGCAAAGAAAAGGACCAAATTTACTGGTTTAATTTTGTTTTTAAATTCATTTTTAAACAAATGAGTTTTTGACTAGGGAAAATATCAGGAGCAAACATAAACCATAAGACTTTGAAATTGATATATGTTGTAAGTGACTAATATTGTAAAAATGGAGGACAAAATTTAAACTTCCTGAAAAGTTTTATCTAAGCCTTAGAGGATAATCTTTCCAGAAGATTTCCTGGAAATAGAAATTAAGTCTCATGGTTCATTAATGACAAGTCATATTTCAAGGCTTTCAGTATGACTTTTCTTTCCATAGAAAAGATTAAAAAAAAATCAACTTGGGTTTGGTCAGACTAGAGTATAATAATATGGCCTCAACTCACACTGAAGCAGTGTAAGAAATTATTGCATCCTCTCTCAAGTTACCACTCCCTCTTTGTTAATAATGTACAGCATTATTATAAATTTGCCCCGTGGCTCTTATCCTCTATTAGTCTTTTTTGCCTTTTTCTTGTCTGTTATACCTTTTTGTCATTCTGAGAATGGAAAGCAGGAGGTAGGTATTTTAACCTCTTGCACAAAACAAAACAAAAAAAGGCAATGTGAATTAGAGCTGAATGATGCCTAATACTGAGAGCAGCAGATGTTTGCCTCCTCCAGCAAAGCTGAGAGATTAAACACTTGGTCTAGCACAATGAACATGAACATTTAAATGATAGAACTATTTGATATTCTTATGTGACTCCCAAGACACAGCATTATGAGTGAAGTGCCCTTCCATACCTGATACATCTGACACATGAGTAACACAGCCACCCACATGAAGTGAAACACACTGTTTAGAAACATCCAAAACATCCACGGAGAACAGGTAGCGATCTGTGTAACATAGGTCCAAAATCCATCCTTTGTGTAACTTGTCTCACAGTGGAAACCCCAGTCTAGAGGAAAAAAAAGTCAAAAAATATACAAAGATTTAAGGTATGTTTGTTTTACAGCAACATATAATGCCCACATTAGAATGTGTTAAATTAAATAAGAAAATGACAAGTGCCAGAATTCTGAGCTTTACTCGCTCTCTCTTCCTTTCCCAACTCGTTGAATACATGACACATGCACATACTTGTCCGTGATGAAAAAAAAAAAAAAAAGATCTACAACAAGAAAAACATCTTCTGAATTAAAATTCCCAATATAATCAAATATTAATGTGCAGTTCAATTCCAAGATAAAAATACCCAAAACCCTGATAAGGCAAAGATCTATAAAAATCCATATGAGGAGATAAAGTATTTAGAAGCAATATTTAGAAGCAATTTAAAAAAAGCCAAAAACCACATTTACTCACAAGAGATACATCCATAGATCATCCAGCAGATCATAAAAAGCAGGAAGAACAGGTATCCCATAAAATAACGATGGTTCCCTGCTCCTAAAGTTGCACAACGGGGACCAAATTACTACACTTTATGCAGCAGAAAGACAACATTACAGCAGAAAGTTTAATTGCTTGCTTAGAAGTACTGCTTATTATTGTATATAGAAATATTATGCTACATTATTATGCCCCTATAACTTCAAGACAGTGAAATTAGCTGGTTTACTTATGATTTTTCTTTTATTTCTCAGACAACAAAGCAACTTTTCTTTAAATTTTCTGTCATGTTACAATTGCAGTTCAGTAATTCATTTGTAACCTCTTTCATGAACTAGTAAAATTATTGATAGACAATATTCAAAGCAAAGTTGCTGACAGCTGTTGCAGAGCCCTTAACAGCCAGGAATCAAAAATTGATAAGTATTTTTAAAAGCCACTGAAAAATCATCAAACTATGGAGCTCGCTTTGTTAAAGTAACAGAAATATGAACAAAGATACAACCTTCCTTGATAATAAACTAACTCAAATCTTATGTTTGGATGCCTGATGAAGCTAGCTAAAAATAAAATATCTAGTAAAACTTCTGAACAAACAAGGCCTAGGAAACCTAGCTATAACAATGAATGGGATAAAAACAACTCTGCTTTAGACAGAATTCTAATGCAAGAAAACTCAGTTACTAAAAGACTGATCTATTTTTAACAGTAGTAGAGCTAAAAATATGCCTCTTATGAGAGTACATCATAATTCTGAAGTACTCAGCCTTCCTTCTGTTGGTAAAATATGTCCAGTGTTGCAACCTTCCAACAGCTCCAGGCTGTAAACTAAACCCAAAGAGATGATAATGGGCTACAAAAGCTTTGGCTGTCATCATCTACCAGCACAGCATTTACTTCTTTATTATGTCAAATGCTTTCCCTGCTAAAACAAGAGCATCCTCTGGAGGCAGAAAATAATCAAGTGCTTTTAGCAAGTGAGCTGAAAGACTGTATAAATAAGAGATGAGGAAAAACATACATATAACACAAGCTAGACTAAACACAAGACACTTCCTTGAAAATCAAACAAGTTTCTGAAAACACAAAATTATGTTGTAATATTGCCTTCGATCACCTAAGGGCATATGAGAAAGTGGTGGTAATGTCCCTAAGGTATCACTTTTATTTGCATTCTAAATTTCAGATCTGTTAAGTTTCATAAAAGACATTCTGTAAAGAACACAGAAGTTAAACAGTGGCCTAGAAGCCCATCTGAGAGGCGTCTGATGGGATGCTTCTTTCAGCAACATCTTTAAACCAAATTCTGCCTAACAGGAAATCCATGTATGTGAGATAAAAACATGCGTGTAGCATTTAAAACTATAAATGAAATAGTACAATCTTGACTGCAGTTTAAAAAGAAAAAAAAGTGAAAAAAGAAACCGGAGAAACTGTATTTTGAATAAGATTAGGCAAAACACAGTACTGTGCTCTACAGCTGCCTCCTAGACTGGCAGGAATAGAGTCATCCTCTGCAGTTAAAATAAAATATAAAAAACTGTAGAAAAACATAATGCTATTTTGGTACTTCATTTAGAATATAATCACTTCCAGAGACTTGCTTGCTGTATTATAACTAAAATTTTGAGGAAAACAATTTGCCCTAGTTGCCAATTCATGTATTTTTCAAATAGTCTCCACTTTTTGTCAAGCTCTTAAAAACGGTAAAAATATTCTAGGTCTCTTTATGTGCCAAGTTTTAGCCCCAAAGATTTATTTTAGAGTGTCTGTAAGCACTCTTACAAGATTTCTCAGTCCTATTTTTAGCAACATTCTTATCCTTTTAACACATTCCACACACATCCAAATTCCACCTTTCCAGAAAGGCATGATTCATGTTTCCCTTTTTGGCAAACATACCACAAATGCTGTTTTAAGAATGGATTCTGTTTTGCAATCCCATGCTTAGAGCGACCACGTACCAATCTGAGACAGAGAAGCCATATAAGGTTGTTCAGACCATCAGTCCCTCCAGTTCACTCCAGCTCCCATACTGTGATTTCTAATGCTTTTTCCCAGCATACTTTCAAGGGCCTTAAGGTTTACTTTTACCTCCAGTTACCCCACTCTGTACACTGCCACTAAAAGACAGATTTTACTTTTCCATCATCACTGTGACTTAAAAACCATTTCCTCCACCTACCCTAATCCCATCACTCACACACTCTCTCAATACACACAAACTAAGGTCTTTCCTCCCCCATTTCTTTTTTTGTTTTTTCCTAGTTACAAATTAAAATACTGGATCTTTCTACCCCATTGACACATACTCTTCAGTACTCTTGTAAAACTTGAGCCCATGCTCCCCTGCCTGACTGAATTAAAAATTTCTCAGTTTTTCATTTTAAAACATCTAAAATAATAAACCAAAAATATCTCAGAAACATCTGTAGGAAACATAAAACAGAAGGGGGTGATATAAGTTGATCTCAATGAGACTTTAGAGATGTTCTATTACAATTCAAATGTTAGGATTTTACTCTTGATTTTCAGACCAAACTACTATGACTATTATTATATCTATTTGAAAGGACTAAAATGAAGCATTTATGAAACTGTCAACTGTCAGTGAACCCAGGTCTTAAGTCCTCCCCAAGATTAAAGTTACCTCTGCTTGTGTCCTAAAAAATTAAACATGTGAAGCAAGCTGCACTCATTTCCTAGCTGAGAGGTCTTCAGTGCTCCCTGCATAATAACGGTTTTCAAATAAGTTTCTCAAAAAATATGACTGAAAATAGCAGCATTTAGAGACTTTATTTCTGTTCTATATCCATTCATTTCATAATCACTGGGGAGAAAAAAGACAACCTGGATGGTAAAAAAGAGGAGAATACCTCAATAGGAAGTTGTTCTGGATCTAACTTGTATAACCATACCAATTTTAAATACGCATACTATACCAATAAGCTACTGAATATTGGATGAAAAATTTCATCTTATGTAATGGATAATAATCAGTTGTGGAATTGGGACATACGTTTTCAGCAGTAAAGTTTTGAATCTTTTCATTACTAAATGTCATGTCAATTAAAATATATATGTAGCAAACTGAATTAGACACAGAATAATTTTGAGGATGGGTATATAATAGACAATACAAATGAGAATAATGCAGAGAATCACAGGTGGAAAAGGAATTAAGCTCAATATTGAAAAGCTTTTCGTAAAAGCCAAGTCACTTCCACTGTGAAATGAGAACAGGCAAGACCTTGCAGAGCATTTTAGCAAATTCCTCACCTACACAGTTTCCCACCCACGGGCAGTGGTGATCAAACTTGGCTATACATCGATTGCAAACACCGCAGTGTTTCGACCTCACTGGTTTCCGTATCTGCAACAGATAACAAACATTTGTTTAGAAAAGTAAGTTACCCTGATGTATTTTAAATAGAAGAAAACACAAACCCTAAATTTAAATGTAAATTGATTGTGCTATTGTTAATTCCTCAGAGAATTTCAAAATTCAAGCTAATTCTAAAGGCAATCCTAGCTATTTAGCTTAATCTACATACTTTTAACACAAACATCTTTAAAACTGCACTGGAATTATTTTCACTTTTTTTTTCTTATATGAAGAACTATTTTTCTCATACAAAGTTCTTCTATCACCTCCAGCTATTGAGCTTTGTATAGCAACCAGCTTCATTTCAGCTTTTAACAACGAAAATAAAGAATGAGCTTGAGTTCCATGATTGTGTAGCATTCATAACCAAGCTCTAACATAAACTTTTCAGGTTATTTTCTAAAGACTAAAATATGACTCAACAAGAAGAACTCGATGGAACTTAAAAATGCTAAATTACTCCCAAAATTTTTTCTTGAAAGGTTATGTCTTGAAAGAAGTGGTCTGAAATATATATGTATATACACACACATAATTTTTAAGGTGTCACATCTGCATATAATTTTCCAGCTTCAAATTCAGAGATACAAACAGCATTCACATTCCACATACATCAGAGCTTTGCAGTGTTAACACTGATATGCTTGAGCATTTTGTATCTTGCTAGTTAACTTCCACAGAAAAAGCACATTATATTTGTTTTGCAAGAATTAAGACTTCTTCCCCCCACTCCTGACTATTGCCAGACAGAGAAACACACTTGATTTTTGAAAAAATATTTTACTAGAAGCACAACATAATTTTACTTCAAGTTATGGAGGTAGTGGAATGTCACATGTGATTTTTATAACTCGCTAGGTGTATAACCTGGTAGACATACTGGATACTTGAAATTTGACACTGGCAAGTTATTTCCAAAGAGATAATCTTTTTCCTCTCACTGCTGCATTTTCTTGTGTACATATTATGTATTGAAAACACTGCTTAGATTAAAGAGTACAAATAAATTCTGCCTTTTAAACTGCAATAAGGTCAAATATGTGTTCATTACAGGAACACTAATTTTGGCTTAGCATTAAAAAAAAAACAAAACAAAGCAGAGAAATTGATCCAAAAATACACTACCAAGCAGGTACTGCAGAATATACTGAGGTCCAGACTTCCTGTCTCTGCAAGTTCCACTATTGTCTGCAGGAAAAATAAAATTAGAATTTAGCATATAAAGAAATGGTGACAAGCATTTTCAGACCTGTGGCTGTGAACCCTTTATTTCAGGTACTTTCTACACACAGGAGCAAATTCATTTCAGATGAAACTGATTTTGAATCTACTTTATTAAACTAATATACATATTTACTTCTAAATTAATTCTAGTTTATACTTATTCCTAGTCACCTACTGAGATTTCAGCGCTGCTGGTGTGACTTTTGATACCCTGGACAATTTCATTATGATTCCCTCTGATTTCAGTGGGAGTATAACACTACACTACAGACTAACAAAAGGATGCAAAAACAAATGTGCATGCACATTCAACTCAAAACTGGAGTTCAGTATTTGCTTGTCCACAAGCAAAATCCCAAACCTGAGGAGAACAGAACTGAACAAGAGCAGATGAAGAGTTTTTAAACACAAGTCTTGTGCAGACACAGGATCACTTCAGTCAGATCCACATCATTGTGCTTTGTAAACCTCTGTGTTCCTTCTATGCTTTTGAACTATAGGAATATCTTATTTATTTATTCCTTTACTTGCTTTAAGAGTGATTTGGGTTATTTTGTAACACAGAATGAAGGATATGACATATTAAAACAACAAACATCTGAAATTGTTGCTTACCACACATTTCTAAACTTAATTAACATGTTCATCTGAAATGAAAAGGATTTTCTTACTTAGTTATTTCAAAGCTAAAGGCTAACTCAGCATTAAATACTTGAAGACAAATTATGAAAATGTTATGAAGTGCTACACCTCATGAAGGTAACACACATGTCCTACAGTGGTTCACACCTCTGGTAACAGAACATTTTACCATGTGGTTAGTTGCAATGTAAGAAATCCAAAACATTCACAGTCATATGCATCTGCCTCAAGAAGTTACATTTTGCAATTCCTACCCAGTTCAATGAGGCTTTTGGAACCACACTCGCCTACTTAAGCAAATAGATTAAATAAACATCATATTTGTGCAATTTGCTGAATCCAACCCAAAGAGTCATAGTTGACTACTCAATCTAGTCCAGTTGAAGGAGTAGAATTTAGTTGGGAATTTACTTTGACAACTGGCAATAACAGAAATGGAATTTTCAGAGTAAATCCAAATCTGCATATTGACTAAGCTATAGCCTATTGCAGAACACAAAAATTATTTCATTGACACCATCCTTTTAATGGCTATTATATTTTCATTCCTACGTAAGAACATAACTCCAAGTGGTTTGATCTTGATTCACACAGGTCTTTTCACAAATAACCATGAAGTAGAACTCAAAGTTCATTTTAGGTGGAATGTCAGCTTCTAGGAAACTTAAACAAAATGGTTCTGCTGCTTGTATAATTTTGGCATATTCAATGCTCATTTTGCCTGCTGAGAACAATGTACTTAATTTAAAATAACAATATGAGATGCTAATAATGATAGAATGTCTTAGATATCATTAGATCACCCATATTTTCTCTGACATTTATGCCAAAATAAAAGCCCACCCCAAACTGCCTGGGGTTATGGCTGTTTTAGCTTCAAAATGTTTGCCACGCTAATACTTTTAGATACAAAGGTAAAGAAAATTAGAGGTGCTTAGAAGTCTGGAAAGTTTTCATAAAATTAACTAACACTTTGCCTATAATGGGCTATTTGTTTCAGTACAGCAAAAGTCTGAAACTTCACATTTCATTTTTCACTTAACTGCTTTTCAAACTTTTAACATTGAAAATTCAAGTTACAATTTTATTTTGCTACTCAAAATGACTAATATGCAGTCTTGCACCAGTTAAGACTTGAAATTCATTCCACGTGTTTAAAAATAAATCTGGAAGACTTTTCAACATTTTAAAATTCTTTTTATACAACTTACTGAAATGCAATGTACTGAATAGTAAACTAAATACTCTGATCAGCTGGTGGAAGGCTGTTGAAGAACAAGTTCATATCTCTTGGCTTTACCTTTTTCTTTTGTTCTTCCGTGGCTTTGATGATTCCCGGATCAGATTTCCAGGATTTTCCAAAATTGTAGAAAAGTGCAACGCTATTAGCAAGGAACGGAAGATGTATAAAGAAAAAATTGAGATGTGTTTACAGTCAAGGAATCTCAAGTGCAAAACTGAATTTCCTCTTCAACACTCTCACTGATAATTCTGAAACTAAATTTAACTAAATTTAAATTTTACTAATGCCCTTGAGTCACTGTCTTCAGAATTAACAAAATTCAGCACTGCTGTAAGAACTAGCTTGGTACTCAGCATTTGCCATTGCTTGACCTTCAAAACTTACTTTTCAGAATGATCTGTTCCATAAGGTATTTCTAAAGCGTTTATCATTCTAAAGGATGAATAACGATAGTTCAGTTTTTGTAACTGGTTTCCCTTTTAAATAAATTAAATCCCAAGAAATTTATCTTCTCAATAACTATTTCCTGTTTTCAGAATAAACATTTTGGAGCTCTACTTATAAAACAGACATTTGACTGCTTATGTCTTCACTGGCTTGACATTCCTATGATATCACAGGACAGGCTGTTTCTGGCCATAGAAGGAATTTTGCTGCAATGGCCACTGTTGCACGGCAACCATGTCCCAACACCACTTATCTCCAAGAAAGGTAGTGTCTGAAACCTGGTCCTGTAATAAGGCAATACACATATTTTGCATCACTGAAAGTTATTTTTAGCATACTAGTATGTCTAATACTTTAAAAACCACAGGATTTATGATTCTCTAGAAGTGTTTATAAAATCACTTACCATAAAGACAGAAAATAGCCATTTGTTTTAAAATACATTTCCTGCATTCGATGTCTTGCCATGTAACATGCTAGTCTTACAGCACTTGACATTTCTTCAGAGAATTAAAACATTTTTAGCAATGATGTTGAAAAACCAAATACTTCAGATGTTTCTCTTCCACAAAAGGAAAATTATTTATTCTCATAAACCAACAAAAGACCTGACAAAACTGAATGAAGACACCTGCTGTCACTGCCACTTACAACTGCCAGAAGATGTCCTGCTTGACAAATCTGTGGTGGCAGAAGCCTCTACAAAAAAAAAGGACACGTAGTACTCAGGCAGAAAACACTACACGCCCAAATTACACTGTATTTTGAGGAACTTAGATACTTTCAGATCTAAATAGCTTGTGATGCAAAAGAACCCAGAAAGGCAAAAAAATACAAGTAGGCCTCTTTTTGACTTCTGTAATGCTAAGGAAGTCTCAATGTTCATGTGAAGTGTATCACAAATAATTTTTGTTTTCCTCCTGCTGGGGCAAGGAATTGGCTGTGAATTTCTAATAAAAAACATTGGCAAGCTAAATTAAAATTTTAATAAAGTATCTTATATAGTAGAATGTTAGTATCAGCTTACTAAAGGCAATCAATCTTCCAAGTAACAAGATGTTTCCTGCAAGTTTATAATGGGGGGAAAAAACATCAGCTATACTATAACATAAACATTCACAGTTCTATTTTATACATTAGAGATAAAAAGCTCTGACGTCAAAATTTACACAATCCAACTTCCTATTTTTTTCTAAAGCTACCTGCTGCCAAGAATAAGCTGGTGCAACTGAACTGCTTAGCTAGAGAGAGGGTACATTTTTTTTAGAATACTAAAGTAATTGCTGGGTTTTTTATAACAGTGAAAACTGATTTTCCATTAAATGTACCTTAATCAGACAACCATTACAAACAATGAAGGTACAACTGGAACCAATTTTATGACCCATTTCTAAATACCATACGTCATGTCTAGACTTTTAAAGAATATGTGAGAAAAGACCAAGGTTTTTATAACCTTAACACTTTGCAATTGTTTTTCTGCTAATTTAAATTTGGATAACCTGTAACAAAGCAGCAGTCCATTGTCTCAATGGACTTCCCCATTTTACTCCCTCAAATACAGAGAGAACATAAGACACGCTCCACAGAACCTGTTTTCCCTGCCCTTTTATCAAGTGGTGTCAGATGAGTGCAATGCTGACAATGTAAATTATGGCAGATAAGGGACTTCTTTGCTGCAGCTGGGAAACTACATGAGAATTTAAAAGTTTTCTTCAGGGTATTTCCAGCATGTGATGTAGGTAAACAGCTTCAGGTGTAGGATTCATCTCACCCACTTTAAATCACTCAGTATGCCTTCACAGACATCAGGAAGGAAAAAAGCCATGTCCAATCTATCTTCAGTATGAAGATATTTAAATTATGCAAGATAAGCAGAGCCTTACAAGTGGCTATTTTTTGTCACTGGCTATGAAGAGTGTTTAAACTTCAGTACAGATGCCCGCACTAGAGGTATCTAAAATCATACTGAACTTCCTTCTGAAGTCTACTTTGAAAGAGATCTTAGCAACTTGCATCACAGACATCTCTCAAAACTCTTCACACATTAGAAGTTCTTGTAGGTTTGCAATAGCTTCAGAGTAGAGTAGGGAATTGGCTCTCTAGAGAGAGTGTCTCGTTTTGTGTTAACATCCTCATTTACAGCTACACAAGGAAAAAGTACATTACCATATTATTAAAGGCTGCAAAATGCATAATATACCAGGCATTCACACCTCCTGCCTTACCACCAATTTACTCCTCTTTTATGCAGTTTCCCCAGTTTTCATTGAGAGACAAAGCAGAAACACCCACAAAACACTTCCTACTTTTAGTCTTGATCAATATTCTTTAATTATTAGAACAAGTACAAGATGCTGAAAATTATCACAGAAATTGGAATGAAAAGGATCATCTCATAAAAAGAAAATTAAAACCAAACAAGCACCACACAACGCCTAAGTCAGGTAAATATGGGATAAGTTAATTTTTCATTGTGAACTGTAGTCTATTTAAAAGGCCCCAAATACATGCAGCTTCCTGCTATCATATATCATACAAGTCTGACATCAAGCCAAAATGCACATTATAGTCCTAGATATGCCCTTTTACTAACCAAAAATCCTTTTCTCCTGCACAGAAAAATCTGCCGCCAGCGTAAGGTCTCAGAGATCAAATATATGCTGATAAACCTGCCAATTCACAGAAACACAGCATCACAGAATGGGTCAGAATGGGTCTCTTCCAGGCTGGAAGAGACCACAGTGGGTCATCTGGTCCAACCTTCCTGCTCAAGCAGGGTCACACCAGAGCACACAGCACAGAATTGTGTCCAGACCGTTCTGGAAAACTGAGGAGAGACTCCAGAACCTCCCTGGGCAATCTGTTCCAGTGCATGCTCATCTTCATGGTAAAGAAGCTCCTTTTCATATTCAGGTGGAACTTCCTGTGCATCAGTTTCTGCCCATTGCCTCTTGTCCTACTGCTTAGCACCATTAGGAAGAGCCTGGAAACATCCTCTGACACTCTCTCTTTAGATTCTTATAGACATTGATGAAGCCTCCTATCAGTCATCTCTTCTTGAGTCTCGACAGGCCCAACTCCCTCAGCCTTTCCTTATAAGAAAGATGCTCCAAATCCCCAATTCATAACAGCTGTACATCTGGATCTAAGAGTCCTGTGACAGTGGTCACAGGGGTTTTCAGGATGAGGGAAGAGATGAGGATTTGACTCTATATTTCAGAAGGCTTGATTTTTTTTTTTTAAACATATATATATATTTCATTAAGACTATACTAAAGAATAGAAGGAAAAGTTTCATCTCAGAAGGCTAGCTAAGCTAAGAATAGAATGGAAAAGAATGAAAACAAAAGGCAGCTGCCTCAGACTCTGCCGAGACAGCTCGGCCTTGATTAGCTATTAATTATAAACATCTAAGATAGGGTAATCAAAAATCTACCTGATGCATTCCACAGCAGCAGATAACCATTGTTTACATTTTGTTCTTAGAGCCTCTCAGCTTCTCAAGAAGAAAAAATCCTAAGAAAGGATTTTCATAAAAAGATGTCTGCGACAGAGTCCAGGCAGGTAACAGCAGCTAGCTACATGAGAAGCCTCATTTGATTAGACATTTATTAGACAAAATCAGTTTGTAATTAACTGAAGCTCTGCAAAAGCCCTCTATCTCCATTTCTATCTGATATAAAAGAATCCCTTAGCCTACAAATTAATTCAGTTAGCCTATCTCCTCCACACTGGATTTTTTTTAACCTTTTTTTTTTAATTTTAAAAAACTATTTAGACATGGGAACAGAAGCTCTGGACAGCTGGGCTTAGAGTTGGAATTTTTGGGGTCTTTGGTTCCTTTGGAAAAACGGCTTCTGACTTCTTTTTTTCTGCATGAAGACTTTTTGCTCTTTTCCTGAAACTAATTTTGGTAATAAATGTTTTTAACTGCTTAACTGTACCAATTAGTTTGTTACAATTTTTTAAATCCTATACATTTTATCAGCTTTGTGAAAGAATGAAAATCACAATGAATTCTCTTACACACAGTTTTAAAATAATCACTAATTGAAAATGTGTGCAATGTTTGTTTCCTTTAACCTAGACCCCAGCAACTGGTGAAGTATATTTGAAATACGATAATCAATACAGCATTAGTCAATGATAAATTATTTTAAAAACCACAAATTGCCCTATATAATCTCAAAATCTCAGCATTGCAGAAAGGATGCGACAGCCATAACAGCTTGCTTAATTAAAACTGCACACTCCCATTTGCACCAAATACAAACACAAGAAAAAAAATTACTGTGAATAGTTTGGATTACAGTAAACTCTGACATTTTAGAAAAACAGAGCACTGTAAGAACCTTATGACATAACGAGCAGTATTTGTTCAGCTGCAGTTGGAAAGACTGCATGAACAACTGAGGTATAATCTTGGCAGGACATTTACAGGACACAAGAGAATGTTATACCTATAAATACTAATGAAAAAGAAAAAAATGTGAAATTCTAGTCTCACATTATTAAAAGTGTAATTTTCAATAAGTCTTTTTCTTTTAAAAATAAAACTAAATTAAAACATAGTGACTTAGTGTGTAGGATTTTTGAGGACATTTTTGCTCCTACTCTGCAAACACTACAAAACTAGAATACACTAATGGGGCAAGACATAAGTATCCTTTGTTACAAGCAAAATATAGTTACAAGGATACAGCAGAACAGTGGCAGGGAGGCATAGGACCATAAACTCATATATAGACTCAAAAATACACAGATCATATTCCTCATTCCCTGCAAGAATAGGATTTCTACTTAATCAAATACACCAGACTCAGAAGCTGCTGAGAAAAATCCAATAGAATAGAAACATTTACAAGAAGTTCAGTACATTTTCAATACTGGCTTTTTGAAAGACACATGATAAACCTTAGAATGTAGAGATTTATTTTTCATGTGACCACACTGAAATTCAAGAAAATGCACTGCAAATCCTTGGTTTTATTTTTCTTTATGATACATTGCATCACCTGACCTTTTCTGTCCCATTAGGATTAAACACACAAGAGTAGATGATCTTTAAATACCTAAATATTAAAGCTGCACTTGTAGCAATTAAGATCTTTATGTTACTTATAATATAAAGTTCCAGTAAGGCAATTCGTCATAGTAGTTTAAGGTTATAAATTCTCTTCCCCATGCAAAAGACAGTCAGAATTTGTGAAAACTACTAGGACAGGTTTTATCACTTGAACAGAACAAAGTGTAAAGTAGTACTCTAGTCTGCTGTAAGCAATCATATAAAGCTGTAAAAATACAGGAATTCTTTATCCAACCACAATGCTATGCCTCATGTTATAAAAATAGAGGAGGCATGCAATTTCTTTTTTGCAATAAAACTACAGGGCTATTTTCCAGAAGAAGAATGAATTTAGAATCTTATTACAAAGACTTCCAATTAAAAATCAACAATTAAAGGAAGATGGCCTCAAGCACTTGGTCTCTAAAACTGCTTGTCAGAGAATTGTGTCAGCTCTAATGAAAGTAATTAGTAACTGAAGGTCTTAGACCACTACTTCTCTATACTATTGCAAAGGTTGTGAGACACCAGCTTGGGACAGAAGTAGGACAGTATTTTATTGACCTTCTGAAGTCAAGTTTTATTAGGGTAATTGCCTATATTTATACTGAACAATTATTAAGATTATTCTATGCAAAAAAAATATGACAAACTTCAAGCTATTTAATCAGAATGAATTACAGAAATAAAAATCTTAGCAAATGGATAGATATATGAATGAAGTATGAGCTTCAGGATAAAAATCCCACAATTACAACTTTAAGAACTATATTAAACATCAAATCTCTACTTTGTTTTCTTAGCTACTGAAATTACAGAACCCAAGAAAGTTGTTTAAAAGTTTGACTCTATTTCCTTGGCCTGGAAAACTAACATTCCCCACTGAACTCTGACTCAATTTCTACCTCCATGAGTAAGGGAAATTAATATCTAGACAGACAGTCAAAACCACAAAAATACAGCAATATGCTGAATCTCTAGAATCTAGTTATTTTTAATACACATTTTCAAAATAACTATAATACAGTTATCAAATGCATCTAAAGTTTGCACAAAATGGAATTTCCAAAATCTTTAGGAAGCTCTAACTGTGAAACTAATTCCACTACAATTGATACAGACCATGAACCAGCCTACTGTTTTCAGAATAGTGTCTAAAAAATGCAATTACATTGTGTCCCCTCACAGCCAGAGAATATTTTACAAAGTTGCTAACATTTCCTCCACATAGGAAGTTGGTAAAGGAAATTCTGCTGAGTACTGTAAGCAAGTTTTGAGGAAAATCTTTTACTTACCAAAGCACAGCAATAGCAGGCACATTTTTAAAGCAATAAAATAATTAACATTAATATAGAAAGCAATGTTTAGTGGTGATTCCCTTTTTAAGATTATTATTAGTTTACTTAGTGTTAAATATAGGATACAGCTGTGTAATTTCTCATACTATGAACATGAGAAAAATACTACTGTACACAAAAAAGGATATCATTCCAAAACCAGAAGAACCACGTCACATACATCCAGAATTTTGTTGCCAAATATATTCCAAGAGGCAGTGCACTGTGCATGGAGTGATCAAAGAATGACCTGTAACGTAGGAACAATGTCACACGGTGAGTTTTGATTTATAAAACGTAAATCCTGAACTAATGCTTCAGGGAAACACTTCCTATTAAAATATGTATTACATGGGATTTTGCACAATATGCCATACATACATTTTCCTCACTTTTCTGTTCAAAGTTCACGAGAAATTCCTTTTTTCAACCTGCCAAGACAGGCAGAATGAGTAAATACTGATGCTAAAACTACACTGTGCAAGCAGTCAGGAACCTGTGAGATTCTTAGCAACATGGACAGTGTTGGAAACTGCATTAAGTTTTTGAGAGTCTACTGTAAAGACATTTTGGAAACCCATACAATGAAAACTGCACATTAAAATTACGTCCTTAAGAAAAAGAGCTGAAGCGACTTCGGTGTTATCAGCCTATATACTTGAAATATTTCAGATAATTCAATATTTTGCTTCTGCTACAGTTGCCAATATAAAGTTGAAAAAAAATCCAGACTAATTAATTTTCCATATATCATTATATTTGCCAAGTTCTAAGATAAAATGCTGTTACATTAATTAAAAAAAATTAAGCCATTAAGCCATCAGAACGATTTTCACTTTCTTACACTTTTGCATTTTAAAGACTGTTCTGAATAAGTTGCATACAGTGAGACAAACTAGGTGAACAACTAGGCTACTCCATATTCAAGAAGAAATTGCTACAAAACCTCTGGAAACCAACACTCTAAACAACTAACCTCCCTGAAATAAAATTTCTCTATCATCTGCCTAAACATCCTGATATTGATCCATTTTGCTTTTTGTGCTGGTGATTCCCTCAGGGCTGCCACAGCCAAATGTGTGCAGGGAGTAGTTTCTATTTCACTTCTTTACTCTCTTACAGTAACTCTCTCTTCTCTAGTGGAAGTTCCTTAGGTCTTAGGAGAAAACCCTGTAAGGAACATGAACTCATTCGATGAATAATAAGTGAATATACATTTGGACACACATAGTGCTGTTACTCTGCACTACTCTTTCTTTCAGTGACTTCTGTGCATTTTTGTGCGTGTGAAAGTAGGGAGGAAAATACAGCTAAGCAGATTAACTAAAATTCTGTAGGGAAAGAAAACATTATTAGAATAACAGTTTAATTCAAACCCGGGCTTTGTGTAAAACATTTTAAAAATTATTTATACTAAATATTAAGCAACAGATAAGAGAAAATAAAAATGTTAATCTTGAACTCATGTCAGTTAGGCCAAAAATATAAAAATTGTCAAAACACAGATCCTGAGAGATTGGAAGAAATCTTGTCCTTCCTTTCTGTAGGAGGCACAGTTGAGAATTTGACAAATGAGAAATATTTTTTTTTGTGAGAGGCCAGCAAACTGCAAAGCCTCAGAGGTGACAAAAAGACCAAACAGATCATCTCCAAGATCCTGCAAATGCTGGATAACCTTCCACTTCCCTCTCAGTCTACTAAGTTCACTAAAATCTTCTGAACTCGGTTTAAGGAGCAGATATATTTTCCTCTTTATACAGAATGAAAAGAGAAGCAAATGGCTCTAAATAAACATGACATCCAACCCCAGAAAAGCAGAAAGCTCCTAAGCATGGGGAGACAACAAGTACTCCTATGTTGGCAGAACATGATAATGAAAAGCAAAGGAGAAATGATGTAGTCTACAGCTCTTTAATATCCACTGGAGTATGACTACACACGTGTGCGTGTGGTCTATTTGTAGGTACATTTACAGACATTTGAAGTAATCATAAATACAACTAAAAGTATTTAAGATCAGGTAACAAGATGTACAAAAAACACTATCAGAAAGCAGCCTTTTTCTTTAGTCACTTATTTCCACAACAACAAAAGCTTCAAAATCTGATTCTTACTCAATTTTTCTCTATAAATATCTTTAGATGCTTTTGTGCATTGAAATTGAGAGAAAACAGTTTTAATAGTACACTTGCACATTGACTTTATTACTTTATAGTAACTTTTCCATTGCCTGCTTTCTGCAATATTCATGCTGATAACTCTTTGTAGACAGACATTCAGCACCCTCCTCTGGATAATGACTGAATTTCTGTTCTGCTGTTAGCTTCTGTTAGCTCAGCAGTATTCACCCAAGATAATTCCAGGTTTCACAAGACAATAGAGAATTACAGGAGCTATAGTTGTACAAGGTCTTTTGCAGAAATAAAGACCTATTCCAACAAACAGAAATTAAAGGTTATCTATCCAATACAGATGCCAGCAAAATACTTCTTACATGCACACTAAACAGACAGCGTCCCAGTAAAACACTTACTTTGAAAGAAACTGTACCATAGCCCAAACGCCACCATACATCAGCCCTTTAATGAGCCAAGAATCAATGTCTAGGTCTGCTATAAACCCAACCAGCCAAATAACTAGGAAAGGAGTTCCCAGCATCACCTTCTGACGGAATTCCTATACAGAAACAAACACCAGTAAGTAACTCTGTTTTCAGGAACAGATTGTATAATAAACGTGACAGTCATAAAAACCTTAATTTTCAAGAAAATTCGGGAGATAAATCTTCACAAATTTTTCTCATTTCTTGTCTTTACACACCTCAAATGAATTTGCAAGGAAAATAAACCTTCCTAAAATTATATTACAAATCAATAACTTTGTTTTAGAACTGTCTTCTAGAGACTTTGCTACTAATTCAGAATCAAGGCAACATTAGCTCTTTTTAACAAATCCATAAGTGTATGAACTGCCACACAGCATATGACAATGTCAGTAAATTTTATTACTCGTGTAACCGCAGTTTTTAAGCCATACTGAAGCATCTATTAATAAAGATAGGACCTTTTTTGTCTTACACTGTGTGGATACAACTCCTGATGAGAGCACTGAACTCTTTCCAAATAATTAAAGTACAGTGACAATGAAATGTACAAACCACTACAGGTCAATAATCACAGCATTGTTACAGTACCATAGGGTTAAAGACTGTAGCATTACTTTCAGCATCTTGATGCAATGTATCTTTATTTAAAAAAACTAAATCAGTGGTAGCAACACTTAATATCCAGCACAACACTCTGCCTGAGTGTTGATGGATACTAAGGAGAAAACATTAACTCTTTTTTAATTATCAAACAATGTGTAGGAGGACAGTTCTTCATGCTAGAGCAGTATGTTAACCCTTACACCCTCATTTATGGCCTCTTCCTATCTGCAGTATTAAACAACAGTCTGAGAAGCAAAAGGCCTCCACATTAAAGATTCATGTATTACTTTATACTGGTAAGACTGACTGCTTCTTTCATTCAACACAATAACAGTTAGAGAGGAGATCAGCGTTCAGGATACCCAAAATGCTTCTTTCCTCAGCTACCTGAGAGTCAGTTTTGGAACATCTTGGCTAACCCAAACAATACATGACCACACAATACATTCCTAACACTGTCTTTTAGCTAGCACAAAAACTAAAAGTAAGTGTATAGAAGCTTAGGGTTTTATTTCCTTCTGCCCTAAATAAAACACCTTTTCCCCCTTTTGCAATCACTTTAGTCATAATAAGAAGACATTCCTTAAAGCTGAAATGTGGGGAAATCACAGTCCTGAACTTCTTTTAAACAAACACACAGGTCCCCAAACCAAGAGCAGCCATAAGATTGTTTTACACAAGTATTATGCTACTACTTACCTTATCTGCTTTTAGTTTTCTCAGAAAGGATGGACTATCATACCCCTTTGCCTGTCTTGCTTCTTGTAGATGATTGATCATCCAAACATTCTTCCTTTGTTTTGCAAGATCAAGTGGTGATTCTCCCTGTCAAGAGTATAAATGTGGGAAACATCCAATTTAAAATAAAATGCATTTGGAGCACTTTTGAAACAGAAGATTGGCTGTTAAAACTAACACATTTTAAAGCAGTTTAGCTACATTCTGGCATACTTTTTGCTCTGCAGCTTACTTGACACCAAACATCATTCATTCCTTTTGGTTTTTCACTCTCTCATAACTATACAAGTGTGCACAAGCAACATATTAAATGTATGATTCTGACGAGATGTATGTCCTGACAGTAAGAATTGTTGCCTTTAGCAGAGAACAAATCTATGTTCCACTATTCTACACACAGTCTACTAGTCTGTAAAGGAAGGACTGTGCTTCCCCCTCAGCTATTGACAGGCAGCAGAAATCGAGCAAAGAATAAGAACTTGTGACCCACTGGATCATGGAAACTCTCCCAAGTCTAAAGCCTGACTTCTTCATTAATTCTCTGCCTTTTGGCAGACTGAAGTTACTAGTATTATGGAATGCTTCTAGGATTTTTTTTTTCATCAGCCTAATGTTCTTAGATTTATTTCAGTTATGGAAGTCCTAGGAAGAAAACATGAAAGAATAAACAGAGTGCTCATGTCCAACTTATTTCAAAATTCTGAGCTTTTACTCTGAGCTTGTGTTTCATGTATTTTGGCTGCTAAGCCAGCAATGGCTCATGTTTTTATTTCTGTAATTTCAGAAAGGACTAACAGATGAAGCAAAAGAGAAACACGAGAGTGAAAGATACAGGGACCAAGGTGCCTACCAAACTGATTTGATTTTATTGCTTTTTAAACACTTAGGAAGAGAGATAAATGAAAAAGTTATTGACTTGGTCTAAAATTATAGAGGAGGCAAGAGACAACCAATTGCAGGTACCTCCAGCTTCAGTTTTGCATTTGACTCTTCCTCTCTTCTACTGGAGTTAACTCCCCTCCTAAACAAATCATTCATGGAGGCTTGAAAAATGGCTGAATCCTCCATCGCTCGGCCCCCTCCTAAAAAAAAAGTGAGACAGGTACTAGAAACTGAAACTACCCAGAAAGGGCAATAATTACTACAGACAGAAGTGATTTCAAAGATTAAAAACTGCAGTTAGCTACCTACTTCTCATAGAAAGACAAAGGGAACTGAGTACTTAACTGTCATCTCTGCCTTTGAAATCTTGCTCCAAATCGTTAAGAGAGTAAATAGCATAGAATATAAATTATGAGGTGAAGCTTTTTGCTACTTAACAGGACCTTTCACATCTTCTGTGTGAGAAGTTTAACTAGAAAAATCAGTTTAAAAAAATAACCTTCTAACTTGGCTTCAAAGTTATTTAGCCAGATGCTTAAAAAAAGAGATTAAATTAACTCCATTCTCAACAGAAATGCCTGAAATCAAACTATTGGTGCCTGTTTTATCACAGGTTTAATAGCACCCTGAATTGCTAACATCTAGGAAACTCCAAAGATGCTCTTGTTTTATTATCACCTTATATATCCAGACTGTAAAGATTACCTGTGGACAAGCAATCCCCTCTGGGAGTTGATCTCCCAAGTAAATCCTGAAGTTGTCTTGGGGTCCAGCTGAGCATCCCTTCCACTAGAGGGCCATGAGACACCTAGGAACTGCCTAGATAAAAAAATTGAGGGAGCTTTAAAGAAGTCTTTGACTATGCCTCTCATCCTCTGGCGATTTTAATATTCTCTTGTCTTTACAGGAGTAGGTGATGGCTGACTTCCTTAAAAATTTAAAAAATATGTATCGGGGAGCTTAATCTAGTAACACACTTAAAATTGTCAGCAACCAATAAGGCTTCAGTAATACATATTTAAAGCATTTAGATAGAAAAAATAATCTGAAGAGTCATTACAACAGGGAACTGTACATGCAGACTTCCATGGACAAGCCTAAGATACACTGCATAATCAAGAAACTACATTTAAAGTTCAATAAATGATTCACTTATAGATTAAAAAAAAAAAGGAAATCTTTCTTAGACCATAAGAGCTCTTTTAGGTCTCTATATCTCTCTACTAAAAAAAGGAGTTTCTGCTCATACTTAAATAAAATTTACAAGTTTTCTCCATGTCCCCAGTGATAACCAGGCACCTTGGGAAATCCTATTCTCGTCTGCCCAATCTGTCTACTGGTCTGGCAAGAAAATTTCCTTAAGAAAAAAAATCAACCGAACAAAAAACCCACTCTACTTTGATTACTGAAATACATCTTCCAACTCTAACATTAATCTAGTTCTCAAAAACGAAAGAAGTATCTTACTACCAAATGGAAAATACTGATTTCTTGTACAGCATAATAAAAAGAGAGTAAATAACAAAACAGGACTAACTCACTGCTTGTATCAAGCTTTGCTCTAGGATAGGAGGGCTGTTCAAATACTTCACAAACTGTCATGCAAAGTAAAGAACACCTTGCTGAGATGACTGGTCCTAATTTGTTCCAAGCCTAAGCAGCCAGCAGCACATGCCTTTCTAGCACAGACTGACTAGAGCTGATAACAAAGTCAAAGCTCACATCTAATATTTCAGTCATGTCATCATTTGAAGAAGATGAACAGCTTTCAGCCAATGCATTTCTGTAATATTAGCTGTCTCACCACCATTCTTGGTGAATTCCATGGGCTATCTGAGAAAAGGAATTCATTAAATAGTGCTGCAGGAATCTGGAACTGACTGCATCAGAAAGAAGCCTTTCACAATTCCTTTTATTTCTGAGGAAACATGAGCCAAACACTTAATTAGTTTTAGGCTCAAAGAAAACTTTTGCTGAACAGCCAAAGGAGGGGCACCAAACTGAGTTTCTATTGGCCTTTAAGAATCAAACAGATGTTTATATTTCCTATATATTTACTACCACCTAAATCAGCATCCATTATAAAGTCACTGGCTGGATGGCAAAACTGCCATTGCTCAAATTATTTTGATCCTCTGAAGATCCTAAAAAGCTGGGAAGCCATGAAAGAAACCTAGATTTCACTGCAGAAGATAGGCAGTGCTCAGTGAAACCAGACACATATCTTCTGGAATGACTGGAAAGGTATCATGATCCAGCAGGTTCAAAAACCTATTTTCTACCGACTGCTGCTGTCTGTCAATAAAGAAGGCAAGACCATGAACTATTTCAGGCTAGCATATACTTTTTCATATAGCCAAACACAGAAATTTTTGTTACAGATTTAATAAGAGTCCAGAAATGTAGGTACAGTGACGACTTTAGAACTCTTCTCACACCAGTCAGTCTGCCAAGACAAGTAAGGTATGACATACTGATTTTTTTCCCACAAAAATACCTTAATTTTTTACCATAGGTGGCATAGGAAAATAGTTTTTCAACACAAGAGGTGAGACTAGAATCATAACTCCTTCACACAACTGACCTTACAGATCAGGAATAAATAATGTCCAAGCAAGAGGCTAGATGATTTGTTTTAAACATGTATATAGGTGATTCCTTATAATGAGTTTTCATTCATGATTATGAACATTTCTGATATTCTGAAGTGGATGTAGGACCTAAAAAGCTGCCAGCAAAATTTGGCTGCTCCCTTAGAAAGGCTATTCCTGCTCTTCAAGATAATTGATGTGTAGGTTTTTTTTTTAATATATGTATTTCTATCACTTGTGGCCAAGCAAAATAGGCCCCAGCCACCTTAATCAGTAGGAAAAATGGCGAAAGGACAAATAAATTAAATTTACAGCTGTGTTTTCAAGCATAAGCACTCTGCTTGTAACACTCTTTAAGTGGAAAACATTTGTATTTGAAGAGAAACTAAGTAGAGATTCTTTTTCTAAAAGTGATTTCTTCTCTGACACCACAGATTGAAACAGCTTGGGTAGCAAAATGCATCTAATTTGATATACAGAGTATCTGGAAGTAATGGACAAAACCACATTCCAAAGGCACACCTTCCAAGGCTGGAGAAGCTCCAAGTTTATGGCAGAAAGTCTAAGAGCTGTTTTGCTGGTCTAACTTATGCTGGAGATGGCTCTGCTAGTACAGAATCTAGATTCATAATTAAGAAATTCTGGTACTCAGGCAAGTTAAGTTCACATGCATAAAAAGAGCCCATTTGCTTATTTGACTCTTATTGGCATTTTCAGACCTCTAATTTGCTTACTGGCACTGGGAAACTGACTAGAGCATTTGTCAGCTTCCTGGATAGGACTGAGGTGTCTCACATCTCACTCCAACAAATAGTCAGCCCAGAATTTCACTAGAAGCTATTTGGTCAGGTTTCCAATTTTGCATCCAAATACACCACTCTTCACACATGCAGTCTAACTGCACACCCCATTCCCCTATATTTACTCATAATCACTGTTACATAATTTACCTGAGCATCTTTAATGGTGCAAATCTAGTGGTTATGCATCACTTCCGAAAAAATTGCCAAATGACGCATTAGTGGCATTGCTTTTGCTCCATCTTCATGATCCCACTATACCCACAATAATCCCAACAATACCCACCTATTCTTGAGACTTATCATAGTCTGTTATTTCTGCCTCAAACCACTTACAATTAATCCACACCAAATGTTTACCTTAATATTTTGAGCATCAACATTAGCTCCAGCTTCTAACAGAAGACTAATGACTGTAGTATTTCCTGCTAGCACAGCCCAGTGCAATGCTGTGTTTTTGTGGTACTTGTCTCCCAGATTAACCGACACGTTAAATGTAAGTAGTAATCGTGTTGGATCCACACTAGAAAAGAAAATTCTTGTTAGATCTACAGATGAACTCAAATACATCCCAACTTATTGTTGATGCATTCAATTTCTATGAAGATCATTGATCAGGTACACCATGTAATAGCAAAGTGACATTTTTTGCTGCCAATTATGAATGACTCAAAATCTCTTCCCACCAAAACCAACCACTATTCTGTTGACTTTAAAGGACCTCCCTAAGACAGCTCATTCTGGGATATCAAGAAACATTTGTTCTACAACTCTAGTTTTGTGTTTACCAGAATCTAACACTACTAACAGATTTGTAAAAATATGCACATGATTACATACTTAAACAATGAAAGTTCAAAACATGTTATGCTTCCACTTCACAATCCAGAAGATGAAACTAAAATAGGATGTGAATGCTGGCAATAGCAAGTACTGCTAAGAGCTAGTTTATGTTCCTCCCAATAATAGATAGAGATAGGTCCTTCCAAACAGGAATCTAATTCAAACATTTGTTCTTTGGAGAAGAGTTATTTTTTATCCATTTTTTCCAGTCATCACCACAGGAAGAATTAATGAGCACTTCTTCATAGTACCCTCTCTCCTGAAAAAGTCATTGTACTGGGTTTGGCTGAAATGAAGTTAATCTTCTCCACAGTAGCTCTTACTGTGCTGTGTTTTGGATTTGTGACCAAAGCAGTATTGATGACACAGGGATGTTTTAGCTATGGCTGAGCAGTGCTTACACAGGGTCAAGGTCTTTGCTGTTCCTCATGCTGCCCCACCAGTGAGCAGGCTGGGGGTGCACAAATGTTGGATGAGGACACAGCAGGGACAACTGACCAAAGAGATATCCAGTATTGCATGGCAGCATGCTCAGCAATAAGAGCTGGGGAAGAGAGCTAGGAAACAGAAGACATTTCAGAGTTCCAGCATCTGCCTTGCCAAGTAACTGTAACAGGTGACAGAGCCCTGCTGACCTGGAAATGGCTGAACTTCTGTCTACTGATGGGAAGTAACAAATTAATTCTTTATTTTGCTTTATCTATTGAACTGTCTTTATTGCAACACATGAGTTTTCTCATTTTTACCCTTCTGATTCTCCTTCTCATCCCACTTGGCAGTGAAGAAGTGGCTGTGTGGGGCTGAATTTGATATCCTACCAAGTGGGATGAATTCACAATAACCATAAATAAAGAAAGATAAAATAGCAACTGTGGAAAGAACAGAAAAAAAACTTCCAAAAAACTCCCCAAACCAGTCACTACTATATGCCACTTGGTTAACACTAAGATAAAGTCAAAACTGCATGTATTACCTATGTGTTCTGTAAGCTGCCCACATTAGAGGTGTCATTCCATTTTGATCCATCATATCTACATCCTAAAAAAAAAATAAAAGAAAAAAAAGTTGGTGAAGTATGTAAGCATATTTAAGATCCAGCAAACGCAATGTTTGCAATGAGAAGCAATATTCTAAGACTAATCATCTGAATTGGAAGAAAAACTGGCAAGCTTTTAGTACTCAAATAGTATTTAAAAAATGAAAACAAACATTGATGCCACCATTGCCAAAAAATAACTGTTCTAATCTATTTTGGAAACTATGAAACAGTCATGCTGTGTAAGTCCGTAATTTCTAACTTACTATTAATCTTCAATATTAAAGATATATACAGATAGTGTATTATTGCATTAAAAAACAGAAGAAAATTAAAATAATGCACCAGTATTTGAAAAGATACTTGATAAATTACCATAAAAACCACTGTCTGAATCCTACATCCTACTAAATGCTAGTTGCACCTATTTTTCCACTTGAAAAGCAATTTCCCTTAGTTCACTGAGTTCCAATGGTATTTATGTATCTGGATAAGAGTTAATCGATGCCAGAGAATTTTAAAAATTCTCTGAAAAAATCTATTAATAAAAACAACCTCCTCAGAAATAAAACTGATCTATAATCTCTTTCCCCTCCTGCCTAGAGAAATTGGTAATTCCTAAATATTTGGAGGCAAATTAGACTGTCAAGCACATTTGGGCATATTTCACAGACCAGCACTAACAAAATCACTGCAAGTTAACATAATGCAGGACATGAACAGTTTTCCTAAAAGGCAACAGAGCTATGACATTTCCTATACCACTTCTCTTAGTTCTTATTAGGAAAATTAGATTGGAAAGCATTTCAATGAAGTCTTTTGCTAGAGAAATTCCTGACAAAAACCCAGGAAGTGACTGATGTTGCTTTCTGTCATCCCCAGAACCTCCTCTGCTCCAGTAGTCTACAAAATGCCCAGCACCCCAGGATCCCTACTCACACTGCAGCTAGCCTGAGCCAGGCATCTGTTTCCCAGAAAATCCAACTTAGCTCCTCCAAATAATTGCTTTTAAAACACCTTTAGCCTGCAGATTACTTTGTATTTCAGAGTTTTCACTCTGTTGCTAATTAAAAAAAAAAGGTTATTTAAAAAACACAGTTGATGGAGGAGAAGAAGAACAGTTACTTGATTTACTTGCTTGTACTGTTTGTTCAGGGGAGTTACATGGCTTGAGATCAGGATCCAACTCTGTTTGCCCACAGTACTTGTATAGGTTAGATCCTTTTGAGCCTACCAGGACTATGCAACTGCTGGCATTGCCATTAACCCGCTGTGGTTGAAATCATGAAGGAAGTTAGAACCACAGCCCAATCTCAAGTTCATTCATCCTTGAGAATACGACTGATTCACAGCTCACACTTTGTGAATAACATACTTGGAGGATTGTACAAATTACTGCAACACAAACAAGCACTCCTTCATCTTTAGACTTCGTATAGAAAAGCACCTCTTTGTGACAGTAGGAATGTGTTTAGATGTAAGCAGAACAACTCCTTCAACAATTCCACCTGACAAGTCCAAACTACACTTTGCATGCTAGATGACACTCAGCTAAGAGAAAAAACCCAAACCCATCAGCTCCAGAGCATTCCCTACACATAAGTTACCTAGGCAGGCTACAGCTACTACTCACATTAAGCTACTACGCTGGCTGAAGCAGATCTCTGTTCAAAGGAACTTTAACAAGAGGCAAAGCAGCATCTGTTATACAGATGTAACAAAGATGATGTAGCTGTGGATAGCGGACATGTGCTCCAACAAACCTCTCATCAAAAATTCCTTGTTATTTCTCCAGATCACTACTATAACCACAGACTGAGTGAGACATTTTAGAAAGGAAGCTGTGCTCCCGCTTTTTGCCAAAGAGAGGGCTGAGGCAAAAAATTAAATCTTCAGCAGCTAGTTCATATTAAGAGACTGTTCTTCCATTCTGTGGTGTCCAACAGGGACTTTAACATTACTTTCTTGTTTAACTCTCAGTGACAGATCAGGGCTCATGGAGCGGTGTGCCTGTGCTGTTAGGACATGGTGCAAGCACTGCAAGAACCAAAGATTCAAAAAGATTCAAACAGTGAGTGATGCAATGATCAAAAGTTGCACATACTGCTGCCCTCTGCAGGTGGTTCAAGAGTAAATTCTGTGGACCACAATGAGCAAAATTTCCTCTTGTTTCTAAAGTACAACAACTCTGGTTCTGAAGGAGAAAATCTTTTCACATGCAAAGATAACCAGACTTAATCCTAGGACACTTAATACAACATTACACAAAAAGCTTTTAGTGAGGCAGAAATACTGGGGAGAAAGAGCTTTCTGCATGAAAAGGGGTTGCAGCAACTCTTCTGCTGCTTAATACTACTTTCTGAAAGCAAGAGTTGACAAGGAAGGATTCTGAAGAGCAGCTAGAGATCAGAGCAGCATTAGGCTTACCAGGAGATTTAACAAGCAATGGTCAAACCAGTATTGTGATAAAATATGTATAGAAAGCATCAAGAGATCCCACTTAGAATTACTTTAAATCACACAGAAAGGAACCAGGAGTCTGATCCTCTTTAGAACCATTACTCCTTATTTCACAAAACACAGACCTTCATAGAAAAGACCCATCACATCCTTGCTCAGAATCCTATTCTCCATAGGGAAAAGATCTCTTGCACATGAACTGTTGCCCAGGGAAAGGAAAAAAGGCTTTAAAAGCATATAGTAAGAAGATTTATCAGTAAGGCTGATGTAAGTCTGACAATATTTCTTAATTTAGAAAAGATGTGCTAGTTACAGACTAGAAGCAGAGATTTGTAAGATTCCCATTAAAGCAGAGATTTTCTAAGAGTCCCATAGAACAGAGCACCAAAGAACAGACCAACAAAGAAGACAACACACAGAACTAAACCTACTCCATTCCTTCAAACAAAAGCCCTGTTCTGAATACCCTAGTCCATCAAACACAGTCAGGCTTGAATGATAAGGAAGAACACAACTGGACTTATAATTCTCTAAGTAATGTGCTCTGAGTTGGTCTAGGAGATAAAAGACTTGGTTCAGTGTCTTAATGCTGGCCTGAGCTTGGTGGAGAGAAGTAGCCTCAGTGGCAACTGAGGTGACAATGCTTAGGAGCACTGCTCATGGATCACAGCCCCAAAGTAACCACAGCTGCTGGTACCACACTGGCATCTCTCAACCTAGACGCCACCTACTTCTAAGCCATAGCTCAGGTGACCCTACATAGCTCGAGACATTAGTTAACATACAAAACTGTAACTCTGAAACTAAAAAAAAATGGACTTGATGAGTAAGTGCTAGTTAAACTATGAAAATGATAGTTGAACTATGAGTATGAAATAGGTAAACTGTAATTTTAGAAGTAGAATATTTTTTACAGAATTTTACCCTACAAGCAACCTTACAGTCACCCATTATCTGTGATTAAGTTACCTCACACATGCACAGGATGAGAACAAATTATTCAACAATTTGTATACCACATCTGTATCCTAACTTATTCCAGGTGAATGTTTGTGTATGCAAGCTCCTGATACGCCTCTAAGCACAATATCAAGCAGTCAAATTGTACACTGAACATTATTAAGTGCCTTCAAGCTCTTTTTCAGTTTTTCTTCTTTCTCACATTTTTTTAAATAAAGGTCTTACCTAAACTTGAACTGTGCTACAGATTCTGTTACTTGATTTCTCATTATATTTATATCATGTACCTGTACCAGGCTTGATTTTGACCCAGGCAACCTAGTGACACAAACAACATGTTCAAACTCTGATACAGCCAGGTATCAGTCTTTCAGAATTGAGTAAGAGGCATGACTAAACAAAAATCAACATCTATCAGGTGCAGCTGCCTCTTGGCTGAGTAGTACTTGCTGGCATGAAAATGGGCTCACTTCCAATCAAAGCCAGAGTGCATCTGATCAAGAGTTCTTACCCTTCACTCAAGCCTCAGATTGCAAATTTTACCATTGGCTGCTACAGCTCAGAAGGAAGTGAAACAGCAACACTGAAGTTGGGTTCCAGTTCTGTCTCAACAATGGACAAGGCAGCAATTAGGAACAATTTCTTAATCCACCTGTCAGTCCTCTATTCTGTTATGAAAGTTGGCTTTTCTTTGACCACACTCATCCACAAAGGCATGAGGATATGAACTAACACAGCACAACAGCCCACACTGACCCTCATTTTGACATTTACTTAGCTGTCATTTGCCACACAGGTGCCAGAATTAGGTTCAGAACAAAGGCTAGCCTACTCTTTGGATATAAAGAAACCTGGTCTCTGTAAAGACAAAAGGAAAATAAGTAGCAGTATATAGGGTAAGCCCACAGAAGCAAAACCACTTCAAGTTTCCAAATCCAAATCTCAGCACCACCAGGAAGGTGGGGAAAGAAATTAAGAGAAGAAATTAATGACCTCAGTACTAACTGAAGGAAACTTTAAAAATAGAATCATGTATCTCCCATGGCTTCTATATAAACTCAAGGTTCTGTAGTTGTATATAATATAGCTACAGAATAATCATTTTAGGGATTGTTATTATAATGTTATTGATATTACTAGATTTTGATATTACTAGATTTTAAACATACAAATCAATACATAATTTTTCAAGTGAAAGTTTTTGAAGCACTGTGAAAAATTACTGTTAAAATTAATTTGAATTTGCATCATGGAAAGAATACCAAAATCATACTTGAAAATATTTGAGAGATTTAATAAAAATCAGTGTTTTAAAAACTATTTATAAGAAGAGCTATTTTCAAACTAACAGTTTTAAATTTTAAGGCACTTCTTGTGTCTTTATGTATCTACTCATGTTAAGACATACAGCATCCTTTCAATTGAAGCATTATATGTTCAAATAAACAGGACAAATCTGTATATACAAACATGAAGACAAACACAGGTAGACTTCATAACCACAGTAGAATGCTTTAAAGGCTATTAGTGCTTTATTAATGCTATGCTCTAAACAAATTCACACTTGTATAATACCAGTAAGATTTTTCTGGTAACATAAAACCCACATACAATTATACATAATTTGAGAAGAAATTACAAAACTTGCTCCTCTAAAAACACACTCCTCTCCAATCATTACTTCTTACAAAACAGCAGTTATACAGAATAGGACCAGACTCTTCTTTTGCCTAGCTTACTCTTTATCATACACTAATTACTGTTTTACCAAACAGATACAAACTGAATACTGCCTGAAGCAGTAGCTTGGGGTTTTTCACATGTACAGGTGTAAGTAATTTTCTGCAGCAAATTCAGTATTTGTTTTACACAGACCAAACTCACTGATTTCATATTCTACATGAGTCACTGGATCATATCTCACTTGGTATTTAAAAGAATAAGCAGAATAGAGAAGTGTGAAGGACTGTCATACAAGAGGAGGGCTTTGACTTTCCTATATGGTTTACACAGTAAATCAAATCAGGCACATGCCGATGGATGAGGAAATCTACAAATTACAGTGCAGGGTGTGTAGCAAAAATACAATCAAGTTCTTGAGCAGACAGAATGACAGATGAGACATAACAGGACCAGTAATGAATACACATTATATACACACTTCACAGATCTAGCAGTAATATAAGGAGCTAGCAAGAAGGTTTGGGGTTGTTTCATTCTCATTGAAGAATTCTACAACACTTGCTACCATTGTCATAGCTATATTTAAAGATTAAATTCATTAGAAATAAAGAATGAATCAGAATTTCCATAAACTACATTAGGCAGGTGCGAATTACAGCCAAAGTACTCAGATGACTGTTGCAGGAAATTAGTTAACAGGTGACACATCAACACTGTAGCCTACAAAAAAGGACATGGAATTATTTTTATATTTATTCAAGCAAATATTTTGCATCTCCTTAATGACAGGTATAAGTTTCAACTGTGTTCCTAATCTAAAATTTAGTAGAATCTATTTAAATATGGTATTACTTAAAATTTACCTGTCCCTTTGCTATCAGGTAAGCAACAATCGAAGTATGTCCAAACTGGGCAGCCAAATGAATACAGCTACATCCTTCTCCATCAATTAGCGACGGATCTGCCCCATATTTCATCAGCTGTACAACCATGGATAAGTGACCCTGTCTAAATGTAACAAAACACAAAAAACAAACAACTGAATAACTATATGCAGAAATACTATTGAAATTTGAATAATGAAACACAACAAGTATGTTTAGCAGTTAATTACACTATCAGAATTCCCACACTTTAACTCATACTTTAAAAACAGCAACTGCCATGATCTGATTCTCCAAGTGAGTAAGCAAACTCATTCATATGAGAAGTTCTATGCATATAGTACACTCATCACATGCAATTTGCTTAACTGTACTGCACAGCAAAAAAAAAAGAGTCAACCAAAAAATCAGGTTATGATTGAGAAATCTAGTCTACTACGACTTGTTACAAACCACGTATGAAACCTGCTATTTTAAGAGATGTCAAACTGGCTAGATACTCTCTCTTTTTGTTGGGACTAAGAACTGTAGTAAAACAAAAGTAGGGGAAAAAAGGAAAGCTAAGGTTTACATTTCCTCCACACTATCTTAAAAGCTTATGCATCTTTTTAGCTTAATGAGCATAGGCATATCCTTCTTTTAGACACAGTGCCTGGGCGTCAGTACACTATTTCTGACATGAGCAAAAGACCTTTTCAATTTTGGAGAAGCCACTTCGGACAATGCTTCACAGAACTGATTACAGGTATGAATGAACACCAGGAAATTTAGTCAAGATTTTGTGCTATTAACACAGAATCACAGACTGTGTTCTGTAACAAAAAGAAATACAGGAGCTAAAATCTTTAATAGAGGCTAACAAGTCAAGTCCTCACCTTCAGCAAACAGATTATTTTGATACATTAAATCTTCTAAAAGCTAATTTTCCAAGTCTCCTTTTGCCATCTACAGTTTAAAATATTAATATGGACACTGTTCCTTTTCCACCTATTTCTAGGTGGTTGTCTAAAGGAGCAGATACTGCTTGAATTTTTCCAGCCATTTATCATGACCATCTTCTACATAAGAACCCAGATTTTAAGTAAATCTTTTTAAAAATCCACATATGCAATAGAACATTTCAAGGACAATGTCACACCAAACCATCCTACAACCCATCTGCAAAAGTGTCACTGAATTTCAGATGACTTGACAAAAATAAGATCTCAGAAGTAAGAGTAAGATAAGTTGCCTATACTTTACTTGTTTTCCTACTGCAGCAATCATATTCCTCTATATCAGAAAAAAAAACATATGCTGAAAGCTCTTTTAGTTCAAACATACCACATTCACAGTGCACTCAGTTATCAAAGACTGAATTAATTATAGTACAAAGTATTTCCATAAAACACAACAATTCCATAAAACCATCAGTACTCCATGTTAAGCAAAAATTTCAGAAAATTTTTTCATACCTTGTTGCCCAGTGAAGCGGGGTAGAATTCAAATCTCCTCCAAGCTGATCAACAATAGCACCTTTTGATATATAGTACCTGAAATAACAGAAATAGTAAACATTACTGATTGCTTTGGTTAAATTGAAAGGACACAGGTGAGCATGTCTGATGTTAGGTAAAATAGGCAGCTAGAGATCAGAGGACCAGAGCCTTTTCTTGCCTTCATATAACCTTCCTTTTAGATGTCATGCATATACTTTCGATTTTCTTGCATTTCTGACATGGATTGGGAAACTAGAGATGCCTCCTACAGTGTTTTAAACATTATGCTGTTTCCTAATTTTATTCTAAGGTAAAACAGAACAATTGCTATATAAAATGTACAGTATGTACAGTAGCACAAAATGTGCTACCACAGAAGTATTTAATAAATTATTCTTAAATATTACAGGGCTATTACATTAAATAGAATTCTGAATTACTGGTAAAAGTTTACCATGCTAGAAGACTATAATTTTTAGAAAATTTTGGCTAAATAGTAAAATAATATTATATTAGACTTGCAGCTTATATCATCACTGGAATAACCCCTGCTGAAGTCATAGATCCCAGAGATTACACTTAAGTTAGACATTTGGTGTAGGACTGAGATTTTTACATACTTTTCAATTATTATTAATCAAAGGACAAAAATCATTTGAGTATTTAAAAAGCATTTCTAAATGATGGTATAGACATTATTTTCCCCTCAAAAACATTTATAAAAAGATGAGCTATCTGTAAGAACAAAAGAAGTTACCTATTTTTAACTGCAACAATTCATATTCACAGTCATTTGTAATATTTCTGTGAACTGCTGTCATTGCTGTTTTATCTGGGACACTAAACTAGCAATGTTACTTTTCCTTTGTAGAAGGAAATGCATGCTTCATGAAGAAATTACTGTTTTCAAATCCAGGCCTTCCCAGAAGGCTTCTAGTTTTTCATTTACCACTGTCTAACCTTTGTCTATACCTAGCCATAGATTTGTGTTTGCACATTTCCAGTGCCTGTGCCTACAGACTTTTCACTTTGAAAATACCTGTCAGGTATATATGAACACTGCTCTCCCACCCACACGAGCTGTCCTTCAAATCCTCAGCATTGAATTTCTGCCATCTCCAACTCTGCTAAGTGTTTCAAGACATGGCAAGAAGAAGGGCAACAAAGAGAAAATCTTGAAAAACATTAGTCTTAAGTAACTATCTTCATTTTCTAGAGTGCTTATTGATTCAGAGAATGAAATTTCAAAAACAGCCCTTTTAGGAACCTTTAGGAAAAGAAACTGAAAAATGCACGTCAGACTAAACGCATCTAAAGTTTTTATACAGTTGCTTTAGAGTCATCAGACATACTTAAGTACTTCAACAGATTTGCCAAAGTAAAAAAAAAAAAAAAAAACAAAAAAAAAAAAACAACAGTGCAAAAAACAAACAAGATCTGCTCAGACTGATGGAGGACAGTCCACTCCACTGGTCTCCAACACTAAAAGAACAAAACTTCATCTTTCTGTGGAAGTTTTTTTTTTATTTCTCCATGAGAAAAACCAGAGATTTTGTGAAAGTCTTTGTCCCACCTAGGTGAAAACACAAAGCACATTATATGGTAAAGAAACAAGGAAATTTTGTTACAGTGAAGTATCAACTACTAACTGAAGAGCTATTTATTCCCCCTTGGGAAGGAGATCCAAAGGAAATCTTGTCTCCATAAAAAGCACAGAGAAATTCACAGTAAAGCTTGGATTCATCTCTCTGATGTGACAGCCACTCATGGGGAGGTGAACACTAAACAGATTGTCTTCGTTCAAACACTGGGCCTTGCAGAAATGCAGAATACGTTCAGGTTCTACTGACAGCAGAACTGCTTACTGGTTAGTAGGTTTTATTTAGAAGGAAGAACTTGCAGTTTGACAACTGGGAAAAGACAAGGCGACAATCTCCTGCCAGATGGTGCATTGAAATAACATTTTATGTTTCTTCAAGGGTGTTTTGAAACTCGGTTGAAATTTATCACTGCATTTTGGTTTCAGTATACAAAAATGGTGAGATTTTTCTGCAAAACCAGACTGAGAACTTAGTCTATTTGTCTAAGCAGATCTTGCAGAAGGAAATTTGTGCTAGGTGAGAAGGTCCCCGAAGAAAGAAAGAACTGGGCAATCCACTCTCAGTGAGTCATCTAAGCTTCCAATAGAAGATGCCAGGCATGCAAGTTCTATTTAAGCAAACTACTTACACTCAAAGCAAGCAGATCTCATAAGAGGTCGCCTTAAGAAGAAAATACTTCCACTGATCTCCACATTAGGATCACTAAGTCTTTGGCAGGCATTTGAAAACTACCTTAGCTTGCATTCAGTGATTGAGGAATCAAAGTGCATGTAGTCACTGTTATTAGAAGAAGGAAAAGTAGAAGAGAAATCCTTGTCTGGAAAAAGTTACCCAGGGGATGGGGAACTACTGTAGGAAGTAAGTAACTGTAGAGACATAAGGCCATTTTTTGAATTTTTACAAAGCTGAGTTGAAGAGATATCAACAGAACAGTGTAATTATGAAAACAGAATGGTGTTCTAGACACTCATCCCTGATTCTACGGAAATAGGAAAAGGTTCTGTAGTTTTTCTTATCAATGAGTTTCACTGTTATGTATACTGAATCTCAAGTCTCAAAATAGATGGGATGAAGAAATACTAAAAATAAGAGAAGTCTAATTCCAAGCCTGCACTCCTGACAGACATGCTGCTAAGCTACTTCACTGGAAAGAACTTACATAGTCAACACTCACTAAACAAGACACTGAGATCTACTATCACAACAGTAAACAACTTTATCTCTGCAGTACCAAGCTTAATAGCCAACATATTTAAGGAAATTATCCACTGCACATAATGGGGAAATTGAGAATACCTGGGGAAAGATGTGATAGGCTTGAACAAATAGAAAAACCACTAAATAGTTTAATTCTGAGGAAATAAAATAAACTAGTGCCTACAAAAAGAGAGTGGGAGAGCATAAAATAAGGTGAGTGATAAAAAAAATAAATCAAGATCCTCTAAAGACAGAGGAATATAAAGTGCAAGAACTGCATCAAGAGAAGGGAATTTTAGACACAGTTAGACACACCAGTAGTTACATGCACACTAGTAAACAGTGGGAAGAAAATGCAATGCTGTATGTCACAGTGGTAGAGATGCATTAATGGACAAGAGCTTTGACATACTGTTAATGAAAAAGGACATATAAGACACGTTAAATTTAAAGACATTCAAATCAACATTTTTAAGGACATAATTAATTTTAAACTTAAAGTCTAATACATACTTCACCAGATCTATCCTGTTGTTGATTGCAGCCCAGTGGAGAAGCGTTACGTTTTCTTTGTCTGGCTGTCGAACATCATAACCAGCTTCCACCAACTCTCTGCATCGTTCATATATTCCATACCTTGAAAATAAAATAAGATTTGTCAAAATGCTTACCTTAGATTATAGTGCATTCAGCAAACACTATACTTTCTGTTACAATACAAAATCCTCAACAGAAGAGAAGAAGAAACTTTACTTTCTTTTTCTAAATGATTACAAATGTCTTGCAACAAGAAGCTTCCACTGGCAAAAATAACTTTAATCAAATCAAGGTATTACACAAAACTTTTGTCTACAGAAAACTGTACTGCAGAGCAAGGCAAAATATCTACCAGTAGTATACTAAATTTAAGTAACTGTTCACTTCCTGGGGACTCCACTACATAATTCACATAAGCCCTGCTATCAGTTTTAACAGTCACCAGCTTAAAAAAATGTATTGCCTAAGGCTGAATTCAGCTGACTCTCATCCTGCTTAAATAAGCAGTACAAAACAACAAGTAGGAATTTTTTAAATAAAATATTCTAAGTTATTGGAAAGATACAAAGAACACAAGGATACAATAACTTTAACTTCCTATAAAATGCAAGAGGCAATCACATAAAGCTTTCATGCAAATGGATTAGGATTTTCCCTACATGTATTTGTTTTGGGTGGGATTAAGTTACTCTTCTTCAGAGTGGTTCTTATGAGGCTGTTTCGGATTTGTGAGCAAAACAGTGTTGATTGACACACCAATATTTAAGCTATTGCTGAGCAGTGCTTACACAGGGTCAAGACCTTTGCTGTTCCTCATGCTGCCCCACCAGTGAGCAGGCTGGGTGTGCACAAGAAGTTGAATGGGGACACAGCAGGGACAGCTAATGCCAACTGACCAAAGAGATAGCCAATACTGCATGGCAGTGTGCTCAGCAATAAAAGCTGAGGGACAAAGGAGGGACATCTGGAGTGAAGGTGCTCACCTACAAAAGTAACCATAAGATGGATATGGCTGAACACTCACCCATGGGAAGCAGCAAATTAATTCCTTTTTTTGCTTTGCTTGTGTGTGCAGCTTTTACTTGATGTATTAAACTTTGTTTATCTTTACCCTCTTGGCCAATTTCTTCATCCCAGCAGAGGCAAGCAAGAAAGTGGCTGAGCAGGGCTCAGCTGCACAGCAGTTAAATCACTACATCACTATTGGCCAGCTGTGGGAAGCTGCACATATGCTTTAAGATGAGTGTCCTATCAAGTTAACTACACAACATGAACCTCCTTGAAAGTAACCTTTGACTGCTACCCAAGTTTTTGTTAGGCCATATTGTCAAGACAGGAATAACCAAGAAGGCCCCTGACAGTCTTAGGGGAAGGGGGAAAAAGGGTGATTATTCTTTGGCAGTTTTTGTGGAGAGGAGGTTGGAGGGGTTATTTGTCAGGTTATTTAATTAAAAGCAAAATTCCAGTCTTACAGAAAATGTGATGCTACTTTCTGAAGGACTTGGCTTAAGATGTATGAAAACCAAGGAAAGCTGTCACAAGTGACCCTGCAGCCTGTAGATGCAGAATGCTGTGGCCAGTTCCCATAGAATGCTCCAATTATGTTCCACTGATGTTTACAAGTACCTCCTTCTAGAATTCACCCATACACCGTCGTGAGGCCCTCAGCAAAGACTGCTGACATGGCCTCAGATACAAGAAGGAATAGTAGGAATGGATTCACTCTTTTGAGGTCAGCATCATAGACTTCCCATTCTTCCCACTAGAAGGCAACCTACAAGTCACAGTACATGGTACTACTTCACCACAAAACAGAACATGAAATTCTGCAATATACCAGAACAGCCTTTACAGGAAAATAAAGCTCTTTCCAAAAGTGACACCAGTGAGAATGAAGTATACAGAATTTTTTTTAATTTACGTCACCCTCAGTTTGTCTGTTTCTAGCAATTTACATTTAATATCTTGAACACAATCATAACTGCTTAGTAAAGATGCAGCACACAAGGTATAATTTTTGACTCTTCAATTTATTATCAGAAGAGGACTTAAGGATCTTGACAGACAAAATCTGCCTGGAAAAAACGTTAGGAATTTACATCCATTTGCTCCTCTTCCTGGAAACAGGAGGCTCTCTACAATTAAATAAAACACTGAATCTGCTGCAGTTGTAGTTTCTCCATATCTGTCCCAGAAGGGCAGCATTCTTCTCTCACATACAACCTACAGTCTTGTTCCATCAATTTGCTGTAGCTGACTTCACCTTGCCTTCTCCCAAGGTTCATGATGCACTGTTAGGTTAGAAAATTACAAAGTCACCTATTTCAGACACTCAGCATAATCACACTTGCAATGCTGTTATAAAGGGCCCCATGCCCTTCAGGGGTCATGGAGAGTAAGACTGAAATCCTCACAGGAGACTGATACATTAACCTAACAAATATTCAGCATCTAAATGAATTCTAGAGGGTGATGCTGTAAACATCAATATGGAGCATAATTAAAGCATATCATTGGGTTTGTCTTGTTCTGAAAGAAACGGGATTAGTCCAGGACAAAAATACCATTGTGCAAACTCCTTCTGCTACCAGTCTCTAAGCCGTTTCAGTAACATTTTATTTGTCATCATACGTTAAAGATATTCTGACCTTAATACCTTGAAAAACAGTACCCTACTGCCTTTTGCATTTTAAATATGTAATCCTTTTTCTATTCTTTTGTCTACAAATACATACACTCTTGAAAATAGACACTGCCAGCTTTGCAGCACGATTAACATTAGATGTGGCCACAATAATAGCAAGGAATCTCTCTACAGTGTGCACATCACCATGCCAACAAAGAGCAGGTAAACCAGGAGCTCACTCCCTCATCTTGCTATCATTGTAACTCAAATCAAAGCTGTTTGAAGTGGAAATGCAATTAACAGAAAAATGATCTTTTTTCCTCTTTGAAAATCTCATTCCCATGAATAATGGTGGTAAATACTAAAAACGCTTTTAACATATTCTCAAGGTTTTTGTGTTAACAGTAAAACAGTTTTGTTTTCAACAGAAAAGGTTTAACTCAAGAGCTACTTAATAGACCATTAACAGTAGTGTTGAAAGACAAAAGAAGCTCTTAAATACTGTTCCAAAGCCCCTAAATTGTCTAGACAGTTGTGGCCATACTACTAATGTGGTTTAAAAAGTCCCACCCTTCCACATGAAAGTCAGGTACATTTCAATTTCAGCAATATAATCAACCTCATGGGCACAAATAACCAGGAATTATGAATGCGTACCTGTGTCACATTCTGTCCACTCTCTCCTATGACTAGCTGAAAAGAGCCAGGAGTAACTGTTCCTTTGGCCAGCCCTTACCAATTTTAATTATTCCATATATACCTTTTTTAAATCAGTTACCCTATGGCTACTGAGAAACAGTCATAAAAAAAGCAGGTATCTGACAATTTTTTTCCTTGGCAAGATTCAACATAATTTATATTTTATGCTGCACTATTTCAGAATGCAAACAACTTCATTTTGAATGATCTCATTGAATAAAACTTAACAGAAAAGTTCATCTTGAGATAATGAAATTATAATACTTGAGCACAAGGAATCAATCTTCTAGATGTCACAGAAGCACTTATTAATACCATTAATGTTTAATACCCATGTTCATAATGGTCATTTAACTTACTTTCAACAAAGCTGGAATTTGATCAAGCTCACTACAAGCCAAAAGTGTCTATTCAATCTCAAGGGAACAGAAGAACACAATGCGAGGATTAATGTCTCAGATTTTGTTCTCCTAGTGACAGCCCATCACATGCTTCTCTACATGAGCTACTTCTCAGTTTCTCAGCTTAAAAGATTTAAAACAAAACAAAGGCAGCAACTTTGTCAAGTTAACACAGGACGCTTCCCAAGACATCATATTAAAAAATATGATGCTGCCTTGGATGACAGATGGCTACTGCTGCTAGACCATAGAAATAAATGTACCCAACATATCACCACTAAATTTCACTTTTAAAACACTTGTGGCAGTTTTGGTTTTTGTTTTTTTTTTTAAACAAGATTCCATTCCCTCCCTGGAGCTCCCATGAGAACTCTGAATATAACAGTGGAACAAAACCTAAGGCAAGCATGGATTATTTTTTTACTATTCCTCTGAAAATAGTTTTTCAAATACAGATGAGTGGTGTGCTTCTGCCTTCAGAAACACAGTGAAGACTTTCTATGAACAAAACAATTTTGCTATAACCAAATACAAGATGGCAAAAAGTTACACACACATTCTAACATCTGCAACATGAAGGGCCTAGACAGTACAACTTCTAAAGCTATCTAGATGTTCTTGGACATGTTTACAACAAAGTCAGTGAAAAGTGTTCTTTGTATGAATAGATACTAAAACCAAACACTGCAATTTTTACTCCAGCAGAAGTTTCTGCAAAATAAAAAACAGAGACTGACTAGTTTTGATGCAAAATATGCCTAGGGCCCCAAGTCTTTTTGAGAACTTATAAGGAGCATAATGGACAAAAAATACAAATACCAATAAACTCTTTTCAATGAGCCTAACCATTGCTTCTTGTATGAAATCTTAATGTGATTACATGAAGTTATTGTATTTGTAGCTCATACTGTATGAGCATGTTAATTTGTGTCCAATCTACAGATTAAGATGATAAAGCACTGAAGAGAGTTCAGTGAGATATGAAGCAACATACAAATACTTATAGAAGAATGAGGAGTTTGCAAGCTCTTGTTTTTCCTTGCTGAGAAACAAAATTGAGCACAGTATTTTACTAACATTGTTTTATTTCTGCATAATCTAGTATCAATAAAAACATGTGAAAATAGAATTCTAAACTCAAACAGCATGTATGAAATATAGATGAGTTTTACACGTTTTCATCCCACTTTTCTCACCATCATCTTTAAGATTTAAGGAACAATGCTCTCAATTTTCACGTATGTTGGAACAAAAACATAACTAATTATTTTTTTCCAGGAGAAACTGGACTTGGGGAAAAACCCCATCCAAATCAAGAGACTGAAAATAATTCTTATATTTTGCTACATCTTGCTTGAACTTACTGATCTGCTTGGGGGAAGACTTCTAGGAGACTGATGAGTTGCTCCTTTTAAAAAAATATGTTGTGGCATCTTTCTTACATTAGCACTGAACTAAAAAGTAAGGAAAAATCAGCAGATACCTTAATCTCAGTGAATATTAGTAACTGAGGACACAGGGTAGACAATAAGATCACCTGTTTTCCTACACAGATGTGATAGGCTATGCTTCTATAAATGCAAATAGCTACATCATTTTAGTAGGAAAAGTGTATCTTTTCAAGAACACTGAATTAATATAGAAACAGCATTATTTATTTTACTCTAAGTCTTAAGATATTTGGTGGGTTAATTTTCTACCTGAAATACCAGAGGTATTTCCCTTTATGACAGACATGTTTTATAACCCTATAACATAGCCCTCAAAACTTTGTAAATGCTTAAATAAAGGTGTGCCCAAAGGACACAGCCACAGGCTGCACCAGGAGAAGTTTAGGCTACATATTGGAAATAAATTTTTCACAGAAAGAATGCTTCAGCATTGGAATGGCCTGCACAGGGAAGTGGTGGAGTCACCTGGGAGTGTTTAAAAAACACTTGATGAAGCACTCAGTGCCATGGTTTAGCTGATAAGGTAATGTTGGGTCACAGGTTGGACTTGATGATTTCAAAGGTCTTTTCCAACCTGTTTTATTCTGTGATTCTGTGAATTCTCCTCCTAGCCAGGGAAGTGCTACCTGGATACCACAACTTGATCATGTTGACAGTCCCCCTTCTCTGCAATAATAACCATTAGGGCTACAATATGAAACTGCAGTCCTTGTGGTGAGATGTCAACTCAGAGCTGTTGGTCCCTGTATGAGGAGAGCAGAAAAGAAGTGTAACAACTCAGCTGAAAGCACAGATCAGCCTGAATCTGAGGATTAAGAGGGACAAAGATATTTTAGGTTTTCCAACATGCAATGAGCAGACAAGAATAGAAGTAGGTAACTTGTAAAACCACTTCTGCTCTCAAACACACTTCCATACTTTTATAAGAAGCAGCCAGTTTGATATTGTGCCAATACTTTAATTTCTAAAAATACCCTATTGTGAATATTATAGGTTTGCAGTCCTACTATTAAGTATTTAGAGCAACAATAGCAGAGTCAGACATCTGTTTCAGGAAGCTAAATTCCTTACAGCTCAAAACAAAAAGTGAAGGAAAGTACATACTGCCTATGCCTAAACTGGGCCTGTGTCACATGCACAGCTGCAAAGCTGTTTTCAGTTCAGACAGGGTTTTTTAAGAAGAAAAATGCAAGAAAATCTTCTCTTAAGAAGAAAAGGGCATATAGCTCTGCAAGATACATAATGGTTTAAGCATTCTAATTAACAATACAATAATAAAAATCTTAAAGAACTATCTCAGCTCATCGAAGAAAAGTGATGGTGGTGATGGTTTCTGAATGGCAAACAGTAGCAAACTAAAAAAATAGTGTTGTAACAACTTTCTGGAAAGTCTTGTAAATTAGTGTCTGCTAAAGGACTGTGGAACAAACAAATTTGTATAACACATGGCATAAGGAGAGCAATTAAACTTGCACTCAAGCTTACTCCTACAGTCCTCCTTCATTATTAAACTCAGTTTCATAGTAGGACTGAGACTGTAGAATCAGAGATAATGGAAGTTAGAGACATTCTTTCTAACCCATAAATCGATCAAACCTTTATGTTTGCATATAAATGTTGTCTGCTTACTTATCACCTATGGAAAATAAACATCAGTACCATTTTCTCTTTCAACAATCTGTCCTGCAACCACCTATATTTACAACGTACCACAATTCCTCCCATATTTTTTATACAATGATCACAAATTTGTTATAACAGTAATTTTGTAGAGCTTACTTCTAAAATCTTCCACTACTGGATTGAAAAATACAGTTTATCTTCCACTTTACACAAATGAAACAACCTGTTTTACTGTTTCTAACTGATACAGACACAGACAAATCTAACATTCATAAATTAACTTACTGTGTGGCTTTGACAATGTCCCACGTGCTGTAATCATCAATGTGGCTTTTCCGTCCAAGAGATTCACTGTATCCATGGTTGTAGTGGCTTTGAGGTTTTATTTCCTAAAAAAGACAAACTTGCTTTTAGAACACCCAAATCAGCAAGTTTCAGAGAAAAAAAAATAGAAAAAAAAAAGAGCAAAACTAAACCCAGTACACAATAACAAAAACTATGAACAAATTTCTTTAAGGTAGTATTTGGTTTGAGTTTTTATTTTTGGTTTGCTTTACTTTGCTTTTATAAAGGCAACATAACATAGGTAGAAAAGCTATTTGCTACAAACTGACAAAGTCTCACTCTGTTACTACAAATAAATCTTGCATTTCAAACAGCAGAGGGATCTGTGGATGTTTAAGCTGTGAGTCTCAAAAGTAAATGGCACAACCATGATGTGTTCTTCAGCAGATACAGCCTTCTGACTTAATTCTGTTGATGAAGGGCAACATTTCCAGGCTCGATACTTCTTTTAGGTGGAATCTATATTCAAACACTATTAACATATCACTAGGACAGAAACATATGGTTTTTCTTTAGACATGTGAAAGCTAAGCAAGCTGAAATTGAACAATTAATTTTATACATCTTCTGGACAATTTTCTATGTGCTGCAGATGCTATAGCTGATTGCCTCTGTGCATCAGCCATGCAATTCAGCATAGCTACATAAAAAAGCATGAAAACTGCAACACAGGTGAAAAAGAAAAAATAAGGAGCAAGTCCTCTGCAAGTTCTAAGAATGCATTTCAGTTGATTTCATTAAAATGTATTGCTTACTTTCAGTTTTCCCCAACATATATTCCATTAGAAGAATTTTTATATTTCATATCTACCTGAAAAAACTTCTAAACACCTTATGAAAGGTGTCTAATTAAAACAGTTCCAACTTCCACTTAGTCAGTGAAATGAGCAATCAACTAGCTCATTATTATACTACACAGATTTTAATTTTTTTTTAATAGATAATTGAGTCAAGACAATGATCATGTAAGTGCACCTAACCTTAACAAGGATTCCTAGTCACAAATCTCCACTACTACCTCTCCCTAAAGGTGCATGTTGCCCTGTCAGCTCAACTGACTAAGAGATATATTAGAGCTAGGGGGAATTCCAATTGCCAGTAGGAACAGGCCTTCCTATTTCTCACGTCTCCTCAGCTGGGCAGTAATTTCTGCAAAAGGAGATGTTGGGCACAATGAAAAATAGGCTCACTAGCCACAACTGGGCACAGTATGAAGTTAAGTGTTTTCTTGCTTCCCGAGGCATTAACCAGCTCTCCATTGAACGGATGGGAGCTTAAGTGAACTGCCCTCTAACCCTCAGATGTTACTCATCTTGGCTGCTATTTCTAAATAACTATTTCTACTCTAAAATTATTACATACATTATCTCTTTTTAAGAGGCTAGAAAAAAATTAAGTCTGAAACCCACATAAAATGTGGGTTTCAACATGCTGAAGTACCACTTAGGCAGAAGTCTAAAAACTTCAGATATCAGATATAACTTCAGAGTAAACTATCAAGAAATTGTCTGGTTGCAAATAAGAAAACTCTCAATATTTACGTAAAAACTGAATCACTTCAGTTGAGCATGTTTGTATTCATTACAAACACTATGCCTATTCCAGACAGAAGGAAAACAAAACTAAGAATTTCTAATGCACTGAGTACATTTTGATGCATTAAATTAATATAGTAATTTATAGTTAGAAAAATTATGAAAATTTATACACTAAAAAAATCTCTCAAGAATTTGAAGCATTTAGAACTTTAAAGCAAGAGCACAGTTAACACTGATGACTAGTGCAGCAAGTCTTCATTTTTAAAATAGATTTATTCTTACGTATGACTTTTCTTCAAAAAACCAAATTTTTCCATTTCACACAGTACCTAAGTGATCAGCAGATTATATCTTTTTGTTTGGTCACAATATTATTCTGCAGCATTTAATTTTTCTTTCATAGTGTGAAAAATTACCTAGATGAACCAAATAAGCATTGCCAGCTCAGCAGGAAGGTTGCTTTGTTGCCATCTCTACAGGAGAGACAACCTAAAAATGTAACAGGGCATCTGCTGCCATCCAAATCTTACGTTGCAACCAGTCCTCTTAAAATTCAGAAACATAGCTTTGCTTTGTATCTGAAAAATGCAACAGCTTAACCAAACCTTTTTTCCCCAGCTACTAGATAAGCCAGAGAAAAGATAATTCATTGAGAGAGCTGAGTTCATATCTTACATTTAGGAATAGTTGAAACAATTCCTAAAATCCCCAAAGTTTTATGAACATCACTTCCTCCAAAATCATACCATGGAGTTTTCTATATTACAGCATAAACTGCAGGGAAAAGGATCATTTTAGAGAAGAATATGCAAACACTGACAACTTTGGAAATAAATTTTTAACAGTAAATCCCAGCAAAGCATATAAAATCTGAATACTCAGCCAACATAGTAAATTCTCTGCAGCCTGGACACAGATTCCCAATCTTAGACTCAAAATTTATTACTCATTATTATCTATGCAACTGGACAGTTGCATGCTGGCTACTTCAAGTGCCATTCTGTGGGGGTAACTCTTACCTGGCATTATGAGTGCCTAGTTTATGACTGTAACCTGCACAGTAATCTCTGGGTTCCTAAGTCAAAAATCTATCAGGAATCAGGAGAAAAGAAAACCTGGATTTTACGAATTACAGTAATCCTTGATTCACCTGGTGATGGGTGATTTGGACCAAGGCAATGCAAATAATGCTGTTACACACTATGCTGGGCTGACAAGGCAAAAAATGAAAGAAGCAAGGTAGCAGCTAGGAACTGAAAATAATTTTTTCAGGGTTCTGAAATTTCTGTGCAGTGCTAGGACACCTGGATATAAATGCAGAAGAGTAGTTTTCCCTAATGATTCTAGAAAGAGCGACTTAGAAAGAAATAACCAAAGACTAAGAGAATGCAACATAGGCTTACGCCACTAACTGGGCAAGTTACCAAAAACAGGAAAACAACTGACAGCCTGAAGTAGGAGACCTTTAGAAGACCTGCAGGGAGTGAATGCAAACCAGCTAGCTGCTCAAGGGGCCACATTCCCCATTTCACAACGTTTAGCACAGCAATTTAAAAGAATGCCATTCAAAAAACCTGTCGATATTAAACACAACCTCTTTTTATATGCATTGCTACCACAGACAATGGTTTCAGCAGATACTGCCATAACACAGCCAGGCACCTCTCTAACTGGACAGCAGGCTGCCTGAACAAAGCTCCCTGTGCCCAGGCATCACACAGCCTGCTCAGCCCCAGCAGGACCAACTGCAGTGGCACTACACTGGGAGTTTGCCCAGAGTGATTAATTTTGCACCGGCAGCTAAAAACTAGAAAGAAATCACACCTAAGACATTTACACAGTATCTCTTTTAAGAGTTAACAAATAATAGTAACACACAAAATAGAGATTACTTCCTTCAACTTGCTGGACAGAAGAGAACGCTCAACTTTTAAATTCTACCATGATCTAGACTGCCTGTCTCCCACTATTAGAGGAACAGAAATAAGCATAAAAAACTGAAAAATTATGAGTATACACTTTTAAGTTCCCAATTAAAAGAATGAATCTCTCCTAAATTCATATACCCTCACACAAATTTTAGGAATATACTTTAAATTCTTGAAACTACTATGACCTTTTAAAAAACATATGATATGACAGATTGATAATAAAGTAGCAACACAACATTTTGAGCCTAGAGTATAAACTGCATTCACAAATGGCTTCAACAGCATTTCCTAAGTGTTAAAATATTTTCCCTTTTTTGATGAAAATATTTATTTCAGGGAAATTTAATTTTTCAATGATGATCCACTGTTAAAAAAACCTCAAGAGCCAGTTAAAAGATGGGAAGCTAATTGAAACCCAAGAGCACTTGTATTTTGCTATTTTGATCTTTTGTGACAATGGTTCTTCCCCAGCTGAGTCATGAAAACCTGTAAGGAGGTAGCAGAGCAGAGACCTGATGTCAATGATTTAAAATAGGCAGGTTGCAAACACTAGATTTCTGGTCGTTCCATCCTGTTTCAAGGAGCCATTTTCAAGCAGGACTCAGCCAAAATTGTTACCTTTGCTGAAAGAGAAAGGTCATTCCTCTGCCTACTCTTTGCTCTTGGTCCCATGCTTCTGCTTCCTAACTCAAGCCAACTTTGGTACTTGGAGGTGTGGCCACACCATGCCCACTCCTCTCATGACAGGAAAGGGGCAGAGAGGATCAACAAGGAAAGAAAAAAACCTCAACCTTTTAGTAGGACAGCAAGCTGGATCTGTTTGTCCTGTGAAAACACAGAGCCACTGACAGAGGGAAAGCAAACTAACAGAAGGTAGCAGGAACATTTCTGCACCTGCTAATTGTTAATTTGACTAAGTAATCATGGACAACTTACTTCCGCTTTTAAATAACCAAAAAGTTGGGCTGACTGGTTGAAAAAACTATTCTGCTTAGAAATTGTTAGAGTTGGCTGGTATGGAAGGTTGCAAGAAAGACAAATTTTGCTCACCTGTAAGAATATTTGGTTCCCCCATTCCTATCAAGGATCACTTCTTCTAGATGAGATTCCCACATCAGTGACTATCCTTTCACAAGACCCTAATCACTCATGTGCATCTGTGACAATTTTGTTATTATTCAATAGTCACAAAATGTGCAGACTGCTTGCACAGATGCACAAGTAACACAATGTTAAAAAGAAACAACTCAAAAGAGAATAATGCTTTAAAAACAACAACAAAAAAAGATGTGCTTTGGCAAAAAAAGAAACAACAGAAAAAAGCAAACCTCCTCTGGAACACAGGACCAGTAAGATGGGGAAAGAGAAGATAACGCAAAATATGAAATATAACTACAAGGGAAAAAGTATTAAGCACAAGGGAGAGGAGGGGGGAAAGTGTTTATCCTTGGAAGCTCTACTAATATCAGCATTCCCAATCAGTCCTCCTCATAACCAAATGCATAAGGAAAGTTACACTCATTTCCCCTCAATACTCAAAGTTCTTAACAGTTTCCAATAAAAAAGCCTAAATGAAACAAGCTTAAGAAGGATTTTGAGAATAGTATTTACAGAAAATGGAAAGAAGTTATGCATGAAAGAATAAGATGACCTAGACTGAATTATTCTGAGATCGCAATTTCATAATTCACAATTATACATAGCAGGAAGATATGAGTAGGTCAATATGCCTGCTTGGACATAAGGAAGGGAGGAAAGAACTGCTGCTTACAGCTGCCACACATGGCTCTGGGAGCACTAACAGATGGCTAGGACTGCTTTTCCTTTAACGTTATGCAATGTTGCTGCAAGGAAGAGATACCATGATCAAAATCAGACACTCAAATTCTGAATGGGGACCAAGATCATTGAGACTTAAAGAGAAAATACTAACTGGTTTCAAAATAGAAATAGAAGTATTACCTTCCATAAAATATTGCATACTATTGCATCTGCTTCTTATTAGAAACAAAATAATTTCTTCTTTAATTGATGACTACACTATTTTCATATCTGGCTGTAGTCAGAGAATCATAATGAAATTGGATGTGACTGCAACTGTTTCAGGGAAGCTAAATAATAATCCTCATGGATGTGTGTTACATTTAGCAGGGACTACTGGAGGTTAGTATTAAAGAATTCCTTCCCCCATATTTGTGTGTTCAATTTCCCTGTACTTCATTTACTACAGTACAGTGGTTTATAGTTTTCTCTCCCAGTTTTCCTCCTGCTTTTAAAAAGGTGCAAGAATCTATACAGACAAAATTATACATAGTTATTTGCATATTATAAACACCCACATTAATTTATATACACAAAGACTAGTCACTCATGAAATAACATTAATAGAAAAATGCTCCCAAAATAAACAAGCAAACTGATCAAACACAAAAAAGAGATACTGCTAGTATTTTAGTATTTTTAATGAAAGATCCTCTTCTAAAGATCCTCTTCCTTCCCCTACCCCTTTAGCAAACTGCAGCTCAAAGTTCCAGAATCAGAGGCTAAAGTTTGTTGGTATTAGAGAAATCACAATGAATCACAATCACAGGATAAGAAGAGTAGCTTTTTCTTCTCTCAAAACCAGTTTCTCCCAACATTTACTGCTGCAACAGTTCATCTAACTGTTGACTGTCATCCAGTGAGAACAGTCTGATCCTTCTCATACTCACACAAACACCTAGCCCAGAAGTTGAGCTTTCTCTAGGGCTATGTAGGTTTGTAAACTTTGAGGAACCAGAATGTTCAGCAGCTATGAGCTGTTAGATTGCCTGGACCAGGATGATTCACATACACCTTCAGTTTAGCTAATCCGTGCTAGAAAATTTCCACCTAAACCAGACTACTTTCTCCATGGAAAAAGAAATGCCGTACCACTTGTTTTATTAACTGATCAAATTATGCATTTGAGAAAATAGTTCAGTGTTTGGCTTGCAAATATATACCATCAGACTTGCCTTACTTTGATCCTTAACCATTAACATGTGGATTCTCCCTGACCCTATAATAGCACTGAATTACACAAAATGAGTGTGACATGATAAAATAAGCTTCCATTCAATGGTATTTCTGTTACTTTTTTCCATTACTTTTTACATTTTACTGCATTTTGTGAAGTCTGTTCAGCTTACTTCCTATAATTTTGGTCTAACTGCACAGTTTCTTGACTAAAAGATGCATTTGTGAAAATCCCAAGAGAAACTAATTATAGAATACATAAACAATGGAAATAAATCTTTGCCTAATACTCAATCTTTTTTCAATCAATATATAGTTTAAGTAGACAATGCTTTCTTTAAAAAGTGGTGAAATAGATTGAGAAAAGCCTCACCTCAAACACCATAAAGCAGTCCTTTTGCTGCTACAGACTTCCACCCACATGCAAGTGAGACATCACGCAGAGACCATAATCCTGCATACTCTCCAACACAGATCTAATTTTTTACATAACGATTTAGAGATGCTCAACTAGAGCCCTTAATCCAACCACTCTATGCAGAGGTCAGAGCTGATGTGATTTAAAGCACAGCTATAATGATAAGTTTTCTTTCTTCAAAACAAGCACCCATAACCAGCCAACTGTTTTCTAATAATTTCCATGAAGATGCTCCTAAACTGAACAGTGCTATACTTCAGGAAGCCATAGCTTCACAAGTAAGCTTTTCAAGAGGCATTCTATTTGCACACAAAGCAAGCACTATTCAAAAGAGTTACAATTATTAGCATTTTTGATGGTCAAAAAGCTTAAAAACTTAAAATGCTATGGTGTAAAGCTCACTATAAAGCTTTTGTTTAGTCAGCAACTTACATTAACATGTACATTTATCTTTTTGGCTTTCTTTTCAAGGAGTGTTGCATTATGTTCTTAGCCAAAAATCTCAGGACTGACAAAAATGAAACTATGCTTTTTCCAAGTGATTTACACAGGTCTAGGTCTCACAATACACAAGCTTACAGAGCCATCGACCTAAAAAAAAATCTCTGAAAGACCAAGCATTAAGAGTCAGTCATGAAATTAGTGTAAAACCATTTATATATTTCACTCTTTTAAAGTGCTAAACTTCAAAAATGCACCCAAGTATGTGTCTAGCCCAACACTGATACTCAGTTACTTGAAGAAAAAACAGCTCTCTTTTTCAAATTCACAGAAAAGGATATTCTTAAAAGTCTTTTGTAAAGGTAAATGTTTTTTCCCATCAAGAATTAGATCACCAGCAAGTGCACACAACAGAACGAGCAGTCAGTCTAGCTACAGATGCTCTTTCTCCTGGGCAGATACAGAGAAAAAAGTTAGTACAAGTTGTGCTCAATCCTTATAAAAAATTTCAATTCACCATTCTCATCTCAACTTTTTAGCAGTCCATGGAACCTCTCATCAACAGCCAATGGAGCAAACTCCCATTCCCACTTATAATAAATAGAGGCTGGTTAACCCACCACAACTAGGAAGTGCATGAAAGGTGTTTCTAGTCATGCTAATATACCATCTTCTGCAGCAAATGAGACAGCTCAGTGAATCCATGGTCTAACACTGCAGAAGGGTCCTGTTCTCTCCAAGTCCTCACTTTCCAAACCAGGACTGCCAGCTCACCATCTACCTTCTGTCAGTGCTTTAGTGCACTTGACCCTTCCATGAGTAGGCTTAGTGAACTGGCAGAGTGTTATTCACAGCAGTTTTTTTACTGGATGCATTTCCCACTGATTTACTTCTCTGAACTAACTCATCCTGGGCCCAGAGAAGCTTCACTGGCATAAGAGTGCAGCTGGAAGCACATAAATCACAATCAGCTTAAGACAAGCTAAAAGTGATCTGCAATCAGGCAGGTGATCACATTCCTGGTCCTGGCTGCACCTTCTCCATTACCTCTTACCCATTCTCACAACAGCACAGCAAAGGTGTCAGATCAGGCCACAGACTCACCAAGCAAGTACCACCCCAAGTCACCTAGTGGCCACACAATTGCAAGAGTCACCCCAAGAAGGGTGAGGAGCGGTGCCTGTGTTCCATCATGGCTTGAGACCAGCTTAAACTCAATTATAAAGATCACACCCTTCAGAGCCAGCAATGCAAGTGTTCTCAGAGTATGCTCTGATGCCCTCCCTCTCTTGCTACTGCACTCCCTCCTTCTTGAGTCATCTTCTCCTGATCTTGAGCAGCTTTCCAAGCTCTGACCACAGCATTCCCACTACCCTCCACTTCTGGTACCTCCTCCCTGATAGAGAGAATCAAGGAAACACTTCTACACACCTCAGGGCATCCTGCAAGTGTAGGAAGAAATTACTAGATCTCCAAATTGCACAACTGTAGTCTAATAATATACCATGTACTCAATGTGACAGGCCCAAGGCTTCAATTCAGCCAGACTCCCTTTGACTTCACAAAAAGCTTTCTACTTTGCTCCAGTCTCATTTGTAATATACCCCAGTGTTTATCTCAACTACAAGGATACCATGAAAGTCAACTCTTTATCTCATACTGTCTTTGAAAAGCCACAGAGGACAAGTGTGCATGCTGAACTATCACTTACTGAGGCTGCTCCTATCTAAACACGTCAGTACCAATGGCAACATTGTTCAGTTTTCAAGCAAACAGAAAACAAACACTTTCCTCCTTAATTCTGTAAATTTTCTTCCACATTCATAAAGTCTTATTACTTTTCTAAGCAAACAGGCAAACACAGTGAAACAAGCACTGTTGACAGACTAATTTTCTGTGAAATCTGAGAGAAATAAGGCCTGTGCATAATGAGTAAAAGCAAACTGAATCAACACAAATTTGGAATAAACCAGACATTTATCTCTTATGCATAAAGAGGGCCTGTCTCAAAACAAATTTTTAACTTTAAAATCAATTACTGCCCAAATCAGAAGAAGAACACAGAACAAAAATTTTAAATAGTTGAAAACTAATTAAAGTGTTTTACCAGATGCCCAAGAAGCCACAATTTTACCATTGAGAAAAAGACCAGAGTGGTGAAAAACTGCACCATTTACAAAGGCCACTATAACAAAACAACTGTAAAAAAATCTTGTAAGAATTGCAAGTGAAGCATTGGCAATGATGATGACAAATTAGAAAAATATGAAAAAAAATGCTAGCAAAAGGATACAATACCTCCCTATCCCTAGAAGGGCAAGCACCATCCTAGCAATAAAAGAAATTAACAAAAGTTGTCAAGATTACAAAGTAAGAATAACAGAACTGTCAATAAAAACACAAACCCACAAAATTTGAAAATGTTCTCTAAGTGCAGAACAAAAAGAAAATATAAATTGCCCCAATGAAATGCTTTCTATAGAACAAGTATTAAACTTCTGTAAATTACAGGTTTGTTGGGTCAACCATATAGTCCGAAAGATGTGAATATTGCTATTCAACATGGCAGAAGAAACTCCTGCAGTCTAGATACAAAATGACATGGGTTATAAACAATTACCACTTTAAGTTATTGCTGTCTTTTCTAGGTTTTGATCTAAAACTGACAAAAAAAAACAAATAGTAATATAGCAGACTACAAAGACTGGTACCATGGCTTCACAGGAAATTAAACCTGTCACTTTCTTTGGATAAATTAGTATCAATGGTCAAACACAGTTAATGTCCAAAGTGTTTGGGTTAGTAGTGTTTGATATTTTGATTAAAAAATTAGAATAAAATGAAAGTTAATGCAATCTATCTTGCATGTATTAAAAGCTACAGGTGAGCAAGCTTTATTCTTATTATTTGCTTTGTGACCATTATACCTACTCTCCTAGTTAAGGAATATGCTCCCAAAACCCCTCATTTTGGTAATTTCAGCAGCACCCATTTTTAAACCCCCAGAGAAGTGTCAATGTGAAAACACTAAGCATCCTTCAGAGGCTTTACCTTGACCCACTCTATTTCACCACTGCAACCCAGAAGTAAACAACAGAGATAATTCTCACTGGGGGGGGAGGGTGGGGAGTGTGTGGAGAGAGAAAAAGGGGAACAAGTAATTCTCTCTTTCTGATACAATTTAGGGAATGTTAGGACAGGACAAAATTAGGGTTTTTTAAATATCAACAAAAGCCAAGTCCTATCTAAAACAAGGACCTATCCTAGAAACTACCTCAAAGGGTTGGTCATTATCTGAGTACACAAGCTTCCAGTGTGACACAGTTCCCAACAAGACCAGTACAAATATATCTACGGGGAATGATGAGCAGGAATCATAGGATGGCCTTGGTTGGAAGGGACCTTGAAGGCCATCCAGCTCAACCCCTGTGCGGTGGGCAAGGACACCTGTCACAAGAGCTCAGACCCCATCCAGCCCGGCCTTGAAGCCTTCCAGGGATGGGTGTTTGCTGCCAGAGCCAGAATAGTGCACTGCTCCCAAGTTCCTGCAACAGCTACTGCACTGACAGCAAAGCCATCAAAACACTGAAAGAACAAAGGAACATGAGAGACTCAAAGGGTCAGGAGGACTGCAGACCACAACAGTAGTGTAGGGATCTGATGCTCATCAGCATATTAAATAGATACAGACAGACCTATATTTGGATAGGTATCTTGCAAGATGTAATGAACAGAAATAAATTAAATTCAGGCTAGAAACATGTTTAAGTCTTAAACAGACTAATTAAATTTGAGGGCAACTTTCCCAGTTACACAATATGACCTATTAACATAGGATTTTATTTTCTTTTTTACTTTATAATTAGCACTCCGGCAATAAAAAGAATTAGTTAAAAAACCTTCAGCCTGTGATATAAGGTTGGATTAGATCTGCAGTCCTCTCCATACTCAGCCTCTAGAGCTACCCAAGATATACCAAGTAAGGCTCAACCTTCAATATCAAGCATGCTAATTTGTCTGAGACTTCACAGTTCTGTTGTCCTTTCTAAGCAGTATAATAAGTGATACCTGATCTTTGAATGAGCTCACAAATGCAAGACTAGTCTCTGGAGTGAAGCTTACTAAACAACACAGTAAGTTCTGGATCTGTACAGGACAATTAAGAACAATCTGCACTCCAGGATAACCCCAGCAATATCTACAGAACTCCACAGAGAATAGAGCTGGATGGTGAAGTCAGGCCTTTCACTAAAGTTTTGAACAGAAAAAATTAGAGCAAAACTTACAGTAGGTTTACTTGTTTTCTTCAAATCACCAAGAAGGAATATACGCATATATGCTTCTAACTTCCTAGGTAGTTACAAACTGAACCACAAGGAAAGAAACAAAGATAAGAATGATGCCTTCCACCTGGAAAAGTTCCTGTCAAACAGAGGCTATAACTGTTAAAATTGCTTTTCAACTTTGCAGGAAGATTGTTCTTGGACAAGATTTTTTTAATGCCAAGAGGAATCTGTAATAAACAATAACTTCCATCTTTCTCAAATATATCCCACACCACCTGACAGCGGTAAATACACTACACTGAAGTAGCAAACGAGATCTTCTTTCCCAGTAATAGCTCTTACCATTTAGGAAGAGATGCAGCTCTCAACAGCTGCAATATCTTTGGCAGTTAGGACCATACTAGACACATATCTAGAGTATTTTTCAAATACAAAGGAGCATTACAAGCAAAATCCATTTTCTAAGATTCTTCTCCCTCCCTGCCCCCTGAATTTCAGAATAAAACATCCAAACCTATCATCACCTACCACAGTAGAGTCAGGAATTCACTCTTATTTAGAAGATCCAAGGAATTTAAAGTCAGGTCTGTTGGCCTATTAAAATAATTTAATCAGAGGACAACAAACATAATCAGCATGAATAGCATTCCCAGAGCAGGGCCACACTGTATAAAGGGAAGCAGAGGTCGCTATTCTGCCACCAGAAACATAAACACCGGGAGAAGGAAACAAACCAGAGGGAGGGACTCCTTAGCCCAGTGTTAGCCCGCCAGGGCAGGGCGCTCTGCATCCCTCCTAATGGAGCTACCACGTCACACTGCAGGTCAAGCACCACCATGTCCAGCCAAGACCTACACCCATGGGGCTCCCTTTGGTCAACCATGCACTTCCCAACCCTGCTGAGAATTCCTAAGAATTCATGTATATGAATCAGAGTCACTCCAACACAGTCTACACTCCTCTACGTTCACATATTTGACACACCACTCAGTTATCCATTTGTGGAATTAAAAAGCTTGCATTTGGTCTATAGAAAGATCCCTGAACTCCAGCTGAAAGCAACAACAGCTGGATAATCCACTACTGCCCTCCCTCCTTCACTACAATGATTACTCACCCTCCATGTTTACCACTTGTGCTTTTTGATTTGATCCCATTCAACTTCAATTTCCAGTCACTGGATCTTGTTAAGCATAAACTGAATAAAACACTTGATTTCAGTAAGAAAATATTCACATAGGGGGAAAAAATGATACCATTCACTTGTTCAGATAACGTGAACAGGGCTTTTGCAGGCCTTCTATCTCCCATAAGGCATTATTAAAATAATTTTTAATTCTTTCCCATACTCTTCACTATTTAATATTTTTTAAAGACAAAACTTCATCATGAGCATTGCCACATGTTCAGCCAAAAATCATCTCCTTGTTCTTATACATTTTTAAACAAAGCATTGTACTGAGAACTTCTGCTGAACTGCTTGTTCATATTTGTATCCTATCAGTCAATAACTTTTGGGACACAATCCCATGCATATGCTTCTTTCCTTCAGTGCACTACTTTGAATATAGCTGCTCTAAGGTGTGCCTTGCTAATATTTTAGCATAATTTCACATGAATTCTAGATGGTTTTCTACAGTTCCATCCTCCCTGCTTCACACCCATCCATCCTGTTTGTCTGCAAATTTTATTATTGACAATTTTGATATTGCGTCCAAATCATTAAAGAAAAAAAATCCGAGTCTAGTAGACTAACTCCTGCAAGACTTTTAGGAACAATGAAATTCAGGAATAATCCTATCAGCAATTTCCAAGATGAATCAGTTAGCCAGCAGTTCTCCAAGCATTTATCACATACTATAAGATCCTCCTACAAGTATCACATGTACAATTAATATTATTTATTGTACTTCACCACTAAAATTATCTTCAGAAGCTTTGCTGTCCCACTGGCAATCTTACAGCTAAAAAGATGGGATCTACCCTGTCACACTAAACTGAACTTGTCATAAGGCAGGATAAATATCACTGGAAAGAAGAGTCTATTACTTAGGTTCAGCTTGCATTCATGAGGGAGGGAGCAGGGGAGGCCCAAGAACTCAGCACAGTACCACACAAACCCCCTCAAAAGCACTCCCACCATAAATTTCCTAAAGCATTCACATTTCCATTCATTTCTACCTCTTCTTACCAAAATTACCGAATCACTTAAACTGAGTCTTCCATAAATAAATAAATGAATAAACAGACCTCCCAGCATGACAGTATTTAAGTAATTTTCACTGTTCCTTCAAAGCTCTTTCCTACAACACTAATATTGTATTCATAGCATTTAATGGCAAAATGCAAAGCCTTAGAGGCCAGATATAAACAAACACATCCCTTAAAAAAAAAAAATCAAACAAACAAAAAACCCGCAAAAACTTTACACAATTTGAAAGTAATCCAAATTAGTCAATACAAAAAGACAGTAAGAAGCAAAAGCCTCATTAAAAAAGGCATACAAAAATACCTGGAAAAGATACCAAAAATAAACAACAGCAAGAAGAAAAAAAAAATATTTTGACAGTCCTATAAAAAGCATCGGTTTTAAATGTACACAAATGTTGAAACTGATTATATGCTCTAACGTCACTACTTACATAAGGACATGGTGCTATTTTCTTAAAAAGTGGAAATCACCATGTATTGGGGGCCCTGACCTTCAGAAAGGAGTGAACAGAGATGCAGTGCATTGTTCAGTGGGCAGGTCTGTGCCAGTACAGCTCTGCTATGGCACACAATCCCTGAGTTTTTAAAAGAGCATCTCTGGAGGGTCTGTTAACAGCCAGTCTGTCTCACCACCAACGAGAAAAACATCCTTCTCTTATAAAGTTTATCTGTACAAACACTTTAGGGAATAAAGAAACACTCACTGAAATCCATGTAGACACTATCTTGTGAGTAAGATCTAGTCAGACACTCAGCATTTCTGGAAAAATCTAATAAAACTCCCTGCAAACTAGCGATGTTGATTGCATATTAAAAGATTCCAGTTGATGTTACAGCTCAGAATATATATTAACTTTCATTCCCATCTTTTGTGCAGACATTCATCAAAGGAACAGCATAAAATTCTACCAGATGAACTAGGCAGACTACAAATTTAAATTGAGATATTTTCGTTTGCTATACAGTAAGTACTCCAAGTTAACAAACACTAGTCTTCAATCTTTAAAACACAATGAATTTATGACAAGCTGTAAATGCTTTTTATTCCACTTTCCAATCTTAGATTGCCTATTTAAAATTTCCACAAGTTAAGAACACTTTCTTTCAAAGAACATCAACATCCTACAGTCTGGACCACTACTGAAAAGTTGTGTCACTTCTGAAAATCATCAGACACTGCTACTGAGGGTATTGCATTTAATCTGGCTCCAGTTAGGCTGCAAAAACCTGCAGCAACAGTCTACACACATCCCTTAAAATAAATCCCCAAAAAACAAACAAACAAACCAAAACAAAAAAGAAAACCCGAACCAACAACAAAAAAATCGAGACATTCACTTAGGGTTTATTGATAGCTAGTTACCTTTCAGAGCAGACTGGTCTAGTCAAAGTCACAAGCATAGTTTAGAGAGGGAGAGCAGGTAAGGTACCATATATAGAGGCCTATACTGCCTCTTCAGTCATCAAATAAACTAACAAACAGTCTTTTAAGATACTGTTTAAGGAAAAGATACCATCTGTTTAGCAAAAATTGGAGCCCGACATATGCACTTATCTGTTTTGTAGGCTGAAAAATCAATTCTTACAGTCCTTAACGTATCAGGTGACAAGTCCAAATGTAAAAGCCCTTCTAAACTATTTAAAATACCTTTCAAAACATTCATGCTAGTCCTTAAGAATACACGCATGCTGCTGACAAAGGTGGGCGGCACAAAAGAAGGATAAAAGAAAACGGCATAAAACGACCTCTACATGTTACCTGTAAACATTCCTCCCACCGTCAACACACTGGAAAAAACCAGACCGCTTGTTCTCTGGATAAGCCCACGCCACAGAGGGAGCGCGGGGCTGGATGGGGCCAGCCCCGACCTGCGGCTGAGCCGCAGACCGGTGCCATCAAACCCAAGGGAAACACTAATTCCTGCGAGCCGCTTTCCCGCGGGCAGCCGGGCCGGGGCGGGCTCCGAGCGCTGCCGCTCGGGGGCCGGTGCGGCGGCACCACCGGGGGCGCCTCTGCCCCCGCCGCTGCTTCCCCCCGGCTCGGCAGCGGGCGGGACTGCCGGCGAGGGCGCACGGAGGGCCGGCGGCGGACCCCGCACCGCTCCCCGCCATCCGCACCCGCCTCCCCGCCCGGCCCGGCCCGGCCCTGCCCACCCCGGCCCGCCACCGCCGCCGCCGCCGCGCACACCCAGGCCGGCGGCGGGGGGCGGCGGCGCCGTACCTCCCGCCCTCCGTGCACCCCGCCCGCCCGCCGAGCCCCGCTCCCCCCCGCCCCATGGCGGGACGCCGTCCCGGCCGCGCCCCGAGCCCCGCTCCCGCGCCCCGCTCCCTGCGGGCGGGCCGCTCGCACCTCCGGGTGCAGGATGGGGACGCAGCCCGCCTCCTTCTCGTACTCCTCCAGCGGCGCCGCCATCTTCCTGCCAGCCCCGCGCCCGCTGCATGCCGGGTAGTGCGCGTGCCCGCCGCGCCCCCGCGCGCCGCCGCTTCCTCTGGCGGCCCGGGCGGGAGGGACAGAGCGGCGTGAGGCGGCCTGGGGGTGCGGGCTAGGCACGGGCGTACATATATATATATATATATATATGTTATATATACCCACAGCGTGTGTCGTGTGTGGTGTTACATATACACACACAGCGTGCGTCATGTGTGGTGTACAAATACACACACAGCGTGTGTCGTGTATGGTGTACACATATATATACACACACAGCGTGTGTCGTGTGTGGTGTACATACATACACACAGTGTGTGTCATATATGGTGTGCATATACACGCAGCGTGTGTCGTGTGTGGTGTACATATATACACACAGCGTGTGTCATATATGGTGTGCATATACACGCAGCGTGTGTCGTGTGTGGTGTACATATACACACACAGCGTGTGTCATGTACAGTACCTGGGTGTGTGTGGGTTTGTGTGTGTGCACCCCCTGTGTCGGCGGAGACACCAGTACCAGTTCTCCTGGAATCAATATTCAATATAGCGCAGGTTTGCGGAGATACCCCTAATAAGGAGTGGGGTTCATTACAAGCTGGAATGTGAGCCAAAAGAGAGCTGTTCACCTTCTGCCTTTAATGGAGATTTGGTTCCATACTAAGCGGTTTCTCTCCATTTCTTGTTGGGGGTTAGCTTCATGCCTGCTGGAGTAGCAAGGAGAGCATGGGAAGAAGGCAAGAAGGTTTTAATTGGGTTTTGCTCCCAGCTGCAGGAATGTTTGAAATCCCCCCAGCAGGACTCCCTGAGGAAGCAGTTCCTTGCAACCATTTGTGCCCTACTGGGCCAGTGGTTCCTCACATCCCGACCAGATGGCTGTGGATTTGGGGACAAGTGACAAAATAGCTCTGTTTAGCTGGTCATTTCTATTCTTACAGGCTGAGTAATGTGCATACAACCAAGATCAGGAATCCTAAAGCGCTTTCTTTCTTTTCTTAAAAAATAAATTACATTTTAATCAAAAATGGTTTTGCAATTACAGAACATTATTGCTGGTTTGACTACTGCTCTATATTGCTATATCTATGGTGCTCTCATTTGCCTTTGTGAGAATGGGACCTTTGGATAATACATTTTGTTGTATCATAATACATTAAGCTCATAAGCCTAAAACCCTACAGTGATATTCTCTTCATTACTCTTTCCTATCTCATGCAAAATGTAACAGAGAAGCACTAATAAAATCTGACTGCAGCATTATTAAAATGTTAAACCATAAATGTCTTTTTAAAAATGTATTTAAAATCAAAATTGTGAAGAAGAATGACATAAGATTTAGAAAGCGGGGGTGTGAAACAGGTCTCAAAGCACATATTTGAAACCATAAGGGCTGAAGTGCTAAAAGAGCAGAACAAGACACTGAGTATACAGGAGAGGATCTGTTTTTAACTGTCTATATTATTAAATGTACTAGGGCTTAGATATAATTTGCAATTTGATTTGCATGAGGAAGAGGGTTTTCAACCCCCTACAACCTCCAGAAATAGAAATCCTATTAATCATGACAGTTCATCACTCCTATTTATAATAAAAGCAAGGGTGATAAAATAACTAAAAATCTTTATAGTATTTTTACTATTCAGATTATTTTTCCTTGGAACTCTGAAGAAGTTATGCTTTGTCCCATAGCTCTGAACTAGATTGTAAACAAATACTCTGACATCTATCTAGGTATTTATAGCCTGTTCTTCACAGATCTATACATTTGCAGACCAATTCTGTTACCAGATATTTCTGTACAGAGAATTTTTGCTGTTTGAACTGGGGCCTGATCTGGGAGTACAGTTCATGTGCAGCCTATTATATCTTTCTTCAGAACAAGTGTCCCTTTTACTGCCAAGTACCAGCAGAACTAGAATGTGGGATTGTGCCACTGTGCCTCTGCATTGGAGCTCCATGTTCAAAAGCTAGCAGTGGTTCAGAAGTTTAAAGTTTTCCACACTTCAAGCATTCCCTGTCCTTTCCTAATCTACATACAATCTAACATAATTACATGGAAGTGTGATTCTTCATTGTTTTGCATTGTCATTACAGAGAGGTTATGGTCTGTGCAGAGGAAGCAAATGGCAGATACAAACCCTACAATCTGCTACAGTAACAAAGTTTACTCCTATTCTCCATGAATCTAAAAGGCTGTAAGGTTAGATGTTTTTCTGGACTCTGCCAAGAAAATTACTATCTGACCTTAAGCAAGAATTTCACTTCTCTATAATTTACTTTGCTCACTTGTAAATCAAAAACTTTGTCATCTCATCCAGGGGGGTACTCTGGGAATTTATTACCATTGCAGAGCAATTTTATCTCTCTGATTAAAGATGCCTTGTAAATGCCAGGAATTGTCCTGATCAATGGCAGGAAATGCTCTTCCGTGTGATTGCATTGAATGCTCCATAGCTGATGTGTGAAGTGCTCTCCCTATTGACCCAAGAGGTTTTATCCAGTTCTACTTAACTAGGCATGCAGTAGGGACAAGTCTGTAATATTGGTTAAACACTACACACACTAGAAAATTATTTTAGGTCATATTCTCACAAAAGGAAAACAGTTCATCAGTACCACAGACACATAGATTTTCTTGCCTTTGTTTTGCTCAATGTTAATCACTGTGAAAAGGGGCATAAGGTCTGGAGACCTTTTAATTTTCAGGTAAGACAAACAACAGCCAAATGGGGAAGCAAGTAGCGCAAAGTCTTATGAGTCTCTATTCTGTGACATGAATTTTATCTTCTTTAACAAGTTATTAGGAAGAAAACTCTTTGGCAGAGACAAAACAAATTTATGGGACACGCATCTGTACACATTATTCAGTGCTAGGCATGACTGTACAGCTTTTTTAGCTTCTGCATTCTACTAGACTGTGAAATGTGACAGTGAAATAAAAGACTTTTAACACACATTTCTTAGTAGCAGTTTTGTATTATGCCATCAACACTTAAAACAACTAAAAGTATGTGTAAACAATGTTTAACTTTGCAACAAAATATTGCAATTAAAGCTAAATGCTTTTTCTCATGGCAGGTCAAAACTTAAAGTAAAAATATTGGAATGTCTTACTACCTACAAAAATAGGTAGTAAGTCAAAAGTACCTTACCTAACCCTACAAAACTGTGTGTCTTTAAAACAGTTTTGCATGCCCTTCACTTTTCATACATAGTTTTAATTAATCCTATTCTAATTAATAAATCATCAGATGGATTTGCCACCATACAGAGGTGCCTCTGAAATTTTCTCTTGCATAATTGTCACTTGCATAGTGACCCAAAAAACTAGCCTCGCTATCAAGGGCTAAAATATCTGAAGAAGCCATGTCATGGTCCTGTTCTTTGAGTATATTTGCAGAGGGGCTATGAGTAATTATCTTTATTATTCTCTATCTGTGCTTCATTTTCTTATCCCATTACTGTTTGAGCCTTGTGCTTTATGTATTGGAAATGACACCCACCTATCTAAATGTGTACACCAGAATGAATATATAAAACGTGTCATTCTGCATGGGTTTATCCAAGTCTATGATTTCTCTCTGCATTCACTCCTACATGGAGAACATCCACTTCTCACAGTTTGGACCAGTTTGGGTGACTGAAAGCCTGTGAGTTTGCATGACAGCTCCACAGAATTTGTCTTTAAAAATATAATCTGGCTGAAAATGCTCTCAAAGCAAGTGCATTAAGAGAATATTAAATATGCATGATTGAAAACAGAAATCAGACAGAACAGAAATTATTCAATACAGTGCCTCCTGTAGCTGCAGGCACTGCTTCTGTTACAGTATCTCAGGGCTCTGACAGCTGTGTGGATATGAATGAAACCTGTGTGACTGGTCCCAGCTGGCTGCCCTGCCCTCTTGAGTGGGGTTGTGGTATTTTTGGGGTCCCCTGTGGCAGGAAGGAAAGATGAATCTGGCTCCATGTTCTTAGAAGGCTAATTTATTAGTATAGTATAGTATAGTATAGTATAGTATAGTATAGTATAGTATAGTATAGTATAGTATAGTATAGAATGCTATACTAAAACTATACTAAAGAATAGAGAAAGGATACTTATAGAAGGCTTAACAAGATACTGATTAAAAGCTCGTGACTGACTCCTCAGAGTCCAGCACAGTCTGACTGTGATTGGTCATTAAGTAAAAACAATTCACATGTTGGATGAACAATCTCCAACCACATTCCAGCAGCAAAACACAGGAGAAGCAATCAGATAATTATTGTTTTTATTTTTCTCTGAGGCTTCTCAGCTTCTCAGGAGAAGAAATCCTGGCAAAGGGATTTTTCCAGAAAATCTGACAGTGACAAGGGGTGACTGTCCTGGATGGCAGATCCATCAGATCTCACTACAGGTCCAATCCTGAACCACTGCAGGCTTCAGCCCTCTCTTCTAGGGTAATGTGAGATTTCAGCATCCTGGGCAGAAAGCCATGGCAGTTCAGGAGAGGACTCATGAGGGGATCAAGTGTCCTTACTCAGCGGTGGCAGCATCTGTCAGCCCGGATGGCTGGGAACAGCAGCTTCATGTAATGTGGTGTGACCCTGTAGTGTGCTGCCACGTGTCAGCTAGTGCTGCTGTACAAGGCAGCAGTGGGGGATGATTTCCCTCCCTACTGAGCGTGGTCAGGTTCTTCTCTGCACAGCCAGTGCAGAGGATCAGTCACAGTGGCTGCGTTGGGCTGTTTGTTCCCGAGCATCACCAAAGAGAGCCTGGCAATGCTCTTACACCAGTTTATATCAATATGTTTCTGAATTCCAGTGGTGGTCATCTTGATTTACATTGTTGTGAAGAGAAGAAAGTCAGATACTTTACTCTTTGCCAAATAGCACTGTACATCATGCCAGGCAGTTTTAGATGCCATGAAGCAGTCCTCCTGAAACAGGGGAAAATGTTGGAAAAATCCCAGCTAAACTATCATCCAATGCCTGGGTCCTCTCTGTAGCCTGCAGCATACACAGCATGGGCAGGGGTCCTAAAAGAGAAAGTCACCTTCTTCTCTACTCCTCCTGAGTGTATCTGTTGGGGGGCAAGCCATAGTATTGTCTACTGGTCTGCAAATGATAGGGCTTTTACAGAACAGGATGACTCTGCCTAAGGAAGTCTTCTCTTTTGCTACATAACCTCTTGCTCCCTTGGAAACAGTCCAGGAGGTTGCTAGTCCTAAAAAAGGCCTAGTGGCAATGTTTGATAGAAAACATGAGAAAAATAATATATTTGTACTATTTCCCCTTCACTTGCTTTAAGAGACCAAACTTTCCATTTGACTACTGGAAGCTGGAAATGCCCTTCCAGTCGTGAAATTGCCACCCATTTCATTTAAAGGGAGCCTTTTCTGCATGTAGTTTCCCACTGTATAATTGGACCCCAAATATCTGTATTAAATTATATTCAGGGAGATTTCCCCATAGAGTTATTGAAATATAATGCTGATGACATAAGCACATCAAGAAAACAGGGACAATCTGCAAGATGCTAGACATCTATTAAGCCCTGAATAAACTGTATTTGTTGAATCCCAAATGTCTAAATTAATCTTGTACTTTCAAAATGGTAAGCACATCAGCCTGTGAATCCAATCTCTCTTTCTGGAGAGATTCTTTCTGTCACTTTCTCTTGCTTTCAAGTGAGATTTTTGTAGAATCATTACTTAGTATTTGAACACAGAGGGGTAAGCACTAAACATAAGTTGCTGCTAAGCATAGCACCCTTGCTCTCCATTTTTGGTGGTTTTGCATTTTATTGTATATTTCTTTTCTGCCAAAATAATCTTATTAGCATGAAATATGTATAGCCCTTGAGTGACATATAGCAATCATATTATTTCCCTAGGTGATTGTCTTTGCTGATGCAATTCCAGTGCTGACAAATTCTGCATTGATTTAAAAGTGCAGAAAATGAGTGGGGTTATCTAACATGACTTTTTATTCACAGTTTTTTTTCCCTTTATGATGATGTGCTTCTATTTCCCACTCACTGTGTTTTATATATCTGATCTTGATATCATATCATACTCACAGATGACTTTGCTGCTCTCTTTTCTGTCAAAGGACCATCTCTCCTTTCTTTGCGCATTACAGCCGAAGTGGCTATTACTTTGTGTTCTCATTACTTAGACTAGGTAGATCTAATAGGTGCACTAAAATAATTTTTCACTTACCTGAGTCTGTTAGTCTCCTGTGAGTTTTCCCCCAGATCTTGCTCTTAGCACATTCAGTAACATGCCACATGCACCAGTTCTGCTGACACATCTGCCTGTGCTCATTTTTTGGGGAAACCCAGGACTACTGTGATGCAGCTGACACTGAATTATGCTCCATACTTGTAAAGGAAAATGGACAGACTTAAACTGAAGACTGGACTACACTTCCCAAACATTTTTCCTTTTCTATTTTCATTTTCATTATCCTTTGTCCTCTCCCAGACCTCTCTTTATATCTTTTGCATTGGGCTGATTATTCCAGCTGCCTTTGGAGAAGGTGCAGAATATATCCAAAGAATGAATTTTTGAAAACACAGGCAGTTGCTGAGGCAGAAACTCAGTGCCAAAATGACAACCAGTGACAAACCAATAAAAGAAAATTAATAGTAATTCCACTACTTTAAAAAGATACCATTGAGAATGAAGCAATAAATATTCAGCAATGCTTTTATGGAAGTACTGCATCCTCAGGAATTTAGGTTGAAGTGGGCTGAATGATAAAATAAGAGAAAAATAGCAGTGAAGAGTTTCATTTACAATCTTTGGTTGAAAGCCAATAAATGAATTATTTTTGGTACTTTATATCAAATGAAGCAAATATTTTCCCTTCTCAGACATAAAGCAAGCTCTGAGGAACATGGTCGACTAACACCCTTCCCCTTTACAAATGAGAATTTCTAGCTGAATTAAAATAATTTTCAGTAACCAAGTTGATGTCCAAACATAAATTAATAAGACACTTATATAAATAGCATGGTCCTAGAATAGATTGTACTGTTTTACAATCCTCTTGAGGATTTGTTGTCATCATGGTCATGGCAGCAAATGTGTAGAGCCCATTGTCAAGGGAGGTGCATTGCCAGGGGTGGACCTGTTCATTCATTGGGCATGAAAGGTACTTTGCCTTCATGTAAGAGGAGAAAAAAGGAATAGTACAGGAAAACAATATAAAAGAGGGAAACTTTATCAAAAGTAGTGAAAAATAAAATTAAATATTAAATCCAGAAAGTTTCTGATAACAGAGAAGAGCAAGAGATGAGAAGTGCTCAGTTGGAAGAGACCTAAAATAATCATCTAGTCCAACTGCCTGATTACCTCAGGGGTGGCTATCTGCTTTTCATGGGAGATATTTAAATTCTCTGTGGTTGGTTTTGTTTTGAGTTTTTTTGTAGAGAACAATTAATTTGCTTATTGAAGTCCTTAAAGCATGCCATGCAGCATTTTAGATTTATTGTATTATTGGAATTAAGGACAGACAAAATAAGCCAACAGCACTTATGAAAAACTTCCAAAATTGTGATGGAAAATGTTGCATGAATTACCATCTTATTTAGGCTTTTGCTGAATTTAAGGTAAATTAATAACTGTTGCATAGAGGCAAGTACTGGAAGCATAGGGGCCAATATAAATTTGACTGTGTTTTAATGGAAAAGAGTGGTAAGGGTTTTCTGCCCTTGACTAAGCAAGGATACATAGCAGCAACCTCTTCCACTGACTCATTGATACAGTGGGGGAAAATTCCTTTATTAGATTCATATAAGGACTGCCAAAATATTGAAGGTATGACCAGATGAAGAAATAATCCCCACAACCAGTCTTTAAAATAATAAAGTAAGTAAAATACATCAAACATTCTTAAGGTTTGGAGGCAAATGGCTAATCTGAAAAGCAAAATCAAACATCCCTAATATTCAATACACCATGTTAAACATCATGCTGTGTGATTATAAAAAAAACAACAGTTCAGAAAGTTGTATGTTTAGATAGTATGCTTGGGAATCATAAAAGACATCAAAATGTATAGGAGGTGCATAGTTGGTATAATCAAATCTTGAAGCTTGAAGTGGGGAATGAACCAGTGGCACTGTTTTTGGAATGAGTGCAGGTGAACTGAGCCGTCACATTAAAGCTGACAGCCATGCTACGCAGCTCTAATCTGCTGTGCGAAGATCTGGGTTAGGAGAGGATGGAAATCTACAGATGCACGATTCCAAGTCTGCTTTTCTGAGCTTGCAGATCAAAGTCAAAAACCATGCCTGATCAGAAACATCAAAAACTGTGGGCAGTGTAGATAAGTCCAGAGAGAGGCAGATGATTTAACCCTCTTTCACGATTCATCTCTGGGAAAAAAGTCTCTAGATGCCAAGACATTTTCAATGCAATGACTGTATTATCTCCCTTGAGATGCTGAGGTAACACAGTCAAAATAGCATCGATGACTCTTGCAGCTTGATGAGACAGACTTGCCTTGAATTGCTGCAAAGTTTAAGACTCTCCATCCCCTGTTCTTGAGAGAATCATCACTTAAGAGGTTTCCCAGCACTCTAACTGCACATCTTGATGGTAATGGGAAGTGGCAACACTTCTGAACTTGCAGGACCTTGATCGTCTTTGGTTTCATTTACTGCTGGTGCTTTTAGCGGTCCTTAAAAAAAAAAAAAAAAGAAAAAGAAAAAAAAAAGAAAAAAAAAAAAGAAAAAGAAAAAGAAAAAAGACTCACTCATGCTTTAATACAGTGGAAGTAAAAGGTTTGGCACACAGAATGGTATTTAATAGATGAGTATATATCTGGGCTTTAAAACTGTTACAAATGGTCATATATTGTAGCAAAAGAAATAAGGAGTTTATTATACTAAAGCATGCTGCTGCTAATTTATAAGCTCTTTCTCTTAAATTTCAACAGTTGCTAGAAGCACATAAATGTTTCTGTCATGTCTCGGAAACAAATAACAAAACATGTCCATAGGGAAAGTTACACCATAAAACTGAATTTTCATAGAGCAGGAGGGGGCTGACAACAAAAATAATTTCATCTGCAAAGTTGCAGGTCGTCGTGTTGCAGCTGAGAATACTCTGGCAATTGTGTAGATGTGAGCTCCCCTGTGTAACACTAACCCAGTCCCTGCCTGTCTCACAGGGAGAAGGGGTAATTCCGTGAAGGTGCAATGACATGTAATACAGACCTAGGAGCCATATGCTTTGTTTCTTATGAATATCTTCATTTTGCTTGATAGCCCATCTCTGGCATTCCCAGTTTTTAACTCAGAAATTTTTCCCAGTGTCATGTCCTACATCTTCAGGCAAAGGAGCAGGGCTGCTGCTGCCTGGGTACCCACTGGGCTGGTAGAGGGACAGCAGGGGGGCACCAGCGTCAGTCACTGCCCTGGACATGGGGACAGGATGGACAGAGTTGTAGGGAGCTGCAGGCTCGTGCTGCTGTGGCATCTCTGGAGCAGGGGCTGATGGCCCTGGGGGGCTGACATGGGGTGGGCAGTGTGGGGGAGCCCCAGGAGTGTGGGCAGGGATAGTCAGGGCTGGTGGTACCATTAGGGTACTCATGTACTGAGTAGATCGATAAAATCCTCTCTTCTGACCCCATTTTCCCCTCACAATTGTATGGCAAATATTTTCCTACTGTTTCTGCCCAAGGTAGTGTACTGAAGCAGATAAAAACATAGAAATACACAATCTAAACCTGCACTTTCTACAGACAATTGTCCATCATCACAAGGTTGGTTCTGCCACTTGGAGAATATTAAAACCAAATACAGAGACTCAAACCCAGCTAAACTGCCTAAAAATCTCTCTGTGCATTACTGTGTCAAGGAGGGACAGGCAGAGCTCTGCTGGATGGAGCAGGGCACAGGGAGCCCTGGCGTGGGCTGACCTGAGCTGGAGCATCCCTCTGCTGCAGCATGGAGCTCTGTGCTGATGGAGCAACGCAAGGAGTAACGCAGCAGCACTTCTGCAGATGCCAGCTGGGTAACACCCTGAGGCTCCCAGCTCCAGAATTAGCAGAGCCAGTTCATGTGAACCCAGCTCGGGGTCGGGATCATGCAGAGCCAGCTGTGCAAGTGGCCAAAGATGCACATCAGAACCAAGTCCCAAACATTTTTACATTAGTTTTACGAGAGAGAGACAACAAATCATAAGAGAGCTTCAATTTAAAGGAGAAAATGAAGAGACTTCAGACACTGTAATGCAGTCACCCCTCAGAAGCACAACTCATGGCAAGCTAAGATGTGTAAGGCACTGTACTGTTAGGCTGGAAACTCAATCAGCCCTCATAGTTTGCCCTTCACAAATGTTCAATTCCTATCCTAAGACATGGATAGATTCAAATAGAAGGCAGATTGGAAATGCAAAACATACCAGAAGGCATGCATTATTCTGTATTGTAAAACTGTATTATTCTTTTAACGTAGCAATACAGGAAGACCCACAACATTGGGGTTGTGGTCATTCTAAACCTGAAAGCTATCTCTTATGAGGCTTGAGCACTTCAAATCTATGGTTATGAGCTCCTTTCTTATCAAGACGTGGGTTTTCCTACGTATAGGCAGCTGCCAGAATGGGGAAGGAGGCAGTAGGCAACCTTTGCAAGAAATTGGGTGGGAAAAAGCCAAGAGTGAATTTGAAACACTAAAATATTTTAATATTAACTATGAGTATTTATCTTCTCAAATTTGCTGCTTGGCAAGAATGAAGCATCTCAGAGTTTTACTGGTGAGATTGGTTGTTAGTGAGGGATCTGGTCCAACTTCTCTCATGCACCCAAAGCAGATAAAAGCCAGTTTCTCTGGTGGTGAGAGAGACCCTAAATCCTGCCTGTGAAAGCTATAACACTGTTCAGACATCAGCCTACCAGACACTTTGTCAGGATGGGACAATTTCTGAGTGACACCCAACTACAGAGGCGACTGCCTTTGGCACTCCACTGGAGAGTGATATAATTTTACCCTATGACTCCTCTGAGTGATATTTTTAAAAATTGCTTTAAATCCAAAGTAATGTAGGTGTTTCTGAAGATAATACATTTATGCAAAAGGATGATGGCTTGAATCTGTGTTTAAATCTGTGAATTTGTTTTGTAGTGGTATTTCAAGTGCTTGTCAAATGCATGGCAAAGAAGATGTTCAGAATGAAGGAAGAATAAATAAAAAACTTGGCAGCAGTAGCCTCAAATTGTGAGACTTTTGCAGACATAAACCTTATATTTTTTTCAGCAAAATCAGTAAGATCATTGTAGTGATTGGCCTTTTAGTGAAAAATCAAACGCTACAATCTTACTTGCTTCCGTAAGGACGCACTGGAATTATGTTAAGAAAGTCTACTGTGATTGTCTTGCTGTTTCATTTCTCAAAGTGTTGTTGACTTCTGGGTTCCCCATCTTCTCCTTTGATCCTAAAGCATGTCAGCAGTCCGTAGTCTTGGCAACTTCATAGCAGCCAGCTGGTAGGAAATCTCCCAAATACTGATACTGAGAAGTCTAGCCTGATTCCTTCACATGTTGTCCTTTCAATTCAATAAAATATATATTCCTTAAAATATCTATTTGGAAGCGCCCATATATGAATGAAACAGGTCATGCGCAATGCTTCTAAGAAGTCTTATTTATCTATGACATTGCTACTGTGATGACTAGAGGAAAGACAATGGAGATTTAGACTTCATATTCATTAGAAAGCTGATTAATGAATTTGGCACCCTTAGCTGAAAGACAGGAATGTATTTCTGTGTAGTTTTGCTGTGGAAAGGGCAAGCACAACAGACATCTGAAATATCATGCTCTGGGGACAGCATTAACATGCTTTTTCAGTGGTGATTTTTGTGGAGTTAAGACTACCTATGGTGGGTGAAGTTTTCCAGGATATGAAGAGGATGAAGTAAAAGGCATGGGTAGAAAGAACAGCAAAAATATGAAAGTTTGCAAAATTATGTGCCACCCCGTAGCCTCTTATTCTGCAATAAAGAGGCTGGCTAAGAGAGGAGCCTGGCCTCTCTGATGCATTATGACAGAGGAAAAAAGAGATAGATATGTGTTCTGTTTATCTGCCATGAATCAACAAGAAAGAGGTCAGCAGGAACATGAAATGAATTTTTATGAGAATGTTGGACATCAAAAATTGCTTGCTCTCTCTTGCCTGAATTATCACTCCAGCTCTTCTTTCTGTATTTATGCTTTTGACATCTAGTGGGAACAATTAAGAAGAAACAACGAGCCTCTGCTGTCCTGACATAAAATGTGGAATAATATCTAGCCTCTGGAAGAAAAGCTTATAATCCATCAGGGAGAAAACACATCCCTCTGATAATTGTTTAGCAATTGCAGAGCACTGAGGACCCTCTGAGCATATGAGGCATGAGATTATAGATCTAATAAAAATGTCTGTAAAATAAAGAGTAATTGAGATGTTTTAGGATATATTCAGTAGCTATGAACGGACACAATAGGACAAAAAGCTATCAGTCTGCTTGAAATAACAGAATCAGTAGCTTGCAGGGTTTCCTTCAAGGACAATAGCTTGGGTTTGGGTTTATTTTTCTGTACTATACCTTGGAGGAGTTTTCAGTTTTTAAAAGCACAATAGTGCCAGAGCAGGTTCTGTCAAACATGAATAATTGAATTTGAACAGAAATGCAGAGACTCTGAAAACCCAACTGAGGACTTTGGAAAAAACTCAGAAAATGTACAGGCTAGGTTTCCTGCTCCTGGTCTCACATCACTAAACTTGCCCTACCTCCACTGAGAGCACTGAAGTTCTGCTGGTGCAAAATTTCAGCAGATAGCTCTGAATCAGGCCCGGTATTTGCAAGGGTCTCCTCATAAGTGAAAGGATCAGTGGGTATCTTTGCAAACACTGGTAGACAATATGATAACATTAATACAAATTGAATTATTTAAGACTCCCATGAATCAATGGTCTGAGATCAGTATCTGCTCTTCCCTTTTGCTCCAGTGACAAGTGCCACTCTGTGATTGTGCTTATTGCACTAGGCACTGATGACCCCAATGCTTTCTCCAAGGGCACAGTGCAGATACTGAAGCCTAATGACATCCTAAGTTGTTTGTTCCTTAAAGAGCTCACCTGTGCGGTCCTGACCTCTGCCAGTAGCCTTGTCTTAACTTGGCAGCAATCTCAATAAATAGGTGGAGAAATAAAAAGAGGAACAGACAAGGTGCAAATTAAGGAGTGGGTGGGGGGGCACTTGAGAAACCAGGAAAAGACCCTTGAGTAGAAAGGAAATAATATGAGTCTGTAAAGCTTTGGAGGAAATAGAGAGCATTGCCGACAAACCATTATAACAGGCAGCAAATGGCAGAGAAAGAAGGGTACTAAAGGGAAAAGAAGGGTGGCTAGGGAAGGAATAGGGGACTTCTCACCCATATTCTCTTGAAACAAAGTTTCATTTTTTATGTAGTGTTTGTTAATCATAAAGGCACCACTTTCTAATTTTTCACTTGTACTAAATCTTCTGCTACAGAACGTATACAGCCTGCAGGCTGGAGCAAGGGAACAAGGCCGTGGGGTCTCATGCATCTGAAGTGCAATACTAGCCATAATTTTTTCTTTCTCTGTGATTAAGCAGTGTTTGACTTTTAGCTTAGCTGACTTCAAAATGTCAAGAGTAGCATCAAAGCTTTGGCCTGTTTCTAGTGTCTCAAATCCCAAGCTCAAAAATGGAAAATAATATCCTTTCTTCCCCAGGGCTTTGCAGATATTTCCAAAAACAATGCATACAGAATTAGAAAATCAGGCAACAGAATGTCCTTTTTAACCAAGCAGCTGCTGTTAAAACTGAAGACTGTATTCACAGTGTGCCATTAGTGCCACTGCCTGAGAAGTGCATGTTTAAGAGAAGCTTTACACTCCACACGTACCCCCTTGAAAAGAAAGCCCCATGCAGGCAATTTCTTAGATATATGTATACCTAAGTCTGCATTTCTTACTCTCCCACACTATAGGAACAAAACCTATTTATTTAAAGATCAATTTACTCCTGCTGGTAGTTCTTATTTCACCAGGGCTGGATGATAAGTGCTAAGTGGTAAGTGGTTCAAGACACTTGAGATGCAGAAAACATCCCGTTGTGTCCAGAAAAAGGTCTATGTGTTTGCCTGATTTGAAAATTCATTGACTACTGATGACTCAGGATATCTTTAAGAGCAAAAATCAATGCAGTATGCCACTAGAAGGCTGATCATCAGGTCCAGCCTTCCAAAGATGTAGAGTAGATTGTTTTCTAGGCTCAGTGGTTCATGAGAGTTTGAAGATAAAAATCACATTACTTTCACTAACATCCTATCTGCTTGCATTGATTCACTAGTTCTGACCCAATTTAAGTGGCTGCTGCCTCCAAGTGATTTATGTTTGAAACAATGCCATGTTTCATCTGAAAACATATAGTCACAGCTTCCAAGCTATATGAAGCATTCAGCTCCAATTCCAGCACTTTGTGGAAATACTGGCTCCAAAGCTAATTCAGGAATTTAAAGAGATGGGTAAGAATTGTTACAATAGTACCATTTCCAAGGTCGCTATTATTAACCATATTCAATTATTTCAGAAAGGTTCTGTTGAGACTGTTAGGTAGCCTTCTAACCAGACAAGAGCAGCATATACGTAAAGAAGAGAGAACTGAAGAGCAGCAGATAAGTAGGAAAATTAAACAGAAAGGGGCACACAATATCCGTGAGCTCACTGTGGGTGAGGCAGCAGGTGTGACTGGGAAAGAGCCTCTGCATCACTGAGCTGCACTCCCTGCAATCACACTGTCATGGCATCAACATTAGGATCAGACAGATCCTCAGTGTACCTTCTGCCTCACCTAAACCACAAAGAAACCTCTGAGACCACGCAAGACCAGTAGTGCAAAAGGCAAAAAGCCTCAAAAAACTACACCATGGCATCACTTTAAAGAGAACATAAGAGAGGTACAGCACTGCCATTAGTGAAACATCCCTGGAGAATTTCTAGCAGATGGACCCAGCACTATGCCCTATAGGAAACGAAAAGCTGCTGAGCCTCTGCCAATCTGACATGAAGGAAAAATTCAACCCTCAAATAAACACCAAAACTGACAATTAGTTTGGCCCTGGGAATGTGAGCAAGATATTGCAGCCAGCAGCCTGAGAGATTTGTCAGACTGTGGTCCTGACTTAGCTCTTGTGGCCAATCCTATTACATGTCAGAGAAAGTGGATCACAGACCTTTCTCTGTGCCAATGCCTGGTGGTAGCATTGCCAAATATCCCCCACAACAGAGGGTATCAGGAATAAGAAGCTCAAATTTTGTGGCATATATGAGAGAGTACTTTCCCTCATTTGTCCTCTGCTTACCTGCTCAAGGTCAGACCTGAGAGTTGCTTCTCCCAGAAGCCTAGCAAGTGACTGGGAGATCTGTGCATCAGCCCCAAAAACCTGACTCAGTCACACAATAGATGCAGTGACTACCATTCTGTCCCTACACCTGACCCAGCCCAGAAGGAGCTTACCCTCTCCTCTGCAGATCCTCCACTGTGAGGCCTTCAATGTGTAAAACTGAAATAATAAACTTAATCTCTGTGCTCACTTTCACTTTTATACCCAGACAGTTGAGGACTCGTAGTCATCAAGCAGCCCTTCCTCGCAGTCACCCAAAAGCCAGTCTCAAGACCATCCATCTCCAAGGCTTCTCTCTTCTCCTACTGGGAATATCCCTCCTCCAACAGATCTAGCTCCAACTCGAGTCAAATTCTAGTAAGATAACATTCAACAGTAATGAAAAGGGCCAGAGTCCCTTTCCATTTCCCTAAATTTGAATATACAAAAGTTTAGGACTCAAACACTCCAGCCCAGTCTAGGCTACTTTCTGCTTCTCTAACTGGCAATATTCAAACAAAGCCAAGAGAGATGAGGCTATTGGTAATAATTATAGATAAAGAGAAATAAGATCAGTGCTGAAACAATCAATTTTCCAACTGCACCCGCAGTGAAATGCCAGTCCTCTTCAATAGAGCCAATATTTTCACTTGGAAAGGAATAGCTCAAGCAAGTCTATCTTAGAATTAATTTGCAGACAGAACCAAAGTTGAAGTATTACTCAAGTAATTGAACTGAACAAGGAAAGGATGATGCTGTAGAAGAGGGTGGCTTGATGATAAGGACTCCAGACATTTATATTTTATCTCAAAAATATCAGTAATGTAAAGATACAATATCATTTAATTTTGTTGGTTCAGTTCTGAACAATTTCACCATCCTATCTCCTTCTAACTTGCTTATCATTGAATGAATGTACCTGGTCTCATTAGATTGTTTTCTTTACCAAATCCACCAAGTAAATTTACTGAGTAGTGTTAATGTAGCCATAGGGGACTAGGATAACCATGTTATCCCGTTGGGGAGCAGCATACAGCACCAGCAGGAACTTTGCACCATTTGCAAGTCTAATACACCCCACAGCCCCAGTTGGAGGTAGCCCAGTTTCACCAGTTCTGAGTTTCAAAGAGACATGTGTGTTTGGTTTGGGGAAGGGGGAGAAAGGGGCAATCGCTCTTGGATGGACAAAAAGAGCTGATGCCACACTTCCTCAGGGACTTTTGTGACTGACTCTCCCTGGACAATGACTTGTACTCAGTAGGACCAAAGAAAGGAATTTCCATTGAAAAGTCTGCTAGATATACTGCCTTGTCACTGAATGGAGATGAGAATCTTAGCAATACAACAGGAAAATAGGACTGAATAAGAAAGGAGTAAGTTGTAGATTGAGAGTGAGACTTTCCCTCCCAATACACTCTGGAGAACTTGAATAAGTGCTTTCTAATTAGCTTGCATTTCACTTGACATATTTATGGCTGTCATGGCACAAGTAGACCAATATACAGGGCTTTTTATTAAAGGGTCTCCAGAGAAAAGCATCCAAACCTGCCAGCAACCATGTTTCAAAGGCTTAACCTCTCTAATCTTTATGGTTCAGTTAAAGTTCTTCCTTCACACGTGCCAAATATATCATTCTGCCAAGTGAACTGTAAGATTGACTTAGGCACTCACCTTCTCTATTTAACATGCAATTGCATTCCTTCTTATTTGTGGTAAATGTTATATGATTTGCTCATAAAACTTGCCTAATTTTGCAAAGATACGGTAACAGAAATGCTAAACCTAACTACTGATTGGCAGAAAGCAGATGTAGCAAGGAGATGCTGTTCATGACCAGAAGATCACTATACATTGAGGCATGAGTGATCCACACAGCATCTAACCTGAGCGGGTGTGCCTTGCTGCAGCTTGGTTTTCTGACCTGGTCTGTGCTGCACAGGTGCCTTTGCTGCAGGGTAAACCTGGGTGCTTGCTGGCAATGGAGGAGCCTGCAAGCAGCTTGGTACCAGCAATCACACCACCTGCGTGTCCTCACCTTTGTCTGAAACTGCAGCAACAATTTCTTCTGGAAACACCCTTTCTATCTGACGGCACAAACAATGAATACAGTTTTGCTTTAAGAAAATCTCGAAAGAGCAGGAATTAACAAAATATAAAAGATGGTGTAAACTTCTATACAGATGGGGTCTGGAGGCCTGTCTGAAGCTGAGCAACACAGTATCAGCAGCATCTGGAAGGACATAAGATTATCGGTGCTACCTCTCTTTCTCTATAGCACTGATGCTAATAAATAGCAGTGCTTGTCAGAATCTGAATGCCTTTTTTATTGGGATTTTAAAAATCTAGCGCCTCCTGCTGCAAAGCAGCAGCTAATAAAGCAGTGTCCAAGTCTGTACTCTATCTACAGGACTGGTGTCATTGCTCCCATATTTTTTCTCTAATTAATAAGATGCTTCATTAGACTGGAAAAGCTGTATCTTGCTTGAATTTCTTTTTCCTCGTGGACTGGGAGAACCATCCAGTTTGACTTTCATGCTCCTAATTTTGGTGGCTTTTGTTTGCCCAGTGCAGGTGGTTGAGACTTCCTAACAAGCTTTCTCCTTTTTTTCCCTTTTCTTAAGGTTTAATGTAAATTGATTCTAGCAAAGAATTTTCAGGTCATCAACATACATGTCACCAACCTCCTGGCCACTCAGCCTAGCATTTTCCTGACAGACCCTTGCCTAACCATCCATCTTCATCTTGGTTGCTCAAAAACCTTTTTAGCATTGACAACTACTAAGCAAATGAGCCAGCTGCATGTTTTACCCTCAGAGTGAACATTTTTCAGCCTAATTCTTTTCCTATTCTTCACTGAAATTGGATACAGTGATGTTAAGATGTTTGTGTCTGGCATTAATTAACAAGTACCACCCATCAGAGCTGCTAAAAGTAATATTGGTTTTATCCTACAGAGGGATTCAGTGATTTTGTTTCATGTAGGCGCTGTACTTTCCTTCACGATTGTTCCTTCATTTTCCCCTTTGGAAGAGCAGCATCTTTTTTTATCATTTGCTTTCAGCCAGAGATTCCCTAAGGGAATCCCTCAGCTATTTCATCAGATGTCTCCCTTGTGTCTGTAAAGCACAATGGAGCATGATGTAGCAGTGCTGACTTGGAGACAGCTGAACAGAGCTCAGCTCCCTTCCTGAAGGTGCTCACTCACTTGGCTCTGCTGAAAAACAACAAACATTCAATCCCAGGCAAAAGGCACAGGGATGACACTTGTTTTTTCCAACACCTAAAACATGCATTGTGTATTTTTTTTTTCCTAGAACTTGTACCCTTTTTTTGCTTGTACATCCATTTTGAACTGTGTAAGAAAACATGCTTTGAGTATTGTAATTATGCTAACTATCCTGAAACTTGTTCATACGTATTAGACACCTCTTTCTCCAAACTGAAATCTTACTTTTTTCTTGATTTGTGCGGTGTGTTTTTTTCTCTCTCTCTCTTCATGGACTGTCAGCATTAAATCTTACCCAAAGTGGAATATGCCTTTCTTCTTTTGCATGTGTCACAATCAGCATCCTGAGTCATCTGACAAGGAAATTAGGATAAAGTTCATTATCTCTGCTTCCACTGCTTATGTTCAAGCAAAGGTGGAATGAAAATGATTACAAAGTCTAAGGGTAGTGGTTTGACCTGGCTGAAAGGACTGGTATCCATCAAAGCCACTCTATCACTCCCCTCCTCAGTTGCACAGGGGAGAGAAAATATGAGAAGAAGCTCATGAGTTAAGGATGGCAAGAGATCACTTACTGATTACAGGGAAAATATACTCCATTTAGGGATATTAGCTGAATTTATTGCCCATCAAAATCAGAGTAAGATAATGAGAAGTAAACTAAGTCTTAAAAACGGCTTTTTTCCACCTATCCCTCCTTTCTGGGCTGAATTTCATTCCTGATTCTCTACCTCCTCCTGCTCAGTGGTGCAAGGACATGGAAATGGAGGTTACAGTCAGTTCATCACATGTTGTTTCTGCCACTGCTTCCTCCTCAGAGGAAGGAGTCCTCCTCCAGCTCCAGAATCCTCAACAAGCTTCTCCAACATGAGTCCTTCCCACAGGCTACAGTTCATTAGTTGATCCAGCACAGCTCCCTTTCATGGTGCAGTCCTTCAGGAACAGGATACTCCAGTGTGGGTCTCCCACAGGGTCACAAGTCCTTCCAGCAAACCTGCTCCAGTGTGGGCTCCTCTTCCTCTGTGCCCCTGCCTGCAGCCTGCTCCAGCACAGGTTTCCCACAGGGTCGCAGTATTCTTTTGGGCATCCACCTGCCCCAGCGTGGGTCTCCTCCATGGGCTGCAGGTGGCTCTCTGCTTCCCCATGGAGCCCCATCAGCTGCAGCTTCCCTCCACCACAGGCTGCAGAGGAATCCCAGAAACAGCTCTGGCACCTGGAACACCTCCTCCCTCTCTTTCCTCACTGACATTGGTATCTGCAGAGACTTCTTCCCACAGCCTCACTCCTCTCTTCTCCGGCTGTGTTTACTTTTGTGCAATAACTTTTCTTTACTTCTTAAATGCGTTATCACAGAGGCATCACTTCCATCACTGATTGGTTTGGCCACGGACAGCAGTGTGTCCATCTTGAGCCAGCTGGCACTGGCTCTGTTGGATATGGGGAAGCTGCTGGCAGCTTCTCTCTGATGTCGCCCCTGTAGCTCCTCAGGTCACAGTGTGGCCTGAGGGGAGGGGGATGTAGCTAAAATCAGCTTCTCTGAGCCTCTGCACTCCCCTGCTACCAGAGCACTTGCCATGCAAATGCAATGCAATAACCAAACAAAACACACACAAATAAAAAAAAAGGTAACTTTGTTCAGTGGTGACTCAATAAAAAAGAAATTATAGTAGATGTATGATATCTAGATAAGATAAAAAATAATCCTTAGGCTGTGGAAGAAAATCAATGTAATCAAAATGAGTATGCTCAGAATCCATATGTAATTAATTTTTGTAATGCATTATTTGTACAGGGTAAATATTTTTTGCTTAAACAAGAAGTTTCAGCCTTTCGTTGCAAGAACTGGGCAAAATCCAAATTGCTTATTGACAAGCGGCACTATGTGCAAACAAGAGATGAAAGATTTTTAGCTTGTCATTCATAATATATCTTGAAAACATATAAATGAATCATTCTTAAGTAAGCCTTATGCTGACTAAAGCAAAAAGGAGAATCTAGCACAGTTTCCATAAAGTAATTTTTAAGAGGTGCCTAGAACTTTTATCTTTGGCAGTGGTTTAGTGCTTAATACTCATACAGGAGGTCTCAGAGATTAAGGGTTGCTTCCTTGCAACAAGGAATAATTGGGGAAGCATGAATATTAACTTTTTTTTAGGAGGGGGAAAGGAAGAGAAATGGATTTCAGGAAAGATCATCTGTTTTGCAAATTGAAACAAGGATTGAAAAATTTTAATAAACTTAGGATCTTGGTAGCTAAAATTAAACATGTTGGTATACAGTTTGGGAAATAACCTAGCAATTGAGGTTAAAACCCATTAATAGTTCTGGAAAAATTGGATGGGTAAAACTGGCATGAGGCACAAAAGCAGAGAGAGGAGCTGTGTGAGCACTGGACAGCTGCAGGGTCCAGCTGCAGGTGGTGACATCTCCACATGCGAGGGAGGTGCTGGCTGAGGCAATTGTGCTGCTGCTGCCATCCTTTGGCTGCACAACATGACCAAGGAAAGGCTGTGCTCTTGGTATTGATGAGTTTACACCATTTTAGACCATGAAACTGAATGCAATAGCCAGTAATTTCCCTTTAGTTTTCCCTTTCCTGTCAGAAAACCAGGCTGCAGCTATCAGATGCCCCTTGGGTTGATACAGAAGGACCTCTAGTAAAAGCTTGACCGAGTAGTTTACTTTCCTTCTTCCTTAAAGTATAGAACACAGGGATTTGCTCATGCTTTGGCGTGTATAAGTCTGGGTGATTGTGTGTATACATGCACACTTACATACACAGACTTCTCTATGTTTTGATAATGCTTTTACCAAGGATGAACCAGAGACATGTGAGTGCATTAAAGATAGCATCTTAATAAATTCTAGCCTTCCAATCCTCCACTTTGCAGATGTTGGCCTTCTAAATTGCACATTTGAGGTGAATTGCCTTAAAAGTACTGGAGTCTGGAGAAAAAAATTTGAGGGGAGAGGAAAAAAATAAAAGAGTAATGTTCCATTAAAGCTGTTACCTCAAGTCTTGGATTTTTTTTTTTTTTTTTTTTTTTTTTTGTAAAATGCTTCATTATAACTCAGAAGCAATTTTCTACCCAGGTTACAGTAATTATGTTGATTGTCATTAACCATGCAATACAGAATTGTGTTTATTATGAAGTGCAATCCTGTAAATAACACAGGCATAGCTCATGAATACTGTACACTTAATTGGGGTCTTGGCTTGAAATATCTCCCAATTGACAGTGAAAGATAGATGACATTATCCTAGATGTAACCCCACTGATGTGATACACCACAAATATCTTATTCTTCCATGCACTTAAGGGAATTGGAAATAGAATCCTGAAAATTATCTAAACAATATGCAAGTCTTTCATCCTTTCAAACCTGTGTCATTGATTCTCATAATGGCCTTGGGCTCCAAATAACTTTCACTGTATGCACTAAAACATTTCCAGCCTGAGTGCTGTTATTAAAATGCCGAGAATTTCTTAAAGAAACTCATTTGCTATTTTCCTTATTATGTTATATAGCTTACATAAACACTTACATGCCCTGGTAAAGGAGAAAATTGGAAAAGCTAGCACCATCCTGCAGCACAGAGTTTAAATTAAACAATATATATGGATAGTGTGCCTCAGAGACCTCTATTACCTCCTCAGCAGGGTCAAACAAGTACAGATGCTGTTGAGAATTACAGTAACAAGAAACCAAATGTATTTCCAACAAGTAAGGCAATAAAAGCATCTTTTATTAGCTATCTACAAATAATGTAAATTCCTATATATCACCCAGTAGAGAGGGATTTTCTGCCAAGATCATAGAGTCATAGAATAATTCAAGCTAGAAAGGCCCTCTGGAGGTCACCTTGTCCATTTGCCTGCTCAAAGAAGGCATGGCTAGAATGGATAGTTCAGAGTCCCATCAAGAGTTAGTTAATCTCTAAGGAAGGAAAGTCTGTAATCTCTGAGGATCCCTTTTCCAGCGCCTGACCACCTTGACCCCCATCCTCAAAATCAAGCTTTTCAAAGCCTTGAGTGACCACAGCCTTTCTGTGTTACAGTGATGGTTTGCAAGTCATCTTACACACAGTGGTCTCTCATCTTACACACAGAAGTCTCCAGTGATGCAGGGGGTGAAGGTGGCTTAATCCTTCATCACCGGTCTCAGCAGTGCTCCAATGCTGCTGCAGCACTTTGAGGGTCCAGGGAACTGCTATAGTTTAGGTTAATGAGAGACTACTCCTGGGGAAGGGCAGAACCACCATTGTTCACACATTGATTGTTTTTGCTAACAAAAGTCAGAATATAAAAATAAAGCCAGATACTTGTAGTGGAGATTTTAAAAAAGAAAACTCCACTTTGCAAGGTTCTTTATAGCATAAAGAAATACCAGTCTCAGTTTTGGAACTTAATTAATTTTTACATTTATACAGTGTCTTAACGCCAAAATACAAACACAGGGTTTACAAATACAATATAGAAAATATAAATATCTAATTATGTTGAATATTTATATGGTACTTCTCATTCTCTAGATTTTCAGCTTGACTCTTTTGCCTTCATACATATAAACAAGTAAAACTTTAATAAAATGAGCTAAAGTCCTAACCAATCACTTCTGCTAAGGATGTGAGTTCGTGGGCACTCATTTCCATGTGCGCACCATGAAAATCTCAAGAGTTATCATAGCCCTTTACCTTCTGGTATACATTTTGCTAGAAACATGCAGACACTGATCATGCAAGACTGAGGGCCTTGGAAGGGCTTCAAGAGACTTCACTCCCTTGTGCCTACAGCAAACCTGTTGGCTCAAAAAGTGCTTTTCACCAGCAATAATAGCCAGTCTTTGGATGGCTTCACATAGCCCCCTTTTTTCTCTTCGGCCTGGGTTCTGACAAGAAAGCTCACTGATTCTGAAGAATAACTCAGCACCTAGCACAAGGATTTGAACATGGATCTCTCTCCTGGTTACTCCTGAGGCTGAATGATGTAGCATTCCAGTCCCAAACCCTCCCCTTCATGAGAGGACCTGCTGTACAAGTTGCAATACTGAGAGAAAGGAGCATCATCTTCTGCATTGGAAGGTGCCATCTCCTGGCGACCACCTGCCAGGTACATGCAGGACTTCCTACCTCGTCTGCAAGTCTCTATTTCATCTCTTCACAGACAAAAAAAAACCAAAACCAAACCAAACCAAAATCCCAAAAACCAAAATAAATGAAACCAAAAAGAAAAAAAAAACCAAACCAAAAAAACCCCAAAAAACAAACTCCTGGAGAAGCTATTACAACCACAGAATAAGGTCATTTCACTGAAATCCACCCTGGCAGAAACCCCTCCTGAGAGACCTTCTCAGACTCTCCTTGCTTCCACACTGGGCTTCAGGCAGACCCCTCTCCACGGTGTATGCCACAGAGCCACTTCTCTGCCCAGGTGGCTTTCGTCCTGGGATGCCCCACTGCAGCTGCTCCCTTTGATACCTTCCTTTCCTGCTGCTGGAAGCTCATGGGGCCCAAGTAGGGAGCAGGTTATGCAGGTTTCCACTTAGAAGCAGAATGAGCCATTTTCATCCCACTGTTCCTGCAGGATAATGTTCCTCCCTTATCCTCTGCTTTTTGGCACAAGTGAACATCTGGTCCTCCTCTGTACAGAGCATTTTCCTGAAAATTAGAGCAACTTCTCTTGCACTGATCTAGTGGCCAAAGGGGACAGCTAAAATGTGACATGGCAACATCTCCTGGTGAAAGAAGTGCCTAAAGACATTGAATTTAAATCTGCATTTTAGTTCACTGAGTTATCAGATTGTGTTTAACAGCAACAGTGATGCTTGTGGTAAACAGGAGGATTTGGAGCAGATCCTGTTGTAGCAAAACAATTTGCATGTGTGAATGAATACAAAGTCTAAATTCAGTTATTCATCAATTAAAAGAGCAGATCAAGACTAAAAGCCATTACTATTGGGACCACTGTCTCCCTGGTCGTCTTCAGAAATGTTCCGGCAAGAGGCTGGGTTCACCCCATGCAGTTACAACTTCTCTGCTATGTTAGCCCCCCAATATTTCATTCATGACTTTTCCTTCTCCAGTCTCTTATTCTTTCATGTCATTCATTGAATAGTTTGGGTTGGGAGGACCTTTAAAGGTCATCTAGTCAAAGCTCCCCGCAATGAGCAGGGACAGCTTCAACTAGATCAGGCCACTGATAATTTGATAAATATAAATTAAATACCTCCACTCTTACTTATATTTATCACAGCTTTGTGTGACCGTGGTCACAAGGGTTTTGAGGATGAAGAAGAGATGAGAATGTTGACTCCATGATCAGAAGGCTTGATTTATTATTTTATGATATGTATATATTACATTATAACTATACTAAAAAGAAATAGAAAGAGAAAGGCTCCTCAGACAGCTAGCTAAGAATAGAAAAGAATGAACAACAAAGATCTGTGTCTCAGGCAGAGGGCGAGACCCAGCTCTGCTATGAGTGGTCAGTCAATCCAAACATCCACACCAGACCAATCACAGATGCACCTGTTGCATTCCACAGCAGTAGATAATAATTGTTTACATTTGGTTGCAGAAACTGCAGCTTCTAACAAGGAAAAATCCCTAAGGAAGGATTTTTCATGAAAGATGTCTGTGACAGCTTTGCTCCTCTATAAAGAGGTCACCATGAGGTTCTCAAATACAACAGTCTGGCATTTTGTTGAAGATTAGTATAGTTATTTCTGTGAACTGTTCTCTGTGCGACTTCTGTGGTGCTAAAGAGGTCCTGTGTGTCAAATTATCTATTTGTAGCACAGCCCATATGCATCACAAACAGAACCAAACCATCCACTCAATAAGATCTAACCAATAATTAAATATTTAGTAGCACCAAGCTAAATCTGCCCAAATAGTATTTTGTACCTTTCCAGAAATATAAAGAAAAATTGAGACCTTCAGAAAATCAGGAAATCAAGAAGTAAATGAGAAGCCCTAAATTTAATAACTCGTCCAGACACCTCTTTCATAGGTAGACCATAAGAGGAACAGATGGAACACTAGAAAAATACAGAGACCCCAGTTCTTTTTTTAGTTATATCACTAAATTATAATAGCTTCCTTTAAACAGCACAATGCTGTCATAAAGCTGGTATCATATTAGTTGATTTGACAAAAATCATTAATTCCAAGTAAACCTTCAATGGAAACATTTTTGTATTAGCTGGGTAAATACTACTAAGGTTTGCTCTCAGTTGACCACAGACTTGATTTTACCTCTTGAATTACAAATTTGCCCAGTTGAGCCCCAGCTTGTAATGACCAGCAAACAGGCTATGAAGCTTCCTTCCCTCCAAGCCATAGGCTGCCATAGGAGATCCTGCCAAGCTCACATTATCTCCCTGTGTAATTACAGCTTTTTAGTTCAGTGGGGTGTGATTAGCTCAAGCTGTAACTCATTAAGTGCACTATAATTACAGTGCACTCAGCTTCACAGTTGGTTCTGACCTAGAAAGGGTGTGTTCCTGGGGTTATTTTAACAATCTGTTGGCAATGCTCATAGGCACTACCAAGCCTCGCAAGGAAAACATCTGAAATTTGACAGGCACTTGACAGTCTTGTTAGTGGCTGCCAGTGTTAAACGTGTCTGGATATTTCTGAGCTTTCTGCATGTTGGTCTCATTCATGTGTCTTCACCTAACATATCAAGATTAGCTCTTCTTTTAGCAACAGATGCCCAGTGGGAAAAAAAAGAGCTTTGTTTATTAACAATGAGATTGTTAATTTCTGAATAATCAAGAATATAAATACTCAGTAAGTGCTGTAGTTGTAAAAGGTAGTAAAAATTACAAGCTGCGCACAGGAGAAATCTCATTTTATGATGAGGAACTATATTTTAGTGCAATTAGGGCAGCAGATGCTTAATGCCCGGTCTGAAAAAAAATGAACACAGTTTCCACAAAAATCTTTTATGACCATTTACCATTATAGATATGTAGAAAAGAACAATATTATGGCCACCTTGAAAAGACTGTCCTCCATTTTTGCATTTCTTTTTAACATTTTATTTGAATTAATGTTGTTAGGTACCATTGCATCAGTTTATCCACACCCATGAAGAAAACCTGCCAATTTATTTCCATTATGGTGGTGGCTTGGTGACACAAAACCTTACCTGCCAGTCACATCAAATATTCTCTCTTTTTTTTTTTTTTTTCTGTGTTAAAAAGAGTCTTCCTGAAAATCTCTCTTCTCTTTCTTTCGACAGGCGCTGCTTTCACCAGTTATTTCTGGACATATGAATGCTGATAAACTGCTTCTGCAAGGCCAGAATTCCTTTTCACCTATTAAGTAAGAATTGATCACACAAACTATAAAGACAAAATTAAATTGGACTTTTCTTTGACTAGTAGGGAAGGAGAATTTTCCATTCAAAAAAAGTGTGGAGGATAGGCCATTGTTTTTAAATCGCACATAATTAAGGACAACGGCCTGCAATATTGTGACAGTTTTGTATGACCTTCTCTTGGGATTTTATACCTTCAGGTGGCAGAAAGGAGTGCAGAAAAGCAGCACTAGTAAAAGTGTGACTGAGAATAGCCTGTAGCATAATAGATAGACTACACTATTGTTGCAGAAAACAAACTTTTCAGCTTTGATTCTGTGAAAAATACCCTTGCTGTGCAGGAAACTCAGTTCCCATCAGGGAAGCATAATGGAAGAGCTCAGAAAAGTGGCTGCCAAAGATGTGACAGGTGGACTTTTCTCAACAGCAGGTTAACTTCACTCTTTCCTGTGCTAGACTCAGCTCTCGGAATCACTCTGAAGTTCCACTGTCACTCATCTCTCACTGTTCTGCTCTTTTAACCCAAAGGACTGCAAGGCACCCCCAGCCAAAGCATGAAGAAACATCCCTCCCCTCTAAATGATGAAGTGTTCCAGCAGAACAGCAGAGCCTTGCTTGTGGCAGCCAATGTCTGTGTGAACAATGGATCACAAAGCCAAGGCACTGTGCTTTCTTACACAGAGAAACTGAAAGAAAACCATCAGTCAGGTCTGCTGAGGGAATCTGAAAGGGATGAAACCCAAGGACCTTCAAGAACACCTTTTCTTTAGGCTCTGTGTGCAAGTGCATGTTGTACGGCCTCCATGGCTAAACGATGCTGGCTAAAGGCAAGGGGAAGATCATGTCATCCTCCTAAAGTGACATTATTACAGATGGCCACTGTGGGAAAAGGATTCATTTACCATCCCTCATAAACACAGGGGCTGCTCTTTACACATCACGAGGCTTTTCTTACACGTCCCAAAGGGCTGTGTAATTCTAACAAAAGCTTCTGCTGCTCTAGCCCAGGATAGTTGGGATTTGGGGAAGTTTTCCCATGGTCTCATCTGGTTAAATGTGCATTTTATTAAAAGCCCAAGTCTGCTACTGTTTGCCATGCTGAGCGATGTTGTGGGCAGTCAGAGCAAGGCCTTGTGTCCTAAAAACTTAGGGAATGGAAATCTTACAAGTTGACAAACTTGATTTAAAGTAAAAATATGTTAGGCCTTTCTTTTTGTCCTCTCTTCATTTTTCCCCTATCACTTTTCTAAGACATTATTTCAGAAATTCAGTTTCTAACTGGTTATAAAAGCTGTTACTTCTTCATGAAACATTGCCCAGCTGATTTTATTACTAGAGGTTCTGCTAAAATAAATAAATGATTGTGCAAAAAAGGAGTGTTTCCTTCTAAGCAAAGGGTAGAACATACATTATGAGCTAGTTACTAAAATAAAAATGTGCACTAATACAGATGGATTCACCAATCAGGTGGTATTTCAGTTATTTTATTAACACTTTATTATTATTTTCTATTGGTATTTTAACTGTTCCAGATATGAAGTTTTAAAAAAAATCAGTCTTATGTATTAGAGTTCCATAGATGTACTCTTCAAAGCAAACTTATTTAAATATGAGTTTTATCTTTGTACAGGTGGGTGCACTGAAATCAGCAGAAGTTTTGCAAGAGTAAAATCAGCTTCTCAAATGTTAAGGACATGTCTAGTGAAGTGGTTTCTGCAATTCAGTTGCTGGGGCAGAAGAGTAGGAGGTGTGCAACTTGATTCAAATCTCAGTCTTGGTGCTCCCACACAGAATCATCAGGGTTGGAGAATACCTTTAATATCATCAAGTCCAACCATCCACTCAGCACTGCCACTGTAACCACTGAACCACATCACCCAGTACCAGATCCAGGTGTCTCTTAAACACCTCCAGGGATCGTGACTCCAGCACCTCCCTGGGTAACCAGTCCAATGCATGACCACCCTAACAGCAAAAATCTTTTTCTATTATGTGTCATGACACTGACACAAGTTAAGAAAAAATAAAAGATAATACAGTCTGCCTGTTAAAGCTTGGCCAGCATAGAGCAAAGAATATTTCCAAGGCAGGGAAACCACAGAGCAAGAGGCAACATGAACCTGCAGCCCTGTGAAAAGAGAGCTTGATTTCATTTGCCTTTCTCTCCTCACTAAGTTATGTGCAAGCTCTTCCTTGCCCCAAAAATACCAAATTTCCCTCTCTGCTGTGCTCTTTTCAAAGGCAGAGTGAGGAGGGAGGGCACCAAAAAGTCAGACTAGGTGCCTAAGAGAAAAAGGGAGTTCATCCTGGCATTAGGAGAGAGCTGAATTTGGGGACATCCCCTGCAGTATGCTTTCTTCATGGCTGTGTTTCCCTCAGCCCATCTTATCAGCAGACAGGCTTGTTTTCATCCCATTTCTGACTCACCACACAGAGAGAAGTTGGTGCTATCTTCCATGTATGGATTTTAGGATCTGGCTCCAGCACTGAAGTTTTGTGCATCCAAATCAGTAAGAAGTAGCACACCAAAGAGGACATACTGTTTAGTTACTGGGGTATCAGGGACCATTTTCATGCCCTTTGGTCATCTGCCAAAAGTAACGCTGCATCAAGGCCCTCTTAAAATACAGCAACCACTGACAGCCACTCTTGCCTGCCTGAGAGCACAGAGGCATCTCAGAGCTTCCTGGTCTGCTCTATTTCCCCCCCATTTATTCTCCTTTATGTGAATATATCCATATTGCACTTACAAGGGAGGCAATAGCTTAGCACATCTGCTCTCATTTGTCTCTTCTCAAATACATTCCAGCTCCTTACCCTGCTTGAACTGACTGGAATAATGAGGAGTCTTATTCAGCATCTTGGCTGTTCTCTGCTTTATGTTTCACTTCATAATGAGTGGAAAGGGTCAAATTACTAGTAAAAATTCACTCCAGTAGGTGCTCTAACTATCCATACTTTCAGCCAGTGCTACTTTGTTTGGACCAATTACATTCTTCTAATTTGCTTTTCCTTGCCAGTGTCAGTGTCTTTGTGCCTGACAGCTTCTCACAGTTTCCACTAATACATCCCTGTGCAACAGCTCTGACCCAAAGGTACCCTCCCCTTCAGGAGAATTCAAACATTTCCTTACATTACTGGAATCATTCTCTGGCTTCCTTCACTGTGAAATGTAGTCAGCCTCTTTCCTCTTTCATCACACAGAGGAGAGAGTGCCCAAGGGAAACACTTCTCTTGGTCTGCTTTGGGAAGTGCAGCTTCCTATGGCACACTGCAGGCACACATTTGCTGGCTGCAGGGCTCAAAAATTAACTCAGAAGTAAAATGAGAGCATTGGAGGTGATAATTCCTCCCACCCCCACCCCCAATTGAGAATCACAAATATAAGGCAAAGAAAATAATGAAAAGTACAGGTCCTTCTGTTAGACTACAGTTTGAAGTGTCTTCTAATTTGGCCTTTGCTCTCTAAATCTCGGTCTGTCTGGAAACACAAAAAAAATCATAAAGAGTTAAAAGTTACCAAGAGAGGCTCTTTTGTAGGTCATAATTAATTTTTTCATTGATTTTCTGTACTTACATTACACTTTCTTGTGCATGTCAGTTTTACCTGTGTCTCTGTAAAGGGAAATGTGCATACACTGCTCCTTATCTCTGCCAGGATGGTAGCAGCCACCCATCAGTGTCACATTAGGCTATTGGTCTGGTTATTTCCCACCCAAACTTGTGCCCTGTGGAGATATCCTTTTGAAAGATGTAGCCTTTCTTTACTGACTATTTCTTGCAGACAATTGCTAGTTTAGAAATAATTGTTCTTTTCAGGGATGCATGCCTCTTACTTACTTTTCTAAGGTATTACCTTTTTGGTACTCCTTGGAAACCTATAGAGATTCATCAGGAAATTTGCATAAGCAGATTTGAAAAGAGACCAAGGGGACCTCTCTGTTTAGAGAGCAGTATAAGAACATCATCCAGTGGATTATGTTGATTTAAATTGGCTTCTGTGGTGTTAGGTTCATGGTAGATACCATAATTGATGCAAGACATTTAGTGCCAAGTGGAAATATACAGTCATAATAAAAGCCAAATGAATAAGCACTTTTTAAAACGAAAACAAAAACAAAACCATTAACAAAAACAACTAAAAAGAAAAGCATTTTCATATAGTTCTACAATCTGAAATGAGATTTTCATTACAGGGTGATGGGCTAGCCAGGGATGACTAGTGTTCTTAAACACATGCAGTTTCCTTTACTTGAGTAATGTGGTATTGCTTTCCAGTCAAGGAGAAAATATTAGTAGAAGATGATGCTGCAAAAGCATAACCTGGATATGTAATTTTTTAAAGTTTAGAAAGGTCATTCAGGGATCTGCTGAGAACACTACATTGCTCTTTATTGAACTGGATAAAACACACAAATTCTAGTTCCATCTGTACCAGACATTCAGAGATTAATATAGGATTGCAATATAATATTTGTCATTGTAAAGCCTTTCCTCCAAAGATGAAAGAGATTCAGAGTCATTAGTGAATGAGACCATACAGTATTCCACTGAAACAAGCTTTGCAAAGTTGAAACACAGCAGCAGCAGTGAAAAGGACTCACGGAGTTTCTGCTTGCTTTGAGAGGTCTGGTGGAGCTGTGTGTCCATTTGTAGTTCCTTACAGAGGCTTTTATCAGCAGCAAGTGAAACATAATGGCTGCAGAAGGAGGTGCTGTACACAACAGGAACAGGAAACCTCACTCTATTATGGAGAGCTCTGTCCATCCCTGTTTTTCTCAATCCCAGGCAATGTGCTGCTTAAATCCTGAAGGACATATGTGTGGCCAAAGAGTTGGGCCTGGCACAAGGAACAAAGTCTCATTCCTGATGTCCAGAAGCAGAGCAGAAAAATAATCCTACACAGAAGTTAACCATATAAACAGTATATTTTTGGCAAGTAAGTAGCAAAACTAAAAACAGAATCTCATTTTTCTTCCACTTTTCTTCTACATAGGCACAATTAATTTACACGTTTACTACAAAGGAAATATACATTAGAGAATGCCAAGGCTTTCTTCAGTACTGCTCTCTCTCTGGTGGAGTCAATGGATGGGCAGCAGGGATGAAATTTCTCTTGATCTAATTCACAGTGCAAGACAGTGTCTAATTAGACAGCTATTTGCTAAAGAGTCGATTTTCACTTTTCTCTTTGTTCTTCTTCTTTTATTCTCCTCTTCCATTTCTGCAGTTAATCCTGTTCAGTCTTTCTGCAGGAGCTCTACAGAGGAAAATAATGAAGTTACCAGTATGCTGGTAATTAAACTTCCTTCCTTTATTAATTGTGCCAGGAACACTCAGAAGTGAAGGTAGAATTTTTATGATTTTGTTGATGACCAAACATTACCAGTTCCTCTAAATTGTCAACAGTATAAAACAAATAACAGGCATAACAGTGCTGCAACAATTAGTGTAGGACGCTGGAGTGCAAACTCTTCTAGAAAGAATAGTTGAATGAGATATGTATGTGGTGAAGTTCTGCAGATGTGTAGGAAGTTGCTGTTTCTGGTTTTAAAGCTGTTGTGTAAAGCTTCACGACAGCTCTTGTCATCTTTATTTTGTCTATCCACCATAAAATATGATGGATAAATTTTAAATTACTTTCCTTTTCTCTTCCCTCTGCCCCCTCAGTATCCAAATGTTTCAAGCAATACTTTTGCAGGTCTATTTTATTGCTAGTCCCTCTTCTTTCTCTTGTCTCCTGTACTTCCTAATTTCCATTACTAGTTAATTATTGTGAATCTCATTTCCATCTTATTTAGAAATAGATTGTTCATCTTTCATGCTTTCACAATGTGGTTTCTTTTGCTTGGAAGAAACTAATTTTTCTTGCATCCCAGACTCATTTTCGAAGTACATGAAACAGTCAAATCCCTTATCCAGTTTTATACAGGTTCTAGCATTTGTCTTCTTCCAAAAACTCCCTTCTCCAGTTTTCTTTCTCGGCACCTTGCCCCCTTTCACCACTCTGCTCCACCTCCCCATCACTCCCTGTCAAACTCCAGTTCTTGTCCTGTTGCTGCCAGGATTGATGCTGTAGAAGGAGACCTGAAAATCCCAAATAGGCCAGCTCCTTGCTCCTGTTTTATCAAGGACTACAAAGTCTTCATCAGCCAGAAGCAGCATCTACAAGGCTCTTACTCTCTCTGTCTTTGCTTGGGCAAGAACTGTGCTTACTGCAGATCAGATTTCTTGGGAAAACGGGTATCAAACTGCAACAAGTCTTTCTGGAGTTCACAATAACTGAGCTACCAGAGTGCTTTATAACCTTTTCAAAAATGGTCTGTTATCAGGAGACAAGAAAAAAGCAAATATCTGACATTAGGCCATTCCCCTGCCAAATATCAACTTCCATCTCCAAAGCAGGAAGGCAGCAGAGAACTTGTTCAATATGGAGAAGCACTGACTCATGCCAGGGAGTCAAGTGAAGCTGCCAGGATGGGGAAGCTTCTGTGTGACCAGCAAGGTGGCAGAAGAAGAGCCTGCATGCCTTGCTGGTGCTGGTAGCTGCTCTTGCTAAGTTCAGGTGAATGAAAGGGTTCCTTCCAGTGAAGTACCTCCTGTGAGAGACTGGAATGTTAGTGGTTAATGAGTCGAAGCAATCAGCCATCTGCAGAGGCTGCAGGGTGCTTTGCTGGGGCTGGGTTTGCACCCCCTGGCCGAGAGGAAGCAGGATCTGTCAACAAGAACCTGAGTTACCCTCACCTTCAGGGGCTGGTCATAGCCCCTCCTGGCCTGGATGTTCACGTTACCCAAAAGAGGCTCTGAAGATCACAGTGAAGGGTCACATTATTACCCAACACGACAGTGGATCAAATTATGTTGGCAACATTCAGTGCTGCATTGCTACAGCACAAGATTCATAATACCTCCCTACCAAACCACTTTCAGTTCTGCTGTCTTAAGAGTTTTGTTCTGTTCTACTCTATTCTTGCTTTCTCACCTTTTTGGCTTCTGGAACTGTGGATGGGTGCCTCCCTATCCATTTATCTATCTTTCCTTCCTATCATTAGGCTTACTCAGCCTCTGACTTGCTCATAAAGAATCTTTCTGCTTCAGAGATATGGTTCCTGATGCCATCCAATCATTTCGACACAACCATGTAATATCCCAATTCCTGCAGTCATTTACAGATAAAAGTAGCGTCAGGAAATAACAGTTTGGTGATTTATTGATGCACCATAGTACCTAAGGAAAAATAAGAACAAGTACCCCAATACTGCTTTCTGTGGATCACCAGTAATTTCTCTATGAAACATGGATATATGAATGTAGCTGTGGCACGGAGGCTGGTGTGAGAAGGATGTATGGAGACATTCTCCAGTCTTCCTCACATGCGGCTGATATAGAACTTCCAAGGTGAAGCTCCAAGGAAAGAAGAGCCCATATGGAAACCATGAACTACCAAAGTGCACACACAGCTGAAAGATTAATAAATTCTAGGACTCTGTCCCAGGCCTGAGGTAAGATCACTAAATCAATAGATATTATTCCTATTTTTGCATATTATTCCCAAGTCACTCCCTCTACTAGCTCTGAGAGCTTCTTCCCATCTCCAGTATTATCCCATCCCCCAAAGCACAAGAAACTATCTGCCTCCACTCTCCGCTCCCTCTGCACCATGCAGAGAGGTCAGCTGTGCTGGTGGCTTCAGGTCTGAGGGTGATAACTGAGGGGATAACTGGCCATCTTGCAGGTAGTTATGCCCAGAGGACACAGAAAATCTGCCTTCACCCTTCCTCCTTCTCCTTATTCCAGATCTCAGGGCAGTAAATTGCTTTAGATTTGCTGCCTCAGCTGGTCTGACCTGCAAGTACAGCAAAATGGAATCAAGGCTCTGCCCTCTGCCTGGCTACCTGTGGTGAGGGGAATCATATTAACAGCTCTTAGCGTTCAGTGTCAGGTTCCAGTAGCACTCTTAAGGTTATAGGTGAGCTTCTCAATTCCCAGGACTAGTACATGGCTTTGGCCACAGTCTAATTCTGAGTCTAACCCTAATCTGCAGGGTTCTGAAGCTGTTAATTCCTGATGCTTGCCTGCCAGCTCCCAGCAGCACCAGCACACAACAGAAGGCTCCAAATGTTGATCTCACTGTCAGCAGGAGCAGCAAAATCTTCTGGGGAATGTTAGTACTGCTGATAGGTGGGAAGGCAACAGATGGAAAATAGGTTTAAAAGCTCTGGGGACATCCATGATGCTCCAGGGACTGCAGATGGCTGGGAATGAACACAGTAAAAGCTGCAGCAAAATTATTCAGGGTCTCTTACTGTCTTAGAGCTGAAGGAGTGATTTGGGCACCTTGTAAACAATGCCTGTGACAGATGGTTGAATATCTATCTATTCAGAGCTTGCTAATAGAAGTATTATGGCAAACCTTGAATTCTGCTAATCCACATTCTAAACCTGCACAAAAGGTACACAGTAAGGTTAACTCAAAAGCCAAACAGCATAAATAAAACCTACACATCTGGAGACATGAATTAGTACTTCCTTACTCTTATTTAATGTGGCTCATTAGAAGAACAAGAAATATATGACAGCTGATTTTTAAAGTGACATTCTGTCTGCTCCACTGACCTTGATTTTGAATAGAATGTATGAATTAGCACAGAGCCACACTGCATTCAATCCTTTCCTCCTACCTTCCCTAAGAGAGGGGGAAAAGTTCTTGAATCCTCATATACTTAAAATTCTGCTTGTATTAAGAGAGCACAGCAGAAGAGTTAACTTTCAGTGTAGGGTTTCACAACTGGGCTACAGCCTGAGGAAGACAGAAGCTGGTAACAGAGCAGGGAACAGCACCCTGTCCATCAAATCTCATGGACTGACTTGAAGAATAACACATCAGGTGAGAAATGGGCCAGAACTGGACTCTGAAAAAAAATTATTTGACCATATATTTCTGAAGCTGAAAAACATTCTAATTATATAAAAAAAGTCAAGCAACACAATAAAGAACAATTTTGGCATAAGCTGAATGCGTACCTGATAACTAGTTGCTGGTCCCAGTGGAAGTAAACTCTTCCTACTTGGGCCATTAAAAGACATTTCTAAGCCCTCAGGCAACAATTTCAACAACAAAATAAGAATGAATTTTTATCATTAAAAAAACATAAAATGCAGTGTTTGCTAGAAGATGAGATCTCAGGAGTTATTTCAAAGTTTAGCTAAAAGTATGTATTTAGATCAAGAGTTCATGCTTACAGTCCATCTTCCTAGTAATCATTCTAGCTCTTCTCTATTGTATCTGAGCACCAAATAAGGACAAGTTCATCCAAAGAATATAACGTTATCTCTTAAGGGTATTGCACCAAATTTTCAAGTAGAAAGTTGCAAAACTCACTGATGAGTGACTGGCCAAAAGATGTATAGAGAATAAGGTATTGATGCCTGGAGTTAAAACCCTGCTGCCTTACCCAGCAGCTGTTTTACCACATCGTGGTGAATAAGGAATTAAAAAATATCTGTAGCAAAATATTATTTTCTCACATTATTTAAACAATTTACTAGAGTAAGCATAGTGAAGCATCCTAGGACTAGCCACATGATGTCATATCAAAGGTCTATCTAGCCCAGGGTCCTACCTTCATCGCTGGCTGAAAATAGATGTTAAGAGCTGTCACAAAAGCTGGAATATCCTTCTACTACCCTTCTACTCAGCATATTTGTTTGTCTGAACTTCCTCAACTGCATGTCAAAGCTATGTGGAAAAGCTCTGTGGGCTTTCATATGAATTGTGGACAAGGTATGATAATTCAGCAATCGAGTAAATCTGAGCTCCACGGACTATTGCTGGTTGTGCTGCCAGGTGACTTCCACATCTCTTCTATCGGAAGAGATTATTTATTTTGTTATCTATTGAACTCCTAACTCCACCAGATTTTTCAGGGATTTGCCAGTCAAAAAAGGTTGGAGGTTGCTTCTTGGGAGATCAGGTTTCAGGTGATTCAACTTGCTGTTGCCTGTTTGTAGCCGAGAAAATTCTGCCATCTGCTGGAGACAAGAAAATCTGCTCTGGGTCCTGCGGCTGTAACTACTCCTCTTCCTGCATCTCATGTTCTCTCGTCTCGTTGTTGTTTCATTACTTTTTTTTTTTTTAATTTTAAAGTTTAAGACCATTTAATTGTCCTGTGTGCACAAAAATCAATTGTGTGTGTGTTAACATTAAATGTGATATTAACACATGTTAATACCCTGGGCATTAGCTTTGCTTTTTACTTCCCACTTCTGTTTCACAGTGAGACAAACATAGACTAATGTCATTTGTACTAATTAGTAGCTGCATGCAAGAAAAAAAGCTTATTTCAGCATAGTTTATTACTTCTTGAGGTATAAGGTGACTTGATCTAGTACATTTCTGAAAAGCAGCGTTTTCATGCTGACTGGAACAGAATAGAAGCAAGTTAACTCAGTAGTAGCACTCCAATCCAGTAGAGCTTTGCAATTTCCCACTAGCTTATTCCTAGGAAGCAAGACTAGCAATTCTACCTGTGCCTTTGTCTGGGAACAGAAATGGCTTTAGTCAACTCTTCAAATCCTGGTCAGTATTGCAGGTAAACTGAGCCACTTGAACAAAGCACTTGTCACAGCAGATGCTCTTCACACTTTAAAGGCCATTTAAGCCTGAAAACAAGGAGAAGCCTCTACAACTCCATTACCTGCTGTGAGGTTTGATACTATTTTTTTCCTTAAAGTACCCAAGAAATGCAATGCTGACCCATGCAGTATCTGTCCCTTGCAGCAAAAGGAATGCTGTGCAGGACTAATATGGGCTGGCTGTGTTGGCGGACAAGATAGCTCCCACCAAGACTCCATTTCACTGGATCCTCTTCACAGCCAGCCTTCTTCAACACCCCAAACCAGTACAGAACATGTGTACATATTTAAAGCATGGCAACAGTTTCTCTTTGTCCATCCTGCCAGCTTGGTATCTCTTTCAACACAGTTCAAGTTGTCTGAAGGACGAACACATTAAGGTGACATTCCTGCCTGTGTGAATGCATTCAATGGCAGACCCTGATTAAAGAAGACAGAAGGTTGGCATGTTTGCCATCCCTGCCACATGGTGTTTGTGCCCTGTATTAAACACAGGACACCAGCTCTTAAATGCAAGTACACATACATGCCCTCAAGCTCAATCTTTTTCCTCTATTCTTCGTCAATTTCACTATTTAAGCCCCAAATGTAACTCCAGTGTTAAACTCTTCCATAACTCTGCAAGTCACAGGTTTAAAAAATACTATTTTATTCTTTCTACCACATGTAAAGCAATAAAACCAAAAAGCAATGTGACTCCTATTTTGGACACAGCTATTCTGCTTTAGTCATCTGCAGTAACATCATCAAAAGAAGCAGAATGATTTATAGCCTAATATATAGCTGTCTGCATTATGAAGCAGTAAAACAAAAATGAGCACATGAAAACCCAGGAAGGTAGCTGAACTATATTTGAGCTCATATATTATTTCTCTCCTCAAGTACATAAATGAGAACAGTAGGTTTCACTCTGCATTGTGTGCATCTTATACCTAGAATAACAAAACAGAATCATGTAAAAGGACATTTATCTAAAAATCCAAAATCCTTTCTTTGAAAAAGTGAAAATCCATCCAGCTCACTGCTTTGTTCCTTCCTCCTTCCTGAACAGCTAAAAAAAAAAAAAAAAAAAAAAAAAAAAAGAAGAAAGAAAAATATGTATTCTTCAGTGTATCCAAAGATGGAATAATCTAATTCTGGCAGATCACTGAGTTCTAGGGAATTTTCTGCAAAATGGAAGTCAAGCATGTGCTGGCAGGGAATGAGGGCTCTGGGAGAGTTTATTACAGAGCTACAGCCTGGAGCAGTAGTTGCAAAATGTGCCTCCACTGATTTCTATTCTGTGCACTTGCAGCAATCCAGCAATTACCATAAAACTTCTGCCTGACTAAAATGCATTGGGCATTAGGCAGGATATTTTCCTTTTTATAAGATACTGCTGCAGATTAGAATTTCTTTTCCTTGTACAACTAGGAAAGAATATAATGCTGGAGTCTCTTGATGCTTTACATTTCAAGTCGAATAGGTCCTTCTGATCAAAAGCCACATACAGAATTGAAAAAAAAAAAAGCTAGTCAAATAGCTTGCAGCAAAATTAGTCCCTTGGTGTGCCTAAGGTATTCTAAACAACATGGTAGATTTTCTCAGAGAGTATCAGAAAGAAACATTGTGAATAATTAAAATGCATATATGCAAGAGAATGCAGAAAACATGTAAAAAGAAAAACTGGAAGAAGCAGAACAGCTAAATCTTATGATGTTTAAGTGAGGACAGAAAATCCACACTGGAATCTTGCTTGCAGACACATCTGTATTACTCCAGGTAAATTATTACTTAAATTGGTTTATCTGATGTAACATCCCTATACAGACACCCACACAGATTTTATCAGCTATTTGTTTAGATCATCAACTTGATAAAAATCAACACAAAACAACTTAGGGCAATATACATATTGACCTGCACTGGTATAATTAAGCAATTTCTAAAAATGTCATTGAATTCTGTATATGGACAAGACTTGAAATATCTTACTGAGTAGTGCTCCAAACAGCAAAAATCTCTTTTGAGGAATTCATTGCTAATGTTTCCATCATTCTGGAAACCAAGGCTAGAGAAAAATGAATTCTGTCTCATAGGCCTGTGAGTGAAATGGCTAAGCACATCCTTATTTTATAGCTCTTTGATCACTCTTGCTCCTTAGACACCTATGAACCTCAACACTGCTCAGATTTATGTGTGCAGGGCCACACATCCCCAAAAACTGTGTTTGGAAGAAAACTGATGTTTGAGAAATGCAGTCAGAGTCAGGAAGTGAGCAAGAGAAGAGTGCCTTTGCTGGCTTGTTTTGGACACATTCAAAATACAGTCACACCCTCACTCAGTACGATTTCTCATCTGATTCAGGACTGCTGCCTGAACACAGCTCAGGGAATGTTCCTGCATTGGGGATAAGCAGTAAACAAAAGGGGCCTTCAGAGATCAAAACAGGGATAATTTTAAAGGTAACAGATGCTAGCAAAACATTCAGATACTGAGAATGATCATTCAGTTTCCAAGCCCTGTTAAGAAGGTCACCATCATGAAAAATTTGTAAATATTTTTAATTAGAAAAAAACCCCTGCACCCATCACTAGAAATGAGAATTCTCACCTGAGCCCTCCCTTACCAAATTGGCGGAGTCCCTGTCTCCCACAGCCACTCAGTTTAGTCATGCTCCAGCTACAGATGTCTTCCTCTCACCTACGAGTTCTTTTCCTCACAAACCCCAAGGGTTTCTGCACTGTATTTTTTTTCCTATAGCCTTTTCTCTCTCAGACTGCATCCTCCCACACTGCTTACTTTTCTGTAGCTGAGACAATTTTAAATACTCCCCTCATCTGGTGTCTTGCTCCCTCATTCACCCTCTCAAATAAAAACAAAACTCAATGTATAGCACAACTGATCTGCTTTCAGTGTGATTTATTACAGACATGATTGTAGAAATCCAAGCCAAAGCCCAAAATACTTAACAAGCACCATGAAAATAGCTTCCTATTGCCAGCAACAGACTAAGAAGCTGTGAATTCTTTTTTTCTGACTGTTTGTTATTTATAGTAAGCCGGCGAGCACAGGGGTAACTGCAAGTGACTTCAGGCCAAAGAGAATGATGGTGAGATTTGCCAGGATATGAACCTTTCATCACTCCCTCTCACTGCAAAACACAGAAAAATAGGGGATGGGGATTTCCTGCCTGATACCCCAGGCTTTTGAACAGCCTGTTCTCTACCTCAATAAAAGTACAAAATGGAGCCGGTACTTCTCCCTGCAACAGTGTGCTAGCAAAATGATGAGGCATTGTTCTTCCTGGGAGTTGAAAGTCTTTTTGGCAAACTCCTTGTTGTTTGAGATGAATTTCCCTGCCATCTCCTAATGAGTTAAAATGCCCCAGGCGCTGATAGCAATAGCAGGCAGATGGTGCTAGTGATTTATGCATTGTCGGGCACGGGGGATAAGTGAGAGTGCTCATAGGAGCCATCTGCAGCCTCCTGCACTGCTCCTGCAGTCCATTCCTTACATTTGGCCTTGACACCAGCAAGAGGAGCCTGCAGTGCACAGGCGGCTGTGGACTACAGTGGAGGTCAACTGAGATCAGCTGTAATGAAGATTTTGAGCTCCCTGGGAGGAATCGTTTACCTCAGCCTTGCTGAGGCAGGAAGATCCTGCTGAAGGCACCCCAAGGCATCACTCACAGTCATAACAGCTTTTTCAGGGTAAAGTTTTCCTCTGTTTGAGAAACAGCCATAAATCCTGACATGCTTATTCTTTGGAACTTGGGTCAAATCTTTTGACTTTCTACTTCAATATTTCAATCTGTGAAAAAAGAGGATACTTTACATAGATCTTGGAGATATTGTGAAGATATTTCTATATTACTATATTAATATTAACATGCAAATGCACTCTACAGTGAAATACAATGCATATTGCTTCTGAAAGGCCACCAGCCCATGTTTTGGAACATACAAAGCATGTGTTTCAAAACTGTTTTTCCTATGCACAGTAGAGATGAGTCCAAATTGTAGTAATTCAGACAAGACTCACACTGTACTGTCACCAAAACATCTGACTTAGTTGTTTAGACTCGGAGTTCAGGGTCAGGTCTGTCTAATTCACCAGACACACTGACCATGAAGGAGAAATACCATGGCTTTCAGATAAGGGTAAAATCCTGGCCCCACGGAATTTAATCAGAAGTTTGACAGGGCTCCTATTTTAGCACTTCAGGATGGAAAGTTTGACAACATCTTTTTGTTATCCCTCAGCCCCTGCCTCATGGATCTGGGTAAGCACTATCATGTTTGGGACTTGAAGCAGCAAGAGGACTATTGCAGTGCATCCCTACAGCTCTTGAAAACTACAGACTGGAAAATATCGGAATGCAAGGCAACCCTGATGAGGGGGAGAAATTCAGGGAGGACTTCATGGATATCAGAAGGCTAATTAAGAACTTTATTATATATATTATTCTATACTATATTACACTGCATCTAAACTGAATCTGCACAGGCACTCAACTCAACTGCCTAGAATCTTGTGACTGTCAGCCGACAGTCCCGACGCACACACCTGGATGCAATTGGTCAGTGAATCAAAACACTCACACCAGAATCCAATTATCAATTCCCTTCAGGTAAACAACCTTCCACAATGCATTCCACTTGTGAACAGCACAGGTGCAGCAAATGAGATAAGAATTGTTTTGATCATGCTTTTCTCTGCTTCTCTCAGGTTCAGAGAATGTGAATCCCAGCTTCTTGGGAAGCTGTGCCTTGCTTTTCTCTGTGAAGAGAAATGGGGGTACAGGAAAACACTGAAACAAATTTGGAAATTTATCAGAAAGACAATTTGTCCCATAATTCAAACACAAAGGAAGGCCCCAGAGATAAAGCACATCTTCATTAATGCAGACAAAAATTCTGAGCAAGCTGGGATAATCCTGACATTGAGGAACAGGGGAAATACAAACACTGTGGCATTAAGGCATTGTGGCATTAAGATACCAACTTAGCAAGGGGAAAAAATACCCCACACCAAATCCTGAATAACACCCTAAGAATATACTTTTGGGAAAAACATTTGTGAGACTGCCCTTCACCTAAAATACAGGAAACAGAAATACAGGAATAGAAGGAAAAAGCTTTGTACCTCTGAGGCTTTAGATTAAGATTGCTTATAAAGGCAAGGCATTTTCACAACCCATCACCATCTTCACAGACTGGTATCACAACAAATGTTTGCAGCAGTACATGATTTGCAGAGATAGAAAAAACAATGTATCTGAGAACTTTCTTTTTCAATAAAAAACTAAGACTTCTTAGTTTTAAGGACAAAAATAACTTAGCTACCACTAGATTACATTATTGTTCACAAGAGTTTGCACTAGCAGGGATGCAGTACCTGGAATTATTTTGCCTTGTTTTTGGTTTTCACCACATAGGGCCTCATGGCAGATAGGTTTAGTAAGAGGCAGTCTCTCCCCATCACCAATAGGCTGATGGCTGCTTTTAGTAGACACAAAAATTGTATCTGATGGAAAACAGGGGAGGGTATTTAGGGGCAAAACCATGCAACTGCACCTAGATTTGGTTTGGATTTAGTCAATAGTATTTTAGATTTTTTCAGTTTAAAATCGTTTAAAAGCAACATTTTCTTTCTATAATTTTTTGCATGTACATGAATAGTGGTACTAACAATTCTATGGCTTGCCTAGCCATTTTCGAAGTACCAGAGAAAACCATGGATTTACCAGAAAGAAAAGGTGTTTAAGACCTCTGTTACAGCTTGGGATGTCATGTAAAATGTTGGGGATATGCAGCCCCAGAGAGGCCTGAAAGGAAGGAGAAGGGAATCACACAATCAAACACTACCTCCCCCCAGGACGACCATGCATGACCTACAGTGAAACAGGAGACCAGGAGAGAAGCACGAGAGGTGTTTGGCCAAAGCAGAGCCTAAGGAGGGTAAGGTGTTTCTTAAGGTGTTTTATTATGTTCTCTTTTTTCCACCCAATACCTAAATCAGTGATCAGTCACTGGTGCTACCTGGGAGTAAATAAAGTAAAAATTCTCTGAGTTAGGAGGGTTTCACCTGAAACAGGACAAAGAGCAAAAAAACCCCAAACGCAGTCATCCCACCTCCCTAGAATTCCAGGAAATTCAAAATTGCCTCCCTCCACCTTTTTCTTAATCCCAGCAGTGGGCTGGTTTCTCAGGGGCTCACAGGCTGGGTACCTACCAGCAGTTACCCTCCCATCTCCCACTTGCACAGCTGTCCCACTGCACCTCAAGCTCTCTCTTTTCATCTCATTTGCTTTCAGGTCTCAAGTCCACATTTTTTCTCCTGTTCCTATTCGCATGCCTCCCTCTGCTGGTTTGTTTTTTTATTCCAGACTTCACAGTTGTATCATTTGTATGAAGTACAGCAGTTCAGAACACATTCTCCCAAAAAGCAGTGCTCTTCTGATGGAAAAAGGGGAAGGAGCAGGTGGTTCTAGTCATATTCACAGTTACGCTGTAATGATCACTCCATTGACTTTCCAGAATCCTACCCATGGAGGCAGGATTGAATTCAGAATCACTACAATTTATTAGAAAGTAATCATCTAGGATTAGGCTCAGCCGTTTTTAAGTTATAAGAAGAATTATTTAATTGAGCTATTTGCTAAGTTAAAACTTTCATGAAAAAAATCAGACCTTGAAACTATGTTTTTCAGTTTTCAGGATGCAATAAGCTTGAATCAACACCAATTCCCTCTGGTGAAGCTCATTAGGAAGAGGTAGATTGATTTCTGTAGGATAAAAGTACCACAGTACAGAATCAGGCCAGAAATGCCCACTGAAGAATAATGTAATAAAGTGTCCAATTGCAGTGGGGTTTTTTCATTTATACGTGTCATGGTTATTGAAGAAAACTTACACTGTGTGAATGCTTTCCTTCAGCAAATAGAAGCTATAGACTGGTTGGACTTCATGAACTTTCACATTTATTTCAGAAAGTACCTGGAATTAAGGATACTATTCTATTTACTTTAACCATTTTCTAAAACCCACAGGAGCCACTGTCAACTTTTCTGTTTATCAAACCAAAAAATCAAAATTCAATATATATTATAATCCCACTTTAGAGATGCTGTATGTAGATTGTATCCTTGTACTTACTAAGGTATTACCAGATTTAAAGTATATCACATTGACTTTGTCCCATTCAGAAAATTCCTTGAGTAGAGGAAAAGGAGGGCAATTCCGCTTTATTTGTTCTGATTTATTAATTCCTCATATTAAATGAGCTGTTGCTCATTGCCTCGTTATCCTCTAGGGGTTACACATAGATGACTTATGCTAGGCTATTTCTAGGAAGGGAAAAGGGGCTAAGTGTATTTTCCTTGGATATTTTCTTCTCCCCTTCCATCCTTTTAAAGGTGGCCACTGTGATTTCCATTTCACAAGCCTCTAGAATTTCCCTCATCCTTGAAAATGTATATTCTCTTCTGCAAATAAATAAAGGGCTCAGGACTCAGGCTGTTGCTCATGAACAAGTCTCATGACAACTGTACACACACAAATAAAACCTAAGAGGAAAAGACAGCTCAGATGTTTCATAAGTCAGAAATGCAGAGCCATGTAGGCAACTTCCAACCAGATTTGCAGACAGCAAGGCTGCAAGCAGAGAGGAATGACAAGAAGTGTCCTGTAGCTGGGGCAATGGTGAGCATACACATCATATTTCATTTGTGATGTTTACATCTTTAAACATAGCTCTCAGCATATCAGGATCAGCCTGTCAAGAACCAGATGTGAGACACTGGCCTTTTGTATTAAGAAAATAAGAAAAACATGATGAAGGATGCAAAATAGAATTGCATGACATGGAAGGGACCTGAAAACACATGGTCTGTTACTTTTAAATAGTTTTCTCTGTATCAGGCTTTCTTATGATATAAACAAAGGGTCAAATAACACAGGAGCTGTGTGGTACAAGAGCTGAAAGAGAGAAAATTGCTTGAGTTGCCTTTCCCTGATTAGAAAATGTTTCATAAGATTCTGACAGGCTGGAGACCATGTAATCACAACACACATTTGCAGAGGTGGATGGAGTCTTGATTCAATTGCCCTACTGCTAAATAAAATCCAAACAAGACTCTGAGAGACGTCTGTGCTTTACACTGAATTAATGAGTGTTTATCTGTGAGAGGAAATCAAATGTGACAGTACACTTTCTTTGACAAAATTCCCGAAGCACTGACTATTTAACTACTCTGAATGGTGAATATATGTTTTGTTTTCAGTAATGATGTGCTGGAGACCAAGCATTTACAAGCTAACTGAACACAGCTATCTGCCAAAAAAATGAAGGAACTGAGACATGACCAACACTGCTTAAGGTTAAGATGAGGCCTGGAAATAGAATGTGTCTTGAGGACTATGCATTAAAGATGCACAATAAAACCTACATACATTAAGGGTATGAATCAAGCAGGCAGTCAAGGGTCAAGAGGGATGTTTACAGAGACACAGCATCTGCTAAGGACCAATTGCTGTCTTCAACTGAGGCATCAATCTCAACAGCTAGTCACAGAGGGACCATACTTGTACATGCTGTGGGCCAGCTGAATGGGCTTGCATAGCCAGCAATCCAAAATACGGCTGAGAAGAGGGAGGGCCTGGACTCACTCTGAATTAAATGAACTTTCTTTTTCCAAATTTAGGCTATAGAATGGTATTGCATCTGATATAGAAGAGAGCTATTAAAAAAATAAGGGTGCAAGAATCATCCCAGGGAACAATAAGACTCACAAAAGGAAACAGAAGAAAGTCTTGATAAAAAGCCTGTAATGGAGGGACCAAATGTTGCCCACTGACTTGACAAAGGAACAGAAAGAAGCCTCACAGCTATGGAGGTCCCTTCCTCCCACCACAAGCAAGCTCTGTCCTTTTGAAAGACAGGTTTATGACTTTTATTTATTCCATTCTGTTACAGAGGAAAACTCAACACATCAGCTAGAAACTCTGGTAAAGAAGATTCAGCCTGGAGCATACTGATCTCAATGTGTGAATGTCTTCCTTCCTTCCTAAAAAAATTTGCATGTGGTAAAGGAATTGTGCTAACAAGTTATCCCCAGCTAGCCTCTTGGCCCCATGCAACTGCTCACTCCACACCCCACACCCCCTCTGTGGGATGGGGAGAGAATCCAAAAGGTGAAAATGAGAAACCTTGTGGGTTGAGATAAAGAGATTTTAATAGGGAAAACAAAACCATGCATATAAGCAAAGCAAAAGAAGGAATTCATTTACTGCTTCCCAGCAGCAGGCAGAAAGAACTGACATTCCATACAATGTGAGTGTTTTATGTCCTTCCTGTTTAGCATTTAGTGCAAGAGTTGATGCATTGCTGTTTTCTATTTCTTCACAATACCAAAACTAATACAAAGAGTTCTGAGAAAACTGACTGCAAAGGTGTGTAAGCCAAGTGGCAGGTGAAACAGGTGCATTAGGTCTCCTTGCTGGAAGAACTCCTTCTCAACAGGATTATTGGATTAAAATCCTACTGATACAGCTAAATATAATCCTATCAAGCTCAGTTCACTGTACAGGAGAAATGTGAACTTCTCTACATGAAAGTTGGAGGCTAAAAACAGACACATGGGGGGGAAGGAGCTTCTCCAAGACAGAAGAGGAGCTGATACAGCAGATATTTAAAGAGGGCTTGTCAGACAAGAGCATACTTAAAACTGCAGAAATGACAAAGCAGATCAGGGCTAAGAATACTTGAACTGGTGATGCAAAAGAATAAAAATATGCGAGTACTTGAAAAATGCCTGAGTTGAATTAAAAATCCTGTAACATCATGTCCTAAATAACTAAATATAATGCAGAAAATCAGGACTGACATATCTCATATGTCTAAGCTCTGACAAGCTTAGATCTAAATGAGGGAGGAACATTCTGCAGTGCCAAGGTCTGTGACAGAATGAGTAGCTCTGCATCTAAAATGTGATCTAACAGATAAAATAAAAATGTGATCTAACAGCGGAAAACTAAGTTTGACTTCTTTTGTGTTAGCCTCATGAATGACTGGGGTAAAGGATGGATTGTTGCAGCAAAAGTGATTTCCTAAGGATGGCATTCATAACTGTGAAGAAATTGAAAACAGTGAGAATTGCTGCACTGTAAATAAGAAATACTTCAGATACTTGCCATACAGCTTTTAGAATCAAAGTGGAAATATTTTCATCTCATTTTAATTAGCATAAATGTGCTGATTTTAAGTTAGATACTCAGATCATAAGCAATGTCACTAATTTTAAAGCTTCAAAACATTTGTTCTATACCAACTGTGCATTGCCAACCTCATTGATAAAAAGGCTACTGCTAAACATTGTTTACTGCCATGTATTATACACTTACCACCCAGTAATAATCCTTTCTAATTTTAATTAAAATTCTAATTTCACTAATGTCACAATGCAGATAACTGCTCCAAAACACGAAGCTGTGCAGTGAGGCCACAAGAGCTCAGAGGCCACAGAGCTGATGGCTCTGGCAGCGGCACTAAGGCTCTCCCACAAAAGAGGGACCCAGAACTGAGCTTCTTTCCAACAGAACAGGCTAAAACCACTCTAAGTGAGCATTTACCTACAAAGCTTTTTGCTTCTCTGCCAAACCCCTGCTGCTTTTTAATTAAAACCAAGTTTTGTTAATTAGAACGAAGGTCCCAATTTTAACTTTAACTAAAAAGAATTTTTAAAGCTATGAACTAAAGCCTCTGTTCTTTTTGACAGATGTTGGAAGCTAAAACTTCCAGGAAGAGCAAGGAAGACAGCTTCCCTGAAAACACAAAACTTCTGTATTTTTCCTCTTAACATTTTAATACAGTACTTCTAGGGTTTTTTTTTTTTCTGGTTTTGTTACTTTTGCCCATGTTGTCAGAGCTCTCTACACCTGTAGACGCAGCAAGAAACTACTACCCATTTCAGAAAAATGAAAAAATAAAATGAATGTGTGCAGAAATCCCCCTTGCCAGGACTGCAGAATTCTCACTTTACTTCAGATTCTGCTGTTGCCTTTAGTCTTTGTTTTCCTTTACCAGTAAGCCCCATGTGGTGTGTGCTAACACTAGATAATAAGACAACACCCAGCAGGATTACAATGAATATCCTCCAGGGACTCCACAAGCAGGTTATCTAAGAATAATGCAAATTTTCTTATCTTCTTTTTGAACAGAGCTTGTTTGTGTTCCTGTAGCATCTACCAGCCCTAATCATGTGCATATCATAATCAAAGATATGCACAACCACAAAACAAAACACTCTGCCTTTTTGTTGTACACCTTCAACTCTGAAGTATTTTATCTTGTTTTCTGAGAACAGATGCTCTTGGGAAAGAACCTTGAGATGTCAGCACTGCCAGAAGCTCCCACACTCCAGGTGGAAGTTGTTCTTCCTGTGCCTCAGCTTCATGTCTAGCACACAGCTCTTCTGTCACCAGCTCGCCCCTCCTTTCGCAAGAGCTGAGTCAGAAAGGAGCAGCTGTGCGTAGCTGAGGTGAAAAACTTCCTTCAATATATCACTGCAAATGTTATCCTGTAAAGAAAAAAGGGACCAGATGAACTCTTTGTGGTCCTGAGTGCACTAATAAGCCTTAATGGCTCTAAGCAGCTGCATCTGCAGCTTCTACTTATACCCATAGGCCCAAGAGCTCTATTTAAGCACAGCTCTGGGCCCTTGCTCCTTACTTGAGCTGTGTTAGAAGAGTATTAGGTCTGTGAGATACATGAAATGAGTCTTGATTCAAGCTTCAGCCTCTGGCCTGACTTGATGTCAGCCTGGTCTCATTGCCTTGGTGGTTGCTGGACCTCATCCTAAACACAGCTAAGGGGTTTTGCTGCTGGCTTCTTCTTGCATTTCTCTCTTCGTTGTGATGTTGCCTTATGACCTGGACTTCTCGCTGACTGTGACTGTCTCTAGGTCTGTCTGGCTCAACTGAATGTGAGAGCAGGTCCTGGATGGTGAGGTACCTGCCCTGGCAGGCATGTTACAAACTTTGGCTGCCCACTCACCCTTCCCTTAGGGAGCAGTCCTGTCCTTGCCCCAACAACCTCAAACATCAGACCTTCCTTTAAGTTACTTGAATCCCTGCTATTTTAAATGAGTTGGAAATCTGCCCTAATTAAAAGCCTATATCAAAGATGGAAAGCAGCTTCTCCCCTTTCATGAAGCAGTTTTCATCCTTTTTCTGACCCTTGTATTAACAGGATTGGTAGTTCTGGTGTTTTCTACGGGAAAAAATAGACAATTATTTTATTTTACTAGCTGTGGACTTGCTGTTTGCTTGATCCTGGTCACAGATGTATATAATGCAGGCAAATGCTTTCCCTAGTCCAGAGCATCCAGCTCCAGGATCTGCTGCATAAGAAGGATGCTGCTGAAAAAAGTCCAGAGGAAGGCCATGAAGAGGCTCAGAGGCATGGAGCACATCTCCTGCAAGGCTGTGAGAGCTGGGGCTATTCAGTGTGGAGAAGAGAAATCTCAGGAGACCTTGTGGCACCTTACAGTACCTAAAGGGGACCAACGAGAAAGCAGTGAAAAGACTTTTTGCAAGAGTGTGTAGTGATAGGATAAAGAGGAATGGATTTAAACTGAATGAGGGCAGAATCAGACTAGATATAAGGAAGAAATCCCTTACAAGGAAGGGTGGTAAAAGACTGGAACAGGCTGTCCAGAGAGGTGGCTGATGTCTCATCCCTGTGATGTCTTGAAGCATTCAAGACCATATTGGATGGGGCTGTGAGCAACCTGGTCTAGGTGGAAGTATCCTTGCACTTGCCAGGGATTTTGGACTAGATGACCTTTAAAGGTTCCTTCCAACCCAAACATCTATGATTCTCTGTATTTGTGGTGGTAGTTAAGTATTTTCTCCACCTGACAATCCTAAGGAGTGAGGTGCAAACTCCCACTGCTCATCAGCTCTCTGTGCCCTCAGATCTGAAGCCATGATACTTGAAGGGCATTTCACCCCTATTTTCCCTGTAAGAGATCCTTTAATGAAAAATATCTGAGGCATAATTCAGCATTGTGCAACCCATGAAAGCATCAGGGTGCCTATGATTCAGTGTAAGCCCTGTGAGGAGAGGCCTGAGTTCCCCATAAATTCTTGCTACTCTGGTGCACTGCCACTCTCCCACTTCTGTCCTAGACAAGAATACAAAACTCTCTAAAGCTACAAAAGCACTCTGAGGAATAAGTAACAAGAGTTTACCAGTGCCCTCCAGGAGAAGCAAAAGGCATAGTGTGGATTCACCTGGCATACTCACTCAGCTGCATACAGCAGCCTAATATCACATACAGCCTGATATCACATGCACATCACATATATCTGAAACTGTGACCCCTCCATGAGTATTTAGCATGACTTAAAGAACTCCATGTTTTTTGTGGAGATCTTGAAGAGCTAAAGTGTCAAATATGGTATCCTTGAAAATAGCTTTTAAAGCATTGCTCTGTCACTGGGCAAGACATAAATGAGTCATGAATTGCACACAGGCACAGGACTGCTTCCCAAAGCTAGGCTCAGTCTGTTCTGTAGACGGCAACCACCCTTGTGAATCCAAGCTCCACAGTAAGAAAGGCAGGGTGAATGGCTCTTGTCAGAGTGAATTATCTCATTCCAGAGCCCTCCTTTGGGAAGAGGTATTGCTTAATTATAAAAAGCTTTGTACAAAGAAACTTCAATTTTGTTTTCATCATTAGATATGTTCTCTGTATTATTCAACATTTTATAACTCATTGCTGAGAAGACAAAGCACAGCCAGGAATACATACACATCTTTCTACAGAAGCATTAAAAAGTACTGAGGAAAGAATAGTCAGCCTTTTAATTAATTCTGGTTCCAAGGAACAGAATGAAAAGATTGTGAGTGGAACGTTCGCCCAAGATAATGGTCTCCTAGTCACACTGCTGCATAATTGAGATACAGCAGATGATTTTATGAAAATTGGATGGAGCAAAAAGATTTATTTCTGGAGTTGGAAACATTAATCCAAAGTGTCAACTTTTCTGTGTCATTCGTTGAGGGTCAGTGCTGAAGGTGCCAGATATCTTCAGAATGCACTGACAGTACTTCCCCTTGAAGTAAGTGAAGATGCTCTGCATTTAGCAACTGTTCTCAGCGCTGTCAACTGGCAGGTGATAAAACGTGAGGTACAAGCTGATCTCACTTGAAATACAGTAATGTATGTAAGCTGCTCATGGTGGTTCTTATTACCGAGGATGTGTTTAAAAGGGCAAGGAGAAGAGGAGGCTCGGGGTAACGTTATTGCTGACTCCCACTCCCTGAAAGGAGGCTGTAGCCAGGCGAGGGTCGGTCTCTCCTCCCAGGCAGCCAGCAACAAGACAAGAGGACAAAGCCTTAAGCTTCAGCAGGAAAGGTTTAAGTTGGATACTAGGAAGGATTTCTTCATAGAAATCCCAGCGGCGGGCCCAGGCCGGCTCGGCACGGACGGCATTTCACTCCGCGGTTCCCGGGCCCCCCTCACCGCGCTCCCCCCTCACACCGCGCGCAGCCCCGGGGGGCGGGGCCGGGGCCGCCTCCCGCGCCTGCGCGCGCGCCTCCCGCCGCGGCGGATGAGCGGATCAGGCGGCGACCGGGCGGGGCCGCGGCGGCAGCAGCGGGAGCGGGGCAGCGGGAGCGCTCCGTGCCGCGCGGGGCAGCGCAGCCCGCGCCTGCAGGGGACGGCAGGGGAGGGGTCCCGGCCGCCGCCCGCCTACACCGGCCGGGCGCCCCTCCGCGCCTCCCGCCGGACCTGCTGCGGGCAGAGGTGAGGGCAGCGGCGGCTCCGGGGCAGCGCCGCAGCGACCGCGGCTGCGGACGGGAAGCGGGGGGCGCGTGCCGCGGTGCCACCCGGAGCCTCGCCGGGGCCTCGCTGCCGTGCGTGCCGCCTCCCCCGGCTGCCGGGCGGGAGAGGGCTGCGGGAGCCGCCGGGGGTCTCCGGTAGCGCCGGGCCCGGTGGGTGTCGCTGGGCGCCGGCCGGGCTGGGTCCCGCGGGCGAGGCTGAGCTGGCTGCGGCAGCTCGGTGCGGTGTCGGGCCGCCAGCACGGCCCCGCGGAGCCGAGCACCGCGGCCGGGGACTCCGCACCACGGGCCGGCTGTTGCCAATGCCGTGCGCGCACCCCGGGCCCGCCCGCCCGCCGCCGTTGCAACCGGTCGCGTTAAATGCAGTTAAAATGTATCTGCTGTGACTGCCGGTAACCTCCTTCCCCTCGCACTGGGAAAATAAAATAAGCCTGCGCTGCAGCCGTGCCCCGGGGAGCGAAACCTAGCTACTGTCCCCGGTCCCGTGGCGCTGCCAGCCGCGCTCCTGCATCTCTATTAGCAGGCCTTGCAAATGGCTCGCTCCCTAAAGAGCCTGGGCTCCAAGGGCGTTCTGCTCAGCGAACGCTGTGATCGTCCAGATGAGGTTCACACGGTTGCTTGAAATAGTGGTGTTCACAAATTGTGTGTTAGAGCAGTGCGCTGTAGAATTCGTCTCCTGAAAGGATGAAAGCCATCAGTTCAGCGTGTGACTCTTTCTAACGTGTTTTGTGCTGCCCCTCTCCAATACAGAGTTCTTGGGACCGAGATCAGGATGCTTTTTAAAAAAGAGTTGCTTTTCATCTGGCAACTTTCATGAAATGATTGAAGTTAACTTAATTATAGGAAATATAAATCTATTTGATCTAGCTAACTGTTAGTGCGGTCGGGACCCTGCTAATGCTCGTTAATTATCAACCTCCGTTTTGGAAAGTTTGGCAAAGACAGGAGTTAGTAGCGAGTTGTTAATCTACAGTGGGCATAGTGGGCAGCAACAGAGCTGTGTGAAGAGCCGGGCTTCCCACCTGTCTTTGTCAGGTCTGTTGAGTGAGAGTTTAGAGTTGATACAGTTCTGGTTTTCAGTGATGTGGAAAAGATGAGAAGAGAAGAACATAGTTGCATTGTTGGCTATCAAGTAACTGTAGAAGGGACTGGGGAAATTTTCTGTGTGCTTTTCTGTGCGATGTTTTGTTTTTGAATTCCCTGCAAACTTCTGAGGTCATTTGTTGTTTTAGCTAAGTACTAGTTTTTAGTCAAAACTCCTGAGCTTTGAAGTAATTTGTTTTGTGATTATACAACTTTCCAGAACCTGGCTGTAGAGCCCTCCTTTCCAGATGCTGATTTGATGTGTCTACTTCAGAATTGAAGCTAGTTGGGGAAAAAAAGAGATGTGTGATTGTGGTCACTTGTGGACCCTTTGGCTCCTGTTTGTTTTTGTTGTTTTTTTTTTTTTTTTTTTTTTTTTTTTGTTTTTGTTTTGTTTTTTTTTTTTTTTTTTCCTAGAGAAGACTCTAAAAATCATGTTGTAAGTAAACCAAACATTTCGAGGCTGATGTAGCTTAGACCTAGCAAGACAAAATCCTTTTTCTACTTTAATCATGGGTCAGGGAAAATAACTTCTTTTAAACACACTGCTTTGTCAAATTAGTTTAAAAATGACTTTTTAGTAGAGGTCTGTCCAGCTCATATCTCTGCTGCATGTAAACCCCCAGAGTACCTCAAACTCTGTTCTATAAATGCTTGTTGATGTTTGTTAACTTTTACAATAGAAGGAGGAATTTTCTCATGTTGCAGGAAACAATGTTGGACTTGTACACTTTTTCTGGGGAACCGAACAGGGACAGAAAGTCAGACTTCAGTACTGTTCTTTTAATAGTGCTTTGCTTGCTCCAAAGAGAAATAAGATGTAGAAATGAAAGGAAAATAATTTGGGGAGAAGGGAAGTTTACTGAAGATGGCTTATTTTTAGATTGTCTTTTCTTAAATTCCGTTGACGTGCTCGAGAAGGGTCTGAGGCGATGCGGCACTTACCCATTTTCTTTTGTCTGGTCTGCTGTTACACTTTCAATTAAATGGCTGTGCAGCTACCTAGTAAAGAAACTGTGCATACTTTGTATTCTGTGAACTTGTGTTCCAGCCTCCTCTCTGTCCAGTAAATCTTTGCATAGGACACTCAGCCAAGTTTTAATGAACTGTGTGGAGTCAGTTATTAGGCTTTCATCTCTTCACTGATTACTGCTTTACCACCTCCCTCCCCACTGCATTTCCCACAAACTCTGTTTCCTGAAGCATGCAGCAGAGTTTTCTAAGGGCCTTTTCTCCCTTCTCCCTTCCTGTGCTGTGTAATTCCTCTTGCTTTAGGCTGCCAGATAACTTATCTCTTGGTCTTCTGCTTCAGAACAGAAAATAAATATGTTGGAGAATTTACTTAATGTCATATACTTAAAATTTCCTAATGCACCAAGCAATGTGGTTTGTTTTAGTTCTGTTAGTTTCTTTTTAAGGAACATGCATCATGCATCTACATTACTCAAATTTATGATTAAACACAGAATAACAGTTTTTACTGTTCAACCAAACATAGAATTATGAGGGGGAAAAAAAATCCTCTAGTGAAGAAATAGTGATAGCTATAGAAAACAGCAAAGTCTTACTCAAAACACATGTGGGTTTTTCTTCAGTCTACGCAATGTAATTAAAGTAGCATAAACACAGACATTGCTGATCCTGTTCTCTGAACTGTGATGTGAACATCTTGGTCAGGTAAATTGTGTTTCATAGCAGACTATGCTGTTAATGAAGATCTTGCTTCTACAGCAGATGTACAGTTGGCAAACAGAGGAGCAGTGGCACAAAGCTTTTTGAGGGAGTTGTTTGTATAGTCACCATTTTCACAGGAAGGGTGAAGCAGTGTAGTTCGTTGCCTAGGCTGTTTTGGTGGATTGGTGTGGAAGTTAAAAATACTGCTTCGAAGTGTGAAATAATTCTTTAGTTGATTTCCTGAGGGAACTGCATTTACTGTGTAGTTTTCTTTTCTCCCCCTCTCAGTATTCTGATGTGATCATAATGATGTTGAAATAGTTAATCTTTTCTGGTTTGTTAGACAGCAGTTATAATCATCTTCTATTAGAACAGGTGGTTGATGGTAATATAGTTCAGAAGTAAATCTTGTTCAAGACAGAAGAAATGATGGGCACAGTCTTGGTCATTTGTTTTGTTTGAAAAAACCCAGCTAAACAAAAAACCTGACAGCGACAAAAAATGTTTTTTTCCAATGCCTTTCATTCATTTTAGAGGACTGTCTCTGAATTTTTTTGAGTGATTATTTTGCTGTTCTGTCTTTCGGGTAAAGTTGATATCCCCTGTGTTTAGCTTCAGCTGGTAAATAGTTCTCTTCCTTCCATCTGCTGCCTACACTTCTCCCACCTCTCTACAAGTGGAGAATCATGCTCTGAGTTTAAAGCTGGAGCAATGTGAAGGGCTTTGTAAGGCTCTTGCTTCTCTTGAGAATGTGTGAACAAATACTGAGACAAGTGTGACTTGCATGAGTTTTCTAGGTGCTAGAAGGCCTAGTAACCAAAAACTAGAAAAAATAGTTATTGACTTTGAAAAATATTTAATGGTATTGATAACTAGTAGAGGAGATCCATTGTTGCTACCTTGTGGACTAATTTGGACCTTGGACTTAAAGAATCTGCATTGATTTGGGTATGTTTTTATAAATTAGCTTCTGATGAAGGAGGTAGTTTCTCTGCCTAAGAAACTCCCATGAGTTTAGATGCAGTAGAAGCAGCTCTGTGTAGTTTTGTCTTAAAACATATGCTTGCCCAGCTTGTGGGAACAGCAAACTGCATGCTTTTCTGGTGATTTTTCTCATTTTGGTAATTTCAGACCATTGGAAATCGGAGCTTGATGTTGTGATGGCTGACACTGGCTTTTAAAAGGAAGGCCTGTATAGAGTGTTGAAACTCTATAAATGCAGCAAGTGAAGTTTGGGAAACAGTGCTCATAATAGGCCACTGATTAGTATCAGATATGTTAAAAATGTTTTATTCAGAGTAACTGGTTCTGGATTGTACACAGTTGAAATCTGGAACAGTATTTTGCTATATTTGTTATAAAACAGTGTTTAATCCCATCTGTACTCTACAAGAAGGAAATCTGTTGCAGATGTAACGTGTATAGTAGCATAAGAAGCTTCTTGAGAACAGCTAAAACTGTTTGACAGATGGTAGGAGGCATTTGGGAAGTCAGATTTTCACTTTGAGGAAATAGCTTGGACTTCTGGTGCTAGGAGAGGAATAAATAACCCTAATTTTCTTCACACTTTTAATTGTGGATGTGAGGTTTTATCTCAGCTTGTTCCTTCAGCGCAGGGTACAGCACTTATCATTCATCCACTAAAAATGCTACATCTGTCTCTCAAGAAGTTCTTGAGGTTACGGTGACTTTGACACCATATGGGAATGTTTGTATCTGATCTTCCTTTTTTTTTTTTTTTTTCATTTAACCATTCATTCATCCATTTGAAAGAGTTCTCATTGCATCTGGGCTGGAGCTAGTTCATATGCTATCTCTATGTTCAGCCATTTGCCAATGCATTAATCCTGTCACGCAGTGTTTGTGTTGCAGTACTGCAGAAGCTGTTAATATGACTATTGAGCTGAGATAAGGAAAACCAGCATGTTTCCTTCCAGAGTTATCATTGCCTTGCCTGCAAACAGAAGCCATGGTATTTTGAAGGTTATTTCAAAAGACCAGTGAGTTTCCTTTGAATGGGCTTGGACTTGGAAGTGGTCATTTAAACATGTGGAAAAAAAAATATTTTAATGAGTGTTCTTGCTTAACTTAGGGAAATGTGTATTGTAGAGAGACTTTTTTGGTTGACAGTTTTAGCTATTTAAGGAATTACACATGAGAAAATAAGTGGGGTTTTTTAGAATTCACATGTTTAAAGCCAGTAGTCTTTAAGCAGGTGATCTAGTAAACTGAGTTGGGTCCTTGACTGTGTCTGGGGTATTATTTATCTATTCCTAAGCGTTCCCAAAGCTTAATAAATTAAAGAGTATTTTTCATCTCTCATTCCACCTCAGAGTCATTCATAACATCCAAGAATGGTTTACGTGACTCTTCAAGTAGCAAAAGCATCATTCCAAACCTGGCTTTGTCTCATGTACAGTTGGTCTTTTTCTAACTACCTAAGAGGGCCACGTCTCAGTAATTGGCATATTTTTCCTCAGAAATGTTCTTTAGATGTTGTATTTGTTACAGATGATTTGTAGAGTTAAGACAATTTATTCCTTACAACTGGATGGTGATACTTAAAAAGAGAGACATATTGTTGATACAAGATTTGTGAAAGTAAGTTATAGACTTAGTTGGTGTCAAGTTCATGAATTATAAAAGATTCCTGCCTTTATTCTAAAGCTGAAATGTGATGTATTAAGATTAATGAAACACTTGACCAGGTACACAGCAAGTTCATTTGCTTGAAATTTCATACAGATTTTTTTCTAATAATTTCTAAGACATGTAGTAAAAAGCATCCTTTATGGACATAGTGAATACTTTTTTTAGGTAAAAGATGGGCAGCATTTGCTTCAATATTGCATTGACCTGTTTTTTTAGTTAATATATTCACATTTTATGGTCTTACAATTAGTGCAGGTTTTAAAAATTATTGTGTTAATGCTGTAAATATTGTTAAATGGCACTGAATTGAGAAACTCAAAACAGTAGTTTTCCCTGGTCTGGTTGTGGTGTAGTAGAAAAGATCATTTGGTATGGGGATACATGGTGATGGATATTAACTCTTTTCAGTACTAAATAGCATGTTTTTTCTTTATTCTTGCATATTTAGTTCTGATGTAAATAGCTGCTTATGGGTCACTGTTTTTTCTTTAAAGTGGGCCATATTGTGGTTTGTTTCTGCAGGGCATGAAAATGCTGCAGGGTGTATGACTGGAGTTAGGGAAAAATACTGTTCACAGGCACATGAAGCTTTCAGAATAAATCCCAAGTTTGCCACTCCCTGTGCAAGCTGGTCCTTCCAGTCCTGTCTCAGAGGTGGCTGCCCGAGAGCCCAGCGATGTGCATGGGGACGGTGGTGGAGAGGAGCAGGCTGGGGGTTTTGTTCTTTGTGTGGTGGCATGCTGGTGCTGCCAGGAGAGGAGGAGGCAGTTTATTTGCAGTGGAGGTTTTGGTGCAGCTTGTGAACCTTTGTGCTGTGTTAGTCAAATATTGTTCTTTAGCACGGAAGGGATAGCTAGGATATTGTTTGGGCATTAAAGCAGCGGGTCTGCAGAAACTGCAGTTTGTTGTTTCTCAGCTCTGAGACTCACATACAGCAGCACCATACTGTACCAGGAGAGTGGGTTTCCTATTGTTCCTAACTGGAGAACTAGTCTAAGAGAAGGACTGAAACATGCTAGAGTTTCAGTCTGAAACTCACAATATGTAACAAATAGGAAAGCAAATATTTAACATGGCTGTAGAAGGTCACCAGTCTCTTTCCCTGCATGACTTTTGTCTCATAAGAGCTCTGTTAGAAGGCTTTAGATGTACTTGTGATATTTCTTTCAGTACTTTTTCCAGTGGAAGGCAATCACAAGAACAAGTTCATTTGTGTCCCTGAACGGAACTGAGCCAGTTTAGATCTCCATTTGGAGCAGTGCAATTGATTACATAATACAAGGAAAATGTTTTGTTCTAAACAGAGATACTATGGCAATGCATATAATGCAGTCTATGTTACTTGGGCCTGATTTATAAGAGTGAACCACTTAGCTTTTTCTTCTCCCTCATCCCCACCCTCACATGTGCAGGGGTTCAATATGGAATTTTCCATTTCATATGGAAATGAGGCAGCTCATCTTCTTGGTGGAGGCATTTATTTGTTCTTAGGCAGTTTACCATTGGTGCATCCCCTGCTTTGTAGACAGGCACAGATAATCTTTGTGCTTCCTGTGCAGAACATGTCAGTTGTGCCGACTCCTTGCCACCTACACCTGCTGCTGAACGTGAAACTGCAGTTCTGTGCTGTACTGAACACTGGCTCCACAGAGTTACAACTGGGAGCTAAATTAGGTGTAAATTGTAGGAGTGGTGCTGGGTGGAGATGGTGGGAACCCCCGGAAATGCTTTGTCTCAGGCCTCGGTCGTTTTCAGGAGAAGAGTACCTGTCAAGTCAACCAAGGGCTCTTTTTCCACTAATAGATGGATGTATAATTTAATTTTTTTGGTAGAAGTTGAAAACACTAATGTGACTAATGCTAGTGCTGTCATTTTTCCATGTCTTGGAAGCTGCTGTACTGTACTTTTTGAGGGATTATTGGACACTCAAGATTACTCCATTTTCTTTATAAAAAAATCCAGTAACTTTAAAAAAGGATATATATTTTAAGTACTTGAAACACGATGATTTTATTAATACACAGTCCATGCATAAATATGGAATAAAGTAGCCAAAGACATCAGGTTGATACCTAAAGGAAGTATTAACTGTAGTAGTGTACCAGTTCCAGAAATAGAGGAGTGGGTCTGAGTTGAAACATTAACAAGATGAAAATGACAAGATTTGGAAGTGGCACTTATATTGCCCCTAAAAACCATTCTAAGGAGCTATTGCTTCTTTTAACAAGGAGTGTTCGAGTAATTGCAAATGTGTTTAATACAAGTCTAGAGGAAACAAGAGTTAAATACAAAAAATCTTAAAAAATATTTGTTGGAGATGTCAAATAACAGCTAGTGTGATTGGAGGAAAAATTGCAAAGGAAAAGTTCTGTAGACTTGGGCCACAAATTGGCATCAGTTCAGTGTCAATTCATTGTTTCTAATAGCTTGTTCTCCTTCTGAACAATATTGGCACAAGGAGATGTTGTACACCAGCTAAACTTGATTAGTAGCCTGCACTGTAAACCTGGACCAAATGGATGGAAAATTTGGCTTTGACTCATCTCAGTGGATTTGTTACGTGTACTATACAGCCACCACCCATTTATTCTGGGTATAGTATGCCAGACAATATAATTCTGCAAAACATGTTAAATATTGCTTGTATGACTGTACAGCTGAGTAACTGACTAGTTGAGTAACTACTAGGAGATAATGCAAACGTGTTCTCTTCTCTTAATGCTCCTTATTCTTAATGCCCTCTTTCCACTTTGGGAGACAAAAAGAGAGGTCTCTGCAACAGGAGAAGTCATTTAAGTCTTGTATTAGACTGCTAAAGTACAAGGTCTACAAAGAGAAATTTCCATATCTATATTAGGTTTTAGACTTGCATATTTTCCAGCTCTCTAGATGGCTGATCATGATTGATTCTCTGAATTAGAAATCTGCTGCTGTCCTCTTTCCATTTCTTGTGGAGGAACCTCACAATGCTGAATTGGCTTCTGATTTTTGTCCCTGCTAATATGCTTTTCCAGTTCAGGAAATGTCACTAAATTTATGGTAATATGCAGTAAAGGGAAAGTAGGAGGTTTGAAGAATACTGTTAAATTGTCACCTGAAGTAGCAGATAGGATTAATTTAACGTGATTGAACATCTGGCCATGCTTTTGTATCTGATGTCTAACATACTTAAAGTGGATGCCGTGTGCATATTATTAATGGAGGAGTGTCTTTTGTGAGTGAAGACCACTTGCATCACTTTCCTGACCTAATAATTGCAGCTGCTCTGCCAACGTTGAGGTGGCCTTTTTCCTTCTATTTTTGTCTGTGTTAGTAGGATGGTGAGGGCCTCCTTCTGTTAGCTTTATTGAGGAAAAGACATCTGGGATTGCTGCTTTTTCATGTGAGATATGGCCTGTCTACTTCATCTGCAGTTCCAGCTACATTATCTGTTCCAGTTTCACTGGATACTTACCATCTGTCTTCTGCCTTGGTCTCCTACAAAAATCACCATTAAAGGGCTGAAGGGAATTTTCTGTCTGATTTCTAGGCACCATCTGACTGACTGTGGCTTTAGCTGTTTTTCAGGAGATCACAATTTTGGAAGAGGGCATGACAATTCCCTTATATTCTCTCCAGATGGATCAGACACTGTGGAGGACTACTTTGGAGGGAGGTTTATTTTTTTCTTAAGTGATGCTCTTGCCCGTGTTACTTAGACAGTGGTGTGTGCTGTCTGGATGTGATACAGGGCCTATGTAGAATCTGCTTTGCTGCAAGGACTTGCTGAACCTGTAGAATATAATTTGCATGGGTGCATGTATATATTTGCATAGGTAAGAGTGTCCTAGCAATACATGAGGAGGAGATAACCTACTGTAAATTGTGAGCTGGCAGTTCTCAGTGCAGGGCTCCCAGCTAGGTCTTCAGCCTAACACAGCAGCTGTGACCTGCAGTCCTTCATTTTATTTGCAAATTCCTTTAGAAAAAAAAAAAAAGAAGTTTTTGGTATAGGTAAGTCAAGCAAGTTTGCTTATCTGTATGATGGAAACTGCAGACTTTGAAGGTATCTCTGCTTCAATTAGTGCTTTAAAAATATCTAAATTGAATCTTCACAATACATGAAAAGTTAACAATTCTAACACGAAGGATCTTGCTGGGCTGTCTGTTATGATCTCTTGGAGGCTGGAAGATTTATGTTACAGTACGTATTTCCTTTGCTGAAATCACAATTCTGTAATTTCTCATCAGTGATTAAAATGTACTCTTGGATTGTGCAGAGAAGCCAATAAGCTGACATTTGGATCTTGTTTTGTACACAGAGTTAAGGACCCCACACCAAGCTACCTATAAAGATTTACTGCTTGCTGCTTTTAAAAACAGTACCTTGATTCTAGCTTGGAAACAGGATTGTAGTTAACTGTTACAAACCTGTGCCTTGAAATTAAAGTACCTGGGAAAGAAAGTCATCAGAGGAAAGCATGGATTTGAGGCCTATGAAACTGGCAAGCAGAAAGCATTTTTCCTACCAAAATCACAGTTCCATCTATTTAAATAGCACACAAAATTACTGAGCGTAAGCAGAATTTTTAAGACACGATTGTGAAATCATCAACTAGAATAAATGTTCTTCCTTCATGAGAATTTTCTCCTTTGATTAAAAAAAAGTCTGATAAGGCCAAGGAGCACTGAGCAGAAGGCTTAAAGGTTCTAATCAAGGTAGAATGCAGTGAGCAATGAGCTGCCCTATAAAGTGAAGGAGAAACTGGCGAGAAATAAACCTGAGTGTACAGATGGATCTGTACCATGGCAGCTACTTTAATTAAATATTAACTATACCCACTTACTGTCAGCGCTTCAAAGAACACCACTCAATATTCCTCTCCGTGCACTAACCAGAATATTTTTCTTTGAAGCTCAGTGATCAGGTTTTTTTCAGTGTCATCAGCTCTGTTTGGCTGTCAGCTTGAAGCAGGGAAATGCACTTCTTAACTGATCTGAGAACTGGTGTAAGGAAATGAGGCCTGTGGTCTGAGAGGGTGTGGTTTTTGGTGGTTTTGCTTTGCTTTCTTTTGAAATTTGTTGAAGACCTCTGCTCTGGTCACTGTCAGATCACATTACAAGTTGTGGTACTTTGGTGTTCAGAGACCTTGTTGAATTAAAACAAGCTTTGGGTTTTCCCCTGTTTTTGGCTTATAAACAGCCATATATATTTATATATAAATATCTGTCTTCAGTAGACTTTAGTAGTTTTCTTGTATATCTTATTGTTGATTTCTACCTTATTCCTAAACAGAGCTTGATTTATGTCAAAAAGAAGATTAAATATCTGGTAGGTGGTGGTGATTTTTCAAGTGTAACAAATTGATGATTGCATGTTGTACCATTTATTGAGTATAAATATTTGGTTTTTGTTACTAATTGACCAGAAAAGAACTTCAATACAGATTTTATCTGTTTATTTTGCCAATTATCAAATTGTATTTCAACCTTCTTTATGAAATGAAGAAAACTGGGTTTTTTTGCTTATCTTAAGTAATTTTCCTCTGCGATTGATAGATTGTTTTTGTAAATATAACCTAGTTATGAACAGGACTTGTGTTATCTCTTAATGTAAATATACTGAAATAACCTCCATCTTATTAATTGCCATATTAGCAGCATAGATGGAATTGAGGCATGAACAGGATAAGGCAAAAGTCAACATTGAGCTGTACTGTTTCAGTTGCTGTATTCTGTGAATGCTTTAAAGTATCACCTGTAGACTTTCATTCAAAAAGAGAAGAAATCATTTATCATTACATCCTATGTAGATGAAATATTTGCCAGTAGGAATCTCTGACAAATATATTGCAGATGTAGCCTGTCTTCCTGCATTTTCATGCTTTGTTTCCTTACATGGATTTATTTCTGAACTCTGTTCCTTAATTATTCTGGATAATAATTTGTGGACTACTTCTTATTTCAGGTACAGGAATTCATTATGCATCTGAAATAATTACCAGCATGACATTTCTCATGCTGAGAACATTTATAAAGCATATCAACTTGCAACAGTATATTATGCATCAGGCTGATGAAGATCCAGCAGAAAAAAATAGATGGCTTAATCTGCTTGTGGAAGAAGAAACCAGTAATTTTTCTGTAACAACATGGGACACTTGGTACTGCTGTGTAGCAGCAGCAGGCTCAGGCTTCTCAAACTGCTGGCTCTTTTGGGTTTAATTTTAAAATTCAGGAAGTTAAGGCTTGTTGCATTTTAAGAAAACAGCATTAAGTGTTACTTCACTGTGTATTGTTCTTAAGAACTAAAGACAATGAGTTTAATTTGTTTTTCCTTTTAATTCTGTATGTGGAATATTGTCTGGCAGTTGACCATTTGTGAATGTAATACATAAAAAAGCATTTGTGCTGGCAGCCCAGGAAAAGGAAAGGGAAATTAGAGAGAGAGAGACCTGGTGTTGGTTTCAATGTATAGTGTTCAAAAGTGATGGCTGGAACATGTCTGCGGCATTGCACGTAAATTTCAACTGTGATTCATTGTAGGCATTTTGTAGACATGTCTGCAGGTTTAACAAAATGTGTTAGTTTCCAGTGTTAGCTAACAATTGCATTTAAACATTTTGGTGTTTTTCTGGTGGTATGGTTTGGTTGGGGTTTTTTGACTGTAAATTTCTTGTAAGTGATTAAAACATAAACTGCTTGCTTAGCAGATATTTCTGTCTTACAAATGCAGATTTTAAGAAGCTTGGGTTGTCTTTCTTGCCAAATGAGTAGCATCTGTTATGATTCATTTGGCTTTAAGGTGTTGGGGGAAACGTTGTGGAAGCAAGCTCTTGGCTCATAGAATAATTTTCTGAATATAGTTTAGTGCCTTCATAGAGATGGTGTTTGATTTTTGCACCTCTGCCTGCACCTCCTGTATGGAGGGAAGGTAGGAAGAAAGGGATGTGGGGCATTTTTGGTATTTTTTCATTTCTTGTTGTTTTTGTCAGGGAGCAGATGGTGTTTTAATGACTTGTAACTTGCTATAGCTGACCACCTGCAATCTGCACAGCATGTTCTGCAGCAGGGCAGCCCAGACAGGGGAAATTGTGGAGGAGGGAAAAGTAATTGCTAAACAAGTTTCATGGGAAGTCTTAGAAAATGACCTGAGTGAAGGAAGGTGTGCATATGTTATCAGGGTTTTACCTTTCAGTCTGAAAGCTCTCAATGAATCCTCACTCTCTTCTCCAGTGTCAAGGGTCCCAAGAGTTGAGTGGTGAGGGAGAAGAAAGGATGAGGCTTTTTTATTACTACCCACAGGTATAATAGGTACAATTTTCCACCTTCCTCTTCTTGTGACACAATGCTGCTGTTGCCATCAGTACTGAACAAAAGCCCACTCAAGCTCGGGCGGCCTTAGTTGCCATCCTGTTGCAGGGTCATGTTTGCTTGAATTTGTTCTGTGATAAAAAAAAAAAACAAACAACATTTATCTCCATATTTGTCTTGCTGTAGTCCTCTTTTAGGTGATGGCCCGGTGTCATTAACTGTTTTGGTTATAATTGTCTGACTCTTCTCAACATCTTTTCTCCATCCCAGCTTCATTCTGTGTCCAGAAAAGTTGTATCTTTAGCTGCATATACCTCTCTCCTTTCATTTAAACAAATAGCAGCATATTTGTTTTTTCTTCTTTGCTGCTGTCCTGCCTATCTCAGCAATTCAGAAACCTAGCAGCATTCTTCTGTGTTCTTGTGCTTTGCTTTAATTTCTCTGGAGAAAAATACAGGTGTTCACTGATGGAAGCTTGCATGATGCATGAATATTTTGTAGTTGTGAAATTTTAAATGTCTGTACTTAAATCCCATGCATGACAGACTTTGCTGCTTACCTTGCAAAGGTCATGCTATTGTAGCAGTGTGGGGGAAGCTGCAGTTCAGGTGCCTATGTCAATGTCTCCTCCCTCCTCAAATAAATTATTGCAAGCATAAGCTATAAAGCAAAATTAGTAACACTCCACTCCTCCCAATACTGAGTCCAGGGAGGTTGTTATCAGCATAAGTTTATTTGCTCTGACCAGCACTTGTAGGAGCCCTACTGCTGATACTCTGGTGGAATGCAGTGGTATCAGTATGCTCTCCATGACAGCCTTGGACTTTGTTTCCTGAGTTAATGAGGATGACATAGGTGTCCTGGCTTCTGTTCCTCCTTCATCATCACTGTTTCTGGTGTCTCATGCATCTTCTAGTTCCCAGCAAATGTTTTGCTGAGTAGCAAAGACAGTAATTTTGATCTTCAGCAGGCTGTCCTTCCTTATAAGGAATAGAAATGCTAGACTCTTATGGATTCTGATTTGTCAGCATTACAAAGACAAGCTGGCATGCTCAGTGTCCTGGGAGCTGGTGTTATGTACTTTGCTTGAGATGCATAATGAGGCTGACAGCTAAGAAATGGATTTTATCTGCGGGAGCATTGGAATTGCTGTTGAGGTGGTTCCTAAAGCTACTGACTTGCTAGTGATGGAGTCATTTTTCCCCCCATAATCAAATGGGTAGAAACCATGATGGTCATATGGGATTTGCACAGTTTGCCCTTCAGTCTGCTTCTGGCATGTGTGGCAGAAGACATAAGAGTTGTAGCAATAGGATGTAGCATACTTTGCTTTTTTCAATTCATGCTTGTAGGAATTGTAGGAAGAGAGGGAATTTGGAAATTAAAGCAATATATATAATTGGATTCATGTTACTTATGTTCATGTTTTCCAGAAGTGGGTGGTAGTTCATTCCTGTGAAGCTTCTGCCATGCATGCCATGATGTGAACAGTCAGCTTCCAGACAAAAGTGACTGCTTTTGGGGGGTCCTGCGTGGAAAATGTGTTGCTGACAGACTAGACCTATATTTTAGCATGAAATTGAGATGTTTTCTGTGCAGGCAATTACTTTCTAAAAGTGCCTCAATTTCAAGCAAAGTGAAAGTCCAGGCAATCCAGATGTATACCTGCACTAGATCAGCACTTTCTAGTCTGCAATATGAGGTTACTATGGAAAACTTGATTTTTCTTCTGGTAACCTGAAACAAAATGTCTGAGTGTGCTCAAATCCCATACATGGGAGCAGTTTATTGTGGATCTCTGTTTTAAGGATGAACTCACCTGCAGTAACTTAACATTTTTGTGTGACTGATGTTATGGTACATTTCTTTAGGCATCTGAGAAGGTTGTTTTTCAGATGAAAGCAGTTTGTATACTTCCTTACCGTGTGTGGTATGTTGTGGAAATGCCCGAGCTGAAGATTCTTGAAGCACCCTTAGAGTGCATTCCCTGTAGGCAGTCCTTAGCTGCAGGTTAGGGCAGGGTGGTGAGCTCTGTGAAATACTGCCATCTACAGCACTGCCAAGGGCAACTGAGCAGCATCGAGAGAGCTCCTTGGAAGTTATAAGGCATGAAATGTGACATGGAGATGATTCTGACTTTTGCCACTTCATAAAGGACCTGTTTTCAAAATGAAGAGCTAATTTAAGCTTGTTGAAATTCTGGAACAGATGCCTGGTAAGCAGATATATTGTGTATATTTAAAAATAAATTCTAAAAATGGGTAAGAAAAGTAATTAATGCCACTCTGAACTCCAATGGTGAATTAAGTTGTACTAAACTATAACACTGGAATATTTCACTGGAAACAAAATTTTGATGTTAAAACTGAGTAGCAACTATAAAATGGTGCTTATCAGCTCAGATTCACTAGAAAATCAGAAATCACTTTACCTGCTTTTCCTTCTGTTGAAGTAAAGTTATGAGAAGAAATGTGATCATCACAGAGTCACATGCATCTGAATTTCATAGCAAGTAGGCATGATTTTTTTTTTTTTGTAAGAGGAAATATCTATGATGTAGGAAAGAAGAAGTTAGAAAAATGAGAATTTCTAGCTCCTCCTGCCTGTCTAGTTGTTCTGCTAATTTCAAAATGGCAGACATAAAAAAAGCAGGTTGGGTGACATAAATGATAAGTAGATTTCCTTGTCAGTAGGCAATCTAAAAGGCAGAATGAATGAGAGAGAGAGAAGTTAAGCTCTTTGAATGGGAACTGTACTGCACAATTAATATCTGTTGTTAAAGATAGCATGAAAAGGCAAAATCAAACTTCATAGCCCACCTAGATCATCTTTATCTTTTTTCTCTGTGGCTATTTTTCCTGTTAAACCTTCAATTTTGCCTTCATAAACCTTAAATGTTTCAGGATCTTTGTGAAGAATTGAAGAACTTTTCAGTTCTTGTTAAAATGTGATTTATTTATTTATTTATTTACTAAAACAGCTAACAGATCCTTGAAGGTGTCTAAGGAGACAATTGTGCTATGCTTTTTTCTTTTTTTGATTGAAAGCTATTCTCCAGTCCCAAAGTAGACAGACTGCTTAGCATTTTAATTGCTTTTCAAGATGAATTCAGGTTTAATGTTCAAGGCCAAAGACAGAGTTAGAAGGTTAATTATACTTATCAACATTTGGGAATAGTCAATTCTCATTGTATGTGAAGTGTTGGCATAGTGCTTTTCTCTTGGGGGGGAATTGCTTATTACATCATGCTCTAACTGGAATGTTTCTGCGCTCATCTTGGTTAGGTGGTTTTGGTGGGTGTCTCAGTTAGTGGACAGTTTGGTGCTTATAAATGGCTTTGAAATATCTAGCTGGCTATTCACTTTTTATCTGGATTTTATTAAGTTAATAGCACTCCTAGTGCTATTGGATTGTTGTAACTACAAGCCCTAATTTCACATTACATGTCTGTTGCAGACAATTTAGATACAAAAAAAGAGCTGAAGTTGTGAATTTCACAGACTTTTTAGAAGCCCTCATGGGAGTGTAATACATGCCACTGTATTAAGAACTACTGGCATATGGTATGCTTTCTCAGGTTGTGATCATCTAAAAGAGATACTGATCCTTCTGTGAATTCTGTTGAGGGCTACAAAATGGAGGAACAAAATCCTTTCTCATGTGAAAGATTATATATGCCAAGCTGGTTTTTAGATTAGAGGCTCTGCATGCTTGTTGCTGTCATTAAAATCAGTATTACTTGGGCTTTAGCTTTACAATTTTGGAAAAAAGAACCCCAAACCAATACATTTTCACTTTTACATTTTCACATGTTCATTATAAGATTTCTTGGATAAATCAGTTTTTAAAAGTTCAGGACTCTACTTGTAGATACACTGTACCTGCTGAAATTGACTGGTTTGTATCCGTGACAGCTGTTTTTGGATACTTAGTTAGTAATGGATTGAAAGTGCTGGACACAGAGTTACCCCAGTTGCCCCTTTTAGCGTTGCACGTGGTTGGAAGCATATGCTGGCACTTACTCTTACAGCTGCTCCTGCAGGGAGTCTGAATGGGTACCTGCACTTTTCTTCCTTCTGAAATCTCATTGCAGTGTGTGAAAGTGAGCAGAAAGGGAAGGTGCCCCAGGAGCACACTCTTACACTCTGGGTAGGTTGGGACATGCATTTTTGTCCAGTTACAGCTTCTGAGCTATTGCTGTCTGGCTCTATTTACTTTGTGAAGCATGGAAATTAGTGCTTGGTTCTTTTCCTACACATTAGACTTGGAAATGCACATGTAAGCTGCCTTCAAGGGAATAAAATGTGTAACATTATACATAGAGGTGTAGTTGACTGCTTTGACAGAGATACAGGGTATTGAATTGCTTTATGCTAATATTATCTCAGTAGTTAAGCTTGTGTTATCTTGGTGTTGTGTGTGATTTTAAATATGAGAGTAAATTATAAAATGCTGTTAACTGATAATTCTTGTGAGTTTGGGGGATAATATTGTAATGTTGTAATGCTGTGAAAGGCAAAGATGTAGGTTTTTTTACTTTAAAAAAGAAATACATTCCCTCTTGGAACTATTCTTTCCCTTATTTATCATCAAAATAGCAATTGAGTTTGTTTGAACTTACAAGTATTGCATCCTTCCTTCCCAGCATTTGTGTCTGTCTTTTGCATTCTTGAACTATGTGATGGCTCTTGCCCCTCTACTACCTCCTTTAACTAGCTGGTTATTTGTCTCTGTCTCTCTGGGGAGCATCTCAAAACACACTACAACAGTTGTTGAGGGGCTGGATAGAGGATGGTGGAGAGGCAGAATTCAAATTTCCTATCATGCAGTCCTGTGGGATTGCACAGCTGAGAGGATTGTATTCACTTTAAATCAGGTGCTCAAGCTATCTGATGGCCCCAATAACCATTTTAGGGGAAAGAGAATTCCTGGTACTTGAGTAGACTGGGTGGAAGAGCAGGAGGACGTTCCTTGTCCATTAAATATTTGTTTAGTCTTGAACAGAATAATGCTTTTCTTAGGATGTAATTTTTTTTCTCTCTTTGTTTTCTTCTCTGAAGCATTTCAAAGAACTTCCAAGGAAGTGTCAAGACTTTGTTTTCCTGTCTGTGCTTACCGCCACTCCCTGGTTGTCAAGGAACAGAACCCTTGATCCCAACCATGACATGTTCTCAATTGATGGAAGCAGAAAAACTAGAATCTTTTTCATTGGTCCCTGAAGCAGAACATTAAAAGTACCCTCATAATATGTGGTTCTTGCTATAAAAAGCCTTGGTGTCTCCCTGCAGTACTGGGAGCAAAAAGCATTCTGCTCTTCAGAAATGGGATAGTTTTGTGAACAAATATGTTTAATTTCTGTTTTTGACAGCTGGCTGTAATGTTTGAAAGGCTTGACTTCTATTTTCATCTCTGTCAAAAATACTTTTTATATAAGTTGCTTGTTTGTTGCAAATAGTGTGAGCAGTGGCCTGACTTATATTAGGTAGTGATATTGACCTGATTTCTGAGGGCTGTGAATTGCAGATAAGTTGTCACTTGATGCTTGTGATTCGTCCACATCTGTTTGTTGTGGCAGGCCAGGTTCTTCTCATTGCCCAAAGAAATGTCACATAGGAGCTTGTAATTTGTTACATAGAAATGGGTAGGTAAACTAGAGGCTTATTGTTAGGTCAGTAGCCAACTCTGCAATGCAATAATACTGTACAGTTCCTGTGGATATATTGTTTAAGTATCATTGGTTCATCCTATTAAACGGAAAGCTATGCAAGATTGTTGCAGCAGTTCCAAATCAAAGTTGCTAAAGCAGTTACTCAGTAGCTTCATAAGACAAGCTTGGATGTTTGGTGCTAAAAGCACTAGTTCTTGTTAAGCCTGTATGAAGTCTATTTGTAATATTTTTCTCCTGTATTAAAAAAACAAAAAAAACCAAAACCAGACACAGAACAGCAGTGAAAAACCTTCTAAAAAACCTCCAACTTTCCTCCCTAAAATCCCTCCAAAAACCTCACAAACCATAAACAAACACAAATAAAAACCAACCCTGCTGAAAAACCTATGCAAGATCCTGAATTGTGATCAGGTTGAACAGCACTGACATCTAAAAAGCAAAGTTGGGTTCATCAGCTTGTTTTACTTTAGTATTAGAGTGAAAAAAACCAAACTTGGCATAACCAATGGAAATCTAAATTAGACTTTCTAAAGCTTTTTAATAAACCATGATGTGTAAACCAGATACTATTGCTGCCTGTTTGAACCTGCTGCTGCTTTAAGTTAGGATTTCTAGGGTTTTTCCTATTGCAGCAGGCTACTCTGACCTTTTGTTCTTAAATTCTTGTACAGATATCCTGTATCTTGAACTTGTATAAACTACCTTCTAGCACTTGCCAAAAGAAATTGAAATAAAGGCCATTTATTATGTCATCAACCCTGTTTTATTATGAAGAAGAGACACTGCTCCTAAAATAAGAAAATTAAATTGTGCATCAGAATAAACATAAGGTTCCTGTTTGAAATATCTGCATTTAAGGCTGCAGAAAGCCCATTTTTAGAAACCTCCCACACAACATAACAACATATTACAGCCAACACAGCTCAACTGAAACTTGTTTGTTTGGGTTAAGACTTCTTTCATGTTATTATTGGAAATTGAATTGATTTTTCTGTTTTATTTATTTCAGGTTAGAGCATAAATTAGGATTGTAGTTACTCTCTTAACTGAGTTCCTGTGAAGTGTATTCATGATGCTCATTTTAGAGGTAATCTCAGTTCTTGCTTTGCTGAAACAGCCATTGGCATACAGAAAAGTGGTTCTGTACTGGGAGGTCTTTGAAAGATCTGACACTTTAGGTGTCCTTTCAGTAACTATAAGAATTTAAAAGAGGCCCTAAGGTCTCTTTCACCCTTGAAAATAGATTGGGCGTTGCTTTCAGTTCAGTGGTGGCAAAATACATAGTATGAAGGAAGGACTAAAAACATAGTAGAATTGTCATTGGAAAATTGATCTTTGCACTAGTTCAGTTTTGGAAATACTTTATTCATTTAATGGAAAATCTTATGGGTTCATTTAGGAAGTTGGCTGCAGTGGCACCTGATGTGGCAGTGAGCTGTCTGTGTGTTGGTGCCTCTTTGTCCAAGCAAAATCACTGCAGCTTCTGAGATACAGAAACTTTATGGTAGTTTAAGCTCACGTTTTTACTTCATTTGCAGTAGGTAAAAAGCACTCACCTGGTCACATATAGCTTATCTAGCAGTTGATAATTCATTGGTCTGTAATAGTATGATTACTTGCAGTTGTTTATAAATAGTCTCAGAATAGCTTTCTGAAACTTCATTCCTTATGGAGTAGATTATATTCTTGACCTGCAGATGAGACTTAAAATATTTCTGTATTGATGATCTTATTATAACTCAAATGTTTAGATGCATCATTTGATATACTAAAGTAGACTTTTAAGATCCTCTTATTGAGGCTTTTTCAGCACAATGAATTAATTCATATATTCTCGAAGTTTTTCATAGTCTTGTGTTTTGTTTTGGAAAATTCCACGCAGAAGAAATCCAGGTCTATTTGCTCTCACAGGAGGGCAACTGATTCCATTTTGGCATCAGCATCAGAAGGATTTGTTCTGCCCCCTATCCATCTTGTCTGTGGAAACATCTCTGCTGACTCATCTTACTTTTTCATTTCAGAAAAACCTTTAACAACAATGTTGCTTTTTCCTTTTGCCTTGGCATGGTTCCCTTCATTTCCTGAAGCAGTTTGCAGTTGGTGTTGGGGCAGCCTGTAGCTGTGACACAGTGTGTGCTTACCCTGTTTTGGTTGGACTGGAGGTGAGTGAAGAGGTGTCCCTCAGCTGTTCCTCACCCCTGTGGTGCCAGGCCTGCAGAAGTCCCATGACCTAGCCCGGTTTAAATGATTCACAATTTGTGAGTGTCTGTTTCAAATAATTTGCAAAGTGGGGATCCCTCTTGACAGAAGAAGGTTAGGGAGCCCCTGCACAGACAAGTCCACAGGCAGTTCATAAAAACCTCAGCCACAGTGGGGAAAGAGGTGGTAAGGACCAGATGTGGAGGACTGGTAACCTCCTAATCCCTTCCAGCTGTCTCTAGTAGAGTGTGTCACACTGCCTCTTCATACAGCTGCCAAAATGGGAGATGAGAAAGACAGAGTGCCATGTGAGAGACTATTATTAGTAACTTTACAGATGTGGGAGAAAATCAGAGGGTGGGGTTCTGAATGGAATATGGTTTACCATGTCTCTAACCACTTAGTTTTAGTCCATCTTTTTTACTTCAAAATCAAGACTGTCATTGGCCAATTTAACCTTGTATGGTTGTGTATGATGCCCACTTAGTTCTCTTTTGATGGTTAGTAGTGTAGCAAAGTAACAAAAATGTATGTAAAAATGCAATGCTAGATTTGGTGTTGTAAGGTTTGAATAAATATTCTTTGCCTACTTCACAATGAAACAAACAAAAAAAAAATCATCTGAATATTTTATGAAGCTTCATAGGTTCTCTCTTAAATGTACAAAATCAATGGTTTATTGCCTCTCTTATTTTTATGCTCCAAAGTTAGACTGAGCCGTAGGTGAAAATGGCTCGCGGAGGTGAAGTGTGTAATGCTGTAGGTAACTAAAACACCTTTAAGTGAATAAATAGACATCTTTACCATTAAGGCCAGCAACTCATTTGAGTCATTGGAACAATCTTGCAGATTCCTTATCATGAAGGCCTGGAAAAGTTTGGGAGCTTTGAAGCATATTTCAGTGGCAAAGGGCTCCAGAACCCTAGGAACTTGAGCTTTTAGAGAGAATGTTGGGATTTAGTACCTGGATGTGCCTCTTACCATATTTTCTGTACTCCTGCATTTTGTTCAGGACTAGTTTGTTTGTGGAAGCCAGTTTAAGGTAGTAATTATTGAAGTTGCAGTGGGTATTCAGAAGTTTGTTATGCTTTCCTTGGCCTTCATTGCCATCTAACTCTCTCAAAAGATAGCTGAGGTATCTGGACTATGCCAGGTTTTTTCCAGATGAGAGATGTTTTCAAGTCCTGTTCTTAAACATTTCAGCTTTCCTGGGTTTTTTTGGTAGTTTGGTATTTGGTATTTTTTTCCTGTCTGAAAACAACAATACAGAAGCAGAGGAAACAGCTTGCTCTGCATGTGGACTGTTTACTCAGGAAATGAGAAGGCAGGTGATGAAACTCAGGGTGGAAGGAAGTGTTTCATAAGGGTAGATTTCGTGGCTGATAGCATTAAGTGATCACAGTGTACTTGGGGAACTTGAGGCAGTTGTTGACTCTGGTTTGTTTATATTTGTAGCAGACTTTTGAGCATTCAAACATTGCAATTCGAGTTAATGCCAGTTTGCCATCTATGACTTCTATATAATTACTGGTTTTGTCAAGCTCTCCTGTTTGGACTGACTTCATAGTAGTAGGAATTGAACCTAGAGATTTTCTCAGCTCTCAGATTTCTCTTCTAGAATTGCAGAATACAACCAGTTCCTAATTCTTCTGAGTTCTTGTTAGTTAAGAATGTTAGTTTGAGAACCGAGAAAAACTTATGATTTCTTTGTTTACCAGATCTTCTACTGGTTTTTTTTGACCCTGTTGCCTCTCCTCCATTTTTACTAGTAACTTTGCTTCAGTTCCTGCTTTCTTGGAACTGATCTCAACAAACACAGGGTACTTGGCATACAGTGGCACTGTGTCATGTGCAAGAAGCTGGCCTGATCTGTAGCTTGATAATGAAGTGTACTTGGTGTGCAGACTTGTTAGCTGAGAAAGATGATCTGTGGCCTTGTGCTACAACTAGAAGGCTTCTCTTCTTCTGGTGCACTGTATTCAAAGAGCCTTGAGAGTAAGACATGCTTCCTCAATTACCTTCTGTGCTATTGCTGCTCCCCTGCTGCCTGGAGCAAAGTGAAAGTGCCTTCAGCAGCATAGGACAGCCTGCAAGACACTTAGATTTTTTGAGAGCCTTGGTTTGATCACCCTAGTTAGATTTTGGGTACAGATTTCCTTTAATCTCTCGAAGCTGATCCTATACCTCTTAGGAGTTGTAGGTAGCTATAACTGTTATAGTCAGATCTTAATATCTAGGAAACTTGTTCTTTTTTGTTTGTTTCAGCACTTAGATACCTTTGTCAAGAGTATCTAAGCTTACCTTAAGCTTCCTTGTGGACCTTAAAGAACTGCTTACCTGGGGTTCACCTGGTTATCCTGACAGATAGCTGAATATGAGTCAGTAACATGCCCTTGCCATAAAGAAGATGCATGGTGCTCCTGAATGCTTTAGAGAAAGCATTGCCAGCAGGTTGAGAATAGTGATCCTTCCTCTCTGCTCAGCACTGAGTTCACATCTGGGCTGCTGGGTACAGCTCAGGGCTCCTGAGTACAGGGGGGATGTGGATGTACCAGAGAGATCCAGTGAAGGGCTGTGAAGGTGATCAAAGGCCTGGATCATGTCTTGTGTGAGGAAAGGCTGGAAGAGCTGGGTCTGTTAGCCTGGAGAAGAGAAGGCTCAGGGTGAACTCATCAATGTGTATAAATACCTGAAGGGAGGATATAAAAGCGACAGATACAGGTTCTTTCTGGTGGTGCTCAGTGATGATACAGGAGGCAGTGGGCGCAAACAGAAACACAGGGAGTTCCATCCCAGCATCAGGAACACTTTTTAACTTTGAAGGGTGACCAAGCACTGGCACAGGTTGCCCAGGGGGTTTGTGTAGTCCTCATCCTTGGAGATATTCAAAAGCTGTCTAGACATCCTTCTGCAAAGGGGAACTTGGGTAAGATGACCTTCAGAGGTCTTTTCCTACCTGGACCATTCTCTGATTCCCTGTGGAATAGCATTTCTTTGGTGCTCTTGTGGCTGCTTTCCAGCAAGGACCTAGGTGAATTTTTATCCTTCTTGACATCAATGTAAACAACTAGTTTTCTTTTCTCCTAGTGTGCCTTGCCTTTGCTTGCTGCCACATTGATCTTTAAAGTCAATGTATTGCTATGCTTGTGTTATCTTAAAAAAAATACAGTATATTCTTATCTGATACTCATCTCGGACAATTTAAATGCTTCTACTTTTAGGCTTTAGGGAAAGAAGGCAGGCATCCAGCAGTGTAGGAGCCTTGGTGGGAGGGTGGTCACACGGTTGGGACGGACAGAGACGACATCTCTTTGAAGCTAAGTTGTACAACTTAGTTGCAGTTTATTGCAGAGGGCGTGGGTATCAAGGCCTGCTGCGAGCTGCCCACTGCAGCTCGGAGCCAGCCCGAGAGAAGGGAGCCAAAGAGAGACAAAAGAGAGGCAGAGAGAGAGAGCGAAAAGAGACCGAAGTTCCCGTTACAATACAATAAATCATCTTCTGTGTTGAATATTCAAATTCTCATTAACTAATCTAATACAGCATGCATATCTTATAACTTTTCCATACAACCTATAAGAATCACTACATTAGCATACTATGTTTACATTTTAAACCCTAAATCTTACTCGGGTCTCTTCGGCCAGGGTCTGCTCTGACCCTTGGACCTGCCTGCAAGCAGAGGGAATTGTTTCCTCCAGGGGGAATTACATTCAGCTGGCCACATCATTGTTGTCTCATTGTTCAGTAACTAAGGGATCTCAAAGGTTGCTTTCATGTCAATCTCACTTATAGTTTCTATATTCCCAAAATCTTTCTCCAGGCAGTCATATTTATAGGGCTTTCCTGATTCATCCTTTCCAACACAGCAGAGCTTAGGTCAGTTTGGAGGTCAGAGCCCAGGAGAGCACTTCCCCTCTGGAAAGGCTGGGTCAGGAGGCAGCAGCCATTTCACAGGCAGCCAGTGGCAGGGCACGGTGGGGCTGGGCTGCCCTGAGCTTTGGTGCTGGAGTGCAGGAGGTTACTGTGATACTGTAACAGGTCACAAAACAGAGCTGCCGTGCACCTGCCTGGTTTAAGGACCCTAGGTGATGGTCCTTAGGAAGAAAGCTAAAACCTGCTTGTATAATTCACTGTGCAGGTGTTCAAGTAACTTGGTCATTGACTAAAAAGAAAATGCGTTAGATTCAGGGGTCATCTCTACCACTTGCACTTTGTGGCTTCACCTTGGCTGAAATTCAGGAATTTGTGTGGGGACAGTGGGGACTCTTGATGAAACTCTCCAGATTTAGTGAAGTGTTTGAACTGAAGCTAATCTTGTGTGGGAGAATGGGAGGAAGAGTCCTTTTGTGAATTGGATAATAATTTAATGTTATAAATATACCACCAATCATATTACTGCCATGGTGTCAGGGCTAAGCTCTCTTCTGCCTAGAACAAATATCATGTTTGGTGATGAGCTCTTGTTATGCTGGCAGAAAAAGGGCCTTGCATTGTGTCATAACCCCTTTATCTAGTTTAAACATACCTTGCAATAAAAGTTTATATTATCTCGTTAACAGAGAATATGTAAGTCAATGCAGAACACTGCCATATCCACTTCACTGATCTCTATAGGACTGAACAAAAGCTTGCTACCACAGTTTCTCTCATGGCCATGGCACCTACATTGTGCAGCTTTTGATCTGTGCTTTGTGTACCTATATCTAAGAGAATATTGAGTAACAGCATAGTACTGAGACATCCATTTTATGGTTTTTGAAAAAAATTTTTTTAATGATGGGAGTTGTCTTCTTACCTCTTCCCATAGGACTTTTCAGTATGCATGTGTGTAGATAGTGAGAAAAGATCCTGTTCGTGCAGAGTAGTAGCTTTCATTGATGCATATTTTACTTTCCTTCTGTGGAAGGCCTAAGGAGGGAGGGTTTTCCTATTCTCAAGGTCCAATGGACTGAAAACCAAATTGTTACAAAAACTACCAATGGCTGAAGCAATCGTTAAAACCATGGAACCCCAGAATGGTTTGGGTTGGAAAGGCCCTTAAAAACGATCTAGCTCCAATCTCCCTGCCATGGGCAGGGATATCTTCCACTAGGCCAGGTTGCTCAAAGCCCCACCCAACCTGGCCTTGAACACTTCAGGAATGGACATCCGTAGCTGCTCTGGGCAGCCTGCTGCAGTGCCTCACCACACTCACAGTAAAGAATTTCTTTTTAATATATAATATCAAATATAAACATAGTGAAAGTGAAGTAGATCTGTGAATGACCTGGTGGACTGACCTGCTGACCACACTTCTTTTGATGCAGTCCAGGATACATTGTCTTTCTGGGCTGCCAGCAGATGTTGCTGGGTCATGTCTAGTTTTCATCCACCAGTATCCCCAATTGCTTTCCCTCAGGACTGTTCTCAACCCATTCTCCACCCAGCCTTGGGTATTTGTGCTTGTAAGTATTTGTCCTGGGGTAGCCCCAGTTCAGGTGCAGGACCTTGCACCTGGCCTTGTTGAACTGATGTCCCTGAGGTTCGCACAGACCCAACTCTGAAGTGTGCCAAGGTCTTCTGGATGGCACCCCTTCCCTCCAGCTTGTCAGCTGCACCACACAGTTTGGTGTCACAGCAAAAATAAAATGGACTACAAGTGTTCACAGGACAGGTTATGGATTGTGTGATGAGAGGAAAACATTTCCCTTCTGCTGTGAAGATACATTTTTGACTTGTTCAACCTTCTTCACAGTTGGAGAGAAAGCTTATTTTGTGGCAGGATTTGTCTGATTGGTACAGTGTTCTAATGTAATACCTTTGTGTGTGCCTGATTGTATCCAATATCTATAAAGGAAAAATAGCTGACTAGCTGGCTGTCATTATAGAGTTATTTTAAAATAATTTCATTTTGCATATACCCTTCTGAACACTTAAGCTTTTAAGAATTAATATTGTGAAGGAGCATTTGTTAATTAAAACCTCAAGCTGACCAAACTGCAAACACTTGTGAATGTATCAGACAGCAGCAAAAGCATGTCATGAACATTCCCCAAAAGCTAGAAAAACCTTTAGATCAATGAAACTATACATTTGGGGTTGTATCTTCAAATCTTATGGTTGGATTAGCTAAAGTAGAAAAGAGCTTGCTTGTGGAAGCATCCTTCATAAGAACCTGGCTGCATTTACAAATAAGAAAATTCCCCTTCCCTACATTGGTAGGAAAATTGTTTCAAAGCCTTAGGGCTCAGATGGTTAGAAGCATTCTGTACTTTTCAAAATAAATCTGTTCTTCAATTTCATACTTGTTTGACTCTTTGGCAGTATCCTTTTGCTGAGAGAGCCCTTTTCCTTCCTTTGTGTTTATTTTGGCATATAACAGAAGCAATATTGTTCACTTTCAGCCTTCATTTTGCCAAGAAAAATAAAGCAAGCTGGCTGTCTACTCATAAGCTAAACAGCTTGGGTGAAGGTAGTCCTTAACCATTTCTGCACCTGCTTTACTGTTTAAACAGGAACAGGTAGAATTTTTTCCTTCCTTTTCCCAGAAAACTTCTCTGCAGCCTTTAGGAGCATGCTGGATTGAGTCTTTGGGGCCACAAGTGATCATGAATGCTGAGGATTAGACCATAGGGTACCTGTCTGATGGTGCAGCTTTTGAGACTAAGATAAGAAAGGCTGTCATTGTGTGAGCAGATGGAGGAGTGGAATACACTGGGAGCATTGACAATAAAAATGAAGAGTTAAAAAATGTTAAATATAAAAATGGGTAAAAAGTGTTTTAGGCTGAATGTTCCTGTCAGCAAAGGTCTGTTCGTTCGGATAACTAGAGTATGGTTACAAGTTTGTGTAACTAAAAAAAGCTGAAAACCTGCTTTAAATAGCAGTGCGTGCATCTGTTTGTAATGCCGCTCATTTTTCATCCTATTTAAAAGAGTTTGGTGTTTCTGCAAATTGAATATGCATGCAGTCTGGTGTTGCTGAATTTCCTGCTTATAAGAGAACCTAAAATGGGTGTGTGGGGGAGAGATGAGAAGCAATAGACATCAGAAATCATCACCCAATTCTGCATCTCATGTTTGGCTGTGGAAGGTAAGGGTTGCAGTGCCTGCTGCTCTGGGAAACAGAGCTTCAGGGTAAATTCCTCTTTCTGTGGTAATGGCATCTTCCCTTTTATTAATGCAAATTAATAACTTGTAGTCATCTCCTTTCAGATGTCTACTGTTTCTAATTTACATGAGAGCATCTAGCCATGCTTCCCAATTATGTGCCACCTCAGTTAATCACTCAGGTGCTTGAGCAAGGTCCTCCTCATTGGGCTAAGTCATTGGATTTAGTTCATTGGACTAAGCCATAGAAAACTTTTAACTTTGCAATTTTGTTAGCACACAGTTGTTTTGTTAAACTATTTTTAATGGTTCCTTTTGCGGTTTACTGGCATATGTTGTAGTAATTATCTAGAGTGTATTAATACTGTATGTTTTTTCCTAAGGGAAGATTCTAACTTGCTTTACATAATACAGAACCAAAAAACAATTATAATAAAACATGGAAAGCAACAGAATAAATTGTTATTCTTTTTAGTGAGATTTATTTTCATGAGTGTCTATTTCCTGAGACAGACCTTGAACCAGAAGATCCTGTGTATTCTGATTATCTGTTTGCCTTTCTCCCATCCTCCTGCATTCAGGATGTTCCTCAGGTTCCCTGGAGGGACTGTGATGTGTCTTCCCACCTCACCCTTCTGTCTTCACTTAATCTGTTTTTACTAAAATTTGCCATTACCTTGATGAATAGATAAAGCACAATATGCAAACATTATAGAGTAAAAAGAAATCACCATCTCCGTGCTACCCATGCTCTTGCACAAGTGTTGGTTTAGCAACTGTGTTTGTAATTTAGCTGCTTCCTGCCCCCTCACCCCACTCAAGACAAAAGCAAAGAAGAAAATTGTCCTTGGGCTGATTCTGTGCTGAAGCACTTGCTGTGGCTGGTGGGAAGGGCAGAGTGAGCACGGCTCTGTGGAGGGTGGGAGCACAGGGTTTTGTCCCTGTGTGATACCAACTGCACTGCTCCAAACAGGTAAGCACAGCCCCTCATCCCCTGCTGTCCTGTTGAAAGGAGGTCTTGGACAGAGGCAGAGCGATGGGCTGTAGCTGGACATCTCACTAGGCATCCCAGTTTGATCTGCACTTCTCCTGAAACTTGCTTAACAAATCAGTGGTTAAAGGACTTCTTTTCCACCAAGTTTTGCTTGCTTCCAGTGTCTGTGCTTGTCTCGCTAATGACTTTAAATATGTTCTGGATACTAGGATTCATTGTAGGTTTCATTCTCTTGCAAAAAAAGTAAATAGGAAATGCCTAGAGAATGAGGCATTGCTTTCTCGCTGTGTGTGGTGACCCCCAGAGGAGTGCCCGCTGTGCCGCAGAAGGTGCTGTCTTGCACATATTATTTAATTTTTGTGTTTTGGTTCTGCAAAGCAATACATGGCTGTTTCTGGAGTTATGCTGGGAAGCCCTCAACTCTGGCTGCTCCAGAATAGCTTTGTTTTGTACCCAGTTGGTGTGCACATGCCTGTAGGGGGGGAGTGGTGTGCTGCTGGGAACTCGGGAACAACGGGAAATACAGGGCAAAACCTGTGGGTTTCCTTTTTTTGCATAACTCTTCCTTATTTGTAGAAGTAAGTGCCTGTCTCTGTGAGTAGTTTTTGTTTTGGCCATTTTATCTGAAACTATTCTCTCCATTCCTAAGCTGATTTCTCTGGGTAAATGTTCATGTTTTGCAAGGTACTATAAAACGCAGAAGTTGTTACCGTGTGAGACTATTTAGCCTCACAAAATGGGGGAGGAGAAAGTATGGCTGTCTACTGGATTTCAGCCCTTGGAATTCAATTATAACATTTTTCTTTTCCTTTTTAGGATCTCGATTAGCAGGATGGAAGAACTCTAACTGATAGAGACAGAGAACAGGCCCTCTCAACATGGAGAACGTTCCAGTTGATGGGGAGCTGGATAGAAATTCAGTGAGTAACTTAAGTGTGCCTTTGTGCAGTGAGATCAATGTGAAGATGCTTTTGCAAAGAGAGGGTTAAATGACTTGAATTTGTTCACTTTTGCTTTGAATTGATACTTTTCTGGTGAATGCATTTGAAATACTATATTATTGGAGTATCATTTAGTAGATTCTCACGGCATGAGGGCTGAATGTCAAAAAACTTTTAGATTTTGGATTTGATTTTTGGATTTTGTTGCAGAGTCCCAAAGGAAAAAGGTATTCCTCTCTCTAACTGGCACTTTGCTAGTTAGCGACTATGGACAAGAGAAAAAATAATGTAGTTCTTGGTGGAATGAGGAGCAGAAAAGACGGGAGTGATAATTATATGTCATCAGAGTAATCTGAGGTATAAGGGTTGATAATCTCTACTGATTATAAAATTTCTGAGGCAGCGAAGCTCTTTCTAAGCACAATTTACAAACAGGAAAGGCTGGTGTATACCAGTGTGCTTCATCATCATCATCATAAATGTTGAAATTATTGAAGAGTTTCGTTTTTCCACAAGCTGTGTCATGTAGAAGTACTTTAATAGCTGAAGCAGGAAATGTTTTATAGTTCCCAAAGCACTGCCTCCCAAAGGCAAAATAGGATGTGTTTTTCTGTAACTGAGGTGAGGGTCAAATTTAACACCTTATTACTGACAAACTTTATTTGTGATACTGAACTACTACATGAAGCTATAACCTTGATCAAGTGGTTTATTACTGTTTTTATCATAAGTGGTGAGTTTGGAGACAAACTGTTTTGCAGTGTATTAAGAAAATTCTTGGCTTTTTTCTGTAATGAACAAATTCATTGGTTTGCTGCATGGCCCATGCATTTATATCCCAGATGCAGCATACTTATGACTATCGACTGCCAACTGTGCAGTAGGGTATTTTCATTTTTTAAAAAAATGCTGTCATTTCAGTTGCTGTGCTCCTTGTTTCCTCAAAATATATAAAAAAAAGTACCAGTGTACAAAGCATTAAAAGTAATGTAAGATGTGCTACTTTTCTTTTTGTGACATTCCTTCAGAATAGCATGGTCTTAAGAAGGTACCTCAAAATGAGTCTCTGTTTTACCAAGACTGCTTTAGAAGAATGCAAAGTGTAAGGATAGATTGCCTTTCATCCTATGTGCTTCTGAAGTGTCATCTCAGAATAATTTTTTTATCTGATGCTGTATTGTAATAGGCTAGTCTAAGCATTTCTTATCAAAATATCAGCCAGTGGGGTAATTCTGTCTAAATTGTACTTACAATATCAAGTTTTGTGTGTTGCACTACAGGTGTTAAAAACATTTTTGAAAGCTTATTTGGTAGTCTAATATATAGCCTAGTGTATATAATAGTAAAAGAAGTGAAAATATTAAAAATATTAAAATACACTTAAGAGAGATTGACCAGTAGTTTTGAAGCCCTTCAGTCAATGCAAATCCTGACACTTACCAGAAATTTAATTTTTTTTGAAATCTTGTTTAAAATTTTTCAGTATTCCAGACTTTTAGGTGCAATCTGTTTGTTTGAGGCTTTTTTTGTAAAGTTTCATTGTCATGATAAAATTAATGAAACACATGTTGTAATGTGCATAAGGGGAATACTGAGCAAAATTTTTCTCCACTTTTAAATCCTTTGGGATGTTTCTAGGAGGTATCTGAAAAAACCTTTTTTAGAGGTGTCAGGTTTCTAATTTGCTTTTTTTGGCTGGCATATTAAAGAACAAAAGATGATGAGATCACAGGCCTTAATGCTGTACTTTTTCCTTTCCAGAATCAGTATACAGAGAAAAGTCCTATATTAAATTCTCTTCCTGTCTAACAATTAGGTTGATATGTACTGAATATAAATTTGAAGACAAAGGCTGTGACAGTGCAGCAAACTATTTTTGTAGTCTGACACCATTAAAGCAGTGCAAAATAACAGATGCTCTGAGTTCTTGTTTGAGAACAGTTTTTGTCTACATTTATAATTTATTATAAAATTATATAATTTATTATATAATTTAATAATTTAATCAAGTCTCTATTCCCCAGAACTAAGAACGTTACATGGAAATGTATGGTATAAACTGTTTTTGAAATATTTTTTTAGCAATTTTTAGTCGCTTCTAATTTTTGCTAAGACATACATTTAATAAATAATTTGCCTGTGATAGAACTTGTACAGTCAGTGTCAGTCCTTGTTACTTAATACATCAACAGACATAAAAGTACCTTTTTTCCTTGAAGCATTGAATCATTTTTATTGCTCAGATTTTTAGGTTGGATCAGTGGTCCTGAATTTAATCTAACTGGATTAATTTCAATGGTTTACATGTATCAGAGACTGCCTTCAGGGACAGTCTGTCTTCCGCAAGGTGAAAACTCAAACTGGCTTTAGAATGTTCATTTAAACTATTAAAAATTTAGCTGTATGTTATGATTATAAAAATAGTGTTTTAAAATAACTTTTGTGATAAGAGAGTCACACATGCTAGCGTGACATGCTTTTGCTTTTACCCTAATATTCAACAGGAAATGGATTTTGTTTTTTAGAAGAACTTGGCAGATATAACTTAAAGTTTAGCAGCAATTGTTATAAACTTTATTTCTGAGAAATGAACGTCTAAAAATAGCGCTCTGTTGAAGCACGTAAGCTGCCTTTGTATAAAAACAATCACAGCTGCTGTCTCATGTGATACTTCATATTGCTGGATTTATATTGCTGGTTTTACTTCTAAGTCTTAGTCAAAAACTTTACTGGGAGGAGTACTAGGCTTCATGTATTTTGGTAGCAAAATTTTCAAGTAATTGTGCCTCTGTAGAAATTAAATTGATCATGTAGTGTTGAGAACCTGTCAGAGGACTTGTTCTGTAATCTGTAATCAAAGTCATCAATTATATAGTGTGAAAATAAGGCTAGGCTGTGCCTCTGGGAATATGTGCATGTTTCTTTTAATTCTGTAGATTTAGAATAAGAGTTGTGGATAGTGATGGACAGGAATGTCCTGAGAGCATTCTTTTCAGAGAAAACCCTGAAGTAGTAAAATGGTCATGTTTTGTTCCCTTAGTTGTTTGGAACCCCAGTCTGCAGTGATATGAATTGCAGGTGATAGAGGTACGATAGGCCATTGGAAAATGAAAAGGTCTTTTTGGCCAAAACAGTCTCATTTCAGTGCCTTAACATCTGGCACCAGTGTTTAGAAATATATATTCTGCAGGTTTTAGGTAAATACACAGACCCAAATACCTCTGATGAAGAGAGGGGGTTGACCAGCAACAGAGGGAGTTTGGTGTGTAAACAGAATGTCAATTGGAGAAGATAGAGGACAGAATTAGACAGGCTTGTGTTTCAGCCTCTGGCATAGGAGCTGTTTGTACCAGTTCATAGGATTAACCATGCAATGCTAAAATATTTACATGAAAAGCCCCTGCGTTGCCATCTCGGGTGACAGGCTGCCCTGCTCTCCGGTGTCACGTTGTATCTTGGCCAGGGCTGCTTGCAGGGCAAGCAGTGAGACAGGACCTGCTGCGCTGCCTTTTCCCTCTTGTTTCCTGCCCACGTAAGTAATGCACTGCCAGTGAGCATCTGGCTGAGCTCAGGTACTGCTGATCCTGTCTGTTCACAGTGTATTTTTCCAGTTCCATTCTCTTGCTGTCCAGCTCCCAGTGACCACTGCAGCAGCCCAGTGCTGAACAGCGGCGCTCCCAGTCCTTCAGTTCAGTTGCTGGATCTCTGCATAGCTTCTGCAGGCTTCTTGTTCTCTTGTCAGCCACTGTTCTCTTGAATCTAAAATCAGCATAGGGTAGGACAGTTCCAGTCTGAGCATAAACTGTTTCCTAGTCTGCAGTATGTTATCTGTACATTAAAAATAAACACTTTGCCATGAAAGCCATTGAATTCTTGAATACATTGAATACTCAAATCTGTCTAATAAGTTCATGGGTTTCACTTTTTGACCTGAATTTAGTCTCTGGCAGGAATAGAAGATTATTTGCCAAGTGTGCTTATATCTTATTTCAGTTTTTCCAGGTGAGGCAAGTCCTGTTTCAGAAAGTGCAGAATTGTGAAAGAGGAGTTCCCTCACCTTTCCAAAGATGTGTACTGCAATTGCTGTAGATCCATTGCAGTCCTTTCCATTGGCACATTGCACTGTCAGTTTACAATTTAACACCCTCAGGCAGATGTGAGGGATAAAAAAAAAATCAGTGTTTTGAGGTCAGGAGTGCAAAACAAGATTCCTGCTTGCAAAGATTTTGATTATGATTTTTCTTTTTTACATTTCCTGCTGTTAAGTCCTGATACGAGAGACAAGATTGGATCCTCTTAAAAGCAGAGCAAGGATTTCACTACTTTATGGAGCAGAATTTTTTATTTGGGATATAGAAGACATGTCATGTTTGGATTTATTTTATTTTTAAGGAGGAAATGTTCATGCTGATCAGTATTCTTGTGTTCTCCTTTTCTATTATTCACAGATTTCAAATGCAGTAAATCCGTAAAGACATAAGTGGAATTTGCCTTTTATCTGTACATGGCTGAGCACAGTGGGATCTTTGCCTTGATTGTGGTCTTTGTTAGCAAGGATTTTAAAAATATTCCAGATCAAATATCAGAAAGGCTTACAGGATATTACTGTGTAGTTACCCTCCATTAGTGCCTGTATTTGATGCATTCAGTGAGAGAGAAATTCTAAGCAACATGGTTCTATGGAAATACTCAGATATAAAATATCCTTAAATTTAAAACTGCACTGTTTGTCTTGCATCCTAAGCAATTTCAAATGTTACCTGTGTTTGTAGATGAGCTGAATCTGTGGCTTCTAAGTTTGTGTTTGTATGCAAAAGCAGTTAGGCTTGGATCTAGCATTAGTAGGTGCTTGCACATTACTTATGGCTTTAAAGGTTTTTTTCCTTCCAAAACACTTTTCTGAAAGTAGAGTGGTTTTGGAAACATTTTGTGTTATCTCAGCTTTCTTCAGAGCTTCAGTCTTTTTTGAAACCACTCCAGCTTAAAATTTCTTTTAAAATGCTGTGTATCAATTCATACAAGCACTAAATTGCTTCTGGAGAGATTCCACTTACAAGAAGTGGTTGAGGCAGTTGCTGTTTACTAATGATGGCTTCTAATAATGGCTTTTCTATAGGCATATTTGTCAGATTTGTTGCTTCAACTTTTCTGAACTGCGGAGTCTCTTGAGGTCTTGCCTTTGGCATTGAGGTGCATGTTGTATTTTAGTTATGAACTAACACTGTTTTCATTGTCCTTCTTTCCCGCTGCTGCTGCTGCTTTTTGTGCACTTGCTTCTTCCTGGCCTGGATTTTTATGTTTGCTGTTCTTCATTCTTCAATTGTATGTGTACACAGCATCATGGTGAGAACAGAGACTCTCCTGAACTATCAAGTAAGTGACTCCTCTCTCCTACATTATGTTTGCACATATATTTGTAGTAGTTAGTAGATATCTTTGCATATAGTTGCTGGGATAAATACTAAGTTTTCTTCTTTATCATAATTGAGAAGATGAAGTGTGATGAAAATTTGCTGTTGGAAAAGTATTTTGCCTGGCATACCACTCATCCAAAAGTTTCCCTACTGTAACCTTTATTTTTTTAGTGGGAAAAGTTTATTCTTCACCTCTCCCAGTCATGGCCAGGAAAAAAAATCTTTTATATTATTTATCTGGAAAAGAAAAAGCTGTTTTTATCAGTTTGAAATGAAACTTTCAAATGCTATTGTAGTACAGATAGTAAAGATATGGAAGTAATGGTTCAGAAAAGGTTTTATTTTTGAGTGTGTTGATTTCTAGTGTTATGTGTGGTTCCCTTAATTTCAACAATTTTACAGAACAATATTCAGAATTGAACAGGTGTATATATACTATAATTCTTCAGGATTGGATCTGGTGAGGTGCTAGGGAAAACTTCAGATGTATATATGTGCTTACATGCAGCCAAAGACTTCCTGGTGCCATTGGTTTATGGGCATTACTATGATAGCATGATTGGCAGAGTAATTTTGCCTGGGATTAAGAGTTTGTATGTGGGAAAAAGAAAGGTGCAGGCACAAATTGTTTCTTTTTTCTATGAGAAATCTGTGCAGAAGCTGTGGTCTTAGCTGATATAGCTTATTATAAACATTTAAAAACAATGTTGAATTGAATTGTACTAAACATTTTCCTGTATATGATGTCCTTGTGCTATTTTCAGTGGTGTAGACATATTCACAGGCTCATTATAGAAACAGAAGTGGGAATCTGACTCTCCAGATTTTTTTTCATAGCTTTACCTGAAATAAATTTGCTGTAAATTTATATTTCTTCTAAGGTATGACTTGTACTGACAAACTTTTGTATTAGTAATTTGATGACCAGTATGATGAACATGAACAAAGTATGTCTTTTTAACTCTCAACAGTTCTGTTGGGATTGAAATGTGACCTCTAAAGAGTCACCAGGAGGCTCTGATATTTACTATTTGTTGTTTCTTCTCTAAAATAATGCCTTGTCTTCTCCCTCACCTCAGAGCAAATGTATGAGCATTGGGATGAGGCATTTTGCAGGAGGGGGGACAACTTCCTCCTAGTGGCTGCTATGGTGTGAATAAATAGTTGTTCTTAACTGGTTTATTTCCATTTGTTTAGTACTTTTACACTGCTTTGTATAAAAAGGAGATTTGAAAACTGTCCTGCTGATCATTCTTCAGCTTTATAGATGGAATTTCTCAAAAACCGACTTAGTTTAAGAAGTTCACCTTGAATACCCAAGCATATGAAGTGCTTGCCATATGGTATTCTATATTAGGTGATACATAAACTCTGTTTGGTAGGAAAAGAGCCTTTCTGACAGTTCTGGGAGTTGTTGCAGGACCTAATTGACTCCTAATGAAGGGATATGAATTTTACAGTGAGCTTGAAGCTTGTAGTCCCGTTAGTGTGACTGAGTCCCCACTGCTGAATGTAGCTCATGCTTTAGTGACACTCGTGTGCAGAGCTTGCTTACGCTACAGGTTACTGGCAACTTCTGCCTGAGAAATTACTGCATTGTGACAGCTTTAAGAAACCTTTGGAATTCCCAAAGCTTAAAAAAGAGTTAGCAGTGCTGCATGGTGCCTGTTCACAAACAAGCCTTCTGCACAGGTTACTCAGGAGAGGGTTGCTAGTGCAGTTCCTGCTGTGCAGCCCACAGTGTCACCTGCTGCAGTGGCATAGGGCTGGTGGGGGCACCTGCAGAGCACTGGAGGCTGAGAAATCCCATCCCTGCAGCAGCTAAGTGGCCAGTGGCTCATCAGTAGGAGTTTTCAGCTAGTTGGTTGAAAGCTGGTCTTCCTTCAGTGCACTGTACACCTTAAATCTTTAAAACAAGTATAGCTCACTCTCCTTGCAGCGACCCATTTTGTGCAAACCTGTGAAGCAGCTGCTTTCTTACCCCCTTTTATTTTCACATACAAGACCTTCTGCAGTATGGTCTCTTCCCAAGACTTCAGCAACTGCCTTGCTCCCCCCTTTCCTGTACTTGTAGTTGCAGAACAATAAACAGCTAGTTGGTACAACAAGAAGAGCAAAATCAGATGCTACTTTGAAATACCAGCTTCTGGTACTGATGGACTTGAATTCTGAACTGGTAAAATGAGCTGGTTGCCTCCCTTGTCCATTTCCTTACATATTTTTCCTCAGGAGCAGTTCACATAGAGTATAGTTTCTCTGGACCAGAGCTTTAGATGGCTTATCTGATGTAGAAAAATAATACAGGTGGGTGTAGTGCAATCCTTGCATTCTTCATAGAATCATTTAGGATGGAAAACACATTTGAGAATCATCAAGTCCAACTGTTAACCCAGCATTGCCAAGTCCACCACTAAACCATGTCGCCAAGTGCCACATCTACACATCTTTTAAATACCTCCAGGATTGGTGACACTTCCCTGGGCAGCCTCTTCCAATGCTTGAGAAGCCTTGTGGTGAAGAAATTTTTTCAAATATCCAATCTAAGCCTCTCATGCCACAACTTGAGGCTGTCACTCTTGTTCTGTCACTTGTTACATGGGAGAAGCTACCTTTCAGGTAGTGGTAGAGAGCAGTAAAGTCTACCCTGAATCCCCTTTTCTCCAGGCTAAACAACCCCAGCTCCCTCAGCCATCCTCATCAGACTTGTGCCCTGGACCCTTCACTGTCTTCCTCACCCTTCTCTGGACACTCAAGCACCTTTTTATTTTTTCATACTGCTTTGTGTTCATTCCAGGTTTTGCTGCAAAATGTTTCCACTACTGTAATAAGAGTAGTGATAAAGCTAAGAAGGCCTTTGTACTTTGCAGAGTCCATCCAGAGAATAGAACTTGTTTGGTTTGACTCAAATCTTCTGCTGAACTTTTAAGGAAAGCTTGGGAACTCTTAAAATCATCTGTGTTGTAAGTTCCAGTCTTTTCTTTAGTAAATATTGCTTGTTTCCCTCTTTGAGCACGTTGTCAGTATATCTGAGCACGTTGTCAGTATATCTGAGCACGTTGTCAGTATATCTGCTTTCACACAACAGGTGTTGCAGAGACAGTCATTCTCTGATTATGAAAAAAGGTATAGTTTTGTTGTCTGCAGCTTAACAAAATGTACAGAAGCTATAAAACAGGATGGCTGGCCAGGTGATCCTAGAAATAGGTAGGAAGACACCAGAGAAGTCTTTCAGACTGATGAGGTTCAAGGAGAGTAACTCTTCTGCTTTAAGCCTTTGCCTTGACAGAATTTGTACATGATTTGTATTGTTAAGACTTGTTTCTTTTGATGTATATACAGACGTTGATCTTAGCTTTCTGGGATGTTGGTATAGCTTGATCTGGCAAGCTGTTTCATGGGTTGGCTGAGTTAAGGCTAGTTAAACCAAAAGCTATCTCAAAGTGGTAAAGAAAAGAAGTATTTCAGAAGATAAGCAACAGCTCAATGCTGTATCTCTATTGAGTATCAGCCTTTCCAACCTCATGCTAATTTTTGTTTTCATCTTTTGCCTCATGTCTTAGACCAGTCTTACTGGCTTCTTTCTGCCATCCTCTCCAAAGCAAATATCTGGTTTGAAAACCTCAGTTTTTAGAATGAAATGTTTTGCGACAGAGCAGTTGAACACCAGTTTCATAAACATCAGTGAAGTTCTTAATAGAAATCTATGCACAAGCACACAACATCTTTGAATGAGCATCCATTTTATATTTCAGCAGTGGTAACAAACAGTGATGACCAGCCTATAACTCCAGGAAAAATGAACCAGCACCAGGGGAAAGAAGGCTATTTTACTCCAACCAAAGAGTTACTTCAACCATGTCTCAGTCCAGGAAGTTCCCATAGTCATGGTAAGACAAAGTTACTTTTTACAGAGGTTTTAAAGAATTTAAATTCTAACATTAATTATATGTTCCAAATATTGGTTCAAAATCACTGCCTTGTACAATAAAGAGGTAAGGAAGAAAGCATATTGAAAATTTGTATGTAATTATTTGTATCTTTGTGTTAATCTGAAACAGGAAAAAAATGCATTATGTGATGCCCTAGTTTATTAAGGCATGCTATGATTTGTTTGATGGAAGAGCAGTTCACATGATGTTAAATGATTATTTGTGTCGTCCTTTAAAACCCACAGTAATGTTCTTTTCTCAGTATTCAAGTTGTGTCTTTATGCAGCAGTGTTATGATGTACCATAAGTGGAACTTTTGTGGAAAGATACTTCAAATTACTTCAATAACAAAGAAGGAATTAAATTACTTCTACTGAAAGATCCTTCTCTTTAGAAAAAGAAAAGTCTCAACACTATTTTTTGCCAGCTTTCAAGAAGTCCCTCTGCCTTGCTAAACCTGTTGAAAACAAACTCTGTGTATCCATGAGAACTGTCTGGATGGAAAGTGAAACTCAGTAGATCTGACATGCTGATAGACTATTCAAGAAACAAAAAAACCAAGCAATAATTGATCTCCTTGTGCTTATTTGCTTTTGAAACTACTTGCATTTGTTGCTCAGGAAATCATTGGACATCTTTCTTGCGGCATGTGAAGTTCTTAGTGAAAACTTCAGGGTTTTAAAATAAATATTCTCTTCCCTTTTACTGTTGGCAGCCATGATAGTCATCTATACTTCCTTTAGTTTGTTTCATGAGTAGTATTCCTGACATGGTTTTTTATTTTTACCTGGTTTTGTTATGAGTCTCCCTAGCTGCCATGGCTTGCTTTGTCAGAGTAATGATACTGGTGTTTCAGAGTAATAAAGGCAGTGTCTTAGGTAACTTTGAATCATATTCCTGTTTTCCTGTTCAGTTCTATTAGACAAGAAGAAAACTTTGAAACAAAGACAGTTGTTACTGTGCTGAATCTGGTAGTATTTTAGTGTATTTTAAAGTTATTATGGTAGTATTTTTGGTACTACACACAGCTATCTCGGATATATTTTCTAATGCCTGGTGTTATCACACTGGAACAGCACTTGATGTCCTCTGGCTTATGTCAAGCTTAGTCTGGAAATATTTTCTGTATAATATAAATAAAACTTGTTTGTAATTTTATTATGTTGAAAGAACTTTTGGTTATTTTCTCTCTGTACTGTGTTGTATCCTTTACTAGAGAAATGCTGGTGTTATGTAAGAGTATTTGAATATTCTAATAAACTCTTCCTTTTAATATTGATGTTCCCACTAAGTTATAAAGTCAAACTGTAGTGATTCTTCAGGACTTTCACTCATAGGAAAATTATTAAAATGGGCTTGAAAAGCACTTGATTGTCCTACATCAAGCTCCTTGCAGATAAGTTTTCTCTCCTGATCTTTTTTCTTCTGAATATTTCAGGGCTTATATAAGTGAATTTAAGCCAGTTAAATGTATTTGTGCCTTTTTAGCATCAATCATTACTGACTTTGTTTTCCAGGGGCACTACTAGATATAAGGCTGTACTTTCATGAAACAAGAAATTTGGCTTGCATTCAATTTTAGTAGAGAAATGGTACAATGTGGGCTAGGTTTCAGCACCCCACAATTACTGTCTTGCAGCCTATCTACAGCTTGGGAGCTGATTTTCTTTTGAGTGGCTTGACCAACTTTTAAAGATCAGGTGAATATTCAATGGCAGTTATTCCTATGGGAAAATTACAGTGCTTGCAAAAATGTGAGCTTATTGCATTGGAGAAAAAGAGATGTAGTGGAAGCCTGAAAAATATGAAGCAGAACAGAGCTTAATATGATGGAGTGAGGCTGTTGTAACTGAAATCCAGTTAACCAAGGTCTTTACAATCTGCCTGTGGGATGGTATAATGAGATAGGAAATGTTTAGATACAGAATTTGAAAGCATTTACAAGGAACTAAATGGAAATACTTTTAGTCACTGACAGCTGAAGTCATCCTTAGGAGATGAGTAATGTAAATAAACAATTCAGTATCATGCTAGGCACAGAATAACAGAGAATCAAAACAGAAAATGTATGATACCATCTACAAAGAACTGATTAAATATATCTAAGGGAGAAGTGTGACACAGGTACTTAGCTTTTGCTGCTGGGCAGTTGGATGTTGTGCTGTGCTATTTGGCCGCTTTTACCTAGGTTGTTTCCTGCTGCCTGAATAAAAAGCACCTGTGTTGCAAGGCCACTTGGGCATACAACTTGTAGCTCAAAACCAGGTGAGTTGGAATGAAACAAAGCCTGTGATGGGGCAGTCTCTGGAACAACCAGCACTAACTTTGGTGTTAATGGGTAAACCTCTGTGACTGTCCAGCAGCTGTCTAGGGACAGACATGCTCAGTGACTATTGTTTGGAAAATCTACTGTAACAAACTTAATTTGTGTCATCTGCTTGTGCTTTAAGTAAGATCCTAATGTTAAGAATTACAAATATGGTTAAAACTACATGAGTCTTAATGCAGGGGAAGCAGGCGAACATTTAACATCAGTTTGAGTTACTCACCTCTTATTTGGAACAAAAAGAACCATGTAATGTGTCAATGTAAAGTTGTATGTGGTATGTATTTTATAATTTTAGGTGCTGCTGTGTATAAATACTTTGTTTTCATTTCTGATCACAGCTCTGGATTTCAGAAATCTTCTAATTTCCTGTACTTGGTTTCTTAGTTTAAGGCATGTCTTCCTCCTCCCTCACCCTGTTGCTCTTGTGAGATTGAGCAGAGTTGTCGGAGACAGAGATGGGGGTCTTCTTGTTGGAGTCCCATACAGATTTATTTTATAAATGTAGAGTACAGTTTGATCTGGCAGCATTGTCTAGTGGTTGTTCAGCAAAAGTCTATTTAAAATATCACCATTCTATGTAATCTTTACACTGTTCTATAAAATATTTTCAAGATCCTTGAAGTTACACTGTTGGTTATTCTGGGCTGAAGTAGCTTACCTGTGAGGCTACAGACTGGCATGTGTAGGTGTGGAGGCCACACTCACTTCCATAGGAAGCTTTAGCAAGGTTGTTTGATGGAAATGTATTTAAAAATTAAAAATAATAAGGGATGGTGGAGATTTTTCTGGTATGATTTTAACTTGTTTATGTAGAAAGTTTAGAATTTTAGTGGCCAAACACTAACTCGGGCATATATAGCATTTATCCTGAGATGGACTTTTAATTTAATTTTTGCGTATTTAATTTATTCCTGCCTTGTCCATCAAGTAGTTAACTGGAGCATCACAGTAGACTAGTCCTGATCATAATGCTACAGCTAATGTGTCTTGAACAGACTAGTGGTTATACTATATTTTTTGCTCAATATTTTATTTAGACTTGTCAGACTTGGAGTAGGACCTAAATAATTCAGTAGCTTTTTGATGGAAACTTTAATGATCTTGGGAAGTTACTTTATCTGTGAAGCTTTGCTTATGTTTGTGGGATGGTGTGTCTTTAGGCCCCAGTGGGCAGCATGGCCTTTCCAACTCACCAAGACTGTATTTTTTTTAAGTGTAGTCATATAGATGTTAATACTGCTAAATCATCTTTCAGTTCTAGCAGCTGACACACAGATAGTATGGTGCTAATTTAGCTCATATTCTATGTTTGCATTTAGTGGTTAAAAAAGTTATTAAGTATTAATGAACAAACAAGTAAACTTTTATCAAACTTACTTTTGGAATGTTTTCTTTTTTAACCTAACCTGTGACCAAAAGGAATAATTGACAAATTTATTTTATTGCAGTTGAAAAATTAGCATTAAAAATACCAAGTACAAGATGGTATTTTCAAAAGTTGTAGAGCAGAGCTCTGCTTGCTGATGTCATCTGTTTATGTCAAATTATCCCTGCTAAACTGAATTCCTGTAAATCTTATTAACTCAAGCATACTGATTTATTTCTTTGATAAAATGAATTAATGCAGCAATAGCGATCACATCAGATTTATTTTAAAAGTCAGCAGTCTCCTTATAAATGATTAATAATGTTTTAACTTACCAATATTTTCTTAAAATATATTTCAAACTTTTTATGAAGACATCACAGATGCTTAAATAGCAATATTGGTGGTAAATAGCAAAATCTAGTTAGGATAGTATTATTAAAAATTCTATAATAGAATGCTTGAAAATGTCAGGCTTTTCTGTATTTTTCCTGTCTTTATTTAAAACATCAGTGAGATGCAGATGAGGTGAAAATGTGTCCTTGTGGGATGTGTGTGCCCAGAAGGAGCCTGACAGGAGATAAGAAACAGGATCTGCCTTTCTTTTCCAGCAGAGCAGTAGTAGTTGTTAATTCAATTTGCAATGCAATTAAAAATATATTGTGTTATATGACTGAGAAACAGAAATGGTTTAGGTACAGGGAGCAGGGTTGACAGTGGAAACAAAATTGCATCTGGTAATGATGATGATCACCATGAACTGGAAGGAAGTGAAGATGATTTTGGGGAAGAGTGAGGGCATTTTTGGCTGTGCTGAACTTGTACTTTTAACAACTCCAGAGGAAACATTTAAAGGATGTTAAGGGATAAAGGATATGCTAGTGATAGGATTTAAATCCACAGGGTGCTGCATTTTTGGAGAAAATAGGAATTTAATTATTTTTGTATGTGAGAGAAGGTGGAAAGCGAAGAACAGGCATTTTCAAGAAGTAGGTCCTAAAGAATAGTTATTAGCTGTTGAAGGGATAAGGTGTCTTTGGAGCCTTAATGACCCAGAAAATATCAAACTCAGATGTTACTGACTGTGTACCCAAGGCAACTAACAAGTTAAAGCTGATTTGCTGTTAACCTGTGCAACTTGCAGCTTTAAAAAAAACATTTGTTTCAGTTGTTTGGCTCAGCTGACAGCGGGAGCACAGTTTGTTTCACTGAGCAGTAACAAAGGTCTTGGAGCTCCTGTCTGGTCATCCCTGTTCTGGGTTCCTGGTGGTCAAGAAGCCCTGGAGATACAGCAAAGCATCTCCTCTTAACCAGCTGTCAGTGGATGGCAAATTACTGTGGACAAGTAGAAGGAAAGATGCAGCCCTGTGACAGAGAACTTGAAGCCTTTTTCGAAGTATTAGCACCTCTACCTGAGACAGTCACTTGGCTGTGGTGCTCTGGGCACATTTCTGCCAAGGGTTCTTCCATATGGATGCATGAGGCTGAAGCCACAGTCCTGGGGAACTGCCTTGGAGCTGGAGAGAGAAATCCCACTGCCCATAATTACAGCAGATGGATACATTGAGCACAGGTGAGGCTGGAACTCCACTGGGAGTTGATCACTGCTAAAATGCCAGTTTGGGCTGGTATTTTTTTTTTTCAACTAGTGCTTTCAGTGTGTTAGTAATTCTTTTTGATAAGAGTATTTGGCTTGCAAATGGCAAAATTTTGCCTATCTGTCTGATTCCAAACCAAGCTGTTTCCTGGACAGTTGGGCTATATTTTATATTCAATAGTGATTTCTGTTTTTCTTCTTACCTTTCCTATGTGTTTACTTTCTACATGTCGGCAGACTTAGTCATGGAGTAACTTCATGAAGTCTCCTCTTTCCCTTCACTGTGTCTGTTCTTTCAATAAAGAAACCGAAGAATGGCTAAATAACTCACTATCTTGACACAGTGAGAACAATTTATTGCTAAGCATGTCATCCTTTGTTACTTCACTTCATAGTCCCATAACTCTGTCTCAGTCTCATTGCTAAAGAAGAACTGTTCAAGTTCCACTTGAGGCTCTCCAAAAACCCCTTTTTTAATACTTCAATGTTAACAGTAAGTGTTGCTTCTGAAGTAAGGCACCTTCTCTGCAGAATAAATGCATTTAATGTCTTAGAAAAATGTTAAGAGTTTTGCTTTCTCCTGCCACATAAGAATTTCTTCTAAAACCTTGCAAACCCTCATGCTTGGAGAGGGTCTTCTTAGTCTTTCTTGTGTTATTAGGAGGCATTTTAATTTGTCTTGCGTTGCTTTTGATGATGAGGAAGTATTTTGTAATCAGCAGTGTGGGAGCCATGGGCACTGGCTGTTCTTTAGGTGGTGCTGGATTAATGCCTGTTAATCCTGCTGCAGGGTCCTGAGCTTAGGGACACAGGTGGTCACTTTTCAGTTTTTCAACAGAGTGTGGAAGTGAAGCCCCAGTTCCACAAAACTGTATAACCTATTTGGAGTAGCTTTAGTCATGCTTGTCTTAAATGGGATGTGAGTGAAGCTCTGGTCACAGTAGGAGGAAGGAGCTTGAGCCCTAAATAATCTGATTTTAGTCTGTGTTATAAAACTGAATTTCTTGTAAAATATTTTAAGTTCTGCTGCGTGTGGTTACATGATCCTGACCTCCTGCTTTCTTACTGCCATGCGTACTCTGGCACATTCCTCTCTGCAAGTCATTGTGTTTATTAGAACTTGCCATTTCTGAAATGCTACTCCACCCAGTATTTGTGGCTTGGGTAAATTGCATATTCTGCTTTCTGTGTGGGTTATAGCTTTATGAAAGTGTGGTACTGGGTTTAAAAGGCACAGCAGTGATTGATGTGAAACATCTCAAGCAAGTTCTCTTTCTTCATGACAGTCTCTGCAGGACTGGCCTACTTGAACCTGAGCTGTGACTTTGAGAATTTCATAAGGGCTGGGAGGACAATGTTGAAACCTGAGCAGTGAGCAAAGCTATTTACTCCGTGTGGGAGGAGCTGAGCAGGCTGTTAGCAAGTGAGGAGGTGCAACCAAGTGCAGTTGCCAGCAGTGCATGGGGAGTCTTGGTGGTCATTGGTCACCACTCTCAGGCTTGCCTCTGGAATTACTCCTCAGCTAAACTGCACTGGACTTGGAAATACCAGGGAACAGAAGAATATTTGGTGAAAGAAATTTGCCTCTCTCAGCTACTCTCCAACTTGTAGCCTAATGGTTTAGGTATAATTTTTTTCTGAATCAAATATCAGTGCAGAAGGCAAGTATATTTTTAATACCCTTTTTATTAAATAGGAAAAAAGCTGCTTTTACTTCAAATCCACATGTGAAAATCAATTGTTAGATAAAACCTTCATAGGTATGATTATCTACCTGTTTTCTTTTTCTGTTTTCTGCATGCTGAAAAATAATTCTCTACTGCATGTGGAGAATTATTTATGACCTTTTCATGGACTGGGGGGGAGACTTTTACTGGAAAAGGTAGTAATGTTGAAATGTCAGGGCAAATTACTGTCAGAATTGCAGGGCAAGTCTGAAAAGCTTCTGCCTTCCTCTACTACACCAAGCTTTCCTTCCTCTTTCTTTTCTCTCTAGCTTCTGTTTTAAGAAGATTTTAGCTTTTCCTTGGGTACCTATAAGGGGAAAAAGAAATTTTCTTTACTTTGCATCACTATCCATAGTCTTACTACTCAATGTATTACTGCATCAATATCAGTTTTTAGAATAAGTTAGTTATTCTAAACTTCTAAAATCTCTATTAAAAGGACTATTATAGTGAAAATTCCTTATTTGGGTGGTCCAGATAGATTTGATTTGAGTTCAATTTCACTGAATTCATGCCTTTACAATTTAGAGAGGTCTTTGTTAAGAATGTGGTTTTTTCAGCTGTAAATATTTTTCTATTGGAGAAATGTTTTAAAACTAAAACCAGACTTTATCAAAAGTGTTCACAAGTTGTCAGAACTCCATATATCTTCTATTTGAGTTTGTTTTGTACAATGAGATTTTACATTTTGCTCCAGGCAATATCCTGGAAGAATGTCTTAAGCACAGGATTAGGATTGTTTTTTTCAGCCAGCATTTACTATTTACTGTTGAAGAAGCCTGATTCAATATCTGATGGGAGAAATGCATTCTGTCCTTTAGAAAAATATATACATTAAATAAGTTTTGCTCCTCTAAAGAGATTAACTGAGAAGGGATTCTTGTGCTCCCCCCTGCCCTCCTGCCCCAAGATACATGAACTAAATATTTCAGTCATGTAGGGATTTTTGTGTTCTTACTGATATAGTTGTTTTATAAAACAGAGAAACCGGGAAACATTTTCTGTTTCAGTGGCATACTTAGTCTAGTGTCTCCTATGATGACTTAAACTTTTGTTATGAAAAAGCTCATATATTCATATATTCATGCATAGATGCACCTGATGCCCTTAAGCTAAAGTGCAGATACCTCCCTGTTTATGCAGGCTTTTCTGCCATGTCTGACTTATGCAGCTGGACTTGGCTGTGGTTCTATTTGTGAGTATCTGAAGCTGTGTAAATTTCTAAGCTGTGTATGAGAGTGCATTTTCTAAGTATATCAATTCTTAACACACTCAAAACTAGTATCAAAAGGACAGAAAGCTGCCTGGGACATTAGTATAAGATCACAAAGTCTTTCATTATTTTGTATTCTGGCTGAGTTTATTTTCAGGAAGGAGAGAGGAAGAAAAAGCATTTATGGGATTTTTTGGTCTTTGTGGGGGGGAAGGGATGAGGAGATGAAGGAGGAAGCTTAAATTAGACTTTTTTCTTTTCCTCCTCTGTTGTAGTGGTGAGACAGTCATATTTTGATAAAAGACTGAGAGCCTGCGTCTCCTGTGTTGCTGTTGAGTTAAAGCAGAAAGTGCTTGGAATACCTGGATAACAGCTTCCTTGACTGGAGATAGCCTCAGAGAGGGGAAATGTAACATTATCTGTATTGAAATTCTTAATTTTATCTACACAAAGAGTTCAGTTTCAGTTCTAAATGGAGAAAAGGGCGCAGGAAGGAGAAAGAGGTATTTTAATCTGTTCCTGTTTACAGTTTGACTACATGAGCAGTGTCAAGGGACTTGAGAGGGCATGGAGAGAAGTAAGGGAAAGGCCTTCAGGATTATGTTGTTTCCTGAAACCCCTGGAAATGCAGCTGCTCCTTAGGAACATGAACAGAAGGTGGCAGAGAAGACTGAGCTGGGAAACAAGCTGGTGGGCTGGCAGGTAGGGGCCAGGGCTGGAGGCAGATGCAGACTGTGCAGCTGTCTGATGGAGGAGTCTCTCCCCCTTGAGTCTGCGTGACCCAGCTGTTCCAGAACAAGAGAGACACGGACACTGCTGGATACCGGTGTCAGCACGGTGCTCTGGGCAGGGTCACAGCCCTGACTCTGAAACAGGAGATAACAGCCCCATTAACTGGGCAAGGTAGGTCTGTAATGAGAGGATACAGTTCCTTCTCTGTGTAAGAGGAGTTCTACTGCAGCTTTCTCTTGATCTTAATTGAAAAAAAAAAAAGAAAATGTATATTATGAATAGATTTAGACCAAGGTATTTGCTCTGTTTTGTAGTTAAGACAGATTTGGAGAGGTGATATGGAGCTGTGTTTATTAAAGCAAAACCAAAACAAAACCAAACAGAAAAAAAGCTAGTATTCTCCCTCCTTGCATGTCCTCATTGCCCTGCCACTCCACTCCTTTAGTTTTTTAGCTGCTTTTTCTGTTCTTTCTGAGGCATCTGGACAAGGGCTGTTTCAGCTGAAGGAAGTGAGACACAGGATGGAGACAGGCCTGAATACATGATGCTTATCCAGTTTTTCCTATTCCCTGTGCTTAAGTGAATAGTGTTTTTCATATAGCACATAATGGTTTCTATTGGCTGTCTGTGCCTCATCTTTGCTTTTTCTGATACATCTTTTTACCTTGTCATATATTGGGAAGTTAACTACACTTCTTTGTATAAGGCCATAGAGTAAATACTATTATTTGAGAGTTAATCATGTTCATGCTGCTATTGATTTAATTTATGGCACGTGATTCACTTTGTAAGAAAAGGAGAGTATGAATAAGGTAAGAATTCAAGTTCTTATTTCCAAGGCAGTTCTTGGTGTCGTATTGTCCTGGTTTTTAGCAGAGAAGGTTTCAAAACCTGTTTTATCAGAAGTAAGGTTTGATGAGGAAAATGGGACCAGCAGAGAAACACCAAATGGGAAGGAAGTTCCACATTTGTAAGAGGGTGGCTGTGCACACTAGTCCTTGCAGCAAAGAGGCTGCTGATGTAACAGTGGATGGAGGTGGTTAGGGAGATTATTTGACTTCATTCTGGTAGCTGCCAGCAGGAGGAGTTTGGATCAGCAGATTTCTCATCTTGAATCACAGTTTACTGGAATCCTTTTTGTGTTTAAAATTTCAGCTGGCCCATTTAAGTTTTTTAGCCATTGAATAAAATACTTGGGGCATTAATAATAAAAAACCTTTTTTGTGGAGATTATTTAGGGCAGCTCTTCCATGAGTCAGGCTGGTTTGTGTATAAAAATATGGGAGAGTTTTAAGAAGAAAAAGCAATTGCCTCATCTTTTAAAGAAAAATAAGAAATGAAGATGTAGAGGCCGTGGCAGTCAGTTGACAAAAACTAGTTAGGTGAGTGCCTGAACAGGAAAGTTCAACTTGGCTGCGTAATGCAAACGATTGACTCCCTTTTCTGATCCCCATAGCATACCACAATATCAAACAGGGAAGCCACAAAGCTCCTGAGTTGTCCTTTGTGCAGCATAAATTTGGGACATGAAAGACTAGCAGGAACTCAATTTAAGGAATCCTTAAAACATAGATACCATTTTTGTGTACTTAGAAATGAGTAGGACTAAAACTGAGAGGTAAAAAATAAGATGTGATGTGTTTCCCAGAAAAAAGGAGCTGAAGCAAAGCCATTCCACTTTAAACATCCTAAGAGCTTTGATGAGAGGAGTATAGTGTTGCTTGGCTTGCTGCTGATTTGGCAGCCCCTGTCTCTTCACTGCATTTTTCATGTGCGCCCTTCGTTTGTTTCTTTTTTTTCCTCTTTTGTATCTTACTCATCAGAATGTGAGGTAAAAGGCTGCTGCTGCAACACTTTTGCTCCAAGCAGCTTATGCTAACCAGCTTTCACAGAGAACATAATCCTTACACAAACACCTTAACTCATGAAGGAAGAAGGTCCAGTGCGACGTAGGTTTTCTTCATGTGCTGGGATTTCATCTGTGTTTTCTCCAAGAGCTGATGGCCGAAAGCTCATCCGGAACGCTTCATTTGGCGGATATAACGAGCTCGCTCCTGCTTTACCAGGTTTGTTTTGATCTTGCATTTCTTAAAATGTACAGAAGCGAATCTAATTTCTACCTCAAATTTTCATGCTTGAATGAAAGTAATGTACTGAGATGTGGGTAGAAATCAGAAAGGGTATTGCTTGTATGCATTTTGATAACAGCTCTTTGTAGTGGCAAGATTTGCAGGCAGGAAAAGGAGTGAGTTAGCTTTCACACTGCCACAAATCTCACTTTAAAATGCATTGGTGTATGTGAGACTGACTGGAATGTTTGTTTTTGTTGTTTGGGCTTTTAGGACTGAGGTTCTGTGATGTGGTTTATAAATGCCTTCCTTTCTTGTACTTTCCACTGCTGCCCCCCCTCTTCCCCCCATAAATGGATCTGCTTTAAAATTGTAAGGTACAGCAGAAGGTTTTCATTTAGGTGTAACCACTGGAAAATCTGCTGTCTGGTCATCAATGGTTTGACATAAAATGACAAGATAGAAAATGAGGGCTGAAAACATAGCTTTGGTAAACTCTGTAGTGCAAGATTTTGAAGACTAAAAACCTCTGAAAGGGCTTTAATCTCCTTTTGCGCAGATTTGTTGTTTCCTGAAAATCAGTACTGGAATATTGCAATGAATTTGCAGATCATTGCATGTCATTGTTCATAATGTGCACTTCTGACGTAGGTACCTGAATTTCAGCAGTTTATTTCAGAAAGCCTCAGTGCCTGAAAATGTGTTACAAGGTCACCCATTCCTGAAGGGGGGCATAGTACAAACTGTGCATTCTTTGCTCTGGATGTGTGAGTTGTTGTGTGCATGCGCAGAGATGCACTTTATTGTGTAGTCCCACGGGGCCAGGAGGTTTGGGGGGGTGGGAAGGAAAGGGGGGGGAATAAAATAGTTTTCACTTTCTATTGCCTGCCTCCTGCAGCATGGCTCACTGAATTTGTAACCCTGGTTCTGAAGCCCCAGAGCTGGGTGCAGACCATGGGGGAGGTTGCAGACACCATGTTTTATTGAACATTTTTATCCTGGAATGTTTCCTTTCACTCTGTTTCAGGAAATAATTAGCCTTCTACCAAGAATCTAACATTGAGTTTTATTCAAGCTGCTTACAAAATAAAAGATCTCAAAGCTTGAAAGCATGGGGTTGGCAAGTAGACAGGTGCTTCCTACCTTTAAAATAAGTATGTGTAGTGTGGTAATTAGTGGGGAAAAAAAGGGGTCTCATTTTGTACTTGCTTCCTTTCTGTATAGAATTCTGCAGCTAAAGCTGATCGCTGTTCATAAGGAGACAATGAATGAGTACTTAAAATGCAGAACAAATGGAAAGCAGTTTTTAATGAAAAAATTCAAGTGTGTACATAGAATTAAAAAATGCTTGCTCTTTTGGAATCTTGCATATATCTCTGAAGAGTTTCAACATTCCTAACATGCTTAATGAACATACTTTTTCTGACTGCTTTAGGCAAAGAGTAGTTGTCTGTTTTAAATATACTCATGTATAGTTACAGTGATGACAGTCTTTGGTTATTTTTTATTATGTAGTGCCTACAAAAGAAAACACTACTGTTAGAAAATACATAAAAGGACTTTGCTTACTTTTCTAATTACTTTGCTTTCAAAGTCCAAGGAGGAATCTGAATTAGTTAATATGGGATTGTACTCTGAAATTGTCAATAAGCCTTTGAAAGTCAGTCACTTAAAAAGACTATGGTTCCCTGTGTTCAATTCTTTAAAAATATTTTTCCATTTTTTCTGATGTGTTTATTATATAGCACCAGTATTAATAATCCCCACTAAGTACAGCTCATGGTTGTTCCAGAAGCATTTTCCAGCTGAAGTATTTGTTCTTCAAAACTGAACATGCACATCAATAATCAAATCAGGCTGTTCCTTTCTTTTCACTTGAAAGTCAGTAACACTGTTGCTTGGATTGCCATTTGTGATACTTGTGATCTAACAGCTTTTCTGCTGTTCTTTCTGTATGTTTGAAAAAGAGCCTCCAATGGATAGCAATTATTTCTTTTATGAATAAAATAGATCTGACATTAAAAAGTAACATGCTTATTTTTTGATGTATTTTTCTCATGTATCATAATTGCAGATGGCATTTATTGAGAGCCACAAAGCCAGTATTCGAGATGTAAGAGTTATGTGGTTGGTTTTGGTTTTCCCCTTCCTTCAAAATTGACTGAAGGGACAGATTGTGGGTGCAACTCCAAAAAGTATGTTATGCTTGAAAATTGAAATCTGTTATCTAGACAGGTTTGGTTTTTTTTTTTGAAACTGTACCCTGCCACAGTCTTTGTCCTAAATAGTCTTTAATTTTGCAGTGTATATAGCCTCATTTTTGTCAACAACAGTGTTTGAAGATTTGTTTTGTTTTGTGGGGGGTTTTGTTTGGTTTTTTTTTTAGTTTTTGTTGTTGTTGTTGATGACATAATCTGTCTCAATCTCTAAAGCAGCACTGTTTGATTTTGTTTCATTGATGTATGCAAGGGTTCTGGTTCCTCTGTCAGGCTCTTAAATCTCTCTTAAAGTTCCTAATGAGTTTTAGTGTAAATTTTTCACCTGCAAGTTTTGGAAGAACCTGGTGAGTGCTCACAGTAGGAATGCACTAATGGACAGTTTCCCTTGGCTTCTAAGGTCATACCATGAACTGTGGCTGACTGTGGCATTGGGATCAGCTTTCAGAGCCCATGGCACCTGAGCTGTTAAGATAAGGAGGGTCACACTGGGAGAAAGCCTGTTAAGGTGTAATGTTGCTTTGAATGCAATAGCTGATGCTCAGATCCGCTTTAGAGTGCGCAGCAGTGGTGCTCCTAACTCTAAAGATTGCTTTTAGGATTGTATGTAAAAAAATGATACATAAATTCAAAGGTTTCAATAAAGAACAAATTACAGAAAGGGACTGTCTTCAACACCTGAATTTTTACATTGTCAAATGTGGGCTCAGGTTATTTTGTTAAGGAGCTGCTGATTGAGTTACAAGGTGGGAATAAATATTAGGCCTAAAATATTAGGCCCGAAACCGCTACTGATAAATATTGAAAAACTTGAAGCACTTTATTATACCCTACTTCTAGCCTCTTGTGCTCTGGCAGTCTCTGCTCCAGACAGCTGTCTGTATTGTGAGCTTATCCCTCTACACAGAAGGAGGTCACCAGTAGGATGGTGGGGGAACGCAAAGCTGGATGACTGGCTTTCCTCACAGACCAAGATGGGGCAGTGCAAGGTGTTCCAGCAGGTGCAGCACCCTGACTCTGACTTGACTTTGCTAATGAACCCCTGAGAGAGCTCTTTACTGTGGTGTGGGTGAGGAGGGGAACAGTCTGTGTGGTGGGTAAGTTCATGAATCAGCTGGCATGCACACCTCTGCAGCTTGCTGAAAGCAAGGAGGTGAAATTCATGGAAATGCAACTGAGCTTTTTCATTTCTTCTTGGTGGTACTGATGCAAAGCTTGCTTATGAAAATAAAAAATGTGTCTGTTGGATTAGTGTGTGTAAAGTCCATAAAATTGTTGTGCTTCAGAAAGCAAGCTTGAAATTATAGCTTCTCTTCTGTAAGAACAATCCTGACTTAGCACTTCCTTGCTGATTCCACCTCACTAAGGCTTCTGTATGTGCCATTAAATAAACAAAAATGTGAAAGTCATTAGAAAATTCCTGCATTGCATTTTCAGTGGGATTTGATTCCTTTTTTTGGGGGACTGGATGAGGAGAAAGCCTCTGCTATGGTTCTGGTGTGTGTCTGACTGCCTAAGACTGGCATTTGATCCAGTAACTTCTAAGTAAACCAAGGCAAGAGTAGCCTCTGAGGCTTTAAACAACCTTTGTTTCATGCCTGATAACTAGTGCTGTAGAAAATGTGCTTTTGCATTTGGTATTACCTAGGAAATGTAGCTTCTGGTGTCTAGTTTTTTTTGTGAATTCCCTAGTACTTCCAAGTCTTCTACCTGTCAAGGTACTCTTTTCCTGTTGTCAAATGGTCTCCTATGTTACAGGTTTTCATTAGCTGAACAAGTCTATTGTGGGTGTGTTGGAAGAATTTAAAAAGAAAGGATTTAATGAACTATGCTGAGGTGGGGCTTCTATAAGGATGTTAAAAAGTTGTTTGTAAAGGCATGTAGGGCTTCCTTTCTGTGAACGTAAAATGGGATATTGTACTGCAGTATATAATTTTTAAAAATCTGGTCTTACAAAGGAATATCTGCACAAAGTAATAAATATAAAGGGAGAAAAATCCCCAAAAGACTGATTACCAGACCAAAATCAAGAGGAACCTTAAGATTTTTCATGTAACCTGGAGATCAACCTAATGCCCCTTTAACTCCATGAATCTTTCCAGGATGTGTAATTGTGACAAATGAATCAGTTCTGTCCTAGAGTTTCTAGGTATTATAAGTTGTGGAAGGCTGAAGATAATAATAACAAAAAAAAAAATATTCTTACTATGGACAAACTACTCGACACTGCTACAAAAAGTTAAAAATTCTTTCAAAGCTCATAGTTTCCCTTCACATACACACATTCCCCTGAAAGATGTAAAATCAAGGAGCTTCTCTGGTAAGTCTTCTCATTTCAGGGATCAGAAGACCGATTTCTGTTTCAAAGTCAGGACCATGCCCAGAGGGATGCTCCAAAGCACTGGAGGTGTCCATGGGTGCAGTGTGCCTGCTGGTGCCGTGTCTGGTGCAGTGTCCAAGGGTGCACTGTCCTGCTGGTGCCATCTCCATGGGTGCAGGATGTCCCTGCTGGTGCAGTGCCCTCTCACAGGCACAGCTCTTGGACACCCCTGTGCCAGGTTTCTCAGCTACCTGGGCTGTTCTGAAATCCATGCCTGACTTCACGGTCTCATCTGCCTCTTCTTCAGGGGGTGTCTAAATGATGGCATGCTGACTTACTCAGATAAACGCATTGTGCAATTTGTTTTATCCCTGTTTATAAAAGCTTTATGCTGCCACCACTCTCTTCAAATTAAATTGATCAATGACTGAGATGTGCTGTATGCACAGGAGGCAATTTTTCTGCGGGAGTGCCAGGTTCTCAGTATATGTTCTGTGGCACAGAGCAGCTGTGTGGCAGCACCCATCCCAGTTGTGTCCCTGTTTTCCATTGTTGCACAGACACTAACTTGCTCTGCTTTCTGGATACTGGGGAAGTGTGGGGCTTGTCACAGAAGAGGAACATGGGATTTTGACAACTGTTTTAATAAAAGGCGTTGTAGTTATGCTTCTTGAGTGCCAAGATGAAAGTATAAATTCAAGGCTAATGTAAAGAACTTTTTCCATTTTCTTGCAAAAAAATCCTGACTGGTGATTTTAATCAGATTTGCTTTCATATAGATGGTGTCTAACAATTATCTAGCTATAGAAAGGATCAGAACTGAGCAAGGAAAAAAGGCTTTATCTAGTACTCTTCTCTGTGCCTGCATGTATGCAGGTAGGGTAGAATGAGAAAATAAAAGGACAAAAGTTGGCATGTTTTATTTGAATTTCATTGGGTTATTGGATCAGGTACAGCATTATCCAAATACACTGAACTGTTCTTGCCTCTTAGTGGCAAGTATTAAATTAGTGTATATGGTAGTAGCTGGTATGTTTTCAAGTGATGAGATAGATTGGTATGTATATGTTATTTGAAAATCTGATTTACTTGTACTTTTTTATGCTAAACACAATGGCAAATTTATTTCAGAAGCTAGTTCATATAAATTTTATTAATGAATTTAAATAATTTGCAACAATGCTGTTTTTTCTTTTAGGTTTTGACAAAGGGAAGGATGATGCGTCACAAAAAGACGATGCAGCATATTCTATGTCAAAAAGCAAGGTAAGGAACACAACTGCCTAACCTGTCTTAAAAATGTTGCTGTGTAAAGAAGTTACGCATTTTTAATTAAGGGCAAGTGTATTTAACTTTTGTTGTAGATAATCTTGAAGATTACTCTTCAGATTCAGCAATAGATAAAGATTAAAGGGAATTGGTGTGGGTTGCTCTGGAAGGTGACAGCTAGCTCCCAGGGGAAATGGGGAAATTCTTGCGTTTTGCTGCTTTTGCACGCAGCTGTCCCCACAGCACTCTGTCCTGGGCACAGGCAGCCACGCCCCTTGGAGATAGGGTTTGCACTCGAGGTCTTGACACAAGTTTTTCTGTGGTATTTGATATATCAGAGCCATAAAGACAAACATTACAAAGATACTGAAAGAAAATGAAGAGACTTAAAGATTATAGTAGCATTTCCAGGCTTAAATGGTGTCATTGAAATTGCAATGGGATAAGCAGTTTGGTGTCTGCAGCTGATGTTGCAGTTTTGTGGCGTGTAGCTAAGCATTTCAAATTGTTGGTGTCTTACACGTGACTTGGAATCACAAAACTTTGAATCTTTTTGCTTTACTGCATCTTAGAGCCTCACTTGTCAGGAATATTAAGGAAACATACTTCACCATACAGCTTTCTTGTGATCAAAATATTTCTATTGGTCCAGAAACCTCCAAATCAGTTTGACTTGGAAATCAAGTTAATACGATCTCTTTTGACTTGGATTTATTCCAGACTCTCAAGAATCATATATCTTTGACTTTCCAATTCCCTTTTCCTCTCCCTTATACTTATTTTTTTCTTAGCTGTTGTCTTAACAGGATCTTAAGTCTTTGTGTTCTTTGCTATTACATTTTTTGTGTCTTTCTGTCAAAGATGATACCAATATTCCTACTTCTGCTAATACATGCTTTTCTTCACCCTTTTTTTTAATTGCTGCATGTGGGGCTTGATTTTAGTAATGGAAGTGAAATAGCAGCCCTTCTTTCTGAGGGAGAATGGAAAAGCACTGATGGGACTTGCCTGGAGTTTGGTACTGAATGTACCTTGCTGGGAGTTACAGTGGGTTCTCTTAAAGTGTTTTCTTCTACATTTTTATCCCATCTGCTTTGTGTGGATATAACAGTGAGAAGGTTACTGGCTTAAAAATATACACACAGATAACTGACCTGTCTCATAACATTGAACAGCTAAATGTAAACCTTTACTCAGTGTCATTAATGAGCTTTAAAACTGAGACAATGAGAAAATTAGTTTTTTAAGTAGGGAAACTTATTGGTTTGGGGCTTTTCTATGCATGACCTTTAGATTACCTTAGCTTTCTGTTGGTGAGCAACTAGAATATTTATGAATGTTTTGCTTAAGTTGTCCCAGTATAGCTTGCATAATGAGTTCATTAACTCTTCTTATGTGACAGTGATAATAATTTTTCCCCTCTTCTGTTACTACATTTAAAGTACTATATTTCCTTTAAATTCTAGAGAGAGGAATTTAATTTCAAGTTGTGCACTCATCTTAAAGCTAAATTTTGAGTGTCAAGAACATGCCTTTATTACAAGATGTTTCCTGTATTTTTCCAAGATAGATACAGAAGTTAAAGAACATTTACTTATCATTAAAATAATTTGGAGCTAAAGCTAGTTTTTGCCAGTTACTGCACATATCTTTTTTACAGTACCTAAGCAGACTCCTGTAAAGTCTTAGTTCTGAATTAAAGATGTAAAGTAGAATCCAGGTTAAATTGTTCTGTACAGATTGTGCCTCTTTAGGCTTTGTTTCTTTTGTTTAAGCAGCCTGTGAGTTAAGAGAGTGCTGAAGTGTACTGTTTCTATTATAGCTGTAAGTTTTACTCAAAGCTTGCATATTTTGGACATTTTATAATATTCCAAAAAACAAATTCAGTGAATACACTTTGCACTGTCATTTGAGATTTGAAATGTGGGACATCTTAAGGGTCAGTTTTGATAAAGTGTCCTTGAATTTTAATTGAATACTCAGTTTAGAATATTAAATTGGTTTGGTTTGGGTTTTTTTTTTTTTTTGGGGGGGGGGGGGGGTTTTTTTGACAATGCACAAGTTTTGGGTCCATCAAGCTTATGTTTCAGTGCACAAAGAAATACAGCTCTCTAATTTATCTGAAGTCTGTATTTAATGAATACCTACTCAATGTTCTCTGACCTCTGATAGGAAGGGTATGAAAACTCTATCACAGACTCTTAGACTCCTCTTTTTCCCTTTTTTTTTTTTTTCTAACGAATGCTGTTCCCAAAGTGAGTATTTGGTGGCTTGAGTTTCCTTTCAACTAGTAGGCAGCAAACTTCGAGGTGCAAACTTTGAACCTTACAAGACATGGGGGAGAGGCGGGGGGAGCAATCATGTGCTGCTGAGGCAGCTCCTTGTCCTGCGCGAACGCGACTCGGGTGTCACGAACAAACCTGGCTCTTGTTCCTGCCTGATGCCACCGTGAGCTCCTTGAACATGACTTGCAAAGTAATCAGAGCATGGAATTAGGGTTCAAGGAGCAGAACAAGTGCCATTAGTGGGCAGTTGTACTCTGATGATTTACAGAGCACTGAATCCTAAGACTGAAGAGGCTGTATTTTCCTTCATGAGTCACAGGGTAAGTGCCTCTATAGCAGTTTGTTTGGAGAAGCTGTCAAGTTGTGGTTGAAGACAGCTGATTCTATATTCTGATTCATAAATCCTGGGAATGACTCCTGTGTTAAAACACCTGGATTCTCCTAAAACATTTCTCTCTCTGCTAAAATAATGCCTAACTAGTCAAGCATGCTCTGTCTAGTAACAGTCTACATGATCTAAATACTTGCTGCGTATGGGTCAGCTGTTTCCAAAGGAACCTCAGACTTCTTTCCCATAAAACTCTTACAAAAAGACACTCCATGAATAGGTGGTGAACAGTTCATGTTACCAGTAGTGGTTTATTGGTTTGTTGGGATTTTTTAAGGGGGGAAGCAGTAGAGAAGTGAGAAGGAATGGGAACTTTGCAAACATAATTGCACTCCAAACACTTGCTAAAGTGCCAGCATCAGTATTATATTCTTGTATCTGCCATTGTCATTTATTTATTATGTGTGTTGTGAATTTCAGTCTGAATCCAAGCTTTTCAATGGCTCTGAGAAGGACATCTCTCAATCTTCAAGCAAACTTACAAAAAAAGAATCTCTCAAGGTGAATCTCTCTGGAAATTAATTTCCTCTTCAAAGACTATAAATGCATTCACGTAGTTTTTCCTTATTCTCTAATGAGAAGACAAAATGCTAAATAATGATGAGACTTAGGGAATATTTAAGTATTGAGGGAAGTTGTGCTATTGAGTGTCTTCAAATTTTACTGTTTTCTTTTACTTGAATAATAGCTTCTATAATGCTGTCTTTAACATGGCACAATATTGTAGAATTACTCAGATGATAGATTATTTCAGATTGGCAGGGACCTCAGAACATCTACATGCAATGAAATGACAAATGGAATTATCAAAATGGCAATTGAATGCATTTCTGCTACCTTCTTCCCTCTGTACTGTAGCAAGACCAAACTCCACTGTTTGGTAGATACCATTTAAAGATAAACGTAAAATTATTCTGCTTTAAATGAGGGAGGTACATTCCCGCAAATTTCTCCTAGGGGGGAACAGAACTGGTGGGAAAAGACCACAGATCAGATAATGTACCTGTATATTGGAGTTTGGTTTGGTTGGTCTTTCCTCCCCTTTTATTCTAAGAGGAGCTTCAAAGTCATCAGTTTCTAAAGAAAATTGCGGAAGAATCTGAAATTGGCTACATCATAGCTGCTCTTGAAGTAATTGTTCACACTTTGAAGTCAAATACTCTGTTTTAAAGCTGTTTTTCTATATCTGTATTGCAAATTGAATTTAGCAGGTTTTTCCTTAGCTTGTATTGGCTGATATGTTTTTTGTGTTGATAACTGGCTTATGGCCATGACATTGTAAACATTTTTATTATTTTTTACAGGTTCAAAAGAAAAACTACAGAGAAGAAAAGAAGAGAGCCACAAAAGAATTACTTAGCACACTCACAGACCCCTCAGTTATTGTTATGGCTGACTGGTTGAAGGTCAGAATCCAAGTGTGAAACCTTAGGTGAAGATGGAGCAGTTAGTTGCTTGCTGCTTTCTGGCCAGAATAGAAAAGGCTCAATCTTTTACTTGTTGTTAATGTTTTTCTACAGGCACAGCAGCCACTAATTGCATCCCAAGGTCTCTGTGCTCAAATCCCAGGGGACTAATAGAGGAACTTAGCTCCCACTTACTGCAGTCACCCTAGTCACGTTATTATTGTGTGCATAGCCATCAATTTGGGATGAGTTGGCTTTACAATTCTCATTTTGTCCTTCTCATTTTACACTTTGAAGTGGCTCTGTTACATATATAACAGTTGCAAAAATAATTCAGTCAGATATTTGAATATCTGGTTTCTTTATGTATTTCTGGTAATTTTCCTTTCCTCTCTTAAAAACTAGCTGGTACTGCTATCTTGAGGACAGCAGTTCATATTATCAACAATAGTGCAGTTGAACTGTCATACCTCCCGTAACAGGATGTGTGCATACCCATTTGTAGAACTGGGTATTCATCAAGACAGAAGAACAAGCATACCTTTGCATTCTTTAATAAACCTGGGTAAACTTTTGAAAGACCTGATAAACTTTGCTTTGAAATAAATAATAAATTTCAAAAAAATAATAAATTTCAATGTTAATTTTGTTAAGGGGGATGGTTTTGTTATTGGCTTCACTGAGATATAAGTGTAACTATTTATCTTCTAGATTCGTGGTACCTTGAAAAGTTGGACCAAACTGTGGTGTGTACTGAAACCAGGAGTGTTGCTTCTTTACAAAACTCCCAAAAATGACCAGTGGGTAGGAACAGTGCTGCTGAATGTTTGTGAACTCATCGAGAGGCCTTCCAAAAAAGATGGCTTTTGTTTCAAACTTTTTCATCCTTTGGAGCAGACCATATGGGCTACAAAGGTTAGTGGTAGCATGCATGGTTCTTAAGGGATGACTAACATTAATCAGCTACAAGTGAAGACAACCTCACTGAAAAGTGAACTGTGTTTTCTGTTGCAAGTTCACTGGTTTGTGTTGGTTCTGAATATAAGCCCTCAACATCTAGTTCCATTCATGAGAAAAAGTATTTTGATTTATGCTGCTCTGTGTACTTAAAAGAGCTTCAGAAGTGTGGTGTGCAAAGGGTTGCCATTAAAAAGGTTAATGCCATCACTGGCAGTCACATAAATTAAAGGAATGCATGTTTAACATTATATTTTACATCAATCAAATCTCAGAAATTAAGGTGGCATTTGCCCAAATGGAAGTTTTGTTACAAACATTTCTTGTGTCCAACTCTATATTCATGTAGTAAAATGTCACCTTAGTTCAATTTGCTTGTAAGAGTCAAAAAGCAGATTACTTGCTTGTGCAATAATAGCTTATATTGCAACCTGTTAGCCTAGTCTGTTCCTTTTTGTTATGATGTTAGGATGATAAATGTTTTCATTCACTTCTGATGTCTGTTTGCCTTGTCATACACGGCAAAATACTGTGAGCAGCTCTTACCTGTGTAAGAAAAGCACAGGTGTGTTCTGCAGAGCAAAGATTTGTTTCAGTATCTTGTAAGGATCTTTAAAGCTTGCTCTTACTCCTTGTTTATAATCTGATAAACTATTTTAGTTTTTGTTTCTGTTTACATGTGGAGAGGGGATGTGGAAGCACAGCACAAGTGAACATATTTTCCTTCTAAAATAATGTCTTGCTTTAGATGAAATTACTGTATAATATTAGGACCCTTGTTACAATTAATTAATTATACCCTCTAAAATATACATCTTACAATCTCGCAATTAGTAGCTATCTTCTAAATCTTAAATTGACATAGATGTATTGTCACATCTGTAGAATATGCTGTGTTAAATTTGTCATCATTTTCTTAAGGAAGTATAATTCCTGATGCTTGTGGTTATTCTGGATTGTGATCATTTTTCAGCGTTATCTAAATTTACCAAACATAACAAATCACTTATAGTTTCTTTTGAGTAATTTTATTTAATTGTTGCTTAGGCAAACTTTTCAGTGATTAGTGGTGATCTCACATTTGCAGAACACAAACTCCATATCCTTTTCCAAAGCTATAGCATTTGGTGTTAATGTACTTTTTTATGATATATATACAAACATTGCAAAGTGGTGGCCTGTCTGCAGAAGATCACAAATCAGCCTTATATTTCTTTATTGCTTGGCAATGAGAAATGGATTTGTTTGTTTTTTTAACTAGATATTTAGAATTTAGAGGACATGCCCTACCAGATTTTTACTTTTTTAAGGTAGGTCAAATTTTGAACCTGAACAAGTTTATATTGTCCATTCTAAATGTGCTGAGAGCTGGAGTGGCGTTTGTTCATTTTGGTATGGCTATTTGCAGTTGAGAATTCCTGGATTTCATTAGATTGAAGGCCTTTAAGTTTGAAACCCTTTTCTGCCTTGTTTGCCTAGTCAATCAAAATGTCCTAGTTACAGATTTATTATCATGAGGCAAACTTGCATAAGTGTAATAGCAATTGAATGATCCAGAGTAGATTTACCACAAAGAGCCTCAAGTCCAAGGCAAAGTGAGCCTTGTTTGCAGTTAGTGCAGAAAGATAGCATTGCAAAAAACATATAGAGATACAAGTACTGCAGGAGATTTTCTCACTTGGACACACCACCCATGGTGTGTCCTTCTGGCAGACTGCAAATTCTCTTCTGCAGTAGTTTGTGGCCAGTCACTTCACATGCTCCCTTTAAGCCTGTTGCTGTGGTCTTTGATGTTCTTCCTACACTCTGAGGTAGCTGATGCACTGTACCTTGATTGTCTTCCTTGTGTGCCTGGTCCTGATGCCATTTCAGTTTTCTGAAATTATTAATTAGAAAAGTTAATGCAAATAATTTTTTCTGTGTAAATTTAGTCAGGGGTGACTGCATATCAGTTTTCATTGTTGTCTTTGAAACAATGTTCATGGCATTTAAATATTCTGTAAGAAGTAAACTTCAACTTTTTTTAATCTAATGGAATTTTTAACTTGACCATTGGCTTGGAGTAGTAGCATCATTCCATGAGAAACAGAGACAATCCAAATAAAGTCACCCAGCAAACAGAAATTAATATTCCTCTTGTACAGATCACTAACTACTGGAAATTGGTTTTGAAACCATAATGGGTGATACCAAAGGAAAGTATCCTGTGTTGTTGGAACCATAACCAGTTAGAGGAAATCAAGATCCATGAGCAGTTATACAAAATCAACTTACTTTAATACTTCTTTGCCAAAAATTCCTCACTTAGTTTTAATCAATATATTCTTAAAACACTTAGGGTGTGTAACTTTCTTGCATTAAAAAAAGAGGCAAAACCAGACACCAAAACCACACTTCATCTCTAATTGTAGTTGTTTGGTACAGAGTAAGTAGCATACCCTGAGGTGCCCACTGTATAAACCCAAAGGGCAGATCTCATGAGCAGAAGTCTGCCCGTAGTCTGCCCCCATGTCCTGTGACCCAAGAGTTCCGAGGCCTTCTGGTGGCTGAGGCCTTTGCACGGTGCTGGCAGCACCCAGCACCTCTCCCACCCCAGCCTGGTGTGATTCCATGGTGCTGTCCCTTCCTCAGGGGACACTGGGCTTCATCCCTGCCTTCCTACCCTTGGGATGAGGAGTTGCATTGGGGTTGTCCCTCTTGGTCCTTAGTACCCTCTAACCCCTAATCCCAGTGTTGCTGCCTCACCAAAGGCTTTTTGTAGGCACACCTTTCCTCTCTCTGAGGGAGACTGAGGTTTGGAATCTTGTTTCTAGCACCCAATTGCTGTTACTCTATACTGACTCCTCAGGAGGTTCTAACCATCCTTTATGCCAGCACTGGCTTGTCTGTATTGGCATTTTAGTGCCACCAAGTTACTCCTTAACCCGCTTCTCGCCCTCAGAAATGTTCTGGCTGTTTCATTTGCTTGCTTCTAAAATTACCTGCCTTTATCTGCTTTTGCTCCAAACTTCTGCTGGCTTTCCAGTTCCCTCTTCTAAGCCTTATATATTGGCTTTCCATTAGGCTTCTCTGGGGGAAATCAGTAAGATCAAAATATGTTGTCATCAGTTAGGCAGGCTTAACCCAGCTTTCAGCAATAGCTTCAAGTATGTTTAATACAGCCCTCTTTGCCTATCAGTTGTCTTAAAGTTATCATAGATAAATTTTTTTTGGAAGGGACTTCAAAATGGTTATTGAACATTTTATTCCAAAATGAAGGTTGACAGAAATGGGAAAGTCTTCTGATTTTTTTTTAAATATAAAGTGTGAAAAACTTTATAGTAAATAGAAAATAAAACTTTGGTCAAGTCTGATTTATACACCAAAAAACTAGCCCACCCCGCCCCCCCCCCCTCCCCAAAATAAAAAAACTGCACTAAAACTAAAAAACCCCAACCAAACTAATTGTTTTTTTTAATCACAAAGACCATTCTTTTGAAAACTGGGCCTGAATTGGGTCCCATACTTAGAATTAAGTCTTTGAAGAAGAAAGACTTTTTCAGTGAAAGAGGGCTGTCCATCTTTCCATTCATGTCTTCATTAGATGTTGCTGAGTGATAGTAAATAGCCCTGCAGTGTGTTAGCTTCTTACTACATTGAATGATTAAACTGTAAAACTGAATATCTGATGCTGTTTCTTGTTTTGTGTATTTCAAGGGTCCTAAGGGTGAAGCAGTTGGTGCTATAACTCTGCCATTGCCCAGCAGTTACTTGATCATCCGAGCTGCTTCAGAGTCAGATGGTAAATGGACACTTCATTGATTTTCAGCAGTGAGAAAGATGGTTTCAATTGTCTTATCATGTCTGTTACAGCACTTTGATTGCAGTTTAATTGTTGTTAAGGTTCTGCTTTAATTTAGAGCATGCAGTTATTTTGGTACTAGTACTTTTTCATGGTTATTAAAGGAGAATATTGATCTAAAGGAAAAGTTACTGAGCTCCTTGCAGTTGCCTTTTGTTGACAGGGTAGAGGAGAGGGAAAGGGTTATCTGTGTTTTAGCTGTATGTCTAAATATCAAGCTGTGAATATCAAATGCCTTTGTAAAGTGCTAATATGGTTGTATTCTTATTAAAGCATTTCTTTGTTAAGTGCAGCAGTTGCACAGAGTTCTAGTAGTAAAAATTTCTTCAAAATGTAATTTTGTAAGCACCCTTCACTGGGAAGGTGGTGATCAGTGCAACTACCTTCTAAAGTTACAATGTGAAAAAAATTTAAGACTGTTATGTAGCTGTTTCTAGCAGGTGCTTTTCATCTGCTGCTTAATTAGGCACACCCCTGCAGACTTTTAAGACAGGACTCTCTCTGCCTTCTGTATTTAGAAATGGATTAGATACATGAAAAAGAAGACTAAGAAGGGGGAAAATGCACAAATTTGTTCAGTTACTTTTTGCAAAAAGTAATCTATCATTATAGCTGTTTTTATGTCCCCACCAGACTGTAAAATCCAATACATGGAATATGGAACAACTCCGATGTGTGTCTTCAAAGGCAGTGCAGGCAGGCCCAGAGGGCTGATTTTCCTAGTTAGCAAACAGAAGTGGTATAGTTCTGTTAAATCCTTAAGTTTTGGTCTAATCCTAAATTTATCTTTAGGCAGGTGTTGGATGGATGCTTTGGAGCTGGCACTGAAATGTTCAAGTCTGCTGAAGCGTACAATGATTAGGGAAGGTAAAGAGCACGATTTGAACTCCTCAGCTGACAGTACTCATGTCTCTTTCTATGGTCTGATCCGTGCTAACAACTTGCACAGTGGAGAAAACTTACCGTAAGTGAATTAATTACTAAACCTAATTGCTTTTGGGCAGAACCTTGTAGTGATAATTTTGCCACAGGGAGGCTAAGGCTGCTTTTTTTTTTTTGCTCCTGAGTTCTCTTTACATGCCTTATTTGCAGTGTGTTTTACACCCTGCACATAAAATGAAAAAATCCTTTTTTAAGCAAAGTGGATCCAGGGGAAATTTGGCCCAAGGAACTTGAGTATTGCATCAGTAGGTTTAATTACTCAGTTAAACTGTTCGAAATAAAAAAAAATGAAAATTTTATGTTGGTGTCTCTTGTTAGCTTCAGTGGAAAATCAGAAGCTTAGTACATGTGACAAAAGTTGGTAGTTGTGAATTTAAGTAGCTGTTCTGTAGTTGAAGAAATGAAGAACGCTTTATTTAAATAGTTTCAGCATGAATCATCAGATGGATGAATAATTGTGATTAAATGCACTAAAGTTAAAATTGTCTTATATCACCTGATATCTAATGTCTGAGAGCCCTTCAGTTACTCCCTGATTATTTTAATAAATGCTTTCAGCCATGTTTTTGTGAGCACAAGCTTCTGTGGAAATAAATTATTAAGTGTAGTGAATGAATGGCTGTAGTTGGTTGACTGTGGCTGGATGCCAGGCACCTACCAAAGCCTCTCTCTCACTACCCTGTGCAGCTGGATGGGGAGAGAAAATTTAACAAAGGGTTCATGAGTCGAGATAAGGACCAGAAGAAGTCACTCACTAAATGCCATCATGGGCAAAACAGGCTTAAATTAGAGATATTAACTGAATTTATTACTAACAAAATCAGAGCGGAATAATGAGAAGTAAAATAAGACCTTAAAAAACACCTCTGGCCTACCTCTCCCTCCTTCCCCAGAGGCACAGACAGGTAGTGGGGGTTTCCAGCTGCTGCTCAGGGAGAGGAGTCCACCCTGGGGTTCCTCCCACAGGAGATAGTTCTCTGAACTTCTCCAAAGTGAGTTTTCCCATGGGCAGCAGTTCTCCACAGCTGCTGCCACTGGGGCCCCTCTTCCACAGGGGCAGTTTTTCAGGCACAGCCTGCTGCAGCATGGGTCTCCCACTGGGTCACAGGTCCTACCAGGACACTGCTCCAGCATTGGTTCCTCTCCCAACAGGTCTGCAGGTCCCTGCCAGGAGCCTGCTCCAGCATTTGGCTCCTGCGGGTTTACAGCCTCCTCTCAGGCATTCACCTCACTAATATTCCACCAATTCAATATACTTTGTGAAGATTTAGCTGTCCATTTATCTTTTCTTGGTAGGCAGGAAGTTTGTACTGCTGTTAGGAGTGTGCTATCCCAGAGCGAGACCTGGACTAGGAGAAATGCAGTTCTTTTTATGCAATTCATAGAAGGTCTGAGAAAAGCACAAAAAAGGTAAATGCTTGCCCCCTGCAACAATTAAAGAACCTATCCAGATGACCAAGCTTGGCTCAGCTGCAGCTTAGTGCCTTCTTTTCACTCGTAGGAACAATATAACTGCTATGTACAATTCAGCTGGAGATCTGCACTCTGGAATAGTAGTTTAATATCAACTGCTGGCCAAGATTACAATCACAGCAATTAGCTACAGCTGTTAAGTCTAATTAAGACTAATGCTTTAATTAAGTACATCTTCTGGTATAGCATATTCTTAGAGTATTCAGTGTGCTTAACTGTCTAAGGAGCAAAACTGGCAGGTCTAGCTTTAATTGGGTGGCAGAAGAGGGAGAAGAAAGGTGGAAGCAATTTTAGCTTCAGCTGAGAGAGAGCTTTTCAAAGTAGGTTAATAACAAGAGAAGGTTTAAGGAAAACCTTAGACTGATAATTGGTGAAGATGGTCACCTGAAAAATAGGGATGAAGAAAAAGTAGGCATGTTCACTGCTTTCTTTTTTTTTGCCTCAGTCATTAATACTAATTGTAGACTGGGCTGCCTGATCTCCTTGATTTGGAGGCCTGTGAGTGCAGGATCAGTGATTTTCCATTTGTGGGCACTGAAATTGTAAGAGACCAGTTGTATCAGCTGAATGTTTGTAAGTCCATGTAGTCTGATGTGATTCATCACAGAGTAGTTGGAGGAGCTAGTGGATGTTATGACAGGATACCTCTCAATTGTCTTCCAAGGGTCTGGCGAGTCTGAGGAGGTCTCCACTGACTGGAAACTAACCAACAGTATTAAGATTTACAAGAAAGGCCTGAGGAAAGACCCAGGAACCTATAGACCTGTGAGACTAACCTCAGTACATGGAAAAATTGTGAAGATGATAGTGTGTTCTGTTGAAAGGCATTTAAAGAGCAATGAATCACCAGGCACAGTCAGCATAGGGAAAGTCACATTTAGCTAATAAGATTATAAGGTCAGTTGCCTACTGGATGAAGGTAAAGCATTGGATGTAGTTTTTTCTGGATTTTATAAGGCTTTTGATATTGTCCCTCGCAGGATCATTTTGGATAAATTATTCAGCTGTGAGATGAGCAGGGTCACAACGTGCTGGTTGAAGAACTGGATGAATGGCAGGACTCAAAGGGGTGTGGTGAACGGGGCCACATATGGCTGGTGACACCAGCAATGTCCTTCAGGGCTCAGTCATGGGCCTGTTCTGTTCTGTGTTTCTATCAGTGATCTGTGAATGTAGGAGTTGAATGCACTCTTAGCGAGTTTGCTGACAATACCAAAAAGGGGGTGCTGCTGACTCTCTCAAGGGATGAGAGGCCTTGCAGAGGGATCTGCGCAGATTGGTGAGTTGAGCAATCATCAGTGGCATGGAATTAAAGAAGCCCCAGGGCCTGATTCTGCACCTAGAGCAGGGTAGTTCCAGGCACAAGGATAAATTGGCAGAGGAAAGGCTGGGGAGCAGCCCTGCCCTCGCAGTGGCCTGAGGTGACTGCTGGGTGTGAGGAGGGCGCAGGGCCAGAGCAGGGGCAGTGCAGAGGGGCCAGGGGTCTGTCTGACAGACATGGGTCAGCGGCGAGCCCTGGCAGCCAGGAGGGCAAACACCATCCCGGGCTGCATCAAACAGACGTTAACCAGCTGGTCAAGAGAGGTGATCGTGCTGCTATATTCAATATTTGTGTGGCCTCGCCTTGAGGGATGTGTGCAGTTCTGGGCCCCAAAATTTAGAAAGGTTATGAAGGTTCATCAATATATTCTGAGGAGGAGCAACAAATCTTGTTAAAGAGCTGGAAGGCATGGCCGGTGAGGAGGGACTGAGAACTTTCAGTTTGACTAGTTTTGAGAAAAGCAGGCTGAGATGCAAACTTAGAGCTCTCTTACAGTCTTTTGAGGAGGGGAACTGGAAGGGGAGGTGCTGAATTCTTCTCCCTGGTATAGAAGCGTGGGAATGGTTTAAGTATCATCAGAAGAGGTTTAGACTGGACATTAGGGAGCATTTTTTTACCAAGTGTATGGTCAGACACTGAAAGAGGCTTCTTATGGAGGTGGTTGATGTCAGTGTCTATTGACATTTCAGTGAGAAGAGTATACATCCTGTATGTTTCCAGGAATGCCAGTTTGACATTGCTGTCACCTCAGGCTTGATACTGGCAATTTTAGTGTGTATTTTATTAAGATCTTGGTTTGGAAACAAGGAAATTGTGTGAAGTTGAAGATTCATTTAGCCTTTGTTTTTAATAGGTTAAATGACAGTGAAATTGAGAGGCATCACTTCAAAGATCAAGATACGTACTCTGACAAGTCTGATAAGGAAAATGACCATGACCATGAGGAATCTGATAACGACGGGCTGGGGAAAAGTGAAGAAAGCGACAGTGACACATCGGAGCGACAGGATGATTCTTATGTCGATCCAGAACCAATTGATATCAAGGAAACTACTTACTTAGAACAGAGTCATGAAGAGCTTGGGGAGGTAAAAGGGCTCTTGATGTACTGAGCAAGCAGCTTCTCCAAAGAGTAAGCTGATATTTTAAGGGTCAGGCTACACTTGAAAGCTGACTTACAAGACTGGCTTTCATATTTTCAGCAATAATGTATATAAAAGGTTCTGTTCACCCATATTCTGCTCTGCTTTGCCATTCTGGTGCTAATGTATGAGATTTTAACAGAGATAATGAAATTACCTGGCATATTGCTCAGGCAGAAGGTAGAGAAAAGGCCTCCTGCAGCAGAGGTTTGTCATGACTACTTGTTCTTTGGTTGTTGCTTCTGTTTGTGTTCTATTAACTTAGTCCTGTTTTTGTCTTCAAGTAAAATCTTTGAGTTGAAGGTTTGAATGCAATCTTCTTTTTTTTTCTCCTGCAAGAGAGAAATTAAGCAGTTGTAGTCTGCAGAATTTAGTGGAAGGCTTGCTGTGCTTCTGATGTCAACTTGCATTCTAATGATTCCTCAGAGCTGCTGTTCCACTTCTGCAGGTTGTTTTATGTATTTGCCTATACAGGCAAATATGACAGGGACTTGTAAACCAAAAATCTTGGAAATTGAAATAAGTCTTTTCAGAAATCTCCTCTTTCTCCTTAAGAGAAATGACTGAGATATTTTTTTTATAGTCATGGAACTAGAATATCTTATGCTTTAGTGCTTTCTAGTAAAATGTCTAGAAAAAGCATTTTTTTAGGAAAAGCTGAGGAGTTTTAAGTCACACATTTTTGAGTATGCATTTTAGAACTGTTCTGGAAAAAGGGATGCCTTTCCTTGCTTTTCCTACAACCATTGCTCTTGATTTCAGAAACTATATGGGATAATATCTCCCTTCTTCTTGGACAGAAAGGAGCATGGAGTGTGGCTGCTGGCTTTGCTCAGCTACCCCTAAGTGGTGTATTTTCTTTAAGGAAAACCACTGATGCTACTGACTGATTCAAGGCAATGAAAAGCTTAGATATGTCAGCTTTTATGGTTGGGAAAAGCTGGTAGAATGAACAGCCCTTTGGTGTTTAAGTCCTGCATTTGAGAAGAGAGAGTAATGCAGGTGATGCCTTAGGAAAGGACTAAGGAAGGATTTCTAAACAACATCCTACCTCCAAATTTTCTAGCCTAGATGATGAAAACAAATGTGGTTTTTAATGCTGAATAGAAAATCTATCATACTTCATTAAAGATGTATCACAAGTGTACTTGTAGAAACTGGATCTAATGTGGATAGTTGCTTCAGCATTTCAGAATGGTTTCTTTTAATTTCCCATTCTTACTGCCTCCTTAGAATGTGTTGACCTGTCTTCTGGAGGATTGTTTGCCTTCTCCTTTCTGTAAGCAGTTTTTTGGTTCATCCCAGGCAGGTGAGGCTGCTCAGACAGAAGAAGTGTCAGAAGAAAATAAAAGTTTGATCTGGACACTACTGAAGCAAGTCCGGCCAGGAATGGACTTGTCCAAGGTTGTACTGCCTACATTTATTTTGGAGCCTCGCTCTTTCCTGGACAAGCTCTCTGATTACTATTACCATGCAGACTTTCTGTCTGAGTAAGTCTCTGGTTTTCATTCTTACCATTTTTAAAATTAAAATAGGATAACAGTGTCAGATATTGCCATTTTCCAAAAGCTGACTGCCTTGAGAGCTCATATGGTACATCTTGAAGTTTGGCCCCTCTTATAATTTAATAGTAGTCATGTTGCAGGCATTTCTGGTTTAGCTTCTGAAGACTGGTTGAAAGACTTCTGAAAATGAGTTTAATTTTTTTCTCCAAGAAGCATATTTAAAATGAGAAACCAATACTAGTTAATTTTTTAATACACTGTTAAGTTCTGTCCAGATTTACAGTTGGCAGCTCAAATGTAGCTAATCAATTACAGACTGTAAATTCAAATATTATTCAGCTCAGAGCTCTGCATGTAAGTAGGCTGGCAGTAAAAAGATACCAAAGTAGTAACCTATAAATGGAAGAACTTGAGTAGGGGTGGGACAGAATTTAATGTAACAAAGAACAGACTCAAATATGGAAATACTATTTCTGCCATTTTAGTTTGACTTCAGTTTTCAAACAATTATGTGAAAACTTTAAATTTGGTAAGATCAGGCTGAAAGTCTTATAGTAGTGCAAATCACAGACCTGTTTTAGTCAGCTCATAGATTCAAGATATATCACAACAATTGATAGCATCTTATAAATGATGCAATACTGATACTTGATCTGTGTGTTCTGTTTGACAGAGCTGCTCTTGAAGAGAATGCTTATAACCGCATGAAACAAGTAGTGAAGTGGTATTTGTCAGGATTCTACAAAAAGCCAAAGGTATACTTGCACATATTATTTTGTCTTCAGTCACTGTGTCTAGTGTGAGGACTTAGGGATATGCTGGAGTAAGTTTCTCTTTTTGAATTTATATTTTAATGCATTTTTTAAAAAAGCAAAGTTACGTTTTCATTGCTTACACAAACACATCATGGAAAATTTTGGTCCCTCGCCATGCTTAAAATAGACTACTATTCAATTCCATTTGTCCCTTGGAGTAGAAATTGAACTAATATTTTTTTATAAGGTTGAGCCAGTTCTATATTTACCATTATTCAGTGATAACAGTCTGAAATTGGAGGACTAATGTTTCTACCACTTCATTTATCTTTGCACTAAATACTCTTCATAGTCATGTTGTTGGGAAATAGTATTGACAGAAAGTACTTACTACCTAACTTCAGACAAAAGCTCTGTAATGATTCTGAAAAAAAAACCAAACCAATTAAAACACCTAAAACAAATCTTACATTCTTTGTGTCCTTATGTGTAGAATACTTTAGTGGATATACTGAATGTATGATAATTTCCTTAGAGTGAACAGCAAACTAATTGAGCATAATATTCAAATGATGAAATCAGGTATCATGTACTTCAGCATATATATTATGATAATTTTTTTCCTGTGTGTCTTATCTTCAGTGATAATGATAAAATGTTTTGTGACTTGTGTACCTGCACAGTTTGGTTAATCTCTATTCAATTTCTGTTTAGGGACTAAAAAAGCCGTACAATCCTATACTTGGAGAGTTTTTCCGCTGCATGTGGATTCATCCAAGGACAAACAGCAAGACTTTTTATATTGCAGAACAGGTAAATGGAAAAAAAATTTAAGAAAAATAAATTTATTGTACATTTGTGCTAGTTAAATGCTATGGTAGTTTCAGAAAATGTATTGAAGGGTATGAGTAGTATCCTAAAACCTCTCCTGGTGAGCATAGTTTTCTTACAGTTGTCTCTTTAAAGTGTGCCCTCCTGAAGAGAGAGAGGGAGGAAGGTGTTTCCAATATTTCTGTTCCTCTTCCCCTGGAACAAGTCAGCTGCTGATTTTCTTAATTCTTGAAATTCAGTAGGTGATTGCTTGCTCTTTATTTCTAAAGACTTTAGTTAAACTTCACATATATTAACTCCATTCTAACATGTGCAGCCTGAATTTTGCATTGTCATTATAAGCTCAAAGTTTATATTATATTTACTATATTGCTTGTTTTTGTTTTTCTCAAATATGGGTTTTTTTCCAACAGGTGTCACATCATCCTCCAGTATCTGCCTTCTATGTTAGCAACCGCAAGGACGGGTTTTGCCTTAGTGGTAGCATTCTGGCCAAATCAAAATTCTATGGTAAACAATGGTTTTTTTGGTTGTATGTGTATTGAGGGATGCAAAATTGGTGCACGTGAGTTGTGTTTTGTAGATGAAAGAAGGCTGTTAGAAGGGTCAGTGTTTTGGTTGTTGTATTGTCCTTTCCTTACAAAGTTTTTGCTACTGGTGTTCAGAATTTTAATTTCTCTTTTTGGAGTGTTTTAATATTTAATTGGAGACCATGTGTATTATAGTGGCTTCACTAGACAGGATAGGTTGCAGTGTTAAATATACCATATACTGATGTTCTTAATTGTATTGCTTAGTTATTAGGGTGTGTTGGCTGTTGTCTTTCAGGGGGAGAAATGTAACTGTCTGTGTGTCTTTGAATTTCAGGGAATTCATTATCTGCCATACTAGACGGAGAAGGACGGCTAACGTTTCTAAATAGGGGAGAAGATTATGTAATGACAATGCCATATGCCCATTGTAAAGGTAGTGGTTCTTTTCATTCTCTAGATGGCAAAGTTCGTTATTCTAAATAGTTCATTATTCTAAATAAGGTGCTGTGTTGGATTCAAGCCTGTCATTTGGAGGAGAGTGTTCTGAAGATTGGTGGCTCTAGGCTTCCACATATTTTATCAGGAGAAAAATAAATCTGTTGTTTAAGCCATGTTTTCATTTTTGACACAGGAAAAGTTTTTTTCCATGACTAGTACGAAATAGTAAAATCATATATATAGTTATCTGTCAGTACATGATATTAATTTACTGTTTGAGTTGTCTTTTATTAGAGCAGCTTTGAGCTTTTCCACTATTTTCCTCTTTTAAACATAAAAGCCGATGTAGTATCTACACCACAGTGTGATTTGATTATAAATTATGAGCATTTGTCCTTAGTTTCACTATGGGAATGGGGTCAGTGCTTTGTAAAGTTTTCTGGAATGTAATAGCAAAAAATAGCTTGCAGAATTGCTCATTTTTAGGCTGTAACTTACTCAGTATTGTTTACCCATATACTCCAGAATTCCCTTTCAGGATACACAGAATCACACAGGAAAGGTCATCTGAAAATAAAAGTTTCCTCTGGCATGAACTTGTTTACTCTAGGAATTGTACCAAAGTAACTTTGGGATTTTGTTTTGTTCAATTAAAAGTATTTGTTTTAGCTGGGAGTTTTTGTTTTGTTTTTTCTCTTGCAGGAATTCTTTATGGAACAATGACCTTAGAGCTTGGAGGAATAGTCAACATCACCTGTGAGAAAACTGGCTACAGCGCAACAATTGAATTCAAACTCAAGGTTCGTGAACACAGAGTAGGCACAAGAAGGAAAATGAACATAATGTCCACTCACATAACCTAAACAAAGGTTTCTGAACCGCTTCTAGATGGCTTCTGAGAAATGCATTTGCCATCCTTGAGGTGGAAACTGATAAAAAAAAACATTTTCAAGAAGCGTGCACATGGAGAGGGAAATTGTACTCAGTTGAAATTAATTAAAGTTGGGAGGCTGTCTTAACTGACAATTTGCCTTGTCAGTCCACAGGATACATGTGCAGCCTGTCAAAAGGCCAAGGAAAATCCCTGGCAATCGTTGTTGTTTCTACAAAAGATAATCTCTAGTAACAAATGGTCCTTGGCAAAGCCATGAAATTAGTGTAGCAAATGACTGTGTCCTTCAGGATATTGTGTCACTGTTTTCTGCCTTATTTCCTGTTTTCTTTCAACCTCTGTTAGAGAATACTTTTACTCAGAAAATCTTTTAAGAAGGAAAGAAGAAACTACATACTCTGGTTTTAGACTTCTTTAAGATTAATAAGTAGAAGATACAATATTAAAGACATCAGGGCTGTTTACAGCACATTTTATAAATTCACATTTTTCCTTACAACTAAGCATATAAACAAAAATAGTATGTTATTAAAATAAACATGAAACCATTTGTTTTTGTTTTGCAGCCTTTTCTGGGTAACAATGACAGTGTTAATCAAATATCAGGGAGAATTAAGCTTGGCAAAGAAGTTCTGGCTGTTTTAGAGGGTCACTGGGTAAGTAGTGAGTGATGCTCTTTTATAAATTCTGGCTGACGGTTGAGACAGGTGAAAACAGCACTTAAATGCAAAAAAAGACTCGTGTTTTTAAAAAAACGAAGTACTGCTTTTGCAGAAAGTATTCCAGAAAGTATAGAATCAACATTGTTCTATTTCCAGCTCTTAAAAGGTGGAAAAGTTTAAGTAGTTTATGAAGAAAATGAAATGTTCCTTCACAATGAATCTTGTGAAATGTTTTGGTATGTGCATTAGTACTATGAAGAATTTTTATGGCACCAGCATGCAATATTTAAGGTTGTTTCAGATCTGGTGAGGTGACATGGCATCACTCATTTTTGAATGTGGTAATGATTCCATTGCATCTCTGTTCCAAGCTAGAACCTAGCACAGAGGGCAGAAATTGAATTTTAAGTTTAGCATATCTAATTATTCTTAACTGCATGCATTCTAAAGAAAATAAATTCTTATTACCAAAAAAAAAAAAAAAGCTCATGCCTTGCTTTTTTGTTATTTTGACACTCTTTGAGATAATTACAATTAAGAAACCAATCATATCTGTTACAGGACAGTGAAGTTATTATTACTGACAAGAAGACAGGTGTTTCAGAGACATTCTGGAACCCAACATCTGAGGTGAAGCAGCGTAGATTACATAGATACACTGTGAAGTTTGAAGAGCAAGATGACTTTGAGTCAGAGAAGTAAGTTCACTACAGAACCATGTATTTATTTTTCCAAAATCAAACTCATAATCTTCTCCAAAATAGAAGCAAATTACCATTACTTTCCCATATTTGATGATACTAGCCTTTGATGATAAAAGAAAGCAGCACTGTTAAATATAAGATCATTATTTATATAGCTTACAATCAGGGAAATCTTGATAGAAATGTAGATAAAACTTCTATTAAAATGGTAATATTCTCTTTGGAGGGTGGTCCATTTACTTGGCCTATAATTGAGGAAATTGTTTGCAGTTATTTCTGTCAACTGGATTGTGACTCTAGTGATTCTGTATATTGTTCATTTGTCAGGCTTTGGCAACAAGTGACAAAAGCAATAAATAATAAAGACCAAACAGAAGCTACTCAGGAGAAATATATTCTGGAAGAAGCTCAGAGAAGGAGTGCCAAAGAGAGGAAGCTTAAGGATGAAGAGTGGACATGCAAGCTGTTCGATCAGGATTCCATCACAGGAGAATGGCACTATAAATATGCTGAGTGAGTCCTGGAGTGCTTGGTAATGTTGCTGAGCCTCTTCCTGTGGTTTCAGCAGCAAAAGAACTGATACATATCGCTTATTTATGTATAACAACATAGCTGTGCTATGTTCTAGATTTTTTGGGGCATGGCAGTTTGGGGTTTGTCCTCCCTTTTTTTCCCTCTAGGCTGACATCTACGCAGATTTTCCCAAACTGGAAAATATAGTACATATGGGCATACCAGCTGGAAATAAGAAAATCTAGTGTCTGAAAATCAGAGAAGTCTGTGCATAGTTAGACTGAGCCATTTCATTTGTTATATATTAGAATAACTCTGAGAATAGCAGCTTTACAGCAATAGGTAATGCTGGGACCAGGTGGCTCTGCCTGGCTGTCAAATCTGTCCTGCACATGAGTGTCTGTGAATATCTTTGTGTGATGCTCTGGGTCAGAAACTGAAGCTGCAGCTGTCTCCCTGACTGCTGGAAGGATGCATTCTGTGTCCTCACCAATGTTGCAAAAATCAGCTTGAAGCTGAGCCCTTTACTAGTGATGGTTTTCACAGAGCACCCATGTTCTGCTGATTTTTTTTCAGTACTCAGCATGCTTCTAGGGATGCAGGGATTGTAAAAGTAAAATAGCCAACCATGATACACACACAGTTAAGTAACTGAATCCATTGATGCTGGAAGCATATTCCTGTGGCTAAATGTGGCCTTTACCTTCCTGTACAAGAATGGTGATTTTAAGGTCATCGCCTAAGTGTATGTACAGGAAAGAGTACAAGAATCCTGAGTACTCTATACATCTCCAGCAAATTCGGAACTTGGAGGCTTCCTGGAACGAAACAAGTAATCTGTGTATTTAACAACTCTCAGTTAATTCCTTTCCTATGAATTTCATTGGCTTCTTATTAAGTTTGTGCAGACTTTCACAACTGCAGCAGGGAAATTCCCCAGGTAGACTAACCCTCTCTTGTGCTGTTCCTCTTGTGCTGTTGATGCCTCTTCCTGTTGGAAGAGTTGTGAACAGTCCAGCTGAATGGACTGCCCATACTCTTGAACCCTGTGCAAAACCATTAAGAAGAGAACTGTACTTGAAATCTGTCAGAGTTTAAGACCTATCTTGTAAATCTGCATTATTCCTGACATCCTTGAGGCCTTGTGGTTCAAGGATGTGTCACAGAAATTTTGCTATGTACCAGAAAGCAGTCTGCACTGACAGCATTTCCTGGAAAAAGCCTCTCTCTCCTTTCAAGCATATAATGCTGGCTCACCACCTGGTCCATGTAGAAAGCAGTCTTCTACCCTTGCTGTGAAAGATGCGTTCAGTGAGCTGGAGCATTTGTTAAGGTATCTGGATTATGGATTTAGGCATCTGGATTACAAATAAAGAAGAGAGCAATGCCTAGTTCTTAACCCAGTTACCTCAGATGACATTTAATTCAAGTCAGGTTAAGCTACGATGTAAGTGCAGGTCTGTGTTCACAACATCTGAAACAGCTACAGCTATTTAAAAGGCATGCAGAAGGACACAAAAGGAAATCCATGCTTAATGTACTCTGGCTAAAGCTCTGTGTCAGAACATCCTTCCTGCAGCTCACTTGCAGTTTCTGTCCTGAAAGCTCCGTAATCAGTGGTGACGTTGGTGTTTTCCTTTGGCTGCTTCTTGTTCTCCAGTGAGTTACGTGTCTTATGCTGTTGTGGTTTTTAAAATTCTGTATCAAACTGTAATTGGAAAAGCACTCTTAAAAATCAGAACAAGAAAACTGTGCACAGCTCGTTAGCATCTCATGAAACCAGTCTTGATTACCATTAGCTGCTTTGGGATGAAAGCAGGTTTGAGGTAACTGATTCTTAAACTCTCCTTCATAGGCATCTTTTAAAAGGAAAAAAGAAAACTCAACAAGAAACAGTCTAAATATTTTTAAATTCCCCTAATTTACCTGTAGTTCTAAAATAATAACTGTATCTAAAGCAGGACATCTTTCATGATTCAATCACATATGATTGACAAAAAAAATTCATTATGGTATTGATGGTTAATGTAATCATTTGTACTCCTGTCAGCTGACTGGGGGTTCGATCTGGACATGAAGTTCATTTTTTAGCTCTCTTGGCCCTGCAAGTTAAGACTGGGCCATAAGTAGAAGAGAAGATCATGATGCCATAAATGATTTCTGTATAGTGAGAGTTTTAGCCTCTTCATACTGAGTAGTTTCTGAGCAAGGAAATATTTCTTATTTAAATTGCTGTAGTGTTAATATTATTTACTTTGTCTAGTACCAGACCATGGGACCCTTTGAATGATATGATCCAGTTTGAAAAAGATGGCGCAATCCAGACAAAAGTTCGTCATCGGACGCCAATGGTATGTTCCAGTTCTGACAGCACATGCAAGATCCAGGAACTTGTATATATTGTATATTATCTGTATAAAGACCATTAGAGCATTGGGATTAATGGGAAATGCTATTAGCCTACAAAAATGTTGTTTACACACAGTATAAAAAGCCTTTCACTTCTGTGTTGCATCCTAAGTGGTAGAAATTACTTGATTGGATAGGAATATAAAATATGCAAACTTGAGCTCAGCAGTTTAATATGTATTTTCCCTTAAATGGGAAGATGCACAAAATTCAGACTGCTAATACATCAAAAAATTTAACTTGGACTTCTCTTAGATATTGTGCTTTTAACTGCCATTGTTGGAATGTGCTGCTTTGCTACAGTTCTGGTTCTCTGGAAATAACACATAAATTTATCAATTTTAGGTTACTGTTCCAAAAATCAAACGGAAGTCATCCAGTCTGAAGAAAGGAGAGTGTGGTTTCTCATCCCCAGAGCCTGATAACCAGGATTCCTCTGGGAGTGAAGGTACAAAAAGTTACATTTACTTACAGAAATAATAAATTTATTTGACAACTGAAGAGTTCAGTGTCATGCATACTCTTCTTATCACAATGTTTTTACAATATTTTAGTTCTATCCAATGTGAAGCACGTTCTGAAAAACAAAGGAACAGAATGGCTCATGGTTTTGATTGCAAATTTTCCTGTCTCTTTATATGCAGTGTAGGTAGGCTTAAGTGCTGTACATATTTAATATCTAGGTGGAAAGAATGGTGTTCATAAACTGTTTTCTTTCTTAAAAGGTTAATTACTTTAATTTGTAGATTAGTATGTGGCTAGAGGGTAGATTTTTGTTGTTGATAATGTTTGCAGAAGCTAAAAAATATGATGAGTGTTTAAAAGATACTTCAAGCACTTAAGTTGCTGTCCTGTGGTATAGGTGACTCTGAAATAAAGTTTTCAATAGAAGCTAGTTAAAAAATTTTCTCCTCATTTTTGCTACAGGTTTAGTCTGTCGTTTGCACTTTGTTTCTTTTATGGCAGTGGTCACTTCAGTCAATTACATCTGGCTTTTGTATCCTTCTAGCACAACTTATGAAGCATAATACAAGGATAAGGAAAAAAGGGGCAGACCTTGGTGAACTGCACAGTGCCATTGAGTCTATAAAGAAAACACAGGAAGACATTAAGAGGTAGTACTAATTAAAATGCTTTAAAATGGTTTAGAGATTAGTAATCTTGTAGGATTTTTTTTTCTCTTAGAGGCTGGTATGTATCTTTTCTCAAATATTGATTGCTCATTGATGTTTCAACCTTTTCCTCTAAAGCTGCCTTCTGTAGGGAAACCTAACATAGAAAATGTCAAATTGTCTAGTCTGTAATTTACAGGATATTGTTTTCTATCTTACAGGGAGATCACGGCGCTACGAAATAGAGTCACTTCTAATTCATCACCCTGGGACTACCATTCCTTGCAGTTTAAGCACTATGTCTTCATTGTACTTATGGTTCTGCTGCAGCTTATCATTAATGTCTTGTTCAAATAAGAAGTGTGAACAAGGGCCTTCTCGAACTGGAATGATCAAACTGTTACTGGGGACCATATTTTAAGCTGGACTTTAAATGATGCAATATTATGTAAAAGAACTGTGTAGCAACAACTTACAGAACTTTGCCTCAGCATTCATGGTTCAGAATCATACTTGTGTCTACCCAGTTGCAGTACGAACTGTGCAAGTGCCAGTACACTCTTGCTCCTGGTGTGTGCCTCTGTCTCACAGTCATACGACAGCAGCCTTGCATTTATATTGCGTCACACTGATGAATCTTCACCACAGAATAGATCAAGTTCAACACTGAGGTCAGACCCCATAGGTAGGATATGATTCCTATTATGGTAGAATGATAAACAGGCATACTTCATTACATATAAACTTATCATTTTTGTTACAAAAACTTTTGAAGTAGCCAACAGCTTTTGTAAATGGCATTGGGTGTTTGGAAGTAAACTTTTGTTTAAGGTCAAACAAATACATTATTATAGGAAAAATTGTGTGTGTTAGGAAATGGCAAGTAAAAAGTCTTTGGGAAATCTGCAATATAATGTCCTTGATTCGTTTTGGAAGTATGAGGTTTTTATCCTGAATTACTGTAGGCTTGTAAGCCAGCTGTTTTATAGTTTTAAAACTTAAGATTCATCTTAAAAACATTCCCACATCTACTGTACAGAGCACATTTTTAACAGTACAGCAGCCAGGGAGGTATTGCTTTGGTCTACTCTCTCATGAATTGCAAATGTCAAGGATTTATGGTATGTTTGTAAGTCTTGAAAAATCTACAGCTTTGGATTTACATTTGTTTATGACCGTGTCATGGTAAGCAGACAGACTGCTGATGCCAGAACTCATGGGTATTTTTGAAGCAAAATGTCAAGGGTATGCTTAGTGTGTAGCTTGAGCTGAATCTCCAAAAGGCAGTGTAGAATAGGATTCAGGCACTGTCATGAGCAGAGTTGCAAATGAAAATGTGTTTACACAGGGAAAGCTCAGAAGTTGTGTGATGGCTAACACCACATATCTCAAAACAAATAAGAGGAAAATCCAAGTGTTTGAAATCCATCTGTACTGCAAGTATATACTACCTACCAGAATACATGGATGCACCTTCTTAGTATGCTGTAGCCATACAAATCCATGCAAAGCTTAAATTTAAATTCAAAACCAGGGTTTCTAACATTTTTTATTTGAAGAAATATATGCATGTATAGAATTTGTAAAATTCCAGCCAAAAATGTAGTGCTGGTATTTATCTGGTGAGTTCCCTGTGCCAGTCAAGCATACCAAGGCAAAAAGGGGCTGTAGAAATGAAAAAGTATTTTCAGTACCCCAGGTGAGAGACAACAGGAGGACGAGTGGCACAGTGTGAAAGACAGCCAAGTTTGTTTTCAGAGGATCCTCTCAGGAATCAAATCCATCCTGGGCAGTGGAACAGTTTGAAAGTCATGTTTGGCTTTTTGCCATGGCCAGGTTATGCCTCTGCCTTGGGCAGCCTGCTTGACTCTCCAGGTGATCTGCCTTTCTGTTCTGCATCAGTCTCACTAGTATGTAGTAAAAATACTGTTTACTCGTTTATCTGTCCAGCTTATATATTTCTGTGGCTGACACTTCCATGCACCTCCCCTTCTCTTTTACCTTTCCTCTTCCGTGGGCCTCAGCTGTGTAAAAGTCTATTGTGTAAGCAGTGAACTTCAGCATATTTCGTACTGCTTCACATTAGCACGGTTTGGTCTTGAACAATCTTTCTGGAACGTGTTACGTTAACCAGATCTTGTAGCCATGGGCAAGACCAAACCTGGTTGGACTTCTATTAAATCTACAGCTGATTTAACAGGGGCAAAATTTGTGAACATAGAAAGTCCCTTCATAAACAAACAAAGTAATTACAAATGCCTCAGTCTCTAAATGGAAACTGAAGTTACCCACGTATGAAATGGCATTAAGAAAGCAGAGTATTACAGCATTCACTTTAACATTCTTAGCCTGGAATGTCATTATTGCATTCAGATGTCAAAGCTTCACCTGTCTTAAGATCCATTACAAGCCTCTAAACATACTCTGAACGTGAGAATAATCCAATGAGGGAGATTTGGGCAATAACTTCAATCCCCTAAAATAATATTCTGCTAAATTTGTGGTGCTGAAACCCTTGACTGATAGTTTCAAGCTTTTATCTCCTTGTAAATAGAAATGTCCTTCTGCCTTTTCATGCTGATTTTTTCAATCACTTCTATTCAAGAGCAGTGAATAACACAGTCTGCATGCATTTTTACATGGACCACATGGTAGTGACTGGATTTGACCCAGCCAGCTGGCTGGCTGGCAGTGTTGGACAATGTCAGACTAAAAAGATAATCCATAGCTGAAGTTCATGCTTAGCTCAAGATGAGTGAAAGACTTGAACAGAGCAAAACAAAATCCTTTTGCTTATTTTCCTTTTCAACTTATTTTTTAGAGTTGAATTCTGTTGAAAAACTGGTTTTAGTGATGAACTGGAAAGGTAAAGGATATGTGATGAAACTTCTTGAAAAGTAAAATTGCAGACTTCTGCAAGACTTTATGATTAGATGAATTCTGAAAAGTACAGTGAAAACCTAGTAATTCTTATTTTGCTGGATTTTGTATATTCCCTCATTTGAACAGAACAAACTTCTTCCCTGTTTTTTACTGTACAGTTGGTCACAGACGTGTATGGATCCTTTTTTTAGTGCGTCACCATTGTCCTCTTTAGCCATGATGTATAGCAGATCTTGACTACTACCTGCTTAAGACTGAGCTCTGCACATATATAAAAACTGATTGTACAGTTTGCAGATGCTTGATGCTTGAGGGCTGTGGCCTTCTAGTTTTTAAAGTTTATAACAGCACTTGTTTTCACATTTGATTTCCAATTCCTTTTTTGTTTTTTTCCTTGTACAGGAAATATCTGCAGAATTTGCCATGTGTTTTTGTTGGGTTGGTTGGTTTGTTTTCAGATGCACTCTATGCCTTTAATTTGCCATTTAGGTACAGGTTGCCTAATTGGGTACAGATAACCTAAGCTAAGAAAAAGTAAATATGCCATGTGAAGTACAACAAGTATCATTTCCAGTAGATGATATTTCTTGAATTTCATGTGTTGATTCCTTTTAAATAGTTGATATCACTTGATGAGGGTGTATAGTCTGGTTTTCGTGTCCTTCCTCCCATTTATGAAATCTCACAAATTATTTGCAAGGTTGTCTTGTAAAATGTAATGGTTGTGGTTTCTTCTTTTTTGTTTGTTGTTTGCTGCCCTTGTGTGCCTTTGGCAATTTTTTTTCTTCCTAGATTCATGTTTATGAAATGGACTTGTATGTCAGTTTCTTAAAGGCTGTTATTTTTAGCTATTACCATTGTTTGTGTAAATAATGTGTAACAAAAATTCTGTACATCTCTAAGTTTTAATTCTTTTTATTTCAGGAGTACCCACAAATCACAGAAAATTTAGCAGATATTCAAGTATTGTAAACAGTGCCTTCTTGATGGGTTTCTATGCTGTTCGGAGACATGTAAAGATTTGTCAAATTTGTGCCATATATAATACCAGATCTTTTGTGAGGGCTGTTGTGTTTGAGAACTGATGTTCCTGCTTAGTCATTCTCTGGGGGGGAAAAAAAATCAGCTCTTAAAACGTTACACTATTTCTTCTTTCTGGCTCGTGAGCCGAAAGTGGAGGATTTGGGATGTTTACAGTGAAGCTGCACTACTTTGTGGTAATACAGAAATAGCTCGAACGATGTAACTTAGGGGTGAGATTATTTGGGCTTTTTCTCCTTTATGCCCTCCCCCGGCCTTTGGTTCTGCCAAGCGGGAAGATTAGCCCTCAGGACACAGCGCCCGCTTCCCCGTCCCGCGTGTCCCGCCCTGTCCGACAGCCGGGATCACGGCTTTGTGTGAGGGATCTGAGCTGTTACGGCCCGCCTCCAATAAAGATGTGTCGCACCTCCGCGTCTCTGGGCTCTGTGCGCCGCTCCCTCTCCCGCTCCTCAGTCCCTCCCGGCGGCCCCCGCTGCCCGCGTCCCCCTGTCCCGCCCTCCGCCGCTGCCCGGGCGCGGCCCTGACGCTGGGCGGGCGGAAGGAGGGAAGGAAGGGGCGGCCCGCGCGCGGCGGCCATGGCGGCGGCCGGGCCGGAGCGGCCGCGCTTGTGGCAGGAGGCGGCGGCGCTGGCGGGCGCGGTGCGCGGCGCGCTGGGGCCGCGGGGCGGGCGGACTCTGCTGCTGCGGCCCACGGGCGAGGCGATGCCGACGCGGGACGGGCAGCGGCTGCTGGAGGCGCTGAGCGTGGAGCCGCCCGCGGCCAGGTACCGCGGCGGGGGGGCCGGGCGAGGCCGGCGGGGGCGGCTCCCTAACGCTGGCCGTGTCCCCGCAGGGTGATGGCGGCCCGCGCCTGCAGCCACCGCGCCGCGACGGGGGACGGCGCCAAGAGCTTCGTGGTGCTGCTGGCGGCCGTGCTGGGCGGGCTGCGAGCGCCGGGCGGCGGCGCCGGGCTGCGGCGGGCGCTGCGGGACTTCGAGGCGCAAGTGCTGGAGCGGGCGGCGGCGCGGGGGCTGCGGCGGCACCTGCGGCCGGCGCCGCCCGAGTCGCTGGAGCCGCTGCTGGAGCCGTACCTGGCCGGCCGGCTGGGCCCCGGCGAGCGGCGGCTCCTGGCGCGGCTGTGCGCCGAGATGTGCCGGCGCTGCGCCCCGGCCGACGCCGCGCGGCCGCAGGTGCTGCGGCTCCTGGGCCGGCGGTTCGCGGAGCTGCACGCCGCCGTGCCCGGCCTGCCCCTGGCGAGCTCCAGGGTCCTCCCCGGCATCGTCCTCCGCAGGGACTTCGCTGCCTACTGCCCGACGGACGGGGAGCAGCGGGCCCTGCTCGTCACCGAACCCCTGCGGCCCGCCCTGACGGCCCCCGGCGTGGAGTTTGTTGTAGACTCCGAAGGTCAGTATCAGGCTTCCCTGCGCTGGATCGCTAAGAGGACAGAAGCCCTAATGAAACACTTGCAGAGTAACAACGTTAAGCTGTTACTGTCCAGTGTGAAGCAAGAAGACATAGTTATCTACTATGCCAAATTATATGGTGTGTCTGTGGTAGAGTGCTTATCCTCGGAAGAAATGGCCCTTATCAGTGAAATCACTGGTGTCTCCCCTTACGTGCCTTTTGGTGATAACATGGACAGAGAAATAACCGAAACTGCAGTGGTAACGTTTTGCCAGCCCTTGCTGCTCGTCTCCAAGAGACGTGTCCACATTGGCTTGGCCAGTGTGTGTGCCTTCCAGCCCCACTGCCTGATCCTGTGTGGGCCGGTCGATGGCGTTAATGAGCAGCATGCTGCTGCTCTACGAGAGGCGTTCACAATGCTGCAGCAGCTCTTTAAAACAGTTGATCAGAGGGGGGAATGGAAAGTGGAAGGTGAAAGCCAGAGCAAAGCCTCAGATGTTTGCACTTGGTGTTCTTCAGCTACTCAGAAACAACTGGTAATAGAAAATACTTGTAATACTAACCAAGTTTTTGAATGTCAGCTGAAAGCACTTAGTGAGGAAACAGAGGGGAAAACTTTTGACCCTGATAAAAGTGATCTGCTGGTCCACAATCAAAAGGACCACAGCACTCCTGTGTTAGTGGTACATAACACTGATGCAGTCACTGCGTGTGAGTGCCTGGATGTTGGCAAAGGTCTAGAGAAAACGTGTTCCCATATAGTTCCATTTAAACAGGAGGTGAGTTGTGCAGGTGGTGCACAGGATTACTCCAACTGCTTCATAGAAGCAGGATCAGTTTTGCCAGTCGGAGGTTACTTTGAAATCCTGTTACATTATTATATTCAGGATTATGCCAAACAGTGTCAGCAGTCAGAGGTAGCCATTGTATCTAACGTGGTTGCTGATGCTTTGCTAAGTATTCCCAAGGCCTTGTACCAGACAGAACGAGATGGCTTTACCAAATTCTATCTTGAAGCCATTAATTTACTCCGAAAAAATCAGCCACTACCTGTAAACAACGAAGGCTTAGAGTCAGTGTATTGCAAATACCAGTTAGTCATCTCAGTTCTTCATTGTGTTACAGAGCTTCTCTCCATAGACTTAGTAATTGGTATTAGGCGGCCGCTCCAAAAAATTGAGGATCGTGACTCAGAAGATGACACTTGAAATAATTAATAAAAAATGATTTTTATATGTGTTGTTTCCTTGTGTCTTCTTGTCAAATGAACACCCTCAAAAGTCCATGCTAGAGACTAAAAGATGCTTCTTTTCTTAGAAGATGAAGGCTAACCAGCTAAGACTGTGGAAAACTGGGTTGTGAACAATGTGAGCTTGACATTTTGAACATGAGGAAGTGTAGCAAATTTCCACTGCAGATGTGCAGTGCAGTCTCCATCCACATGCTGAGGATCCTGTGTACATTCAAGCCAAGGGTCAGCTTTGCCTCTTTTGGTGAATTGAGTGTTTTCACAAGCTAGATGTAATTTGTTTTCTTGGCATGTTTAAAGTTGCCAGTATGACACGAGCCACTGAATTTTCAGGTTACAAACCAAGGGGTGGATGTTGTAGCCTTCATAATTAGCCAGATTAAATGTTCTTTTTTTAAGTAAAAAATATTTTGTATACATCATGATTTTGACTATAAAGGGGAAAATACAACTTGTTAGCCTGTTCAGCACTGGGGCAGGCAGCAGAAAACCACTGTGGTGCATCCCAGTGAAGAATTTTCTGATAGGAGATGCAGCATTTTTATCTTCCATTGGGTTCATTTCAGTTAAACTAGAAGAAAGAGTTAAGAATAATTTCATACCATGACTTTATGGCTGTTTCTCTGGAAAATTAGTTTATATGGCATTGCTTAGTACAACTCTTAATTTTAACTACAATGGGTTGAGTTGTGGTCCTGGTATAAAAGGCTGTGTACTTACAGGGAAAAAAATAAAGCAGTTCTGTTTGAAAAACCTGAGACAGTTCAGTCTTTGATTATTAAGGGTGTTATTCTGGGTTGGTTTTTTGGTTGGTTCTGTTTTTCCCTAATTCTTTTTTCCCCAGAATTTTCACTGTAATAATATTTGCTTTAATCCCAGAAGCACCTGCATGTGTACCTCCCTTTCTGCTGGGTCTTAAAAACTACATGTTTGATGGAGGAGGTTTTTGAGTAACTTGACCAGCTGCAGCTGATAATGGTATCAAGTTGGTTCTGTGTGCATTTCCCAGTGTTGCAGAATACTGAGAATAATGGGTTTGGGTTTTTTTTTTTTTTAATCTATTAATTAAAATTTAGTGGGGCTATTTAAAACCATAGGCATAAATTATATTTACCTGCTATACCTGAGATTATTACAACTAGAGAAGAGATTTTTCCCCTCCATTAATTTAGGCTCTTCCTTTTTCAGTTTCTTCAGAAGACTCAAACTACCCAAGTTCTTTCAGGTGTTTTGTCAGCAAGGCTTTGTTTAACTGCAACTTTCCATTGACATTTTATATATATTCCTGGTAATATAGAACATGGTAATAATTTTTTTTCCTGACGAATACACTCTTACAGACACCTGCAGATGAATGATAGTGAAACTCAGGGCTCACTAGAGTGATTTCTTCACTAAAGAACTAAGGACACGAATTGTTTTTGTTAGAATCTCTTGGCAGGTGTGGGGGTGGTGGAGAATTAAACAGGGAGGAAGGAGAATCCCATCCTTGTTGCTTTCGTGTGCTCTTGGAAGCTGCTTAATATGACAGGTCTAGTATGAGTCTAGAGAAATCTCTGTGGAACGTTCCAGAGCTGTGTGCCCTGTTCTGCCTGGACAGTGTCAGGAGCTCCCACCAGCCCTGGCACTTCAGCAGCCACTTTGGCCTGCATTTTACTGCTGTAATGAGCTGATGAGACAGTTTTGCTCTTGCACAAGTTTCTGCAATACTCTCTTCAGACCACTGACCAGCTTGCTGGCCAGAGAGGAGTGGTTTGCTCTGTGGTAGTCTAACAACTGTGGCATAGAACATGTGAAGCCTGGCAGCAGCAGGGGTTCTCTGCAGAAGCAGCTTTTGTATTCTGAATCAAGGTGCTGTCTAAAGAGAGTACTGTGTCATTTCACTTTATACCATTTGCACATCTGGTTACTTTCAGATTTACTGCAGTTTCTTTGAAAGGTTAAAAATATTTTGTTACATGAACAGCCTTCTGGTCATTTGATTTAAATTGTGTCATTCTTACTGGGAAGAAGAAAGTCCAGAAATTTTATCATATATAGAACTTTTACTTTTGCATGCCAGAGATACAAAGGAGAATTTAAAAATGATGGTTATATAAAACTTTTTTCTGACCTGTTTTTGGTGAAACCTCTTGAGTCTGAAGATTCATGGAGGCAGGAACTATATTTTTATGACTGCTCTGTCCTTTTATATTTTATGAATTATCTGTTTTCCATTTTGAACCACTGTTTCCCTGTTCTGTCTGCAGAACTGGGATCATGGCAGGCTTTTCCCTTGGATAGGAATGTCACTTCATTCTTTGTCCTGGTCTGCAGAAGTGGATGCTTGCTCAGGATTTGGCTGTTTGGTTCCAGTCCTGGAGTCTAAGCTCATTACAAGATGTGCACCAGCTCAAGGAAAAAAAAGGCATTAACTTAGTCTTTGGAAAGAAGAACAGATTTACTGCTGGATTCAGCTCTTCCTTATCCTTAGGAGTCTTCTTCAGTAATTATCCTGGATGTAAACATGTAAACATCTTAGAAAATATTTAGGGTTCACTGCTATCCCATCTGCCCCTTAAGAGAAGGGCTGCTTGTAGCCCTGAGAAGCAGCTCAGTCTGTCTTCTGGGCTCTGCCTTGGGTGCTGTCACTGCCATTTCTGCTCGGCTGATGTTTCTGACCTGCTTCAGCCACGGCCCTGCATTGCAGAGGCTGCCAGGGCTGTTCATGTTCCTCCTTGGTGCCTAAGCCTTAGGTATGCAATAGCTCATACATCTCGCAGCTATCCCAATCTTTAAAGCTGTCCCTAGCTGTAGCTTGCCCTTTGGCAGGGGGACAAGTGATCTCTTGACACAGTGACAGGGATCAAAGAGGTTACCTGGGACAGCTTGGGACAACATGTTTACTCACTCAAAACCACAGGGACCAGTGTGTTGGGGCATTCACTGGGGTTGTAATAGCCTAATGCTTTTTCTTCATGCACTGTTTCACAGAGATTATTTCTTTTTTTCACCATTATTCTATTATTTTTATATTTCTAAATATGAGTTGGCCTCCATGCAATGTGGAAGTTAGGTACACATGGACATATGTTTCAACTCCAATCTTGAAATAAGACAAAGTTCATGGATACTGATGCTAATAGTGATGCCTTAAGTTTTAGCTTTCATATTTTTCAGATTCTGTACTGCCTTAGTGTGTAACTCTGAACTTCACATAAAGTGTTAGCAAGTTCTCTTCACAGTTTAGTTAGGCAAAACAATCCTTTTCCAGCCTGAGACCCAAGAACACCATTGCAGCTTCAGGCCTAAAAAGTGTAAACAACATCAAATTGAGGAGAGCAATCTGGGAGGATGGGACTTCATAACCTGAATCTGTAATTGGACCCCAATATGCTAATGGACCAAAACTTATAAAAGTGTGAAAACTTGTGACTGGACATCCATCTTGGGTAGAGACACAGCTGGGCTCTTGTACCACCCAAGGTTCATCCTTTGAAGGCCTTTTAATAAATACCTACTTTATTCCTTTAACTCCATGTAGCCTCTGTTCCAGGTAGCCTCTCTAGGCATCAATAGCCTAAGATTAAAAGAATGGCTTTTACAATAACTTGATGTTTAACTCTCCTTTCTGCAGCCCTTAGCAAACTTAGATCCTGCCCCACATGAAATTCATCAGAATATTTTGAAGGCATTCACCCCACCCACAAGGACTTGTAGGTATATTTTAAGCAAGGTAATCCTATTTGTTAGGTAGCAGATTCACATATTCAAGCAGGTAGTTTCTCTTTTTCCTTACATTTTAAAAACCCTGGTTTTAATATATGTGTCTAGTAATGTGCAGTGAGACTAGGTTGAAACTGCTCCTGCATGCAGTTCTTGAGAATAGGAATAATCTATTAACATGACAGGAACACACTGGTTTTTATTTGTTGTTTTGTGTGGGGGTCAGGTCTGAACAGAGGTTTGCAGGTGCTGGGACCACACTGAGGCAGCCTCTGTTCCCCAGCTGTCCTGGATCTGCTGTCCCCACTGCCAACCCTGCCAGCTCCTCGCTGCTCAGCACCTTCCCTGGCCGTGCTCACTGCTCTCCCTCGTTACCAAACAGGTATGGCTTAACTTCTTTAGTGGAAGTTATGCAACATGAGTGTGGCCTTACATTTTCATCCATGCTTAGCTGACCTTCAGCATTTTTGGCAGCTATACAGAGAGCATCATTAAATAGGAACCAGAAGAAAATTGTTATGTTGTGCCACAAATCTCATGCTGCTGAGTCACATTTGTAAGAGGGGATAGGAGAATGCAATGTTTTGTTTAGAAACATAACTGTATATTGGCATACTTTATATTTTTCTGTATATTTTATATATACAGAATATATAATATTCTGAAACAATATATATAGTTTCTGTTGCTATCTCTAGAAGTCATCTTCCAGAGCCCAAAGGTAGGGGATTAATCACGCCGTGTGAGAAGATTAGGGAAGATTAAATTCTTCACTTGCATATGTCTCCTGGACTTCACTAGAATTGTATTCATCTGTTCTAAATTTCCTTTTTGTTACATGACAGATCTGCTATCAGTGGTAGAAACTTCTGATTTCATTGCTGAATTATTTCTATACTTGTTTAAGTTAATCTAGCCTCTTGCATTTTTTTAGTCAGGTTCTTTTAAATCTCATGTTAAGAGAGAGAAACTTTCAATGTTCAGTTGCAAAATTCTGTTTAGTTTAATTTTGATCTTGAAATCTAAGAAACTATGTGGCTTTGCCACTGGTAAACCCAAATATTAAATAGTTGTTCTATTTACTATAGTACTCATCCCATTATTGCTATTAAAACTAAACAAAACAAGAGAGTAATGAATTTAACACCAATCACTTTGGAAATGCTGTAATTAACACGATTATAGTTTTGCAGTATCATTTTGTGTAAGGTGTCATTTGTATTCTGTTAATGAGACTAGAAATAGATGTTTAGATCTAGGATTATGCAAATTACTTCTCCCTAAATAGAACTGAATATTAAACTAATAATTACTTCCAGGAATAAGAATTCTAATTTTTGCATTCCAAAACTAAAAACAATAGCAAAAATGTAATAGATGTAATACATAGTAGCTCCTTCTTTATTATATGGTTCAATAAAGGACCAGACTTTGTAAGCGATGCTCATTCCCGTAATAGATAAGAAGTGTACCCTTTTTAAAAACAGTCCTGGCAAAAAGAAAGCAAAACAGTTTTCCATAGGGAGACCATTTGTGCTGGTTCAGCTTGTTTCTCACAAAGTCACCAGCAGATAAAAGATCTGTTACACTGAGGCTTTGGTCCAGTGCGGATTAAGGGCACATCAGTAATGCTCTGTCGTGCATGGCTGTGTCCTAAGCCATCAACAGCAGAAATCATTATAAAAGATAAAATTTCCATTAAAGGTATTTAAAAAGGTACTGTTTTACTGAACAGATTTTTTAATCTGTTCTTATTTTGAGATTCCTGGTAAAACAATCCAGCATGGTGATCTTGCTTTTGATAAGAATCATGACCTACTTTCAGTGGATGTCTTCATTTTGCAGGCTAGGCGTCTGATTAAATATTACCTTAAAATGGGGATGCAGAGAGGAAATACATAGCAGGGCTTTCTTTGTGTACATGGGGGAACAGGCAGCTCCAGATTAGAGTAACATCCACTGAGATATTAACTTTAGATTTGGTACATGTCTGGTATCATGTATAAGGATTATATTTATATGTCACTGCTTTTGGAGCACTCTAAGTGATTGTAGAAACTGCTGGATTATATTCATGGACAAAATAAACTGCTTGGGAACTTTTTCCTAAAATCAGAAATACTCTGAGACTTTTAATTACTGATGCAGTTCTGAAAAAGCACAAAATAATCACAAAGTGCTGAAACAATTTAAATCTGTTACCAGTGTTGACTGTACTGGAGATGTTATTGGCATGAGGGTTTTTTAATGTCCTAGTGTTAGGAGTATAACCCTGAGGAGCAGTGCCCCACAGCAGGGCTGCTGCTGCCGTTCCTGTTGGCAATGGAGGTAGCTCTGCCCTTGCACTCCAGCAGTCACACAAAGACAGGTCCTACGGTGCCAAGATTAGATGTGGTACAGTTCACCTTACCAGAGTGTTTAGGATTGAATTTCAGCAGCTCAGTAAATCTTGCAGGCTGTGGTGTAGGTAAGCAGAGGAGTTTTTTGGCATTTCCAAACAACCAGTGCTTATAATGCAGCAAGTATCGGAAATTACATTCCCCGTAATCTGAGACATTTTTGTCACCTTGCAGAATTTTTCAGTGAGACACATTTTAAGCCTTGGCAGTAATTAGCAAGTCGTATCAGGATCATTTTGTTCTAGGACTCCCCTCTGTTAAAAAGTTTGCCACCTGGGCTATAATCCTAAGTGCTGCAGAAGTTACAAGAGGAGCCAATGTATAATCATGCAGAAAGCAGGAAATTTTCCCCTCCTGTGTCATTGCTTTTTCTTTCTGCTTGACTGTAAGAGCTCATGAGGCAGTGAAATATGGTAATAACTCCATGGGTGTGTGGGTGGAGAGAAGGAGAAGACAGGAGATAAGAAGGCCCAGTTCAAAAAGAAGAGGGAGGAAAGATGGAGGCTGATTGATGAACATAGAACTGTCATGTAGAAGGGACAATATAGACTCTCAGATTCATGAATGGGGAGAACCAGCCCCAGCTTTCACACCTTTCTCCCTGGAGAAGCAGTTGCAAAGGGAAGACATTAAGTTCTCCTCTCCCTTTGGAAGACTGGTAGATTGTAGTTGCTAAGTGGAAAAAGATAAAATCCATAAAACTGATCTTCTCCTATCCTGGTGTAGGGGAGTAGCTATCTTGTAAAGCGTTAGGAGCTCTGGAGACAGTCTGTCTACATCTCTCAAGGTGTCCTGGGCTGTAAACTTGCAACAGCCTGAGATAAAGATTCACATTTCTGTTCCTGAAGCTCAGTGTCTAGGAGTGGGTAAGAAATGACTGGGTGTGGATTACATTTATTTAGATAGCACATCTTGTCCTCACTGTCCTGAGCCTCTGGAATGTGCTTTGATCCTTAGGCCTTTCAAAGGTACAGGCTGGTATCAGCAGTGCAGAGTTTGGCTTCCCAGCCTCAGCCACGAGGGGCTCAGGGCTTGAGCTTTAGTGGTGTCCTGTGCCTGGGGAACCCACAAAGGTTTGTGTTTCAGGGCACCTGGTGAATAACAGGGCTGCAGTGGGAAGCTGCTGGGTTTACTGCTTTGAAATTAATTGTATGAATTCTTATTTAAGCCATAAATCATCAGCTGATAAATTTGTCATCTGCTAGGCCTTAGATAATGGATCTAAATTTACTTACGTTAGAGCATAGAAAGCCTGTCTAGGACCTCCAAGCTTACTTTCCACAGTGAAATATAGCAGGAGTTCAGTGCTTTTAGCTTCCTCATTGAATTGTAGGGAAAAAGTAATTTTCTTCTGTAGTTCTGTCTTCTCATAAGACATTTTAAGAGAAACAATTCTTGTAAAAGTCATAGGTTTCCAGCATCAGATCCAATACCAGCATCAGCTCCAATACCAATCCAGTATTGGTAGCATCTTGTTTGTTTAATAGCTAGCACTTATGAAAAATGTCTGTCCTGCTGAAAACAGCAAGTTTCAGCCTCTGCATATTCAGACCCCAAACCTCTAATCCAAATGTATTCAAGTGATTATAAACAGAAGATACTGAATTGACAGAGTACCAGAATCAGTAAAATTAATTGCCTAGCACTTAAGAGCAAAAGATGATTGATACCAGATTTTTTTTTAATAATAGTTCACATTGCTTTTCCTGCTGAAAAAAAACCCCATGGCTGAATTAAAATGCATGAACAAGATCATCAATCATTTTCTTGCTATTGTATTTAACATATTGGAGTTTTAACCATTTATTCTGTGGTGTCTCTAGGGCTTTGTAAATATGATTAATACATGATTTCAAAAGCCTTTTATTGATTCAGTAACTGACTGACTTTGGCTGTAGCATTTTAACAGCAAAGATCAAATTATAATAAAAATGTAGGAAACATCTCTGAATATCTTGGAAATCTGACCCCACTAACCATTGGAAGAAACTAGTGGTTTTTTCTTCTGGAGTTTTATAACAATTTGTTGTGCCTGAGGTTAGGATTGGATCCTGAACCAGCGGCATCTGCAGATGACATTTAGGATCTCATGAACTGTGCAGCTTTTTAAAAATTGTACCTTTACATTTTGACATTGCTCAGGTTTATAACGAAGTCTGAATTTATATCGAAATGCAGAGAAATAAATTTCTCATCATTATTCCCTCTGGATTCTTGTTGGCAGAATGAGTGGGTGTTCACGTCAGAAGGTAGAATAAATGCTAGTGCCTTGAAATGCTGCCTCTACAGCTCCTAATGGTGTTGCACTTGTCATTGTGAACTTTCCAAATGCTCCAGTTTTGAACTTGGAATAAATTTGCTCCACTCGTAAAAACACCCACGTCTGTAGGAAGAAATGTGTGCATGTACCTTTCTTTATTTTCCATAATGTGACATGTGTTTTCCCTCTGTAATTTTCCTCCCTGGCACTGTTTTTATGTGCCGTGAGACACTGGCCATTCCTTATCCATATTCTTTCCTCAAGGTTGAGAGTTGTCATGTTTTGTTAAAATCTTAGATGCCAGAATTTCTCTCGACTTACTATTTATGTGTTCACATATTTTAATCACCCTATTCAAAAATGATGTTTAAGAGTCATTGAATGATTCAACAGAGAACAGCAGATATGAATATTCAATTTAAAGAAAGCAAATGTGAGGACTTTTCAAACTTTTCACAATAAACAGGCATTTATTGTAAAAATAACAAACCAACAGGTGGTCTTCTGCTGAAATAGCTATTAAATACCACGGAGTGACAATAATCAGCTAGAGGAGGAGGCAGAGTTTAAGACCCTAGGGTTTTATCATTGCTGGCACTGATTTACTGCATAGCCTGGAGTAAGTCAGTTAATGCCCATGTGATTAATTTTTCATCATGAGATACTAGGGAGCTTCATATTCATAAAGGTTTCAGACTGTGCTTTAAATCATGGGGAATTCAAGGAGAGATGCAAGTGCAATCATTGTCTGTTTGAAAAAAAAGGAATAAAAAAAAAGTAAAAGAAAAAAGTAATGTATTAGATATCCTCTCATTTTCTCAATTATCTTTTTATAGAGTGAGAAAGTTTATAAACTTTCTACCAGGACTGCAGATATTGCATATTATATTCTTTTACCCACGACTGCTGTAGGAAAACTGAGTTGCTAATGAGGAAGCAGGCACCATTTCCTACTTTCCTTTCCCTTCCAATAAGAAACCAGCTCCTTCACATGTAAAGGATTTCTGCATGCACTACAGAGAAATGTTTAAAATACAATGGTTTTAATGAGCTCTTCCCTTTCCTATACTGCAGCTCCATATTTTTTTTCTGTATTTCTCTGAGCCATTGCTTGTGATTTGAACTCCAAGCATCCTGGAACAAGTGAAAATGTGATTCTGTGAAAATCAGGGTTTGTGCTGTGTAGCTGAGCCAGGATAGGTTACAGTGACTTCCAAAAGGTGCAAAGGAAGCCCTGGTGTCCCTGGCTGAGCCAGCCTTCAAGGGCAAGCTGCCTCCCTTCTGGAGCTGGCATGGCCTGAGTGTGGTATAAGGATGTCCAGGTCAATGATGTGACTTTCTCCATGGTCAGCCAACCAGAGGTATTGCCATACTGCCTGGCACCAGCTCTGTCTCCTAAAAGCAGTGGAGGAAAGGTGTATGGAAAATCACTACCTGGGAAACTCTCTCTTCTCCCCTTGCAGCCAGATCTTTAATTTAGTTGTTCCTTAATCCAAGTCCAGGTCTAACTTTTTAGGGAACAACCAATTGTTCCATAGTGTGTCACTTGGTTTGCTAGGAGCCTGAGTTAAGTGTGCAGCAGACTACCTGTGTGACACTGGGTGATTAGGATGAAATCACATTAGGATGAAACATGTGGAGATGGAGGCTATTTACTGGGTTATAGTCATCACATCATTCCAGTATTTGCTTCTGTTAATCACTAGCACAATAAAAATGTTTTGCCATTCATTCTCTTTTCAGTCTTCATGAAATAATCTACACTTTGGAAGACTTACTACTTCCATTAAAACAGTGAGTCCAATGCCGACATATTTATCATTTACCTATGGAAATTTACCTTTTGCGTCTTTCTCCATAGATACTGGAGATGACATTTTAAAAAATGATATTAGAAACTTATAACTAATAAGTTATAATTTATAACTTCACACTGATAACAGCTCCAACACAAACCTCTGGGTCAAAATCAGGTACTTATCTGGGATCCTAATCCCCATTTCAATCCTTCAGACCTAATCTACAAAAGAGAAAGGAGTAATTTTGCTCAGATTTGTTCCAATGGACCAAAAGCAACATTTTTTGAGTGTTATGAGAGATGATTTGGGTTGCTTGGGAGTCCACTGTATAATAATTCACAGAATGCCATTTCTATAGCAATTAGTGTACTCTGAATATATAGACTATTAGACATTTATTCATAGAATTACATATGTTAATTGTAGCCAGGTTTTTATGATGCTCTGACTTTGAACTTGAACTTCCACAGGTACCTTGACAGAACATCCTAACAGAGAGGCATGATTGTGTTAAAAGGCTGATTAATTATCCTCAAGGTTATATGGGAAAGTCAGAGAGAACTGATTCATATGCCATTAGCAACTGAAACCCCAAATTTTATTTAAAAAAAAAAGATGGTTGATGTCTATTGTTGCTCATAAAACAAGCAACAGATTTTGATTAAAATCTGACTGCTGCTGCAAAGGAGATTGACTGGAGAAGCCAAATCCCACCAGTGCATAGGTGACAATAAATGTCAGAGTACTGATGGAACTGGGAAAGGGGGGCTAGGTTTTTTTGTCTTTGCTGTGCCATGGAGTGGCAGACTGGTTTAATGCCCTGGGCCATGGAAAGATGCCTTGCCTTACTGCTGCTGAAAGAAATCACTTGCAGTGATTTGCCCTAATATATAAAAAGCAAATTCCCGAGTACAAATGGAAAAAAAAAAAAAAAAAAAAAAAAAAAAAAAAAGCCCAAAACAGAGGGTACAGTCCTGGAGCTTGAACTCCCCTTTGCATTTGGTGAAATGGAGACCTCTTCTCTTTCCTAAATTCAAAATACTCTACAGAATCTGGGTTCTCACAGGATGGCAACTTGAAGGTTTTAAGTTTATAAGGCAAGGGACATTTGGGAATGGCTGATGCTGAGCTCCAGAGATGGAATGTTTGCATGGACTCCCTAAATTTGAATTCAGACTGCAAGCGCTGTGAAAGAGGAATGGGAGTTCGGGATTGGACGGAGGGGGCCTATTTGCATTTGTCTCCGGTTTCACTGAGAGCATCCTGCATGTTTACCGAGCCGAGGATATCTGCTGTCTGCAAGGCAATGACTCTCAGTTCCTGCTGAGATGCCAGAACTGCAGGAGACAGAACTGGCCGTCTTCCAGAGGCGAGCTCACATTCCCTGAGATGCGGCAGCCTCCCTTGCCGAGGTTGGCAGTCTCTCTCTGACTGCTGTGTGTGGCACCAGAAATCTTCCAAATAAGAGAATTTTTAAAAAAGGAACAACCCTTAGTATCAGTAATGAGAACTGTTGGACTCAGATGCCACATCTGCTTCAGGTATCCTGGATACTCTTCAGAGCTGTATGCAAAAGCAGTTTAGGTACTTTTCTACTAAATGAACCTGGCTCCTCTCTATCTCTTTTTTGACCCAGATGAAAGGAAGCCTCTTTCTTTTCTCTTTCCCTGGAGGCCTTCCTCCTATCCCAGACACTGCCTGTGAAAAGAGGCAAAGGTTGTGCATGCTCCCTCCATTGTTGGTGTACTTGAAATGATGATGGAAGAACCAGGAAACCCAAAAAGCTTTGCTAGCATTTGCTTGGTAGGTGTCAGCCAGCAGGTTAAAAGACTGGAGAGCCCCTTGGGCTGAGCTGGTAGTCCTGCTGTTTTCTTATGGTGCCCTTCTTTCCATCCCCTTCTTTCTTTCCTGTTAAAGTGTTTTTGTAAACTGTATGCAACTGAAGCATCCGGTCTCCTCCAGGCTGCTTCTTGCTCTTGGTTCCTTCAGTTCTTTGAGGCTGAGAAGAAAACCAGATCCAAAGTATGGAATAATATGGTATTTTTGGTGATGGACAGGGTTTGGATCTTCAGCTTTTTTAATGTCTGCCTGTCTGCACAATTTAGATGTGAGGGAATGTGCCTCCTGGAATTGTCTTAGGTGAGCTGGGTCAGAGAGAGCTGTGAGCTCTCCCCATTTCTCATGACAGGTTTTGGATATAAGAGATAAGCAGATGGCAGGGCTTGGTGTTTCATAGCTGTCTAGGCAGGCTGCCTTTCAGTTCACATTTGCTCTGTGTCGGACAGACTGGCACAGCTCTGTCTACAGCTGATATTGCTGATGGGATGGGCTGGGGGACAGAAAAGCACATCATGTGCTCAGAAATCTGCCCAGCCCTCCTACTAAATATAAGCCAAGAAAGACTCACCTTCCTGATGACTGCATGGCAGGCGACTGCACATGAATGCACACTGCTAAAATTCATAACTGTGTATGATGAAATGGTGTTCTTCACTCACTTTATCCACTTTTCTACTTGGTTCATATACAGGATTCACTTAATGGATTTTACTAAGTGGTGGTCTCTGTGCAGTTGGCAGTCACAAGAAACAGCAGAGGAGAAAGTTCCTTCCACAGGAAAAACACATTAGAAATAACATCACCCCTGGAGGAGGCAGTAGTTGATACTGGAACTTTTCCACTCTCTTCATTTGCTAATGTTGTAAAAGTTGGCAGCTATTTAAATTGGTGACAGCCCTCTAAATACATCATGGGTTTTAGTTTGTTTTTTTTTTTCCTTAAATAAGTAATTCATCAGAATGGCAAAATACCTTTGGAAAGAGGAGCATTGTGATATTAAGTTCATCTAGAAGTTACAGGGGAAAACACAGCCTGCTTGTTAATTGTTTTACTTCAATGCCTTTTGCTGATATTGAGAGCTTAGAAGAGCTCAATAGTGCTTTCAATTACGCGGGTGTAAATCCAGAAAATGACAGTGGAGTTGGTCCAGATTTACATAAGGACAAATGAGATTTTAAGAAATGCCTGTATAGTTTCCTTTCAGGCTTTAGATATAATTATCTTAATTAGCCTCTCAATTCAAGGGTCTAATTTCCACCATGGTTAATGAAGAACACTTATACTTGGTGACTGAATTATCTGACTCGAATTATCATTTTTAGAGAATATTCTAAAGACTCCTAATGAGGGGAAAAAAGCCTCAGAGTTCTCCAGCTTTATTTTTCCAAATATGTCGACTAAATATAGCATGTGTTCCCCAGAAAATGTGAGTGACAGGGATTAGTAATTCATGAACAACATGGCCCATTTACAGTCCTACCAGCACAGAATTCACTGTGGCATGGAGAATATCAAACAAAACAACTCGGTTGACTTCCATGCATTTAAAACAATGAGGAATAAAGGCTTAATTCAGACTAAAACTCCCAAAGCTCCCTGGATTTAGTTAACAGTAATGAAAACATTGAATAATAGCTAAGAAACAAGCTGAAACCCAGATTTTAAAAGTTTGAAAAATAATTAATTAAATCCCAAAAGTGCTAGGAGTTGTTGCTGAAAATGAAGCTGAGCTCTGTCACAAAGCTTTGCTCAAAAAATACTTTTCAAAAGTCCTATCAAAATCCATGGATTGTGTTTAATTGTCAGTGTTTTAAATCCCTGCCAGCCTGTTCTGAGAGGTGGTACGCTGTGACAAAGAGCAACCCATCGAGACTAAGGTGTTTCTTAGCAGTTGATCATTTTTGCATGGTTTTCTTTTAAAATAGATCTCAGGACTGCGTTGCAGGGGCCCCAGTTCCTCAGGACTCATTTGGAAAAGGGAGCATTTTAGGCTCGATGCCCTGGGCAGGCGTGGAAAGCAGAGCAGAGCAGTGCTCCCAGGCAGGCTGTGTCCCTTGTTATCGGCAGAGGAAGGTGCACTTGTGTGGCAGCTGCTGCAGGGGCTCCAGGTCATTGAGGTGAGCCATGGCAGTGGCTCTGAGCAAGGATGGCAGAGCACACTCCAAACCCCTGTGAACATGGACACCAGGCAAATGCCACTGTGGCGTGTGGCACTCAAGTGCTGTAACTGCCTTCACATCTGGCTGTCTGTATAGTACTCCTGCAGCGCCAGCAGAGGACCAGCCAGCCTCAAATGTCCAGAAGTTATTGGGTAAGCTATGGGGTCAAACAGCCTTTAAATGACTGGCATATCTCCAGGTTTTGAGACTCATACTGAAGGCATGTTTTTGCTGTATTGTCATAAAGTAACATGGTAGCTTGAGCTGGAATTGCTTTCCTTCTCAACAGAGATAACTTGAATTACCCAACCAAAGTGCTCCTACTCACCATCTTAAAGTATTGCATGTTGTATCCTCAGAACTGGCCCTTTTCCTGATACCACTTTGTTCTCCCCAGCTGACTTTGAGCACAACCTGCTATTTATGCCTGCCCAGTCATGCTTCTGGAAAAGAAGTTGGTCCAGCTATATCTCCAGTGGCTGTGGATAGGAGGAGTTCATGTGTTTGCTGCCTTCTCTCCCCTTACAGAAGTTGCATGTCCTTGCAACTTTGAGTTTCATTTTGTACCTCAGCTTTGCTTCAGGTATAAATCACCCACAGCAGGCATTTGCTGCCTGCCACACTACAAAGCATCAGGCATTATCTGTAAGCACTGCACACAGTTTTGCTGCAGTTCAGTAAACAATGCACATGGCTGCTGTGCTCCAAGTGAGTCAGAGACCTAGAAATGAGCTGTTACTGAACAGCAGGGTACAGACTAGGCCTTTCTTTACCCAGTCCAAGCATATAAAGCAAGTTACTGCTGTAAATATTTCTCTCTCTGGCCTTTTCTTCGCTGCAAAAAGAGTGAAGAAAAGGCCAGAGAGAGAAATATTTACATTTACAATATTTCCTGATGTCTGTTAGAGATCCAAACCACAGAGATATGAAAATATATTTGCTTGTTTATTGTATCTTAATCTGCCAGCTCCTGTTATGCTAATATGGATGAAAAGGGCACCTTTCCCACCCAAAAAGTGTGGGTTTGTCCTTGGTGTACTCAGGACAGCAGTTTTAACTTTGGAAAGCTAAAGCCATGTTTTCACATTTCTTTTTTTAACTTTTTAGGAGAAAATCTTTACAATACCTGTGCATTAATCTGCTGACAATCCTGTCTGTAAATCCACTGAGTGAAGTGGTGCAGAATGAAAACCTCACCTGGGCTCAGCTGCCATCAGGAGCTGGGCCTGAAGGAGGAGTTAGCCTGGCAATCTGGTCACCAACCCCTGCTGGCACTGCTGTCTCCTGCCAAACACTGACCCTGAGCTTCACCCTCTGGGCTGGTGAAAAAGCAGCTGGTATGATGGGCATTTGGCTTGTTGCTGTGTCAGAGCAACCCTTGGCATTAGAAAAGCACAAGGATAGGGCTGCTGCTGAAACCTCCAGGCTTTCTTCCGGTAAAGCCATGGATTAAGCAGCAGCAGCCTCCTCAGGTATGTGTGAATGATGTAATCAATGTAATCCAGTGATGTAATCCAATTTATTTTTGATGGCTGACAACAGATGCCTTCCTGTGCCTCACCTTCCCACCTAGTTCTCTCTCTTCTGACTACCCCTTCCCAGCCTACTCCTGGTTGGTTGTTTTTTTTTTTTTTCCTTAATTTTGGCTTTTTCCCTTCTGGTTTTAATTTAATCCTTTTCTCAACAAATAAATGAAACCTTCCTGTAAAATTTGCTCTGCGTGAATGAATCATTGTCATGCTTTTTCTCCCTTGCCTTTAATAAATGTTACAGGATGAACAGTGTTGTCCATGTTAAGTAAATAGAAAATAATTAAGAAAACAAAGTGAAAGAAGTCAATCTCACTATCCATTTCCTCCTGACTGTAAGACAACAGCAGGAATCATGAGCTATCAGCCATGTGTGGCCTGCAACCAAAAATCTTCCTGAAAATGGGAGCAACCTTCTCATGCCTCTCCTGTGGAGGGGCAGCACACTTACCAGATACAAAGACTGCCAACAGTAGCTGCTGGCACAGATGCTGCCAGGGAATCATGCACAATTGAGTAGTAAGGCAAACTCCAGGAAAACTCAACCTATAATTAGGTAATTCCTGCCTGAGCAATTGGCATCAAGCAAGTGAGAAAGCTGTGAAAGAGAGGAATTGACTGGCTTAAAAGAGGCGCAGATTGACTGGCTTAATTCTAGGGGGACTGGTTGGGTATTTTTGGTTTTTTTTTTGTTTTCATCTTGGCTACTTTTGTTTTGGTTTTTTTTCTCTTTCCATTTTTTCTGCCTTCTCTTTCCCTTGCCTTCTGCACCTACAACTCTTCCTCTCTCCTTCCCTCACCCATCCCTGAGATGACAAGCAGATATTATGCACCGTCAGCTCATCTGCTGCAACAATTTTTTCCTCCGATGAAACTGAATCTGGAGTAAAACTTTGGGAAGCTGACCCCAGAGGAGTGCATGTGCAAAGTCCATGCAGGGGTGGTCCCAGGAGAGAGCAATTCCTCTACCTCAGATGGGGTAAATCCATTCAGTAACAGCTTGCCTGTTGGCATGTTTTGGTTGTAACAAACCCAGGGCAACATACATTACCCAGACAGTGCTTGCCTCCACATTTGCAAAGGGTTCTGTGCCCAGAGTACCACAGGCTGGTCAGGGCCAGCTGCCCAGTGCTTGGAACAGGCTGCCTGCTCACTGGCATCTCCCCCTGAGGTGTTTCCACACTTTATAGGGCCCAAAGCAACAGCTTTGGTCTCAAAGGAGGAATGCAGGTGCAGATGGATGGCTTCCCACCTGCAGCCCACCTGCACCTCTTGCACCAGGTCTCCATAGGAAGGTTGCTGCAGGTACTGAGAAATCTGATTTGCTGGGTTTGAATAAATCTTGTCACACCTGGGAAAGACAACTGCAAGGGAGGTCTCCCACAGCAATCTTTTGCAGCAAATTTTCCTGTTCTTTGTGCATGGGTACAAACCTGTCCTACCCTGTACTTGTGTCAGTTTTAACACCTGTACCCATCTGCACATAATAAAAGCATCTGTTCCCTGAGACAGTTTCTGCAGAACATGTGGGAATTCACTGAAATGTGAATTTGTGGGATTGCTTCAATGTACTACACAGAGTTCCTTTCCCCTGCTAATTCAGGCCACAGTGGTGGCACAGGCATTAGTGGTCAGGCAGAAATTGCTGCACAGCTCGTGGGTGCCTGATCCGAATGAGCTCCTGGCTGGTTCAGCTCCGCTAGAACTGACCTAAAGGCTGGAGTGTTTCAAGCAGGCTCCAGGAGACCTCTGCCCACCAGTCCTGCCTGCATGGTGCCCGCGCATGGCTCGGGGGTGTCTGGTCACACAGCCGAACATCCAGCTTGGCCCTTCCCTCTGCCTCCCAGAAGGGGAAGGAGATTCATCTGAAATGCTCAAGGCCAGGCTGGATGGGATCTAGTGCAGCCTGGTGTAGTGCAAGGCACTCCTGCTCATAGCAGTGGCATGGCCTTAGGTGATCTTTAGGGTCCCTTCCAGCTCGATGGTTCTGTGCGATGATTCTGTGAGTGAACGCTGCTCTTTCTGCTGTGTCACCGCAGCTTTGCTGGAGACTTGGCTGCCGGAGGGAGCTGCGGCCCGGCGGGGGCAGGACATGCTGTGCTCGGCAGGCCGCCAGCTCTGCTCTGCCAGCCCGGCCCTGCCACCCCGGCCCCTACCAGCGCCGCCCATGCCATCCCGGCCCTGCCACCTCGGCCCCGCCATCCCGGCCCTGCCAGCGTCACCCCTGCCAGCCCGGCCCTGCCATCCCGGCCCTGCCAGCGTCACCCCTGCCAGCCCGGCCCTGCCATCCCGGCCCTGCCAGCCCGGCCCTGCCAGCCCGGCCCCTGCCAGCCCGGCCTGCCAGCGTCACCCCTGCCAGCCCGGCCCTGCCATCCCGCCTCCTGCCTCATGGGCAGCACGGTCGCCCCGGGACACCTCAGCGGGCCAAGCAGCCCACGGGGGGGGGGGTGAGCGGTCCTGATTTCAGTGGGCACTGCTCAATTAGCCAGAGAACTCCTATGCTTTGGCCATGGGGCGCAAAAGGCACGTCACCTGCTGTCCCCATGTGTGCTGTGCCCAGACTCAGACGTGTTTGCCCAAGGCAATGGAGGGGGGGGACCTTGTAGCGTGCAGTTGTCTCATGGCTTGGTGGTGCAGCTTTCCCTGTTTCTGTGCCTCTGGAGTGCCATGTTTGCACAGGAAGGGCTCGGCACCCATCAGGGTCTGACGGGCCCTGTGCAAGCAGAGTGTGTGCACAAAGCCTCCCGCCTCTGGGCACAAGGGTCTCTGCTCACTCTGGGCCACACACAGGAGGAGCACATGTGTGCCCCTGTGTATATGTATGCACACATGTGCACAGATACAGGTGTGTGTATGTACACTTATGTGTAATAGCAGCTAAACTGGCTATGCAGGTCAGTGCCCTCAGTCTCAATGAGCAGCTCCCCTGCTGCACAGAGTCAGGTCTGGGGAGAAGAGGGTACCTGGTAGGCCGAGGTAGGGATGCAAAGATGGATGGTCAGCACAGGAAAATGTTCAGCAAGGGCCACACAGCCATCTGGAGACCTGTGCTAGGCTAGTGACTCGTTTTGGACTGTAAACAAACAGCAGGAGTGCCACAGTGTTGTGAGGAGTCCTACACAGCCATTTGAATACTGTTAATCTCTCATTTCTCATTGCTGGTCAGTTGGATACTAGAAACTGGCAGTGGGAAAGTGATTTGGGAAGTCAGGTCTGCTGTTTCAGAAGTTTTCACTTTGCATCTTCGGTAGGTGAGGACACACAGGTGGTCAAAGGAGGTTTGGCTCACACAGACCCCTTAATTCACTTTCTGCTTAGTTAGTAAGTGATATCACTGCACCATGCACGTTGTGAAGCTCCAGCAAAGCCTCAGCATTGCTGACTCCAGCTTGGTAAACAGGAGTTCTGCAGCAGCTTTGACTAACTGAGAGAGCTATCAACCTGGTCCCTGAGAAACTGTGTGAGGCACACAGATAGAATGCCTAAATGGGGTATTTGTCAGCTCAGCCCTTGCTTGGGAGGCTGGTCTAGAAGAAATAACAGCTAACACCAAATCTCTTGTCTGCCTTGTGTTGTGGAAGTGTGTCTGTGCTGGCCTGAGAGCTGCCTCCTCTGAACTCCTCTGAGCAAGGGCTCACAGTCATGGACAGCTGAGATCAGTGACCTAGGCTGGCTTCAGGGGCTGTGTAAACAACAAAATCACAGCTGAGCCAAAGCAGCCCATCTGTCCTGAGCCCCAGCTGACTCTTGCTTTGTTTTGACAAGATGCCCTCCCAATGGTGTTTGCTATTGCCAATTTTTCTTTGTTTATTTCTCTCCCTTATCTCTAAAGAATTACTCTTGTTCTATTGCTGCTGTCCAAATGCTTAAAAATCGTCTTGAATACCCTCATTTGCTGGGAAGAAGAGCCCACAGGACATCAGTTTGCCTTTAGCCCCAACCAAATCAGGCAAAAGCAGCTGCCCATGCTGTTAGTGCCACACGAGGCCTCCACTATCAAGATGTGTGTGTCCCCAGAACGTGAAAACGGGAATGTCACACTAGTCTTGTTATGCCTTTTGGGCTTTCAGGAGTGATACGGACCTTCTGATTCAAGTGGCTTATTCTTTGGCATCACAGCCTGTGATGTGCTGATGGTGTTGATGCAGCATCAGACCCTACAGGGGCGTCAGCCCCAGTCTCAGCTCTGCTGCTGCTCCCTGTCTGTGTCCCTGTCTGTGGGTCGGGCCTTCAGGGAGAGCACTCACCTCCTGTAGCTTGCAGCCCCTTGACCCGGAGTGGCTGCTCCTGGGGCTCGTGGTGTTGTGGCTGGCATGGCTCACAGCTGCTTGCCCAGGGCCAGGGGGCTTCAGGTCCTCCCCAGACACCACGCAGCACCATCCACAGCAAAGGGCAGTGGCCACAGGAACTGTCTGTCATGCTCTTGGAGTGGTGAGTCACCCACAGCAATTCTCATTTTACCCTTCTGAAGCTCAGCACAGACTAAAATTAAAGGTATCTGGAGGTCAGGTTCCTTCAGGACATCTCCTGGCTGGGATTGGAGGTTACTGAGGCTGCCGCATCTCCTGACTGACTGCCCAAGTGCTGATGGCTTTAGTGCTGCTCTCAGGACCTCTGGAGCAGAGTCATCCTGCAGTATGGATTACCTGGCACATGCCAGCCCCGAGGATATGGCCATCATTATGCAGAGAGGCAATTTGCCCAAGGAGAGGAAAGCCAGCTAAGCCATGTCTACCAGCACGCTCCCTGCCAGGCTCTCTGCTCCTGGGAAGATGAGCTGCTGGTACCTGATCCAGTGAGAGACAAGCAAAAGCCAACCAAACAAGTCCACCTAATCCACCTCCAAAAATATCCCCTGGCTGTAAGAGGAAAGGCTCTGGGAGTTGCTGGCTGCCTGTTTCGCTTTGGCACATGGAAAGAAAAAAACACAGACCATGAGGAGGGGAGAGTGGGGTATGTGGAGTGTTTCTGGGCTCCTCCCTCAGGCAAGGTTGAAGGGTGAATAGTCCTGAGGTGAAAGCAGAGCTGTGGTTTCTCTTGGGTTTCACTGCAGGGTGGTTTGCCAAGGCCACCCACTGTCCCTGCCAGCTCTTGTCCTTGTCCTTGGAGTATGTCTCCTCCAAGATTGCTTATACTGGCCTTTCCCTGTCAGGTTGGAAAAGAGATAAATTCAACTCTTTCTGCCTAGCAGACTTCTGCAGTTTTCTCATCTTTATTGGGATTCAGAACTGAAGCAGACATCATGCATTAAAAGAAGTAACCAAATGAGTTTCCAGAGTTCAGACTGTTTGGGAGAGATGGGGCATCAATTTGCATAATTTTGATAAAATATTAGGTCTGTCCTAAGATGGAATGATGCTACATGTGACCACAGGTGAAAGGAAACTGCTTATGTGTGGGTGTGAAAATTGAGCACACAAAAGGAGCTGCCTTGCTGCCCATGTCCCACCCTGTTTCCTTGCTGCCTATGTCCCAGCCAGGACACAGAGAGAGGGAAGGGAGCTCAGGGATGAGTGGTCATTGCACCCACTGCCTCCAAAGAGCAATCTTGATATAGGAGGAAGTGAACTCTTTCCCTGGTTTTACCCTCTTTTAATATTTTTGCAAAACTGAAATAAGTCAGAAACCACAACGATCTCATTTGGTGAGCTATTTACACTTGCTCAAGGAAACAAGCATTTTCAGCTGTGGCTGCTCCAAGGTGTGTCAGCAGCGCCAGCGGGACCTGAAACCATTTCGCCCTCTCTTGAGGGCAGAAGGAGAAATTACTCTTTCCTCAGTACTCAGAACCCAGCTGCAGGGCCCAGGCTCCCAGGAACCCCAAAAGTGCAAAGCAGGATACTGTCTCATCCCTCGTGTCCCCTGCGTCCAGCTGCTCCTGCTGGTGGCCCCTCTCCCCGGGGCAGCAAGGCCACCTGCTTCCCAGGGGCCTCAGGGTGAGGAGCACCTGGCCAAGGAAATGGAAACCAGCCCATGTTCACCATGGTCCATTTGACCTGCATGGCCCACTTTGACCTGCATGGCCCAAATCAGGATAGCCCTGGGATGGAAGAAAACCACAGCTCCCTGCAGACCTGGTCCTCTGCACTTAAACCAGCCTGTGTACTGAGGGCTCTTCCAGCCCAGCAGTGAAATTCTCATGCCTGGGACTTGACTCTTGTGGTTTGACACTGGCCAGATGCCAGGCACACATGAAAGCTTCTCGCTCACTCCCCTCTGCAGCTGGACAGAGAAGAGAAAGTTTAATTAAGGGTTCATGAGCTGAGATAAGGACAGGGAGAGAGATCACTCATTAAGTACCATCAAGGGCAAAACAGGTTCAGCTTAGAGATATTAGCTGGCATGATTAGCTGGTGAGGACAAAGGCAGCTGGTTGGTTGTGTGTTTCTCACAACACATGACTAAATACATACACTGGTTCCTTGCTTTGGAGTTTGTCTATACATGCTGGAAGGCATTTGGAGACAATTAGCTGACCAGGTGGCTCAGTGCCCTCAGTGTGTCTGACTATGTGAAGGACTGCTCTGCACAACAGGGAGGTCTCTCCTGCTTGGGAGTTCTCGGTCTACACCCACCAGAGAACATGGGAAGGCTCTCACGGGACTCCTGAATGCAGAGACAAAGCACCCTGCAGTCTCTGTGCTCACCGAAAGTCAATCGGTGAGCAAAGTAAACGTCCCTTGGCATCAGGAGACAGGCTCTGTCAGGAGAACTCATAGCTTTTATTAGACCATCAGACACAGGCAGGAGAAAAGAGCAGGCAAGTTTTTGGGGCATTTGGGTGTCTCTATTTTTTTCCTGAGTGTATTGTTTGGTCTAAAAGACATGACTCCTCCTTGCAAATCTTGCTTCTCCTCTGACCTTAGACCATGGCAGTGGCAACAACCTTCTTAGCATTGTGTCGTTCTTCATAGAAATATAGTAGTGAATAAAAAATGGTGGGTACCAACAAGTGCTATGAAGAGGACAAGTGAGATGGAGGGGAAACACCATTGTGACGAAGTAAAAAAATAAAATCCCACTTTTTTGTGCTTTTCCAACTGTATCTTGGGGGAGACACAGCCAAGAAGGGTACTGGCTGTACTCTGAGCCTGCTTTTGTTCTGAAAGCTTCCAACAACAACTGGGGTTTATTTTTGTCCATAATGATGCTTCCAGTCCTGCCCTGAACTAAGCAGTGTTAAGCCTGAACAACCGGGACGTCCTCGGTCAAGGCTGTGGCATTTTGTTCTCCTCGACTTCTATCACTGACAAGCAGATATTCACATAATCACAGAATATGCTGAATTGGAAGGGACCCACAAGGATTATTGAGTCCAACTCCTGGCCCTGGACAGGACCATCATCAAGAATCACACCATGAGTGTTGTCCAAAACTTCTTGAATTCAGACAGGCTTGGTGCTGTGACCACTTCCCTGGGGAGCCTGTTCCAGTGCCCAACCACCCTCTGGGTGAAGAAACTTTCCCTAATACCTAACCTAAACCTCCCCTGACACATCTTCAGGTCATTCCCTTGGGTCCTGTCACTGGGCACCACAGAGAAGAGGGGAGAGGAGCCCCTCCTCTTCCCGTCACGAGGAAGTTGTAGACTTCAATGTGGTCTCCCCTCAGTCTCCTCCAGCCTGGACAAGGTTGCTTGCTCAGCCACTCCTCACACAGCTTCACCTCAATGTCTTTCTCCTTGTTGTCCTCCTTTGGGCACTCTTTAATACTTTAACATCTTTCTTATAAGGCAGTGACCAAAATTCACACAATATTCAACATGAGGCTGCCCCAGGGCAGAGCAGAGCAGGACAATCCCCTCCCTTGCCCAGCTGACAATGCTGTACTTGATATCCCCCAGGACAGGATTGGCCTCCTGGCTGCCAGGGCACTGCTGACTCTGTTCAACTTTCCATCGACCAGGACCCCCCAGGTCCCTTTCCATGGCACTGCTCTCCAGCATCTCATTCCCCAGTCTGTCCTTACATCCAGGGTTGTCCTGTCCCAGATGCAGAATTTGGCACTTTTCTGTGTTGAACTTCATGTGTCTGGTAATTGCCCAGCCCTCTGATTTGTGAAGGTCTCTCTGCAGGGCCTCTCGGCCTTCAAGGGACACAGCAGCTCCTTTTATCATGTACAAACTGTTGTTTGAAGCTGCTCTGCAGTCTGCTGCTATCCCACCCAACCCCTCCTGAAGCCTGACCCCGACTAATTGTTGACATAGGCAACCAAACTCCTCCATAGGTTATATATATGAGAGTACACATTAACATATGCACATTGTTGTGCACACCACCTGAGTACCTGCTTTGATCTACAGCAAACAAAACCCATGCAAATAGCTGATCAAAATAATCAGCCTCTGCCTTTGACCCTGTGCTCCCCTCACTATAAGCAGTACTCTCAGAAATTTCTCCAAGTTTTTCTGATCACTGCCACAGAAAATAGGATGAAAATGCCCATATTTTAGCTTTCTGCAGAGCCAATGTGTGGTGGCTTGGCTTCAGAGACATCTAGTATGGAAACTAGATGGGACATCTAGTCCCTCAGTCTGGACGCATCATTCCTTTGTCACTCTAACTTTGCTGTAGAAATCGGTTCAGATGACTGAGGTTTCAGGTGAGCTTAGCATTTGTCAGAGGAATCAGCATTTCACTTGGATGAACAGACAGTTGCCCCCTTAAGCAAGATAGCTTTGGCTCAGGACCATATTTACTAAAAACCAGTCTCCCAGTACCCACTGAAATTGAAGTGAGTCAAAGGTTGTCTTGTAAAAGAAACACATTTGTCACTTGGATGTATTTTCAATGTGCAATGTTAATCTTTCTCATTGCTCACATGAGAACTCTTTAGTAAATTACTGCTAATTAAAATAATTTTCTAGACAAAGAAGATTTTTACATTTCTCTTGCTCAGGTGAAACTCAGAAATGACACAAAATGAAGCCTGAATCACAGAAGGAAGGAAAACAGCCTGTTAGAAGAAGCAGCCCTGAGAACAGTCATGATGAGCAGAGGCTGAAGCAACCAAACCCTCAAAGTGACATTCACAGAGGAGCTTTGCAGCATCCCCCCAGAGCTACAGAGGAAGATCCCACTCACCTTTGGATGGAAATTTTTCCCATGTGACCACAAGCTCACAACCCATGGAGATGTTGCACATGATGCCCTAGCCCTTGATTCGTGGATTTCCCAGGAGAGATACTGGGGAAAGCATCCAGCCCTTTTTTTGGCTTTTTGACCAACTAAAGGACTACTGTGGTTTTTGCAAGATTGAAAACTGTATTTTTTTTTTTTTTGCACTGGAGGATGTTCTCCCCTTTGCTAGCTGGCCACAGCCGTTCTGGAGCTTGCTAGTTCCAGCACACCTGGATTTCTGATGAGGAGTTGTATGCAAATATTAAAATGAAAATAGAGGCTTTTGCTGCACTCCTGTATGTTTGCTGGAAAGCTCTCAGAAAGCACATTGAATACTGAATTTTTTCCATCAGTGCTTGCAGCACTTTCTTGACATGAAAGTGATGTGATAAAATGTATTTTCAAGGACACTTGAGTGAAGTGCATCACTCCATGTCATCTTTCCGGTAGAAATTCCCCAAACGGAATAATTTAAGATTTTTTTTGCATAGCTTGATGACTGTCAGAAGTCTCTCCATCAGCTTTGCAGAAGGCTGTGGATATTTCCACAAAATACAAAAAATAGGCCAGATGATATCCAGATTACACTAACCTCTAGAAGAATAAATGCTTGTTTTGTGAGGTGTTTTGCCACTAAATAACAAAGAAGCACTAAAAAGAAATGTAATGCAGGGGATCACCAACCTGACAAAAAAAGCAGGAAAGATCACTGAAGTGACATTCAGAAAACATATTCTGACTAAAGACTAGAGAACATCTGCTGCAGCATCTGAATTTGCATGCCACAAATTAAAACAAATAAAATATCCCTGAGCTGTCATCTGCTCTCTGTTATGAGAGCACAGCCTTGCCACTTCCTCTGTTCTTGGGGTAGGATGTCCTGACTGCCTGACATGGCTTTTGCTAGGAGGACGAAGCTTTAGCACAAGCTCCTCATCCCAACCTCCTCAGCACAGGCAGTGCTGATCATTTGCTGACATTTGATGAGCACAAGCTGCAGATCTCCCCCAAGCAATGTTTTTGAACAGCATTGGGGATGTATGAGGACAGGAACATGGATCTAAGGAATGGCAAATTCCCAACAGGATCACCTCACAGCAGTCTAGGCACAGCATCAATGCATTTTCTCTGCAGGTACAGCAAAGCATAGGTTTATTGGTAATGCATTCATTGGCTTGTCTGTTGTACTGAGCTGTTGCCTCTGGTGCCTGACTCCTGTATCCTGTTTGGCAGAGGGGCTGTTGCATCCCCAGCCCTGCAGAGGCTTTTTGGGGAGCCTTTCACCTTACTGAAGGCCAGAAGAAGTAAATGCTATTTATTGACTTTTCACATGTGGAGAGCAAGTTTTCAGGCAAATTCAGGGCCAGATGTGCAAACACCTCTGCAGAAGCAGCTAACAGCCCAAAGGGACTAGTCCAAGCAGATCATCTGGACAATGTATTAGGGGCAGCAAAGTTTTAGGAGAGTTTATCTCCATTTTGTAGCTTAGGAGTTTATGTAACTTCCTGCAGAGAACACAGGAAACATTAGGCATGGCTTGGATTTGAATTTATGTTGCTTGAACCCAGCTCTGACTTCAGACACGAGGGCCACCTATAAATCTGAAATGATAATGAGCACAGAAATAAAACCAGCCCAGCCTGTTTTTGCCCAGTGCTGTTGCACGCCTCAGCACACCTCTGAGTGCCAGCATTGGGTGCTGGGTGGCACTGTGACAGGAGAGTGACAGCAAAGCAATAAATCTCTTCAGACATAAGTTACCATTCATGGTCATAAAATCAGAAGAGTAGAGCATAAAATAAAGAGCTCTAATTTATGATGGATGTATCTCAAGCAGAGCTTTCTGCTGCCTGCAAATCAAAGCATATGGATACTTTAAACAAAAAGCCCCAGCTGGATGTGGGAAGATTCCATTTAGCATAACCACAGGACTCTGTTTCTGAAGAATTTGCCTAGCGTGTGATTTGGCCCCTGTTGCTCGCCAGGCATGGAGCAACATCTACCTGGTCAGTGATCGTGGTGACATAAACCACTGCCTTGTCAAAGCTGCCTCTGCTGTGGAAGATCCTCATCACTGGCACAGGACAGCCTGCAAAGGCTGGACCCAGCCTGGCTCTGGCAAGTTGCCAGTGTGTGTGCTGAATTACCCTCATCATCCAAGGAGCATTCAGACTAGGGGTTTGAGGACCTCATGTCTCTGAGCTGCTCAGCCATTGAGGCACCAGCATGACAGGGACTTTTGCTCTGAGCCCACCCTGTGGTGTTGAGATGCTCAGCTGCTCTATCACAGCCAGTGAGAGTGGCCAATATGGCTTTACCTGTCTTGCTCCTACATGCAGAAGGCCGAGAAGCCCAGAGCCTCCAGAAATCAGTCTTGCTGCTGTTTCTTCTCCAGTACTTCCAGGGCTGGCAGTGCAGATCCATTTACACCAGGCTTCTATTGATCCTGCAGGACGAAGGCTCTCCTAGGGACATGTGGAGTCACCAGGTGACTTTGCTGGCTTTGTGAGCTACCACCTTGTTTGTGAGCTACCACTTTGCTGGGTTTGTGAGCTACCACCTTGCCAATGGCCTTTCCTGCATGCCAGGCTGTAACAGGCTCTTTGTAGTAAGATGGGATTTTACTTCAGGCTGTTCCTAAGTGATGCAATGAGCAATATTATTGCTTATTGAAACACCTCCATTGGGTGATTTTTATTCCCAGAATTAATAAGAAATTGCAGTTATATGGCTTGAGCAACATCTTGCAATATGTGTCTTGAACAGAAGTCACTAACACAGCTTGCACAGCAGCTGGTACTGAGTGTGTTGCTAGCCCAACCTCCAGCTAAGCAAGTCTCTCACCACATTTTAGGTTTGGCATCTGAGTAGGAATGATTTGGTACTATAGTTTTCAAGTGTGGCTAGATTTAATATGTTGGGTTTTCCTCTCTCTCTCTGTCATATTCTGAAATCCATGGAGGGCTCTTGACTGGCTTTTGGCAGAGTGCTAATTTCACCCTTGTAATTCCACCCTCATCTTTTTTCCTCCCTCTCACTGATAGAGAAGAGAGACTTTTTTTTTTTGGTCCTTCCCCACTCCTACTGCTCTTGCTCCACCAGGGAAGTTCAGGAATGACTTCAAGGAAAATCAGAAAGGCCTTGGGTGGCTTTTCTTCATTAGTTGTGGCTCCAACTGTGGCAAAAGAGGCACAGAGCCAAGCTGCCATCTGGAGCTCCCGCTGCCCAGCCAGTAGCTGTCTCTCCCAGGCTCTGTCTGCAGGGCCCATGGCACTGATGCAGCAGTGAGGTTGAGACAGAGCTGAACTAGATTTGCCTCTTTATTCATGCAATGATATGCTTAGCCAGAATGAGGACCCACTGCTCAGCTGTGGGGGAGCCCAGCCCTCATTTATTCTCCCTTGCAACAAGGATGAGGTATGCCAATGCCTGGACTGAGGTCTTGGGCCAAGCACAGTGCTGTTCTGCATGAGTTAAGGGCACTGAGGTAGGTCACAAGTTGTGTCTTTGCGGGGTACCAGGGCTTTAAAAATTCATTGTTTGTCTCTTGTAGCATATTTGGTATCTCTATATCTGATAGCTCCATTCAGTTCAGCCTAAAATGTCTCTTGAACAGGGGTAGGATCTGTCAATTTAATTAATAAAAGGACTAACAATGGAATTTTTGAAGCAGCTGGAGATCGTACAGCACATCATCAGCTTTGCTCCAACACTGCCTGTGTTAGTACTGTTCTTTCCTCAGTAGTGACAGCGAGCCCACGTTGACTGGTAGCTGGCTCTCCAGTTCTCAGAGGCCATGGATCATCAATGACATCAGAGACTTTTCTAAAATTGGTTCAGACTATTAAAGGAAGGGCCATGGCAGAAAGAGGAATGAAAAAGTGACAAACTGGTGACATGTTCATTCAGTTCCTCTTTCTCTACAAATGAAGAAGCATGTAACTGAACTTAAAAGAGACTGCTGAAAAAAGTCACGTGGAGACCATCAATAATGAATCATCCAAGGAGATGAGCATCCAGCAACAAATTTTCTGAAGAACTAATATCTCTTGTTATTACTGGATTATCTCCAAACCCAAACATTTCTGGGTTGTGTTCTAGTGATGACCCCTACTCAAAGAGTTTGCAATCCAAGTGGGAAAATCAGATGGGGGGCTGGGAGATGTCCAAATCTCCATTTACTTGCTCTGCTTGTGCCCTGTCTCTGATGTTGGCAGGATGAGCAGAGCTCATGGAACCTGGCTCTGGGTGGAGGCTAACAAGCTGGATGTCCTGGCACTGCCCTGTGCTACCACACTGCTCTGGGTGCCACGCAGCACACGCCCGGCTGCTAGGAATGGAGAACACTGCCTGGAAAATGGGTGCTGCTATCCCTGGGGAAGCAGATCCACAGTGTCAAATTCCCACTGACTTTGGCTGAATGAGTCCAGCAGCTGCTCCCCAGGCAGTCAGGCCCTTGGAGAAACATGAGAGATGTTTTATTCCTGCTCAATGACTTGCAAACACTTGAGCTCTCCCACAAATACCACTTGTTCTGCAGAGAGGCAAAATATTGCAGGCAGCATTTTGCAGAAATGGTGTTTCCCTATTAAATGAAAACCACTACTGTCTCCTGTTACTTGCCTCTGACATGCAGCACATATTGCTCAGGGTTTAGAGTTAGGAGGTCCTGCTGTGAGCACTATCCATCCCCTCCTTCCCACTGCCAGCCTCTTACTCTCTTCTCAAGCACTCCTGCCTGCTGCCTCCTTCTCAGCTGTTACTTAACAACCTACCATCTGAGCTGCCCAAGGAGACTGAATAAATGTTAACACTACAATATTTTCTAGCCCTTAGGGCTCTGATCCTGCAGTTTTCATTTACACAGCAGCAGCAGAAGTAGTTGTGAACCTGGGGGCTGTGGAAAGGAGCCCACCCGTGGGAGGGAGCCCACTGGGTGCCATGCCCTGCTCTCATTGCAGTGCAGAGGGACACAAAGGCACCAAGCAGCTGTGGGGTGCTGTGAGTCAGCCCCTCAAAGAGAGAGCACAAATGAGTTATCTCAAAGGTGGGTCAGGCTGTGCAGTGTGCTGTGGTCAAGTGCTGCAAGATGAAGTGATAACAGAGGATTATAAAGCAAGGCTATACGGTATGTTATAGTACAGGGTGCATATTTGTACGAGTACAAAATAGAAAGGGTAAAGAGGTTGTGAGGAAGCAGCAGGGAAGAGCTCAGCCATGCATGTGAGGGGGAGAAGCACTTGCATACTCACTCTTGTTCCTTTTTGTCACATCATTTATTCATCACAAAGTGCTTTTTAGCATCCATCTTTTTGGGTTGGGGGAATTATGACACAGCATCTTCAAAGCATTTTAGTAATGCTCCTTTCCATCTGAAAGGCGACAAGGAATTTTAGGTGGGTGCAACAATGCAGTTCTCCACTTGGGTGGGGAAAGGCCCTTCTTCATGCTTTGCTTCATGCTTCATCCCTGTTTCCCTGCAGGGATCCCTCAGAGCATCATTTCACCTATGTCCCAGAGGTGCATCCCCCACTAGCCCCTGCCTGCACCAGGTGCCTGCAGAACAGGCTGGCCCACATGGCCAGGACTACATCTCAGCTTGGGCAGCCAGGCTTGGCTCCAGCATTGACACATGGATTTGCAGCTCCATGTCTCTGCCCCAGGGTGGTGACCCTATGCAAAGGACATCCAGCATGACTGGCAGAGCCTCTATTGCATCCTCCATCACAGCTGTCATTCCTTCCTTTGCACAAACTCACACACAGGGGCTTGCAAGCAATTGCAGCAATGCATCTCCCTGCCTGATATCTGATTTATTGACTCATAACTCCAACAAGCGGGTGGTCCTTTTCCAATCCCCATCTTGGTCCCATCTGACACAGGGTGCTGGTCTCTGCAGCACTGTATGCCCTCTCCTTCTCCCTGTCTTCACATGGTTTCAAGGAGATAAACACCTTCTTGGCCCTCTCCAGGAAAGCTGTGGCCTAATTGACAGATGGGCCAGCACCTCATGTATGAATGTCTTCCTTCAGTTTCCCTGTTTCTGAGATGGCATCATACTTCATCACCAGCAGTCAAATCCTGCACCAGCACGGGCTTTTTGACTCTGAGAAGCAACTTCATGGCATAAATACACACCCCTGCAACAACTTCCCACATGGTATCCTAACCCTCAGCAAAATAGACCAGATTTGGGAATAAAGACCAAGATGTCACTGACCCAGAGGCCAGGATAGAATCATTGAAGAGTTAGAGTTGGAAGGGACCTCTAAAGGAAGGCTAGTCTAACCCCCCTGCAATGAGAATGCCCCAACATCCCCACATTGCACAGGAGTGTATAAACTGGGACACCAGGATTTGCCAATGGTCTCATTTCTTGTTTCTTCAGCAGCGACCTATTTATGAAGCCACAGAGCACACAAAAAACTGCCTCTAAAAAACCAAATCCACACTGGAATGCACTGGGGAAAGCAGAACATATCTGTATGACATATGGGTACATTTCTTCCTGATCCCAGCCAGCAATTATGTTATGGAGATAAAAACACATCAAGCTTTGATAATTATAAGACTATGAAAAAACTTGGGAAAATAACCTTATAAAATACTTTATAGACATAGAAAATGTATTTCTTGGCTGCAATGTTCATCAATAAAACTTATAGATTAGTATTAATTACAAGAAATTGCCTAATCTTTGTGCAAGTTTTTATCTAAGTATTAAGCTTTATGTTTCATCGTCTAAGTACTTGTGTGGCTTTTCTGCCCTCAGTGGATTTGAATCACTGTCAACAGCAGGGAAGGAAAGCAAGAAGATGAAAGAACATCTGGTATGGAGTTCTCCTGTTAAAAAATGAAAGAAGATATAAAATGCACTATAAAATTTTGCAGAACAGTTTTCACAGTTTACTGGTTTCCCTTTAGTGGCATGGTGTGGACCCAAAATGTGGTCAAAAGCCATCCAATTCAGTGAGATATTTTCCCCCTTGACTGAAAAAAGCTTTACATTCAATTTCAAGTCCCATAATGAACTTGCATACACATCCTCCTAGCATGTGTGCTGACCTCTCTAATGTGAAATGGGGGGGAGCTGGCAGGAGTGGACGAATCCCTGTCCTTCTCCTGCCCAGTCCGTGTGCTTTCCCCAGAGAGGCTGGCTGTGGCACAGGGGCTCCTGACACCTTCTGCAAGCACATCTCATTACCTTGTCATCCTGCAGGCCAGCCACCCACCATCAGCTAACCAGAGAGACCCCCCTCTCTGAGATCACACCTGCCAACTCTGCTCCCAGAGTCAGGAGACAAATAAAAAATGCAGCAACAGCAAATAACTTCTACAATCTACAGAGATGGCAAATATGTCAAAAGCATTTTGATATTGAACTCTTACTTAAAATCAATGATCCAAATGGGATTCAACATGTTTTTTATTAAGGGCTAAGGGCAAACTTAATATTTTGGAATTCATTCACACATTAGTTGGATGGACTTTATGAGTAATTGCTTTATGCAGCACTTTCCTGCATCGTGCATTATTAAAATCCTGCAGCTGGAGGAACAAGGATGAATGGGGCTTGCTCACCCATCCTTGCCCAGCACTACACCAGTATGGGTGACCTCCTGACCTCCACACTTTTACCCACACAGAATTCCCAATCCCCTGTCCTGGCCTCTCTTGGATGAAATTGCAGAGTTTTTCTCCTTATCCTTTTGCACTTAATTACTGATATGAAAGGAGAGAGGTAATCCTCCACTTCATGCAGATTTCACTCCCAGAGGGGGGCTTGAGCTAAGGTCAGGAGGAGGCCAGGAGCATTTAAAGTACGGGTGGGTGTTTTTTCCTGATGTCTGCTTTGAAGAAAGCCTTCAGCCCAGAGATAAGCATGGAGACCTGCCTGTTGAAAAGAGGAACTTGTCGGAAGGCATTTCTCCTTGCAAACATGGCCCAGTCCTGGGGTGACCTGCTCTGGCTCCTGCTTTTCCTGCTGCTTGCACAGGACACTGCTGTGTCAGCATCCTGCAAAGGGGTCATGTGACACACAGCCTTCATCTACAGGTTTTTGTTTGTGCAGTCAGAAAGGTGCCAGGCCTGGGAAATCAGTCATGGGAGCTATATTCCATGTAATTGGGCTGCTCTACTACAGCCTAGCAAAGCCACAGTGCTGCTCCCAGCTGCTGGGTTGGCAGGGACCACATGTGGTGAGTGAAATGTTTTGGAAGTTCTTTAGGAAACATTTCTGCATAGAAAAATTAGTCTAGGAAATAGTCAGGAAAAAGCCTTGAGTTTTAAAAGCACCACACACACCTTGCAGAATATACAATAAATGCCAGCCCATGAAGAGTGTCCCACTGGTGAAAAGTCATGCCCAACGTTGAACAGATCAGCCAAAACACTTCAGGAATAAGCCCTGTTCCAGTTAATTAAGCCACACAGGAGCATCATTTTTCTGATGTTAGTGGGTACAACTCTTTGGAAAATGTGACATCACACCATTGTGCTCCAGGATTGCATGCTTCTTCCAAGATGGAATATTCAAGCATGGACCATGACAGGCATGGCCACTAAAAGATGCCACAGTGCCAGTCAAAAAATCATGTGTTAAACAGTGGTAAGGGAAACTGCAGCTGCTGAGCCCTTCTTGGAACACGTGTTTTCAAGGAGATAAAACTAGTGTTGATGTACATTGACTTTATGGAGCTTTTTGAGTTTCTTGTGGACGAGCAATCTCCTAAGGCCATTTCACAACGCCTCACAAGGCTGTGGATGTTTTGCAATGCAGCAGTGCAGTCCTCAAGGTGGTGGAGCAGCGAGGGCGGATGGGGGAACAAGGAGCTCCGTTCCCTTGCAACACCAGGCAAAGGTGCAGTGATGAAGGTGCCTCTCCCTCTTGGGTGCCTCAGTGATCAAGCCACTGCTGAGTCAGACCTGCCACTCCAGGCACCCTGTATGTGCTCCAGTCTTCTCAAATGACCCTCAAAAAGAATCAAAACACATTAAAAATCCCAAGGCCAAACAGCAGCCTGTGAGCAGCACTTGCTCAGAGGAGAGGTAAAAGCTCCCGCAGTTGGACCCTGTATCCTTGTGCCAGAACATGTGTGGTTTGGCCAGGTGCTGCCCAGAAAGGCCTCTTCTACCTCCCTGGGCTCTTGCGCACACAGCAAGTCTTAGAAATGTGTCAGTAATTTTGTTCATCTAAGACCCCTACAAAATATATCTGGTTCTTTCCTTAGACTTCTCAATTCCTCAAGGAAACTAAAGGAATTAAACTAAAGTAAATAAAAAGTTCAGATTTGACCTTTTAAACAGCTTTTCCTTTGAATGAACACTGATGTCTTTGAAAAAATTCCTAGGTAGCAAAGAGAGTTTTCCCCAATAGCCATAACTGGGTCTGGGAGGATCCTCTTTGGCTTTACAGTGATAAACATTGTGACAATTATTTTGCAAGATTGTGTCCCCTCATACAGAATTATATTTCTGGTATTGTAGCCCAACAGATCTGTCTCTATCCACAGGCAGTGGTTAAGGACATTGTTTTGGGGGGGGGGGTTATTTTTTTCCCAACAATCACTGGTTACTGAACCACTCTGGCAGTGTTCCCTTAAGATGACAAAGGGAGGCACCTTTGCAGTCTTGTGATGGAGAAATGGCACAGTTCCTCTGACTGAACGCTGACATCTCTTTTGGGGTGAGATTAATCATGCCCTAGAAACATCTGCAGCCCCTCTGATGACTTGCACCTTGACATCCTATACCCTCTTATGTAGTCACTTCAACACAAAGTGAGTTTTACTCACTTCCACTGCTCATGGATTTTCTTCCTGCCCCAATGACAATAATTCTGGCACTTGGCCTCCCTCTGTGGTACCTGAAGATATTGAAGATGCCTTTTGATTTCAGGTTGGTCCTCCCTGTTTTGGGGATTCTCATGGCTTGGAGAGTGTGTGTGCATATCATTTAGGGCTGTCATCTTTGAGCTCTGTTTCTAGTCTTGCCATAGTGCTGAGAGCTCTGAACCACCTGCAGTGCTGGTACACAGCTGCTTCCACCACAAGCCTGAGCCAGGAACTTGTTTGGCAAATTCTACTCAGAAGCCCAGGGGCTTATTCTGGGCTGTCCCTGTGCCTGTGTGAGCATTTTGCCCCAACCCTCCTCACCACCAGTTAGACCTTCAGTACAGTTTCATGTTTTCTGGGGTGCTTCAGCACTGACATGTCTTTAATGAAGCCCTTCCAGCTGGGATGAAAGGGGTAGTCTGCAATTTGTACTGGGGAATGGTGTCCTTTTGGAGTGTTCCTCCATTCTGTGCTGTTTCTGTGCACTTGCAGAAAGGTGAAGCTGGAGTCCCACAATTTGCTGGAAGCATTTCTGCCCTTCCAGGTAGTCCCTGCCTACAGGTGCCTGTCACAGAGATGCACATGTTACATCTTGTGCAGCAGGCCACCACCATGTATTTACTGTCACTTCATTGAAAAAAAAGACAAAATAGTATCTGGAAGGGCACTGGAGGCAGAATCTGATGGCTAGAGGTACTTATTTTGCCATCCACCAGGTTCTCCTACACTAACGAGATGCAGAGCTAAAAATAAACACATGGCCCATTAATGCTGAAGTACCTTGAAGCAATTGCCTGGGGAAAAAAGAGAGGAGAAATTGGTAGAGTCTGAAAAAATAATTAACAGTGAACAGAGGCTGAAAGAAAAGCATGGATGAGGTGGGAATTACGGTAAAAGTCTTTTCCCAGGGGAAATCTGCTCTTTGCATGCAGAAACTCACTTGCACCTCCCATGCAAGGTCCTGCAGCAGAACTTTTTCCTTTGCATCCAAAGGTTTTCTGGAGAAAGAGTTCTTCTATGCCTTTTAGATTTGAGAGTAGATATGTGCCTGCATTTTTACTGCCAGACTGGCTTTCTGTGCCCTTAGCCTGACCACACACCTGTGACAGAAGGAAACTGATGATGTTCATTGCATGGAGAAGGAGCAGCAGGAGGGAGGGCCCTGACTGAGGGAACCTGTGGGTGTCTGGGAACCTAAAGCACAAGTCTGTGTTGGGATTATTGACAAAACCTGCAGAAACCAAACATATTTTGAAAAACAGGCCTTTTTCTATTTTGTATAAAATGTCGGTGGAATTTTTTCTGGATCAGCTGTGTTTCTTATGGAGTCAAACAGGGCCGTGAATCACACGGCTGCAGTGGCTCTTTGCATCTGGACTTGGACTCAGTGTTGGGCAATTCCACTCATGGCAGCATTGGTCCCTGCCCTGCCCTCACCCCAGTAAGGTGCTGGGGGTGCCTCCACCTTCCCCCACGTGCACACACACCCTCATGGAGCTATTCTCAGACTTTTGGCTCTGCCCACTATTCCTTTGGAAGGAGCGTGGCCCAGGCTGGAAAAGAAGCTGGGGACAACTGATGCAGTTGATGGCCGTGCAAACACATAGAGATGCATTGCTTGGGCACTGCATCCCTCCAGTGCACAAGGAGGAGGCATGAGATGCAATCCTTAATCCCTTGGCTCTCTGTGCCATCTACAAACCAACATGGCTATCAACACCTAATGATCTCACCTCCAGATACCGGGTGGTATTTGCAAAGGGCTCCCAAGTGTATTCTATTTGTGGGGTGCCCCGTGGCACCAAGGAATGAATCTGACTCCATGTTCTCAGAAGGCTAATTTATTATTTTATGATACTATATTATATTAAAGAATACTATACTAAACTATACTAAAGAATACAGAAAGGATACAGACAGAAGGCTAAAGAGATAATAATGAAAACTTGTGACTCTTTCCAGAGCGCCAACACAGCTTGACCCTGATTGGCCAATGAGTCAAAATAATTCACAGAAAACCAATGAAACAACCACCTGTTGGTAAACAATCTCCAAACATGTTCCAAAGGAGCAAAACACAGGAGAAGCAAATCAGATAATTATTGTTTTCCTTTTGCTCTGAGGCTTCTCAGCTTCCCAGGAGAAAAGTCCTGGGTGAAGGGATTTTTCCAGAAAATATGAGTGTGACACAAGTGCCTGCCTGGAAGACCCTACAGAGGTGTGTTGTTCTGCACCCAGTGCCCACAGAGCTCTGAAACAGGGAGGGGAGCAATGCTGTACTTGGATTTGTAACACTTCATTCAACACAGACAAAAATGTGAAGGAGAAACAGGCGGTTCAAATTTTAAAAATAGCTTTTCGTAAAAGTGTAACAATTTCCTTTTTTTAATTAAAAGGAAAGTTTAATTACATCTGAGTAACTCAAGGCAATTTTCAAGAAGCTGGGAAGTTTTTGTTCACTGGCTTTGAAGTGTTCAAGATTCAGCATCTCACTCTGTTAAATTTCTTTATTTCCAGTGAAAAATAATTTATGGTTACAACCACATGATTAAATGGTGCTCTGGAGAGCTTACCTGCCAACAGTCCTGAAAGAGGTGTCTTGTAAGGTCAAATTTTCCACAAATCCCACAGTGATTATCATTCATCCAACAACTGAAGTGCCTGCAACAGAATACAGCAAATAGAAAAGCCTACACTTCATGCAGTTAGAAAAATTTTTAAAATGTAGCTAATTTTTCTAATTGCCTTCTTTCTCCAGAGAACAGGGAAAGGAACACCACTAGAACCACTACTGCTCCCCCAGAATTACACAATCTTTGCTTTTGTACCAGCCATAGCATCTGGGGAATGTTTTTAAACCCTGTTAAATAGATAGTGACCTTTTCTTTCTTGCAGCTTGATGGGTATTGCCCAAAAAAGAAACTCAATTTGATTTCTTGACATTTCTTCTGCTGTATGCCCAAGTTACCCAAAGGCCATATCTACATGGTAGAGAAGGATGGAAGAAAGCATACCACCTTCTCAGGGCTCTGAGGCTTTGCATTAACCCAGCTTGGAATGACAATGGCCTCTCTCCTGCACTCTGCAACACCTATCAGTGCCTCCCATCTTTAGTTTCTGAAATTCAATTCCTAAAGATTTTTGGCTTTGTTTTGGCCTATGTTTGCTTGCACTTTTTGACATTTATTTCACTATGAGTCTTTATTTTCACTAACTTGAAACCGGAAGAAAATCAAACCATATGCCCAGACTGGAATGCAGGAATCCTTGCCTCTTTAAGAAAGGCTTTCTATTTCTATTCATGTTGCTGGAAGTGATTATTTGCTAAGGATAAAAAGACTAGAGTTTTTGCATAAATGTAAATACTCATTTCTCAGACTATAACATCCCCTTCATTTAATACAGGTTCAAAAGACATTTTACCCAGAGGAAACTGCCCAATAATAATAGTGTCCAGGTTTCTTGTTCTTTCTTGAAAGCAGCTGGTTCTAGGCTGCTTTTAGAGAGAGGATACAGCTCAGGAGGGAATGCCAGTTCAGTATTTCCAGTCTTCTGCTTCTTGCTAATAACTGGTGCTTTATGCTCTGTCTTCTGTATTTTTCCTTCTTACTTCAAAGCAGGTGTATGCAGGTAGACATGGAATCCCAACAGGATTTCTACTCTTTCCCATCCATTCTCCACCCCTATTGGAATATGATCCCAATATTACCGGGTGGAACGTGCCTGGGCTCGTCTAGCCCTTGCTGCTGGACCAAAGGCAGCAGCTGTGGTATTTCACCTCAGAGACACCTTTGGCTGGCTAGATGTTGCAGTTAGGCACTTGGAACAAGTCCAGGCAAGCAGGAACTCAGTCTACCTCTAATGGAAAGGTTTCAGGCGATGGTGAAGGGGAAAAGGAGACAGATTCTGCCGGACGGTTAAATCCAGAGTTTTATTCCAGGGTCACAGGTCTCTGAATCTTGGTAACAGCTCCAAGAGAATAGTGACTGCATGGGCTCAGTGTCCTTTCAAGCCCGGGGGCAGGGGGAGGGAGGGATAGGTGTGCCACCCACCGGGTAGGAAGGGGGGAAGGCTCAGGGGACAATTGACACTTGGCCAGGCCAATGACCCCAGGGCTGAGGGGCATCTTTTGAACTTCACCAATCACACGATGCCCTTGCTGGAATGTTAAGCTTGACAGACAGCACTTAGCCAGGGGCAGGGGTGAGGGGAAAGGAGAGGTTGGCACACTTGGGGGACTGGGGTAGGTGAAACAGGATATTGCCACAACACACCCCAAATCCCAAACTCTCAAAACGTTGCCTTTAGCGACATTTACTCAGCCACAGCAAGGAACAGCTAGATGGAAATAACGCTGAGGCAGATGCCAGGGAAACCCAGCCAAAATCCAGCTCTCCTAACCACATGGCTGGGCTCTCAGGACAGGCAGGAAGCAGATGTACTGCCTGCCAGTGGAAATGGGGCTGCAGGTGCACACATGAGCCCGAGCATGGCACCGAGAACAACAACACTACCACCACCACCACCACTCTGTAGGAATATCTCCACCAGAGACAGCTGCAGCTGCGCCAGAGCAGCACCACCAGCTTACCATCACTCAGCAGTATCATCAGGCAGGCAGCAAGGCAAACTGCATGAGGGCTCTCTTGTTTTCCACACCCCACAACATGAGTTAGTCACATTTTTCTGGGTCTTCTGCAGGTAATCTTAAAAATATTTTCGCAGCCAATACTTGTTAAATTATGCATGATGTTTACTTTCACTCCTCTGCAGTTCTGCCATCTTTCATGAATATGAAAAGAGCTCTAAAGAGTTGTCTTTCTTTTGATGGCAAAATTTTCCAGGGTGTTCAGTCTGGTTATACAGTTCTGTACTTGTGCTGTTGCTGATGTTTACTTCAGCAGGATTTCTTCAGTGAGTGGGAATCACCTGCAGGGATACAGGATAGGTCTGCACTGCCTGGAGATTGTTGTGGATGCCTGAATTGCCTCAAAGCACCTCAAACAACGTAACAGAGTCCAACCAAATTAACGTTGAAGCCTCAAAAAAATGGCAAGGCTTAGGTGTAATGAGTAATGGCTGTCTGCTAGGGGACGGAGCTGGTGTTTCAGCAGTGGTGAAGGAAGGAGCACAATTACAGTCAGAAATGTGAAACCTGTAATATACATTCTTCTCTTCTATTTTCCAAGAAAAACTGCCTGTGGCTTTCTCTTGGAGGCACTGGTACATCTTCAGGGCCTGGTTCTCAGTATACAGGCTCCATGTTCCCAAATGTACTTACTTGCTCTGGGAAATGTCGGAAAGTGAATTTCCCAGCTCTGGAAATATTCAAGGTCAGGTTGGATGGGGTCTTGAGTAACCTGGTCTAGTGAAAGGTGTCCCTGCCCCTGGCAGGAGGATTGAAACTAGATGGCTTTTAAGGGCCTTTCCAACCCAAACCATTTGATGATTCCAGGATTCTATGAGTCTATGAACAAACAGGTAACATCAGCCCAGGTATGTACACAGGCATCATACTGCTTTGCAAAGCAGGCCTTCAGTCACTTATGGGGCATGACTGAAACAGCAACTGAATTTTCTGCTGCTGGTGTAAAACCATGATAACAGATGTTAAATGAGATGCTTTTTCTCAGTTGTTGCCATACTGAAATTAAGAATGTGTCAGTCAAAATGAGGTCCAAAATCTGCAGCTGGGATTCTCACAAACACTCAGAGCCAGCTTACTTTAAATTAGATCAGGGCTAGAAATCCTTAATTGTCATATATTTTCTGAATAAAATAAAAATCTAGTTTTCTGAAAGCAAATGCACAAACTCCACAGTAATTAAAATCCTTGTTTGTTTGTTTGTTTTTTTTTTCACGGAACTCCTTGAAAGAAGCTTCCAGCAAAAATACTTATTCTTAAGCAAGAAAGTATTTAAATTCATACTCAAGAGTTCACCCCTTGAACTATTTAGAGATTCTGAACAAAAATAAAACTAAGTAAATAACACCCTCCCGAAAAGTAAATAAAATAGTAATATACAGAGAGGAATCTGTCTGTTTAGCAGAACTTTCCCACAGTCAGCTGGGGTGCCTGGGCTGGGCTGAGCTGCTGGTGGCAGGCAGGGTGGAGCCCTCGGAGCAGATGTAGATGTCAGAGTGAAACAGGCACTTCCAGGACATGATATGCCTTATCCCACAGCAGCTGTTTAAAATAGATCAGACACATTGCAGCTCCTAAAATACCTGCTCCTTTTCAACTTTGGAGCAAGCCTGGGTGGCAGGCTCTGACAAAGGAGTCTGGATGATGTAGGGGTTGTCCTCGAGGCAGGTGGGGCAGATTCCAGCCAGGAACAAGATGGCTCTTCATAGCCAATCCACTGCAGTGGCATGCAGGTGTACCAGAGACAGGACAAACTCCACTCCAAAGGCAGGGGAGAGTTTGCTGTGCCGCTCTGTTTTATGTTTGGTCTCCGTGTATTGATAATCTCTAACAGTTATGATATTAATAATTCATAGTATCAAACTATTATAGTGCCTTAAGTTAGCCACTGTCTCATATTTCCCTGCCTCTGGAAATCTGTCCCCAGGGACCATTTGAGGTCAGCACACAGTCTGCCTGGGTTTGGCTGCTGTACCCAAGTGTTTCTCCTCCTCTGCAGTTTCCAGCCAATGCACTCTGAGCTTACCATTTTATTAGTCCCCTGATACCTGGTCCTCCACCTTGCTCTGTGAGATACAATTTGATTCCTGCTACTTCAGCCCTCTGGGTCATCTGATTACCACCCCACCATCTGTCCCTGGACTGACAAAACCTCATAAGTTTGTGTCAACACCAAATTTAATTGGCACCCTCACATACTGAGGTGATAACTGAAGGACTGACCCCAGAACATGTGTTTTAAAGAAGCTGTTGGATTCTTTTTCCCAAACTAGCTTAAAAGTATTCTAGTCCTCACACAGTCCCTGGCAAATTATGCCTTGTCATGCTAAAAGAATAATTTCATGAATTGTTCTTTTTAAAAACGAATTCCATATAAATGACCTCAGTATTATGTAGGATTATACCAGTAAAATTCTGTATTTGTTGTATGTATTAATGCATCAAACAGGTATTTTCCTATAGAAATCTTTCAGTATTGCAGTATGACACAAAAGTATTGTAGTACTGATTACTAAAATCTTGCCAGCCATCTCAATATATTGAGATCATAGTTATTTACCATTCAGCCTCCATAGCAACACTGAATGTAAATATATTTCCTAATATTCTTATAAATGGAGATTAAGGCTTTGCACATTCCAGCTGCAAACATGCCAGGAGAAGAAACAGGGACTCCATCTGCTATTGTGTTTGTTCAGTTGTCTGAAAAAAAATCAAACCAATTTAAAGGAATATTGCATTAAAGAAAAGAGATTTTATTATTTGAAAAAATTCGAGGTTTTGGTCAGCTTCTGGTACTCTCCTAGTCCATTTAGAGCTCCTGCTGGGCAGGATAACAGCATCAATTTCTCGGGTTTTGCTGCAGTTGCTGCTTTGTCCAAGCGTATTAGTTGTCAGGATCAGTGTGGCACTGTCAGATTTCTGTCCGGGGTGTCCCCTGCAATGCCACACCCACCCTGCAGAGCCAGGCACTGCCAGTGCTCACCGTCAGCTGCTCATAGCAGCAAAGGCAGCCCCACAGAAATGCTGAATTAGCATGGGAGGTGGCAAGTGCTGAGTGCACTGAGAACAAACACTCATCCATCATCCTATGGGTCCAGCAAGGAGCGCCAGGCTCTCGTTTCCTAGTTTATGTATTCTGCCCTCAGTGTTTAACAAACAGCAGAATCACATTAAGATATTTTATAAACCTTCCCAGCCCACCAGCATGATGTGGATTTTGGCTCCTTTGTGGATGTGGCAGGAGGCTGTACTTTTAATGAGTTTCCCTGTGACTTCTGTCAGGAGCCGGGAACTTCTTGCAGCAGGGAAACAGAAGAATCCAAACGACAAATTAGCTGCTAGCTAGGAAAAAAATGGTACTGGGGCCTGTTTCTCTTCTCCTTCCCAGCAGCTCTGTGCCAGGTTAACCCTTGCAGGCTCAGATGAGACCGCTCCTGATGCAAAGGGGTATAAAGGAACTCTCAAGTAGGTTCTTGTTTCCCTCTCCTCTAATCTGAGTCTTTGCATAACAAAGTGAGTGCTTGGTTCGGCAGTGTGAGCAGTACCTGGGTACTTCCTAAAAGCAATTAAGAACCCAATTTAAGAACCATCAAACTGGCTTTGCCAATCCCCAGGAGGCAAAGATATTTAAGCATGTAAAGGCAAGATAGCTGCTTCCTCTCACATTCCAGAGATGGAATGAATAGTTCCAGATATTTGCCTTGACTGACAAAATCAGGAATCGAGCCTAACATACCCGGTCCCAACATTGGGAAATCTGACTTGTCTTGCAGGCACCAGGAGGGTGAGTGCATGCAGGAGAAGCATGATTTGTCACACATTAGGCCATTCTCTTTTCTTATTCTCTTCTGTGAATATCATGAGGCAGATTAGGAATAATGAATACTGCTGTCCACAGATTTACCCTGTCCTTCAGCAAGCTGCACCCAGATGCTCCCTGCTTCCCCCTAAGCACTGCTATTACTGGTGTGTCTGATTCAGGAGCTGCAAGTAAGGTACAATCTGCAGCCAATGTGTTTACACTTCTGCAAAGAGAGCACCTGGAAAGACTGATGCAAATTCAGGTATCAGTGGCTCCCATAATCCTTTCTAGGCAAGAAGGGTGGTCAAAAGAGCTAACAGGTCTTTTCCATTTGGAGTATCTATAAGCCTGGAAATGGTGCTGCGTTGATATCCTCGAACAGTACTTAGGGACATTACCGGGCACGTCCAGGCAGTGGAGCAGGGTGCAGATGTGGCACCTTGTCACCACATGCAGTCCCATGCCTGGGAGCCTCCCAGGGAGGTGGCTGTGCCAGCCAGCTGCCTGCAGTCTGCTCAGCACCGTGCCAGGCACAGCTGAGAAGGTCCCAGCTCTGGAACAGGCTCAATGGGAGCTCAGCACTTGCTGGGCCAAACTGTTCTCCATGTCACGGAAGCGCCTCTTTTCCTGCCTTGCTCCACAGGCAATGTGATGCTTCTGACCTCCCAGGATTAATACCTTGACAGGTCTTTGTGAAAACCAGGTACTACAGCAGTGGGAGCATTAGAATGAATCACAGGAAAGGTAATTTCCAGGGCTTGTTATGAGAAAGAAAAAGCTATCAGGAAAAGGGGCAGGAACATGCTGCTGCTGCTGGGGGCAATACAACAGCATGACACCATGACCTTGTTAGCACATCACCTTTCCAAAAATAGGACTAAGGGTGGGCTGGGGAAGATCAAGCTCTCCAGTTTTGGCCACCCACAGTTGTTTCTTGACTTGCAGTCCCTTGCAAGCAGAAGAATGTGCCATCCTTGGGTTTCACCTCCCAGCCCACAGCCTCTGGGCCATCTGCCTGCCCATGTGATCTGTGACCAGCTGCAGATGGCCAGGCTCATCCATGCCCCTCAGCAACAGGGCTTCTGCCTTGTGCCGTGGCCACTCATGAACCTAACATGCTACACATCAGGTCTGATGTGGCAAAATAAGCCCAGGTGTTCACTGCATGGCCCAGCACAGTGATACCTTCCTGGTGGGAAAGAGGACACTGGCAGGGAACAGGAGATTGGGCTGGAGGAAGGCAATAAGCACATCTGGAGTGACCACAGAAAGAGAAGCAGAGCAGCTGCACCACTGTAGCAAGGTTTGGTTAATTTCACTTGCTTAAATACTTCTCAGCATTGATCAGGAAATCACACATAGTTCATATACAGGGACAAAAGCATCTTATCAACCTATGTTTTTATGCAAACTAATCAACAAGTGGTGTTTGAATGGTAGCATTTCTAAATCCCTAAACTGGATACTGCAGGTAGCATCCCTGCAGTGTGATGTCAGCAGAGCCTTGTACTCAGCCCAAACTCCATCTGTCATCCTGTCTGTAATTTAGTCTAGCTCAAAAGATGAAACATCTTTTCAAAATTCATAACGGTTAGGGAAATGGAAATAGCTACATTTTTATTCAGCCTCTTCTAATATTTTTTCTTTGGCTTTCCAACCCCCGCCCCATTCCAAGAGCATAATAACCTCTAGGAAAGGCTCTTTCAACAAGCATCTCTTGATTCTCTGATGCTTGGTTAGGACAGACCTTTACTATTCCTTTCCTTTCACCCTCTTGTGACCAGAAGAATATGATTTTGCTGTGGTTTTCTGAAAATTTAGGATTTCACTCGAGCACTTCTAGACACTTATATGGGAATTATTTATACAGAACTTATTTTTGACCAAAAAATAAAAAAGTCACTCTTCTTATTTAAGAAATAAAATGACCTTTTATCTACAGTGGAGCAGGGATCCTTCCTTTGGTCTTACTCCTGGGAATATTGCAAAATAATAATAATAATAATAATAATAATAATAATAATAATAATAATAATAATAATAATAATAATAATAGGATAATCCTATCTATGTGCTCACATTTTTGTTAGCAGCCTGGGTGGGGCTCTGCACATTCAGCAGTATTTGCAGCCATTAATGAGCGCTGATTTTGCTATACTGGGGGACAGAATTTTGCCTCCCTTCCTCCCACTTGTCAGTACCTACCTAAGCTCTTTGAACAGTAGTGTGCTTGATTCTCTTTCCCCAAAAGCCATCTCACCCCCACCTGTTGCCTGGTCTCACACTAATGCCATGGTCCTGTCTCCATCCTTGAACAGCTGTCTCCTGCAAGCTCCATTTTGCATTTACTTTTCTCTGGTGCAGCCTTGGAATGTCTTTATGCCAGGCTTTTGCCAAGGTTGTCCAACCAGCTGGGAGTAAGAGTAGACACAGACCTTGACTCTGCTGTCCTCAAGGTCCTGCTTTTATTATTAGACTTTGCTCACTGTTTGGCTACCATGTTTGAAACCCAATGTTTAAAACTGAAATGTTAGCTCTACTTCAGCCTTCCTATTACACAAACCAGGTGGAAATCTGCTGATCAGAACTTCCATGTACTTATTCCAGGCTAGGATTTCAGCTGGCTGTCTCTTTGAAACACATCTTTCAGTACTGGATCCTTGCCACACATTTCTGGGGAGGTCAGTCCTTGGGAAAGGTCACTGGCAGCTTCCAACCCACCTATTTTATTGTTTCTTGTGTTTCTGAATTCCTGTACTGACAATGCACTGGAGTGCAAAGATAACCTTTGGTCTTGAACCAGTAGACTGCAGTGAAACCTTGAGCCAAAGTGTATCACTGGATTTTCATGAGGATGCCATACACAGAATCCCACCTCAGAGTAATGCAAGTTTAAATATTAAAGAATGCAGCATTTCTTTGAAGATGTCTGTCACAGTCTGCTACTGTAAAAACACAGGAACACACTGCCAGCAGTGGGACAAGACAGATGCCCACTGTGCCTGGGAGTGCTTGTGCAGACTGTGCAGCACAGAGCCCACCTCCGCTCCCCTGAGCTCCCACTCCAGCCGTGCCGAGGGAGGTGTGCTGTGTGCCAGGGCAAGCAGTGGGATTTTGCCACATTCCACTTAGCTCTGTAGCTGAGACGGTTTAGAAAGATCTGGGTCAGGTTCAAAGGAAAAACATTTTAGCAGTCAAAGCACTCTTTTTTTTCAGGATGCATTTGCAAAAACAAGGCACAATATACAGCCAGGAGAATCTCTCACCCTGTCCTCAGCAGAGCTCGCAGACCCTGGAAAAAGCACAGCTCCTTGTCCTGCTAGGATACTGTGGCTCTGACCCATGGAGTGCTACAAAAGAACCCAGAGAGAGCAGAAGAAAGGAATACAGAGACCAAGTGCTTTCTTTTGTACTATACAATACCTTACTGGGTCGCTCTGTGCGTGTCACTGTAGCTTTCTGAGATTTTTTCCTGCTGGTAAAAACGAAGCTGGTGTTACAAATTTCCTCACCAGATCCTTCCACTGGTCAGTTATGCATCTGCATTAGCACAGTTTTGTCATCTTTAATGTTACATTTGCATACCTGGATCCTATGGCCCTTATTTACTTCTGGCTTGACCTCCTTGGTCCTATTCCCTTTGTACCCAGGATAATCACAAGCATCTGCTACCCACAGTCAGCAGCTTTTGCAGATTATGCAGCTTCTGAGAGAGTGTTGGCCTATTTTATTTTGTCAATATGAAGACAGAGGCTGTGTTTACCACCCGAGCTGCTGCAGTGCCCTCTGAGAGGTATTCAGGCAAATGTGTGTCTCATGTTTTTGTACTCTGCTGGTTACAGAAATAGAGAGGGAAGAAAATTCTGTGAAGAAAGGACAAAAACTTAGTTTGCCCGCTATGGAAGATCTGTACCTTAACATTATCTTGATACAAAGAAATAAATAATTAACTTGGGGTGCTTTGTAGGATGACGTTGCATTAGAACAGGGTACTTCAAAATAGCCCAGAAAAAAAAGGGATCTAGACAAAGCTGCACGTTGCTGGTGGTCTGGTGGGTAACAAACAAGTGAGGACACATGAATTCAAATCCCAGTTTTGCAGGTGAAGTCCAGCTCTTGGGAAAAAAAAGACAAGATACTTGAAAGAGTGTGTGACACCTGGCTGAGTCAAAAACAAAGCACCTATTTATTCAGGACAAATTATCTTTTTTTTCCTTTTTTTTTTTTTCACAGGGGGAAATACAAGGTAATTCTGTTGGTAACACTGGAGTTATCTGCAGATTCACTGGCGTGCATGAGCTCAGTAGCTTCCCCTGGTACCAAGCTGAGGGCTGTGGTCATGAGGAGAGCAGTCAACAGTGTGGAAAGGTAAGAGTTCACCTGCCAGAAAGTGATAACAGCAGGGAAAAGGAGATTTTCAGAATTCAGGTCCGTGGGTAACTGGTTCCACATATATTTCATAAAAAGGCTTTTGGATCCTATGTTGTATTCATTTCTGAGTAGCCCAGATCATCACACTTTGCCTTTCATATTTGCTTGCTTGCCAGGTTGTGTGACTTGTTAAAAAGACCTTGCCTCTAAGGCTTTCTGTGCCCACTATGCTGCTGCCCAAAATGGCAATATTCTCACCTGTTCCTGAAATGTCAAGATGCATTTTTTTCTCCTGTGGGATAGAAGTAATTTCTGAAAACCAGACATTTAAATACTCTGCTAAAGTGAATGCCAAATCTTCTATCCCTATTTTTATTTTCATTTTCCATATTATATTTCTGTATGTAGCATCCATTGGCACAGCCCCAAGATAGTAAAAGGAGATAGCAGTAGTTAAAGACAGTATTGTGACAGTATTGCCACCCTTACTTAGTGGCAATTTACATTTCATTTTCATGGAAACTCATTAGTAGTGATCTTTTAGATTGTCTTCTGAAGGGTTGTCCCAAACAATTTATGTTCTGGTGTTCTGACCAGGCAGCTTTTGAGTTCCCTCCAGCTTTTAAAAGTTGGATTAAACAGCTAGGTAAAACAAGCAAGGAGGTAATTTGTGTCACCTCATTTTAGCTAACTGCAAAACTGTCCCAGCAAAAAAAGACACATCCTGCCCAAGCCCTGCAATCGAATTCTTCAGTGAAATAGTTTAGAATATTGGACAAAATTTCACTAAAAAAAGCCTTCGCAGAATACCTGAAAATAATTTGATGAGCTGCTGAACCATAGTGTTTGTCATCTTATTGGTCTTGAATTTGTTTGCACTCACTGCCATGGATATATATCAGAAATTTGCCATTGGAGCAAGTGTCAGAGACAGATTACATGGGTTACAGTGGTGACATCCTGTCAGCTGGGTCATTGTGTTTCACATCATAAACTGCAGATGTGCAACTGAGCAAGACACAACTTCTCATGCAGCAAGGATTACAGCAAATTACAACATAGATTCCTTATATAGTATGCTACCTTTAAAAGAAACAATAAAATTTGGACTATTTCTAAGAAATGAAGTGGCTTTTCCTTTGTAGAAATGTTGTAACAGTGTGGTAGATTGACCTTGGCTGGCTGCCACGTGCCCTCCAAGGCTGCTCTACCCCTCCTCTCCCCAGCTGGACAGAATACAATCAAAGATGGGGAATGGGGGTTTTGGTCAGTTCACACCAAGACGCTGCCATGTGAAACCAATACAAACAGTGCCAAATAATCCAGTGAGATATGCACATGCTGATGTCCCTGTGCCCCTCAGCATGCTCCTCTCCTCAAACTTCAGATTGAGCATTTCATTTTGTTAATTCTCACCTACCAATGCCCCAGACTCAATTCTTGTGCACACGCAGAACAAGAAACAACACCATTGGTTTTGACAGTTTTGTCCTTCTGACACCTTTTGTCCTTTTATCCTTTTGTCAACCATTTTCAGAGCTGCTCATCAGGTGTCCCCCCTGCAGGCCCCAGGGAAGAGCAGAGGGGTGCAGGATGCAATTTCACCCCTGCAACAGGGAACTTGGCACAGATTCATTTGCTCTGCTGAGAAGCATCCTCTATATATAATTCCAAGACATGGCAAAAATGAATGGCTCTGAATGCCCTCTGACTTTGGAAGCCCCTTGACACATCTCAGGTAGCCTCATTCAGTCTCTTGGTGGAGTTTCAGGATGGATTATTAGTTTCTTTCCCTCCTCCCCAGTATGCCCCTTTGGGACTGCTAGTCAGAGATTTTGCAAGAGGACCGAAATGCCAGATTGCACAGCAACTCCCCAGTGGAAGGCAGTCCTCTTCCTCACACCTGCAGGAATGGTTTCAAGCCCAGTAACTTGCTGGTGTTGTTAGGCTGCTGTGGTTTAAGCCCAGCCAGCAGCCAAGCCCCACTCAGCTGCTCATTCACTCCCCCACCAGCGGGACTAGGGAGATAATCAGAAGGGTAAAAATTGGACAGCTTGTGGGTTCAGAAGAAGAAAATTTAATAGAGAAAGCAAAAGCCAAACACAGAAGCAAAGCACAACAAAGAATTAATTCTCTGCTTCCCATGGGCAGGCAGGTGTTCAGCCATCTCCAGGAGAGTCCCATCAGGTATAACAGTGACTTGGGAAGACAAAAGCCATGTCTCCAAATGTCCCTCCCTTCCTCCTTCCCCTATTTTATGTAACTGAGCATGATGTCAGGTGGTCTGGAGTATCCCTTGGTCAGCTGTGGTCACCTGTCCTGGCTGTGTCTCCTCCCAGTCTCCCCCACGCCCTCAGTCTCCTCACCAGCGTGGCAGTACGAAAGCAGAAAGAAATGACCTTGGCTTCCAGCACTGTCAGTCTGGCACCTTTCTGAGCTCCAAATTCTCCTGAAAATGTAAATGGAGATGGTGAGGATGAGAGCTAAATGCAAAGGTGGTGCCATTTTTTTGCATCAAGATTATAAAATTAAATCAATTTTCATAAGAACTTCCATTCTTTTGAAGATTAATTTTAACTATGAGAGACAAGTACGTTGCTGCTAATGTATTTTTTTTTTTTAATTGGGAAGGCAAATAAAATAGCAAAGAAATTCTAGGATAACATAAGCCCATTTAATTAAACTATAGCATTCCATATTAAGTTTAAGTTTGTTGTGTTTTTTGGTTTTTTTTTCCTTGTGCTTGGGATGCTTCCAGCCAAAGATCTGGCAATTTATAAATAAACAGATCAAGGTATTGTGAACATCTTTTTCCTTTCCAATAGTGGATACAGAAACAACAACATAAAAGGGAACAAGCACAGAATGATCTCCACGGCTGCTGCAAGGACTGCCTACTCAAAGTTGGAATTATGGGATTTTAATGCATCATCTGACCTTCCAGAAAGTGTAAGCTTGTTCTTACAATCTCCTTCAGAGAAGAAACTAGGATTGTCTGCATTTGTTCCCTAATGCTTGACATCCTGGAAGTGAAGGTTTAAAATAATTCACGTGGAAATTGCATTTAGGCATGGCATTGCATATTTTCACACAGCCCATTTCTTCTCTCTTTAACATGTCTCATCCAAAAATAATGGTGCTAAATGGCAGTAAGGAGGAAAAACCTTACCCAGACAAATTGCTTGACTGCTAAAAATCCACTCTACCTGCACACCATCTCTGCTCATTTAGCATGAACTGAAACTCAAACAAATATGGGAAAAACTTTTCCTTCCTTTCTTCTTCCTATAAGAAACACGAGGGTGAAAACAGCTAAAGGCAAAATTCTTTATTGCTTAGGATTATTTGGTGCTTCTCCAGAGAAGCAAAATTATAACTGAATGGACTCACTTTGCTAAGTTTTCTCTTGTAGGGGGGGATCATTTGTACAGGACACTTGCAATGTGAATTCCAGCACTGAAGTGCTTACCCAAGTGAATATAAAGCTGTAGAAATACGAACGTAAACAAAACCTCGAAGTTTTCATATTAAGTTTGCACATTAAGTTTGTACATTAAGTACAACATTATTGTACTTAATGTTCAGGAAACATAGTTGTGGCCTATCAGGCAATGCAACTTTGTTAAATTGCATTCTTTGGAATAAAAGAGATTTGAAAAAACGTTAGTGAATAGCAAAAGCAGTGTGCTGTGAGAGGTGAGATGAAGGAGATTCTCAGCCTGATGATATTCGGATTTTAAGGACTAAGTACCCATTTTATTTCAGCTGCTCCATATTTTTTCTTACACAGTTCTACTGCAAATTTTTTTTCAGATCTAAGCTATGAGCTCAATACCATTCTTAGAGGGATTCTGACTCCTTTTTGCTTCCCATGAAAAAGATGATCCTCTGAAAAGAAGTAGGTAGCATGTTTCCTTCCTACCACCCTTGTTCTTCTCATTGTCTATTTAATTCAAATTTGATTTATTTAAGGGATTTAGGAGCTGCTTAAATAAAATTAAATTAAAATGACATTCTAAAACATATCTGAATTTAAAATGAGGACAACTCATCTTCTCCTCCTCCAAAAAATACAAAATGCAAATTTTTGGCTTGAGCTCAGTCCTTTTACTGCCTCCTGATGTGCCTGGGTGGCAATCCACTCCAGACCAGCCTGCAAACATCTCTGTGGCTTTGGGCTGGGAGATCTTTCAGGCCATGAACACACTTTCCCTAAGGACCATGCTACTCTGGAGAGCAAAGGGAGAGTTTTGGCATGTAAGGATCTTCTCCTGAGCATCTCTGCTATTGATTTAGGAATGGAAATTAAACGTTCCAGGAAAATTAAGAGCTTAAGTGGCTTCCTTCTCTGAGCAGGTACCCCTTTCTTGAAGAATTCTCCCATTCATTTGATCAGCCCTAGTTCTATTTTATTCAAGACAACACCTGCCTCCAGGTCACTTCACAAATATCGACTTTCCACTAATTATTTAATAGAAAGTGGGAGAAATTTTACCCAACAACCAAACTGATTAACACTAATAAAGACTTCTGTCCCTGTTTAAGAGCCTTTTGCAATTTTTGTGGGATTTTTGTCCTAACTCCTCACATTTCTGTTAGTACTATTATTGCTAAAGAAAAGGAAACATTAGCAATCATAGTAATTGCAATAATAAAAAAAGTAATAATAATTAATAAAAATTATGATGTCTTACATCTTTCAGTCTATAAAACCAGATTTCAATCTTCTCTTTTTATCTTCACTCATTTTCTATTCTGGTTTTCCTTCTGTCTTCTTCGTCTTTCATGAATCTACTATCCCATTTGTTCCCCTTTCTAGCAATTTTTTGCCTCACTCTGCTCTGGCCTTGTAACTCGCACATTGGCCATTTACTTGCTGTTCCTGATCTTTGTTTCTCACACTAAAAAGAGCAACTCTTTGGTTCCTCTGGAGCCTTTTAAATACCACTACTCATCTCACATGCAAGATGATTAAAATCTTTGATGATAACAAAACTTGAGTTAATATCTTCTTGAATCTCTTGGCTTCAGCAGACTTTCCCAACTGTATAAATGTGTTGATTTCAACATAACCATTAATCACATACTTTGAATTCTTTGTTGCTCAGAACCACTACCCAGCTGAATATGCAGAAAGAGCACTGAACCATGCAGGAGTATGGAAAAAGAAAAGGCAAAAAATCCTGTAATTATACTAAAACATTATAAAGCACTTCAATGCACATGGAACTATGTATTGTTCCTAGGTTTACTGGAGCTTGGTTGGACTTTGGGAAGAAGATATTGAGCCAAATGACACAGCTGTATTTTAAAATACATTAAAAATAACTTGAATAATTTTAAAGTATATTAAAAAAGAAGAATCTATTTCTTTCAGAATACAATAGATTTAATTCAATATTTGGTAAAACTGATGGTGTCTGAAGGTTAATCTCTGAGGTTTCCTTCTCACACAGCTGTGACTCTTACAAAATGTCTGAAGCACTCATGAGAAAAATAACAAAGGTTGATGTCACTTCCCTATTGTTTTGTTAAGGTTTGGGATTATTTTTTTATCTGCTACATTGTGTGAGGCCTGTGTAGGCAAAATTGGTCTTGAAGGTGGGTCGGCCTAGAATGCAGTCTGTATTAGGTGTTCTTCAGCCTCCTCTCATTCACTTTATGAATGGCCAGGAAGTAAGAGAGCCTATTTATCAAACACCCTCAGGAAAAACCCTCTTCATAAATATCAGCTATGGAAAGGCCATGTCAGACCAGAAACCACTTTCCCAACAGAAATCAATGAAATGTGTTTATTTCCAACAAAATCAAATATTTTTTGAGAATTCACACTTTCCAGTGAACAGCTGTTTCACTGGAAAATTCCTGACCAGCAGTAGCATATGGAAAGACAAGGTCATCGTGACTCGGCGTTGTCATCTCGTCTTCCTTGGAGGATTAATGTGGATCAGTAATAACGGCAGCAGCCAGAGCAATTAATAATTGAAAAGGCGCTAATGAGCGCATTGATGATGTCAGCGGAGTCAGAAATTTCTTACTCATTTCTTACTCATAGTATTTTTGTCTGGTTTTGATCCTTTTACACCATGTGCTGAGCAAAGAATGGAGTTTGTCTCCTTATGAGGCCTGACCATCCTTTATGAATGGAACTCTCCTTGATGATACTCTGACTGCAAGTCAATTCCTGGCCATTAAAATCCTGCAATCTGTGCTTATCTTTTGAAGTTCCATGTAGTCCATTGATTTAGGGACCTGAGATTATCTTTGTTCTGTGAATTACTTTATCTGTCAAATATGCAGTTAATCAAAGAGGGGGGGTGACTGCACATTCCCTGTACATCTGTCTGTCATCACCCTTCAGGATGAGCAATCCTACCTGGTTAGGCCCTTTCCAGTGCTTGCATGGCCTCTAGGAAGATCCACCAGAAACAGAGGAAAATCTTAATCTCTAAATTCATCGGCCATCTTTGATGTAAAATCAGCTTGAGCTGTAATCCAGGAAATCCTTGCTAGATGCTCAGGCTGATGCTCTTAATGGTTTTGCTCTGCTGAAAGCTCTGGGCTGGATGGTGTCTTAATGAAATGACTGTGCTACAATGGGGAGCTCCTGCCTCTCAGACTGACTCTGTGGGGAACAGAAAAGACCTGCCCTCGGGGTCACCTCTTGTTGGTCAACTGCAGGATAACAAATGATAGGGCAAAGGAGAAGCAAGAACAAGCAAGTAGCTTCATTTTCACAGCTGCCTCATCTCTTCCCTTTGCAAAATCATTTCAAAATTACATTCTTCCTACATAAAATGCCTTTGGGGCTTTATCAGGGATGCTTTAAGTTAAAATTTGCATTGTTTTTTGGTTTTTGCAATTCTACATTTCATTTATGGCACCTGCACAATGCCACCTGTGCTTGACAGGGATTATTCTGAATGTAACACACAGATCAAACGGAGCCTCTAGAGCCCTGAAAAGTATTATAAATGTATGCCATAACCATGAAGTTAAGAAAGGGATACACAATCTGCAAATCTAAGATTTTCCCCTAAAATTACACAGTGGCCACTAGCAGCCACGTGCCTGCTGGAGGAATCTGAAGTGTTCTGGGCTCCTGTGGAAGGGGTGAGGGAACAGAAAGAGAAGGAGCATCAAGCTGCAGTTTGTGGGGCTGCAAGCAGAAATTTCTGTTTCCAGGAGGAAGAAACTAATTTGTCAAGATGAGAAACAGTACAGAATAATGTCTCTCTGTTCTCAGGAGCACTGGAACAGAGTAGTAAGTGCTCTGTCATACCCATGAGGGCAAATGCATCAAAGCAGCATGTGGGAGGGAGCTGGGAAGGACTGTGTGTGGTTGATGACATGCCATCCAGCTCCAAGTGACCCACTTAATGGCTGCACATTCCCAGCAAACATGACTAATGTAGATGAGGCAGATGGAATGCACACGCTCATACTAAGGAAGAAAAGAACTTCAATTATACTGTTCCAGTGCAATAATCCCATTAAACAAAAGTTGCACACCAAGAGGATGAGAAATCAAAGCAAGGAGCAATTGTAGGTGTGGCTGAAAGATGCCGAGCTGTTCAGGTTGGGATCTATGCAGGAGTGCTTCCAAGGACCAAGCAAAGATGTGTAGCTCTCTCCTTTGCGGATGCCCTGCCTGCTGCTTAATCCTGGGGGATTTTTGATCCTTTTCCAATGGCTATGCAGAACTTTCAATACTTGCTTTTCCCCACAGATTTCCTGTAATGTACAGACTCTTATCCAAACACTTCAACCAGTCTTGACAATATCCATCTAAGTCCAAAGCAACAAGTGAGCATTTCACAGGCTATAAACCAACTTCATTATTTTTGTTGCTGAGTAATGCATGAAGAAGATTAGGCCTGAAATCACCTATCACTGCATCTGCTTCAATTTTTTTCCAGAACACTCTGACAGAAAAAAAAAAGCAAACCACCAAAAAAAACCCACAACAAAAACAACGAACAAAAACCCCAAAATCCACGGTGGTAAATAAACTAGTGAGGGTAAAGAGCATATTTTTACCCATAGACAGTGCAAATAGTTAATTAGCTGAAGCAAATGAATTAAAATTCTAGAGGCCACATATTCTTATTTCCTTTGAAGCTGTTCTTTCATTTTAGCTATGTCAAAAGTGCCTTTTATTAAGGTGCCAAAGTTCAAACAGAAAATAGTTGTTTTTTTAATGGTTTGTACATCTTGTACATGTACATCTTTTCTTACAGAACTCTCAGGTCCTTGCAGTTGCACTTTGCTGTACCTGCTTTCCCAGCCACCACCTAGGAGATGTTTTCAGTTCCTTGGTAGGAGTACAGAAACAAATAGGTGTAATGCTAGTGAGACCTTAGATAACAATTATCAGCCACAGTTATTGATTACAGGAACTGCAGGCTAAAACTGGAGTGGTAGGAACCCCACTGAGCTGCAGAACAGCCCCAAGAGGAACCACACAGGAGGGAGGCTTGAGTTGCTGCAGGCCACACACACCAGGATGGAGAGTAACACAGGAGGCTGAGCTCAGAGGGCAGCACAGCAATGCTGCCCAGTTTGGCACAGGACAAGGAGTCACTGGGACTGGGATTAGACCAATTGCTTGGCAGCAGGAAGGAGGGCAACAGGAACAGAAGAATGGCTGGAATACTCAGCATCTAATGAGATCCTGAGAGACTGAAAAGCATTGGGGTGGCTGCTGCTGCTGTCTGCCTCATGGGATTTGGGAGGAAGAGCTGTAGATGGAGATATTTTTGGAGTAAGCAATCAATTTAATGAAGCAGGATTCCTCCAGTTCATTGACTGTCGAGAGCATATATTTGCAAAGCAGTATTTCATCAATTCATATTTTGCCATTTAAAAAACTAGAGCTTTGAGCATGCTAGACATTCATAAATATTTGGAGCACTGCTTGCCTATGAATTTATATCCCCTTTACAAATTACTTAATTATTGTATTCCTATTCCTCTTATACAAGTAATTCCACTTTAATGTTATAAAATGCCAGGTAACATGTAAGGTATTTTAAATACCATGACATTTTAATGAATATATTCATGTCTGAATATCTAATAGGAAACAATATTTTTAAAAAATGCTTTACTGATGGTCTGCACAATAAAATGTACTAGTTTATAGTAGCAAATATTTATATTAGTATTTTATGGTACATTATATATTGATATGTGAAATGGCACTACTTGGGTAGCTATGGAGAATTTAAAACCAATATGTCATCCTAAATGAAAAACTGCTTTGGTAGAGAAATCCCAAGAGCTCCAAGGTAAAATTTATTTTGTCAACAGAAAAATATTCCCTAGAAATTTCTGAATTCTAGAATTTACCGAAGACTTGTTGTCCCTGTTGTCATAAAATTTAATTGTGTACTGTTGAATTTACATAGAACACCTGATTTTTACAGAACAAATGTAATTATGCTTATCCATTCCTAAATAAAAGGTGGGAATATTTTTAAAGATTTTTTTTTCTAAGTCTGTATTTCCAGTGCTGCCTAATCCTTATAAATTATTTACGTTGTAATCATATTATTTTTCATTGTGCATTAGCAGTGAATTAATGACTGGATGATCAGCTATTAAGAAGAAATTAAAGAATCTGGCCTTTGACATGTGGGGAAAATTTTTTTCAGAATGCCTTAAAGGATTTTGCAGAAAGGCTCTTTTCACCAGGTCTTCTGAGTTCTTTGTTATTTTATCTACCATTTATTATTCCTTTTGAGCTGAAAAAAAAAAAGCTATTCCACAGTGATGTTTTTTCAAGAAGTTGTTTGCATAAGAGATGCACTTTTGGATTAACAACTCTGCTTTCTGTCTTTTCTCTCTGCATAGCTTCACTGTTGCATCAATTTGCCTCTTTACCTGTATGGTGTCTTGTTTGGATGAATTCCCCAGGCTTAAAAGCTGCTTCATAACCAGGTATTTCTACCTCAATGCAGATTTGTTCACCCAAGGGACAAATGCACATAGCAGTTCTAGGCTATGATCTAGACCTTCCAGGAATCTTGACCATCTTTAGTGTCCTTCTGGCATCAGTGACAATACTAAGATATGTTGCTTCCTGGATCGGCAAATTAATAAGAAAAGGTATCTTGAGGACAAACACCACATCTGCCCCAAAACAACAATGCTGTGCTAAGGGAAAGGAGAAACACATCATATAATATTTGCACATCTGCCCACACCTGGAATTTTTCAGCCATCATAAAGTAGAATAATTCTGGAGCACCTGAGTGAGGAAAAGGGACTTAGGGAGCCAGGTGAAATTGGGCAGAGATGTTATACTTACAGATGCAAACACAAGCCAAACAACCTACTGACTGTATGTATATTCTCTGCATTTCAGACCCAGACACCACTGTGCAAAACAGAAAGGAAAAACAATACTAATCTTGCAAAATAAATATCCTGGGCAATTTGTGTTCCAGGTGTTCTAGGGCACTCCACTTTGGCAGTACAAGCTGACCAGACTGCTTCTAATGTTCAGCTTTCTGTTCTTCACTTTAGGTGTGGAAAATAGTGCTAGAGAATTTATGTGGATTCATTAAATGCACACACTCATATTTGAGATCATCCTTCAGACCTTGTATTGTCAACAGACAAAAAGCAGCATTTCTAGAGCATAAGTCCCACCTTCCAACAATTAAAACAGCCCAGGTGAGTTATACTGTATGAAGGCTTATCTTTCTCCATTATTAATGCAACACAGGAAAGTGGAGATATTGAAGTTGAGAACACCTGAAGTCAGGTGGAATTAATTCCACCTTATTTTTAAAGGCTTTGGTTACTTCACTCACCAAACTTCCTCTCCTTTGCTCTTCTCTCATACTTTGCAACTTCCCTTTATTTTTCTGCCTAGTTTCTGCCCTGCATCCTTTTTCAGCTGATGTAGCAATACCACAGAGTTCTTAAAAATCCCAAGTCTGCTCATTGCAGAGGGAGATAGAGAAAGATGAAAAGCAAAAACATCAAAATAAAGCAACAAAACAGAGTGACAAGCAAAAAAGTCAAAGCAGTTTTAGCAGTACTATCAGCTTTTAAATACTAGTACATTTTATAAGAAAACAGCCTAAATTAGGCTACAGATATGATTTGAAATGCATAGAGATTATAAGACCAAATGATGCAGAAGCAGTCTGCTGTCCTGCAGAACACTAAAATGTTATATTTATAACTGGGACACTGTGTGGCTTTCTAGAAAGTGACCTAATAAATAACAGAATACAGCCAACTTCCACTTCCCCAAGTATGAATGCTTTCTTTCCCTAGGCAAATCTGTCATGCAAGCCATAGTGAACAATTTTGATTTGCCTTATTCACGGACATTTTGGAATTAAGCAGATGACATGTGAGCTCTGAGTATCTCAGGCATGCTGTGCTACTGTTCTGGTGGTTTTGAACTAAAGGTATTACACTGCATTTTTCATAATGAAAACTTTAGCTGAGAGTGTTTTTCCAGCTTTTCCATCTAACATCTTTGAACATCAAATGTCAACAAGACTTTTATGTAAATATCATAGAATAGCAGAACAGTCATCTAGTCTAAATTCCTGCTCAAAGCAGGAACAGCTAGAGCATGTTGCTGAGGGCTGTACTCAGTTGGAGTTCAAGTATCTCCAAGGATTCAAACTGGTGTCCTATGCCATTCACTTTCAGAGTGAACAACTTTTCTCATATGTTTAACTGAGATTTTCCATATTTCAATTTGTGTCTGTTGCCTGTTGTCTTTTCACTGGGCATCACTGAGAAGAGTTTGGCTCTGTCTCCTTTATTACTCCCAGGCAGGTGTGCATAAATATTGATAAAATTGCCCTTAGCCTTCCCTTCTCAAGACTGAAAACAGTCTCAGCTCTCTCAGCCTTTTCTCACAGGAGAGATGCCCCAGTCTCCTAATCAGGGCAGCTCTTTTCCAGAGCTGGTATGTATATCCCTGTCTTACTGAAGGACAGGACTCAGCGCTACAGATACATGTCACCAGGGCAGACCAGAGGGGGAGGAACACCTCCCTTGACCTGATGAAACCCAGGAGGCCATCGGGTCCTAACTTCCACCCTGTCTTCAGGGACCTGGAACTCCTGAAGGCAAATCTTATCTGTGCAAATTGAGGCAAAGGCAGCATTGTGCATCTTGACCATTTTTGTGTCATTTGTCCTATTCAACACAGGGCCCTTCCTGCTGAGACACTTGTAGAAGCCTTTCTGGTAGCCTTTCATCATGTTCCTTAACAGATTCAAGTCCTGGTAGGCTTTGCTTTTTCTAATGCTATTCTTGCATGCTGAGACAGCATCTCTATATACCTCACAGGTTACCTATCCCTACTCCCACCTCTTGTGATGCTTCCTTTATATGACAATGTTTTTTGAGGAGCTCATTGTCCATGAAGACCTCCTGCCACCTTTGTTTGGCTTTCTGCAAATCAGGATGGACTGCTCTTAAGCTTCGAGGAGGGAGTCCTTGAAAAATTAGTAAACCACCTGGATCTCTCTTCTCTTCAGGCCCATCTTCTGTGGGATTCATCTAGGTAGGTCCCTGAGCAGGCCTTTTACCATGAAAAGTGTGAGAGCTTCCCTCATAATGCTGTTATCTTAGCACTTTCTTATTTGGGTGTATATGCTCGAGGTCCCCTTCAGTCCTACACTGCTGGTTTCAATCAAAAGTGTGCTTTGGCTATTTCAGCCAACAGGATTTAAGTAGCTGAGAACCTCATTGGTACAAACTCTTCCAGACACCCTCTGGACAGAGCTGGTGTCAGCACCTGACAGACTGTCCTAAGAATGTGTATGCAAGATACTGCAGCCATTGACCCAGACTCAAAGATCTTCAGCTGAATATCCTCACCTTTCCTTTCCTTTTGACTCCTCTCAGCTCTAGCCCCAAGCCAAAACTACAGAGGAAGAAGTACAGGAGCAAAGAGAGAAAATGAGCCTTATACAAAAGTTCTAAATATGCACAATTTCTTACAAATTTACTTAATAAAGCTTGTTCATATCCCTAAGTTGACATGCTTCAGGTGGCTTTTGCCATGCAGCTGATCAGCCTTTGAATGTCATCTACTTGAAGTGCTGTGTTTTGAACTGTAATTTTGAGGCACCCTTAATTTTTTTGCTAACTGGAGTAGGTACAATTTTTCCACATGTATTCGCTGCTGCTATGTGGTGCCAAGACACCTGTTTTGCTCATGTTGCTGAAGAAAACAAAGATTTAGAAAAATGCATTGAGCAAAGCAAGTGGTGTCTGTATCTGTGCTCATTGAAGGTTCATCATCTTCTGAGAAATGAGGCTACAAGAGGGGAAGGAAGTAGCTCTCCTGTGCCAGGTCATGCTCTAACTAGAGCTGCTGAGAATTTTTATTTTAAAGGTCAAGGTCATAGATTAAATTTGTAATTGTCAATGCATTGAAAATAAATTGCTTGTCAAAAAAGACAAGCAAATTGTCTAAGGAAATGTTTCAACTTGATGTGTGTATGGAACAAAAGTGCTAAAATTGTCAAAGTTTTATTTTGTAATTTTTAAATAATAAAATGTAAGACTTAGCTTTATTATGATTTTTAATTGCAAACATTGGAATTAATGCTAATAAAGAGATAGTGAAATAGTAAGAATAAAACTAAACAATTGAAGATGATCTGAATGGAATGTTTGTAATTGCTCTATCTGTGATTTTTTTTAGAGGGGGAAAAAGCAGGGAGGGAATTCTGCCCACAATAACAGGTTATTGTTTTCCTCCCCTTATTTGGGATGCTATTTTTTTTTCATATGGCTCCAAACCATTTCCTCCCTCACTGTGAGGCTGAATATACATCCAGGGATGCTACTGTGGGCACTTTAATAACAACAGAGAGTTCTGGCAAGGCTAGTATACTCTCTTACTGTGAAAAAAAGCAAACCAAATCAAACCCAACTCCAAACCATTAAACCTGGGAAGGTCAAAGAACCAGAGTAGTTTAAGGGAGCGAGCTCCCTCCTTTCATGTGTAAGGTATTGGACACCCTTTAAGCAATATATTACTTACATCCTTATGACACCAAAGAAAACCCTTTGAGTTAAACTATCCATTTCATGGCATTTATCTTATCAAGTGAAGTGACCATTAATACTAGAAACAAGAACCCCTCTGGACACAGTTTTACCGTTAGTGTTGGATACATTAGCCTTAGATACTGTCTTAGTTTTAGATACATTAGCACCAACCACAGACACTGCAAGAGATACAGCTTCTTTTCCTCTTATTACTTAACTAATTTACATATATTATAAAAAGATTTTTTCTAATGTAATGATTTAATAATTCATCAGTTTTCACATACAGCTTCCTTAAAAAGTCTATTCTAAGTGACATTTCAGTTAGCACTGATTTTTTTTCCAATAAAATTATTCCACAATAAATACAATATTTAAAAGAACCCAAACCTGCAGAAAGTGCTAGCCCCCAGAAATAACCCTAAAAACATCAAGTGTGCTGTACTTAAGATTTCAACTTCTGTACTACCTCGAAAGTAATTGTACATACATTTATTCATTGTTTTCAATACACCTAAATAATTTACTTTTTTTGCTCCAGTTTATCACTACACACCATATCCCTATTTTCTCTATCTCTCCTCTGGGTCTGGGTTGTTTGGGTTTTTTTTCTTTCTGTTAGTTTTCATTTATACCTTCTGTATCTATGAGCAACCCCTCTAATGTAAGGAAAAGTCATAATTTAGTCCATAGACAGTAAAAATACTAAAAAATGAAAGATGTTAAAGGTTTATTGTATCAAAAAGCATATAGTCCTATTTCAGCATTTCACTTTTTTTCAAACCATGTAATTTTTCTTTGTCTTTTATTATAAAATGTCAAAGGTTACACACGCTGTATTTCTTTAGTTTGCTGCTACCCCTATGTTCCCTGAGGGAAAATTTGCACTCATTTCACAAAAGCAGAAGTAAGTACAAACCAGAAACCTATGAGAGCTGTTCACTCAGCTCTATGGGGGGATTTGCATGATTTGCCATGTGTTAGCTCAGCAGAACTTTCTATGCTGCCAGTGGCACTGTTTCTAAACTTTGACTTGCTTTCTGGGATGATGTGCTTTCCTTTTTAAAACAAGTAGCTCCTCAAAAAGTAAACAATACATGGAAAAACTAACAAGCTCTGTGGTGTGTCATTCATTGTCTAGCCATGTAATTTGGAATAATCATCCAGTGAGAGTTGAAAGAATTGCTTTTAGCCACAAGAAAGCAATCTCATATTTTTAAAGGAATACTCTGGATTATCTGTTTTCACTGTGTACCGATAAACCTGGTAGTTCCGCACAGGGTTTCAGTGCTGTTTGAGATCGTACCGAGGAAAAGGCATCTCTTTGTGACACTTGGAGGTTTTGCTCCAAGTGTTTTGTAAATAGTTCAGTGAGTGTTCGCATTTCCAGTGACTGATGATAACTTCCATGGTGATTGTAGTTCAGCCAGCTACCAGGGACACAAGCACACAAGGAGCACTCATATCATCCATTGCTGTAACTCAACTCAGTGCCCACATCTGCCAACAGATTTCAGGAGAGGGTAACCTTGGACAATTGGTCCTTTGGAAAACACTCAGGGCGAGCTGTTCTGAAATCTGCCATGATCAGAAGAGAATATGTAGTTGTAGTTTTTCATACATTGCAGGTTCACAGTGCTGAGCAGGACATGAATCCTGTAAAACTGAGCCTTTGTTAGGTGCCAAGCCTATGCCTACTAGTCTGAAGGGGTCTAGGTGTTCAGGTAATCACATCCAGGTTTGTACTAAGGACCTTCTGCATTTTTCAAATAGTACAAAAGAGAATGAAAGCAGCTTTAATGTTCAATGAATCACCTGCCACAGTGGAGTTCTTGATTTGAAGTAAGCATACTAAGCTTCATGACCAACACATTTTTCTAAGCTAAGGCAGGGCTGCTTTAGCTTGGCCGTAGCCTGAATGCAGCACAAGCATGCTGAATGCTGTGCTTAGCAGGACTGAGCCTGGATCTCAGTGCCAAACCCATCTGTTGCAACAGGCTGTTACAGAAATACTGGTTTAGCCTCCTGCAACAGAATCACTGCTTGACCTTCTTTAAGGCCCTCTATGTACAAACCCAGAGCTGTGCTCTGTCCCTGGGTGCCCTCCAGGCTCCTGGAGACAGCCCCTGCTGGAGCCCCCCTCCACAGCAATGACTGAGTCAGGGATGCAAGCTCTGGGGGGTAGGATGCAGAAGGGAGCATTCCTGATAAGTGCTAGGCACTGAGACACAGCTCAGATTCCCTGCTATTGTGTACCTCCATGTGTAAGACACTCAACTAGCACGTGAGGGACCTGATTCAAACTCTTCTGCTGATTTGGAGCAGCAATTTGACCTCAAGTCACTGTCCCCAGAAGACATCCCAGCTTCTATGCCATAGGGCAGTTCTCCTAGTGTCTCTGTCAAGGCTCTTTATCTCAGCTGGCAGAAAACGTTGTGCCTCTCTGTGCACTCAGTGACCACACCTGAATGTTTCTTACACATGTTCTGAGTCTTTTAAAAAAGCTTCAAGATTAAAAAAAATAAAAAAAAAAAAAAACCAAAAACACATTTACAAGGAAAATATATCCATGTCAATATCTAAGATATTCTCCGGTGATTTTATTCTCATTATGCAAAAAATGGCATTAGTTTGATGTTCTGTGCAATTCCAAGGCAGTACTTTAACTATCCAGACAGACTGAAACTACAAGTTACAGAGCATGCTCATGGAAAACACACAAAAAGCAAAGAAAAATATATCAGCCATTAAAACTCAAGTTTGACTAAAGTTTCTTTATGTAATTTTCATGACTGTACAAATGTTAGGATGAGTTGAACCATTTGACAGCAAAACAACTGAAACTGTACAGCTTGAATGTGCACACAATTCAGGTAAGAAGTAAGTTTGTTTTCTTCTCTTTCCACACATCTGTGGTGGCAGGTGCCATGTGGAAGCAAGAGCTGTGTCCTTATATCCTGTCATTTGTCCCTTTCTAGCTGTTCACAGAAACTGCTTCTTACTGAAAAATCTTTCCATACTTGTTATTCTTCAAAAACCGCTAAAAAGCCCTTGGTTAAGGACTTTGGTTTTATTTTGTCTGATGAGAAGGGGCTGACTTACTTGACTAATTCAAACCCCCAAAAGACATTTCTGAATTCTGGTTGAAAAGCATTTCCCTCCAACCCAGAGGTACATTTCCAGCTTAGACATGCTTAGACTTAGCCCAGTCTTTAACTGTGGCTGCTGACTACCTTACGCTCTGTACTCCACACTGCTGGCTTCTGCATGTCTCATTTCTTCTGTGCCCCTTCACAGGGGTCACTGGGTGTCACCTCAGGGTTCGGCATGTCACCAGGTGGCAGATCTCAGAAAGACAAGCAAGGCGAGCCACTGCCTTGTGACTCACTTATTTACAGTTGATTGCCACTTTAGCTGATTGAATAAAGGGAACGCCTGCAATGGCACATAATTGTTGTTGCAATAATAGCAATCGACTGCTCATTTTTACCACATGCCTGCTGTACTTCTCTGCCCTCTTCATATTCCCAAGCACAAAACACCTCGGATAAATAAGAAATTAGTATCCAGTACAATTTTAAAAGGGTTGCAAGTAGGAGTACAGGTATTTTAATTTTAGAATCATGTGGCATTTCTATCTTTGTTTCTCTGTAATTCCTGTCACTTGGACTGTGCTGTGCAGTTCTTGTCCTGGATCCTTCATTTTCCTCCTTACAGCTTTGTGGTTTCAAACTATTTAAAATTGAATGATATAAAGAAGCCCACCTCCAAAAATTCAGTGTGCTGGGGAATAGGAGGGCATCCTAAAGTTCTCTCCATAAACTTCTGTCTTGCAGATGGGATTTATTTGCCACAGAGACATCTGCTTTTGGGGGCTGAGATTTTACTGCCAAACTCTGGAACAAAGCTGGTGTGGCACCATACAGAATAGAATCATTTATAGTTTCCTTGTTCTTAATATAGAACGTGTTGCAGATACTTGGCAGATCCACCACTTTTTCTTCTTTTGCTTTCTGTTGTCATTTTCATTATTTAAATAGATAAATTCAGGCTGCAGATTGCTTAGACAAGTAGATGGAAGACTTTGGTAAATTCCAAAGAACACACATTAGGTATTTGGCAGTATATCCTCAGCAAACAGCTCTAATGCCATCACACCCTGTGTCTGGCCACCCCACCTGATTGTATTTGGAATCACTGGCTCCTTCCAGCCAAGGGGAGCTGGAAGTCTCAAAGACATTTACATTTCTGTACGTTTAGTGTAGATCACAGATGTCTTCTCCAAGTGTGCTCCGTGCTGTTACTCAAGACCATGAGCATGGGAGTGAAACTCTAGAAAGGAATCCGTTTTAGGAACGGCTTTGTTTGGAGCTCAAAGCCAGGCATGACAGGCACTCTCAGGAAACCAAGTCGAGTGCGGCAAAGCAAAATGGGAGGGTTGGAGCTGTCGCTGCCTTTGGCCGTTCACCCCAGCCAAGGCAGAATGGTCGAAACTGATGAACCACCGCGGCGCCCAGCTTGGTTTTTCAAGGTAAGCTAGTACTGACTGTGGTTTTGTGGTACCTGCGGCCTGTGTGAATACAGTTTACCTGCCCGACTAACTTCTATTTATGCTCAGGTGCCTTCAGAAACCCCCGAGTCCAGGCTCAAGGCAGCACCGAAGCACTCGGGGCAGCATCGCGCCCTGACTGGAGGGCGTCTCCGCCCCCGCCCCGCTCCTGCCGGGGCAGCACCTGGCGGCTCGGCCGGCGGCCTGGGGCCCGTTCCCCCGGGCGGCCGCTACGTGAGGGGGCGCGCGTCCGGGGGTGGCACGGGCGCGTGCCCGTGGGTGCCGGCGCGGGCGGCTCCGCGCGCGCCGCCGCTCGGGCCCAACCGCCCTCGGCCAACGGCCGGCGCGCGCTCCCGGGGCGGGCGGGCGGCGCGAGGGCGCGCGCACGCGTTGCCATGAGACGCGGGCGGCGGGGGAGGGGGGTTACGTGGTGACGTTAATTCTATATGAGCGCGAGCGGCGGGAGCGCGGGTCCTTTCACCGCCGGCCGCGCGGCGCCTCCGCCTCGCTGCTCCTGAGTCACCGCCGCCCGCCGGCCGCGCAGGTACCGCCGGAGCGCGGCCGCCGCCGCCGCCCCGGGCCGGGGGTCTGGGGGGGCATGGGGGGCGGCCGAGGGACGCCGGGCCCCCCGCTCTCTCGCGGGGAGGCCGTGGATGTCGGCCCGGCCTAGCGGGGCCCCTGGGCCGGCGGGACGCGGGGGGCCGGCGGTGCCCGTGCCACACCGGGTACCGGCCCGCGGGGCGGCCGCGCCGCTGCTCGCCCCCCGGGCCCGCAGCGAGCAGCGCTGCCCGCCGCCTCCCGCGCGTCCCTCCGCTGCGCCCCGCGGAGCGCCCGGGCCGCGCTAGGCCGGGGCCCGTGGCGTGGCCGGCGCTGGGGGGAGGCGGGTCGGCCCCGCAACACGTGGGCGCCCGAGCGGGGCCGCGCCCGGCGCGGCCGGGGACCGGGAGGGCGGCGGGGCCGGAAAGCGGCGCGGGGAGGAGCGGGTGAGCGTCCGGCCGGGCGCGGGGAGGGCGCGGGAGGGGCTCGGTGCCGGCGCGGCGCGGGGCCCCGCGCGCTGTGTGCGCACATGGCGGAGCGGGAGCGGCGATGGCAGCGCGCCGTGGCCTTGTGCCGCCTCCCGCGCCTCGTTCCCGCTCCGTGCGGAGCCGCGGCGCGGGTGTGCTGTGCTCTGCTGCTGGCAGGGGGACCCAGAGATTCAGCCAGCCGACGGGCAGCTCCCTGCCTCTGGGTACGCTGGTGTCCGGGAGTTCAACATGTCGCTTCTCCGGGCGCCTGTTAGCTGGTATCACCCTGAACAGTGTCCCCAAGGAAGGCTGAGACACTACCTGGAGGATCTAGTAATTACAAGTGGAACTACTATCTTGTGTTCAGCATTCATTTAGACGTATAAAACATACTCCGTTCCATATTGAATGTTTGGGGGCCTTACACTGCCAATACTTGTGAGACTTTCAATATTGGCTAAAAAACTGACATCATCTGCTTGCAGAAAAAAACGCGAACCTTTTTTCAAGCAACTGGTATAGCGATAATACAGCAGCACCTTCCACATTTTATCTCCAAGCTCTCTGCAGTTAGGTATATGTTTGAAGTCCTGTTGAAATACACTTTGAGTGTGTCTCACTCTAGTGAGAACATTTCATGTTCTAACTCATTTTTGGAGGGTAAGAGAAGTGGGTACAGTGTCTGCAAGGTATGACAAATCCTCTCCTCTGCTCAGTGCCTCTTGGGATTTTAACATCTGCTGGTAGATGCTACATTATTTAGGCAGGAGATAGTGCCTGATAATTTTAATTACAGTCATGAAATGAAACTTGAGGGAAGAGTTAAGGCCTAAGGCTGTGAACTGCTGAAGGTAGTTTTTGACAAACGTGTTGGTAGCTTTTTAGCAGCCTTCCTGATGAGCCCATTTTACAATGGTACTCTTTAAAGAATGAGAGAAGCACTGTACTTAGATTGAAGCAAGCTGAGTGGTTTCCAGTCTTTTGCAAATTCAGAAGTTATATTAATCCTTAGAGGAAGATAGTATTTAAAATATGCATACATGGACATTTAAGTGACTTGGATGCTTCTGTACCAGACAAAAGTTAAGGCCGCTCAGGCTTTGAGTACCTGAAACATTGATAGAAGTGCTTAGAACAGGCCACTGACACCTGAGCTTGTGTGTGTGTGTCCCACTTAGTCCTGTGAGAGTGATACATGTTAGCAGTGTTAACCACTCTTTCTGTGCTTTGTGACAAGTCTTGGATATCGTGTACTCTTGGTTTCTGAGGACCGAATGTTGGTCCTGTGCACAGGTGGTAGATTGGCGTTTTTCAGAGCTCCCGGTCTTTCTCTGACTTTGGCAGACTAGGAGGTGAGTGTTGGAAGCACGCACAAGGACCGTGCTGCATCTGTGCTGCCAGCCCAGTGTTTCAGAAGTGCCCGATCTGCCGCAGCGCTGCCTGTGTACACGCACACAGTAGTGCTCCCACCATCCTGGTGCATCATCTACCCCCTGCCTCACTCAGAAACTATTCCTGGGAGCAGGTGGGGGACTTGTTATGGTGACCTGCTTACTAAACACCCTGGAAGGGGTAGTGTGGTTTTTCCTTAGCTTTGAGCATGTGTGCGCAAGCGAAACTGAAACCAAAGGGGTGTGGGCATGGTGTTATAAACCTCTGTTAACAGAGTTTTCACAACCCTGAGTGAGACCTGGATCTTCCAGGCTGAGGCCGTGTCCTCTAATACAGAACTTCACATCTGTGAGGAAACTTTGGCTTACCCTGTACATTTGATAAAAACCTCTTTATTCACTATGCTCCTAAAAGTTAAAGCAACGGTAACATGAAGAGCTCGACTTACCATGGCAGAAATTGTATTCCTTCAGAGAGTGAAATAGCTTGAGAATATTACTTTGAATAGTGAAAAATTTTTGGGGGGGAAATAAGACAAGAATCTTTTATTTTGAATTTTTGTTCAATCCTTTGGTGAAAGCCAGTTTATTCCAGTAGAACATCAGGTATAATGAACATGTCTCTGGTATCTTCACCTTTTTGCTAATGTAGTTGTAAAGCAGTTCACATTCAGGTTCTTGTGAAACAGCTGCAAACATGGCATATCTCTAACTAAGGATCTGATTCTAAAGGAAACTGCAGGAATTGGACAGGTTACAGAAAATGGAGATGCAGGTGTTCTTTCAATGCCTGTTTGTTTTTCTGCATCCATATGTACATTCAGTGCAACTTAAGCTCTGAATGTATTTTTAGTGATTTTCCATGAGCTGGGAGTGCTTTGGTATTTGTGAGGTACAAATAGCCATTTACACAGAAGACAGAACTTTGCAAACAGAAACAAGACTTTTTAATGCTGGTTTAGTTTAGTACAGCTGAGGAGTCTTCTCAACTGCTCTGGGCAATTGCATTGCTTTGAGCTTCTCCTTAGGGAGGTGGCTAGTAAATAATAGAGTGGAACTTCATAGAACGTGTTTAATCCAAGGAGGGGTTGTGATGATGGGTTTAATGCTTATAGGTCAGTTTTCATTTGTAAATTACTTGATGTTCAAAAGTGATTATAATTAAAGCTAATTCAATCTAGATGATTCTCACTCATCTCAGAGGTTAGTGCATTTCCTCATCACCCAACATTGTTAATCTGGAGAGTAGGTCTGGTGTCATAATGTATTTGTCTAGAAAACCAGACATGCCTGGAAGGCATTACAGAAGTTGCTTGGGGATTCATTTGATGACCTTCTGAAAAATTAAGCTATTTAGAAGCAACGTGTGAGGGCTTTGAGGGCTTCCTACACTAAATGATTATATTATTTTCTGAATCAGCAAAGTTACTGCAGAAGTAAAAATCCTAATTATTGATGTATTTGTGCATTTAATCATAACTTTTGACCTTAAGTTTTCAGGAAGACTTCACATATTGCAGATTAAATCTTCAGTTGCAGTCAATTTAAAAAGTTTGCTAATTTACCTTTGATACTCCAGAATTACTTAAAAATATAAATAATTTAAGATATGAACTTCCTGAAAGATTAATCTTTGAAATTAATTTCCATCATCTGCTTAAATGAAGGCATTATCTGCATCCTAAAGATACTTGTCAAAGGTTAAACTGCAGGTCGTTCCTAGATAGAAAGCTGTTTAGATTTTTAGTACTGGAAAATGCAGATTTGGGGGCTGTGTGTGTGCTTAAGTGTACATCTGCACAGACATGACTTGCAATGGTGATGTCTCAGTTTAAATCTTAACTTGCCGCAATGAATAGACAGTTTGCTCATCAATTGTTTCACCTTGTCATTGAGGACTATAGAAGAAAGTACTACCAGTTGCTCCTTGGTAGATTTTTATGTTCAATGAAAGCCAATTTTAGACACAAAAACTGGGTTTTGGATATACCTGTAGCTTTGAAGCATTCAACTGATGATTTTACATTTATTCTTTAAAAAACTACCACTACCAAATAACAAACGAGCAATGAAGAAACCTTCACCCAAAGCATGAGAGATACTAGAATTAACCAAGTGTTGGAGATTCTTGTTATGAGGTTTGACAAAGTTGGTGCCTGCAATCTGGAATGGACAGACCCCATGACTTCTAAGATCCAGGATAGAAACATAAATGTTATCTTTTCTGACCATCTGCACTATGATTGGTTCAATCCACTACTTTATTTAGGTATTGTTTAATATGCAGTGTTTCAAAGAACAGAGAAGCAGTTCTTTCAGATTTCTTGTGGGATGACTCGCCCGCGAGGGAAAGTTTTGGTTTAGTTCAGGCTCTTGTTAAACCTAATAGACATTGAAAAGTCAAGTTGAGGAATGCAGGGAGGGTACACGAAAAAAAATTGTTCATATTGAAATCAAGTTTGAATCAGTTATTTTTGAACTTCTTGTTAATGTATGTATTTTTGTGTCATTTCTTGTTGCTCTTCACTCAAATGCTATTAATACAAAATGTGAACTGCTTCTGTTGCTCAGGTATTCATGTTGCTAGGCCCTTAACTGAGCTAGTTCCTCTCTTCAGTGTTGAGCAGTGGATACAGTATTTTCATTAAGGATACATTACCGAAGTGCAGGATAATCATATTTTGTAATTGTATGTTTTAGTCACCGTGTATTCATTTCAGATCTTGCCACTTCTGCATGTTGAGTAGAAGTCTTCCGTGGACTGCATGCTGTTATGTATGTCTTTACATAGCAGGTTTTTGACTTTTTGAATTCTAAAGTAGTTGGAATTGCATCTTGTTATTTGTTACTGTAGATTTCAATACTGTTTATTTTGGCTCACTTGAGTCACCCTTTTAAGCAGTTGTTAAATCATGATACTGCAGTTTTGGAAATAACTCATCTTTGAATGTTGAAGTATGAACTGGTATAGTGCTTTATGCTGTTTCTTTTGTGTGCAGAGTGGCTTTATCAGATACATGCTTGCTACATTTGAACTGGGGAGATCTTCATGACACAGCCTCTTGATTCTTTTACTACCATCTTCAGTGTTTTGGAGGTACCACATACTTCCATATTGCTGCCAAAGGCAAGATTGAGTGAAATTCGCAAGAGAGTATTTCTGAAGATAACTTTGTAAACAGTGCTCAAGTTCCATGGTTCAAGTTCTCTGTAGCCCTACTACAGGTTTACAATTGCTTTTTAGACTGCTTCTGTATTCATTTGAAAGTGACTGGCTGAAACCATAACCATGGGCATTCTTCTGTTGGGTCTTTACTGCCAGTTGTAACATCTCATCCCAATAGCCTCCAAAATGTGTTAAAGTTGTGGTTGTGTTCTTTTTTTTAGTGCATACTAACTTGTTGGTTGAAAACTGTGTGTTTTAAAGTTGGTAGTCTAGTAGTGGCCTGGCTTCTATAGAAAAATACTGAAGAGAAGCTAACAAAGAAGTTGCTAAATACATTTAGGAATTTCAGTGGCTTCTTGGTTAGTGAATGAATTTAAAATTGCATTCATCAGATGTTCTAGCAAAAAGCACACTTCTGAAGCATGTACATTTTTTTCAGTATTTTGTAACTTTCTTTTCACAGAAGGATGCTTAGATGTTTTTGAAGTCAAATTGGATAAAAACTTGAATACTGCAGCATGGGAGTTTTGCAGATAGCAATGTAATTGCCAATATGGTTGTTTTATTATGTGGCAATCTAGGCAGCCAATTAATGCTCTTTCCTATTGGTTGATGTTGTGGCACACACAAGTTTGGTTTTGATTAAGCCATTACAGTGCACCCTGCTACCTGAAGAACTTTGTTTGAACACAATTTTTTTTATTACTTTGCCACTTTTTAACAAACTGAATACCTGCACCAACATGAACTGTATTGGGAAATACTGTCTTAGGAAATTTCAAATATTTCTTTATATGTAAAGACTTTGATTTCAACCCTCTAGGATGGCTGCAGTTCTTCCCATTATCCACGATGGAAAGTAAAACCATAAAAACCTATAGTAAGTAGTTTGTTTTAAAAAAAAGTAAAGATCCTTGTTAATTTTTCCAGTTTTGTATTTAGACTTGTTACTTATCTAATAATGAAAGATTGTTCTAAGTAGAAATTGTTAGGTTTTCTGCTGCAGAATCTTGGCATTCAGAACAAAGGCAACATTGTGTGCTAATTACCCTATTTTTAGAACATGATCACGGAGCTCAGGTCAGTAGCATAGACTAGCATGCAGATGTAGTTTAGTCCTGATTTTAATTTGTAATTTGGTAGTCCATCTCCTTGGTATGGAGGCTCTTTTCTGCTGAAAGACTAAACAGGCACTATCTAAAATGCAGTAAAAATACTACAAAAAGAGGAGTTCAGTATTTGTTGATTGAACCCTCATTTCCTGATAGAAAAATTAGTTCAGGGGAAAGCTTACAGTGGGTTTCTACATGAATGAAAACAAATCCTGAGGTTACTAATAGCTGAGTAATATAATTACTTATGTATATGATCCCTTTACTTTGTTTTGCAGAATTTGCCTTTTTTTTTTCCCATCAACTGGCATTCTCATACAAGTGTAGAGCTTCCAAGTTGAAATGTGGAAAATGTGTTTTCATGCTGTAACATGTATATGTGTATTGTGCAGAGGCCTGCAAGCACTAATGAAATAGTTGCATTGGCAAATGAAGTTGATGCCTTTACCTCAGGGGTTACTAGGGAGTGCAAAATAATACCACTTGAAGGAGAAAGAGCAGTTTCAATTGTGTTGGGTTACTTGGTTCAGCATTCTAATGTTTTTATCATGTTTATTTGTTCTCTACAGTCAGAATCTGGATTTTGCCACATTACCATAAGCCAGATGTATCAGTACAGTGTCACAGTAACTTCAAACTTGCCTAATCCTTTTCATGAGTTATTAAAGGTACTTGCCTGTGACAGCCTCTGTCTCTGTCTCTTGACCCTGCTGGTACTCATGTAACTGAAGATCTTACACTGTACAAAGAAATGCTTTGAACATTTTTTAACTTTACTGTCATTCAGACATTGATGGAAGGAAGGGAGTATAGGGTTATGCATAGCTGAGGAAGAACTACAATAAACTTTTCCAGCAAGGTTTACTTTCTCTGACTTGAAGATCATTCAGAAGAGAAACTGGCTGTTCCCTTTTTGAAAGGAATGTGTCTCTGACGTGATGATATGAGTGCTTCCCATCTCGGATATTTAAGCTCATGTGCATAGCTGGAAGTTGTTCTGGGTGTGTTTCGTGAAATGCTGCTTCTTGTCTGAATTTCTTGGGCTTTTCTGCTTTGTCAGGACACCTTACTTCAGCTTCTGCTAAAGATTCCTATACATCTCCATGCCAGTTAGCATTTCTGCTGTTAACTGTGCATGTCTATGGCACATAGTGGATGAGTTGGTGCTAGCACAATAAGTTGTGTCAGAATGAAGGGATTTGAGTTACTGCAAGAGTCCAGTGTCACTTTCTTGTTACTGTATTGAGGCACCTGGGTTCCTTGCTTCCACTGACCTTTAGCTCCTTAGTCTCTTTATGCAGAACTTAATAGCTTTTATATTAGTATTGTGTTCTTTATTATATCATACTCCTGTGTCCTGTGCTTATATTTGGGCAGACAGTTTTAATTCTCTCTTCTAGATTTGCAAATTTAAATAAATTTTGTCAATTTTTGTTCCTACATTAACAGTTAGAAATCTTTTATTAACAGAATAACTTTGCAGCACTAATAAATGAATTGTCTCTGCAGAGTTCAGTGGCTGGTAGTCTTTCATTACACAGAGGTGGTATGTTGATGTTCTAGCACTGCACTACTCTGCTCATTTGATTGAGATTGATTTTCTTTTTTGGACCTTCAGCTTTCCTAAGAAGGCATATATTTTCCTTAAGATGAATGATAACATGTTTATCTGTTTAGCATGTTTATCTGCTGTGTTAATCATAGAAACATAGAATTATTTAGGTTGAAAAAGGCCTCTCTTCTAAGATTGAGTCCAGCTGTTTACCCAGCCCTGCTGTGTTCACTCCTTAGCTGTGTCCCCAAGTGCCACATCAACACATCTTTTGAGCGCTTCCAGGGATGTGATTGCAGCACTTCCCTAGGCTGCTTGTTTCAATGCCTGACAACCTTTTCAGTGCAGAAGGTTTTCCTAGTGTCTCATGTAAACATGCCCTGGCATAACTTGAGGCCATTTCCTCTCATCCTGTTGCGTGTTAACCTGTGAGAAGAGACCACTCCCCACCCAGCTACAGCCTGCTTTTGGGTTGTAGCAGGGACTGATAGGTCTCCCCTCAGGATAGTAATAGATACAATATTCCTTTGTTTCATGACCAGTTTTCATGCTAGTGGTAATGGATGCATGAATTTGAGCTCACAAGTATAAAGGAAACACTTGGTCTTCTCCTTTATTCCCTTTTAAAATGACGTTTTTAACCTGATGCATTATTCCATTGCTTCTTTTTGAAGAAGAGCTGAATTTTCTCCTAGTTACTATTGAACTGTATGATCTTCTCTCTCATAACAATTTCCCTACCCCGTGATTGCTACCATAGCTTCTACTAGCAGTTTTGGAATGAGTGATGCATTTTTTGGGTTGTAATACTAAGACATTTGAAGTGTGAAACTCTGTACCATGTACTGTGCACTTTTTAAACAGTCACTCAGTTCTCACAGAATTGTTCAGGTTGGAAAAGACCTTTAAGATCACTATGCAGAGCATCTGAGCTCTTTAAAGTTACAAACCTCAGTTAGAGGTTTTGAGCAAAATACCCCAGACAATTGTTTTGGACATGTGTAGTCAAAGAGTGTTTTCTAATGGATCTCTACAATATTTTACTTTTTGTTTTCTGTATTTAATGATGATCATGTAAGGAGAAATCTTGCAAGTTGTCATGGAATTCTAGGCAAGAACATCAGTTAGAAGTAACTTTTAGTGAATGTATTGCTCTTGAGTTTCCCAGTCTTTAGTGAGAGTTGAACTTGGCTGGTATGATGTCATTTGTCTGGCACCTTTGGTTTCTGCACACATTGCAAATAGTTTACCAGACTTAATCCTGATGATTTTTTTAGATACAACTAGCTGTCCTCCTGTGTGAGCAATTTGTCTAGAGAAGGGGAAGAGGTGTTTCCTGAAAGGGGAGGGTAGGGGTTCTGTTTGTGGTGTGGTATGCTCAGAGCTGCTGAACAGCTGAGATGTGCTGTCAGCCTGCCAGCCCTGGGGCTTGTGCAAAAATGCCGTTGTTTTGCTGGAGGAGCTGTGTGTCAGGAATGTCTTGCTGCCTCAGCTGACTTGTAGTTCACCTCGCTGTGACCTGCCTTCCTGAGGGCCAGCGGATGTCCGGGTAATCTAATAGCCGTGTGCTTACTTGGGACGTGTAAAGCTGATCTGAGCAAGAAAAGGCTTCTCACCAAAGCCTGTGTCCTGGCTGTAACATGGCTGGTGCCTCTGTGCAAATTCAGGTTAGTTTCTGTATGGATAAAGGAAAGATTAGGAGGCACTGAACACCTGGAGTTTGTATTTCTATCTTCACTTATGCAAAATCACTCAGTGAAGAAACGAAAACCCTTGAAAACTGAAAGCTCACTAATGACTTACTTGAGGATGAACACGTGAACATTCTGCTTGTATCAAACTCAATTTCTTGAAAAATATGACAGTTTAACAAGATCGTGTCCTTTAAGCCTAATGAAAATAGCCAATTGTCAGCACAGTTTTGATAAGTTTTAAATTTTAGGGGAGTTTTGCTAATTTTTAGTAATTCTGGAGGATACACTCAAACCAGTGGACAAGCTAGTGCTAGTCTTTCAACCTTTTGAGTTGGATAAAGAACGTGCTTTCTTGTGATGGCAGGCAGGCTTAAGGTACCTGTATGAAAGGTTTTAAATTTAAACCTATAGGGAATTTGCGCTGTAGCTTGCTTTTCTGTACTTTTGCTTTCTTTTTGTAGTATGAACTTCCTACACATTCTCTTTCAAGCCCTGAAAAGATAACTGTTGCTTTTCTTCTGCATATTTTTACAATGAGCAGCAAAACATTGTAAGTAAAGCCTGTGGGTGCCTCTGTATTTGATGATAATGCAGTCTACTGCATTCAAACAGTTAGTGGCTGTAGCTGTTCAAGTAAGAGGGAACTAAAATATTTTACTAAGGTTTATATTTATATTTTTTAAGTTTTTTTGCATGCTGGCTTCATACAGGGGTGTAGACTACCCTTTATCTGTGCTCATAAGCCTCTTCATGCAGTCAGAAGGCCTATATTCCAAGCAGTATCTTAGTCCAAAACAATTACCTAGACACTGAGGCTTGAAGTAATACACCAGGTGTATCCAGGTTTGTTATAATCCTGCATTGACAACTGGTGAATTGATATCTCACTGGCACTACTTCAGGGAGTGATGCTAGTGGTTATGTTGCTCACATGCCAAGGTGTAGCTGCTATTTATGAAAGTAAATGCACCTATGAATGAACTGGGAAGGACAGCTGTGTCTTACGGAAAGTGGAGTGATAGGAGTTCTATATTTAAATATTTATTGCTGGGGAGATCCTGCAAAGTAAATACTACAGTGATCTATTAGAATGTTATTGATTGTGGTATGTAGTGTATTTGAAACTCTGAAGACCAGACCAGGACCTTGAGCTGGGCATTGCTCAGAGATAGTGGAGGTTATTTGCTCTTAAGGAATACATTTTCTCAGTGCTTTTTTGCAGTGTTTTTGTTTCTGTTTGGGTTTTTTTTAGCCAGTAGAGCTGTGTTTGCAGAGAAACTTATGGTTGTTTAAGTAAATGACAGTAAACAAAATGTGATGCAACTACATCTCTTCCATGCTAGTGGGTTGCACAGATTAGCCTAAATGTCTGCCAGCATAGTTTTCTTGGCAGTGCCTTGTAGTCTCCTTACTCAAGAACAGTTGTCTAGAGCTGGCAGATAATTGTCATGACAGACACTGGTATCTCCTCAGTTTGCAGAAGAACTCTTCCAACTGTGTACATTCTGATACTGAGTTGTGTAAAAAATGGAGGGAAGATTAAAGGATGAGACATGAAAAAGACTGCTGCAAGGAGAATAGGAAAAATTGGATGAGAGAGAGAAATGCACTAGAGGGAGGCTCTGAAGCTGACAGCTGCTTGATACAGTCTATTTTAATTTCGAAAAATCTTTGAAGAATGTTATTCAAACTCTTTGAGTAAACTGGGCCATAATTTGAAACACTGCAGTGCTTGCAGGGATTGTTTAAGAGCCAGGAAGCAGAGGGTGATAACTGCCTGTTGCAGTGAGGAGAGGGAGGCACATGCTGGAGTCCCACAGGGTGCTGTAGCAAGATGAACACCTTTAGCATGGTCAGAAATGATCTTGGAAAGAGGATGAACAGTGAAAGGATGGATGAAAGTTTGTGATGACAAGTAGTTGTTCAGAGGTGAAAACAAGGGCCCAGTGAGGAATTCAGTAACGGAAGACTGCTTGTGAAGCTTTCTCTGCTACACAGTTGCATAGTGTAGAAAAATCTTTAAACTGATCTCTGAGCTGAATATTGCAACTGAGAAACTTGAATGATATCAGTTTACCTGCTGGTTCTGGGGAAAATGAGGACTAGTTTCTGAAATAAAAATTTGTTACGACATTGTCAAATACCTGCACTTCTGATCCAGTGTGTTTTTTTTTCTGAATGTAATTAAAATCTGCAAGTGTTTCTGGGAGAATTCTTACCATGTCATTGCTTTTTTCCAATGTATTGGCTAATGGCCCTTGTTGGAGGTGGGATGGATGCTTCTTAAAGTTTTTAGGCATCATTTGTTCATAGCCAGTCTTGTCTTCATTTGGGAAAAAATGTTTAAATGAACTGTGGAAGTTGGTCTCTTTCAGAAAACCTCTAAAGTGTTTCAGCTGCTGTTTCATCTAGCCCATTGACTTGGAGAGACCGCAGGGTTTGTGCTGCCACTGGTCACATGTTTGTTGAAAGATCTACCTCCTGTTTTATGGAAATTAAAGCATTTTTTTGATAGGGAGAACAGGGAAAGGAATTGCTGGTCTCTGCAAGGAGCATCACTGTGTTGGATTTGCAGAAAAATGTATGAGAGGCAGGTGAGCTGTGCATCTTGTGCTCTTTTGCACAGCAATACTATCAGTCTTCTTGAAATGGTCCTGCATTGAAAACAAGTTAAGAGGAAGTGTGTAAGGAAAAAGTAGTATATTTTTCATGGATACAGTGTTGTATAAATAAAAATAATGCTAATTGTTACATTGCTCAAGTAAAACAGGGGCCTGTATGTGAGAGTTGCAATTGTAGTATTTGTTTCTGTAGGTCTTCAGTGTATGCTATTTTTGAGAATGATATTCAAAGGCGAGTCTTTTGAATTGTTGCAGGGAATTGTTACATGGGTAAAACTGAAATCACAAGACAAGCAAATGTGATCTGAATAAAATGAGTCAAGAATATTGCTGTAATTCCTCTTACTGAATTTTTAGATGTTCTTTGGTTTATAGCAGTGCTGCCATCCTATTTATTAGCAAATACTGTATTATTTTTCTGAAATAGATTGCTTTGGTGTCTAGTTTTTCTGCATATTAGGGAATTGAATATTTTTGATTACATTCTAGATCTTTATTTGGCGCTACGAAATTGCAGTCCTAAATGAGGAGGACATCAGATACCTTCTTTCCATGTAATTCTTGGGAGGCATTTATGACACCAGAAAAGCTATATTTAGATTATATTTACATAAAATGTGAGAGTTTATTCCTGAAGATTCTAAGGTGTTTCTTCATATTGACTGTTGATATCCTGATCTTACTGGGATTGTGTTTTTGTGTTACACTTTGGACAGATCAAATGCAGTTTTCTCTTTTTCTGGAACACATCCGTTCAACACTTTGCTGAAATTCCCATATGAATGTATTGTAAGGAGTTGAAATTCCTGAAGGAAATTTCAATTTGTTTAGCGTACAGGAGAGCAGGTAAAATGGAGACTCTAAAGCATTCGTTTCCTTGCTTTCTGGGCCAGCAAATTATTCCTGGTAGTTGGAGCCTCCTGAATAACTGGCAGTTGGTAATAACAGGACAGTGTTTTCTTGTGCATAGTATTGTGTTAGACTTCAAGTTACCTAAAACATCTTTTGGGAGAATATACTCCCAAGTACTGTTTTGCTGGTAGAAAATGTTACTCATTTTATAATAATTTGAGAACATAGGTTCTTCATGGTATGCAAGATTTGCAATAGTCTCAATATTAAATGCTTCTAGTTAGTGTGTATGGAATATGTTTATGATTTCACTAAGATATTTAAGAAAATTGTGATCATTCTGAACATGGGAATTAGTCATGTTAAATAATTTAGCCTGGCACCTGGCATCATTTTTTTTTTGCAAAATGTTGCAATAGTGTGGCTATTTTGAGGAATGACTTGGGTTGGTTTTGTAAAGTTGGGATTAAAAGTAAAGCCACAAAAAGGGCATCTTCATTCTCAAATTGTTTCAGCTGTAAGTATGTTCTGTCTGCAATCACATGCTGGAAATGAGTAAACAGTTACCAGCACCGTTTTTGCTTCAGTTTTTCTCAGGTTATATTCCAGTTTTATATTTAGGACTAATTTTCAGTCAGTGATATTAGAACAGTCCTATGATCCAAAACTCAACATGGTGTTTTGCTGGTACTTGGTGCTTCAGTTTATGTGAGTAGATCTATAGGTTCTAAACCAAAATGAAATTTTTCAAAATTTCTGTATGTTTTAAAGACTGACAGCTCAAAATGTGCAAGGGAGATGTGCCACGCTTCAGACTGTAATATATATTTATCATATTTCATAAAGCTGACATGGTTTTGTTTCTTTTAGTACTATGGCATGTGGCCATAGAGTTTATAACTGAAATCTAGTGCTCCTGTTCTTACGTGGTTTTTTTTCTTTTTTTCCCTAGTGTTTGAAATCTAGCAGAATGGCAGACGTAGACAAGTAAGTAAAATCTGTCTATGATTTTACTGCGACTCTGAGTGTGTCCTGTGCTGTACTTGACGTGGCTGGGTTCTCCAGATACTGGATAGGCAGGGTCTAGATACTGACCTTGAGCACTGTGGCAAGACCTCAGGTTTATAGCATGTAGGAGAAAAGCTTATGTTGCTTATGATAAATGAGTTTGTGATCTTAATTGTAAGTAAATAAGAAAGTGGAAGAAGGCATGAGTCAACTTCCTATGCTAGCTGGAATTCTGGAGGGGAAAACCAGATAATATTGCCCATTCCTATTGTTTCACTCCATGTAGGGTTCTTTCTGTACTTTGTGTGCTCTTATTTTGTGGCGTTTGAAGTATAATGTTGGTGATCCTACACATAGTTCTCAAGGCCTGCACATCATCTTAAGGAAGAAATGTGCAGCAGAAGGAGGCTGACTGGTTGATAAGAGCAGGAGATAAAGGAGTTTTTTATAGAAAGAAACTTTGTAATTCTGGAAAGTTGCTAATTCTGTAGACTGTTGTGATGACAAAATTGGTTTTGTCTATTAAGACTTGCTTGTCAAAGTCAAAAGATGCAACAGTTTGTTTCTACTCACATAACCTCTAGTTTGAGCTCTTTAAACTTCTTAGAGTATATTATAAAATTAATTACTTGATTGAATTAACTTCTTGTTATTGAATATTTCTAATAGCAAAGAACAGTCTGAACTTGATCAGCAGGATATGGAGGATGTTGAAGAAGTAGAAGAAGAAGAAACTGGTGAAGATGCCAACAGCAAAGGTAATGTTGAAACCAAGAGTTTCTAAACTTCTTAGCATATGTGCTTCCTAGTTAGTGTGTTAAAAAGCTTTTACTGCAAAAAATAAATCGGAAGTGGTAAAACAATTTCAGATGGACAATTGTGGTTAAGTTCTGAAGCAAGGACTTTTTCTTTCAAACTGAGTATTTTTATTAGTGTTTGCAGTTACTCATTGTAGTCATGTTTAATACTAGGTTCAGGCAGTGCCAGCCACCTGTATAATTGGAAAAGACAGGATTATTGTGGTTATGTAACAGGATTATTTAAAAACTTCACACACATGAAGTTTTGATTATAAAAAATTAGTGTGTGTATATGTGTGTATGAGTATCTCTTACTTTTGTTTAGTTGCTAATAATTTACTGCTGAGTTGACAGTGAACAGAACAAATCATGCTTAGTGTTACCACTCTTGAAATTAATAAATCCTTTTTTATTCCCCCCTCAACAAATAGCATAAGCACATATCAAAATACTTGTTTTGTCAGTGCTGAACTGTCTTACTCATGCTTTATATTTGAAGTGTGGGGGCACAGATGGAATCTAAAGAGCAATTAGCCAAAAGAGAAATAACTAATAATCTCTGCAATAAAATTACTTGGACTGCTGATAGTGCCATGTTTCAAGCTTGCTTGAGCAGAATAATAACTTTAAAATAGAACATTTTGCTCAAGATGTTTTACTTTGCTAATCTATTGAAAGAAGTGCTTTCAAAACTGGATTGCAAAATTTTGGGGAACACTTATTAGCTGAAGTAATTAAATGGCATACAGTAATTAAATGGTAAGTATTCAGGTGTCCCAAAGGAGCCTAGAGATGAATAATGTGTATTTTCAGTGATTTCCCAGCTATTTTAGGTGAGAATCAGAGGGGAAATTATACTCTAGAAGTCCTGGAAAGAAATCAGATTTTATAAATCAGAAACATATTTTGGTATTAGAGAGACTTCACACAGTTTTAAACAGTTTTTCTGCATCTGTAATTCTTGCTTGTCTAATTTTTTTTTTATTTTATGCACAGTTCTTTCTTTCAAGAATGGTCCAAGAGATGCACTTTGTGCTTACTTAATCTTCTTTTTTAATTCAGCTCGGCAGTTGACTGTGCAGATGATGCAAAATCCTCAGATTCTTGCAGCCCTTCAGGAAAGACTTGATGGTCTGGTAGGAACATCTGCAGGATACGTAGAAAGGTACAGCATTGGTTTAGTATGAGCAGAGTGTTAAAATGGTTCTTTTGTTTTCTGAACAGTGTTGTCTATGGTTTATGGTCATAAACCACTGTGCTGCTCAGATAGCAGAAAAACTAATATAGTCTGTTTGTAGTGCATCTCAGAATTGAAGAGTTTTTATTTGAAGTTTCATGAAGAATGCTAATATTTAGCTGATGTTTTCCTCTGCAGTTACAGTATGGCACACTTCTTAGGATACTCTCCTGATCCTCGGAATCTCTTATAGCTTTGCCTTGGTCATGAAACATCAGTTATTTAAACTATGGACAGATGCTTGGAGGCCTGGTGTCTCTAGCATAATAATTTTATGCTTAGACTGTAAGCATTAGCTGATACAGCAATGTTATTAGCAGTACTTAGTGTGGTTTTCTCAGTATCAAAACTTGCTATAAATTCTTGCCAAAATTTTCTGTAGTTGATCTGCATTTATGAGGCATGCAGTAATTGCTTTCCTTTTGCACATTTGTAGTACAGTGGCTCATTTAGCAAACCAGTTCTGGCTCACTTTGGGTCAGACAGTGTGTTTAAAGACAGTGCTATTAGCTGCTGCACTCAGTGAAACAAAGCAGCAAATGTTGAAGATTAAATTTCTAAACAAATAATAACAACTGTCTTGAACTTTTTCATAAAACCAAACAAATTAATGGTGAGACCTTTCTTAGTTGTACTCAATACTATGATTTTACTTTGTTACTCATTAATAATGTAGGACTTGTTTTTAGAAGGAAGGTTTATTGCACAAATTTCTCTCATGATTTACCCAGGTGTTTGAAATACTCTGGTTCTAGCTGTGGTTGAGCCTCAGTTTAAGAGCTTGTGCTAAGGATTTCAATGTCACTGGTGAAAGTGGTTGCAGCTTTGATTTAAACTTTCTAAAGCTTAAAATGGAGTGTAAAATGTGTTGTGGTACAAGTTGGTTAACTTGCAAGGGGTCTGGTTAGGGAGAGATCAATATGTGCTTAAAATGCATTGTTGGTAACAGTTCTGTCACTGAATTTTTCAGCTTGCCTAAAGTTGTTAAAAGACGTGTGAATGCTCTCAAGAATCTTCAAGTTCAGTGTGCACAGATAGAAGCAAAGTTCTATGAGGAAGTTCATGAGCTGGAAAGAAAGTATGCTGCTCTCTATCAGCCCTTATTTGACAAGGTATTTTAGTGTACTCTGATTTATACTTTAAAGCATCATCTAAAATACAGCAAGGGATTATAAAAACCAGAACACTTACTCATGTTCCAAATTACTTTGGTCTCATATGTGCCCCTTCAATTCAATTGATGCAATTTTGTCATCCAAGTGAATGTCAACTAAGATTGAGAGAGTGAAAAGTTAAGTCTGTTCCATAGTTACCAAAATGACTTCAGTATATCAAACCTCATTTTAATTGAGCAAATGTCAGATGATACTGTAACTTTTCTGGGACTTTGGTGTTTATTTTAGTGTGTTGTAAACCTCCTAACTGCTGAATCAATCTTCTAGAGCCAGAAGAAAAGGTAGATAGTTAATGTATTACTAATTGTGTAATTTAGGATTAGGAATTTATTGGTTAGGGCATTGCTGATTGCAATGACTAGGAAATTAGAAAATATTCTCGGTTTAATCTTCCAGCGAAGTGAAATCATCAATGCCATTTATGAACCTACAGAAGAAGAATGTGAATGGAAAGCAGATGCTGATGAAGAAATTTCAGTGAGTATCTTTATTAGTTCTCATCAATATCTCAAGCTTTAGCATGAAACAAGATTCATTAAGCCGAAATTTAAAAAAAACAGGTTTCTAATGATTACTTGCTATTAATAATGATGCTAATTCTTAATGGTTGCTTAAACATCCACATGACACTGGTATCAACAAAGAACTGATGAACCTTAGGATGAACCTCTTAAAATTAAGGAAATCCAATATTTTTATTTTCTCAAGGATGAAATGAAAGAGAAAGCTAAGCTTGAAGAAGAAAAAAAAGATGAAGAAAAAGAAGACCCTAAAGGAATCCCTGAGTTTTGGCTGACAGTATTCAAGAATGTGGACTTGCTCAGTGATATGGTTCAGGTAGGCAGTGGTCTAGCTTTGTGTAAAGTTGCATTGGTAATTAATTAAAGTGTCTTTAAGAAAGCAGTGGAAACACTTTGATACTTTCTATGTCTGTTGGAGAGCAATAATGGAACTGTTACTTGGATGTCATCTCTGGTAACTTTTCAAGCGAGAGTACAGAGCACTAAAATACCTCCCTGCTGTTTTATTTCTTGAACCTATTCTATGATACTAATGAATTTTTGGTGCTTATAGAAGTGTGTGTGAAAAGTGTATTAGACATGACTAAAAATTGTAGGTGGTGTTAGCATGGGTTTTGGTGTGTACCGTACTGGGGACTCTGTAACAGCCATTGTTGCCATCTGCTGGTCATGTTCATGGAAGTATTTCAGTGTTGTAACAAGGTTTTTTTTCTAAGTCAAACTTGTTCTAAACATGGCTTTTTATCTCTGTGAGGCCTTAAATCTGTGTGTAATTGAATGTTATGAAAATTAAATACACTGTGTTTTCTCTACAGGAACATGATGAACCTATCCTGAAATACTTAAAAGATATAAAAGTGAAATTTTCAGAAGTTGGACAACCTATGGTTAGTTTGACTTATTAAACAAGATTACTTTTATGTTATCTTAAGAATTATTTGTATTTTAGCAACATGGTCTGTGATAGCCAATTGTCTTGTGAAAATCATGAGAAAATATACAGCTGCTGCTTCTGAGAAAGCAGTACAAGGTCTAGTGCTAATCTTACATCACCCTGTGAATGAGTGTATACTGAATTTAGCCTTCAGCTTCTGATGAGATTTGCCTTAACAGCTGATAACTTAGGTTTCACCATTGCATTTTGATACCTTTGGGTACTTTTTGTGTAACTGCTGTAATTTCATATATTTCCCTGGCAGTAATCAGACCATTTTCTAAGTTATAATATATTTTTAAATTTAGAAATTCTCCCTATACATTAGTAGCAGGAAATCTGTGTGCTGGGATATCTGCCATTACTGCAAGCAGTATAATAACTAGAAAGTGCAAGAACAAGTAAATGAAAAGATTTGAAGATTTATTGTACAACTTGGGTGGCAAATTTTAGAATAAGTTATGCATGTATTGGAGAAAGGTGTATTCTGTTGCTTGTGTACTGCTTGGATTTGGGTGTTAGGAAGTTAAAGGTGTTTGTAAATAACTAAAGTTACTGTTCTGCAATTCTTTTTAAGAGTTTCACATTAGAATTTCATTTTGAACCAAATGACTACTTCACAAATGAAGTGTTGACAAAGACGTATAGAATGAGGTCAGAGCCAGATGATTCTGATCCCTTTTCCTTTGATGGACCAGAAATCATGGGTTGTACAGGGTAAGTGCTAATAATTGTTTGATTGCTTTTATTAATATTTTTGTATTTCTGACACACAGCATTTTGGGGAGTTTATTTCAGATTTATTTTTTATATTGCAGTTGTCCATTTTGTTTTATAAGCGTTGAATGTTTGCCTTTGAATTTCTGTCTATTTGAGAAATGGAGAAGAGTCCTCATAATTCCAGGTTACTCTTTTTTAAAAGCTGTCACACTGCTTTCTTGGTGAAATCTTCTGTTTTAAATTAGTTGAGTAATTTTTTCCTCTACATTTCCCTTTTTTGTGAACAGAGGGATGAGAGAAAACTATGTTATACATAATTATTCTTATGAGTACACTTGGGCCCGTTCAGTAACTTTTGTGTTCAAGTCTCCAGTGTTCTGACTGCTCTTCTGAGTGATAACAACTAAGTTACAGACTATCACTGCATAGTCAGTGTTGGTTTTACTCTTAAATTAATCTCCAGTTGCTCATACTGACTTTTTTGCCTCTTTATTTCCCAGTCACTTAACATATTTTCCAAAGACCTGTAAGATTTAATTTTAAATGCTTGGGTAGTTTTGATTAAACTGTTTTGTCTTCCCCAGTTTGGACTGATTGGCAAATAATGACTTGACAGACTTTGGTGTGAGGTGCCACTGCTTCTATAAAAATTATTAACTCCTAGTCCTTGTTTTCTCTTGTAGCTAGGATAGCCCCTTCTTGTTCCAAAACAACTCACTGAATTCCTTTGAGTCTGTAAAAGAATCTAACCCAGAAACTTCTTCAAATGCAGTTTCACTGATGTGACTTTTTCATTTATTTGTCGCCAGAATGCTTTGACTGTTAGGGAAGCCTGGTAGGCATGATTTTGCTCTGTAAGCAGGATAGAGTTAAAAAAACCCCAAATAACAAAACCCAAACAAATGAATATAACACAAGATGACAAAACCCTCACAAACAACTCAAAATCAGCCAAAACCTACATGCTCGCTTGATGCATTGTTTCGAGGACTTACTGGTTATAATGATAGGTGTGGTAAACTTTGGCATATTACTAATATGCCCAAATACGACATTGCTTTACAATGGATGGGAGGCTCTAAAATTGGTGCAGTACTAGTCGTACTAGTACTGCTACTAATTTTCATTTGGTAGCTAATGAAAATTAGCATTTCAGAGATTCAGTGGAGAAGGAAAAATTTCTGGATGGAAATAAATCATAAAATTAACCTGTTACTCTTGTTCTCAACTGATAAACTAATGAAAAGATAGGACTAAATAAAATAGGACGAGCTTAAAACTTTCTTCCCTGTGTCTCTTGCAGTTGTGATAGTCTCAGAAGATACTCATAACAAGGGGAATGGTATTAAGCTGCAGGTGGTTGTGGGTTTTTTCCCTGTAATTTGGGTTTTTTTTTTTTTTTTTTACTCTTTAGTTGCCAAATAGACTGGAAAAAAGGAAAGAATGTTACTTTGAAAACCATTAAGAAGAAGCAAAAACATAAGGGCCGCGGAACAGTCAGGACGGTTACAAAAACTGTTTCCAATGACTCTTTCTTCAACTTCTTCAGTCCTCCTGAAGGTAAGCTGAACACTAGTATACATGTATTAACTTTAGATGTAGAATGTATCTCACTCACTTTTTTCTTCTGTTTTTTTCCTACAGTTCCTGAAAGTGGAGATCTGGTAAGTTGGCTTATTTAAAAAATAATGATGGCGTGTTTATGGAATTTTCAAATTTGTTAAACAGCCTCAGCTTTAACTGCTTCTGTCTTTAACTGAGAATACTTATGAAGACTAGTATGTATTTGAGTTTTCTTTTTCAGGAGGAGTGTTTGAGTTGGATGGTAGAGTTTAGTTTAGTCAACTTTAATAGCTTATGCTTCCTGAAAGCTACCTTGTGGATTGTTAACAGTTGTAGAAATGTAGTGATCTACGTTATTAGTCTTTGATCTAATGGGTGGTGTAAGTCTTTCCCTTCAGGTGTTCTTTGGATGATTTTATCTAATGGCTGATTGTATCCAGTTTATGTTTTATTCTGTTAAAAATTTCTCAAGCTTAACTCTTGAGTGTAATAAAACAGGAACAGAAAACTGCAAGAGCCTTCTTTTCTGTGTGCTCACTATGGTAATAACCCATGTTTTTGTAACGAGAAAAACTACCAAAAATACTTAACAGTAGGAAATATATTATGCAGTTTGAGTGAGAAATATGAAATTAAAGCTTCCAGAGGCATGCTGTTAGAACTCTAGTTGGCGTGGAAAAAAGCTGTATGTTCATAACATTTAGAAAAACAAAAAGTAATTGCTCAGATGGGAGACAGCAGAATACTTGGTATGAAAAGAAGAGGAGTGAAAGTCTTGGATTAGATCAGAGAGCATTTTTAAGTGTTCAAGTGCTTCAGTAGTGGCTTTGTCTAATGGGAATCAAGGGGATGCAGTGTAGGAATCAGAAGTAGGTTGTAAAATCTTTATTGTGATAGGCTCACCTGGCTATTGTTCACTTATTTAAGAGTATTGTGGATATGAACTGAAAGTCTATGGGAGATATTAAATAATCTTTATCCTTGGAACAAAAGAAACTCCAGAATTGTATATAATAGGCTTTGTGAAGCAGCAGCTCCTGGAACAAAAAAATCAGTAATGGGATCTATGTAAATCTGACCGCATCAAAACCATGTAACTTGTGTGTATGTGTCATAAGTAGTTACCATCTTATAGTTTAGGAAATAATATTGTTTTATGCAGGATGATGATTCCGAGGCAATCCTTGCTGCAGACTTTGAAATAGGTCATTTCTTGCGTGAACGTATAGTGCCCCGGTCAGTACTGTACTTCACTGGAGAAGCTATTGAAGATGATGATGATGACGTAAGTATAATATTCATTCAGAGCACTAAAAACCTTGAAATAATGCTGTTTCATGCTTGGGTAATTTCTTAACATTGGTATCTTTAGAATAGGATGTTAGTTGCAGCAGAGCTTCTTAGATTGTTCCGGAAGAGCAGCATAAAAATAATTCTTCTTTGAAGTAGTGACTTCAGAGTTTTGTGGCAAAAGCAGTGGTAGAAGCTGATCATCTAGAGGGTGTCATAGTAGCATTTTGTATATAAGGCATTCCTAGAAAAGTGTACCCAATACTTTGTAGAACTGTAATGAGCTGCCAGAGAACAAATGAGACTTTTTCTAGCTGCTGAGCCTGTTCTTTGTGCTTACAGTGACATTGGGCTATGAAGTTTTCAAGTCTCATCCTTTCAAAAGTACTCATTGACTTAAAAAAAAATAAAAATCTAGATAAGCACATTCAAAGCATGCCAAAATAATCAAAGCAAGTTCTGCAAGAGCTTAAGTGTTTTAAAAGAGCTAAGCTTGAAATTGTCAAACCATGAAGCCTCAGAACTTTATACAGGTATAAAACATTTTTTCTGTCGTTGCCTCCACTAAACAAGGACAGAATGACTGTTAAGATGGCTTAGATGCATCCTGTCTTAAAAATAAATGTTTAGAATCTAAACTGTTGTCCCTTGTTGCAAAGGCTTGGCTGGGGCTGTGGAGGAGGGAGGTACTGTCAGGATGGGTTGCTTTGGGCTCCGCTGTCCCCTGCTGTCCCCAGGTGGTACCGCAGTGTAATCAGCTCCTCCCGGGCTGCGCGGAATGGGGACGGTCTGCTCTGCCGGAGCTCACCAGGGGAAGTTGAACATTGCTCATGCAAAAAATGTTTTTAAATCTAACAGACACAGGAGCTTCTTGGTTCAAATTAAACGAGACTAGATTTAGATTAGATATTAGGAAGAAATTCTTTACTCTGAGGGTTATGAGACACTGGAACAGGTTGCCCAGAAAAACTGTGGATGTCTTATCCCTGCAGATATTCGAGGCCAAGTTGGATGAGACTCCGAGCAACCTCATCTAGTGGAAGGTTTCCCTGCCCATGGCAGGGTGGTTAGAGCTAGATGATTCTCAAGGCCCCATCCACCCAAACCATTGTATGATTCTCTTAAGATCACAATATGGAGTGGTCTCTGGCATCTACTTGAGCTATAGATGGCTTCATTTATGATATTATCAAAACTATTTCTTTTCTTTTCTAGTATGATGAAGAAGGTGAAGAGGCAGATGATGAGGTAAGATAACCGTTGCCCCTGATTCAAGTAGTTTACGTGTTGTAGTTTGTTATCTAGAATAAGAGTTCCTTTAGTTTTTGAGTGCTGTGGACACTAAGAATTACTTCTGAAATAAGATAGAACATACTATTTGGTGGATCTCAGATGAATATTTAAAAAAAACCAAAAAACCAAACATACAACCAGCAAGACAACAGCAACAAAAAAAAAAACCCCAAACCAAGCTAAGACAACCTGTAAGATATCTTAAAAATTAAGCTGCCACTGATGTCAAAAGATACACATTATGGAGTATAAACTAATACAATATGTATAACATAAAGTGGTAATGAATGTATGTCTGAGTACAATTTAATCTTAATTTTCATGAAAATGGCTCCGGAAGCTGAATGTGGATAAGCTAGAGAAATATTAAGTGTTTTTTTTCAGGAGGGAGAAGAAGAAGCAGATGAAGAAAATGATCCTGATTATGAACCAAAAGTAAGGAATTAAAATGAATGTTTAAAGTTTGTGTATGCATAGAGACATTTAAAATTTTATGTATGTTGAATCTTGATTTTAGATTAAGTATTAAGCCAATAGTTCCTATGGGTGAGCATGTTTTGTTTTGAGGCTGTTTCAGGCCTAATTCTGACAGAGTAGACTTGGTAGAGAACTTTATAAAAGTTCTTTCTCCAGAAGTCATTTGTAAAAGTAACTTTTGGCTTTGAGCACTGAGGTTAGTCAGGCTTGGTTTTCTATAAACTTGTCTTGCACCAATTTGCTGCCTAATGATGAAAATTGCAAAATGGTTGTAAGGACATGGAGAGAACTGTGTAATCCAGCTTCAGTTTTTGGGAACTTGCTACAAGCTGGCTCTGGCACAGGTTTTCCCAGCAGAATACAAAATACGCTCTTTTATGTTAGGTAAATGGCAAGTCTTTCATTGTTTGAGGTAGCAGAAGTCAAGGTTCAGCAATGCATGTACAGCCAAGTCCTAAAATGTGAACACCCAAAAGCAACTGGAAGCTTTCTTATTCCATGGGAAGGGAAAAAAATCACTAATCGGGCTGGAAAAACAATTGTGAGCCACTCAATTCATAGCTTTTTAATAGCTGAGGGAAAGGTACCTCTGGCCACCTGAAAGCATCTGATGTGGTAGGTGAAAGTTGCAGTCATGAAGTCTGTGAAGTACTCCAAAATGCCTGCTGTTAAAAGGGCTTGTCATTTCAAATGAGTGTTTTTCAGTAGGAATGGTTTGAGCTGCTATCAAAGTACTGTTGAGAAAATTACATTAATCTTAGCATTGTACATAGAAAGGCAGGGTACAAACTTGTGATCAAAATGTACAGCCATCTTGGTGATGTTTGATCTGCTGTAGTGTGTTCAAATTGTTTCCTAGTCAAGGAAGTTTTGAAATCCAAATGAAACAGCTGCAAGTTGGACTTACTTCCACCATTTCAGATTGCTTTTCTCAGTGAAACAGAACTGAGAATGGGCTAGACTAGGCTCAGAGAGCTGCTCAAAGGCTAGAGATAGTAGTGGTGCTATAGTGGTGCCAGTTGATCTCAGGCTGTAAACCAGCTGAATTTATTGAAGCACTGTGCTCCTAGAATAGCTGTCCAGACCAGGGAAGTGGTGGAGTAAAACCTGCAACTGAGCTCTGCCCCTCCTGAAAACTTTCTTGAATTCCCATATTACTGTGACATATCACTGGCTGTCTGTTTCACTAACAAGAAGTTTTCCGTGTTAGAATTTTTTAACTGGAATTTCTTGCAAAAGATGCTTCCAGAGCATTAGGAACTGTGATTTGGCATTTCATTGCATTGCTCTACAGTGTCTTCTGGCATGAGGCCATGCTCTTGTTACCACCCATAGAAAGTTTCTTTTGTCTCAAACTGTGAAGAGGGTCTGCATGCTTCTTCTGAGCAGGTTGTTTGTTACTGCACCTCACTCTTCTCCTTTTTCCAGTTACAGTGTCTTTTAGAGTACTTCATCACACTTAGTTCTGAACAGGTTTTTATTCTGGATTGTATCCTGATGTGCCAGCAAAGCCAAAATAAATGCAGTGTGGATATTGCTGCATCCAAAGACAGTAGTGTTGCAAATGCTAGACAATTAATGCAAGGGCAAAGATGGAAGAACTTTGGAAGAATATTGCAGCTTGAGAAAGCATGCTTAGCAATATTGATAGTCTTCTTAAATACTGTTTCTCTAAACTGTATTTCCTTTTTTCTCAACAGAAGGATCAAAACCCAGCAGAATGCAAGCAGCAGTGAAGCAGTGTGTCTGTGGCCTTGAGGATTACCTGCACTGTAATAGCCTAAACACAACTATTAGTTACTTACAGCCTTATGTTTTGTATCTTGGTAGAATTAAGTAACCAATTTGTTAAAAAAAGAAATCGAACACTTAAGAACCAGTTTAAAATGTAGGTTCAATCTACCTAGCATTTTAACAGTATAATTTTCTGCCAATATGTAGAATGCAGTAAATGCCCTAAAGCATGAATGTTAATTCATTGCTACATAGTTTGGTTCTTGTGAAGTCTTTGTCATGTAGCTATTAGACTGCAGCTGTGAAGATGATCAGAACTGTTAACTGAGACCAATATTTGTTTAGAGAAAACTCTCTCCTGAAGAACCAACCAAAGTATTTTTTCAGCCCAGTAGTCTGAACGGGTTTAAGTCTGCTTGCACTAGCTGTGCCTTCATTACTTTGTTATAGAAATGGCAGTGACTTGTACTAACGGAGATGATGATGCATTTTGAATTTGACTACTTGAGAAGACTAGTATAACTTGTTTAATTTCCTGACGAGACCACATTAAACATTCATAACTGTCAGCTTGTTTATGCTATGGGTTTTGTATTTTATGTGACATAGTGATCTACAAAAGAAACCTAGTCATCATATTAAGGTTATTGTTTACCACAGGGGTGTGAATAAAACCTAGTATTTTCAGAAGCTAGTCTTGTTTTATTACTTGTGTATCTGCATGTGTAAACTGGTAATGCATATCTTACATGCTGCAGTTCATGTTTTACTAGACAAAAGAGCTGATAATTACTGAAAAGTAAATTATATAGCATTTGAAAAACAAACACAATAGTTTGGAAAGTTTGATCCATACTTTGCACTTGCAGTGTGATACTTGTGAATCTGAGCTCAGTGTTTCAGTGATTGGTCCACACTGCCATTTTAGAGAAGACAGAGAAGACAAGTTCTTAGAAGTGGGGCTAGATCTGATAAAGGACTTTGGTGTTGCTGTGCCTGACCCTAAGGCATTGCCTATTAGTGTGAAATCTGGAGCGAAGTGCCTTGGATTTTCAGTGTGTGTAGATGGAGCTAGGTGGTCCTGAGCAAAGCATGCCCTGCAGCCGAAGGGAGTGCTGGCAACACATGGCTGTATTCTAGTTTGTCCTCACTGTATCAAACATCTATGAGGAAACAAACCCAAAGAAATTCTGCTTTCTTCACCTAATGTTCTGTTCACTGTGCTTGTGTTTGCACATTCTGGTTCATACTTTGTCCATATTGGATATTTTTGTCAGTTGAAACACATGGGCTAGAAGATCTTTCTCGTTTCATTCTTACCTTGCCTCTAGCCTAGCAGCAGAGGTGCTTGGTGAGATGTGTATTTAAACATACTGAGCTGAAAGAGGCTATGAACTGATGTATTCTGAGTTTTTCCAGTCAGTTGCATGCTAGTATAGTCCATGCTGTTTTGTCCTTCACACAACTAAATATATATTCTAATCTTCTAAGCAAGTAGATAGCTTTTTCAGGGATGGAATAGTCCTTGTATTGTTGGAAATTGATCTATTTCTGCAGTAGCTACTGGGTTTTTTTTGCGCCACTTACACACTTAGCCATAAAGGTTTTAAAAGAGCAGGGCAAGGAGAAGGCAATGACCGTGTGAGGATAGGGCTGATGGAAGAGTTTCTGTAGCTTGTCTCTTCCCTGGAGGGTAAGTAATACAGAATGAAGCTTATCCCAAGTGCCCTTCTAAATCCTCAGCCCCCCTCAAGAAGATGTGGGTCTAAGTGTCCTCTGACTAAAATGTTTTAGTTTTGTTATTGATTTTTCTTTTTAATTCCTTGAAGACCTAAATACCACACTGCTTCATTTCAGAATCCCTGTCAGGCTTCTCTCCAGGTATCTGGGATTTGGGAGAAGGAGCTCATTATCTATAGCTGTATGTAAAGCAGGACCATTGAAGCTGTGATCTTAGGTGTTTTTAGGTAACACAGATCATAGCATAGAAAAAGCAGTTATGAAAGATGAACAAATACTCTCAGTAGCTATGTGTTAAAGTAGATATGGTTGTGTTTTTGTGGTATCAGAATATGCTTATGCTTATCCTCTATCCCTGACCCTGCCAGGTGTTTGGGTTTCACATGGTCTCTTCTCTAAACATCTCCCAAGATTAGGTTTAAACTTCAGGACATGTAGAGACCAAACTGTGATAGTATGTTCTGAGCTTGAGAAGTCATTAAGATGGGGCTTTGGAGTTCATACATCTGGATATAGGAAGTCTCTGAAGTCCTTACTTAGATCTAGCCCGTTTTTGCTAACAGCATCTGGTAATTGTATTTTTTTAAAAGAAAATGAGCTGTTAAAAGTTCAACTGTTAAAAGTTCAAAATTCACTACTTAACAAATTTGGCTTGCTTTTTGATTACTTTCTCATTTAATACCTTCATAACATACAATGGGATGCAATATTTGAAAAGGGGAGTTGTTAGATGCACACCTGCAGCCTGCAAGATACAGGGTCATGAATACATCCTATTGACAGATTTTGGTAAGCTTCTCTCCAGATTGACATGCTAGTTCGAAATCAGCAGTTCTTGTGCTCTCCAGACTGCAGCAAAAAGAAGAATATAAATGAGGTGCCAGTTCTTATGGCATTGGTTAAATTAAAACTGTTCTGGTGCTTACTGTAGTTTTGTTATTAATGACACTCTTGTTTAGCAGTTCTGAAAGGCAGTATGTAGCAGGAACATTAAACTTTCAACATTGATTGGAGTGTTGTGACTCATTCTTTTCACTTTTCATTTATACCACGTGTAGAGAATCTCCTCCTTTAATATTTGAGGAGGGTAAGTTACCTTGTTAACAGGCTCTGGCTGGGAAAATGTGACACTGAAATAGAAACTGCTGTCTTTGGCAGCCATTGCAGAAATACACCATAATTTAACAGCTGTGTAAATAGTGTCTGCTGTCCAGTTTTGTTTGCTGTATTGAAGGGAGAATTATTTTGGGGGGGGAAAAGTGGGAGGTGGGTGAGGAAAGAGGAGAGAATTAAGTGAGGCTGGATGACAGGGAAGGGGTTTTGGGGCTTATGCTTGATGAAGAGGGGGGCTTCTTTGTAATTCTTTCATAATTGCTTTTAGCAATCTAGATTAGATTAGAACTGAAGAGTTTGCCTGTCTGATACAACTTTGTTCGTGTTTAAAAAAGTAAAAAAATACAGCATCCTCAAATAAAGGAGCCCAGATTTAAGCTTAGCATTCCAAAGTTTTACTTTTTGGAGTTAGAAGTGTTAGTTTACTTTTTAGTGCAGTTAGAAGTGTTACCTTGGATTATTTGAACACTTGCCATAGCAACACTGCTTACCAGTGTCTCCTAGCTTCATAAGCTTAGTTGCTCTTCTGGGTTATTGAAATTGATGCTCCTGAAACTAATAGCTGATACTGTAATTCTGACATGTTTTGCTTTTTAAGTGGAAAAAGCCAGCAGAATGCAGAAAAGTAGAAAGAATGTGTTCACCTTCAAGCTGGTACTCAAAACTTCCGCTGTGTTTCAGGGCCCATTGTTGTCAACCTGATTTGGAAATTGATAGGAAACTTACATGCAGATGAGTGATTAACCTTTCTGCTAAAGGTTTCCTATTTCCAAAGGTGTCTATGCAGCAGTTGTTCACCAACTGCCTTCTTTTGGGCAGAGGATTGTGCTGTGACACTGAGCAGCTTAAGGAAGCAAAATACTACACCCTTCAGTACAAAAGGGACAGCCTGATAATGAAAGCATGAACAGCCTTGATGGTCTGCTAGGTTGGGTCCAGAACCACATGGATGTTGGCGTAGGTAGACTCAGCTCTACAGCGTTTTCTCCTTTTTTCTGTACAGATTTGGTCTTCTCTAATCCAAGACTTTTACAGGTCAGAGAAGTTGTTGCAACCACATCTCCATTTTCATTTCTTAATAGCTGCTCAGTAACCTGTTTGAAGTTCCCCACAAGATGTCAAGAGGATGTTGAAATAATTGACTTTTAATTGGTAATGCTTGCCTAAATTCAGAATAAATTATCTACTGAAAATCTTAAAGTCTTCTATACACTAGCAAGAGGAGGTAGAAGTTTGTCCACGTGGCATTTGTCTCATTGCTCTTAAAATACTCTTGTCAGACCTTTGCTCAGGTCTGGTAGTGTTCCACATGTGCTCTGCGTCTCAGCTTTTGTAGGAAAATCAGAGTGAGTAAAGCAGACAAGACAGGGTACACCAGGCACACATAAGCTTTTTATTCCATATTGTTCTGTGCCTGTGTACACCAGGGACAGGCACGCAAGTTTTGAGGGGCTAGGGCAGAAGGGCTCTTGTGTTTGCAGGTGTCTGACTAAAGCCTGTGATTTGTCAACACAAGTTGCCTCTGCAGCTGCAGGAGGGGTTCAAGTCCTGAACTTTCTCTTATGAGCTTTGCTTCTGTGTTGGCAAGTAATTGCTCAGATTTACATTTGCCCTGTAGTGGAGAAACTATTCTGAACTCATAGCATGTTTTACTGCAGTGGTCAAATCTGAGAAGCTTAAAAGCTCCTTTACAGCCTAGTTTTTCTCTACAACGTGTGAGCTTAAGTTGGAATATTTTTGGAAAACCACTGCCTTGGAAGTGCAAAGGACTTTGAAAAAGCCAGGCTGGAGAAGCTGCTATGCCAATAGCTGGTGAATTGCCTACAGTTTATTTATTTGGTACTGCCAGGGGTTTTAGGGAATGCTAAGGCCTGGCACAGTGTGGTTGGTAGTTATGGTAAATGTTTCATTAATGTTTCATTTACTGAGGGGTATATACAGGTATCTGTGAGATGGAGTTGCTGACAGGAGAAGTCTGCACCCAAGGTCACATTTTCAGACTGTAGTATTTCAGGTTTGACAGTAGGAGGCATCTTCACATCAGCTATTTCTGGAATGTCTGCAGAACCTGCCTAGTATTTACTGAAACTTCACTAATGGTAGCAGATATGAAGCATTTTATATAAATGCAGTGGTTTAAATACGTATTTCAAGAAAAGTAAATTAAAATCTCAGTGTGATACTGTAGTGTGCCTAACTGTTGAATGTGGTTTCTCAAAATAGTAATGTAAGAAACATGCTGAAGTTCAGTTTTGACTTGCATCTAGGAAAACAAAGTTTGTTGTCCTTTACTGGCAAATTCTGCACAATATTTTGTTCTTTTATGATGGAACTATCAGTATTTCATCTTGCACTAGTCTTGTAGCTTTTCACTGATCTGGATTTTTTGGTCAAACATAGTGTGTTTTAAATGGCTGTTAATATTTGTTGGCTTATAGAGTACAAATATAAATGGATGTTTTTTGCGTGTTTGCTTCTGACCACATGCTTAGGTGAATTTCACCAGGAATAAAGAGTGCTGTGAGTCTGTATGTTAGAGTATGTCCATCAGTGTTTGGAGTTGGGTTCAAAATCTGACATTCAATGCTTTGTCATGGAGAGACAAAGTAGAATGAATTTAGTCTCTTTCCTCCTGTATGTTTGATGAAAATATTGGCCTTCCACACTAGAATCCATTTTTTCATATGATTAAGTGCAGTTTACTGTCAGTACTGAGAACAAGAGAAAAAACTCACCTTAAATTTTACAGATACAGGTTGCGTGTTAATGTCCTTAAGTGCAGTGTAGTGGGGTGGGGGCAGAGTTTTTTGAATGCTGTTTACAGTGTACCATGGCACTCTCAAATCAAATGTGACTTTTTGTCGCTACTGGTTAGTGCATTTACCTGGAATCAAATGGCTGTTTGCTTACAGCAGTGGAGCAGCAACCAAAACTGAACAGGGGAATTGTTAGAAATTGATATTCTGTAGGTTTAGCCTAGTGTCCTATGCCTTACATAAACTCAGTATTTTATTAAGCTGCTCTATATAGGTGAATGCATTTTAACCAGTTTGCTTTAGTAGGAGAGTTTCAAAATGGTGTGTCACATGAGCAGAGACCTCATCAGGAGCAAAGAAATCAGTGCAAAACACTGGTGAAAAGGCAGAAATTCTCTTACGTTGCTCAAGTTGTTTTTGAGACACGTTGTATTTGCACAGTCAACTGGAGACACAGATATTTGTGCAAGAAATTTAGGTTCAAATGGCAGTGAACTGCTGGTGGAGGCAACTGTTGAATGGTATTCAGATATTTTGAAAATTAGCGTGTGCCTCTGTTAAAATAGGCATAAAATGGTTGTAAGAGTGAACTGTATCTTACAGTCTATCCATTCAGCTCTAAGGAGAAGGGACTATTCCTTATATAAATGGATGGTTTAGGATATTGATTTCCTTTTCCACCTAATTTATGGCTAGTCAAGTTGCCTTTGAGTGCTTTCCAATTACCTCAAAAAGGGTAAACCAGCTAAATTTGAATTGCTTTTATTGCCTTAAATTGTTTACCCCTCAGCAATTTATCAAAATTACCTTTGAACTTCAAGAGGAAAAGATTATAAGAGGAAATCCTTTTAAAAATGTTACCCGAGATAAGCTCCATTGAAGCTATCATCATTCTTGATTTTTTTTCTCTAATCTGTTAGAACATAGCACATGCTGCAGCATGATCTGCTTCCTAACTGCCAAGATTGATGTGAGGAGGGTTTTTTTATGGCCATGATAAATGTATGTTTAAAAACAGTGCTCTCAGACATAGTATGAAACTTCTAGCATTCAGTTTACATTGGCTTTGTCAGCTAAATTCAGCTATGTGGGATTTTGATTTACATCTAATACATCAGAGGATTAAGAATGAAATAGTTTCATATTAACCTTAGGTCACTTTACTTTTCTACTCAAATTTATTCAAAAGCTAACCTCGGGGGATAATCCAAACAATAAGCAAATGTGTGGCAGAAAAGCAGAGTGATAAAAATGGTCCTAGCTGCTTGCCAGTTTGATTTTGTTTGGTTGGTTTATTTTTTCCCCTAGTCTGCTTTTGCAATTTCCATGTGCTGAGGTCTTGCTGTTTCCTTAGCGCAGTGGTACAGATGTCTTTCTTTAGACATTATTCAAACTGCTGCAGAAGGTAAAGATTTTTTTTCATATATACAGTTGAAGCTGCTTCTCCCCAGGCCAGGGTAGGAATCAAGCTCTTGTACCGGGTTTTTCAGGCTTTCTTTTGTTTAATAGAGCGGTGATCGCTTAAATACCAGGGTTCCGCTGGAAACTGGCACTCTTACTGGGCTTGAATCGAAAACATGCAGAAGAGGGCCCTTTACTGCTCTTGCCCAAGGAGGCAGGCTGAGGAACTACATTTCAACTAAATTAGTGCGGGAACACCCCGAGGAAGGCAAAGGAGCGTTTTCGGGCATTTGCCGTGTCCGGGTAATCTCTGTATTAGCCTAGCGCTGGTTAGCTACGGCGGGGAGCCCCTTCTCTCGGCAGCCGTGCTGTGCCGTAGCCTCGGGCGCGGGGCGGGGAGCGGGCCGGGCTCGCTGCCGCGGGGAGCGCAGCCCCCGCCCCGCCCCGCCGCGCCTCCGGCTCCGCTCCTCTCCCCGCGCTGGGCTTCCCCGCGGCCGGCGGGCGGGAGGAGCCGCTCTTTCCGCTGGGTGTCACTCTGGGGTGGGAGAGGCGCATTCAAAAGCGGGAGGGGAGGGAAAAGCCCGCCGACAACCCCGGCCGCCCGCACCGGCAGCGCCCGCCGCTCGCCACGCCGCGGCACGGGCGGCAGCCGCTCCGCTTCCTGCGGGCCGGGGCGCTCCCGGCCCTCCGCCTCGGAGCCGGCGCCCGGCGGAGAGTGCTCGGCTGGTGCCGCCTGCACCCCGAGCCCAGCCCCTGCGGGCGGAGGCCGTCTAACCCTTCCAGAAGGATGCTGGAGAGCGGCTGTAAGGCGGTGAAGGAGGGCATGCTGGAGAAGAGGAGCGACGGGCTGCTGCAGCTCTGGAAGAAGAAGCGCTGTATCCTCACCGAGGAGGGGCTGCTCCTCATCCCTCCCAAGCACCCGCCGCCGCCGCCGCAGCAGCAGCAGCAGCAGCAGCAGCAGCAGCCGGCCGAACCGGCGGCCAAGATCAAGGAGCTTCACTTCTCCAACATGAAGACGGTGGACTGCGTGGAGCGGAAGGGCAAGTACGTGTACTTCACGGTGGTGATGGCCGAGGGGAAGGAGATCGACTTTCGGTGCGCACAGGAGCAGGGCTGGAACGCGGCGATCACGCTGCAGATGGTGCAGTACAAGAACCGCCAGGCCATCCTGGCCGTGCGCTCCACCCGGCAGAAGCAGCAGCACCTGGCGGCGCCCCACGGGTCGCGGCTCCGCGGCGCCTCCAACTCCGCCTAGCGCAGGTACGGACCCGGCTCCGCGCCCGCCGCTCCGGCTCCGCGGGGCTGCCCGCCCCGGCCGCCGCCTCTTGGCCTGACGGGTGCCCTGTGTGCTCTCTGTCTCACTGCAGGTCGCGGTCACGGAGCGCTTCCGAGAAGAGGGACAGAGCGCGTTCGTGGCGGACCTGCCCCAGGGGATCAGAAACCGGGCAAACGCCGGAGGTGCGGGTAGACCGGAGAGAAGCGGCTCAAGAGCCCGAACCTCAGCCAGCTGCTGCTACTGCTTTGCCGCCCTCGGTGCCGAGAAGCATTTCAAATCCATTATTTATGAACCTTGGAAAGGATCCTTTGGTGCGATGGGACTTCTAGGAGACATGATGTACTGTAACTTTATTTTAATGTATTTTATTTTATTTATTAGGGTTGTTTTCTTTTGGTTTTGCTTTTTTTTTTTTTTAAGGCTTATTTGCAAGACATTTCTGAATGTAGGCCGTATCAAAAAAGTAAAGGAAAAAAACAATATGCATGTTAGCTCCCTGAAAGAATGGAGAAGTTCTGGGTACTTTGACTGTGTGCAATTTGACAAAAAAGTTATTAATTTTTTCCCAAAATACACTATATTCCACCAGCATGGAAAATATTATGGGTGTTTCAAAATTTGGCTGAAACTTGTACTGCATATAAAACCTATTTTCTCTAATGAGAACAACAATTATAGTCTGGGGCTTAATTGATTTTTTTTTTAATATTAAACATGGTGGAAGATGATAAGAAGTTATTCATGGTTGGCTATTCAAAAAAGCAATGTTGCTTGTCATTCTGGGATTGAAACCAATCTGTTTAGTGTATGAGCGGAAGGAATCTGACCAACTTCTTTTGTGATACAGGAATCTGAGTTGGATTCCAGCGATCTGTGTGGTGTGCTTGCTCCTAGGCTGGTGGGCCCGGGCTGGGAAGTGTTCATGAACGTTTCTTAGCTTCCAAATTCAGGGCTCCCTCTGCACACTCAGTTTTCAAGTGGTCTGGACTCTCAACCTGTGTTGCATTTTCATGGTGTTTTTTTAACGTCTTGCATTAAAGCAGTCTGCAGTTTAAAATTTTATGTATGTTTTAGCGTGCAAATGGATTATTTTGGTCACAGTTTTTATAAGCTGAAAGTTGCTCTCTAGCTGAGATGAACTAGATTAATTTTGGTGTTTAGCACTGTCAGATGTTGAGAGAGGCGTGCCATCTTGCCTCTAAAAACGTTGATGAAGCCATGAAGTTGGAAAACAAAGGGCTAATTGCACAGCTGGTGTGTGTTTCTCTGCCTCTTAGAAGTCACTGGGAGTTGGGCTGCCGATGCTGGCGGGAGCGGGTCGGAGCTCCTTGCCCAGCGCAGAGGGGGCAGTTGGGCACGGGCAGCGAGATTTCTAGGACAGGGCCCTTCTGACCATGGCTGCTTCATCTCGGGTGCTGCTACCGCCCAGCTTCTCGGGTTTAAATGAAAGGGGGAGGCTGCAAGTAGGACAGAGTGATGTGGCCCATTATCTCTGGTCCAAGGTAAAATGTCAAAGCCATGGAGATATTTATTTTAGCTAGTGTGATGAGGAAAATAGCTTTTGGCCCCTCTACAATTTACATTAATATAAACAAAATCTTTTAAAGCTACACATCCAAGGCTTTTTGTGTAAATGAGGTGTAATTTGACAGCAAGAGCCTTACATTCTCGGTGCAAGCTTATTTCTGTAAGCGTTTAAAGCAAAAAGCTGAAGCGATACTCAAAGGGAGATTTTAGAATTCACTACAGTGTCCATCGGTCCCTTCCTCTGCACTCTAAGATTAAGTTCAGTCCTGTAAGGAGTAAGTTGAGGTCTGTGTTAGCTCTCATCTTTTGTTCCCTCCCCCAGGTGTCAGGGTCACAGATCTAGACAAGTAAAGCATGGTATGGTGCAGATCAAAGCCCTGACAATGCTCTGTAGTTACTCCTGAGCGCTTCTTTTCGACCTGGCCCTCGCCAGGGCTGCGTGGTGAACTTGGGGCCGTGGATTACAGCTGTCCTAACTAACAAAGTCACTGTTTGGCTATTAATTGAAATCTGAAGGAGCCCCGCATCTTCTAGGATTAGGTTCACTGGCTTGGCAATCATAACACTGAATTTCCACTTCTCTGTACATCTGCCATTATCATTCTGCTAACGCTTGGATGTTAGAGCTGCAAGGGGATTCTCTAATGAGCTAGTCAAAGCCTCACAAAACAGACTGTAATTTGGCTCCTCTCTTTAGAGTGATTAACTACAGCTTACTGAGAAACTAATCCACCTTTTCAGGTATACAGATGTATTGCTGATCTCACCTACTAAAATAAATTTTAGCCTACTGAAGGATAAATGTAACTGATGAGAATTAATTCCTATTTGATCAGAGACACATGTATTTCTCTGAGAGAGGCAGTTGTTCTTGTCCTCGGTGGATGCAAGCCTCTATATGCCACAAAAGTCGGTGGATGTAGTCTAAAGCTGAAATTTTACTGTTGTTCCGGAAGTACTTGTACTTTGAAAGCTAAAGATGATCATTTTAGTGAGAAAATTAACATGAAGGTATGAGGAAACTACATTCATTTCAAATTTGCTATTCTTTTTCACTGGTTCAAGGTCAATACCCCACTTTTATGTTTCTTGTTTTAAGTTGGTCTAAAGAATGATCTGAAAACCTTTTGGACTGATGTAGTTCAACAAACTTTTGTTGCTTGTCATTGCCTGCTGTGTTACCTGTTTGGAAACTTTGGTGTCAGCCAGCCTCCTAGTGTGAGAGGTGATCACATCACAAAATCTGCCTTGATACCTCCAGCCTGAGTGGGGTGGGATGGGTGTAAGGATCAAACTTTTTCCTTGTGTCTCCAAACTGTCTCCTGGAAGCTGAATGGGAACAAATTGGCTGGGGTCCCCTGGGGACAGTTGGACCATGTGGCTCATGCCCTGTCAGTGTAAATAAGGCTAAATTGTCTGATGGGGACAGTCTGACAACTTTCTCACGCTCTAAATTCCATGGCGTGTGGGGTTTTTAGGGCTTTGGGATTTTTTTTTTTTTGTTTTGTTGTTTTGTTTTGGTTTGGTTTTTTTTTTTTTTTTTTTTCTTTGGCTGATAGTAATTTTAAATCAGGAAATTGTTTGATGTTATAAGAGGTACTTCTAGGGTTTTTTTCATCTTGCCCCTCTAATACCGCATAGTCTTCATTTGAACATCTGGATTTAATACTGTCTGTTACTGCATTGTAAGAAATAGCAATGAAAATAGGTTCAGCACATCATGCTCCATCTTATTGGAGCTTTGCAGATAAATAAATTGTCCTTCCTCTTCCAAAAAAAAAAAAGAAAACCCTGAAAAGAAATCTGACAGCAAATGGCTGAAGTAAATTCATTACAGAATAAATAAAAATGCTGATAAAACATACACAGGCAAATGCTTGATATAGATAGCAAAAGTGGGGACAGTATTCATAAAAAGGTCAAAATTACTTGTTGTAATTAAGAAAAAAAAGTAATCAAAGGGTGGATTTAGCAAGAAAATCCAAGCTGTGGTGACCAAGACAATTTAGGAACTGGGGGAAAAGAAAGATCAAGTGGATGCTGTTTCTGTGACATCCTGAAGAAATTCCTCTTTTTTAAGGTTCATGATATTCAGATGCCAGCTTCTGAATTATAGCTGCAGTGATGTACGAAATGTTTTCTAGCATATCCTCTTGTGAGCAGAAATACCAGTGTCGTAAAAAAAAAAAATTGTGTGTAAATATGACTCATAAATGATTTCTGAGAGATGTGATTTATTTTTCATATTTTTCAAGATACATTCCATTTCAAATAAAGAGGTATCTATTGAAAGAGCTTTCAATATGTTGGAAGAATGGTTGTTTGGTGGGCTATTTGTGATGATTAAAGCCTAAGCTTTTCCGATGTCTTAAGCTCAGTCTAAGAGCCTAAGAGGAACACTTTGAACCTGGGTAGGTACTCTCTGAAGACCCACTCAGATTCTCCAATTAATCTTTATGTATATAGTACCATTATGAGAATCAGAGTCCTCGGTTTTGCTTCTTGCAGTGTGTGATGTGTGAGCACCCACACCAAGTGTAGCTGATTTCTTTAACACTCCGTGTCACAGTTCATGTACAGCAGGTCTTTGGGGCACAGAATTCAGGCTCATCACTGTTACCTGTAAATGCCTTGCTCTGTGTGACATTAGGAGGCATTAAATGTGCCTTGTTTATCTTTTTCTTAGATCTTAAGCACTATGATTGAATTTCAAGTAACCTGAAATTAATCCAGAAAAAAACCACTTCCACCATCTGGCATAAACTCCGACCTGTTCTTTTCTAGCTTCATGGGAAAAGAAATGAGGTATAACAAGAAAAATGTGCTGCTCTGGGCTCTGTGTAGTGCTGCAGCTGCTCAGATGTCTTGGACTCCCCTGATATGTACTGGTATGGCAGCAGGTCCTCATTTCCAAGCATCTGCTGAAGGTGTATTACTTTCAGGGACACAGGGTGCATTGACCTAGACATGTCGGTGCTGTTTGCCTTCATTGGGGAGATGTCAGTAACCTCTTCCATAAGAAGGCTTTTATTGTAGCAAGTACAAGTTCTCTTTTCAATAGCAAACACCCCAAAATGTAGGCATTTGAACTTAATATTGATATGCAAATTATAGCTTAAAGATCTGACCTCTCACAAGCGCTGGTGCTCAGCAGCTTTGAAAAGTCATTTAAGCATCTCTAAATTTATTATCTATTCAAGGACCCACTGTTCCTTACAGCTGTTGGAGGTATCCCTTATAAGCTTTTAATAACAGTGGTAAGTGTCTCTGTAAGGACATAAATATAGTAGAACAAGAGTTTTATAATTTGTTGTTGTTTCTGCTCCAGCACCAATGGTGTTATCTTCACAAAGTACATCAATACATGCTTCTCTGCTTTAACTTTTGATTAAGAGGATGTGAAATAAGACTGCTTATGTATTTATGGTCCATATGAAATGGTCCTAGAAAATAGGCCATTATTTTCCTAACAGGAGATGTTGTCTTACTAGGATTTTCTCTTAAGTTTTCTCTCATCTGAAGTACAATGTGGGGTACAGAGAGATAATCTGGATCTGATTCAAAGTTCATTGAAATCAACCAGAATTTTTCCAGACTGGGACAGATGTTGGCCTTTTTCATAAATGGTGGCTGCTTCTCTTTTGATCTAGAAACCCCAGAAGCAAGACCTTTGCCCATGATCTGTGTCAGTATTGATGGTGTGTGATTAGGGTAACACTGACATTCTGTCCTTTAATTTTTCCCAATTGAATGATGGGGAGAGGAAGATGAAATAATGCCTATGCTTTTTGAGAAAACAAAATACAAAAGAAGACCAATCTAAATGTGTGTGTGTGCCCTCCTTCCCCCAGATGAAATCTAGACCAGAATGCAATTTTACTGAATTCACAGCACACCTCAAACTGAACAATTTTCTTTGTAATTGAACACAAACCAGAATTCAATGAAAGCCTTTACTCCTCTGAGTGCTTGTTTCTATCAGGAATATCTCAGTCCTTTTTAGAAAGTGCCAAATTACTTCCAGACCTATCCATATTTTTAAAAAATAAAATCAACCATCATAAAGACTTTCAGCTTCAGTCTTTTATACATTTGAAATAAGTGTTAAAAAAATAAAAGTTATGAACAGTACCATGGCTGTTTGTTATTTTTTTTCTGTCTTTCCAGTGTGGGATTTTTGATGTGTAAGGTAAGGACCCTGTTACACTTCTCACAGTGTTCCTTTGTGCCTTCTGTGCTGAAGATGAGCAGAGATGCCTTTGGGACTGCTAAGAGCTGAACATCCTCAAGGTGTCCCGGCATCCAAAGGAGCTGGGAGCTGCTTGGGACCTCAGTATGAGGCTCAATTACTCGTGGACTCTTGGCCTTATGGTGCACACTGAATCTACAAGGAAAGGGACATCAGCTCTTCTATGAAGCACTGGGAAGTGAGGCTGTACTGCCAGCTGGCGTCTGCATGAATCTTGTGCTCTGCCTCTACAGCCTGGTTGGATTGCAGTACCTACAAGTTTTCCTCAGGAGACTTGTAGAAAAAGCCAGGGGTGAGGTTTCTGTGCTTGAGTGCTTGGGGTTTTTTTGGTTTTGTTTAGGCTTTTAGAAAAACATCAAAGCAGAGATATGTATCCCAGTAGAGGCTCATCACGGGAAATTTAAATTAGCCACTCTTGCAGCCTTTCCTCATCTTCTCTTAGATGTCTCTGGCTATGCCAGCCACCAGCGCAGGGGAAATGATTGTTTGAATGGGGGTTAGATTTACCTTTTGCGTTGTATTGTGCTATGACCTCAGTGGATTTTGCATAAACAAAATTTCTAATGACCCTGCTTCCTAATCTTTGCCTTGCAATAGTTTGTGAGCAGCCATAGTAGATGAACTGAACCAGAAAATATGTATAGAATGACTAACCATTACAATGAAGCATACAGCCCTCTGTGGTCAGCAGAATATTTCAACTGAGACAATTTATCCCATGTTTTGTAAGGCTTCCAGTGAGATGAAGAAATCACTGCTTTTGTTTTTAAGATCTTGTCTGTGTTTTGTAAATATTTCTGATATTTATGACTGTACATATGGCTTCGATTGTAACTTGCAGGAGGCTCAAAGCTGGGTCACATACCATCTAGAAGGAGATTATCTCATTATTGGGAATTTTTGTCCCAATAATGAGATAATCTCAAAACCTTTGTCCCAAGGTTTTGAGGCTCGGCCTTTAGGACCTTTTGCACCTACTGTCATTTACAAAGGTGAAAGTATAGCAGTGAACCTGCAGCTCAGAGAACATGTATGACCTGTGCTTGGGTTGGGTGCCAGAGCCAGGGTCCTTTGAGGGAATAGCTCTCCATGTTGCTGTGTGCTTTGGAGCTCGGCCTGGGATGATAATTCTCTGTGCCAGTGATAGCACCTCTCTGCAAGGCCCTCAGCCCACTTGTATATCATATCTCTGTTTTGGAGAAGAGGAAACTCGGGACCGGAGAGCCCATGCTGCTTGCCCAAGGTCATGCCTTGGGAGCCAGAGAGCAGTGTTCCAGCCATAGCCAGGCTCCCTGTCCCTGTGTGAGAAGTGCTGCCTCTCACAGCAGAGCCTGCTTCATTTCCTGGGCTTGGTAGAGACCTTCCAGAGTCCAGTCCCCCCTGCCAGTGCCACGGCTCCTTGGATGGAGCCCTAAATGGGTGACTGCCTTGCCATCTAAGTTCCAGCCTTAAAGATTCATTGTATTGCAGTTATTTGCTCCTTGGAGACAAGGCAGAAACACTTGGGCTTCACTTGGGATTTAGCAGAGTCTTGGATGGCTTCAGATTATTAAATCAACTTCTGGCTATTCCCAGCACTAGGCATTGTGCAAACAGCGTAGGGATCTGTGAGTTGTTCCCTATTTCCTGAGCAATTAAGCTCCTCTATTTACTGTGGATTACAAGGACAAAGAGAGGTTATCAGCCCCATAATAACTTGAAAGGACTCTCTAGATATGAATCCAGTGTTAACGCATCTTTTCCAGCCTGATACCTGCCTTGACTAAAACACACAAAAGAAAATAAAGGGGGCGGAGAAATTATTTTCTTTCTCTACTATTCTTCTGTCATTTAACCAGTTCACTCAGAAAGAAGGAGCTTTGAGAGAAATCCTTTTAGTCAGACACACTTACCCCAGTCTTGTTTTTCTAGCAGGAAAAACCTAAACTGACTGGTGGACAAAGCTGTAGTAACCAACCCACTTATGCTAACTTGCTGCTGGAGCGTGATGGGGCTGTGTGAGTGTATCTTTGTGGGCTTTCACAACAGCTCCTTCTACCATCTGTGGACCTGAAAACTCCATGTCTTTTCCTGTGCCAGCAGCTACTGCAATATGCAGATGACTTTGCTTAGGGGCTTTTCTTGTATGCAGATGAACACATGAAAAATTACTGTTCTTTTAAAAGTCAGCCTTGAACTGGAAAAGCTATTCTTTATTGTTTTTTTCAGAGGCTGCTGCTACTCACAGCCAGTCAGAGAGCAGTGCCTCCAGCTGAGTTAAATGTGTACTGGCTGCTTTTTTCATTTTTATCACAGATTGTTAATATTTCCTGTTCCACTAAGCCACGTTTCCCTGGTACTCTTTCCTAGTGCTTGGCTCCTAAACAAAGTCACAGCTCTTGTCACAAGGCAGCGGGCTGCATACTTATCCTGTATGTGAGTGTTGACTGAGGGCTCAGCAGTAGGGAAGTAATGCTGACAGCTCTGCTCCAGGACAGCAGATTGTCAGCATTCCTCACCAGGGCACCCAGCTGGCCTGGGAAAAGGCTGCTGTTTTGGGGGTGGGGGTTGGGCCTCTAAAATAAACTGCCTGTCCTTCCAGAGCTGAGGAAGATGGAGAGGGATGGTCAGATGACCTCCTTCTGGTCAGAGGGAGGGCCAGACCTATGCATCTGCAGAACCCAAAGCCAACACCACGATTCTGCAGGCACGAGCTGAGTTGTTGGGTGCAGAGAGAGAGGGGTATCTGATGGCTGGGATGGCAGTAAGACACCATAACACAGTGCTTGTGTATTTATGGTCCATATGAAATGGTCCTAGAAATAGGCCATTATTTTCCTATAATTGTTCCTAATTATGAACAATTAGCCATTTCCCCCCTCCACCCCCCTTCTCATTAAGAGAAAAGTGTAGCTTGCATAAGTGAAGAGGATGACAGGTGGGCCTGTTCCTGTGCTGAAGATTTAGCCCAGGCAGTTGGGAGCAGCAGCTGCAAAGGAGCACTTAGCTTCTGCTGCCCCAGGGAAGCTGCTGCAGTCACTCCCAAGCAATTTGGAAAGTGTTCCTGTGTGTTTTCCTGAGGGCTTAAGAAGCTTGCAGTCCTGGCCCACAGATGGCTAGAGTTGTGAAACTGCAGCCATGGGGCAATCAGCTGCCTGCCACCCTGCCTTCATCCTTAGTCATCCGGGAGGGAGGCTGAGGAGGGGCTCCCCAGACAGGAGCTGCCTCGCAGAGGGACTTGGGGCAGCCAGACGGGCGGGCTCTGGACTCACCTCTGTCCTTCTGCTAGGTACATCTGACCAGAGAAGTCTTCCTGGGCCGCACTCGCTCCAAAGGCTTCTGCCCCACAGAAGAAGCTTTGCCACACCATAAAGCTTTGGCACTGCGGGCACTCGCTAGCCCCCCTGGGCTGTGGCATGCCACTGGCTTGCTGGCAGCTTCACCTGCGCCTGCATTCCTGCCCAGGGTGCTGTGAGCTCTAACACTGCAAGGAGCAGCTGGATGAAGTCTGAAAGCTTCACAGGGCTCTGCAGAGCACCTTTAACCCTGCAGCTCTGCTGCTGATAAGCTCAGATACAGCTGCACTGACCTGTCTTGAACTGGGCTGCGGGAAGTTGGCGCTCTGACCTCAAGGTGCAAGGCAAACATGCCTTGAGGACAGAGGTCCCCAAGCCCAGTGGACTGGGTGCTAATCATCCCAGGGGTGGGACTGTAGCATCCATGCTTGGTGGTACCTTCACTTGTAGGGTTGGGGTCTTCCTAGTTTTACCCTAATTCTGCTGAATTCAGCTACCAAAGGGTATTTTCTTCTCAAAGGAAATTCTAAATAACTTGGTTAATTTTCCTGACAGTAGAAAATCCTCAGCAATCTCTTTTGCTGCTGAAATGCGGTGCAAAAGGGTGAATATTTATGCAGGTAACCTTAATGTAATATTTCATTTTTGTCTGGGCAATGGCAGAGATCTAACACAATGCAAAGCTTGCATAAAAGTAAATATATGTATTTGCAAATTGTCATGGCTACAAACATCATTTTGCTGCCTTTGATTTCCTAATGTTTTAATTTAACTGAATCTAAGTGGATTTAATTTTCAGAATATTCACTTAAAGATTTTTTTTACTCGAAGTTGAAACCTTAAATCAAGCTGAATTTGGGAGAAGTAATTTACTTTTGCTCAGCTCTGGATATGCTTTGTCTTTCTTCAGCCCTCTTTTTTCTTTTCCTCATCTCTGAGCAGTTTTTCATGGGACCTGCGATGAGAGCAGCTGCTCCCCCATCCACTCTGTGCACCTTACTAATGCCTTAGTGTCTCCTAAAGCTATGGTAGCCCTGGAGCAGCCACAGCCACGTCCTCTGCTCAGTCTCTATGCAGCCATCCTCCATTAGATTTGCCCTTGTAGAATGAAATTCTGGTGTAGCTGGAGCTTGCTCTGAATTCAGCTGTCACAGTCTGCACCAAACTGGCCCAGGGTACTTGGAGGCAAAGCCCTACAGCAGCACTGCTGCACCAGTGTCCTTCAGGAAGGTCTTTTTATTACCACACCTTTGCTGCAGTCACTGAAAAGCATTCACAGACATTAAGGAGATGGGATGGTGCTCTCCCTGTCCCAGCTGCCAACACTGCTTCCCACACGTGATTGATTAAGGTGAAAGCTGGCTTGCCTCACCGCCGTCACCGCTGCCCTTGTGCTGCAGGCAGGAGCTACGGTGCACTGAAAGGCAGGAATGGTCTGAGAGCACAGGGTATTGATGTGATACTCTTAACGGGTCTGCCAGTACTCTGTGTGTGGCCTTTCTTTAGCCACAGAGCTGCTGCAAAATCCAGTACCTCACTGACCTGCAGCCTGGGAGAGGTCAGGGTGGCAAGGTTTGTATGTACCACTTGGAAAAGAAAAACACTTTTATAACACAGAATTCCCAGTTTGTGATGCAATGCAAGCCAGGTCTTGTTTAGTATGATTCTTATGCAGGTGCCTAACTTCTGATAGCACTGACAGCATTCTCTGGAGCTGGCAGGGTTAGGGCTACTCACGAGGGCCACCCCTGTTCCTGTGCACAAAGGCATACCGGGATACAGCTGTTTTCAGCTCCCAGATGTTGACTACTTGATGCTGCAAAGCTGTATCTTGAATTTACTACTGTTGGTCTATTTAGCAGTGTTGCTATAGGTGCTACAATGCCAGTGGGCTAAATAGCTCAGAATTGCAGTGAGCTATATTAATTGCTGTCCCCTCTCAACCCATGAAATCCTCAACTTTTATAAATGCTGTCTCTTTTTCTCCAGCCCTTTACATCCTTTACCAGCTTTTTGAATAGGAAAGCTCAGTTTTTGTATACTTCCCCTCCCTTCTTCAAGAAACCTTGCTCTTAATTTTGTCAGCAGCTTCAAAGAGATCTCCAGCCCCCAGGTTTGCACACAGCTTACTCAGGGTGTTGTCACAGACATCTTTTCATGAAAAATCCTTTCCTTAGGATTTTTCCTCCTGGGGCGCTGAGAGGCCTCAGGAACAAAATGTACAATGATTATCTGTGGAATGCAACAGGTGGATCTGTGATTGGTCTCATAGAGTTGTGTCTAATTAATGGCCAATCCCAGTCAGCTGACTTGGACTCTCTGTCTGAGACAGAAGCTTTTGTTATCATTCTTTCCTTTCTATTCTTAGCTAGCCTTCTGATGAAACCTTTTCTTCTATTCTTTTAGTATAGTTCTAATGAAATATATATCATAAAATAATAAATCAAGCCTTCTGAAACATGGAGTCAACATTCCCGTCTCTTCCCTCATCCAAGAACCCCTGTGAACACCATCACAGGGTATTCAGTTCCTTCATGTTCACAGAACATGTGCAAGTGTGATACTAGGAATGAGGAAAAATTAGTCTATTCAGCAGCCAGAGATGCTTAGTAGCTGCCCACCCTTGACAAGCTGTCATATTTCTACATCTTGCAGCTCAGAACATAGGAAGTGTTTGAATTTTTCATATTGGATGATTTCAAAGCCCTTGAGTCTGTTCTGCTGGAGAAGTTAACCCCTGTATTTCAGTGTGCATGGAGGCGTGCACAGGAGTAGAAATGCCTGCATTCCCAGCGTTGCTCGTGGGTGTGATGGAGCGCAGAGGGCTCACAGCAGGTGTCAGAGCCCAGCTGCCCACAGCGGAGGTGAGTCCCTGACAGACACATCAGGATTCCTCCTCTCTGGTGTCCTGGCACCCTGCAAGGCTGTTCTGCAGAGGATGGGTTTGTTGCTGGCGTGTTGATGGAAAGTGGATGGTGGAGGGGCTGCATAACTCACCCTCCTTCCTCTGACTTACAGCCTGGCCTCCTTGGCAACCTGATCTCAGGCTGGCCCAGGGGAGGGACACACCATCCTTTAACATTTGCCCTTCAGCCTGAGCATTACCCAGGGGCACAGGGAGGGCCTCGGGCCTTTGGTGGGAGCGACACATTAGTGAAATGGCTCAAGACACCGTGACCTCAAACACAGCGGCTCCATGAAAGGTCTGCAGGATATGGGACACCAAGGCCTCTCCCTGCCCCTCCCTGGCCTTGTAACCAGATAGTGCCATTTCTGAGGGAGTCTTTCTAAGAGACTTCAAAACACCCTGGTGGAAGCTTTAGTGGAGACCAGACCTGGCTTTCCCCAGGTGGGCACTGCCCATAGAGATCCCCTCAGCCCCAGGTGAACATGTTTCTGCTGCAGCCACCTTTGCCATGCTAACAGCAGTGATTAAACTGTTCCAAAAATTTAAAACAGCTGAAGTGAATGGGGCATTCAGGAAAATAAGAATAAAACTCAAGAGGTGGAATTATGGCACTGCTGAAATCTGTGACAGAATGTTACTGACTTCACTGAAGGACTTGCCCCTTTAGGAAATCTATGATCAAAATGGGAAGTGTGGGATCCTATTAAATTTATATTTGATATGAAAAAGATGTTTTAAAAAAATCAGTTGCATTTGTCATAGTTTGCCTTAGCTACTCAGGTATTGGGAGGAGATATAGGCACCCAAAGGGAAAGGTACCAGATATTCAAGTATTCACCCTCTGATAAGATGATTTCTGAGAAATGAGTCCTGTTGGTCCCAGAAGAAGCTCCAGTGCTTGTTTAGATAATGAAGAAAGAGCTTCATTGGCACATGGTATCCAGTTGTGCACCCTTGAAGGGACAACTGGCCTAGGTCCAAGTCTTCAGCAGCCATTTCAACACAGTTCCAGTTTCCCAATTGTCTCTGGGAATTCAACATTTGTCAGTGGCAACAAAATAGGTATTGTTCCATAATGATGAAAGTTCGCTGTCTTTCTCTTTACTTACATTTCTCTGCAGGATGCTGCAGTTGAGAATGTGCTTTGAGAACATCAGAGAGGAAGGTAAGCCTCTGTCATACTGGCAGAGATGGGTCTACATGGCACCAAGAGGCTGGAATGCTGCTCTCAGTCACTGGTTCCCCAGAACTCTTAAACCACAAAGCCTGGCTTACCTCTGCCTGCTTGACAACAACTGCCTAATAATTCCTTTCTCTGTACAGCATAAATAATTACTGAGCTGTCTTCTCCTCCGCTGCTCACCCTGCCTCTGAGCCAGCCCTTGGAAGCAGAGTTGTATTTGTGCTATTGCTGAGGCTGCCTGCAAGCCCTGACACGCTGTCCCACGCAGCCTGCAGGAAAGCTGTGCAGGGGGGTGCTTGCCACCAGGAACACCAGGGAGGAGGTGGCACTGTCCCACCCACATGGCTGCTGGGGGGCTCTCTGCCAGGCAGCTGCCTGCTCTGGGCACACCACACTTGCGGTGGATTCACAGCTGCTGCCTCCTTTGCAAAAACATTGCCACTGCTGGGGGGAAAAGCACGGAAGTCCAAATTTGTCACTGGGAGCAGGAGCAGGTCCTTAATCTGCCTTTGCATGGTCCTACATGCCCCACCCGAGCTGCAAGTCTGTGCCCTCGTGCTGTCACCCATAGGACTGGGTGGTCAGGAGCTGGCTGCCTGGGGGCAAGCCAGGGCAATGCTGGGGGGCTTCACCCCAAACTCCAGCACAGCAGTGCCCGTGGCAGCCTGCCACGCTGGGGACTGGCTGCCAACCCCACTGCAGGCTGGCCGCAGCTATGTGCTGCAGCTGGGCCCACCCCAATGCTTCACCTTGAAGAGAAGTCCCACCTGTAAAGCCTGCAGCTTTCCCTGTGAGTGTGCATTGGCTGTTATGCCCTCTGTCCACACTCTCTGTGTGCCAAAGTGGAGATTCGGTTTTATCTGCTACGTGAGGAGCAGCTTGTACCTAGATGCAATATCATTAGAGGCAGCTCTCACTAAAGGACAGTGAACAGGTTGCCATTGCTCTCTTCCTCTGTGGCAACTCCTCACAGAAGTAGGGACTTAAAACTAAGGAGCAAGGTCCTGGTGACATTCCTACTAGTTTAATTAGGCATTTCTGGTGATAGCTGTATGAGGCATGCTGCAGGACCTGGAATAATGCTCTGCTGAACAGAGTTGAAGCCCAAAATGGCATGATAAAGAAATGAAAAGTCTTGATCCTTTTGCCTGTCTTTGTATTTGGAGTGAAATAAATTCTGGGATGCTTAAACTGGGAAGTTTCAATGAGAGGTCTGCCTAGAAGTGGGGAGGACCTCCTAGGTCATGAGAATGGTTCTCAAGGAAGACAAAGGGGTACCCATCCTTCCCTTTTGCATTTGCCTCCCATCTGCTGCACCCACTCCTGAGACAGGAGCTTGAGCTTAGAATGCTTTGGGTCCCAGCCCCTCATCACTTCATGATTGTGCAGCAGGTCGACGACAGGCTGCAAACACAAGTCTGGGCATCCTGTGTCCTGAGGAAGTTGCAAATAATAACAAAGCAATATTATTCTTTAATGCCTGCTGACCTGGCACTGTGAATCCCATAGACTGGGTGTGGCACGAAGGATATCAGTTTTATTAACTATGTCTATTTTTCTATGAGACATTGACTTCACATATCTGCAAAGAGGAGATGGAGGGATTTCATCCAGCTCTGACCCTTCTTTTTCAACCTCCCCTGTTCTGAGTCACCTTCTCCTTGCCTAATTTGTCTGTTTTGCCCAGTTATGTTCTCCTGTGAGTGTGCCTGGCTCACAGCAAACATCTCCACCATTAGCAGAGGCAAGGAAGTGGTTGCGTGATGTTGCCGTCAGTGGATGGTTTATCTAGTTGTAATTCCCATGGCTCCAGCTCTGGGAGTGCTTATACACAGACCTCATTTTGCAGGGGTGGCAAGGGGAAAGGTCAGTATTTATGAATCATTTCCTCCTGGCTGTGGCAATGAGGTTGGTTTGTGGAGTGAGTCATGGAAGAGCAGCCTGGAGAGGCAACGATCTCCAAGCAAAAGACCTTCAGATCCTTAGTGACCCTTGAACATTGCAGCCAAGTTACCATCATCATTTCACATCCCCAGTCACAAATACCTTTAGTTACTTAAAATGCTCTGTAGGTATCATCTACCATGTCTGTGAGAAATCTCGCTTCTTCCAGAAGTATTGCAAGGACTCAAATATATGACTGCCTGATGGCTAATCAATTATCACTTGGCAAAAAGACAGAGGGAAGCCTATCACTCATTCCTCTGTTATAGAGGTGGACTTGTGTTTGAAATGCCTTTGTTACGGAGAGGGAGAGGTTTCCCAAAGGGAAGTGACCTGATAAAACAGTGGTTGAGGCTGGATTGATTACCACTTGGAACAAAGTTTCCATGTTAGTGCAGAAGCGATTCTGCTGCAGGGTTTTATCTCTGTATTAACACTGAGAAGCCAGTGTAGTACTGCTGTGTTATGAACTGCAAACACTTGGAACAAGTCCATCCCCACAATGCAGAGCATAAAAAATGGAATGACTGAGATGCTGAGAGAATTTGTACATGATCCACCTCAACACTTTTGAAATAGCATCACAAATTACTGCCCAAAGAACGCATCTTCTCACTCAAGAGATCCAGTTTTAGTGCAGACTTCCAGGGAAAACATTTAGTTCCCTGTATTAAAATATTTTCCAGAAGAGCTGCCCAGCTGCAAGCTCTAAAATGTTCAGAACTTCCTCCAGAGTAGAGCTATTTATTTTCACTGCCCTGTTTCCCCCATGCTCTCTATTGCTGCCAATAGGACTATTTGGAGCTGCAGTGGTGAGTCAGGCTCCTTCTTCACCAGCTCCTTTAGAGGTTTCCAGCCTGCCCTTTTGTCTTGGCACATGGGGGGCTGGCAGTGCCAGGGCAGGTGCAGAGAGCAGGGATGAGTTTTCTCCAGTGTTCATCGGGGTCCAGACACATTTGGTGGAACAGAGCCTGGCCAGTCCTAGAACTGTTCCTGCTGCAGGTGCCTGATCCCTCCTAGCTGTCAGACATCTGAGAGGGAAGCATGTCCATCCCACCCCCACCCTGGTGTGGGAGTCCTCCTGCAGAAGCTGGAGCCAGCATCTCCCTGCTTGTCCAGTCAGAGGACAGAGGTTTGAGGGGCTAAAAGTAGAAGGGGAGCATGTCAGCTGGTGGTGGTTCCTGGGTGAACCCCTTCCAAATAATATTCCCAGCCATTTCCCTGACAGGGCATCCATCTGAACATCATCCTGGAGCCACACAGGACTTTCTGCTCGGCCTTTCCCACTGCCACCATAAGGCCACGGCCCTACAGCAATCATTGTTAGCTGAAGACAGGAGATGTAATTAAAAGGGAGATGAGCTACAAGGGGATAACACACGGTGTGCTCCCTCTCTGAAGGCAGAGGAGGCAGCGAGGGGAGGGCTCGGGCTGGGCTGTGCAAGGGCTGGGAGCCTCAGACCTCCTGCCAAGCTGCTTCCAAGCATGGTGCTTGCTGCACTGAGTGCAGGGGAACCTCTGGCACCTCTGCCTACCCTTGCACTGTGTAGGAAAACATTCCTTGCAAGAATATCTCATCTTTGGCCAAAGAGCTTCCATTTACCAGACCTTGAGGGCTCTCAGGCAGGGGAAGGACCCTGGCAGCAGAGGGTCTGCACTGCTCCTGATGGGATGACATGAGCCAAACCTGCCTGGGGATCCTGCCTGCCCTGCCAGCTTGTGGTGCTGGATGGAGGCTGCCGGGAAACAATTGTGCTTGTGTCTTTCCCACTGCAGCAGGGCTTGTCTGGGCATCTTCTGCAGCACATTCCTGTGTGGAGACACTGCCCACCGAGCCAGCATGGCCACAGGGGGAGCGTGGCTGCCGGCAGTCGCGGCTGGGTGATGGGCTGCTGGCACTGCAACCCTGCCTGTGGCAGCCTGCAGAGAGTCTGACCACAGTGGGAAAGGAGGCTTTATTTAGGAATGGCAGCACAAAATGAGGCACCCACCTCTGGCCTCCTGCAAATGATGCCACTGTGGCTCGGGCAGCTGAGCTGGTCTTGCTGCCACCATGCTGGCTGTGACTGACACTGGCAGCACAAAGTCTCAGCATTTCACACATCTGAAGGCCCAATCATTTTCTCTGAAAGCAATCCATAGCCACCTCTGATCACCACAGAAACACAGTATTTGTCTTAATAATGCAATGAAACAATAAATAGATTACTTTGCTCTCCAAGATAGCATTGGCCAGGTAAGTCACAGAAAACACCTCGCAGATACATTAGAAGCCAGCGACAATCTTAAAAGCATAAAATTAGCTGTCATTCTGAGTAAGTAGTGATAACAGTGAGAAAGACTCTAATGTTGACAAATTGTCCTTAAGATATTTACTGACAATCTTCAACAGCAAAAAAGTCTCCTTGGTTCTTGTAAAAATGTTAACTGTATTTGTATACTTCCTGCCTCCAACCCAATTAACAGTACCACCTTTGATTTATCTGTGGGGGGGTAAACTCAGCCCAAAGGTTTGATTTTCTTTGCTGTGGGGTTCTGTTCTGTTTTTAAAGGGTTTTCAGTTAGGTGTAAAAGGGGTTTTGGTTGGAGTGGGGGAGAGGCTGTTAGGAGTGGTGGTTATCAAATACCATTACCAGCACAACAAATTTTTTAGTATTTACATGTATCTTTAAGGACATATACATATTTAATGACTTATATCTTTTTCCCTCCAATATGCAGAAAATTGCTTCCTCTAGAAGGTCTGCTACTCATTGATGTGAGCTCCACATGGTAAAATAACTCTTAGGTCAAAACTTAATTCAGTTATGTAAAACAAATTAGAAAAATAAGAACTAAGAAATAAGAACTAAAAGAGTCTTTCCAAGTGAATGAATAACAAGATAAATAGTGAATGCTTTGGGTGCTGGTGGCTGCGCCATGATTAGCAAAGAGGCACAGTAATGGTCAATTGTCAATCCCAAATCACAACAGTAATTGTCATATATGCAGGGAGATATTGTTCATCCTCAGGGATTCAGGGCACTGTGGAACAGTATTAACAAATATAATCCCTCCATTCAGTTTAGTACTTGAAGTCTTTCTCATGTATCTTCAGTACCTTCAGAACAGCTAGCTAATTCACAGGAAAGGCTTCAATGTGAAACACATGTTTCAGCAGAGTTTTAAATCCTCACAGTCAACATTTGGCTGGCTCTTTTTATTTCCCTCAGGAGCTTATTGATACTGTTGTTCAGGTACACAGTAACCCTTGGAGGGTTTTGCTTCCTTTGTGCCTACTGAAAGGCAGCAGGTTTGTCTTACTGACTGATCAGCTGTAATTGAGGAAGGGATATGAGATAATTTTGAAGTTGCACAGAGCTTTTCCAGGTAGGACTCTGCTCAGTTTCCTGGCACTACTGTCTTCCATTGGGTATCCACAAGACAGTAGCATGAAATGCCTGGACTTCAAAAATCCTTCCTTCATTTTTGCCCTAGTCACGTCTGTTTGGCACATTTTTCTTTACATGCCTTGATAGTGAATCCGCTGATTTAAACAAAATATTCAAGACTTTTATTTCAAATATGTTACTAGCATTGAGGAGATGTGTATGGTCATGATCAGCACTGTCTTATCTATTCTGTATCATCACTGTTTGGATCATCCATGTGCGTGTAAGCCAATGAGAGGGTTTTTTTCAGCTTTCCTTTTTGGCTTATTGTCTTTCTTTGCTTGAAGTTTCTGGTCATAAGCCTATTTAGGGAAGGCAGGGTGAAATGCTCCACCTACCTTTAGAACCACACAGCTCTCGGGGGCCTGTGGTCTTCCTCCTGAGTGTGAACTAAGGCCATTCAAACACTTGGCATTGGCCTTGGGGTGAGGCAGGAGATAGGTAGATGTGCCCAGACTGAAAGTCAAAGGGTTCTGAGCTATCAAATCTGTCTTTCTTTTAGGTGTGAAGAGCAGGATCTTACTCCCAGAACTCGAGTGCCATTTTCTGTACTGTATGAAGTGCCCACTTATGTGTGTATTTCCCCTGTGAAATGGTTGCTTTTCTTGCTGTCCCCACCTTCTGCCTCCCAACACATTGTCAGAAGAAAGCCCAGAGATAAGTGCTCAAGCATTTCCTGAGCTCATAACTCTGTCTCCTGAGGGACAGTTAATCTGATCCATTCGAAAGCTTGAGTACCAAGTGTCATTCTGTCTCTTACATACATACTGACTGAAATTTTGAATGCTTTTTTACAGCACTGAATAAAGCACTTAAAGTGCTCCTCTCTCTGCAACAGCCTGGTGGCAGGGGCATTTTTGCTATAATATTGTGTATCACACATCTAAATATAATGATATTCTACATATATATATATTCACACACAGCATATATTTTAAAATAATTAGTAGCTGTTTTCAGCTTTTTGGGGATGTGAGGAGCTTCTATCATCCATGAGGCTTGTTGGACTCAAGCAATGGTTTTAAACTCTGGTCTGTGGATAACTGAAGGATCTTCAAAATGTGACTACAAGACAAAAGCAAAAGCCCTAAAAGTTTATACACAGGGCTCTACATATCACAGACTGGAAAAATATTATGGGACTGACAGTTGCTAAGAGGTTGAAATGCATTGGTCTGTGACCTTGTTTCTGGTGCTTGGTGAGTGTACCCAGACTACTCAAAGAGGCATTGGGGCAGCTGATGCATATATTTAAAAGGAGATTCCTCCCAATTATCCTCCTGCTACTAAGCTTTGTCCCATGGTTGTCAATCCTTTACTTATATTCTACCTGCCTATTTTCACCCATCCACTTATATGGGAGCTATTTAGGTTTCCTGTAAGACAAAAAGAAAAACTCAGCTCTTAAGCTGAAGTTGTGCCAAATCTTATTTCCAGCCAGCAAATCTTTTCTTCTTTTATTTTGATTTATTTTTTTATCCCAGCTCAGTATATTGTTTCATTGCATGAAGAAAATGTTATTACAGTGGGTTCATAGAACACCTGTTGCATAAATCTTGGTGATTTTCAGAATGTGAACTCCTGCTGGCAGAGACAGCTGTGTCTCACATTAAACACAGAGTATAAGGTATCCAAGGAGGAAGGGGAGAAAAAAGAGGGCTTAAGATAAGAAAACAGCACATCAGTGGCCAGAATCTGTTGTCAAGATTTATAAACTAAATGAGTTGCAGTTGAAGAGGATATTAAAAGAAAGCCATTCTATTCCTAGAAGACAAAATGTGTTTTCTCAGAGGGATTCCCAGAGGACTTTTCATTTCTGACAGCAGACAGAGTAGACAGCTGGTCCACATAAAAATGTACGTGGTAATTAACCTATCCCTCCCATTACACCCAGAAAATATTTAACAAGCAGAGACATTGCTGAGGAATACTGACAAAATTTGAGGGGCTTCCTTGCACAGTGCCAAATTCTTCTAACTTGCTATTCAGGGTCCTGTCTTGTTGGTTCAGCAACAAGTCCCTGGCACAAGGAAGGAATGTAAGGACTGCTGCCTTCATCAGCAGAGCTTTGCAAATCTTGGGGTATGTCTTTTTCTACGCAGTTCAGTCTCTTCCTCCTCTCCAGCACAAATTCTACTGCCTGGTGACAGGAGTAGGGCCCCCAAGTCAGGTGCTGCTAGTCCCTCAGACAGCCCCATTCTGTGTGAGTTGCTCCCCTGAAGGAGGGTGCTCAAGCCCTGGCTGTGGTGGCTTGGAGGTGCCAGCATTGGTGTTCTCTGGCAGAAGTGAGACTTAAAGGCTCCCTCCACCCACATTTTGGTTCACACCTTGCTAGGCCATGGGGCTGCCCCTCCCCTGGACTCTGGGTTGGAGATAAGGACAAGACTCCCTAGCCCTGTCAAGGAATTGGTATTTTCAGCACCTTCCACAGCAGTATGGTGTGACCCCCATGGGGCATCTAAAACTGAGGAGCCAAATTTAAGTTGAAAGAGTTAACTCAGCACAAGGAGCTGCTGTCAGAGACAAACACATCATAGTAAAAAACAACTCTCAGAGGCAGCAGTGGAAATTTTGTCTATGCACAAAGGGGAATTAGGTCTTCGGGGAACAGCCTTAGAAGCAAATTAGAATAACACTGTAGGAAGGAGTGATGGTATGAGAGAGGTCAATGTTTGCAACTAGATCAGAGTGGACTTTTTCCTTCAGTGTTTGATTATTTGTGCTATTACTTAGATCACGTCAAGTTTATTCAAGCATAGTCATATAGTGTTCTCCAAAAGCTTATCCCAAATATTTTAATTCACTTATTTCTCTCATCCGCTTCCCTTTCCTCTTCCACTTCACTATTACAGATGTCAGATCAACAAATAAAGTGTGTGGGCAGAACAATGAAACTATTCTCTTGTAAAAAAAGAAGAGATTATTTCATTCTCCTGCTATTAACTTTAAAAGAAAAGGCCTTTTGTACCTTTTATACAAGCGTGTGCAATGATACGATTGTGTACCTCATCTCCTTAACTTCAGAGGAAATGATTCATGAAGAACAGTATATGGTTGTAAAGGCTCTGGGTATACCCTGAAATTCCTCTTACCTCATAACTGTTTTCAAGTAAGAAATAATAATTCCTGAGCTTAATGTGACGCAAGTAACCTGGACTGAACTGCTTCCATCTCCCTCCACCCTACTCCAAAATCCTGACTGGGCTGAGAAAGGGTCTGAGCAGTTTTCCATCTATTTTTATACATTACCTGATTTTACTTACTCTCCACATTAATTTTTTATTGTGAGGATAGGGAAATGGGAGGGAAATGGAGAAGAAAAAGCTAGGATTGAGTGAGGAAAAATTGGATTTTCTTAAAAAAAGAGATGTTGATATTTTCCCTGATGTGTATTATCTATGCAGAGAAATTAATAAGAAAATAAATAACTATTTTGATGTAAGCTATCAATTTTTTTTTGGTGCCAGAAATTTAGCTATTGCTACTGTAAACTTTGACAATAAGAACACATATACTGTGGCACTGAAAACATGAATCATATCTTCTGAAAACATGAATCATATCTTTCTAATCAGAAGATGCCATGATTTTTTCTCATATCTTGAATTATTGTCTCTCCACTCATGGCATGGAATGTGGGCTGCTGTGAGTATTTCGGCACCACTGTGCCTTCCATGAAGACATGTTTCATGTGGGGCCAGCTGGGTTTGGTGCCAGACCTTTCAGGCAGTTTATCAGTGCGAGGACAACAAAATCCTGCTGAACAGGGCAGCCACCCTTCCAGTCATGCTGCCCTTCTCCTCGGGCCTCTGCTCTGTGACGTCTCCCTGTGCAGCAGCCCCCACTCTGTGCTTGGCCATCCTGGCAATGTGGAAGAGCTGATGTGTCTCCAGAGGAACAGGGTATAAATTAGCCCAAGAATGCCCCCTGGGCTCTGTGCTGGTCCAGCAGTAGCTGTCGGTGAGGATTCAGCCCTCGGAGGGGGGCACAGCTCTGGCGGCACCATGGAGCAGGGCGGGCACGGCTGTGCTGGCTGGCAGCGGGCCCTGCGCGGCTCCTGGGCCTGAGTCACACGGCCCATGTCCCTGATAAGGACGGACATTACTCATCACAATGCCACGGACCCCGGGCGTGCGGGAAAAGTGTCACCACGGGCTATTTTGAAAATGTTATCTCATGCTCATTTCCTTGTCCATCAGGCATTGGTCTCAACAACGGGCCGCTAAAATAGGATGTTATTTGTTTCCAAGAAAGATCTTCTGCTACTCGCTGTCTTTCAGTGGGTTTTGTTTGTGCACGACCACCTGTAATAAGGACTGAATTTCATCAGGGATTCTGTAGGGATTGAAGGAAACTGATGGGTAGCCTGCCTCTGAAAGCAGAGCTGCTCACCAAATCCAGTGGCAAGAACTTAACCTGTCCTGCCAACATGCCTGGGTGCTTTCTCCTGCACCCAGTTTCACTGGGGGTCACCATTTCTGCCCAGGTTTTGTTTAGAGAATGGCCTAATTCACCACAGTTCATTTCTTCTCTTGTTTCAGATTTTGATGCCATTCAGGTCATGACCAGTATTCATATTAGCTCAGTACTGGGGTTTTAATTAAATACTGGCCTGTGTGATTGATTATGGTTTTGCAAATAATCTCAGGAATAAGGGGAAGGAATGAAATCAACTTTATTAGAGACCAGATTCTGACATCCTTCTGGTGAAAAATAATGAAGCCTTTGAATAGTCCTGTTACTTTCCTTTAATTTATTTCTCTGGATCTTCTTTCAGGGCAAGACATTGTGCAGCATAATCTGAACCTTTATGATTTAATATCTTCTGCTGACAAGGAGCCTTTACTGCTCAAATCCTCCAAGAATTTTGAATATTTCATAGCTTGTCTCAGTTCTGATAGCTCTATCTTCGCTTAAAATGTGACTAGAATTTGGCTGCTACATCACAAAGCTAGATCTATCATTCTTTCAAGCTTTTCCTGAGTTCTTGAAGAGGTCACTGATAGTGTGTTACATCTTCCAGAGAAAAACAGTTTTCTGAAAACTATTTTACATCAATATTTGAGCATATAAATATACAACTACATTGAGCATATAGATATACAACTACATTGCAGACCAATGACCAGTTTGTGTTTAGCTTAGAGTTATTATAATATTTTAATTTATTCTGGCCTTTTTGAACTCAGGAAAACACTGCCCACTAAATATCTCTGTCCACTGGAAAATGCTGCACAATTTTCATTGTGTTGAGTATTTGTGGGTCTCATATAAAAGTGAGCTTGGTGTGCCTGAGAATACTCTCCTGTCCTGTGTATCCCACGTGTGTTTGTGATGGCACCGTGTGACAAAACCTTTCCTGAAAGGCTCCACCAGGCAGGATGGCACAGGAGAGGTAAATGTAGTGCCTGAGGTCAGGCAGGCAGCCAAAGAGGGGAAAGCAGAGGCACATCTGGGTGGGCTGGTGGGACATGAACAAGACAAGCAGGAGATACCCAGAAGGAAAAATATGGATGCAAGGAGCTGGAACTGAAGACACAGTGAGCTTGGACACCTGCATACAAACACAGACATAGAGAGGGGCTTCATTTAGATGAATATTCTCTGCTGGGAGTTTTACCCATGGTTTATCTCACACCTTATGAAGAAGAATTTCCTCAGCTTTTCAAATTCGATTTCTTTGAGAATAATAGAAAATTCTGAAGTCTTGAAATAAAATCCATTGCCATAAAAGAAAGTTTGAGCCAAGCCACAGAGGAAACATATTTCTATATTAACATATAAAACAGCTGAGAAGCTCTATTGTTGAGAGCTGACCTAAAAAATGATGTGTAGATGTTTGAAGTCAAGTGCTGATTCAGTCCTTGCAAACAGAGAGTTTGCAGGAGAAACTCTTGGCTGTGCTCTGGGCTGTTCTGTGTGTTTGGGAACCTGCCTCATCTGCTGCCTGTAAGTAAAGCTAAATTCTTCCTTCCTTGCTTCCTCATAGGAAGAGGACAAAGCCAAGGAAGGGTCTGTTTGAAGCCTTGGCTAAGGGATGGGGAGGTGGTGGTGTTGGTGGTGCTGTTTCTATTAATCTGTGGAAACAGTACAAATTGAGGTTAAAATATAATCCTTTAAATCAATGTTATTTATCTTTACTCTTCAGATTTAAAGTCTTTTATTTGAACTTACTTCCCTATTAATTTTCATGGCATGGTAGAGGTGGGAGGAAGTTATCTGTCTAAAGGAGCAGAGGGAAGCATTTTTTTCCATCCATGTTTGTAAAAAATAAGTTTGTTGTTTCAAATTCTCTTCCCCATAAACAAGGCCATTTTGAGCATATTCTTTTGAGGCAATGGTGAGCCTTTCAAGGCTGGATTTGGTGCAAGATAGGTATATGAACAAAACTTTCGGGGCTTGTTTCTTTTTTTTTCCCCCAGCTGAAGAGAATTGGTGTTTTGTAGTGTTCCTTGACATCTTTTCATCCCTGTTCTCTCGGATACACCCTGGGTCTTTTCCTCTCCTGCTCTGGTTTCACATTCATGCCCATGGCAGAAGCACTCAGCAGGCTGCAGAGCATTCAGAAGACGTGAGCAGACTTGATGCTTTCTTAGCCCAAAGAGACATATTCACCCTTGACTGAATCCCATTAGCTTAATGTATTATGCACATTAACTTTTGCTATGCTGTCTTGGGTGCTTGACACAGTGCATGACACCAAATCCATTTTCTAGAGCTGTAAATGCAAATCAGTGTTCCTGATGGTCACGTTCCAGTGACATTTGTATAGATGAGCACTACAGCCTGATTTCTATATCTGCTATTGTTGCCTTTAAATTTTTTAACATAGTAGCTTGCAGGGCCTGAAAAGAAATTTTTCTGGGAATTTAAGACAGCAAGAAATTTTTAGAATTGGCATCTGAAGGAATTAATGTAGTAAATTTTATTCTATAATTGTATAGATTGTTATTTTTCTATATATTTTTATGCAATTGAATGCAACACAAAATCTCTGCAATGATTACATTTGCTGTGATCTCAGCAGCAATCATTTTGATCATCACAGGAAGATGGTATCCAACTGTCAGCTCACAGCCTGCTCTCACTTACAGAGAGAAACCAATATTTCAGGTTTTTTACCAGTGTAAAACCTAAGTCAGGCCATGTGAATTGATAAACCATGCCATCAGCTGGTGTTGGTGACAGGGCAAAGCTAAGATGCAAAGCAGCAGCTGCCATGCGCCCTCGGGGGGAAGTCCAGCCTTGTTTGTTTGCCCATCTTCCTGGCTCTGGGAGTCCTTCCTTGCCCTATCCCACCAGTGACCATTGCCATGCCTGTTCTCTCCAGCCTCTCACTTCCACTGGCCTCCCCTATGACTGCACTTCTCTCTCTTTTCAAAGTGAAATAATATTTTTCAAATTTTAAGCAGTCACCATGGCTAGAGGTACATTTACCAAGCAGGTCTTTAGCCAAGGATGAGAAGGCACAGTAAGATGCAGTGGATAAAAGCAGGAGGCAGATCCCTTCAGAGCAGAAACCTGGCACGGCTCTAACTTTTACAGCCCAGGCAGGAGAGGGGCTTGGGAGAGCAGGGCACAGTGAGGTGCTGCAGGTTGCTGTGCCTGTAGGTGCCTGTTTGTGGCCCTGAGGCACATGGCACGGCCAGGCTTGTGCTGCAGAGTGACTGCCCAGGTCAGCAGGGAGCACAGGAGCTCCCTCTCCCCTGCCACCTTCCCGTTGTACTGAATGTAGTGCTGGTCACCTCCAGGCTGGCCCCTGAGCTCCCTGCGTACAGCTGAAGTGTGCTCACTGCCCTGTGCTGAGAGCAGCAGTGGAGCGCTGAGCCCTGCCCTGATCCTGCAGGAGGAACAGGCAGGATCTCACAGATTTTGGCACTTTCCTCGGTGCAAGCAATAGAGCCTGAAGTGGAATGCTCATGCTCCAAAAAATGGTGTTCTCAAGCTATGTGCCAGGAGGCTCAGGACTTCAGCTCCATCCAGGGAAGCAATCCAAAAAGACCAGAAAGGTTGCAGCCCCTATCATAAATTCCTGGCAATAAAAGTTCCTAATTTGGAGACTTGGTACTATCATTATTATTATTCATCTCAAAAGTAATTTTTATGGGGAAATACTGGAGTTGAATCCTTTCTCTTTGTTCCTAAATAAGCAATATTGAAGAAGAGGGAGCACATAGCAGGTTGCACAAGAGCTCGTGCGGCAGTCAGACACCCGTGTACGAGAGCACTGCATTGCTCTCTCATACACACACACACAGACATTCATTGACAGAGTCATTCCTAACAGATTACAGAATGTGTTTCTGTGTCAGCTCTTGTATTTTTAGCATTTATGTTTGTGATACTGATTTTCTATCCTGCTGTGCAGAGGAGACATTATAAAAGCAGCAGCCTTTTGCGGATGCAGAAGTATTTCCCTGTCTTTCTTCTCATACAATACACTGTTTTCAAAATAATAACAAACAGATTTTTCTTACCTCTCAGACCTACTGTTTGGGTTTTACAGCAAATAGGTAACTTGCAGGGAAAGCTAGGACTCTATATGCTCCTTCAGTCTGCAATTATTTCCTTATAATTAAAAAAATTAAGTCCCTTGCTGTTTCTCTCCTCCAGGATAATTATTTAATGTAAATGAGCTGTTCTTGCACAGACACTGCCTCTCTTTCTCGGGCTTTTCATCTCTGCCAGGGCTGATTAAAAAGCCCGTCTATGACTGAGAGCTCAGCTCATGTTTGGGAATAAAACTGAAATCTAATGTTGCAATTGCAGCAGCATAAATGGCTTCTTTGTGCTCCTGCTCACATGTCTGAATGCTGAAACCTGGCTGCCCTGGAGGCTCACCCCTCGTGGGTCAGGAGGCCAGGATGTGCCCCTCTCCTGTGGCAGAGCTGCTGCTGAGCACAAGCCCTACCCCAGAGGGAAACCCAGTCCAGCCTGGAGCATCTGCCTGGGCCCACCAGTGTCTCTTATTTCGTTTTCCCACTTGAACAAGGGGCTGGGGGAGCTGTTACCTGCCTAATTGTAAAACCTGTTTTATATGTTTTCCTTGTCTTGATAGCAGATTAGTGTTACAAGACAAACTGGAGAGCTGCCCTCAGGCTACATTTGGTAGACAGTTTCCAGTTTAAGGACATTTTAAGCCCAGAGTGTTTAGCAGAGGTTGTTAAATAGCAGAGGACAGCTTCACAAAACCCATCTGTATTCACTCCCCATGCTCCCTCCTGTGTATTATCCTCAGTCTCACAGCGCCCTGTGTTGCCTGTCTTGTAGGCAAGGAACCTTCTGATTCCCACTCTGCTTCCACAGCTCTGTGGAGTTTCCTGCAGATTGCAGCAGTACTGCTAGGAGCTTGTGAGAGCTGCCTTCCTTGCCTGCCTCCCTCTCCATTTTGAACCTTTCCAGAGAGGACAGTGCCCAAGGGGAATCAGATCCCCATGACTGCGTGTGAGGATGAGATGTAAAGGACAGTTAAGGGATGAGGATTCCTCTGAATCAAGTTCCCACAGATTTGGAGAATAACCCCTCCCAGCCACTTACTGCAGATGGGTCATCACTGGGAGTTAGGTGTCCAAAGAGTGCATGAAAAAAGGGCTTTGTCCTGCTCCCAGGAGGACAGTCCTGATGAGTCCAGTTGAAGGGTGGACCTTAATGATACTCATTGGATCATCACAGAGTGCTTTGTGTTGTAAGGGACCTTAAAGACCTTAAGTTCCACCCCGTCTGCCATAGGCAGGGACACTTTCTACTAGACCAGGTTGCTCAATCCAACCTGGCCTTGACCAAACACTTCCAGGGATGGGGCACACACAGCTGCTCTGGGCAACTGCTTCTGGTGCCTCACTGTCACAGCGCAGGGAAGGCTCAGGACGCTCAATATGAGTATCAGCTAGCTTCATTTATTGATTAGAGCATCAGACATTTATGCACAACAAGTAAGCTCATACATACTCTGCAAGCCAAGCTGTCTATTGGTTATATTAGATATCGGCTCTTCCTCATTCCTTAGGAGTTACATCTCTTTTTCTCATGTCTCTTTCTCAATTACAGCATCTTGCTATCCTAATACAGCTATGCTCAAGGTCACAGTGTCCTTGCAGGTGTAGGGACTAGATTAGCTGGGTCCAGTACTTTTCCAATTCTTGGTTTAGCTATTCTTCCAACACCTCACCACCATCACAGTAAATAATTTCTTCCTAATAGCTAATCTAAACCTGCCCACCTTCAGTTTAAGGCCATCCCTCATCCTCTCTCATTACAGGTCCCTGCAAAAAGTCTCTCTTCAACTCCCTTGTAGCACCCTTCAGGTTTTGGAAGGTGCAATACCATCTCCTCGAAACCTCCTTTTCTCCAGGCTGAACAGCCACAACTCTCTCAGCCTGTCCTCGTAAGAGACGTGCTCCAGTCCTTTGATGAACAAATCAAACAATCAGATTTGATCATTGTGTTGTGAGGCCCAGAGTGGCAGGAATGCTGAGGCAGAGAGGTAAAGGGACTTTGCCCTCGATGCAATGGGAGTCAAGCCTGGGGTCATATTTTGGGATGTTTTGCTTAAAGCAGGACTATCAGTGACACAGGTGACTTCTCCCATTCAGTCACCCTGATGTCCTCAATCATGTACCACGTCTCCTGTGGGCACTGTGATTGGTCTGCATACATCAATCTCACATGGGAAAGCAGCCTGGTAAAAAAAGGAGAGACAAAAAACCAGTGTTTCCATTTCTCAATGCTCGTATGGTGGTTACTATATAGTAACTATTAGATTTTGCAAGCAGCAACAGCAACAAAAAAAAAAAAAAAAAAAAAAAAGATCTTTTTCTTTTCTTTCCAGATTTCCTTGTCACAAAACCTTCTCACTAGGAAATGAAGGGATTTTAATTCTCCTGCGCTGGAAGACAGCTTCTAAGGGAGGCTGTAACTGGAGATTTCTTTTGTGAACAAATGGATGTATTTGGGGAACATGAACAGTCCTTATGTCAGGACACTTTTACCACGGAGATGAAATTTCTGACATTATTGAATTTATTATGTGGCATACATGTGTAATTCAGTAAGCATTTGAACAAAAATTAATTGTCCAGGGATCATTCGTAAGCCAGTTCATCTTTGTAAGTCTCTTGTGTTTTACGTAGCCTGTACTCAGGATGAGCTTTAATTTGAATAAATGAAGGTGCAACTACATTAATTACTTCAAACTGGGCCATAGATATTAAGTAATTAGTTGGTATGATGGTTCAAATTCAAGGCCTTTAAGGGCTATGGAGTTCAGAAGGGGCTTTAGTCAAATTTAGCCATGTATTAAATGCTCAAAGAATAAAGTTCACTCTTTGTAATGTTGCTGGGAACACTTTCTGAAATAATTAGGCCGTAGGCAGGTAAATGGACAGGAACCATCCCAGTATCACTGCAGGAAAACCAGCTGGAAAATGCAATTTTACAAAACCCTTGCTAAAATGCCTAGTGGTCTTAAATGTGCCTAAAATCAAGGTCCTCAGTGGAGTGCCTGCATGGATGTGTGCCAGTAGTGACATGTCCCTGGCAGCTGGACTCATGCCAGCTCTGGCTCTTGGCCTGCCCTGCTATAGCAGTATGATCCTGTGCTGGGGCTTCTTGTGTCACAGCAGCTGGTGCTGCTCCCTGGAGCGCCTGGGGAGCTGGGCTGTCTGCTCTTGGGCCCTGCTCTGGCTGGACAGTCTGGCCTGTGCTGGCTTTTCTCATGTTCATCCCAGGGATTTCCCCAAGTAAGTATTCATTGGAGATCCTGCTTGCTGGTTAGGCTTATGATGTCACCTGGCCAAATGGGCATCTTCAAATTATGGAAAACTTTTTGCACCCATTCATATAGGTGATGTTTCTCTTTATCCCTGACCTTCTCAGCTGTGTTCTACTTCCTCAGTGAGTGTGTGTGACATGCAGTGACTCCTGACTGGCAAGGTGTAGGCTGCATATGCCAACATTGGTGGTGGAATAATTGGGACCTGCTTTTTATAGATATTCTGTAAGGGCTCCATAGAACATGAATGCCTAGTGAATATCCCTGTCAGAAAACAAATTCACCAAATGTCTGGGGAAGAGAAGACAAAAGGAGACAAAATGGCAAAAATTATTTCAGCTGCTTGCCTGAGTGAAAAATTTAGCATTTTAAAACATCTTGTGTTTTAATTATCTGGCTGGCTTTTGGTCTCTTTTCAGGAGATGACTAGAATTGTAGGCACACTAGCAGATGGGGATTAACTAATTCTGTACACTGAAGAGAGTGTCACCTTCTTGCAACCTAAGCTGTCATGCTGTGAACAGTCAGGGTCCAATTTCTCAAGCTGGTAAACAAGTCAATATGCACATATGCTATTGAGGGTTTCCAGAGCACCTTGGTAGGCTCACTGTCTGAATCCTCTTGGATTCAGTAGGAGAAAAATCAAATATTCATAAAAGGTATCTATGACTCTGTTTGCAAGGACTTCTTTATGTTCTATATACAGTGGTTTTCACTTTACAGAGGCAAGTAATTTTCTAGTTTAGTTTCCACCTTGCCTCATCACCTTCCCAGACCCATCTGCCCAAAACTCTTGCTTCACAGGAGGGGATGGGAAGGCATGTTTTCCCCAGGGTCTCTCTGTGAGTATTCTAGATCCAAGACCAAAAGCTAGGGGTGACCACATCTTTTGACATTGCTCTCTGAGGCAGTGGGGGGTTTTTATCAGCTGTTTGGTCATACATTTAATTTCCTTAGATATTCCCTTATTAACAGACAAAATATGCTGCAGAAACAGTGATAATAACCTTGTTGAAAAACTGCTGATTTTATTACATTATCATCCCCTTTATGTTCCTAACATTCTTTAAATCAACGTGGGTTCAACAAGACTGCTCTCTGTGTACAGAGAAAATGGGGACGTGGCCCTCCATGCCCCAGGGTGCAACCTGTCCATCTTCAGAAGGGAGGTGTTGCTGTGGCTCAGTGCCTCATGAGATGCTACACCTGAGAAAGCTGCAGGAGCCATCCCTTGTCTTTTATCATCTTCTCTGGTAGCTACAGGGTGTCTGCTCAGGATGCCATTTTGAGAGGTTAAACTCTTCTTCTAGGCTGTGTGTGAGAATTTGCTCTTAACCCCAGGCTTTTAAGTGCCCCACAGAGCTGGTCATTTGCTTGCCAGGCACAGGAATACATCAATAATTCTTTGCGACTCTGCCAGGAGTCTTCCTAAATGAAACTTCAAGGAAAATCCCACAACATTTTTCCATAGCTTTAAGTCCTTAGTTACCCAGCAATAGGTACTCTTCAGGTATCTTCTACAAACTCAGTGACACAAGTGCTTAATACAATGCAGCTTCCTAAGTCTTAGCACTTAGAGTATTTCATACTCTGTTTTTATCTATGGTGGATGGCACTTGGCAAACAGGGTAGGTGCTGTATATATTCATGTATAGGTGTGCTTTAGCCGTGCACCTCAACCATCATCTTTCCTTGATACTTAGAAATAAGATATTCACACTTCATTTTTTCAAATTTCTGAATCATACTCGTTAGTGCAATGGAAAAAAAATGGACTCTTTATTGTGATTTCTTGAACCACTTTACAAAGCTACTTTGCAGTAGCTTTTTCTCCTTGGTTGACTGTTTCTATAAAAGTAGATCTGAGGTACAATTGATCAAATGAAAGCTGTTGGAAATCAGCCAGTTTGATTAATTAGTTAGCCATTTCCTAGCAATGTTTTTAGTCTTACATAGTCAGTGGCAGAACAGACTGTGTCATAGCTTAATATATGTAATTATAGTCTGCATAGATTGTGTCTCTTCAAACAGGCTCCTATTTAAAAATGAAGGCATGTCACAATTGATCAGGCTCTAATCCTTCTACACTGTGGCCTCATAAATAGACTGTTAGTATACATTTATTAAAACATCCAAGAATGCTTCACAAAATCAATTTTAATATTGTTTGGGTGGCTCACTAGAAAGAACCATCCATGCAGAACCATGCAGCCATCGGTTCTGATCGATTCCTTCTTGGCTGACAACAGCAAGCTTTAATTGCTGGTAGTCCCAGGTGAAGTCAGGAACTTGCAAGTGTTCCCAAGACAGTTAATTTGAGCTGAATTCTTGGTGATGGATGTTTAGCAGAGGGAATGATGTGGTCTAATTTGCCTAATAAGAAAAGAAACATCCCCTCATTCTCATGTCATCTTTACTGCAAAGTTCATTATGTGTGTCCCAGTCATGATGAGGCTCTAGCAGGGAAAGAAAGTGAGTGAACTGAAAAATTACAGCTCTTTCTCCCCACTCCTGCTAGCAACCCCTAGTGCTGGCTGGCATCCCTCTTTTGCCAGTGAATCACCTGGATGTGCACCCCAAGAACAGAAGCACCTGCTCCAGTTCCAGGCAGCAGGCTCTGCTGCACAGAAGATGGAAATAATTTATGTGCATATAAATGAAGCACTTGAAAATCTACCAAAAGAAGTGGATGTTTTTTATTAAAAAAATACATTGTAGAGAAAAGCTTAATTAATTTGGGAAATCTGTGGTTTGCATATGTAGACATATTTAGATTATCATATTCCCTTCTGGCCCTATAATCTACAAGTGAGGTTTTCTGCAATATGCTACCCTTTCTTGGTTTGCAGCTTTTTTAGAAAGGTCCTTTTTTTTTTTTTTCCTTGTAAATAGAACTGGAGGAAGATGGCTTTTGATTTATACACAAATCAATATTCCCTTCTGATTGAATTCAGCACTGTGCCGCTGTAATTATATTCATGAATTTTGTGTAGGTGTAAGACAGGAAGCAATTATCAGCCGCAGCCATGAATGAATATAAAAGAAATCTCACTTTTCTTTGGAACCGTAACATTAACGACATTCTCTGTTTAATGTCAGCCCCTTTCACATGACTTCTGCTAACTGCTCTCTTGCTGAGCTGAGGAAAAAGTAATAGCAGATAGCTGTGACTAAAGAGCATCTGTTTGAATTTAGGGTGCAGTGTTTGAAGCTTTGACTTACTGAAGAAAACCAATGTTTTCAATTTGTATCAAAACAGGTGATGGATTTTAGTTCAAGCATTTTCTTTTCTGAAAGCTGAAACTTAATCATGGCTGTAATTCTTTCCTTAGTGATTCTCTGCAGTGGCAGGTGTTGCAGAAGCATTTAAGGGAAGTGTCATCAAGGCAGTTTCACTGGGAAAAGGCATAAACAAGGATGATCTGAATCATTTTAATTACCAGCACTCAGTTACCAGTGGGCTCTGGAGAGGTATCATTGTAACACAGGCATCGTAAATGTAAGAAAAGCTGTCATCTAAACACTAATACATGAATTTTGACATTGAAATGCATCAGTCAGCTGGAAGAAATCTTGTGCTCAGCTGAAGTGTTCAATTTATGCCTTAAGGTGTATCCACCCACAAGTGCTATGCTTACCTCTCTCTGCACAGCCACACTTACTCAATTAACAAGGACTAGCAAAGACCATCTTGAGGACTAGGAAAAATGGTGTTGGTGGCTGAAAGGATGAAGCCATCAGGGGAGGTTTGGGGGAGCACTTCGCCTATTGAGCTCCTATCTGGAAAACAGGAGGAGAGAAAACTGGGCTGTAAAGGCAGACAGTATCTACCCCCAGGCTGCAGAGGGCTTGTAGTGGTGAAGTCAGGGTCCCAATGTTGCAGGAATCAGGGCTCCCCTGTTACATGTGAAGTGCTGGTGTAAGTCAGGTCACAGTACTTGTCACAGTCCTGGAGCTGTGTCAGACCAGGGTTATAAAATACCTTGGGCATCAGTGAGAGATCCATCTGGGTTTAGGGGCCCTAGGAGTTCATTGAACTGATTTGCCCCTTCTCTTGTTTGGCAAGGCACTTTTACAATGAAATTTTATCACAGACTCTGTATCACATCACACTTATTGTATCACAGATTGAACAGCTTCTATTTATGGCTGCTTCCACCTCTTAGAGGGACACTTCCAACTAGCTTTAAAGTTGATGTGGCTGAAGTGGGATATTTTTCTTAATGATAGTAATTAACCTCTGAATTGCTGACTTCGCCCTTGGTTATTCCTTTCTGCCAGTGCATTTTTGCATGTGTGCAAATGATTATCTATAAAAATGGAGACCTGTTAATCCATGTGCTCCATAGCTCATTTGGGGTGCAAGTCTAAGTACATCCATGCCCTAGGGATACCTTAGTTTTTTTCCCACTCAAATGGACATTTTTGCATTATAATCCAAATTCCACATTTAGATGTCAAAGCAGATTGTCAAAACCATTATAATAATCTTGATTGTAATAATAATAATAATCACAGATTTGACAGAAAGAATGCTGTTGAAAGCCTAACAATTTATTTAGGTCTTGAAAGAATGTTCAGAACTTCTTCCCCCGTTGTAAAGTAATCGGAAGGGAGGGCTGATCCCTGTAGCAGATACTTTAATGTATTCTGCAGAGATGTTATGTACATTTCTGTGCCTAAGGAGCAGATGTAACTTACCTTGAAGTCAGTGAGGGGCAGCCTGAGCCTCAGAGGTCACCAGTACTGCAGCTCTCACTGGAGTGCCCCATCATACAGGTATGTACAGGCCAGATGTGTGCCTGTGCCTGTGCTGACATTGCTATTAATTTTTACAGAACACAAAATGTGGAGCTTGTGCTGAGGGTGTGGCCTGATGATGGCAGAAGGGTCTGCAGCTGACACTTGTACTAACATATAGCTCCTTCAAACAAAGTTAGCAAGCTGAATTGCTTTGGAGACAATGAATGAAAATGGTGAGTTTGTGTTGTCTTGGTGCTTGGCATCCTGCAGCTGGACTGAGAATGCTGCCAGTGTGCCATGAAGCCAAGACCAGCATCACTGTGATCTTCAGCTTTCCTAAGACTCCTCAGGAGCTGAGCTGGCCTTGGGATAGTACAAGTGATAATTGTTTTAAACAAAAAGAGGATTGATTTAGATTAGATGTAAGGAAGAAGTTCTTTAGAATGAGGTACAGGAACCTGCAACAGGTTGTCCAGAGAGGTGATAGATGCTTCATCCCTGGTAACATTCAAATTGCATGGGGCTCTGAGTAACCTGGTCTAGTGGAAGATATCCTTGGTCACTCCAAGAGGAGTTGGACTAGATGGCCTTTAAAGTCCCTTCCAGCCCAATCTTTGTGGTTCTGTGATTCTATGGGCACACTGAGCCATGGAGTGTGATGAGGAGGCGCTCTTTGGTTTACCAGCAGATTCACAGTGGCTGGGATGATTTGCACTGCTGAGATAAAATAAATGCTGCTGAATCCAGATCAGTCAGTCTGTCAGCGTAGTGAAATACCTGGGGACTGAGCTGCTTTCACTGGTTTTGAGCATAGTAGAGCCCACGGCTCGGAAGCTTTTTGAGTAGATGCTGACAGATGCTTCAACTTGCGGTGGATTCCAAAACAATCAGCATCTATTCCCCCTCTATTCCCTTCTCCCCCCTCACCCCTTCTCCCCACCCTCCAGAGTAAGCAACAGCAATAAAAAATATATATACACAAGGAGATAGGATGCTGTTCTGTGAGAGCTATTCCCTCCTCTGCCCCTCCTTTGGCTAGCTGAGCTATTTGCCTTTTGATATTCTGGCTTTACACTGCTGGTGGGAATGCACATTCCTCGTGATTTCAAACAGCTGGATTCTGTATTTGAGAGATCAGTCTCCCAAAGTTCAGTCTAGATGTATGCAAAATTTACATAAACATGAACACAAATATATAAATAAATAAATACAAAAGATTTTAAGCACATCCCCTTGCTTCCCATCCCTTCTCATTGGAGAGGGTTTCTGGGTATCCCAGATTAACTACTGAAAAGCCAGAAAAGCTTCAATGCAGCAGTGTTTGCTTTCTGGGAAAGATCCCAACAGCTGGACTCTTCTCTGTGGGATACTGTGCCTGGCTTTGGAAAGGGCCCCTGGCATTAGGGTCCAAAGGAGGATGGGCAGAAGTGTGTGGGTGTGAGATGTGCACATGCAAAAACACAGAAGGATATATCAGCTTCTGACTGCACAGCCTAACAACCAGGGGTTTGCTGGTGGGGATTTTACTTCTATCTTTTGGGAAGGGGCAGGGGAAAGTACATATTTCTCCCTCTCACCCTTTCATCATTCATTGCAATCTCAAGCTTCCTGTATTTTAGTAAATAATGTTATCATCAGTTTCCAGAAATGGTTTGTGACAAATTCTTCTTAGAAGTCCTTCCCACGCAGTTATATTTTGGTGTCCTTTATTTCCCAGGCAGGCAGTGAGACCTCATGGTTAGGCTATATCAGTTTCCCCTCCCCATCCATCAGCTGTCTCCTCTCCCGAGATAGGACCACCTAATGTGATGTGTTGTAACTGCTGGCGGAAAAACCGTCAGCAGAGTTTGCCATGCCATGGTGGGGAGGATGCCGGTTTTCACTGACAAAGCAGGCTTTGAAAATTGAAAACAGCAGCTAAAATTTATTTAGCATTTATTAGCATAAAAGTCCTCAGAATCTGTTTCTAAGCTGGCTCTCTGAGATATACAGAGAGTCACAGACATGCCAGGAGCCTGACGATTTTGCAGGACACGGCATGAGAAACCGTAACTCACTCAAGCTGTGCTGCTCTGAGGAGAGGCTGCTGTCTCCAGAGGGCAAGCCTCCTCCCATCCTTCTAAACACAGGTGCCTAGCACAGGTCTGGCTTGGTGTCTGCAAAGCCTGACTGACCAGGGGAAGAGCCTCAGCTCCATCCTGAAGGCTGTAATTGAAGCAAACAGATTGCTGTGAGTCAAGCCCATGACTCACCTGGCCGCAGCTGCAGCTGCTGCCCTGGGGAGCAGGGCTGGCTGCCTCCTTGGGCAGACTGTGGCACGAGGGTTGCGGCCACCTCGCCCACTCTTGCAATATGGAAGATAGGCATCTGCTCTGGCCAGCACAAGTGTGAAACAGGCTTCTCAGAGGCCCAAGAGTAGCTTCTTCTTTTGGTTGTTAGAATGGAGCGCGGATACTTGCATGTACATACCTGGCAAAAACTAACAGTAAGGTTAGGACTAAGTCTTCTGTTCTTGGGTGTGTGTGTGGCAGCCGTCTTGACATCTTCAGTGTCATGCTTTTTATAAGCTACAAGAAGGTAAAATTTGGTGGGTGGATGGTTGATGATTTATGATTATGGTTTGTATTTTTGTTTGGTTTTTTTTGGGGGGGTAGTTCTGGGGTTAATTCTATGTTTGTTTGGGGATGATTATGGAGTGATGATGACAGCTGGTTATTGCTTTTGATATTAGGAAATATAGAGGAAGGTTAATTTAAAGTGTATTGATGACAAGAGTAGCTTCTTCTTTTGGTTGTTAGAATGGGCCACCAGTCTACAAGCCATTCACACCTCTCTCACCTCTAGCTGCTGGGCTGTGGGACACACTCCCATACAGCATTTTCACCTCTTAGAATAACAGATTCATAGAATTGTTTAGGTTGGAAAAGACCTCTAAGATCATTGTGTACAACAGGTAGCCCAGCACTACCAAGTCCACCAGAAAACCATGTCCCCCAAGTACCACATTTACATATTTTTAAATTATTTCCAAGTATAATGACTCAATTACTTCCCAGGGAAGCCTGGCAATGCTTAACCAACCTTTCTGTGAATAAATTTTTCTTAATATCCAATCTAAATCTCCCCTGGTGCAACTTGAGTCTGGAGAAGAGACTGATGCCCAACTTGCTATAATCTCCTTTCTTCCTGGGTGTTTCCTCCTTATTACAGCCACAAGGAGACATGCTAAAAGCCTTGGCTTTGATGATGAGTAACAGACATGGGCCATGGATGAGCAAGGCTCCATGGTTGAGATCCCACACCTCACACTCATCACCCTTTGGAAGTCATGAAGAGTTGTGTACGGAATCTGGCCTTGGCAGCTTTGGCTGAAAGGGTTTATGGAAGCTCCTGTTAACAGAGAACTCTGTAATATGCCCTTAATTGTAATAACTAACCAGATTACAGGTGATCCTAGGCTCGTGTCTGCACAAATTGCAGGTGCATTGGGGATAGCTAAAATACTAAAACTACATGAGCATGGCACACCTTGGATGGTCAGTGTGTGGGTCAGCACAGCTGTGAGAAGGAGAAGAGTCCTCAAGAAAAGAACAATAGTATGAATTTTTTTTTTTGTTAGCTTTTGCTAAAAAGTAACATAAAAGGGCAGTGCCGAAATTGGTGAGCTGATGCTGTGAGTGTGGCTTAGAAAGGACCCTTGGCCTGTTTTGTGGCAGGATGTTCTCCCACAGAAAGAAACAGCTTCTCTGCTGTTCAGTGCCACATTTCCTAGCCAGCAAGTCAGAACAGAAGGAGGAAGTCTTGGGTAAGGGATGTCTGCTGACTTGAATCTCTGCTTTTGATGAGGATTTTACCTCAATTTGCTGTGTTTCAGAAAGAGTCCCTCTGGTCCCATCCAGATGGCTCAGGTTCTGCAGCTATGCCCTCCCGAGGTGTTTCAACCAGAAGCTGTACAAGATGTGTGGAAACAACTACAAACAAAAGCAACTTGCTCTTATATTCTCTCTTTCCTGCCCGTTTGCAATTTTGATTGGATGACAGTGCCTAGAGAAATCAACCCAGCCTCTGTGAGGGATGGTGAGCCTCAGAATAGGGCATCAAACCAGCTGATATTTTAAGACAGATGATTAAAATAGACATCTGCAGGGCTCAAAGAGTACAGCTGCTAAATGCAGCTTTGGGAGTTGAATCAGCAGATTCAGGTACAGCCGCTGTCCCAATGCATTTCAGCTCTCCGTGTTATTTTGGTGCACACATCCTAATGTACATTGAGATGGTGTACTGGGTCTCACATAAATTACACTATTGACTGCAGCATGGTGCTCCTTTCAAGTGTAGTCTGTGTCATGTGACATGGGTCTGCCGTGCTTTATTTTCCCATTTCAGAGAAGCCAAAGACATGTAGTGCATCCCAGAGTATCCTTTCTCTGTCTCCCCAGCCCTCTTCACAGGAGACCCCTATCCTGCCATGGTGGAAGAGTTTAAATCTTACTGAACTGTAATTGTCGAGAGGGGAAGAATGCAAAGATTTGAATCCTGATGGGAAGTGTTAAGGGGAAGAAGCCTATGAAAGGATGAGGGTTCTTTTTATATTTCTAGATTCTTGCACCGTGAAAGAAGGGCAGACCCCGCAGTAATGTTCAGGACCAGATAGAGCATCCACAGATGCATCTACAGAGAGACAAATCCTATGGATTACCCCAACACTCTTGAGAGAAGAGAGGATAATTACTTCTAATTCCTTTGGAGAGCTGCAGTGTGTTTATCCTGGGGGTTCCCTGGGAGCGCTCACGTTGGGGATGTGGTGTGACACTGTGTGGAAGCGCTGGGCTTCCATCCCTTTGCTCTTTGTCCTGCCTGGACTGGTTGTGGTGGCAGGTTAAAGGGGGACTTAAAACACAGTAATGTCTCCCCACAGAAGTACCTCCCCAGTCCATTACCCAGGGGGAAATCCCTCGCCTGAGAGCCTCGTGCTTTGACCTGCATTGTGAGAAGGTAAATTACGCTGCTGTAAGGAACCATCTTGATAAGCTGGCTCAAAGAAGCCAAGTGTGTGCTTTACAAACCATGCTATTAGGCTTCCTTTTACAGTGGAGCTGACTCCTGGGGTTGGTCCTGTCTAAAATAGGTAGTTATTCAACACACTAGAAAGTGATTGTCCTGTAATTAAAATAATTTCACGTTGTACAGTTGCTGACCTCTGCCTGGACACTTGAGGGGCAACTGCCTGCCTGTGGGCTGGGTGAAGAATTGTCCTATGGACACAGCTGAACCCATTTTTAACCATCCACAATGTGTGTGGCTCACAGCAGAGTCACAGCAGCAGCAGGGAGCGGGAAGCCTTCCTGTTTTTTTCATTCCTAGGGGAAAAGCCATGCAGCAGTGACAACCAGCAAGCTCCTGGGCTGGGTAGTCAGAAACTAAGCCCAGAATGCCTGCTGCCACCAGGTGCCTTTTGTCTCCTCGAGGGCACCACAATTCTTTGTTGACATTTTGGGTTGTATTCTGGCCTCTGTAAATATTCAGGCCTGCTAAGAACTGGTGGGAATTCAGAATTTCGTCCTAAAATAGTCTGGACTTCGGACCTGGATTTTCTGGTGCCAGTTGTGTTTGCTTTGTTCTGGAGACCTGTGCCCAGCGGGTGGCTGCCCCCGTGGTTTGCTGGCTCCCTTGGATATAAACACTTTGGGCAGGGACACCAACCCCTTGCTGGAGGCAAACCAGTGGGCGCCAGTGTGCAATGGGGGTGCAGCAAAAGGATCACCAGTGTGTAGGAAAACCAGGGGCCTGCGCTCAGCAGAAGCACTTCCATAAGGTGTCATGCTCCTGGGAGACATCTCCCTATAGCCATGCACAACCTGGCTTTCTGTGCCACGTGCTAGAGGCAGCCTCTTCCCATCCTTCTGTCAGCTTTTGAATGTTCACCTTTGATATGCTGTCTTGAACCTTCATTTTCCCTGCCTTATGTTTGAATTCTTTCTGGCTTCTTTTTTGTTTGAAAACAAGTTTTCTGCTACAGCTTCAGCTACACAGGCTTCAAGGCACTGTTGACCTGCTATACCAAATTTCCATTTTCCCTCTCACCCTGTTTTTACCCCTTTTAGGATCTCTTGCCTTTAGCCCAGTGAGTATCATCTTGGAAACTTGATATAATTGTGTCTATTTCTGTAAACAATTTTGAACAAAAGGGAATGGTATCCAGTGTTGTAGTTTTAGCAGAACATGGATTTCTAAATATTTACTAAATTAGCAAACTAACCAAAAAAGAAAAAACTCCCCAAGAGAGGCTGGCAGCGATATTAGCTAGGGCTAAGTGTTTTGCTGGAGCAAATGCACTCCATGTCCTTGGGGATATTTAGTGTCTGCAACAGGATCTGACAAATGGTGACATCAGAGGAATCCCCATTTTATGTCACTTGGTGCCAAAAACACCAACTCAAGGGCAAGGCTGGGATCATGCTCCTCCAGAAGTAAGGTTTTGTTGCAGAGAGCATTCTACAAGTGCTAACTGAAGTTACTTCTTTGCAGAGGGTGGGCTGGCACCTCCTTGGCAGTGTTGAGCTGGGAAGGCAAAGGAAACCACAGGCTTCCCCTCTGAAATCCTTATGTTTTCCCAAATTATTACCTGAAATTTTGTGTAAAATTGAAAAGGGATGAGCTCACAATAACTGAAATCACAGAGGCAAAAGAAATTCCCAGGAGTGAAAGTGAAAAATGAAATAATGGTAAATCCAGCCTGGAGCAAAAGTTAATTTTATAGCAACCCAAATGGAGACTTAGTGACACAATTTGGCCAAAGTGGAGTAATTAATCAGCAGCATGGATGGAAACTATAGGGAAAAGCTAATGCTGTGCACACACAGCCTACCCACCTCCTTCCTTCTTCATGATTCCCTAAAAGGAACACCCAGCCGGCCACATCCCAGGGCTCTCCAGTGGAAGACAAGGCTCAGGATCATGGCTCATGGGGGGAGTTAGCTGTCCCTTGAAGCTTCTGTTGTACTGTGCCAGGGGAGTAGGGAGGTCATTCCTTCCTTCTGACTGATTTAGAAGACACCTTATCTTAGGGCTTATTTCTTGAAGAAATAATTAATTGGGATTTTGGCCTCTGAAGTGAACTTTGTGTCTGCCCACTCCCATCAGTGGGTGATGATATCAGTTTCATAATAGTATTATGTGGCATTGTGACATACTGGGAAAAGTGTCACTATGATTTGCCACTTACAGAGCATCCAATATTCAAAGATATTTTTCCCCTGTTGTCTCTGTTAAGTTGCAGTTACTATCATAAAAAAATCCCAAAACCCCACAACAACAACAACAAAACAGAAGCAAAATCCTGCTTTATAAAGGTCCTGAGAGCTGTAGGAGTAGCAGTCATGTTTCCTGAAAATCTGTGGCCATTTCAGGGGAAATTGGTTCATGTCAGAATCTTGTGATAGAATGAACTGTGAAATTTTGCAGTCTACCTTTGGTCCTTGGATACATCCTGTGCCCTGGCTCTGGCCCCACTCTCGTGCTGGGCTGCCAGGGGGTTACAGGACTCAGTTTCTTGAGTTTATGGACAAGGGCTGGTGACTTTGTAGATTGCTTGGGACAGTGACCTTGGAGAAATGTTGTTGTAGTAGCAAAGCATGAGGGATGTGTACACAATACAGTCATTAGCAACAAAACCTAATCAAGGTCTACAGTGACCATCTGTACAGGGAGAGGATATTTAGTTTCCTCTCTCACCACCTTTATTCCGTTTCATCAGGTGTCTGTGGTTTAGACCACAGTCATGCTTGGAAAACACAGGAAAATATGGCTAGGTGGTTTAACTGGATTAATGTAGTTCCTTGAGAAATAACCACTGAAAAGTCAGCCAGTGATGGTCGCTGCATTCTCAATCCAGGCTGAATTAGTCAGTCCATACCCATCCCCAGCACACCCCAAACCTGCAGAGACAACCCATGTGTCTGTTTCTGAGACTCATTTTGCCTCTGAACAGCTATTTCTATGTCAGTGAAGTCAACCTGGAAATTATGCTCTGCAATGCTTCTGCTATTCCCCTCTTGTCTTTATTACTTCTTTTTTGTTTCCAGGAGCTGAGCTTAGCAGTGACCTAAAATGAACTTCACCTACAGCAAGATCTCACTTCCTAATCAACAGCAACCAGCACCATGACATCCTGACAAATCCTGCAGACAGACTCTCCTGCTGGGGACAGCCCCTGCTCTCTCACTGGCTGCATCACAGCTCTTTTCTGCTGAGAGAAAATGCAAAGCTGCCAGCAGAACCCAGATTTAAAGTGGAGGTGCCAAGAGATGGAGTGCTATGGGGAGGAAAATGAAATATTGCTTGCCTCTGCCTTTGCACAGCTGCTGTTTTCTAGGATGTGTTGACTTAGGAAAGTCTTTCTTTGTGTAGTCCTCTTTCAGATGTTGCTTAAGTGCAAATATGGGCTGTTAGTTCAAATTTAGTAACAATCAGGATTGATGGAAAATCTCATAGTAGGATGTGACAAAGAAATTCAATTACATACATACACTTGATTTCTATGCTAATAAGACTTACAGTAGTGCTGAAGAAACTGCATTCTTGACTACAGTGGCAGCTGGGTTTTGTCACTGAATACTGTGTTGGCAGCATACTAATGACTCATTTCTGACTGCCGACAGCTTCTCAAGTGACTTTGTGCAGTGATTTAAAGCCTGGTGCCAAGCCTGCAGGAGTCATTGCACCAGTCCTGGGACCTCTTTGAAGTCGGTGGAAATTATGCTGGGGAGTGCAGCAGGGTCAGGCTTTGGGTTAGCAAGCACTGCAATCAACTGCAGCAAGGTTGGGGGCAGGCAGATAACTTGAATTTGCTTTCTTACCTGAGAGACAGGTGGTATGAATAGGCTGCATTTGTGTTGGCAGCTGGCTTGAAAATGGTGCAAGTTTTGGAGGTGGCGTTTGGAGCAGGAAAAGGGAAATCAGGTTACAAATAGTGAATTTGCCTGCAAATTTCAGAGAACATCTCTTTGTTCCAAAATGACATGAAGATGGTGGTGCAGGCAGCCTGCCCATTTTGCCATTTATCCAGTGTACAAGGGGTGTGCAAGTGTGGTAAGGTGACAACGAGATGGTAGTAATCACATAAATGTTACTTGCTCTCAGGGAGTTGGTATTTGTGTAGGGGCTGAAGGGAAGGCAAGTGGCAACTGCAGCTTGGTTGGATTTTCCCTGCTGGCCACGTCCCAGGCAGAATTATGGCAATGCCTCCATCCTTTTAACACTCACAGTTGAAAACTGCATGTTCTCATCCTCTACAGGACAAAATGGAGCCCTGATATAAGAAAGTGCAACTCCATGGAAGCCAGCTTGCACCTCAAACGGATGGCAATATGAGACTGGAGCAAGATGTTCCAGTCAAATGTGAGTGTGCTTTTACTCAAAGGTTAATTAATACACCATCCTAAGTCTGTGCCCAGCTGCCTTGGTGATACAAAGCAGCAGTAACAAAATGAGGCCAGCACCACTTGCAATTCTTAGTGTGTGGTTTGAAGGATACACCTCCATATCCTGTTCTTGGAATACTCCTTGTACATCCCTTTTAAAGGGAAGAAAAATCCAGGTGTAAATTCTGTGAAGCGGTGAGCAGGTTGTGTTCTCTTATGCTTTCAAAAAGAATTGGATTTTGGGTCCCAGAAACTGAGAGTTTGGTAATAATGTGAACTTTGATTTTTTTTTTTTTTTAAATACCATACCATGGGTATTCATCTTCTTGCTTGAGGACTCAAGAAAAAACTCCAAAACATATTTATTTCCCACAGGTACATATACTAGGAAGTAATTTATTCAAAACTTTGGCAATTTTTTCATGGTACATTGGAGGCTTACTGCTAATTATTGCATTTGATTCTCATCTAACATAGATACAGCAACCTGGTGACTCTTAGAGCTGAGCTGCTGCAAACTGGGTGGCACCTTGGCCCAGTGGGATCTGTGCCTGAGATACAGATTGTTTGCATGGTTTGTCTTGCATTGGTTACTGAGCTGAACTGAGGCTGGATCTCACCTGTGCCTTGCATGGCTAAGGTAAACCATGTGTTGGTGTAGAAGACAGATGCGTGGTGGCGCACAGTTTGTGTCTATGACATGATGTGTGTCTCTGGAAGTCTCCCACCCTGACAGCGCAGCCCTGGTCTGCCCATGCACCCCTGCATGGCAGCAAAGAGAGATGCCTGGCTCTCAGAGGGCACAGGTGGGCTTGTGAGAGCCCTGCTCTCCGTGGGCATCTCAGAGTATCCTCACTCCAGCAGGAGCTGGGTGCACAGCAATTTTGGAGGGAGCATTGGCACAGATCAAAGCTGTGCCTGGGAGCACCCTCTGCCATCTGCTTCCATGGGGCTGTGGCAGCGCTGCCCAGGAGAAGGCATGGCACTCGTGTTCCAGGCAAACAGGCTTTTGTTTCCCAAGGCAAATAACCTTACCTGGGGGAAACTCTTTCATACACTTATTTGAATTGAATAGGAAGTCTGTGGTATTTAACTTTGCTATTTAAATGAGCACTCGGCTGATTTTGTAGACGCTCAATGCATCAGTGAAAATTGGAAACTTAATTTTTTTTTTTTTTAATTTTCCACTAGGTTCAAGCTGTTCCATTATATTTACCTACTTGTAATTATGTGTACTTACATTGTGCTCCCTCTCGATATACACTTATAATCATATTGCTGTGTGTATTTCTATATATACACACACACAGAGCTACTTATTCTTCCTGGTAGACAGACCTGCAGTATTTACTGCCTTACATTAAAGCTAGTCACACAGGAAATCTGTAGGCACAGAACATCTCTACAGGTTCATCACTCATGCTGAGAAAGGAAACAAAGGGGAAGGGAGAAAGCAAAAGGAAGAAAAAAACAAAACAAAACAAAAAAAACCCCAGAAATTTCTGCATTAAATTTGTTGTCTTCAACAAAAGGTGCCAGTGCTGTCAGGGTGACTCAGGGGAGAGCCAAGGCTTTGGTTCAGAGCAGATAACCAGGTTGAGGAGGCAAGGTAAGTGCAGTGCTACAGCAAGAATTGGATCCCCTAGAGCCACAGGGGTGCCTCCTGGGGAGACATGGGGGAAAGGAAATAAATTTCACACGTTGGAGAAAACGTGTGAAATTTCTAAAAAATGGTGTTCCTTCTCCTCACCCCTGCAGAAGGGTGGCTTTGTACCTTCCCCTGCTCATGCCGTAGGCTAAAAGTTACCACTGAAGCCACAGAAGATGGGGTTAGGGGCAGCAGAAGTGTTGGTGATTTGTAGAGCTTGAAAAGTGTGGTGTGGATCTTTAAGGACTAAAATTAACCCAGAGAATAACAGAAGATTCATGGGTTTTTTAATTCCTGGGAGTCTCCCAGCAGATGCTTTTGAATTTTGCCTTCATTAGCTTGCAACACTCATTTTCCATGAACCAGAGTCAGAATTGTTGCAGGATGAGTAGAGGCTCAGAAAGCCAGTCCCACTGCTCCATGTTTGTGGTATTTTTACATCTTACTAGAATGCAAAAATGCCTTCTCTTCCGGTGTTTCTCTGCAGAAAGCTTTGGGAGTGATGACAAGCCAACAGCAATTGCTCTTCCTTCTCCAAGACATCTGGAGATCAGTCACGCCCTCTGAGCACCTGTACTCCACAAAAACAGCAATAAAATCACGGGATCTCAATCTGAACATCAGTATTTTGGGGCAGGGCTGGTTTGCTCAATGGTTCTGTTCTGTTGTAAACTGCTGATGGCTGTGCCAGATAAACCCACCAGACATTAAATTAATTTTGAGTGTCTGTGTGAAGCTGATTTTTCATTTCAAACTTGCTGCTAAAGTAGCTCCACTGTTTTCCAAACTGGAGTCAGAGAAGAATGTATTATTTTACCTGTGTTAAAGCATCCTGGCAGAATTGTGTACTTGTGCAGGTAAGGCTCATGGAAAGACAGTGCTGGGCTCACCAAAACACCCAGGCAGTCACTGTTGTCTGGCACTTCAGGGTCCTTTTTACTGCTGGCAAATGCCAGAGGAGTCCAGGTATGTGCCAGCACAAAGCATCTCACCCCAGCTCTGTGTACGAGCAAGAGGATACCAAATGCTGCTGCCAGCTCTCCTGTTGGCTCCTTCTTCTGACCTCTCAGCTCCCCCTTGGAATGTGTTCCTGGAACCACACGCAGCACAATTTATGTCCTGGGGGCCTGGATTCCTGTTTTTTGACCCCAGAAAATGCCAAGTGGTTGTGTTTTAAGAGTGCCAGGCTTGCAAACCAGGGTAGCCTTGCTGCAGTCCCCTATGACACACTGATAGAGCCTTTAATTACATGGTCATGCAGTGTTTTCCCCCCACAGAACTCCTGTGTCTTCCAGGGCTTGGGATGACTGGTGCTTTTCTAATGAGCATCTGTTCAATATTTGGTTTTCTCCTCCTTTTGCAGCGTGTGGTTCTAGGAACCATTATTCAAACCCTGCTATGAATACAGAATTATTAATTTGTTTGTAAGCTTTTCTTTTCTCAGTGCTCCTTGCTTAACACCTCTGTGCCTCACAAATGTAATTTTGCATGTCTCAGTTGACAGGAGAGAAAGGAGAAACGAAGAGTAAAGCAGAAGAAGCCATTCCACTAAAGTGAGGGGATTTTATTTCAGATGCATGCCTTGCAAAGTAAACGAACAAATAAATTTAACATTTAGCTGTTGATTTAATGAGAAGAGGAGGGACACCATGCAGCAGGGTCCACGTGCTGGCAGCAGGAGGGCTGCATACAGCTGCAGTGCTGGCAGGTGAGCAGGGCTCCACAGCCCTGCCCTTCCTGCTGCGAGGCAATGATGGCTGGTTTCCAACTCCCTTTACCTGCTCTCTTCCACTCATAAACCTGGCATGTTTTAGCCAATTCCAGATCTTCCTAAGGCTGAGAAGGAAGGGGGTGACAACCGTAATACTTTCAGTAACTTATGGCTGCCCTTTCAGCGCATAAATGCTAATAAACTCAATGGTATTTGGAGTCGTGTGCTGGAAAAACTTGGATTAGTCTGTTCAAAACAGGCTGTCTAACCTAATCTACCCATTGTCACCAAGTTTAAAAATTAAGAAATTCTCACAGTTCCCAAAACTGAACTGGAAGCAGTTTGGTTTTGTTTTGGCTAGGGTCCAAGGATTGTTAGAAGGGTGGAGCTGCAGAGAGTGATGCTGACAGACTCCAGGTGACAGCTGTGCCAATTAACCTCCTGAAGGTAGATCAGGTCACCAGCAGTAGCTGGCAGTCACTGATTATGACTATGACTTAGCTCTGGTTTTCAGAATATCTTCAGACAAAGCAAATACACATTGATTCAAGCAAGTTTGCAGCAGGAGGCTGCAGACACGCAGGTCTTCATATACTCACTCTCTTGTTCATCGTGGATAAGATCTGCCTTCAGGAATGCCAGGTTCCTGAAAGCACGGGAAAGACTTATCTTGGTGGAGGAAGATCAGGACAGGGAACATTTAAAATAACTGGACACACAGAAGCCTATGGAACCTGACAGATGAAGCCAGAGCTGGCATTGTCATTGTGAGGACACTCTTACTTGTCTTTGGAGAGTCGCATCAGTTGGGGAAAGTTACTGGGAAACAAAGTAAAGCAGATGTCCTGCTTTCTTCAGGAAGGGCAAGAAGGTGAATGCAGGGAAGTACAAGCCAGTCAGCCTTGCCTGGATCCCTGGGACAGTGATGCAGCAAATTACTCTGGGAACCACTTCTACATGTGTGGAGGATGAGAAGGTGGCTGGGAGCAGTGAGTGTGGATTTATGAAGTGAAAATCACATCTGACCATTCCAGTAGCCTTCTGCAGCGCACTTACTGGCTTTGCGCTTGAGCAGAGAGCAGTACATTGTTTATCTTGATTTTAGCAAGGCTTTCAACACTGCCTTCAGTGATGAAGTACAGGCTACATAAAAGGATGAAGGGGTGGGACTAGACTGTCTACAGAGGCTAGTTCCAGCTTCAAATATTCCATGATTCCAAAATAGGAGCTGGCTTTTCTCTTACAGCTTAATACAAGTGATTATATTTGCTTTTTAGCAAGCACATTCTGAGTGCATCCAGAGGAGTTGGATGAATTGTCTCAGGTATCACTCAGGTGTCATTTTGCTCTGAGAAGAGACTTCTGCCTTTGATGAAAATTATGATAAAACCTTAAGTGAAAATGAGAGTGGATAACACCATGGCTCATTGGCAGAGCAGTCTTCTCCTTTCAGGTCTGTTATCCTCTCTGATGAGCCAGGGTGGTATTTGGATGAGAGCACCCTCCAGCAAACTCCCTTAGGAGCTGGCACAGCTACACACAGCTACAAGCAGCTTTGTGTTTCTTGATGAACACTGATGGGCTACACCCAGCCTGGGAGCTGGGTCAACCCCAGTGTCTCTTCATGGGCCATGCAGTACTCCAGGTTGTTGTAGGCACACACTTTGTGGTAACTGGGAGTGGAGCTGGGACCGAGCCTCATCCCCAGCGGGCCACAGCTGTGCAGGACAGGTGAGCAGCATTCAAGGCAATGAGCCACGGAGTGCCCAGGGGCACTGACCGGTCACCAAAGGGAACAGAGGGCACTCAGGTGCAATGTGTGTAAGGTGAAGAGCTGCGGATGCTTGAAGGCTTCTTCGGTGGTGGTTGTGCCTCTGTCATCGTTCTGACAGCGGGTGAGTTCAGGAGAGTTGTTTGCCTGGCTCAGGGGAGGCTGAGGGGCTTCCTGCACCCAGCAGAAGGTGAAAGGCACCAGTACATCCACCCACGACATGGGCTGCAGCAGCTGGGGAGCTGCTTGCTTGAGGCATCTTCCCCAGGGACTGAATTTCACTCACAATCCACAAAGTTAAGAAACACGAGGTGGGATTAGAAAATTGCTGCAGGGAATTGGAAAGCCCAGCTGGAGCTGGGAGCGAAGGTCTGAGCGGATATCGGCACCCGGCAGCCAGCCTTGGCTTTATTCCGCAGCACTGACAGATAGAGAGATGTGGGCAGGAGCTTCACAGGATGGTGGTTACTATGGCTACCCCCACACTGTCCATCCTGGCATCCATCTGCTTGGCTCCCAGCACTGGAGAGATAGACTGCTGCTTTTGAAAGCTGATGATAATTTATCCTTGCTGGCTGGACAGCGATGACATCCTCCAAGATCAATTTTGCCCAGCGTTTTTTAAGCCATGAAAACCATTCTAATAGTAAAGTCATGTTGACAAAGAGGGTGTTGTTTCCTTTCAATAGTTGTGTTATTGTTACCAAATAAGGGGTGCAGTGATAATAGAGAGGTACCAGTACGTCCCCAGCACACTGAAACACCCACCATCTTCAGTGGGAATTTAACCCTTCAGATTGTGTACTCCAGCCAGCATGTCGTGGTAGTTTGACACATTCAGAGAGCAGGGAGTGGAAGTTGGAAATGCAGAAACTGCTGTCCCTACTGGTTTGTTCATGAGCCTTCAGGATGACCACGTACACAAATTATGGGATAAACATATAGATATTGAGTCACAGACTGGGTAAAAGTGAGGCACTTGCTGCTCTGCATACAGCTGTTTGGGAGGTTTGTTGGCAGAATTATTGCAAGGGGAAAAGTGCCACATATTGTGAATGACAATATCAAGCACCGATTTTGCAATAAGTTTTTTAGAAAAGCTGTGCCCGGAAAATTTTTGAAAAATGTTTGTTTAAATTTAACAAATCAAAAAATCATTTCTTCCTTGGAAAGAGGATCAAATAGAATGTTCATATATTTCCACTGCAAAAATCCTCTGTGTGAATATGGTCTTTCATTTAGAAAGTGGTCTAGGATGACAAAAATTCTACCAAATATCAATTCACTTGCTATTGCAGTTTCTTAGTCCTCATCTTTCACTACTACTGTGATGGTCCCATGAAATGTTTTATATGGGTATTCCTCTTTGGAAAAGTCCTGCAAAAGCAGAATTCCTGATAGACTCATAGCTGGCATTGGTGAACTACAAGGGACTAGGTTGTGCTAAGCAAGTAAATATGAAAAGCACAAACACAGGTACAGTGCAGGTTGATTTTGTGCATATTGTATACATCCTTTTGAGGTGGGTGCCTTGAATGCAGAGTGTGGTTTTGTGTACTTCTTGGACTGCCACTGGCATCAAACACAGTAGTGGCTTCCTCCTCCTGTGTCACTGTGCACGTAGGGTGTAATGGGATGGCAAAAAATGATCACATCCCAGGCACAGGTGTGTGCATGCTTGTGTGTCTTTAAAGATACATGTCTATTTCTGCTTGGCAGCATAAATCCATTTAAAAAATCAGTTTCTGTGCCTGACCTTTTGTGTAGCAGATGCTGGGCTGCAGGAGGTATTGGCTTTCTATAAGAGGGTGGATTTGTGTTCATAATCTTGCAGCCTTAGTCTGACTGTTTAGGGATGCTGAAGAGCAAGATGAATGGTGTGCCCTACTGACATCCCATTCTCCATATTCCAGCTTCCCTGTTGACTTGGTCAGTATATATAAGGGGGTTAGAATACATTAACATTATTTTCAGATGTCTGATTTTTGGAAAATTGTTTGTTTCAGTTTGCCAGATGGCTGAGGAAAGAGCAGTCTGTGATTTGTGCTAAATGTTTGTGTGAAAATCTGAGGAAGCAGAGTCCAATTAATATAAAAAGCCATTGTGTTCTTCCAAAACCTGGGAATAAAAAGTCAGTGAAACAGAAGGAGCCATCACCTGCCTAAAATACAATTAATTGCAGCTGTAAATCTGGCCAGCTCAGTGACTGTACTTATCTGAGTGCACAAGCCTCAGATGTGATTAGCCATCAAGAAATGAAACATCAGGCTGGCTCTGGTGTTAGGCATCTCAACTCCATCATCTATATGCCAAAGATTATATCATGCCCTCAGGAAACCCATCTACTCCATGTGTGCAACTTCTGCCCTGAAAAGTGTTAGAAGAAATCAACAGGAAATGTCATCCTGACTGCAGGTCCACATCTACTTGAATCTTAATCTAATCTGCTCAGGATATAAATGCATGCTTTTGATGTGAAAATGGGGTGCCCTTGACCAAAACGTGTTCCACTCCTGTGACCTCGCACAAACAGTTATTTGTGATAACCAGGAGTGGGTGTACTGGAGGCAGGATGGAGGGCTGCAGCCATGCTCCCTGCACACTGTGTCTAATCTGGGCTCATGTGGGGAAGGGTGCAATGTGCAAATGACTGCTCAAGGAGGACTGTGCACTTTGGCCTTTCTGCTCCCCAAGACTGACAAAGATAGACCTTCATTCTATTCTGCCTCCTGGAAGTGGATCTGGGGACTGAGCTTTTGCAGAGATCCAGCCTGAGGAGAGGTGCTGGGCAGAAGTCTCCTCCAAGGGCAGTGAGTTGCTGCCCCATTGTGCTAAGGGGGAGGTGGAGTGGGGCTGTCTCTCTGCAGCTCTGAGAAGAGCATTCCAGATTTATGGTTAAAACCAGCTCTGCAATAATGTTTGGCTTTTTAGAGGTGAGAAAAATTTGTTTGCCGTGTCCCCCAAGACTCCTCCTACTGGTTTAGCTCAGAGGATATAAAACCTATTTCAGACTCACTTTCAACTGTACCAGTGCCCCTTTATCCCTTTCTTCCTCCCAAAACACGATGGCGCTTGCCACCCTTCCTCTGAACACTGACACTCATGTACACACCAGTGCCCACAGCCTCACCACAAAGATTTCACTGCAGACACTGTTGTAGGATATCCAATGGAGACTAAATTTCTGTTGACCTTTATCATATCTCACAAGCCTTCCCAGATTTTCTGAAACTATGGAGGGAATGTGCTGTACACAGAGCAATTTAAAACAATACAGTTGTGTCATTTTTAAAGGCAGTGAAAATGCAATATTAACTCCCCTGCAATTGCCAGTGAAGGTAGGGATCATGTAATGGCATTAGCTGGAATTTAACCACAGTTAATGAAAACATGGCTGTGCACTAGAAAAAAATGCCATTAGATTTCCAATGACATGAGTAAATAATGTTGGGAATGTTGGACCAGCTGAAATGCAAATGCTTTGGAGCAGTCATTGCATAGAGACAGAGGGAAATAAAGGAGAGCTAACCAGGAGAGGGGAATGGGCACTCCTCTGTGTGGGAGTGTGTTGCCCAGTACATTAGAGAAGAATCACACAGGCATTCAGCTCCACATTTAGATCATGGCTGGAACAAGCTCTAGTGAGAAAAAGTCCCTGGCCTCAGAGATGTTTAGAAAAGCCCAAGAAGCACAGTTGCTGAAAAGGATTACCACTGCTTTGCCTTTAATTTGGGCCCTCAGGGCACTGGTTAAATAACTTGCCCAAGGTAATAAATAAGCCTGGAGGGAAGCCCAGCCACTGAAATCGTCATCCAAGTGCAGTGCAGTATCTACTCTTGTTCTGCTGGGATGTGTGAGCTCAGCTCAGCTGCTCCCTGTGCTCTGCCCCAGGCATTCTGGTGCTGGAGGGAGTGGGTAAAGGTGTAAACCAGGTTTGCTGATTGTTTGCATTTAGCACTCAACACCTTTAGTCACTCTTAAGATCAGCAGAGTGCAGTAAATGTGAGTTGTTGAGGCAATGGGCAGGAAATGTAACTGTGATGTTCAGCATAAAAAGAACAGTAGCTCCCGATGGCATTTCCTAGGGTGTGCTATGGCCAGAGGCACTCCAACTCCTATGAGGAGCAGCTGAGGGACAAAAGGAGGCTCAGGGGGAGACCTTGTCATGCTCTCAACTGCCTGAAAGGGGGTTGCAGCCTGGTGGGGATCAGTATCTTCTCCAGATTAACCAGGGATATGAGAAGAAAATGGCCTCATGTTGTAACAGGGGAGGTTTAGATTGGATATTGAGAAAATTTTTTTCACCAAAATGGTTGTCAAGCACTGGAAGAGGCTGCCCAGGGAGGTGGTGGAGTCACCTTCTCTGGAGGTATTTAAAAGACATTAGATGTGGCACTTGGGAACATGGTTTAGTGTGGACTTGGCAGTGCTGGGTTAACAGTTGGACTCAATGATCTCAGAGATTTTTTTCAACCTAAATGATTCTATGATTCCATCTTCTATTTCTACAGCAATCAACCAGACAAATTTCTCCATTATTTCTCTTTGCTTGGGTCAGGCTCTTAGCTGGGATAAGTTAGTGTAATGTAGACAAGCTTTCTTCAGAGCCATAGGTGGCAGAAAAAGTGAAAGAATGCTGCAGTTGCTTCAGAGAAGGAACAAATCAGTTGTATCTTTAGATACATTATTTATTGGAATTTTGTTCTTCTCTCTGTGGGGAGCCCCAGTTCATTGCCCTTCAGGTATGTCAGCTGCAGGTTTGGGTTGCTCCTTGTCTCTGGTTACCTTTGGGAATGAGTATTGGAAACCTCTGAGACTCAGATCGGGTGTGTTAGTGCTGATATAAATATCAGACCTAACACTGCATCTCAAACGAAAAGTCCATGAACGTCTGTAATCTTCCTTGTGCTTAACTGTGTCATTTTCAGGGAAGAAAGAAAATTAATATCCTTTCTAAGGATTCCTTTGCTTTTTTTCATTTACCCTCTGAAATACAAAATCACTAAAGAAAACTCAAGGCAAAGCGTTGGGGAAAAAAAAAAATGCATAATTTCTTAGGGTGCTGGAAAGACCTGTGTGCCCAAAAGCTGCTGTCTGTAGGTGGAGTAGAACATAGCACACATTCCTCTTGGTTTGAACTCATCACTTCATTCCCTGATATTCCCTTCAGACATGTGATTTATGCCCTCGCACATCACTCTGAAATTTGACATAGTCCTTTTTTTCTTCTTGTGCAAGTTTTAGTCTCTTATTTTTGAATAAACATAATATTCCAATTTATAAAAATCAGCTTTAAAATAGGATTTGGGCCCTGGTTTAAGTATTTCAAGGTCAGATGTTTGATCCCCTTGGAAGCAGAGGGGATTACACACAAGCAGAGACATCTGTTTGTGTGTGAGCAGCCACACCTGGTGTCTTCAGGCTGCCTCCTGCCTGGGCCTCTGGGGGGTTCTCAGATCTGCTCCTCCATGGCCTCTCTCATGTTCCAGGCCTTGTTTTTTTTCCTAATTTTTTTCTAATTTGAGGCATTCTCAGAGTATATCTGCTGTATTAGGCTTAACACAGAAAATAGCTAGGAATGAGACCTTGCAAATTGCCCATTATATCTGTTAAAGCAGTGTACTGGGGCATGTGAAGCTGCAGAATTCTGCCCTGTTTGATCATCATCTGGTTGGCAACCTGTCCTGTGGAAGGCTTTGGTGTAATTTCAAGGGATGCTGTCCTGAGCACCACGTGTCTGATCTTTTTTCACTTTACTCAATGCCTTGTGGGTTTCACAGTGCCTTTCTTCTTCAAGGCCCAATGAGCAACCCTGCATCGCTGTGGGGAGGGATGCTGCTCAGCCTTTCATGACTCAGTAGTGATGAGCCTTAATCACAGGTCTGCAGATGTGCCTCCTCTCCCTGTAGGCTCTGGCAGCCTGCTGGCTTGGCTGGCTCCTGCAGATCTCACTTGTAAGTGCTTCAGTCTTGCTGCGCGTTGTCGGGCTTATCATCTTAGGGCTTTGAGGATGCCTGTCTGTGGGGTGGTGGGAAATTGGGAAGTGCAGTACTGTAAGTGGCAGCACTTAAAAATCCCCCGTGAGACCTGTCTCTGGAGTTTTCTCACCTTTGGAAAATGTCCCCAATGTACAGTGCTGTCTCCTCATTTTTCAGTGTCCCACTGGAAGTGACATCTTGCCTCTAACACCCTACACCCTACCTGACTGTCTGTACAACTTCTAATGTGAGGGAGCTCTGAATCAGCCTCCTGAAGTGATGATTTTATGCCCTGGAATACAATGAACATGAAGTGCTGTTTGCTTGAATAGCTGCTACAGTTATTAATAGTCTTAAAAAACATCCTGGAAATTCTTTTCAGTCCATTCTTAGTACTTGTTGACCTCAAACTGGCAACCGCAGGAAAAAATGTAGGGAGGGGAAGCACGGATTAATACAAGAAAATAGAAACCACATGGTGAAGGGAGGGAAGATCAACAAGGCAGTATTACTGAAACAGAGGATTCCTTCTCAAGTCTCTTCCCACCTCTTCTCCTCCTCAGCAGTTTTTATCAGGGATTACTCTTTTCTAACTGTTAGTCTTTTTTATTCCTGTAAAAGGGTGAGTCTGTCCTGTTGCCTTGTCTTTCTCCAAGCAACAACACAGCAGAAATGGAATTTTGACTGTTATTAATGATTGCCATGTTAATTGGAAGGAAGGCTTCTCTGATCTTTTGTGATGTAGAGGTCTCATCCCCTCCAGTTTGCATTGTCAGTAGGTTTCAGGGGGATTTTGGGCATGTTGGGATCTTGAAAAACTGGCCTGAACAAAGTGACATTGCCTCTAATCCTGTCAAAAGAGTTTGAAGTGGCATTTTGCTTTATGAAAGCTGCACATTTGTACTATAATTGAATAGCTGATAGCTCGACTAATAGAGATGGGATTTAAAAACAGATTTTTTTCAAAGCTCAGCCTCTAATTCTTAAATGGCTCCCTGTCAAAGCTTTGAAATCCAAAGATTATTATTTGTCAGCTAATAGAAATTGTATATTAAAAGTCTAATCTCCTATGTTTTGTGTTGTGTGTACTACAGAGCTAACAGGACTACAGAAATATTGCTTTGGAGGCATCACATTTATTGTATCACTTCTAGGAATTTTTTGGCCCTGTCCATAAAGAGGATGAAAAAGGTTATTTCAACATGCATTTAGAATATGTTTTTCTGTCTGGTTGGTAGAGAGGCAGGTACAGCCTTTATCTGGTGCAAAGCTGGACACTTTATGTGACATTAAGGATTAATTATCCCAGACTGGGTAATGATAGAACTCCCCCAGCCCCTGTGCAATCCTCACTTCTTTTCACCACTGGTATCTCTTACTAGTGAAAGGATCAAGCAAGTGATAGTACTTTTCTCATTCTACTTTGTAGGTGCATCTTTATACAAATGATGAGGCTCTCATATTAGCTCAGTTTCTCACAACAGTTTTCGTACTTGACTTTAGATTTACAAGGCTGATACAGGAGGCTGGGCACTTTGATATTATGCTTTGTTCCTCTCATATTTCAGTAACTAGACATTTGATAGAGTTGCTTAACAGAGGTATGACTCTTACAGCCTCAGAATCCTCTTTTGACCTTAATCACCTTCATTTTATCCCTCTGGAGAAGAACAACAAGCACACCCTGCCACCCTTTCCGCCTCGTCTTCAGCATTTGGCAGTAACACGTGTGTCACCTCTACACCTGCTTTTGTCACATTCTATTGCAGTGTGCAGTCAGTGCACTCCTGTACATCCTTGACTCACAGGGAAGCTTTGTTGTAATGATGGCATTTGTTTTGTCATGTGACCAAAAGAGGAACCTTCTGGGGTGTTAACTGATCAGTATTGGCAGACTGGTCTTTCTGGAAAAATGTCGCTCTGAGCTCACTGACTTGAAAACAAGGCAATTAAATTGAACAGGTGAGGGAAAAGGTGCCCTTTCAGATTTGTTTAATGATTTTTTTCTGTCACCCAGCTTACTGTTTGCACTATCTTGAGATAAAACATCTTTTTATCTTCCTGTGATTCCGCATTTTATCAGAAAGTATGGTCTCCATAAGAGAGTCTTCATGTTGTCCATGGCTTTCTAGTAAACAGAATTCAGACCCCAGGGGATCCCAAGAGCACAAAGTTGGAGCCACAGGTTGAATATGAAGATGATAGGGAGATGATAGGGATTATCTAGCTCCTTTCTCTGGATTTAGAGCAAAGGAATTTGTACCTGTTAGCTCTGCAGACCGTTTAGTTCCCTACTGGAAGCCAAACAAAAAGGAAACAAAGAAGACTACAGAGATACTGGGACATACCCAACCAGCACTTGCTCCACTTCTGACCTGTGCCCCAGCAGCAAGGGCACAGGCTGTGAATCTAACCAAGGCAGAGGCAGAAGAGCATACAGACTCTTTCCTAAGGATTGGCTTTATATTCCCTAAAACTCCCGTTACTTGCCTGAACCACCTGAGCTTGTGCTAGCAACTCCTGACAGATGATTAGAGGATGCATTTTTCTCTTTTTCTTTCCCCAACCATGCTGGATAAACAACACATCTCTACTCAGGATCAATTTTCTTTGCTAAAGAGAATTATTTACTGTTTTCTGCTGGCTGTTCAGTGCCAGCAACATAGTCCAACTTCTGCCAACATTATGGGCAGAGGACTTAAGAAATCACCTCAAAAGATTTCATCTGAGAAAGTGGAGATGGAAGAGCAGGATCTGACTTTACATGGGCTTTGAATTGCTGTAGAAGGTGTTTCTTCATTGGATCTGACCTTCCCCTGGCTGATGGTGACAGGGATTGCATTTGGGGTCGCCAGACAATTTAATGTAGGAAGAATTGAAGGCAGTGAGTCTCCAGCCCTTAGCTCTGGTTTGCTTTGGATCCAGACATTCCTATTTCTGAGCAGACACATGTTTCCCTTAGGTTAGGCTCTCCTGAGGAACACTAAAGGACAATAAATGATTGCAGTTGTACATGGCAGAAGTTTTACAAACCCATATGTGGTCTAGGCATAGCTGTGAGATGGCCTGTGTTCCCTGAATTTCAAAACAGAAGTTCACAAAGGTCAGAGACCTGTAGTTAATTGAGACCTAGAAGTCTCAATGCCTTCACTAGCTTGGAAAAAAATGCTGAAGGGAAATATGCTAAAGGGCTTAGTCACATAAATTCTTATGTTGCAAAAAATTTGTAAGGATGCATTTGATCCCATCAATTTAATGAAACATTTACAAAACCTCTGAATATCTAAACAATTATCAGTTGCTTCATTTATTTAGACTGCTTGCTTCTACTTCTACAAATAAACTGTTGCTCTCATTCCATTACTCTTCTTGCTACACATGTAAAACTTTCATGCAGCTGGCAGCTCATTTTTGTTGAATCTTGGCTCCTGAGAGACAGATCTGGAACATATTTGCAGGGAGAAATTTTCTGCTTTCACTGGAACTGCAGAGATCAGAAACTCCTTGAAGGAGACCCCTTAGCACATAAATGCAGTTTGAACAAGGCCACATAAGGGTAAATGAGTAGAGAAAGGGTTGTCTTAGCAGGGACACATATTTTATCTTCTAGAAATTTGAAAATAGAAAATATTTTAACAGATAGATCACCCTTTTATTTATTTTTTTTTTTTCACAAAAGTGACACAAGTAAGCCTGAAGACTGGGAACCAGTAGAATGTCTAAGGATGGCACTGGCCACCGGTGCGACTGATACCACTAGATTTGAGGGTTTTATTTCACACCTTTGAGCCCATGATTCTTCAGGCAGGGACCTTCTACCTTAGGCAGGAGTTCTATATCTGGCTGTAAGATTTTGTTTTGTCCTGTTGTATGCTCTGCGCAGACAATCAGTATACACTTACCCAGCTGCACAGCTTTAGAAAATATTTTAATTAATTGTGCTGATCACAAGGGACAGGATGGGGGCAATGTGCATGGATTTGGTCATTTATAATGTTCTGTGCTAACTCATGACTGTTGAAGAAACAAGTGTTTTTTAAGTCTTCTCTGAAAATCCAGCTTCTTCTTCTGCTTTTTTTCTCCTTTTCATACTTGTTCTTACCAATGAGGGTTTTAGGGGCCAAATTATGCTCACATATACAACGCTCAGACTGTGCTGTTATTGAGGACACTGAACATGAGATGGGCTGTTGAATAATGGAATTCCCTAAAAGTATGTGCTCATCTGAGCAATGTGAGTGGTGTCTAAAATTAGAATAAATATTTGAGATATCAGACCCAATTCAATCATGATAGCAATCTGTCAGATGACCTTGACTTTTGGGAGTAAGCCTGTTTTAAGTGTGTGGTTCTTTGTGGCCTTGTATGGAATTTGGAGTCCCAAAAATTTTGGTCAGGTTTATGGCTCTAAAGCATATTTGGAATTATACTTATCTTGCTAATTTCAAAAATTCTTCAAGTGCACAGTTGAGATTGCTGATTTCTGTTTTGTTTGATTGAATTGGGTTAGAAGCCCTTCCAGCGGCAATGCCAAATTAATGGTGATCTTGAGCCAGAGGTCAGCAGCGACCACGTGGGCCAGATTGGGAAAAGCACAGCTGGGCCTGGGATTGTACACCTGCCCAGTAACCAAACCACTGCTTCTGCTGCACACTAATGAACTAGAGTTGATTCGAGTGCTGTCATTAGAGACCTCCTAACCTGAGAGGGGAGCCAGCTTGTTTGTGAGCAGATGAGGTCAATGTGGCTTTGACCTGAAATATCTCGCTGGTTATTGGTGTGGTGCACCCAGACCTGCAGGTTGTCCCTGGGTACATTGAAATCCCTCAGGGCTGCTTTTACTGTGCCTCCTTTACTCTGGTTGCGTGTTCACAGAGCATTGAAGGCTGGTTTCATGCAATGATTATTCACAGTTTATGCATAACACTGATTTGCTTTTTCTTCTGGAATTTTTTAGTTTTGCAATCAAATACTCTTCTCCCTGTAAAATCCATGCGTAGGTTTGCAGCAAAGAATTGATATTCACTCTGCAACTGCTGGTGTTCAATTTAGGCAGGTGTCAGGCAAACTCATCTAAAAAAATTATGAAGCTTAATGGTGTCTTCACTCGTCATTTGTCATTTATGGCATCCCATACAATGAAAAGGCATTGCCAACTACTGACTGTCCTCAGGGACATTCTCCATTTGAAATTGCTGCCGAGGTGACTGAATATTATTTAACCAGACATTTGAGAGCAATAAATAGTGCATTTCAGAGACTGCCAAGAAGATTGATGGGAAAAGATCTTTTTCTCCTTTAGACTGTAAACAAGCAGCAATAAATTAGCTGGATTAATCTCAACAGTAGAAGATAGACTACACTCTATCCACCCGAATAAGTCTTGCTCTTCTATGTGACTGCTCCTTGAAAGAACAGGCACATTAAAAAAAAAAGACATAATGTCTATGGAAGAGGCTATTTAGTTCTGCTTAAAAGTAGTAAAGGCAGGAAACATGCAACAGATCTGATGTGAAGTAAATGGCGGCAGAGGGGGTCTTAGATTAATTAACACCTTTAAAAATTACTCATTTCTGACTGTAGCAATAATGAAGTGTGGTTACCAGTAAAAGTAATGGCCCAAGGAAATGAGTTAAACCAGTCAACCCAAAGAGGCAGCATAATGGACATTTATTGTCACTAATGAAGAATGCAGAAGAAATTACCAAGTAATTGGTAGATAGTAGGTAATTGGTAGATAGTAGGTTCTTTAAACAAAGGACTGCAGATAAAATAGCACACTTCTAGTTTTGCTCATTGGAAAACATTGAAATGTGATGAATTAGGTGATTCAAGTCCATAAGATCTTATAAAAATAATATGAACTTTAACTGCTTTCTGATGTCTGAGGTCTTTTGTGTAGCCCATGTTTTTGTAGGGGGAAGGGAAGTCAAGTCCTAACAAAAATCTGAAGCTTCTGATTACAGACTACAACCTGTAGCTCTGTGTCTGGTGCCTGATCCAGCTGAAGGGAGCAGTCATGATGGCAACCCAGCTTATGCAAAGGACATATAAGATGTCCAAACAGGCATCAGGCAGCACGGGGATCACCATGAACATTGTCATCTCTGTAAGAGGCAAAAATTTGTGTCCTTGACTCCTCTATCTATAGATATGTATGAATATAGCTGTGTGCTATATATAGATGTATAAATAGCATATATAGATGTGTGCACATAGAGCTGTGCATGCATGGGATAAAATAGCCTGAAGCACAGCATAGATGAACTGTGAGGCAGTGAGAGCAAGAGATTTGGGGGAAGAAGCAACTGATAACACTCACAGAAGAAAAAAAGAAAAGCACAATTTTTATTAAGCAAGGAGCTGAAAGATCTATTTTTCATGTGTAGTGACAACTATGTTAATAACCCTCATCTTCACAAGTTTTGGATATTCTCTAATGTTTTAAAAGAAACTTTTGCTGGCTGTAAAATTATGGCTAAAACCAAAACCAACTTAAGTGAAATCCACTGCCTCACTTGTATGCTAAGGACAGTTGTGTGTCTGCTTCTTTGGCTGCCCTCTGGAAGAGCCCAGATTTTCCCCACAATAACTGTATCACTATCAGGTACCACATTTTCCCCCATCACCTGTCAGCACCCTGGAGAAGCCCTAGACATCTACACTTCTGTGACCTACTCCTGTACATGGAGCCATCTGGAGTGACCCCCAGCACTTTGGCACTTCCCAGACTTGAAGGGAGCAGAAGAGAGACTTGGGTAAATCTCTTTTGTCCTGTGGGACACACAGCCCTTTCCAGTCTCTTTTTTTTTAAATCCAGGAAGAGCAAGCTCCTACGTTAGTCACAGCAGGTATGTCACCAGACCCTTGGAGGACAGCCATTCCTGAGCTGTGACTGCTGTGTCTGGTTTCTGTTCGAAGACATAAACATGAAACCCAAGTCTTTGACCGTGCAGAGCAAAAATGCAGATCCGTGACTCACCAGGGTCCCAGAGCTTTGTGGCACTGCAGCTCCCTGTGGCAGCAGCACGTGGCCTCCTGCGCCCCAAAGGGTGGCAGAGAGAAGCAAAGGGGCAGTCAGTGCTGTGGGCTTGCACAGGAGGTGACACCTGCATGGTGCAGGAGGTGACAGCAGCTGTCCTTAGGACTCCCAGCACACTTAGCCCAGGGAATGGACATGAGGAAGGTTGTGTTTGACTCCCCTTGCAGGACTCACCATGCCCACCTTTGTGTGAGCTTTGGAACAAGTTGCTGTGGCTGGATGAACATCTTTGGCTGGGTGCATATCTTCTCAGGGCACTCTTTCATTGCAGTGCCAGTCATGGCAGGTAACAGCAGATGTTTATTTTTACTAACACTGGGTCATCTGGAAAGGTGTCTCTTTCCCTTGCCCTTCTCTCTGGCCATGCAGATGCCAGACAATAAGCAAGATATGACTTCCTTTCCCTTTCCCTGCAGGTGTTTTGCACTCTGACAGCTGCTTCCCTCAGCAGCCCCTTTTCTGCCAGGTCCAATTGCCTGCCTATGTGCAGCTCCTGTAGCCCAGCCACAGCAAGGACAGCAGTGGCTGCAGTACCGGCAATTGCCCCATTCAGGTCAGAGTGAGTGGACAGGACGCTGGGCGATGGAGCTGGCACAGGTGTAATGATACTGAACAATAATCCGATAATCACTGTGGCACATTTTCCCTGTTCCTCCTCTCACACACACTTAAATCACCTGCAGAGTTCATACTGTGGCCAGACCTGAATGCATTTTCACAGCTTTACCCTTGAAAAGTAAGGCTGTCACCTCCCCCCCCTCTCACCAGCCACATTTCAAGTCCCTGCAGCACAGCATGGAGACACTGCAGCTGTTCAAACAAACCATTTCTGGAAGTGCTAACACAAGCAGGCAGGAGGAGAGCAGGATTTGGAAATGGCTGAACCATTTGGCTGCAATTTTCCACTGAATTTCTGTTGGAGGTAGTACCACCCCCTTGTCTTCCAGAATAAAAGATTTCCACAATTACTGTTACAGACTGATAAGAATTAGGGTTTTTTTTTTAAATGTATAAAAGAATATAGAAGCCTGTTGTCCAGTCCTGACTAAACGGATGAATTACAAGATCTTGCCTAAAGTAATTTATTTATTGTACAGCATTCACAATTCCTGCCCTGCAGAGTTTACAGTCTCAGCTGTCTTTTGTGCTTGTCACTGTTAAATGCACGGGACTTCTTAGCTTCTAAGTGATATTCCAAAATGGAGTTCCTCAGCAGTCTCAAAACATAATAAATAATAAGTGAGTCAGGAATGCTGATATAAAAAACTCTGCAAAGAACCCCTGTAATTTTAAGATTGGACTGTGACAATTCTAGCTTATATTGACTGCAGTAATTTTAAAAAGTTCATTATAACCAAAACTACAGGCTTATGTTATGTAATTTTACAGGGTTTTTGATGTTGCTGGTTTGACCTGTGTTTGTTGTACTTGTGTAACTTGTATAAAGTGGTTGCAAAGTGTCATTTTTCCCAATATGATAAAAATTAGCATCCTTTTAAGCCAAGGTGAAATGATCATGGTGAGGCACATTGCTAGAAAGTTTGGCCTGCAATTTATGTGGCCAGTTCAGACAGTATGAAGAGATATCAGTAGCTCTGTATTGCTCCAGGCTTCTTCAGAGACTTTCTGTAGTGAATTTAAAATTATTTTTCTCTCCCTTGTAAAGTGATTTTGGACTTCTGTCTGAAAAATGCCAAGATCCACAGCTCACTGGTTGAAAGATAAAACTCATATCTCTTTAAAGAGACTCATATCTCTTTTCATTCATCCAATAATGTTAAATGCTGTACAGGGAAGGAAACAGAGAGCCTTTATATTGTTAGCAGGCTGCTCCATGCTCCTCTAGGTTATTTGTTGTTTCTGCATCCGTTTTCCCCCTGCTGCACAAAAGTGACTGATGGCAGGTTGTGACACTCAGGGAGATCAGCAGAGTCCTCAGGGTTAGGAGACAACTTTAATCACTAGAGTAGATGAAAATCAGAATGAAAACATGTTGCTGGGAGTAAAAATATTCAGTTCATGGTGAATGCTGGAGGGGAAAGACAGGATGCCTTAGTATTCTTGGCAGTGATGGCTGCTGTGTTCTGTAGCTCTCTCTCTTTTTCCAGGTGAGTTGAGCTATGAAGGTCAGCTTTCTGTGCTCTCTGAGTAGAAGAGGTACTTACAGCAAGGCAATTCTAAGTTTTCTAAGTCATTCAATATCTCTTGACACTTTACTTAATAATTGCCTCAGATGACCCAAGGGTGAAGTCACTACCAGCACTGCTACAACAGCTATAATGGCAAACTACTGTCACCTTAACGACTTCATGTACTGCTAAGTTTAATGAAAAATGTGCCACTTCAGTGAGGCCAAAGACACCAGAAAATAGGTTTTGGGATATAGCAGTATTACCTCAGAAATGTCATCTCCTTGGTGGTTGAAGAAATTAATTTCATAAAGGTGTAAAAATCCTCATAAATGTTTGACAGCTTTATGTAAATGCAATAAACCAAAGGTGTAGGGAGAAGAAATGAAACTCATTTTGCATTTATGAGGTACAACAAAATTATAGTGCAGATGAGGACAAAGTGACTTAGAAATGTTAAACACAAGGTTTAATGTCTAATATGGCAACAGTGGCCCTGCTGAGTATGTGCAGTACTGTGACATTATGGGCACCATGGCTGGGGTGGGTTGTAAAGGAGCAGCACACAACTCTCCTTCCTCAAAATCATGTGCTGGAGTTTGTGGACTCAGTCAGAAAAAAAGAATCAGAAAATGAGAAATGTGTGTGAATCACATCTGTGACTGTAAGAATTGTGAGTCTAACTCTTGCAAGCTTAACACCAGTAAGAATCTGTTTACCTCTATTAAAAGCTTTTCTTCCCTAAAGGGTTGCAGTTACTGTGCAGAAACTTAGGACCGTTGATGCTTTCTGAGAACTGCAGATGTCTTGTATTTGGCCTGGCTTGACTTCCAATTGCTGGTCAGCTGAAACCTCACATCCAAGCTCTTCTCATCCTGTTAGAGGTGGATGGACAGAAATCTGTGAGGGGATGCCCTGAGGACCCCTCAGAACATCTGGATAGAGGGCTGGGTGCTGCCCCCATCCGTGGCTGGCTGTCCCTCCCTGTCCCCTCTCCTGCTCTGCCAGACCATCTTCAGTTGAAGATGCAGGTGGCTGCAAGGTCCAGTAGGCTTGTTCATTGCACGGGCACGCTGTGGGGGAAAAAAGCCTTCTCTTTAAAATCTCATGATGGAAAAGTAGATAAATGATGTTGTTCTTGAAGAAGCCATGTGGCAAATAGTGTATTACAGTATTAATAGCATAATTATACCCGCTAGCATCTTCTCTCCTGATGATGAGTTTTATCATCCTGTTGACCCTTGAGCACAGGTTTATTCTGACATATATATGCCACCTGTGCCTGTGTCTCCTCCTTCAGCACAGAGCTGCCCAAGACAATGCTGCTGGACATCAATTTAGAGCAGATTTTACTTTTGCCTGCAGTAGGTATACGTGTACAGAGAAGCCCCTGGTGCAGATCCTGCCCTCCCCGTTCTGCAGATTTCCATGGCACACTGGGGTGTTTGGCTTGCCTCCCTGCTCTGCTGGCAGGAGGAGCAGGGTAACCCACCATGGGGGTCTGGACCATGATGCAGGGCTGAGGGGATTGCCAGGGCTGCTGCCCCAGCTGCCCACCCTCCAGTGGCACAGGGGCAGCTGGACAGGAGCTGGCTGAGCTGCTGAGGGATCACCGATGGGAAGTGCTGCTCTCTGAGCCGTGGCAGCCGGGCAGCTGCCGGGAGGGCAGCTCAGGGGCTGTGCTGAGACTGGCACAGACAGCTGGCACCAGCAGCTGGGGCTGCCTGCGGGTCACAGCCCTCATCAGCCTGCTCCCAGTACTACAGCTGATCCATCAGCATAGGGCAGTCTGGCCTTCTCCATTTTTTTTCCCTTGGATTCCTGCTATGCTCCTTTTCCACCATTTCCACCACTGCAAAGCATTTATGAGAAATAATTTCTGAGAGTAAATCAGAGCAAAATGGACTAAAGGAAAGCAAAGAAAGGGAGCAAAAATTGAGTTGATACTGGAACATCAGTAGGCATGCCAGATTTTCAGGGAAAAGCTGGAGACTGCGTTAGACTGACTCATCACTCTGTTTGCAACTCCGGGGAGGTTTGCAGCTGGTTGGGTAAGTACGCTGAGCAGAGTAGAAATTGTTGAGTAAAGAAGAAAATAAGTCCATGCCAAAGGCATATGGGCTCTGATAACTTGTTCTGTCCTGAAATTTAGACAAATTTAGACAAAGAAGTTGTTTTCTTAATGTCTAGAGCCTGTTTCAGACCACATTCAAATAGATCTGCAGATTGCTGCAAGGTCCAACATGCTTGACAGTGAGTTTCCTCTTCCTGTTGACCTTTGGGTGCAAGGTTATTTTGATATATGTGTGAGATTTCTTCAAAATCTGCTCATGGCCTAACAGCTAGGGTACCCTTTAATAAAGGAAGAAGAGTGAGGCTGCCCAACCATCAGCTACAGTCACCCTAGCTCCCAAGCCCCTCTGACTGCGACATTGCTGTAAACAGAACTGCCACCATATTTGGAAGCATAAATCCCATCAGGTTCTGCACAAGGGGTGGGGAAATCCAAACCACAAATGCAGGTTGGGTGTGGAATGGACTGAGAGCAGCCCAGAGGAGAAGGACTAGGGGGTGTTAGTTGATGAGAAGCTTGGCATGACGCAGCAATGTGCACTTAGAAAGCCAACCGTGTCCTTCTTGTGGAGTGTGGCCAGCAGGCTGAGGGAGGTGATTGTCCCCTCTGCTCTGCTCTGCTCTGCTCTGGTGAGACCTCAACAGACAGTGTGTCCAGTACTGTGCCCCTAAACAGAAGGACATGGACTTGATGGAGCAAGTCATGAGGAGGGCCACAAAGAAGATCAGAGGGCTGGAACACCTCTCCTATTAAGACAGGCTAAGGGCTGTTCAGCCTGGGGAAGAGAAGGCTCCTGGGGCACCTTATTACACCCTCCAGTACTTAATGGGCCCTTACAAGAGAGCGGGAGAAGGACTTTTGATGGGGGCATGTAAGTGATAGAACAAGGGAGAATGCCTTCACACTCAAGGAGGGTGGGTTTAGATTGGGTACTAGGAAGAAATCCTTTACTGTGAGAGTGGAACAAATTGACCAGAGAAGTTGTGGATGACCCAGATCTGGCCATGTCCAAGGTTAGGCTGAACAGCACTTTGAGCAACTTGGTGGAAGGTGTCCCTGCCCATGGCAGGGGGACTGGAACTATATGGTCATTAAGATCCCTTCCAACCCAAGCCATTCTATGATCCCATCAGGAGTCTGAGCTGTGGGTTGGATCGTGGGCGCCTTGAGGTGTTCAGACAGCATGGGACGTTCAGGCAGAGCCTCTTCTTAGCTAACCCTAGCCTAAGGGAGATCATTGTAGGGGACCTTTCAGTCATAGAAACATCTGTGCAGTGAGTGGGGAGTGAGGACTGGGTCAGGGTGGTGGTCCAGCAGACTTTTGGGTTCTTCTGTTTAATTTATTGCACTTTCTACTTGAGTGTTGTGCTAGCATTGTACTGGTTTACTTTAGCATTGCATTCAGTGTCAGGCACAGAACTTCCTCTGTGGAGCATGGGAGGCAGGACAGTGGGCACACATCTGGTCTGAGTGCTGTGCCATCAGCCTCGCAGCCCCTGTACACGGGTGAGGGCCTCGGGGCACGCAGCGGGGCAGCACAAAGGTGCTGTGCCTTGCTCAGCAGGACGCTGGCATGGCTGGGGTGGCTCACCTGTGAGTGGCTGTGCACAGCTCAGCCCCCGGCCTCAGCCCAGCCTGACGGGTGTGTGCGTGGAGCTCGGGTACCACCCTCCATACCCACCACATGGGCATACTCACCCCTGTGTCCCTGGGTCACTCTCCTCTGAGTACACTCTCAGTCTTTTGCATTGCAAAGCCAGTGCTGGAGGACACTGCCTGTGTTCTTGGCATCTCACCTCTTCTTTTTTGTATTTATCTTATTTAATCCTGAAAATATGAAATAAGCCACAGCTAGTAGTCTTCTCAGTCTTTGGAAGACTGTATTGCAAGAAGCAGTGGCACATGAATTGCTTTCCTTTCAGGACATTCTACTGCCAGAGATTTTTTTTTCTAATTGTTCTTCATTTTTTTTTGATTCTTGGATTTTATCCAGGTATCAACTGACCAGGAAACTGTAAACATACCGGACTTTCAGATCATTAAATAATTGCGTTTACTTATTGCATTTCCTTGCAGTTTGCTCCAGCTTCAACTCTGACCTAAAGCAGAAAGCACAAGAGGAATCGCTTGAAGTGAATATGGGTTTCTAGGTCAAACAGACCTTAGGGGCTGAAGTCACAAGTATGCTTCTTATTTGTCCCAGCTGTCGAGGTCTCTGTTTGTTTTGCAGTGACTACTTGTGTCCTGGTAGCTCCAATTAGGCAAGAAGATACTGGAGCATAAGAGGTCCTGAGGAATTTATAGTCTACTTGTGGCTAAGTGCAACAAACTAACAACACAAGCAATAGGAAGGAAGGTGGGAGGAACAGCAGGAATAACAAAACCAGGACTGCATGGTTATATAGGGAGATATATGTGGGTAGACTGTGGCTCTGAATCACATGCAGAATGGATAGTGCTGAAATCCAAAGAGCTGACACAGCACTGCTCACCCTTGTACGCCAAGGCTCCACCAAGGACAGCAGGGTCAGACACTGAGGGCATGGACCTGGTAACACAGCCCAGGGGACCTGCAGGAAGCTGGCAATGATTCCCTTGCTTATAATGATGCTGTGAGAGACCTGGGAAGAAAGGAACTCTTCCAGACCAAATCACAGCATTAAGTATTTTGGGAAGTCCACAGATAACATGAAAGGGAAAAGGAGGCAGACTACCAAATGACCTTTACTTTTTGACTCACAAGATATTTTTTTCCTGTTGCTGTGTTGACCAGTTAATGTCATAAAGTCAAAATTGCTTTCGATGTGTTCCAAGATATTATCAATGGTGTGCACAGTAATTCATTCAGGTGGGTGTAGGTAATAGTCTAGGAACAATTTTATCTAGGCTATAGTCTATAAAATGGCTGCTACTGATTCATACTGCTCTTGTTTTCCCTACAGTGTTTTGCCAGTGTTTGCCTACGTAGCACCTGCCTAAAGATGAAAACTTAATCAAGAAATTTTATATCCCTGTGTAATCTCTGATGTCCATGCCAGTCTTTATTGAAACACTTACATCTAAGATCCATAGCCAGTCTTGGTCCATCAGGAGGAGCATAAAAAAGCAGAGCATCAATTCATAGGAGTTTTGTCATGACAAAAACTACATTTAACATGAAATGATGCAGCTAGATGCGCTGTCAAACAAGGAAGAAGCACAGAAAAGTCTTTACACAAACCAGTACATTTTTGACTCTTGTTTTTAGAAATGCACATCACATTTGCTTTTGAGGTTCCTGGAGAAACATTTGCAAGATTTGTGATAACTGCTCTGGCTGGAGATCCCCTGGGAAGGGGCTGGGACTGAAGTCCTGAGTTCTCCTCTCCTTGGCTATGCGCCCTTTTGTTCCTTTCACTTCATTTATCTATCTGAGGGAAACAGTGCTTGTGTAATAGCAATCTCTGGCTAAATTCTAAAGCCCATGTATTGCCTTTTCCTCTCTCTGGGCAGAGAGAGAAGTGTGAGGATAGGTGCACATTATGGGCTGTTCAGATTTAGCCTGCTCCTGTATTTCCCTTCTGGGCTTGAGAGTGTGGAGAAACTGATTGTCTTTTTCTAGCAGCTGTATGGAACACATTCAAAAGGTGCTTGCACGCTTGACAGATGCTTTCCTTTTCTCATTTGCTTTAATTATTAAAAATAAATAGCAAAATATTAAGGACCAGAGTGCCTATATACATTTCAAAATTCAAATATACAAACACAATATCTTCCTACTTTGATAGCAGTAAAAATAAATTATGAGAAATTCATTTATTTTGCACCTTTAAAATATTTTAGATGTGAATCCAGTTGTTACCTTTCTCCCTCTTTAATTTTGTGAAGTCTTGAAGTCAGGCCATCAAAATACCCAGTGCAGCTGTTGCAAAAAAAAAAAAAAAAAAAAAAGCTGGGATAGGGAGCACCATGGCTTTCCATCAATGCTGTGCCACCCCAGCTGATTAAACTGCAGCTCCAGCTGCAGGGCTGAGCCCCATCTCACTGCCACCAAGCACTGCTTCCTGGGCCCAGATTTCATTTCCATGCCTGAGTAAATCCACCCGCATGCCAGACTGAGTCCTGCTGTGCCTGACATTTCTTTTCTGAACAGGCTCTGGGATTCAGGAGCTGCCTGGAAAACACACAAGTATGATTCAGCCGTGCAGGTCTGCTTCCTTACTGTTTGTGTTAGCAGAAAGGAAAGGCAGAGGGGAGTTCAAAGGCAGCCCCACTGTGCTGAAATGACACTCAGAGAGATCAAGCACCACAGCCTTGTAGTTGGACACAGTCAGTCCATAGCATTTTATTTTTAGGGAATCACACCAGAAACTAAAATGTCTCATTAACAAAAATGCACTAGAAGAGAAATGCAAATCACTGCTCAGATTTCCATGCTGCAAAATACCTGACAGAGCTACGCAGAGGCTACTCAGGGGCTACTCCCTGTGTGGCTTTGACACCCATCTGAAGTGACATAATTTTTTTGCAGACTTCTGTCAGGAACAGCTGTTAATTGACCACAGCATCTTTTGGCCACATCCAGCACTTCCAAGATAACTCCAGAGCTAAGGACCCAAGTGTCTGGACAGTTGCACAGGAGTCACACCAGTGGTGCCTGCCCCTGCAAGGCAGGTATTTTAGGATCACCCAAAATTAAAGCACCAGCTGAAGAGAGATGGAGAAAAAGTAGGCTCTTGTCTAAAACTGACTGCAACAGACTGTTGCACATATTGTGGGGCTAACTGCAATTGCTGCTGCAATTTATTGGTTTATTTTTCTTAGCGGGGAAAAATCTGATGCAGTTCCTGTCTCTTTGTTATTGCATCATTAATGTACCAGATGGGCAGATGAGCAAGTAATTCCCATCCCTTGTTCCACAACCTCAGTCCATATCACCCATCCAGCCCTTTGTGTGCTTAGCCTGAGATTTTCAAGAGACCATTTGGTGTGAGGCAAATACCCTTCTAGTCTTTGAAATCCCTCCCTAGGGAAAAGGAATGCAAATGCCCTGGGCAGGAACTGTGGGCCATTGTGTTTGCAAGGCTGTGACATAAATCCTGGTTTTCACCAGGCCTTCAGGTGTTTGTGCAAGGCTACAGAGTCATAGTGATAATCCCCCTTTTCCATGCTCAGTGGGAAAGAAAAACAGGGATTGACAATAAATACTGGAAGAGCAGCAGGATAAAAAAGGGAAAGTATGCTGAGAGGAGGGAGAAGTAAAAAAAAAGAAAAAATAGATCCAAGACAAGTACAGCAAATAAAAAAAAAAGACTGCATGCAGGAAGGAGACAAAATGAAGCAATAGCACAGTGGGAAAAAGTTAACACAAAAATTAGAAAACTACTATTAACAGGTAGAATTGAGCAGATGAAGTGAAACAACTAAAGAATGGTTCATGAGGGAAGAGGGAAAAGAGAGAGCAAAGGGAACAGTGTGTGCTGATAGCTGAGCTATCAGCAGGAAAATTCAAATGATGGTGTTTAAGAAATCTTCCTGTGCTGCTTGGAATTAGGATGCTTTTGGCTCTGCTGCAGGACTGAGACTGAAAGCCAATCTTCTTTGATCTGCTCCAGTGGTGCAGAATGACTCTAAGGGAATGTATCAATTAAGAAAATATTGAAATTGCTAGTACAGCATTTTACATATCTTAGGTTCCACTGAAAGTAGGTTGCATCAGAAAATAAATGAACCATGATTCTGGCATGACAAAAATTCACTGAGCTCTTTGTGGAAAAGGGTAGGAAAAGGTATAGTTGTGTATGTTCTGGAGCTCCTAATGATGACCACTGTGTTATAAAATTACTGTGCTTTTTGTTGCTAGTGCTCACCTCCCACAGGAGCAGTGTAAAACAGTGCTTCATGAATTTGGTAACCTTTCTCCCCCTGAAAATATATGCTGAACTCCTACTAGTTAATTTCCTTAAGGCATGAGCAAAAAAACAGATTCCTGGTGCAAAATGTCAAGACTGGTCATAGGAGGTAAATTGCAATGTTTAGAGGCTGGTGATGACAGATTCAATGATGAGGGAGGTGTAGAAAATTAGTTTATCAGAGACCAGCCCAAACTTTCAGCTGTTTAAAGTCTTACGGCTCCTTGTGCAGAGTGGATCCTCTTCATTCTTGCACAAGGGTCTTGACACCCTGGCTGTGAGTTTAATTTTTCTGTTCCTGATGTACCAATGGGAAAAACAAAAGCTGAAAAATTCCTAATGGTAAACTCCTTTCCATGTCTTTGTGCACCTACAGAAGTGCTTCCCACTCCCTGCTGTTATTTATTTGAGACATTTCAAAAGGACTTTCAAACACAGGAACTTCATTTTCATTACCTAAGGCCACATAAAACATGACTGGATGTCATTCACCAGATTAATGGGGTCCATGGCTACTCCATTATCTGGCTTCACCAAACAAGAAATCATTTTGTCTCCCTGCATCTTGGTCATCTCATGAGTGTGCTGATCCCAGCTTCTGTCCTTCACCTGGGTTACAATGAGCACCATGTATAATGCAGAGTATTATGTGGGTCAGGAGCAGAGAGGAGTGTTAATGTTACGAGTTCTGTACTAAGACTGCAGCCTGTCATAGCTGTGCCACTGCCTGCAGCCACACGCACACTCAATTCCTTTTCCTGGCACTGTACAGAGTGGGTAGTTCTTGTCAAATAGCTTGATTAATATTTCCTTCATCTATGACAAAGATAAGAAAAGGAGATGTGGATCTGGGTGTCCTTTCTTTTTTAACCCTAACCAAGTAACAAGTGTAGGTACAACTTTTATTATGTGATTTTTTCCTGAATCAAAAGTGAATAAGAAAAACATCAGGTGCAGCAATATGCAGGAGCAGAGCATATCTGGATTTATTCTGTTGTGGACATAAAATAGGGAAATAACACTCTCAGTGCAGTGTGTTATCAGCCTTCAAAACTCCCATGAGGAAATTATGTAAATCCCTATTCAGTCAAAGTCAACAGACTTGCAGGAGAGTCAAACAAGGGTAATTCCAGATGAATCAAACAAAGGTAATACAGGAGTGCTGTGTAGGAGCAGTCTGCTTTCCTGATTGCAGATGTTGTATGCTGGACCTCCAGAGGCTGCTTAGGGCAAGGGAAGGAAGAGCTGCACAGATAACCAGTACAGCTGGGAAACAGCTCCAAAAAGCTGGAAAAGAACTGCAGTAAATTTGGGGGTTGAGCTATCATTTCTGTATTTTTAACTCTATGCTTGTTAATGAAATGTCGTTTTATTACAGAAATGAACATTTTTTTCTGAAAAAAAATTAAAAATGAAAGAAGCTGGGGACAATTTAGAGGGACAGCTGTATTAGGGTTTTAAACTAGTAGGATTTGATAAAATCATTAAGTGTATTTGTGTACCCAAACTTGTGGGTTTTGTACAAAGAAAAGGTCCCAGTCTAAACTTCTCTCCAGCCCAGCAGATGATTTGTTAATATGAGGGGTGTTCTGCATGCCTAGCTGGAAGTTATGAAAGGGACTCATAGGGCACAGGATGGAAGCTGTGGAGGGAGGTTTCTCAACAGCCCATTGAGAGCAGTGACCCAACACGGGCTGGAGAACGAAGCAAACAAGAGACAACAATGCAGCCAAGGATTAGGATCTCTTGGCCCCTATGTTTCCTGTAGGTGAATAAAGAACTGAGCAGCTCTGCTCAGTGTTAGCCACCTGTTTACTCAGCATTGCAGAGGGCAGCCAGCTTTTCATCATTGATTAGATAACCAAAAATGTGGCCAACACCTAACTGTGTGCTAATGCCATGCTGCCAGGGTGCAGCACAGCACTCCTCCCACAAAAGGGTCACTGCTGGCAGAGATGCCCCATGCTCCTTGTGAAATGTTCCTCCATCCCTCCCTGTGGTCTCTCAGCTCCTGGCCGCAGGTCACTCCATGTCCTCAGAAGGACATTTCCTTCTGCTTTTCAAATCATTGTCTCAGCAACCTCTCTCCCCAACACAGTTTTTAAGGACTTTCCCTTTCTCAACAGTGGTCTGTTCATCACCACATTGTGAGAAGGTATGAGTGGGGTCACCTTGTCCTTTGTAGGTATGGTCCCCAAAGCCACTGCCTCCTCGTGCGTTCTGCTCAGGAGAGATGAAATCCCCTTCCTGGGCCCAAAGCTGCAGGGGAAAGGGCTGTTCTGGTCTCACCCATGCCAGCCATGCTGCCTGCAGCAAAACAGCAAGAGGCACCATCATATACTGAAAAACTTTCTGGCTTGTATTTGTATATTCATCCATGGGGGCTTTCATTCCCTTATTTTATTTATAGGTTCCTGGGGCTGGGAATATTGGTTTAAATGAGGCAAATGGTAACAGTTGAAGCTAAATCCCAACACCTGCTTCCATAAGCTGTAGCTGTCATCCCTTTTCAGCTGTTTTCCATTCTCCTTCACAACAGGCCTGCACATTGTAATCAACACACAAATTCTCATTGGCTTTGTTGGCCAGTTCCAATCTCCCTAGAAAAGCTCAGAGTTAGGTGATCTGCACCACTGACCATAGGGGCATGGATAAAACATGAAAGTCTGTACATGGTTCTTGGGCAACATTGCACTCTTGTTTGCACTCTTCTCTTCTTTTGTTTGACTGCAGGTGGAGGCACGGCCAACATCTCTTGAAAGAGGGCCATGTGCTCTTTAATATTTTACTTGAGCTTCTTCTATCCATAGAAGAGAATGACCTTTTAACTATGTCTCTTGTCTAGTTTCATTCTCATGGTCAATGAATCACACCACAAGCTTTGATTGACCGAGTGTGAAAATTACACCATAAGGTCATCTGTCCCTTTGAAAAAGCAGCTGTTCCATTTTTTCTGTCTAATTGAGTTTGTCCTGCTGAGAAGGACATGAAGTTTCTTTCATATTTCAAAGTGATGAGTTCTTTGCATAATTTCAGTGAATTTGGAGTAGGAGAGGGACTGCTTCTGCTTATTGCTACTTCATTCTCAGAGGAAATGCAGGAGGCTGATTTCATTATCGATGAAATGTAACTCACACAGGCTGCTTAATGGCATTCCTGCACCAACGTGACATGTGGTGATGAGGGCCCCTTATATTTCACCTATTGCTGTCAGGTTGGAATTAACTTGGACTGCTGCAGACGTAGTGTTTGAATTCCCCTGGAGTAAAAAGCACCTGTGCAAGAGACAATTCTCTCATCCCTCTTTGGCTGACTAAATGGCAAAATGGTGCTTCATTATCACATTTTCCTGCAGTCCTGTTCAAGGGAGAATGCGGGAGAAAGAAATATAAAACAAAACCAAAAAAAACAAAAAAGAAGAAAAAAAATCCAACCCTCTCAAAAATAAAATAATTACTAGAAGCCTCTCTCCTTCCCTGTTATTGTCAAGTACAGCCTTGAGCATCCAACTTCTAGCAGGGAATGGCCAAAGCTGAATCACAGAAACTTCTTATTGCTCTGCCTATACTTAGGCAAGCTCACAGATGCAAGTGGTGTCAAGGCAAGGCTAAGACTATGACTCAAGCCATTTTGAGATAAGGAAGCAAAACTGTTTCTCCTAGAGTCATAAAAGCAAGGCAAGGTCAGAACCATGAAACCTTTATTTATCTCATTAAATGAAAGGAATACAGACTGTGTAAAACACTGTCTGCAGCTCCTTTACAGAAGTGAAGTTTTCTTCTGTGGAAGCTAATCAATCTCGGTTCCAGAGATTTTTATGCAAGGTTTCAGCCAGGTTTGCAGACTATAAAGTGAACAGCCTCCTGAGTAGAAAAGTACAGGTTTATGTCTATGTGTGCAATAGAACTCTGTCTTCCCAGGAAAAGCCCTGCTGCTAGTCAGAGAAATGCTTTCCACAGTCGGTAGAGTCTCACTATTCTGATCAGCACTGTGGTTTATCAGCAAGGACATGGTACTTACCAAGGGTCTCTCTAGCCTCATTCTGCCTCCAGTGGTGTTCAGGTCCAGAAGTCTGGGAAGAAGCTTAAGCAACTGGATAAATGATCTTTTCCTTGTGATATCACTCATTTACTTTTTCCTTAAAAAAAAAATTGTAAAAGAGATATTGCAAATCATGTAGACCATAATTTCTTAGCTACATTTTCTCTATTAGCAACTTCATTATGAAAATATTTTAGCTCCTGATCCCTCCTTTGCTGCTTATTACAGCAAATGTCCCAGCTTCAGTGAGGAGGCAGTTCAGGGCCCAAGCTACACAGAGACCCTCAGAGATGAAGAGCACCAGATACTGTTATGGTTTTATGCCATCAGAATAAACCTATACTGTTTTATACGGTCCTTAGCTTAGATTCTTCATCTGTGTTCAGTTACAATGCAAGTGGAAAGCTGTATCAGGGATGTGGAATAGGCTACTAATTTCACCCTTTAACCACAACACCACTATTGAATTCTCTAGAAGTTTAATAGAAGGGCTGAATGCTGCTGGAATCTTTTTTCCTAAAATAATATGAACTTTCCTCCAAGGTCACTGCATTCTTGGGTAGCCAATAAGCTTTGATGCTCATTAATAGCTAAAACAAGCCCAAGCTTTAATCAAAGGTGCATTAACTCACATCCTGTTGTTTGGCTCTATGATTGCAAAACTAAAATGACTGAACACAATGTGGCAACATACATGCTTTAGTAAGCACTGCTGCCAACTGTTCTTGGCATACAATGAGTTGACTCATCTTGAAAATAGGCCTCTGTTCCTTAAAACTGGGGCAGAATGCAAATGCCTGCCCTGCTGACCATCACCCACATCATTACCAGTGTTACTTGTGGAGTACCAAGCACACTCTTGGAAGGGATCTGCAAAAGATGTGTCCTGTTAAGCTGCTGTATTGCAGTGAGATGAAATCACTTGTATGATCAGATAAACCTGCAGACTAGGAGTAAACCTAATGCAGACTACGAGTGTTTTGGGAGGTCTGTCTGTGTAAACAATCTGTCTGAGCTGAGCTCATTCTTTCTGGAAAGTAAAATACTGTGTACTCATTTTGTTGGTTCCTTGGGGATGTGCACTCCATTATCCTAACCTTGAAACTAACAGGTGTCAGGAGACAGAAAGCATGTAAGGGAGAAGAGCAGTTTGTGTGTGGGGAAGCATTACTAATGAATGGTGTTCTCCTGAAAAGGCTTGCTCTAGACACTGGATACATTGCTTTTCATTTCTTTGTAATCCCAGCTAAGTTATACTATGTGAGAGAATAGATTTACATTTTCCCACTCGGTTTTATGCAAAGGGGATGATAACTATTCAGTTTTTGACTGATTTTCCTTCATTATTTCATGTCACAAGAGGCTACAAATGTAAGATGATAATGTAGAAGGTCTGTAACTGGACCTGTGCTAAGTGCTGGGTTGAGCTGGATATGGCACACATTAGCCCCCAATGCATGAAGCCTTGTAAAGCTCTTCTGGAGCTGTAAGCATCCCTTTCTTCCACACCTTAATACATGTAATTACCCTGAATAATACAATCCTAACTGAGAAGCAAGAGAGCTAGAAATGACCCTCTGTTGTTCTGCAGACTTGCACCCAAATCCCTGTCTTACACGTTGGAAGAGATGTGATCTTCATCACAGCCAAATCCTGCTGGCACTCTGCGAAAAATCTATTATTCTGCGTAATAATAATGCCCGTACTAATCACATATAAATTCCTAGTAGATTAGAGGCATTACAGAAAAAAAAAAAGAAAGAAAGAAAAAGAAGAAAAGAAGAAGAAAAAGGAAAGAAAAGAAAAAAGAAAGAAATAAAAAGAAGAAAAGAAGAAGAAAAAAGAAAGAAAAGAAAAAAGAAATAAGAAAAAAGAAGGAAGGAAAAAAAAAAGAAGGGAAATAAAAGAAAGAAAAAGAAGAAGAAGAAGAAAGAGAAGAAAGAAAAAAAAAAAGGAGGAAAGGACCAGATAAGGATCCAAATGTAATTTGATTAAAATGAGAATTGCCTTTCTCACCCTCAACCCTTCTTGGATTCAGGGCAGTCTTTTTCCACAACCTGGACTAGGATGACTCAGTAAACCTTTGCTAACCTTTCCTCCCTTTCCCCCTCAGCTCCATCATCCCAGTATGAGGAAGTCTTACTATCACTGGCTTGGTGCAAGGAGTTTTTCACATAAAAGGTCTGAGACTGGGAAGTGGCAAAGAGCTGGGCACTCATCCCCCTGCCTGGAGTGTGCTGCAGAGTTCAGATAATGAGTGACTGCCATTAAAGGCACCAGTTTCCTAAATAGTTTTTGGTTATGTTCCCTATTCAGCTGCAGTACAGAGAGAGACTGTTGGATGAGTCTTACAGGAGCTAGAGTGTTACTCACCCCTGCTCTTTCTGGCAAATCTGGTGTTTGGGCCTTTGAGCTCATTTTTTGCACTGCCATGTGTTTTTGAACCCGTTTGTGTGTTGTGGACCTTTTAAACAGTGACTAGGGCAGGCTGAGCTTGGTAGCTCAGGATGATCTTTCCAGATTTCCCTGCCCCCCCAGGTGAAAGCAACTGCAGCAGCAAACAAGAAAATGGATGGAGAACAGAAAAGAGGACTACAGGCATTGGGATGCCTTTATGGCAATTTATAGAAAGAGTTCATTGATAGTGAGGTTGAGCATGATGTTTTCTAAAACTGAATGCTCTACTGGGCTTTTCCACTCATGGCATACGACTGCCTGGGGATTTGGCAAGAGGAGGCTCTGCAGCAGTGACCCAGGACAGGCACATATTGCTTGTTTAATAAAGAGTAAAGCCTTGAACATGCACATTTATTCTGCATGCCATCACGCACCTGCTGGGCAGTGTGAGCATAGTTATAGAAACTCCTGGAGAATTTTCTCTAATTAGGGCCAGAATCCAGGCAGCTTCACACCAGGGCCACAGAATGGCCAGCCTCAGCCTCCTGGTCAAGGGCAGTGCCATTCTGGCCCCTCCAGCCCTCCCACAGAAATGCACACCAAGGCTTGCTATGGGACTCTGGGAGAGGCCTCCTGCACTGTGCTTGCGTGATTCCTGGAGAGAGCAGAATGCCCTGTCCCTGGCAAAAGTGCAGAGTCAACCTGCTGGTGCAGAAGTGTTTGGGGAGGGCAAGTGCAGCTTTCTGAGTGATTCAGAGGTGTTGACACACCACAGCAGCAGGTTAAGATTGATCTCCATAGCTGCTTGCCCTGTTTTCTTTCAGAGAAGCATGTCCTTGAAGCAGGGTGACAGGAAGGCTCATGAGTCAGCTCCTAGAGGAGCAGAGCCCTCAGTGCAGTGTGTTGTGGGAAGTGCCATTGACCTGGGTCACGCTGTGCAGCTTTACTGTAAACTGCAGCTGCGTAGGAGCTGATTCACATCCCTGCCATCTCTTTCTGATGAAACTTTCAGGAACGATTTTTGTGTCTTTCCTTCATCTTCCGCTGTTTGTGGGACAGCCTGAAATCAGGAATTAAATGCTCCTGCAGAAGCAGAAGAGGATGCTTCAGGACAGCTGCTGAGCAAAGGTGTTTCTTTTCCTTGTTCTAATTGTCCTTGTGTCTGTCAGTCTGGCTGCTGGGTTATGACCTAAAATGGGCCTGACAGATGAGCTTCAAAGAAGTTCTCTGTGTGTTACAGGGAGTCTTTATGTTCAACAGAAACAGATGTCCAATCCATTCTTTGAAATTTCAGTCCAAGACTGGCTTTTGTTGGGCATTTGTCTGGGCCTTGAGGGATGGACCTAGCAAAGAGAAATGGCCTGATTCTCTTCAAACACAGTACATTTCCAGACACTGTGCTGTAGCAGTGAGAACAAAACCCAACAATTTTTCTTTATTCTTGATTTTAGAATGGTATTCAAAGACAGCTGACAAGAACCACCTCACATAGTGGAAAACCATCTCTCTTACAAAGAACTTCAAGCTGATGGTAAGTGAGAGCATTAATATTTCATATTAATGAAATTCTGCAGGAAGAACCAAACCACACAGAGGAAGGAATTAGCTTATCTCATATGAGCTACCTAGTTTGGCTAGTCAAAGAAATTAGCTCCTTTTGATGGTGATTTACCTTAAGTTTAGATCAATATTTGGAGGAAAGCCTGTTTGACTCGCATTGACCAGGTCAAATAGTGTAATTTTTAGGTGGATAAATTCAAGTGAGATAAGTCCCAGCCTTGTTTTCATTTTCACTGCAGCAGGGCCAAAAGCTCTAATTGGAGCACTCTCAAAGGGCAATATGGACTCTTGCTGTGTTAGCACTTGGGTTCCTTTAGCAGCCTTTGCATGCTGTTCAGACCCTTCCAAGAGAACATTTTTTGTCCTCTCCATCAAAAGCACCATCAGAAAATTTTAATCACATCAGTAAGGCTTTGACACAGTCTTACATCACTCAAATAGGTCACTCAAATAGTCAAGATGAATCCATGGTAAGATGGGCACCAGACTACCTTAGAAAAGTGAAGTCAGATGGTAGCCACCAATGGTTTACTGTCTAATTGAAGACTACATTGACTACATTGTGTGAGATTTGGCAAGTGTCCATCCATCCATCCTAGGGATGATCAAATAGACTGTATCCTTATTCAGTCAGGGGCTGAGAGTCTGGAAGGGACTGGCCAAATGAGGGAGATTTCAAGGGATTATGACAAATCAGAGCACTAGTTTTAAATAGCCAGCATGGAGCTAAGTGAGGACACAGGCTTAGGAAGAATCAGTTGCAGGTATGGAAATGAATGTGTAGGAATAAATTCTGATGAAAACATGAGGGAGTTGATTATGCATCAAAAACCGAAGTGCCATACTGATGAGAAAAAACCAAACCAAATCATTAGGTGAGGACACTTAAATGGGAATTTTTAAATGCGAACCACCTAATACAGCTGCTCACTTCACCTAAAGAGGGGTGTAAGGAGCCTGAAGGAAAGTAACAAAGATACTCCAGAAAATATAAACTATTTAAAAAGAACAGGCACTGCACAGCCCAGATGAGGGGAATCTGAAAGAAATGTAGGCTGAAGTCTTCCAATATATAAAAGATCATCATAAAGATGGTGGTGGTTGATTTCCTGCCCCCCCCATATTCTGCCTTAGGTGAACAAGGAGCAAGAAGATGAGATTACAGTAGAGGATATAGAGCACAGATGTTTGAGCTGCAGAGTACTTCAAGAGACCAAGGAGCTTTAATCACTGTCAATTCTTAATAATGAGATCTTTTCAACCCTATATTCTAGGAATCTCTGATATCACCCACTTCATGGTGAACGAACACACATGACCAAGTGCCTGGAATAATTTTCAGAAAAGAGCAATTTTTTCAGCAATGGCAACTCTTCTTGCTGGTTGCTCTAATCTTTGCCAGAACTTACATCTCTATCCCCTCCTCTCCCACATTTCCCTAGTTGCCAGAAAGAGGGATTTGGCCTAGCTCGAAGCCTGCATTTTAGCTTAGAGAGGTCAAACACTGCTCATACTGTCCATGTGCAAATGGTGGCCTTTGAGACTTTTTGGCAGGCAGTGCAGACCCTCTCCATCTTGGGGCTCAAGTTCCCCAGAATAATTTCATCATCTCTTCAAGCAAAATAAAAGCAGTTCTGGGGGTGGGGCTGAGGAGTGGTTGTTAAAATCTCTCTTTCCTCAGTGTAAGCAGCATCTTTATGAGGACAGCGAAGTACTACCAGCTGGAGAATTAATTTAGAAATTTCCTTTTATGGAAGAAGTCTTTTTCTAACAGTACCAAAGAGAAGCTTTTAAAGAACAGCTCTAATTTGAAAAGCTTACTGTTTCCTTTTAGGTTGCAGATTCAGTCTAAATAAAGAGCATCTTCCCGTTGCAGTGCAGACATTTTCAAGTGCACTGACAGCAACAGGGAGATTTTGGTTATCAGTGAATCTCTCTGTGTTTTATTCGCCTAACAAAATAATTTTGTTGTTCAACATTAAACATCCGTATCAGATGGGAGGAATCGAATTCTCCTCACTGGGGACAGATCCAGCTGTGGATAGCAGAAAGAGGGGAGGGAGGAGCAGGATGAGCTGTGTAATTGAATGGCCACAGCCACTGCATGCAGCTGAGAGGGGCTGTGCAGGATGCAGCAGTGGTGCTAATGTGAGAGGGGAGACTCCAACCACCTTCACTCCCTCCCTCCCACCCCCCTCAGTACATCTGTGCCCGCTTGGGAGCCTCCAGGAAACCCACCTGCTACTCACATGTAGAAATGCTGCTTGTTCTGTGAAACTCTGTGCTGATGTAGCAATCCTGCTTCTAAAGACAACACACTAGATTTTATTTTGGATTCTCATTTTGCCAGGAATGGGTGGTGTGATTTTGATTTTCCCACAGGTCTCTCATGCCTGACTGTCTTAGCTGAACCTTTATATCCTTGCTTGTATTTGCCATTAGGCTAGCATTTTCACAGACTTTGCTGGTTTGGGACACAGTGACAAATTTAGGAGGTGTCTATCACCCAGAACTCCAGGTGACATCAACTGTGATTGAGTGGAACAGAAATTGGGGCTAATCCACCCAAAACCCTTGCAGACTATGTCAGCTCTGATTCCTGCTATATCCTTAAGGTCCTGTATCTCTCCAGCCCTAGGTGACGGTGTCACCTCCTTCCTAGTTCATAGAAAACCTGGATTTAGACAGACAAAACATTTATTTTGGATTGATCTGGAATGATTTTTGTGGGCCGGCACAGACCCAGCTTTCTGCTATGCTTTAGCCTGATGTTGTAGACATTTTCTACTAAAGCAACAACCTGTTTCAGGGGAGTTCAACTCATTTAATCTGTGCAGAGGATCACTGCTCAGTTTCCATTCTCCTAAAGAAGGTTTTTTGCTCTTTTCACTTTATATCAACAAACCATGAACTTGTCAAATTCCACTGCTTCACTGTAATTACAACGTGGGCATGAGAAATTATTCACAAAGGCAGAGATGTGGCTCCATAAATACATTTGTCAAACTGACCTCAAGCTGGCAGGCAGGCAGTACCATTGCCAAAAAAATATTTAGCAGGTGCAAGCATGCCAGCCACTTCTGGTATGCAGTATGTTTCTTTAGCAAGTAGATGGCTCTATGTGCTGTTTCAGTATCTGTGGACAATTCTTTCATGTGCTTCTACTTATTTGCCATGGTATTTTGACTTATGCTATGCAGAGCTGCTCTTGATAGCAAAGCACCTCACAAACCCATTCTCTCTTCTCTTTTTTCACTTGTTCCCCAACTGCAAAATTTGCACTTTTAATTTTTTTTCCAAGTGATTGGAATCCAGTCTAACTTCAGAGAACTGAGCACTTGACGTAAAAAGGATTGAGTTCATGCTAAAAGGCAGAGTACAAGCAAGAGAGCAAACAGGCCCACTGGACAGACCCAGTGGAGACAGGGATGGGGAGAAAAAAAGCATTGAAGAGTCAGGATAACAAATAGATGAAACAGAAGTGATGGCAGTAACACATCTTCTACAATGCAAAAAAAAATTACTCTTGATAATGAGGCAGAAGCTGGATTAAATGGCCACAGGGGAAAAAAAGGGAAAAAGACACCAAGAAAAGTCAACAAGAAGCATAAAGACATGCATATGAGACATGCTTACCAGTATTATATATCAGCATATTTATTTAAGGAGGTTGGTTGTCTTTCAGTCTTTGTTCAGCCTAGAAAGAGAAGGACAGAGGGCTATTAAAGCCAAGCCAGCTAGGGTAACAAATGGGTATGGAGCCTGCAGAGCACTGGCTTTGAGCATCCTCCAGCCTCTGAAGGCTTCACACACATATAATGAAATAATGAGATGCATGTGAAAGGTTTTGTTTTGATCTGGTTTGGTTTGGTTTTTTCAGTATTAACACCAGTAATTTGCTTTGTTTTCCTGCAAGCCCAAGGGATTTTTGACACCCGTATGCCAGGTTTGCTGCTATTGTGAAGGAGAAAAGGGGCAGGAAACCCAGGAAGTAATGGCAGAGGGCCAGTCATAGAGCCAAAGCAAAGGAAGGGGCATTAGAAGCCATAAAAGCGGGATGTGACTGTAGACAGCACCAAATCCAGCTTATCTGAACACAGACCAAGCTCGTGTGAAATGTTCACAAGCTGCTTCCTAGTAGTTTAATACCTGGAGGGACTAAAGCTGAAATTCACTGGGCACTTTAACTTGGTATAAGATGACTTTCTTGCTGTAGTAAACTGATTTTGTGCTTGTTGGCAGGTGAAATTTCCTTTCTCACATGGAACCAGCAGGAACAGAAAAGTGGGAATGGAAGAGGAATATCTGAGAAACATGAAAGGTACTTGTTCAAATCCCGATCCAATTCTGACCAGCTTGTGAATGAGACATTCACTTCTTCTACATGTCTTTCATCCAATAAAATTGGAGCATAAGGCCTGGCTTGACAATTTTTGAAACATTTTTATTATAATATTGGTCGAAAGAAGCTTTGCTTGCAGTTCCCCTGCATGAATAAAACACAAGACTGACACACAGCCTTGTGCCACAGCCAAAGTCAACGGTCCTCACAGAGGTAAACTGGGGACATGAATGAATTAACAGGATTGCCACAAACTGGGGAATAATGGAAAAGCAGAGTTCCTGTTGTCACTTAGACCAGCCAGAGGCCTGGCTTACGTCAGCTCTCCACTCCTGGCTGTGCCTTGCTCACCTCCTCCCCCTCCTGCAGCAACAAAACCATCTTGGAAGCCTGGAGTACAGCGCATTATGGGGACATCTGTCAGAAACTACACCCAAGCTGGTGTGCATGAATGGCAGATGGGTAAGGTTGGTCACAGTCAATAAAAATGTGTGGAAGGTAATTTAATCATTCCATGAAGAGAAACACAGAACAAAGCTTTTCTTCCTCCACATGGGGTCTGTAAAAAGCCTGTAGAGCCAGGCATCCCCATTCCCCTCTGCAGCATGTAGACACAGGGACAAGGCTCCCCTTCTTCTCCTTCCACCTTCAGGCTCATTCCTGTCAGTCTGTCATTCCTTCTGTTCAGCAGCCCAGTGCTCATGGGCAAGCACCCCATGGGCAAGCACACAGCCTTGAGCTGCACATCAGTGCTCACAAGAGAGCCTGAAATTGGGCTTCCCATTCCCTGTCCAAATCCCCTCACCAGCAGGATGCTGAACAGAACTTGACCAGGAGTCCTTCTGCCCATAGCTTGCTGGGAGGAAAGCCAGAAACACTCCTGGTGTCTTAGGCAGAGAGCTCATTGGGAGGATTTTTGCAGGCTGCTGTTATACTCAGATACCTGTAAGCCACCTAACTGAAATGCAAGTGCTCTTTGAACCCTGTTCTTGTCATCTTTGTGGCCTTTGATAACATCAGTGGGTTTATGCCCACCTAGCTTTTTCTTTTATGAACACATAAGACACAGAAGACATTTTTACAGAGTGCAATTAATGTCATCCATGTCAGAAACTGCAGTGGCATAATTACTGTAATAAAAGTCCCATACTTGTTTTTAATTTTAATATTGCCTAATCTCTGTCTGTAAAATTGCATATTGTGATGTTGGAACACATATCACTTTTTAAAATTATGCTGGTGTTCACCGTTGGCATTTATAAAATTTTTGTACACAATCACTATTTTTTCATCCTACTCTGAAGGCTGCCTGAGAGCTACACATTCCTTTGTCAACATTTCTGGAGCAAATGTGCTCCTCTATTTCTAAAGACCATGGTAACGCCTGCTTCAGAAGGTTTGTATGTGGAATCTGGTGAATATTCCGCAGATGTGGAGCAGGACCTCCCTATCAGCCATCGGATCTGACCAGATGAAATTTATAACATCTGCTGTTCCCAGTCAGGCACAGCTTTCTGTTATTCCAGCTGTTGCTGAGCATGCATTAAGCACTTCCAATTAGTTCAACCTCCTCCTAATGTTACAGCAGCTTGTTTTTTTGCTGCCAGAGGAGAAATATTTTTCAGACCTAAAAGATTTATTTGTAGCTGTGATGTTGATACACCCTGTAATGGGCTTTCACATTTTAGGCCAAAATACCAGAAGCCCCAACTGTCAATAAGAGTAACAGATTGCATGGCATCACCCTTCTCCAGAATTCAGAGTGCTATAAATGGGTAGTGAATTCCCTCTTCTGCAGTTAGGAAGAATGAATAATGGAAAGGATTAAGACTGGAAACAGCCTGCTGTAAATTAATATGGAGAAACCCAAAACATTTGCCCTGGGATCTAGCAGACAATGCTGCTTAGAATCAGCTACTTTTAGCTGATGTATGTTTTGCTTCAGCTCTGTTGAGTCCCTACCATCATTTGTGGCTGCAGCACACATGCTGCAGGGCTCATTTTAGCCATGCTGTGCTACTTCAGTTTAGAGGGCTGTGGATTGGAGTGAGTTTAAGGCAAAGAAAGGTGCTGGTACAGACCTTTCAGCAATGTTCCCCATCTCTAATTCAGTGTGACACTCCTCCCAGCGCTTCACAGCATCACATCTCTCAGAGGTTTTGCTGGTTAGAACCTGTGGCCAGCGGCACAGTAAAAACTGTGCCTTTGATTTAGAGGGACATGAAGACTTTTAATAAGGTCATTTTTTCTTGTTAGTGTCTCTGTCAAGAGAATGAGGCATCATATTTTAATGGCCAATATATTTTGTTAATTATGGCATTTCATTATTTTTCTCTGACCTTGTCAACAGCCAACATTTTGATCGTGTATATACATTAAATGCATTAATGCCTTTCCTTCTAATAATCCAAACTGTCAAGCAGGCAGCAACTCTGTGGAATAATGAAAAGATCAAAGCAGTGTCATGAACTTCCCCAGTTTGTGCAGCATACAAGGCAACCACTTTGCAATATTTCACTTCTGGGACAACAGCTGGAGGAGGGCACCAGCCGCCTCTCTGCATAGGGACCTGCACAAAGAGCAGCAGAGTAAGCTTCAATAGTTGTCACTGGCACTGTGGCAAACAAAAGCAGCCAGCAATAAGTGGCACAGAGACACAAGGTTGGAGGATATGGCCTTCTGTGCATTGTCAGGGAAATGGGAAAACTCTCCCTGATGTGGGAGAACAGAGTACTGTGCAGGGGCCTTCTTGCAACACAGCTGCACATCTAAAATAATTTTCCTTCAATTAATTACTTTGTGTCCTTCTCCCTTCCTGTGTCCAGATCCTCTCCTCCTTTGTCAAAATCTGAAGCAAAGAAAATCCTTGAAAAGTCTCAAAAACTATTGTCCTTTTTTTTTAGTAGTACCTCTCTGAAAGTGCACTCATTTGTTCACTTTTTGCCTGAGAATATTTTCTCCTGATGATTCTTCTTCATTTTCCTTCATTTTTATTTTGTCTCTTGTGCTGGGGAAATCAGTGCCACTTTGATAAAGTGTGAAGTTGTGGTGGGCTGTCAATAATTCATCATTGGATCCTTTGGTCAGTGTGGCTCATTATCTGTGTGGGAGAGGTGGTATCTTCTACCTTGTGTGAATTTTTTGTGGGAAAAAAGCCAAACACATCTAGCATCTGTTATGCTTTCCTTCCCAGTGTTTGGGATTATAAATAGCTATTAGCACATATTTTTTCTGGTTTTTTTTTTTTTTTTTTTTTTTTTTTTTTTTTTTTTTTTTTTACTAAATAGAAACAGACAAACACAGAGACCTGACTGTTGAGCTCACTTACTGCAGTCTTACTGGACTAATCGAAAATGAAGCAATGGAATGATAACGTTAAGGTTATAATTAAGACATAATCTATAAATCAATGGGTTCAAATTATCCAGCCAGTAAATTCATCATGCATGTAATGAAATGATACTGTGAAGTTAACACTAGAAGCAATGGGGCTGTACTAGTTTCTCTTCACAGTGCTTATGGTGGAGCCAGCTTCCTTCCAGTGTCAGCCCACCAGCAGGGGTGGCTCAGATGGTGCCCTGAGCTCACTGACAGAGAAGAACCATTGACATGAAAACCCCAAAGCAGCACAGCACCAGTGTCAATCCAGTTTGCACCCATTTCCTGAGAGCCTGGTGAAGCGATGGTGCCTGGTTGGTGGAAATCGCGGATGGCTTTGCACAGTCAACAATTCCGCTGCAGCAGTCTCTGTTGAGGTTTTTTGCTCCAGTTCCTCCCTTCCCATAGAACAATACATGTTTTCTCCAGCAACAAATCAATCAATGCTTGTAGTAGCTTTTGTATAATGTTGATTTTAATTCAGAAACTAATGACTAGCATGATGACACCTCGGTGTTTATTTCTGGGGACAAATCCGCTTGTAATGCACACCCACATGCACACCTAATGAGGGTGTCTCTTCATTAAACAAAGGCAAAGGGATGAGTCTGTGTTCCTTCTGCTCAGAGAGTCCTGGGCTATGAGCTCTCTCATGGCAGCCACAGATTGCTGTCTGAAATTGGGAGACAGAGGCTCCAAGGAGTTTAATTCCACAACAAACTGGCTACACCAGAGGACACATCAACAACTGTTTCTTTTCTGCTCCACTTTTGCTTTTATAGGGACAGATTCTTGTTACATTGAGCCCATTTTGAGAGACGTTTCCAATTTTCAGTGCTTTGCCCTTTGTGCAAGTCATGCCTGGTTACAGGTTCTTCCTAGATGTCACTCATCCCAGTAGTCCTCTCTCCTCATCTCACCTGAAGTCAAAAGCAGAAATCTCTTGGCTGATGGAGCCAAGGCTGAGTAAGTCCCCAGGGTTTGTGTGGCCTCTCCATCTAAGCTGGCTCTGCCTCTGCCCCATGGCTGGGAGCAGTGGCACAGAAGCAGCTCCATGCAAACAGAAGAGCCAGCAGCAGGTGGATGTGGGGCTGAGGCCTTGTGGGGAGGTGGGGAGGAGTGAGGGGCTGTGTTGGCATGCCCATGTTTCAGTGGCCATGTCGTGATCTGGAGCGAGAAGCTTCCAGGAGGCAGAGAAATGTGAGTGGAGCTGGACACAGTCCCTCCTAGCCCGCTCCTCATTCTGAGGTTGTGGAAGTGCTGTCCAGGAATGCAGGGAAGAAGCTTTTGTGGGGCCATCAGGGCCCTCACAGAACCTCTCCACACCGGATAAACAGCCTTTTGTCCAATATCCTGCACCACCTGTCCTGTCCCTCAGTATGGTCTGAGTCACATTTTATATCCAGTGACTATCCCTTTAGTTCCCTCTATTATTAGTTTGGTTTATTTTGGTTTGAACCATGATGCAGAAGTCATATTTGCCTTGGGAGTGTCCTCTTTCCACCCCATCATCACCGCTCCCCCAGCAGCTGTTTCTAATCTCCTTGTTTTGTTTTTAATCTCCTTTTGGGGGTAGAGTGATACTATTTACCACCCTCTCAACAAGGGAGCTATTGCCAGTGCAGGGGTATGTGTTACTTCCATTCATCATGAGGAGGAGCTGTGCAGAGCGAAATACAGGCTCGGGAGAGGCAGAAATTATTCCAGCCCAGCATATGAGTCAGGTTATTGTGAGGGAAAGTGGCACTTAGCTGATGGGAACAGCACCTGAGCAGTACTGTAGAAATGCAACTAAAGTATTCCTTTGTGTGTACTGGTAAAAAATCTGGGGGACTGTAAGCAAGTCACTTCTTAAATAAGGAAAATTCTAAGTCCTGCAGGAGGAATAACATCCCCATGCACCAATATGCGCTGAGGGTGGATCAGGGGGAAAGCTGCTTTTCTAAGAAGAACCTTGGGCGAATGGCATGGACATTCAGCATGCCCTCACAGCAAAAAAAGCCAGTCTTACTCTGGACTGCATTAAGAGAGAGGTGATCCTTCCTCTTTGCTGAGTGGTGGTGAAGCCTCCTGCAATGCTTTGTCCAGTTCAGGGCTCCCCAGTACAAGAGAGGCATGGTCATACTGGAGAGAGTCCAGTGGAGGGCCACTAAGGTGACTGGAACACTGAAACACCTCTCACACGAGGAGAGGCTGTGGGAGCTGGAACTATTCAGCTTGGAGAAGAGAAAGCTCAGGAAAGGAGATCTCACCAATGTGTACCTGATACACCTGATGGGAGACAATGAAAATAAGGGATACAGACTGTTAGTAGTGCCCAAAGACAGGGGAAGAGGCAATGGGCACAAATTATACATAAAATGTTTTTTGAACACAAGAAAACACTTTTTTTTTTTTTTTTTTTTCAGTGAGGGTGGTCAAACACTGACACAGAACCCAACTGGACATTTCTTGGAGCAGACTGATCTAGCTGTTTCTGCATGATCAGGGGAGCTTAGACCCAGATGATTTCCAGAGACCCTTCCAACCTCAACCATTCTCTGATGCCAGGCTTCTACCAACTTGCCAGAAGGGGCTTTAGGCACAGGCCATAGAAGGAGGTTTCACTATTTTAGATGAATTATTTATTTCCTTATGTTCTTTTAATCACTCCCTTCATTTATGATTTTTCTAATTTTGCCACATTTTCGCTGGCAGCAAGGTACTTAAAAAGGTCTCCACTGATAAAGGCAAAAAAAGCATACATCTTGTTTCTCTGACAAGGTAGCCAAAATGCCAGGCTCTGAGGCCATGCTTGCAGAATGTGAGGCCAGAAAGCACAATGCAAAAGTTGCACAGATGGAATATACCTGCCCTACAGCTAGAACTTCCACTCTGCAGAGCTTATCCAGGCAAGGACCATGTCCAAACCAGCAGCATTTTGCCAAAAAAAAAGGATAGGTCCCTGCAGTTCTTTTTCAGCATAGTCAGACATTAAAACTTCTTCAGGCAATCTGGGCTGCCATGGCATTTGATATTTTGAAGCAAATCAGTGATTTTCATGCAATAAAACCCCACTGACTTCAATGGCTCAGGGAAGAAAAACCCCAAATTTTTTTCAGGGGCTTTAAATATTTTTTCAGCCTGGTAGAACATAAGCACTGATGTTTGCCCTATTTAGGGAATGTACAGTAAATCTACACTGAAAATGACATTTCTCCTTACCCAGCTGAAACACAGCAAGCAGCAGAAGCAACTGCAATTGTGTGTGCTGGACTTCCCTCCACCCTCTGCATAACTTGGTTACTTGATTTGCAGAAGAAATTGCCCTCAAGTAAATGTGAAAGCAAAAGTTTTGACAGCAGGTGCAGCTCAGTTTTAGAAAGAAAAGTGTGAGGAGATGGGAGAGGAACAGATAGGAAGGAAAGGGCAGGGGGGAGGAAAAGAGAAAGGAGAGAAGGAGTGGAGTAGCAGTTGGATATTTTTTAAAGCAGTAAAATAAGGGCTTTAACACTAACCTAAGAATCCATCTTATGCAGGTGATTTCCACTTCAGAGAATGTGATTTTGAAAATGAGGCGACATTGCAGTAGTGATATTCAAGTGATAAGTTCACACCATTTACAGTGCTGATCATTTCCTCCTCCAGGTGGTGGAGCAGAGCACAAAATCTGCTGCCATCACCAGTTCTGCTAGTATTCGTATGAACTGAAAGCAGGGACAAATTAAAAACAGAAGGTTTTGAACCTCAGAAGAAAAAATAGAAAAAGTCTTAAATAAGTAGTAGAATAAGCTAAGGAAGATTCACAGTCAAAATTAATCTTGTACTATGATGAAAGAATTGTAACTAGAAAAGACAGTCTAGGGTTACTACTGCATTTTGCCCAGGATCTTTTTCCAAATGTGCCCAATTGATCAGCTTATTCATTTAATAAAGCCTTTGAATTAAAAAAAGTCAGTATTTCAGTTTCTTCTCAAAGTTAAACAGTGTTCTTTACTGATAAAGAAAAATAAGTCGATACATTAGATATATCTTGTCTAGCTGAGGTTGGGCAAAATGTAAAATTTTCTCTGCTGGAGTCATTAAGGAGGAATACCTTTAAATTAAATGTTAATATAGTTTATTCTTTTAGAGGAATATTCCTTTTAGGGGAATAATCTCCTCTGGCATCCTTATTATGTCTCTTAGAATAAAAGAAAAATTAAAAATGGGTATATGTACAAGCTAACAGCTTTTGTTAGTTAATTTAAGCATCCAGAAATCTGAATATTTACCAGACTCTCCTGAAGCTGGGAAGAGGGACAAAAATCTCTAGAAGAAATATTTTCCAGACTCTGTAATTAAATCACCCTCTTTGACAAGAGCTGTGGCTATTACTATATACTGCTGTATATAAAGAAGCTCACCGCTTCACTGATACCAAGGCTTGCTGTCAGAGATGTGAATTTATTAAAGAAGGTAAAGCCAGAGAAGAGAGGGTGAGCTAAACCAGCAGCCCTTCTCCTGGAGTCTGATTTATGTTAGTGACTGGAAGCTCCTGCTGGTTGTGTCAAGCCCCTTGCCACGCTGGCTCTGCAAAATGCAGGATTTGCTCCCAGATGGACAGGATGGTTCCAGGGAGGTGGGTCAGAGGTCGGCGTGCTTCAAGCCATGAGGGATAGGAAATACTCTTTTTCAGCGTATGCAAAGCATTAGCTCCTATTGTCTAAAAGTGATAAAGTATGAATCACAGTACCTATATTACAAGAAGCTGAAAGGCAGCACACTCTGACCCGTTTATTCCACTGTCTGTAGCAGTATTAAACCAGCAGGCTCCCCCCTGTTTGCCCCTGCTGCTGGTGACATGCAGCCTCCCCTGCAGTGGGTGCTATTGGTGACTGCTGTAGCTCAGGAAGAGCAGGGCACCTCAGAGGGCTCTATCACTGCTGCACTTGCTCATCTGCTTCGGGGCTCACAGTTCACCAGATACTGGCTTTGAGGTCATGGAGAGAAATACTTGCTTTTCTTTCTTTGTTCTATCAAGATTATCTTCTGGCTCTTCCAAATGATCATTGTGTTTTATGGTGGAGAGAACAAAATAAACCTGTGACTTTGAACAACCATGGAGCCACCTGTATTTTTCAAGGGGGATTTGATAAGGGGTAGGAGCTAAAAATAACATGCAAACCCCACATTTCTGAGGCACACGGAAAGGCTGATGATGGGGTTTCAGGGCAGTCCTACTTCCAGGGGGAAAAGGAGTTTTTACTCAGTCCTGTCACTAGTTCCCTGCTTGATTATTGCCCTATATCCAGAGCTGCTATAAGAGTAATTCTTATAAAATTGCTTTGGGTCCTAAAACTTATTCCAGAAGTATAAGGTAATATTGCTTCTGTGTCATATTAATGAAAGAAGCACACAGATGAAACATCCAGCATCACAAAGGCTTTACTGTCTTTGACTTAGTACACCCTCAGTTCTGTGTTATTAATTTTAGTGGGTTTCTAAATGTTATTGATGAAAAATATTCTCTCTTCTCGTTTTTTTTGTTGTTTTTTTTTTTTTTTTTGCAGTTACAGGGCAAAATTCAAGATATGCTTTCACTGAGCCTTGCTTTTTGTCACATAGACAGAGACAGGCACAGCCAGGTGCTGAGGAGTGTTTGCTGTTAATTAGAGGTGTTATGTTGCACACTATTGGCACAGTCTAAGAACCAGCACAGGTGCGCTCTACTGGCAGGAGAGATTTTTCTTGCTTTGCAGCAAAGACATTTACACTGGGGTTTACAAAAGGATTTAAGAGGGTTAGGTGCCCAAATCCACAGCAGCTTAGGTGGAACTGGGGGCCTTGCTGCCTTTGGTTCTGCTGCATAAAATGGTACATGCATGAATGCACTTCACTGATGTCACCAGCCATAACGTGGCCCCAGCTCAGTGACAACAATTGAAATAGTGGTTTGACCTCTTCCTGATCCAGAGCCTTTTTGCTCCAGTGAATTTTTCTGATGCACTCAGCCTGCCATAAATCATCTGTAGGGCCTTCACACTGCTTCTTTCCACTTATTTTTCAGTGTGGAGATGTGTGAGGGAGGAGGAGAGACAGAGAGACTGAAGATTTCAGGAAGAGCAGGGAATGCTTGGGCAAAGGATAGACCAAGCAAAAAGGGAGTCTGCAGGGCAGATCTTGGAAAGCCAGGGGAAAGCATGATTCCAGAGCCAGGTAAATGAATATTTTATGAAGGCAGTGGTCCTTCTACTCCAAGCTATGGATTTCATAACATGTTAGGTACAGTTTGCTATCCACACACTGGCAGGCTCCTGGGTGAGAGCAACACCCTGTGTTTAATACAATATAGGAGGCATTAGAGAGTGAATGAAGAATATTTTCAAACTGATACCATCTGACAGATATGTCCAGCTGATGGTAATTTATGCATCTCCTGCCTCAAATTGCTTAACACACATTAAAGGAAAAGCAGAGGCAGGAGGCCAAAGTGTGGAGAGAATGTGATTAAGGGAGGTGAAGTGTTGTGTCCACGGGGTTGTATGATGCCCCTCTCTCTGCCAAGACCTTCATGCCAAATTAATGTCCTCAGGCTCATGTTCAACTATACCAGAGCTGAACAATGCCTGGAGCATTCCATCAGTCTCCTGTGATTACAAATACTGTACCTTCAGTGTGGCTTTGCATCTTCTTCAGCCTTCATATGCTCACTTCTGCATGCACAGCACTTGGTTTTCTATTGCTCTGCAGGTTGAATCTCATCTGAGCCTGGAGGGCTCAGACCTCTAAACATAGCCCCTGGCTACATTTCCCCTTGTACAACCTTATTCATAAACTTACTCTTGGCAGAGCTTCTAATTACATCTTATATGGACTTGTATACACGTGTAAAATCAAATTACAAAAAAAATCCGTTTTCAGATGAATTCACATCAGCCTGGAATGCCTTACAGTCAATGTCTGAGGTTAAATGCTCCTTTCTAGTTGCGGGGGCTAATTCCAGCAGGTGAGCAACCTTCTTGCCCTAGAGAACTCCAACTCCTGATTTTTATTCTCTTTCCCCAAATTAGGATACTTCACCTAGATCCCATTACAAGCTGTCAGGCACACCAGGGCATGGCAGGGAGCTGGGGATGGAACTGGTACTGCGAGCACTTGTGGGGAGGGATGTCCCTGCCTGCTGTCCACAGAGTTCCTGGAGGAGTGCAAAGTGTTAGGTCTGACCCTAACTGTCTTTAATTGGGCACAGCAGGAGTGCTGAGGCATTGCAGAGCAGGCTGGTGGCCAAACACCTCCAAGGGCAGAGACCTGGTGTCTGTGTGGCTCTCAGTGGGGACCTGGAGTGAGGGGTCCCACAGCTCAGCATCTGGACAGCTGTGGCTTCACTGGGTGAGATGTTAAGAACTGGAGAGAGGGAGTAGGAAAGAGACCCCAGGGTAAAGACTCCAGTGATCTCTGTTTACAACTTGCTTTATAGTATATTCTTGATGTCAAATACAGCCTGATTAAGAAGCTACACAAAAACTCTACAAGCACAGATCAATACCTACAGTGCAGCTTCATACTTTACTGTTTGTGTATAATAATGACATGACTTACCCTGAGTGCTAAGCCAGGCAGTTTAAACCAGCTGTACTAAATCTCCTGGTTTTTATTGCTCTTCCCTGGTCTTTTGTCCTGATATGCAAAATCTCTCTACTGGGACATTTGCAGACACTGGAACAGATTCTGTTACCTGTGCCAACCCACACCCTGACTGCTAATTCATTCTCTCAGCCACAAACAGTGTTTCTGCATTACAAAGTAGACCTTTCATTTGAAAATGTACCATCTTCCACATCTGCAGATGTAGAAGGTATATTTTCATGAATAATTCAAACCAACAATGAGGCTGAATATAATAATATGCTTATACACTGTAATAATGTGTATAAGCATAGAGCCCTGAAGCAACCTGACCTTCATTTTTGGTATTAGAAAAGAAAAGCATCGATTTCTTTGACTTTGATTTGGTATTAAGGGAACATTTGATTTGTTCAAATACTTTGGCAATTCAAAATTTGCAGGAGAAAAGCACTTCCCTATGTGCAGGACTTTGAGCAAAAGCCTCCCCAGGTGCACAGAGCTAATGCTGTGCTCTCACACTGATGAGAGGGATTTCTGAGACTCAGCATCAGGAGGAATGGCTGGATACAAATGCTCCTAGCTGGCTGACTGTTTGTCTCCTTTAAAGAGCTTGTTGGTGGCTCAGAAAACTTCCTTTTGAAGAATATTTTGAGCACTTAAATATGCGCAGTGTTCAACAAAGTTGAAGCTGAACTTTTCTACATGAGTATTTCCAAAACAGCATTCTAATTCTTTCTGTTTGCTTTCACAGAATCACAGAATGGGCAAGGTTGGCAGGGGGCACTGGAAGTCATCTGATTCAATCACCTTGCTCAACCCTAGAGCCATTCATCAGGGCTGTGTCCAGATGGCTCCTGAATATCTCCAGGGAAGGAGCCTCCACAACCTCTCTGGGCAACCTGTGCAGGTGCTTCATCACCCTCAAGATAAAGAAGTTGTTCCACGCGTTCAGACGGAACTTCCTGGAACTTCAGGTGGGACATTTAAAGCTAGAGGTCATTCTAACTACTGATGCTGAGCTGTCAGGCTGACATGTATATCCTGCTCTTGTTTGCAGGAGGACACACCAGCTATACTGAGGGCTGTCATGACTGCCATGACTAGAGGGAAAACCAGAATATAACCCATCTTAGAGGGCTTCTTTAGCCTTTGAGATTCTGAGATTTTGTGCAGAGGGAGCTTTTTCATTGATTACAAATACTTCAGTTCACTTACTAATAAACTTGTTATTTGTCAGAGTTTTGCCTTTTTTTGTTCCTGTTTTCTGCATTTTGAAACCTTTTTACACTCTACACCATAGGAAATGCCTTGAAAGCCAGTTATTTTTGCAGAAAAGTAGGTGTCCCAGTTGTTTCCTCCCAGCCTTCTGATTTTGCAGCATTACCAGTTTGGGCATTTTCTCACCTCTTAAACACATGTAAGATTTGCAAGTTATGTGCCATAATTTGGTAAAATTAGGTTTTATGTAGGTGACTGCTTAGGTGATCTGCCAAGCATCTGAATCCAGACTGCTCAATTTCCCCTGGGTTTATTTGTCCTAACCACCAAGATCTTCTCATCAGGAAATAAAAGACTGGCACAGAGCTCATGTTGTCTCATTTTGAACAATTTGTAAATACTGCAGGACAAAATTCAAGAGATAAAAATTGTATTTTTCTTTATTATCATGAGTCTAACGTGTTTTTTTTTATTTGCTTGCTAGTCCCTTGAGTATGAATTATAAAATATTTTAGCAATGCAAAAATATTAATTTTCTCCATAGCCAGAAAACTGAAAGCAACCAGCATAACAGTAGAAATCATGCCTTCATGAGCATAATACATCACCATGTAAACAGCTTTGAGAATACTTTTCAGTTTTGACAGTAAATTTAACCATGTCTTATCAAGAGAGTAATAGCTAGAAAATCCAATTTACATAACATGAAAATCAGTCATTACTCAAAATTGTGCATGAATGCTTGCATCAGAAACCACTTGCTTCTCTAGACACAATATCCGACTCATATTTACACAGTTAAATTGGATTTTTCACCCTTCTTGTTGAACTGAGAATTTGTTTAGATACTTACAAACATACCTAAAACTGTGTACACAGCCAGTCCGTGGAAACCACGCAAGCCTCCCTCTGCATCCTCATGTCAGTCATGTTTCCCAACTCTTATTTCTCAGTGTAGTCTAAAATTGTGCTATTGTGGACAGGTGGCCACCTTTAAGACCTACTGCCTGTAGCACAGTACTCCTGGCATAATTTGAGTTGTTATGAGGATAGTAGCACATTTAAACACTTAAGGAATAAGACCTGATGAGAGATTAAGAGTGCTAGGGAATTAATTCCCTCCTCAAAGATAACTACAGCAAGAAGTGGAAAGGTCTGGATTTCCTTAGAAAGAAAAGAGTCTTTCAGGGCTGGAGTGTATTTAGTCTGCTCTGCCTGGCACTTTTCTGCTGAGGAAAGTCTTTCCAGTGGCCTAGGAGAAGCAGCTGGTCCCAGGGAGGACCAAGCTCAGGATAACCAGTCTTGACATGCTGGTCACAATTGCAATTTGTTAAGATGAGGCTCAGTGGAGCTCTTTCATGTCGCCCAAGAAGAACCTAAATAAATGTGTGATCTTCAAGGATGCAGGTTGCCTGCCACTCAGATTAAATTTAGACAGCATTAAGCAAGACTCACCATGTCTGAAAATCAAATTGGAGCTCAAAGAAGTGCTTTAGGGAACTGAAAGGAGGTTCCCTGACTTAGAAATGTCATCTTCTCTGCCCTAATGTTGATTTATGGAGCAGTTTCCATGAACCCACCAAAATGAAAGACTCTTATAACCAGAAGAATCATATTTTTTGCTTAAATGTGCTTTCGGCCTTTTTCTTTTAAACCCTTTTTCCTTACATCCATCCACAGTATCAAATTGAAGTCCACCACCATTGGACAGGAGCTCCAAAATCTGCAAGGTCCAAACCTGGCTGATGTCCCTCTGCATGGAGCGCAGGGCGCTGAGGCTGGGGAGGGCCCCTTCTCCTGCCAGTTCCTCAGCTGGGGCTGGCTGGTGGGAATGGGGTGCCCTGGGAAGCAAGGGGAGGTCAGGCTGTGCCACAGCTGGGCCTCTGCACTTCTTGGCTGTAGCAAGGGGATGTACTCAATTCAGCCAGCAAACATAACACTCCAGAGACTTTCTCCACTCACCCATCCTCTTTTCCCAGTGCAATATATACAAGTTGAAGCTTTTGTGGACAGGTATGTATAAGAACTCCTCTAAGAAAGTATACATGTCATTTCTCTGGCTCCCTGGACTGCAGTAGCAATTAGGTCAATTAAGTCATTAGTAGCAATTAGCTAAGTTTCATTGCTTATCTCTGAGTTGAGAGAAGGAGCAGCAGAAGCCAGATTTTACCTGCAGGGATTAAGGACATGACCCCAAATGAACCCCATTTACTTGCTCAGCAACTCAAATGTCATCAGTCTCAAAAATCAATGAACACTGAATTATGAATAGTTTTCATATGGAAAGTTTGAGAAATATTGATGTGACTCCTGAGCATTTGGTTCCACAATATTAATATGAGCTGTGAATGTAATTAGAGCTACACACTCAGCAGAATATGGACAAAGACAAGGTTAAAGTATCCCCTTCTGCCTTTCAGAAAGAATTGAGGGGCTTGCTTGAAATTCCATATTTGATATTCCCTAAGTAGGATAAAAATGCAATTACAAAGTAAACTAATAGATCCAAAGCTAAAAAGCTGTGTGCAAAGTAGGTGCCCTTTCCTTGTCCACAAGGACAAAATTTATATGACTAAATTTGATCTTTCTTCTCTTTTGACAATCTCCATGTGCTTCCATCAACAAAAGTAACTCGGTTTTCATGCCCCTATTCAGATTTTCTCTTCCCCAATTATATTTTCTTTTTCTTTCAGTGCTGAGTGCATTTCTACTTTCCCAGTCTCTCAATATCTCTCTCATGACCGCATGTATATAGCCCCTCTGTTAAAGAATATATGGCATGCCTCTCTCCCCCCTTCTAATACAGTAGAGGAGCTTCTTGTTTGAAACATTTTACCACAAAATAGTAAATGAAAAGTAATTGTTGTACTTGGTCCTTTCTGCTGCTGGTGGACAGTGGGAGAGGCTTTTCCTGGGAGGCACAATTACTGGCACAACATAGCACAAGTCTTACCAGCTGTGGTGTGGCCCTGCTGTCCTGGGAGAACAAAGATGTAAGCATTCACTGTACACGTCCCAGCCCATGAATACCTAAGGTTGTTACAGCAAACAGGATAGGAGGAAATTAGATTATAAATGGTGACTTGTTTTCTTACTGCTGCCCACAATAAACATATTTACAATTCAGTGGTGGGAGAAATTATGGATGTTCAAGAAAAGCCTATTTGTATCTCAAGCATGGTGGGCAATGGGTGAAATTCAGCCCCATGTTGAACTCCATTAGAATCAATGGAGTTTCTTCTTCTTTGGGCTATAATTAAAGGCCAGTTGTCTCATCTTTACCTCCAGATTGCTGCTGTGGACAGCCACAGTGGGTGTGCTGTTGACTTGGTGGCTGTGCTGGTGCTGCTTTGCCTGATGGGGGCACATCAAGCAGCACCCACTGAATCAGGGAGCGGCGTTCCTGGGACCCCCCAGTAGCATTTTTCTGCACGCTCCTCCCTCCATGGGCTCACCTTCAGTTTAACTAAGGAGACGCCAAATATTCCCTGAAGGTTCATGCACATGGAAGCCAAGTCCTGTTCTCTGCAGTGCCTTTGCAGAGCTGATTTCTTTGGAGCCGGGTTGTGTTTGTGGCCTTTGGGGACCAGGGGCGCAAAAAGTCCCTTCTCTGAATCCAGCTGTCACCTATGCTGCTTTCAGTGCTGAAGCTCCCTCTGCTCTGGCTGTTTCAGCCCAGGGGCTGAGCTCTGTCAGAGCTACAAGTCATCGTGCAGCCATTGTAGGGATGTCCTGCTTCTCTTCACAGGAATACCCAGATGGGCACACATCCAAATACTGTCTAAAGTTCCTGCAGTCCTACTGTTAGGGCCCCATCCCTATTCTCCATCCCATGGGAGGTACTGCATCCCCCTGAAGGGATGTGATACCAGCTGATACCCAGTTGGCAATGCACGGATATTTTCATTGTAGCAGTCCTCTGTGTCATCCTGTGCAATTTTACCTGATTCTCTTCTGCCTCACACAGACACTCTGCCTCCTTTGTTGCCTGCTTACCTACTTAAATGCTGGGCACCAGAAGTCCAGGAGCCATCAGAGCAGACAACCCAACTTGTTCAATTAGATTTTGTTGTTTGCTGTTCAAAACACTAATCTCAACATTGGAGCCAGCAAGGTTTTGGGGTTTTTTCTTCCTTTATTTCTCTGCAGCAGAACACAATAGATGTCAGCACATACATTGCCCACTTTCATGGCCATGAATAAAGAAAGGCCATAACTCTGGGTTTTCAGTTTCACAGGCAGTGCACCTGGGAATTCATAGCTGGCAGCAGCTTGGGAGACTGCAGACAGCTACATTGCAAGCCACTGCTGAGACAGAATTATTTTAACAAGGTAGCAACACAGCTTTGAAGACCAACAGGAAATATGAATAGCTCCAGAGAGAATACAGGGGAAAAAATTAAACAATGAAATTATGCACACAGTTGTGTGTCTGTTGTGTTCCCTGCTTTATGTTTACCTGAAGTGTGATGGCATATTCGAAAAATCTTGCCTTTGAAAATAAGTCCTACATGATTTTTTCCAAGCCAAGCAATACCAAATGATCCTCACTGCTCAGGCATGCAGCTTTGTTGAGGTTATGACTGAGTTCATCACACAGATGGACACTCTCATTATATAGAACAAATGGGAACTGTCTTTATTGCAGTATTTAATTGGCCATCTACAGACAACACAAGATAGGGCAAGGCATGTTTTTCCATAATGACACTGGAGAATGAACACCAGGCTCTCCATGAGCTTCCCTTCTGTCTGATCACTCACTTTTTTGTGGAACAGGCTCCACTCTAAACCTCTGCCTCCTCAGAGGGAGCAGCTTCCCCTCCCCTCCCTCTCACCCTCCCACCCTTTCACCTGTGTTTGCTATCCCTGACCCCTAATGCTGAGTGTAGAAGCTGTCAGAACTGCAAATACTCAGTGTGTCAGTACATCAAAGAAGGAACAGCTTCCACCCACTTCCCCACAGCACTGTGGTTTTATGTTCCTTCTCTTCTTTATTTGGCTGAACCCATGGGGGAGCCTTGTGCTTCCAGCCTGCCCATTGCTGATCTCCCAGCACAGGCTGTGCTCAGGTCCCACCGTGTCCTCAGCCCCAGATCACTCCTTCCTTGAGAGGTGACCTCTTTCACAGAGAGGACAGGAGTGCCCCGTGTCTCCTCTGAGGGCTGTATGGTGGTTCAGGCAGTCAGGTGGGAAGCACAAGGAGGTTTTAGCGCTCCCTAGGGAGAGGAGGGAGCTCAATGCACACACTCCAGGATGGAGGTGACTGCCCTGCATCATCCAATCCTGATAGTTCAACAGCAGCAGTTCCTTTTTAAGGAAAAAAGCCAAATGTTCAGAGATGCTGGCACTGCCAGAACTAGGCAGCAGCTGCAGACTGGAATCGTATTTTTGGACTTCTGTGCCTGACACTCCCTTTCAGCCCTCAGCTGAGTGCCATGACTGGGGTTTTTGGTTGTTTTCACACAGTTATACCCTCCAGGCAACTTGGGATTGTCCTTTTAGGTGTACTTGTTCTTTGTTGTGTGTATCCTTTGCTGAAGGAGTTTGCATAGGAGAAAGAGGGAGCCACTGCCTCAGGGAGATACTGCTGCTCTTAGCCTGCTGCTGCTGAGTACTGGAGTGCAGCCCGGCAGAATTAACCTAAAAGATCACAAATTATGCACATTGCAGCTAGGAGTATAATTGCTCTGTTATTATGTACCCAATTTCTGTAAAATAGCATTATTTTACTGTTTAGAAATGTGTCTTTACCAGCAGCTATAAATATACTTGCATTCCACAGTGGGTTAATTAAACATCAATTAAAATATTTATTGAATAACTTATTAATTGACATAACTATCAGGTTACATGAAAAATTGTTTAGAGATGTGAAATTGTATATTAGACTTGTGCAGTTACAGCTGATGAAACTGTAATTTTATACGGTACATTGAGAATAAGCATTTGTACACTTTTTTTGAACCCTCTGTTTTTTAAGCCCTTATACTTCATGAAAGTTGATTTTTTTAGACATTATTTTAAAATATGTAGATGACAAATTAAAATGCTACATAATAGTTTTCCAGGTAAGCTTTGGAAGCAGCAGAGGTGAAGCAGGAGGTGCTGTATCTCAATCTCTGCAGCATTCAAGCGCTCTATCCGCTTTTGTGGGGGAAGCGTTTGGTATGCACAGCGCACTCAGGAGAAAATTACAAGGAGGAATCTCTAGCAGCAGGACTCATAAATTATGTTGCCAAACCCCTCCTCTCGGTGACATCCTCACAATCAAGCTGTCACTGCTTTCATTGTGGAGGTGGGAAGCATCCTCAAAGTTACATGGCTTTTGGCTGCAGCCTCTCCTTCCCCTCCTCTCACCTCAGCATCACTCCAACATGCCCTTCCCTACACTCATCTCTCCTGACTCACACCCTCTCCCTTTTTTTTTTACCTGCCATGCCACTCTCTTTACCAAACTTATCAGTGGTGATGATAAAAATTAAAGTAGCAGAAAAATATACCACTCCCCTGCCAAAGCAATTGGCAGGTGGTTGAGCCATATTCCTCTGTTGAGGAGGATAGGAGCTCAGTAGGAGGAGTTGAGCTACATCTACTCTTTTCCCTGCTTCATCTGGCAGGACTCTATTTTCAGATGTATTAGCCATAGGCTGCTTGTGAAATGAAATACACAGGCCATGAAATCAGTGAGTGTTGTGGCACAACAGCCATGTGAGTTGTTACATGAGGAGGATCAGACCTTTTCCTTTCTACCTTAGAGCACAGGATCACTCTGCTTTTGATGCTGGTCCAGGTTTCTAGTGTTTATTTTGAAAGCATTACGGGGACTTATCTTGCATAAACGTTGCTGTTCATCAGCTGCCACACTTCTAATTGTGAGGGATGTCCACAGGAATTAACACCATTTGCACAGATGAAACAGATGAAATGTGGGCACAGTGCTTGCAGCTTGCCAAGCTGCACCAGACTGCATGTGAGCAGTGGCACTCTCCAGACACACGCACACATCCTTCCTCCTGTAAAAGATGTCAGCATGTCTCTGCAATACTCAGACCAGAGCATGTTGCTTGCCTCTGGCTCGGGATTACCCTCCTGCCCCTCCCAATAGCACCAAGACAAACTATAAAATGACCTTTGTAATGAGAAAGGAAAAAAAAAGGCAGGCAATTAGTATGCTAGAAGGGAAAATATGATGCTATATGGTTTCTTTCTTGCTGTGCTTAATAGATTAACTATGCCTGTAATTTAGTAAAAGGCTGTTTGTGGAGGGCATGTGACAGAGAACAGATGCAGTGAATACTGTTTTTAAATTTTCTTTATTCAGTTATTGAGACTGAGACTCTGAAAGAGACTTCCCCTCAGACCTGAATACTGCATTCTGGTGTTTTCACATACTTTGGGCTGTAGTTATGCTACTGTGAAGATTTTGATGAAAATCTCCCTTTCTATTAAACTATTTCCATTACTTATTATAAGGGTCTCTTTCCTGTAATGCACTGTCACAAACTGGCGGCAGAGATTGATTTCCTCCTGTTTGACTTGTACTTCTGTGAATGCCTCCAGAATACATAGAAACTGCATATGTGAGTGCCAAAAATATGAACTTTTATTGAAAACTTGGTGCTGTTGAGATCACTGGAAACCACCTCTTTCAGCAGGGCCAAATTTTTGTCCTTAGATCTTTCTAGCTATTGAAAACTATGAGGTTGGCTGCCAGCAGCTCTGGGTTTTTCAATATTTATTTCTTGCACATATTATTCTATGGAAGTTGGTGTCACTCTGATTCTGTGGCACCCATTTCCATTGCAGTAGAATGGCTCTTGCCCCAGCAGCCCTTCAAGAGGCTTCACTCCCTGCCTGGTTCCATCCAAATTTAAGGTATCAGCATGTTTCTGGCTAGTTGGGAGAGCCATTTGGTGGGAAAGAAAGTAGTGAGAGCCCCTGATAAGTAACTTGATCTTCTTTGCACCAGAGCAGGAGAGGAGGAAGGGAATCATTAGGACTGCGAATAAGTGCCTTTGGTTTAAGCAGTTATTACATGCTACTTGAGCCCTGTGAGAAGGAAAGTGTGCCTGCTTTCCATGCACACATGCAGAGTGGCTTGGGAGGGTCAGCACACAGCTGTGACTTTGCTTGTGCAGTGCCACGGTCAGGGAGCAGGAAGGAGGCATCCCATTCCTGGGATGAGCAGCACCCTTGGGAGCAGCTGGGAAAGAGAAAACTCATCCAGGCTACTACCAGCATTATGATCCTTGTGTGTGACAGAGAGCTTTCTGGAGCCCGGCTGCAGCGCTGCAGCAGCTGTGGCAAGCAATTCAGACAAATAAACATTAACCCCTTTTCTCTTCAGAGGCTTTGTCAGACCAGTCCTGGTGTGAAGCAGTCCCTCTGCCATGGTCTCAGAGCCCTGCTGACTTGGGGGGAGCCTTGGGGCGTGTGGAGGTCACAGTCTACCCACCTGCCAAAAGTGTGGCTGCCATCAAGAGCCAGGATGCAGCATTTGTGCCAGGATGCAGCTGGCCAGGATACAACCATCAGGGTAGTGTTCAGTGCCCTGCGTTTTGCAGGAGTTGTCTTTATCTTCTCCTCTCAGCCATAGAGAGGAAATCAAGAGGCATGAGCAGCCTGAGAAACCAGCCCTTCAGCTGCACTGTAGGGACTGAGAGCCTTTGTATCCTCCTTACCCTCCACTCCAGCAGTGAAACTGGAGACTCTCAGGTGTGGAAGCCAAGCAGCAGTGGCATTGTACAGCTGCTCAGACTCCTGAGGAGTCTGTTGTTGGAAGGGAAAAGAGGCTGTCTGTTTTTCTAGCTCCAGCTTATGGTCAGCTGGGGTTCTGATTGCAGCTGAGGAAAATTAGAAAGACAGAAGAGAGCACCTGCCTGCAAAATGGTGAACCTCAGGCTTCTTCTGCCTGCCTTGCAGCACCACATTTTCAGGGTCCCTTTCAGTAAGGCTCACTAGCATGGGCACACCCAGGGTAGACACAGCCCAATAGTGGGTGTGCCTGGATCCCTTCAGAAGAGAGGACAGCACATCAGCACTTGAAGAAATCTGCCAACCAATTTTTTTTTTCAGTACAGCTTTTCTGAGATGAACAACATACCCACTTCTGCCTCGTGGGGTCTGTGGTACGCCTCATGCAGCATCTCTGTTCTCCCAACCACAGCTTCTGCACTCGATGCTTCCTCCTGCATTTTCCTGAGGAATGCAGTAAACAGTGTAGCTCTGTCTTTTACTCCTCTGTTGTATCACTTGAAGGGCCATAAGACCAGCATCTGCTAGTCCTGAGGTGTGCAGTTATCAACAGAGTGCACTCACACAGGCGCCCATTGTACCAGAGACTTCAGAGAAATTCCAGGTGTAGAGGAAGAGGCAGAAGGTAACGTCAGGCTTGGAGAGGGGTGAAAAAAGGATGAGAGGACAGCAGCAGGAGTTTGGCAGTGCCAGCAAAAGGTGAAGAGGATTAAGAAGCCCAGAACAAGGCTTTCCCTGTGCTTCAGCTTGCTGCACTAAACATGCCACAGCTCATGGTGGTGGGGTAATGCCAGCTCCTTTACAAGATCTGCTGACTGGAGGATTCTGCATGTGTATCTATCTGTCTATATTGATATATGTATATATAGCCTTTGACTTCTGAGGTGTTTTTCCCAACTAGCTGAACAGACAGAAAAGCAGCAGCGGGGTATTTACGCATTCAGATGTGCCCACTGATGGTTTCCTCATCATATTCTGGCACATTTGTGGGATATTTATGGACAGGAATCAGTTATATTTTGGGAAAAGAAAACTACTAGAGCAGGAAAAATAACCACAAAAGGGAAAACATGACAGAGGAAATAGAAGGAAAATTCTCCCTGTATTACCACAGGAGCTAAGAGCTTTATCACACATGATGGTAACAAGAGTTTACAATGCAAGGCAGCCCTAGTTTGGCTGGGACAGGACCGGAACACAAGCCTGAAAACAGGAAGAGGCTTTTTTATCTCAGGTCTATGTCTTATGCTCATGTCAGGTCACGCCGCAGCACCCAGCAGAAACATGTTCCTGCCACATCTTTCCTCTTTGGTTACCCTTTCTTGCACTTTCATCTGCATTTCCTTTTTCAATAAGCAGGTCTTCACATCCCACAGGAATTAATTTCATCCCAGCTCAGGAAAAGGAGCATACATTCTTAAGTAAAAAGATACTGTGGTTAAATAATATTGGTATGCTTTAAAAGAAAATTCCAGATGCCAGTCTTGCTCCTCCTGTCCATGTCTTATCTACATCCTGCATGAATCACACAGAGCACAAAAGACTCCCTGTCTGATTTTCCTTGGCTGTGTCATAATGGAAGGTTAATGATAGTGCAAAACACAAACTTAGAACTCCTGCTAGCTAGTGCCATTTAAGTATTTAGCTCAGAAAAACAGCAATGTACCTTTTCAAGCAAATGCAAATAAGCTTGATTTAAAAATCCTGCAGAAGTCTGGCACATTTGCTCAGGCCAATGAAATTCAAAGTATTGCCATAATACCTGCCTTATAAAAAATGCATGTATTTCTTCAGCTGTGTGTATTTAAACATTTTAGCAGTTCTAATGAGCTTTCAGAATGAAGCTACTACAGCAATCAGCTTCTGTGTAACAAGCAACATTTAAATATTAAAAACGTAAATTAGCGAAGCTGGTTAATTACAATTTTCCAAATACTGCAGAAGTGCAAGTAAGACTATTAACTGCTTTGAAATTCAGATATCAGTTCCTCCCACTCAGGGAACATCTAGTTCAGTAGCGAAGATGAAGTTACAGAACAGTCTCCTGAGCTAGCCAAAACAGTATCTGCTTACCAGAACTAAAACCCTGCAAATCAGATGCAATTGAGAGATTTTGCAACTGCACAAAAGGTTCAGGGAAATCCTTTTTTTTTTTTTTTTTTTTTTAGATCAGAGCATATCAATTTCTGCAAAGAAAAATATCACCCAGGAAACAGAATTTCTGATGAAACACAGGCTTTTACCCCTGATGCTGGGCACTGTGGTCAGCCACACTGGGAGCAGGGCAGGCTGGGTCTCACCTCCACAGCCTTCCAGGCATCTGAGGATGTTTCCCTCACTGAGCACACAGAGAAGCATTTGTGTCATGTTCACCCACTGCCAAGAGTGTGCAGGCAGTGCCTGAGCTACAGTTCCTCTGTCCCAGCTTCTTCACAAAAATTACCTTGGCAGCAAATGTAATAGCAGCAGAGTACTTTCAAAAGCCAGCTGATGAGACACTATTTCAGTTTTCTCTTAGAGAGCACAGGTTGGTTTGTGCTGGCATTTAAACCCATCCTGTGAACCCATTTCCATTAGAGGGAAAAAAGTAGAGGGAATCCTCTTTGAAGACACCCACCAGGAATGTCCCTTAAAGTCCCAGATCCCCATTCAGGCATTACACACACCTCCATTTACTGACATGGGAGCAGACACAGAGTAAATTGCCAGCAGAAAGATGACAAATGGCTTTGAAATTGTAAATGTGCACATCTCTTGAGTGTATCATATGCCTGTACTGCTTCATGCTGCAGAACAAAGAAGGGGTGCAGAAAATTCTTCCTTCTCACTGGAACTGATTGAAACCACAAGGAAGTTATCCCTCTTCAATGAGCTCTGGAAGTTTTTATTTCAATGCTGAAAAAAAGTCCATATAATTTTATCTTTTTTTTACTTTATACATTGCTGCAATTCAAAACCTTATGAGTCTTGAAAAAGTGAGGAAAATGTTTTATTATACTTCTTCACAGGAGTAAATGTTTTTGTTGCTCAAGGAAACAGGATTTCATTGCTTCCTCTGCAGCAGTCATGTGAGCATTTATGTTTCTAAAGCATCTCAAAATCATGCATGTTGCCTTTGTTTCCTTTTAAGTTATCTCTAATTTCCCATCTGTCTCCGACCCACCCTGGTTTTGCCCAAAATGCCAGCTGGCCTGTTTAGCTTCATCTGAGGTGAAAATGAAGTTCCAAACTATTTCTGGAAGGCATTGTGTATTAGAAGGATCAACACTTAGTGGCATCTTTTCACTTGCAACCCCCCAGCTGTTTTAGTTTGGGGCTGTCTTCAGGCAAGTATCTCCCAAAAGGAAGTGAGAAAATGAAAAGGTTTACTCAACTGACTTTGGAATGCTTGATAAGGATTGAACCAACACTTGTGTCACTCCAGCATACTGTAAACTAGGACAATTGTACCCTTTAACAGCTAAAAACCCCATAATACTTCAGACCAGTGAACAGAATAGCTGCTGTACACCAGCCTGAGTAACCTTCCAGCTGAATTAATGGCAAATTAGTTTTTGCAATGGTAATTTCTTGTTTATATTAGCTTAGAGTCTGTGGGTTCCCAGTCCTGGAACATCCCTCAGTCTTGGCATTGCACATAGTGTAACAGACTGTCTTCCCAACAAAGGTTATAAACATGGGGGGGGGTTTGTTACTCTTGGGAGATTGAGAAAAGAACATGCTGATTGTAAAATACCACTGTTGAGACACTGGATCAGCTCTTATTTCACTGTATTTGGAATAAGGTTATTTAGGCCAGTGAAAGGGAATATAGTGTCCCTCAGCTGCATAGAAGTGATTTTTAAAGATTGTTTTTGTGGTTGCTTCAGACTGTGTTCAAGAAGGCCTGTTACTGAGGTAAAGTTCAAAAGGTTGGCTCAGAAGGGAAAAAATTGGATCTATAAAAGCAAAAGCTGCAACAATTTATAGATTTCTCTGCAGAACAGATTTCATCTAGTCTTCCCAGTTAGTTCCCTTTGAAAGGATAACTTCAAAGATGTTCTCTGCAATGACAGTACTTCAGTGCTGAACCACAGCAGCAAGGAGATCTCCACAAGTTCTCTAAGGGAAGTCCTTTAAAAAAAGACTAAGCATCTCATTCTGTTCATGCTCAAATGCTAACATCTTAATGGTGTTACTTGTGCTGTAAGATTTAGAAGCAGGCACAAAATCAGCAAAACCTTTCACAAGCCCACCACTGAGAGAGAGAAATATAGATGTGGACACTCACTGCATTCTTTGAGGCATTTCTCAAGCAAACTCCACTGATGACTGGTGTTAGTTAAAATCATTGTCGTTCTCCTTCCTTTCTCTCAACCAGTTTCTTCTACTGACTTGCCTGTGACTGCTTTTTCTAGGGCAGAAACCCACAGCTACTTGCCATATAGTTCATTCTCATGATTCTTGGCCAACTGTGGTTTCATCCAAAGTATCTCTGGGTTTCCTTACAGACATATCAGGCCAGATTCTCTTTTACTTTCTGTTTCCGGCTGAGGGAAGTGTTTCATGTCTGGAAAATTACAAACCAACACAAAGCTCTTTTGGACAATTCCTACATGATTATTAGCAGTGAGCACTTTAATTTCTTTTGGGGATGGAAAGGGCAGAGGGGATAATTGCTGCTCCAGACACAGACACTTGCTGTGGATGCCTGTTTACAGCAACATGTGTGGTTTCTCTGCCCAGGGCAAGCTTCTGCCTAGAGAAGTTACCCTTCAGTATGGGCACACAGCATTTCACTGTGTCGGCAGACCAGCCGCTTTTGAAGGATTTTTTCTTTTTTTATAGGTGACTGTGTGTGACTAATAGCAGCTTCTTCAGCAACAGGCCTGATGACCAGAGCACAAAAACAAAACAAAACAAAACAAAACAAAACCTATTTGTTTCAATTTTTTTCTTCTGGTAGTAGTTCTAAGTCATCTGTCTTCAGGGATGAGCCTTAATTTTCCTGAGTCTGACTACAGGCCCACCACCAGAGGGGTGTTAACATTTTTTTTGATGTTTAGGTCTTTTGAATCACAAAGAAAAGTATGGGCCTGCTCCAATGCCTCTTGTCTGATGCTTTGCTAAGCCCATGCTTACGACACTTGTCCTATCATTCTCTCTGCTGAGAGGAGAGTAGGACCAGTTGAGACCTTAATGAGATATTTAGATTACTTTGAATGGGATTAAGGAAAGTGTGTGTGATTCATTCCCTACACCCCAAAAGGAAGAAACCACCCAGCTATGTGGATGGAAGAGATGTCCCCAGCATAAGGCTGGCAGAGGACACAGTTTAGGGACTCGTAGAGAAAATTATTTCCTCTCTCTGCTGAAACCTTGGAAAGCATGGAAGACCCCATGGAAGACAGCTGCTTTATTCTCTCTGGGACAGAGCCTGGAGGTTCCTAGTTAGTAGTAAATGCTGTAAATGAAAGCTTGACTTTGCTGATGATTTTTCCCTTTTCCCCTTGCATCAAAGGAATAATTAAAAAAAAAAAAAAAGAGACTACGGCATTAATTCCTGTAACTACATAAAACAGCAAGTTAATGCCACAATCCTTTTTTTCTATTTTTAGTTCCTTCTGCAGAAGACATGAGTTTATTATGTTACAGTGTGAGGAATGTTTATGTTGGTAGAAGTTCTCTGATGCAGGAAAAATATTAGCACAGTAGAGCCCAGGTAATAAGGGAAATCTGAATCTGACCTATGCTTGGATAAACATCAATCCCGTCAAAATAAAATATCTTCAAATTTTGCCTCAACAAATTTTAAAAATAAAAACGAAGGAAATGTCTTGACGGTATCCTTTTAAATAACCTTCAGATATGGAAGCACCAATTCTGAAAGTCTATTTAAATTCCTGTAAGCATCTAAATGACTCGGGGGAGAGCAGGCAGAGGAACAGATAACCAAAATCAATACATGTTTTTAGTAAAGGACAGTGGCAAAGGAGAATGAATGTAAACAATTATAAGAACAGAAGATTGCTGTAGCTCTAGTAATATTTCAGTCCCTTTCATCTTGTTCAACCTGCTGCTCAGTTTCCCTTTTTTTAGACAGGGGGGTTGTTAAGGCTCTTTACAGCCAAGGAATGGAAGAAAGCAGCCTGCTTTCTTCTGTGTGCTTTTTAAAAAGCAGAGAAGAACTACATTAAAACACTTCCTGGCCTTTTCGGGTTTTGAACAGAGGCTTATTGGGAGTGTCCATGACTCTTTTGCACGTGCAGGCCAGCTGTGCTAGAAACTACTGTGTATTTAGAGCAAGGCATTCACCTTTGAGGGGAAAAAATCTCTAGAGGCTCTCTGGCACCCTTCACACTGTCAGGAACTGGAGCAGCCCTTCTTGTCCAGGACTCCCTGGACATTGATCTCAGAGCTTATGATGAAGGAGCCCCGCAGTATCGCACCAGTATCACTTGAATAAGAATGAATCTGCTTTATAATGCAGTTTCACAGCTACTTAATTGTTTTAAATATTAATAATTCAGGATTCAGAGGGATGGCAGCAAGAATTATGAGAAGTAGAAGTACCTGTGCATTAAATAAGATTGCCAGAAATACAAGAAGAGCTTGTGCACTTATTAGCTCAGTTCTGTAGTGAATATGAAGTGCAAGAGGTGATACTGGAAAGCCCAGATGGGCTTGGCTGCCACACTGGTCTCCTTGAGCTTCACCAGGGCTGTACCCAGTAGTCAGTGCTCAAATGCTTTATTTGGCCCCGTTTTTACATAGCAAATTTCAGCCCTACTGCACCCCAATCAGTTAATTTTTCCTTTGTTTTCCCTTCTTTTATTCATGAGATATGGCACATGTGGCCACGAATCCAGATTAAATGTTACTGCTGCTCCGTGTCACTGTATGGACACAGACCAAGCAGGACCAGAAATGAGGAAGACAGACATATTGACTTCTGAAAGCCCCCACAGGTGAACCTTTGCATCATTGGCTTCTGGAGCTGAGCTGCTGAAGCCCAGCCATGCCCTGGCAGTGCCCAAGGAGAAGACTGTAATTTGCATTTATGCCACTTCAACTTCCTCCTTAGCTTGGCATCAGCTGGAATGGTCTTAATCCTGGTGCAGCCATGAAAAGAGACCTCCAGACCTCCCAGATGTGACCACTACAGAGGTGTGGTGCCATGGAGCTCCCCACAGAGCAGCCCTCCACACTGGGGTGGGACTGACCATGGTCAGCCTGTGCTGAGTCACACCACCTTCCTATATCTGCCTCCTGGCTTGAGATAAATTTCTGTTCCTTCTTCTCTCACCATGCTGGATGGAATAGCCCAGCAGCTGCCTCCTGCTCTACTTACCCAGGCTGTGAAGGGCGCAGCTGCTTCTCTTCCTGTGGCTGCAGAGATTTGAGTCCACCTCTGGACTCTGCTCCTGCGTCATGCTCAGCACCAGAGCCCCAGTGGGTCTTTGAGCATCTTCTCTGGGTGCTGGGCTGGGTTGGTTTCCCTGAACCTTGAAATGAGATGTATTTTTTCCCGAGGACTCAGTTGTTTAAAAAGCAGTATAAAATTATGGGGGAAGGGTGGGAAGGATGGGAAGGCAGGGAGGGGGATAGAGCAGGAGGAGTGGGCTCCAGGGATTTTATCTATATGTGCAAAGAAAAGGCTTTTGCTCCATTAGTCATCGTGTAATGGAGCGTCTGGCCTCCAGAGGCGTCAGGGGTGTTGTGATCTCATTGCAGTTGCAAGGTGGGTTCCTCCAAAGACAGTTAATCGGATCAGTTAATGCTTTTAAACCAGCACCAGCTGGAAAAATCCTGCTGTACAGCAGCTTGCTGGAGTGATGTCAGGTGCCCAGGGGCTAGGCAGGGGGAGAGCAAAGGCACCACGGGGATACAATGCACCACTGCTGCCTAAACATATGACACAAATTGCCCCTAACACTAAGCAGCCCTTCTGCTCACTGTCAGTCAGAGCACAGGAAAAGAAACCATTGAATCTGGGTGCAGCTGCTCAGTGTGCTGATGGAGCTGCCCTCTGCCCACGGCCAGGGCTGTGTGCGCTGATTCCCCCTGGTTTCCAATGCACATCCCGGGAGCCGGTCCTGCCCGCTCGCCCACGCTGCTGTGGGTCCTGTGTCCTGCCTGGTGCTCCCAGCAGGGACTCCCTTTTGGCATGTGCCATAGCAAGCCCTACTTTTCTTATCACTGCTACTGGGTTATTTTCACTGCCTGTACTGAGAGCTGCAGTCCCCTGGGTTCACCCACTCCATAAGACTCCTCTTGCCTCCCGCTGGAGGGGCAGCAGGCTGCCAGTCCTTAGGCGTGCTGTCTTTGGGGAGCCTGGCAGAGGGCTTGGGTGACAGTGGCACGACAGCCGGGTGGCACAGAGTGAGCTGGCTCTGGGTGCTGGCCAGGAGAGGTGACAGTGTCCCCGTGGGGTTTCTGCCACGGCTGCTGCAAGGGCTGTGTGGCAGGAGGGCAGCACTGTGGTGGGCAGCGTGTCGGGGCAGCCTGGTGCCAGGCTCACTGGGGCATCTCTAGTGGCATTTAGAAGGGTACTGCATTTGGGGCCAGCGTGAATGTCATCCATAGGTTTGCAGTGTGCAGGCATACTTTAGTGGAATTACAGCATCTGTGGGCAAATGACAAGTTTTAAACTGCCTTTCGAAATTTGGAAAGTCACATTTACAAAGCTTATAGAAGAGTGCCAGGAGGATAAGAGGAAACCAGAAGGAAGCTATTATTAATAAGCACATACAGTCTCATGTGTTGCATTCACACTGAGGGGCTGCAAAAGTAATCCCCCCCAAAATGTCAAGAAGTGGTAAACATCCCTTGAGAAGAAAAGCAGTGTGGTGTTTTTAGGCTTTAATTTCCCAGCCAGTGATTGTTAAACACTTCTTTGTGATTAAATATTCTCATTAACTAGACTACCTCCTTTGCAGAACTAAATCTATATGCAACCTGGTGCATTTGCTTATTGCCATTTGGTGACAGTGTATAGTTTGGCACCAATGAACCTGCAGTTCGACAGAAATAAAACAGAGAGAAGAGATCCCTGAACACAGAGCCTGTGCTTGTGCCCGTGACAGAAATATGTTCCCTTGCTTTGAAGGAACATGAAATAGATCTTAAAGCTTTGTCATCTTCCTGAAGGTTGACAGTGATGTACTGATAGGAGAGACAGCAAATGAGGTACAGACAGGGCAGTGGCACACAACTGATAGTCTGGTAGTCTGGTTGCTGTTAAAATACATGCACTTAAAAAATGCAGCCAAGCTCGAATCCAGACTCCCAGGGAGATAGTGCAGAGCATCCTTCCAGTGAAAGGGCAGCGCTTCCTCTGAGAAAACTGTGACAGACTGGAAAAGAGCTGGAGACCGCAATGAATATGAGCTGCTAACCCAGCCCTGCTGCCAAATGATTAAAGACATGGGAATACTGAGTGGGAGGAAGCAGGATATATTACCTCCATGTTTGGCACCAGCACAGTGGCCAAATGAGTCCATTTCTGGTGTCAGGTGTCAGCAATTCAAGGAGAATATTGAAAACTGGGGAGGATTCAAATAAGAACTACCAGAATGTGAAAAAAAAAAAAAAAAAAAAAAAAGGAAAACATGAGGAAGTTTCAAGGAGGGAAGTCTGTTTATCTTATCAAAAAGCAAGGCTAGTGCAGCCTGTGAATATCTACAGAGGAAAGAAAAATTTATTAGCAGATAACTCTTCAGCCCAACAAATATAGAACCCTGTCCATCAAGAGAAGTCAAAGACAGAAACATTTCAGATTAAAAATAAGGTGTAAGTGCTTAACAAAAGGCGTAATTAACAATTAAGCTAGTTAATAACTACCACAGATTGCATTATTTTCCTGCTGAAAGAGATGGCCTGGATACAACAGGGGTTAACAGAGAAATCTGAGTGATGTTCTGCAAAATCTCAAACCAAATTATCTCAGCCATCCCTTCCAGCTCTGCCTTTGAATTCTGTAATAAATTCTGTTCCTAATTCAATATGAGAAAGAGTTTTCATTCCAGTATCTATGATTTCTACCAAATGGTTTTTGCATTTGTCTTTCAGTGGTTTTTATTTCCTGTAATGAAATTTTGGCTGATCTTTAGCTCTGTGTGCATAAACATTGCTGGCAGATAACAACTGGGCTGCAATATCCAAAGCTTCATAGGAGCATTCTATAACATAGCAGCCAGTTATGAGAATAAATTATTAGATTATGATTCTAATTTTCTGTCCTGAGGGAATTTCAGCAAAAATCCAATTATTTTTTTTAAAGAACGGTCACAGCTTTTACCAAGGGCTTGCAAAATGGAGATTGAAAAAAACTTCTCTGGTTGAACCCTATGTATTTCCTATAACCATGTTTTATTGTACTTATGTATTGTAGATAATTATTCAGAAGTAGATAACTTAAAAAATAAACCTTGCATTGCTAGTTTGTGTCAGGCCTGGTGACATTTTTTGACATGATGTGACACCTTGTTTAAATGCAGAGCTTGCTGAAATGAATCTCTCTAATGTGATTTTGCCTATCCCTGTATGTAAAGTCCTAACCAGATGGATGTTAAAAGATATTGAGCTATGGGATGAATATTTTACATTTGTTTTCGGGGGGCCAGAAGAGCAGGACAAGGACCTGAGCTCAGTTATTACACTGCTTGCAACACCTTGCCTGTCCTTGTGTTTAAGAGAACAAAAGTTTCCTTTTTTGAGGGATTTCTGGGTCAGATCATCCACTATTTTTAGCATACCATTGTCACAACTTTATTGCAATGATACTTTTATAATTTTTATTGTTGGTATTGCCCAAAGAGTTTACAAAGCCATGGCATATGGACACAACACCCATGGCACTTTTATCACAATTCATTTATGAATTAGCCATATGCATATGCTAAAAAATAAGAAAAGCAGTTGTGTTTATGGAGAAAATGTTGCCAGATGCAGCATGTGAAATTTGAGGAGTGGAATCTTTTTATTAGGGTTAGTTTAATGTGTTCCCTTAGGTTTTCTGTTTGAATAGCTTGTTCAACTCACTTTTCTGCTCTTGATGTGGAGCGGTCCAAAGCTCTTCTAGTTTCATTTTTAACTAGTCTGGTATGTGCAACACAGAGTGATAACCCAGATCAGGTGGATTGGTTGGGACACTGAACTCACATGAACACATTTTCTCCATGAATATGGATGGGGCAAGCTCACATGTTTGAGCAGCTAACTTTTTGTTTGCATTTTTACCAAAATGGAGGAAGCAAAGGGGAAAATCCAATGCAAACAGCATGGATTAATGCCTGGTCTTAGTGGGCACTCACAAAAGGATTTGCTATTTACAGGGTTTTAGATTCAGTGTTTCAGTGCTATGAACTCCATTATTAAAGTCAAACTCTGTTTTCATGTTTACCTTGTACAAATATGCAGATAATTCAGACCCTCTGTGTAGAAATAACAACAATTTGAAGCACCAGAAAGCACAGACAATTTCAACTAAGAAATCTTCATCCCCTGTTCCCGCGCTTGCTTTAGAAATCACTCCAAAGCCTTGGCTCATACCTGCATTTCTGTTCCTATGTGAAGTCTAAAGCCTCACATGTTCAAAACACAGAGCCTGGAGTCAGAATTTGAGACAAATTTGGTCTACAGACATGTGGGGGTTGAGATGGAGTCTTCTGCCAGAAAAATGCACAGAATCAACTTTGTTTTGTTATGTCAGCAACCAGTCCAGCTTGGATTCTTTAGTCCTGTCACAGGAAAACAGATGTGGTTTTGGTGACACTTATGTTTCCTTCCTGTTGTTTCTTTTTCTTCTTCCCTTTCTGTAAGAGATGCCTCGTCCTTGTCTGTATTTCAAAGCAACACTCCCCACTACAGGTCATCAGTGGGAAATAAGAGAAAGTCATGGCTGACCTGTGAAGAAGGCAAATTAAGATCTGGACTTTCTAATAGAGTTTCTAATCAGATCCTCTTTTCTCTGATAAAAATGACCCTTTGGGAACTTTAAAAAAAAACAACCAAAAAAAATAATGCCAAAACTTTTATTTAAATAAATTAGATATAGATAAAAGATAAAAAATAATTATGTGCTCTTATCAATTCATAAGCAAGCCAATTTACTAGCAAACTTGTTCTAGCCTGGCCACTCAAATGCTTTTGAATTTTTGACACTAAATTAGTGCTAAGCTTTGGATGAGCAAGGCTGCACTGCAGAATTAACAAGGTTAAGGGGTAAAGAGATGCTTGTGTTCATTCTGCAACTTATCAGCTTTTAAATTCTGAGCTCTGAATGAGAAGCTGTTCATATTTCTGAATATGAAACTTACGGAGGTGTGATTTTGTTCCTGCCTTCCAGCTGGCCTCCTTGCTTCTGGCCCTGGGCAGTCAGTAGCCCTTTGCAGTCCCTGTTGCAACAGGCAACTTTATGTCAACCACTCTTGTGATCTTCAAAATGCACTGACAGTGCCTGCTGTGAGCTCCAGTGTGCATGAGCCATTAGTCCCAAGCAAACATGCATTAGGCCCCTTGCATTCAGGGGAAGAAGAAAATGCCAAGATGGTTTTTTTTGTATGTTCCAGCCACAGAAATGTGAAAGCAGGAAGAACAGCAGAGGCAAAAAAATATACCATCTCAAGCTAGTCTGTTCTGAGAAGTCCTTAGAGATAAAAAGAGGAGTATTATTGAATGTAGTTTTGAGGTATGAATTTACACAGGACTGAGTTCTGCAGAGGTGCAAGTCACTCAAAATTGTTCTCATCAAACTTTCTGTTGGAGACACTTTCATGTATTGTGAGAGTACTTGTGGGAAATAAGTGTTTTAGACCCTTTTATTAATCTCTATCTTTCTCAGACTTGTTAATATTTCATTTGGAGTTAGATATGTACATGATGAAGATAGAATTATTTCATCAGGATATCCACCCAATTAAACGTCCTCTAAGAATCACGGCAAGTGCATTTAATGCTCCTTCATGCTTCACAAAACAGTATAGGAGCATAAGAAGAATGCAATCAAAGATGTAATTGAGCATCTGTGTCTGTAAAGATATGGTTAAGCTCTGAGAGGGTTATATCTGTTAAAAACAGACAGAATTCAAAACCACAGCTTTGCTCTGTGCTCTTCTTGCATTGAAGGAGACTGAGGTAATTCACAAGGAGGCTTTATTTATGCAGTAATGACTCAAGACAAAAAAAAAAAAAAAAAAAAAAAAAAAAAAAAAAAAAAGAGAGATCTTTTAATTACACCCCAGTGACAGAAAATTATGAAAGCACTATTCATGGTACCCTGGAGATCACACGATATCTTGGTGGCAGTTGTTCTGTCCAAACAAAATTATGTGAAGGAAACTATTTACATTTTGTCTAAATACATTCCCCTGAGGATTAATGTTTATGGGGAATTTGGGAAAAATTTGTTTCAAATCAACACTGATTATTTAAATGAGAAACTGGACGTTAAATAAAGGATGAAGGATTCAAGAATTTAAGATCAGCAGTTCTGTTTTCTAGGACAGAGAAATACAGATGCTGGGAGTCAGTCTATCAGCCTGGCTTTTAGGAACTGGATTTTAACTGATGCCAGCCCCCCTGAGGATGCAGATGTGGCATAAGCAAAGGTTGTATCCCTGGGGAGACAAGGGACCATACGTACCCACTTTGAAGGAGAATGGTGTTGGGGTTTGTGGAGTTTTGCTTCATTCCTTTGTTCAGAGAAACAAAGACATTTTCAATGTGTATGCCTGAAATCCTGCTGCTCAGCATTGCTAGCCTGGCTGGCAGAGAGATGCAGCAGCCCACAGACATGGGCATTTGCTTTGTCCCAGGCACTTCTGGTAACAGAGAATGTTGATTTTCATATGAAAAAAAGGGGGGGGGAAAGTGTTATCTTTTCTATTCCATATTAGGTTTACATCCTTCCCTCTGGAGGATTTGCGCCTTTGTTTGGGGTGATGCTGGGACTGGTGAGTTATTTTGGTCATTCTCCATATTTAAAATGTATAGCTTTTGATGTGATTTTTTTTCTAAAGCCGGGGTGAAGGGGAGAAAGACAATCACAGCCTTTCAAGGAAGGAAGGAAGACCAATGGGGATTTTTGGTGTGCTCCCAAGTCATTAATTAGTATCAGCTGATGAGTCAGAAAAATGTGGCTGTCCGCTGACTTGTAACATGTCCTAGTAACAAAACAGGTTTCTGTAGTGGCAGTTCACCGTTACTAATCCAGAGACAAGCCCTCTGTCAGCCCCACATCCAAATAAAGGGCTGCCTTTTGCTTCTTGTTTGCTTGTCCGATCTCTTGGTCCCCCCTGCCGACCTCTGCGGGCAGCCTGATGGAAACAGGGTTTCTACAACATTCTGCAGCACTCTGTGTGTAAACATTTACAAATACATATATTTCTTTTTCAAATTGAATCAATAAGGATACTAGATTGTGCAATATTTAATCAAACCGCGGTCCCCATTGTTAAGACTGTTGAAGACTGCAAAGCAGTTTCAGGTCATTCAGTGCCTGGGGCAGTGGCTGAAGGCAATCCTTCCCCCATACAGCAGTCCCCAGCAGCCCAGTGCTGCTCCTCACTGACCAGGAAAGGAAGCAGCTGGGACACACCACTGCAGAGACCTGGCTGCATCTGCTGCAAGACAGTCCCCAGAGACAGCTGTGATGGAGAAGGACTAGGGAAAGGCAAAGGCAGATGGCAAACAGACTGCTCCTGCTCTGAGCCAGAGGCTGGACTACACCCACAACCTGCTGAGCTGCCTTCCTACCTGAGTCACCCTGTGATGCTCTAATCCACACCAGAGCAACTGAGGACCTAAAGCCCTTGCACCCACTCGCCTGAGTCAAATATTTTGCTCTCTGTCCTGCTTCCAGCCTTTTGGTCACATATTTGTACCTACATCATCATTCTGTGAAAATCTGGCCCCTGCTCTACATCTTCAGGATGTGCACAAAACAAAAAGGACATAGCATTTGATATTAGGGAAATTATCCAAACCTGGTTTCTGGTAGATTTTTATGGTTTGAGATGCAGACTTGCTATCTGCTACCACAGCTGAGAGACAGGATTGTCGTAAGAAACCTTAAGGACCATGACAAAAGGCATTCAGGGAGGCTGAGCTGGCACCACTGGGGTATTTGTCCTCTATGATGCTGTATGACACACTTTGCCCAAGACACAGGCTGCTGTCCTTTCCTGACCAGATAATGCTGTGGCAATGTCAGGATGAGAGGTCAGACACACTGGGATCACAGCAGAGTTCCCAGCTAGCCTGGGGTGCCACAGCATTGCACCCTACCCTCCGCAGTGGCTGGGAAGCTGTGCTGCCTGTTTGGCAGGATACACCATCTGTCTGACCCAAGCTCATCCTGCCTGCCCTGCACAGCTGTGTCACAGGTCTTCACTCTTCCATAGATGCTGAAAGAAACACATGTAATCAGGCAGGCAAAACTAAGAGAGACCACATGTGCAAGTTGTTGAAGGATCACAGCACCCACAAAAAGGAAAGGGGAGGATAGCCTCTTCCCTTGAAGGGCTGAGACCAGGGGAGAACCCAGCAGGAATCAAATCCATCACTCATTCTCCCATGTTTAGTAAAAAAAAGCCAATGATCTCTGCTTTGGGACTGCTCTCAGTAGTCAGATTCCAAGATCCCACTAGTGTCTGGTAGCAAAGAGGGACTGGAAGGGCCTTGGGAAGGTGCATACAGCCACATGGATTCCTTGCAGCTGCTGGTTCACTTTCTCTGCGCTTCCCCCACCAGAACCAGGACAGACCTTGTTGTGTAGGTTGGCTCATGCATCTTATGAGCCATTCCCCAACCCCAAAACTTGCCAGTGTTTGAGCAGCTTGGAGGCTGAGCCCTGACTGCCTGTCTCTGGAGAGATGTAGCTGTTCCTGGCTCAGACATGTCCCCACCAGTGACACAGGCTGCAGGCAGCTCACTGCCCACTGCCCCACATGCCCCCATTGTGCCCTCTTCCAGCTACCAGCCCACAGCAAGCACAGGTTTGGGTTGGATGGGTCAGGCTTCAGCCAGCAGCTCAACTCTCTTAATCCCATGAACCCATCTCCTCATGGAACCACCTCGACCCCAGTGTGACTGGGGGGAAAAGGGCATTTCTAAATGTCTGACTGCGTGGTGTGACCAGCAGTCTACAACATCTGTATTTCACACTAGGATTTGGAACTGGAGTGTCCTCAGTCAAACCAACGTGCTGTGGGTCCCTTCACTCCCTTATACAAGGTATTGAATTATCTAAATGTGAGTGTGAATTATCTAAATTAGTTAATAGCTCTGATCAAATGCAGTTATCTGCTAATATAGTAAATAATTGCTGAGCCATAGCACCATATAAGCGATTGCTTAGGAAGGGTAGCTTGGTTCCAGGCACCTGCCAGTCATTGCTCATAGTGTTTTGAGACCTAGTTGGCAAATGAATTGGGATTTTAATGTGAACGTTTCTTTCTCCTTGTCTGACTAGTCTTACTTTCCTCCTGGTGAAGTTCTTGCTAGATGAAAACTAGGTAAGCTAAAACTCAGCTTATGAGGCTGTTCTGTATAGCTTCATGGGTTTCCATGTTGGTTTTTTCCAGACAACTGCATATTTCTAATCACTCTTGTTTAACAAGCTCAGGGGTAAGGAGCTAACTGCCATTTATTCATGTTCAACAGAAACTCTGGCACATCACAGTTTAATCCTGAGCACTGAATCTGATTTTGAGGACAAATGGTGCTCAGAACATGTGTGGTGTCACAGTCCATGCAATGTTTCCTGTGAATACAAAGGAAACTAGGAAGGGTGGAGGGACACAAATATTTTGACACAGACAGCAAAAGCATTTTTTTCTAAGTAGTTAATTTTCAAAATAGAAATCCTGGAGGATTTCAAAATAGAAATCACTTTTACGTAATTAAATCTTTTGAGAGCTTCATCTTCATGAATGCCCTTGCTGTGGGACGGCTGCTTTGCTGTCCATAATCAGGCACAGATGGTCCCCCCTCTAGCATCCCTGTGAATTTGTGGTATGGTCAACAGGTCCCAATGTGTTTCTGGGGCATGTGGTCTCAGCTCCAAGCAGCCATGTGCCTGCGAGGGGAAGGGCTTTAGAGAGGCCCAGCTAAAATAGTAAAGGAAATTAACACAGCCCCCAGGGGCCAGACTTCCAAAGATAAGCATACACACACTGTTTCCAGTAGTGTTCCTCGGGTAGCCGGTATTGTCCACCCAGCTTTTACATTTGGAAATATGTCATCTGAATGTAAAACAAATGGAAATTATGAGCTATCACAGACTTTTATCCCCTGTTCTGCATGAACACAGGGTGTGGAAAAAAATGTGTCTGCAAACATTAGTAGTACTCTGCACCAAAAGCAACTGGATAGATTTTGAGCAGGCTGCTTTTGCACATGGGTGTCTCCCTTTCTGTTTCTGTTATTAGGCTTCACAGGTTTCGCTGCAGAGCAGAGAACAGCCTGTTATTTTTTGAGGTGCCTCCGTGTTTAAGACCTCAGCTGCAGGTATCTTGGGTATAAATAATCCCAACCGCATCATGCCCGAGTGTGCAGGAACAACGCGCCGGTGCTCAGCCAAGCAGTCAGCATCGGGCTGATGTGGGAAGGCATTTGCTCCCATGGCAGATCCTGGCAGGCAGCCCTCATTCCCCACAGCGGGAGATGCTCATGGAGGGGTGACAGAATCTGACAAACATGTCCTGTGCACTCGGAGATAGATCAGAGGAGGGAAGGAGCCCCCCTGCTCAGCATGCTCTCCTGAATCACCCTCAGACCTGGGATGAGGTGCTATGGTGGGAATGGTTGCTTTATGCACACAAAAATACACAAAGCTCTTCCTAGTGTGTGCACATGGGACATCCCTGGGCAGAGAAGGAGGGTCCCAGTGCCACCAAGGCACTGATCCATGCCAGTGATGTGGGGGAGACAAGCATCCAACAACCATGGTGCTGGAAAGCTCCTGGAGGCTTTCCACTATGGGATGCCCCCAGCAGTCCCAGCACCCCCAGATGCCTTTCCCTGTGGTGACAAAGTGTCACCAACCCCACCACACGCTGGCTTTGCCTGCTGCCCTCATGGGAGGGAAGGAACTGCCCGAGCATCCCGTGTCAGGGCAGGGCTGATTTTCCCTGGTGCCTTTTACATGCTCCAGGAACTCAGAGGTAACAGATGGCAGTGTTTATTGCCTTGCAGCAGCATCCCCTGCCAGCTTTGCATTGATCCAAGTCTGGCAGCACAGGACAATCCCTCCCATTCATAAAATCCTGGGATTTTCATTGTTTCCTTTGACACTGGTTTTTGAATGATACTGATTTATACTCATGAACGGCTTGGCAGTCTTGTAACAAATAACACGGTGGCGTGGGGTCAGGGGCAGGGAGGCAAAACCATTTTTCTTCTTGCTCCAGTTCTCTCCCAAGCTGGGTGTGAATTATGGTCTGCAGTTAATGATGAAGTGCTGAGGCTGCTGGAACATTCTGCTTACCCAACAAAAGGACCAAAGCACATCTTTTAGCAAAAAGCAATATATTTTTGTATTTGAAAGCCCAATGGTGCTCAGAAAGCATTGAGGCTTCGAAGCTGGTGTTTGGGGGGAGGCTGAGTGAATGCAGCAGTAAAGCTGACAGTTTTAGAAGCAGGGACACCTAAAAAGCCTCCTCTAGTAAAACAGCAATGCATATAAAATGACCCGGATGGGGTATAGGTCTAACTCCTGCTCACAGCTCTGGCTACAGCTGAGAGTAAATGACTGTCAGAATAAAATGCTGTTATGGCACAGTGCTTTCACAATCCCACATGCTGCTACAGCACAGTTATAACCCAAAGAGCTGGTGAAAGGGGACTGTAAATGTTAGGAACAAAAGGGTAATACAACAATATAATAAAATTTCTCTGTACTAAAGCTGAGTCTGCCCTGGATTTGATAAATATATGAATTGGTATCTTCTGGCATGGAGATTCAGAGAAACCCTGGGCCATAAGGCCTCTCAGTGGGTAGCAGTAGCCTTGGATGCAGCATGTATTCCCTGAAGTGCCCCAGCACTTGGCAGGAAGGGAGAATCATTGCCCTGAAGCGCCTCACTCCCTCTCCAGAAGTGGGACAACTGGGGAAGCTGCTGCCCCCACAGTGTGATAAATACCCACACCCTACTCATTCAGCACCCTTCACATGGTCCCTGTCTCTACTATAACTGTGGATCCAGCTCTCTGCTAGCCAAGCCTGGTCCTCCTCCATTCCCTGAGCAAGTTGGGTCACCAATTTCATTGCATGGCTTCTGTCTGGTGCAGTAGAGGTACACAGCACTTTAATCAATACTGTAGAGGGACAACAAATAAAACTAATTATTATTTATTATTTTAACAAATACAGCATATTTCTTACCAAATATTATTTAATAGAAATTTAAATTTATATGGACCAACTCACATATTATTTTAAACTTAGGGGTTTTTTTTTTCCTTGAAGTAATTATATATTTGATATTTACTTCACAACCATGATGGTCCATTTTAAGGTTATTGTAGGGTATTAAAATAGCTTGAACTGAATAAACACTGACAGATAATATTCAAACACTACTTGTTTGTTCTCAAAGTCCTTGAGACAGCTGGAGCTCTAGGGCAGGAGCTGATCCTGTTGAACCAGAGTTTCACCAAGGAGATGCACCAGCTCTCAGCAGCAGCAGCCACTTCTCCAGGTACAGAAGGAATACCCACTTTGTTTTGCTTTAGTTGTTTAAAATCCATGACTATGGATAAGGCTTTCAGTAACCAAGCTAATCATTTCCAGTGCTAAATGTAGTGTGAGCCGAGTAACTGAAACATATGAAACAAATTTACCATAGTTTTAAATTTCTGTACTTTTATTAAATCCCACTTTCCATACAGAAACCGCAGGATGCAAAAAAGAGTTAGCTTTTTCAATTTTCATTGCTGTTCTCTGTTACACAGAATGAAGGACCTAAGCAGGGTATGTTAAGTTATGTAGTGGCTTAAACATGTTCACCATGTGTCACTCTGGATAGCAGAAAAAAAAGAAATCAAAGACTGTATACAACTTCAAATCAACACATCTTTGTGGCTAATCAGCAAGGTCTACCCTCCCTTGCAAAAGAATCAAGGAGAAGAAATGTAACAAGATTTAAAGTAATTACTTAAAGGAAGGTTTCTTGATGCTAATTTATATTGTAATTAAAGATACTGATTATAACCCCTTTGGTTGAGGTGAGTCTATTCGCATGCATTGTTCTCTGAAGATGCCTTCACTCTTTCCTTCAACTAGAAACCATTCATCTTGGTGGAGATAAACTTTGAGGAAAAAACAGTTACCCTTGAGCTTTCTGATGCAAGTGAAATAATATGAAGACCAAATCTGAAGCAGGACCTGGTGGCTAGGCAAGGCAGTCAAGCTGAGAGCCATGAGAAGAAATGTTCTTGCTGTAAAAGGGGGCAAGCATAGTCATGCTCTCTTCTGCCAGCTTAAGGCCCTGGTATGAAAAGGTTCCTGAACTAAAACCTTGTCCTGTTGCAATGTATGCCCTGACTTTACTTCTCCAAGGCAGAGGTAAGCGTTCTGGTCCCTCTGGAAGGCATGACTGAAGGGGTATGGGGAGTGTTCTTGCTGGTCTTTCTTGTGTGCTACAGGAATTATTCATGAGGTGGTATCTGCTCTAACGTTCCTCATTCCCCAGAGGGATGTCACACACTGGCTGTTACCAGTCTCATGAGTTACAAGAAGAGAAGTTTCCTCCTGTATGAAAAGGAATAAATGATGCATTGTGGTATTCAAAACATCAGAGGAGTCATTCTAACTATAAAGAGCATTGTCAAATGGGCAGGTGTTGCCTCGCTGAGATTTCAAAAAATCCCTTTAGCAACTTGGTATCCCATTTCCAAATGGCATTGCTGTATGCAGAAACCAGCTCCATCCTGTTTTTCTCACCAAAGGCCAAGAGATGCTAAAGTACTCTGGAGGCTTTCAAGTGATTGCAGAATACTGCTGGCTCTCAAGAGCACAATTTCATCTGAGCTGCCAGTATTTCCCATGGCATTTATCCCTCTTGATTTTGCAGTCTCTATGACTCCTGAGTCTCTGTGCATCACCCAGGGTCTGCTCTCAAACATGATGCATAAACATGAACATAAACAGCTCAAACTCTTCCACAACTTTGTCTGATTCCCATTTATTCTTTGGTATAAGGCATTTTAAGTAGTTTTTATCAGTTACTGTTTAGTCTATTATCTTTTGACCATCATTCAATTATAGCGAATTTTCGATTCCTGCAGGGTAGATTTAACTAAATACATTTCACTATTCTCATTTGAAAAACAATCTTCATTGCAATATAATCTTTCTTCCTCCCTCCTTTTTTTTTCTTTTTTTTTTTTTTTAGTAATGAAGCAGTCTGTGGTGTCAATTCAAATGCTGTGACATTTACAGCAGTTCAGCTGGGAACACAGTGCCTGCATGTTCCTTTTATTCCTAATTTGCTGATGATTTCCAGCAGCACAAGCAAGCACTCTGTTTGATAGCAGTGTCTGCTGGTGCCCTTTTATCTTTTTTTGTAACCCTTATCTAATTTTGGCAGGACCACAGTTCCTGCTCTTAGACCTGATAACAGGATCAGCACGCAGCCCAAACTTACAGTAAAAGGCTTTGAGAACGTTTAGGCAGGATTCTGAGTCCAGCACATGCTGAAGTGGGGACACCTGACCAACAAGACAGGGTATCCTTTGGTTCCAGTGATCTTCTTGGGTACCCACAACCCTAATAATCCTAGCACCTAGTACTGCAATTGGCATGTCTTGTCTACCTTGCTGACCCCCTTTGTTCCCTCTCTCCTGATTTGTAAATGGTCTCAAATACTAAGTAAGAGCTGCTGCTTAACCACAGTGTTTTATAAGTTTTTACATTCTCTAATCTATTTGTAGTTTTCATGGTGCAAACCTTAATGTGCAGAACAGTGTGGGGAGAGAACTGGGAGGGTCACCAACCTTAAGGCAAGAAAAAATCATTAAATTTAGCACAATCACATGCAAGGAACAGATAATTTAATTTTGAGTGTTCATATATTGAGATCAATACCTTCTGTTAGACTAAAGCATATCACCCAGAAAAGCAACAAATAATCAGCTGATGCCATCAAGAAGTGGAGAAACAATTTATATCTCAGCCCCTCTTTAACCACATTTGTGTAGAAATGTATTTGTGTAAAAAAAAGCATTTCTTATTTCTGCTAAACCTGATAATTATTGTCTGTTGATAATTTAAATATTACCACTGAATCATGCATCTGAAATATTAATACCTTCTTAATACTAGCCATTTTAAGACATTATAGAAGCATTGTCTACAGATTTTGACAAATTATATTTTTTATAAAGCTCTTGGCAATTTTCCTGTGCTCTAATTCTGTAGTAGGTCTCCTCTGCAAGTTAATTTAATTTTGTAAGAAATGTAGTCACTAACTTGACACAGGTGTTCAGGATCGGCTCACCAATGCTGTACTTAAGCATTTACATCACTGTGTTGCTCACTATTTTCTTGTCCACCTATCTTTTTTATTTATTTTTTCACAGCATTGTTCTGAGCCCTTCAGTTGCATTTCTTGACCTCTTTTAATTCACAAACTCTACAGAGTAATTTCTTTCCAGTATCCTATTTCCTGCCACACAGACCCAGCACTCCTCATCCCTAGATGTGTGGTTTTGCATTGCCTGGTGTTAAAATCTTTCTTGTTTGGGTGCCTTAAGCTGAGCAGGTGCTCCAGCCCACTTTGCATGACTGCCATGCCATAACAGACTTCCCTTGCTGCCTGGGCATCTTCCACACACTGCCTTTGCAGGGTTCTGGAATCACTCTCAGGTGCTGAACAAAACCAGTGCCTTGGTCCTAGGCTGCCTGTCTCAGAAACATAGAAGTCCATTTAATGACTGTTCCTCTCTGTCAATCACCAAGGGCTTAATCCACTGGGTCTGTCCTGTATTATGCAGTGGGGAGTTTTTGTTGATTCTGGTGGGGTTTTTCGGAGATAACACCCAGCTAGCCTGTTACAACAAGTATGGATTAGCAGACTGTCATGTCCATGATTGCCTTTTTCAGACAAACTTATAAACCAGAAAAGTAAGCAATATATTAAACAAAGTCAGCTTGCTCTTATGAAAGAATGGTTTCAGTGATTAAATGTACATCTTCTTGATCCCTGAATTGCACATCAATCTTCTCCATAGTTTCACTCAGAATAGAAATCTTTAAACTAGTGACTTCCTACTTGCCATTTTTAATTAGCACATCACAATCTTGTTTAAAATTTTCTACAATGCCTCCTGTACTTAAGAAGTTCCTGAAAAAATATTTCCCTTATCTTTTGGGACATTTGGGATGTGCATGACACGCTCAGGTCCTGTTACAAAAGCCAGCATGCTACATCTTCCAGAAGTTGAGAAAAAGCACTTTATTGAATGTTTCTGTCCTTTTTTTGTTTCATTTGAAATGTATTTTAATCTTCAGCTATTGGAGGCCTTTGGTCATTTTATTTTCTTATTTTGAGTAGATCTACCTTGAATAATTTTCCTCAAACAAGTAGCAGATTGCCACAGTAAGAAGATGAATCTACCCAGCCTTGTTCATGAGACACATGTACTAGGGGCTACCATGATGGACTTTCTCTGAGCTTGGGAACATCCTAGAAAATAACTCATGGAGCTCTGGAATGATGGGACAAACGTTGGGGTCGGTGCAGCTGTGATGCTCTGTATGGGCAGCTGTGTGATGTTCCCTCTTCCCTATGACCTTGTGGCTGCGCTAAAGGAAGGCAGGAGCCTGGCACCCGCTGCCTGCCCCATGACTGTCTGCCTGTTCTACTTCCACTTTTCTTCGGAGGCTGCAGCAGCAACTTTGTGCTTTGCAAGTGTGAGTTCACTTGAGAGAATTCCAAAGCACCCTGCAGCTTTCCCAACCTGCTCAGACTTGGAGTCTCCTCGTATGACAGCCTTTTGAATTGGCCACAAATATGTTTTCTCGTTACCCATTCATGTATTAAATACTCATCTCAATGATGAAATGCTTGCCTGGGTCTCTCTTAATGAACAAGTGTCAGATGTTTAGCACCAGTAGACTTTATTGCTCAAAGGCACAGGCTTCTTGGAGTTCTCAGCCACTTCCAGCTCTGTCTGACTCAAAATAATGCAGTGGGGGAAAGGGAAAGGAAGAGGCTGTTCCTGTCAATGGGAGTCCAGCTGGTTTGTATATAAAATCTTTCCAGGACACCCAAAATGCTTTATTCACCAGTTGGATGTCATATTCTAAATAAAACCAATTATTTGGTTGACATCCACAACCCTGCTGAGGTATGTGATAATGGTGCCCCTTGTCTGCTAAGACAAACACGGGCATTCTCCCCGCAGCGAGCAGCCAAGCGGCCCTGGCCAGTGCCGGCAGAGGAAGAATGCACCCCTATTCCCTATTCCCTCTTCCCTATTCCCTGCCTCTTTCTCTCTCTGCCTGCCCACACCGGCCAGCCAAGCCCATGAGAATACCCTGGCATAACTTCCTGGCAAGAACCATCATTTTTATGTTGCTTTTGGGCAAACTTCAATGACTCATCTTGTATTCATGCTCATCTTTGGTTGGCTTTTCTAAAATATTTTTTCTTCTAACGTTCTGATCTGCCAAGCTGCAAGTAGTTTGCTTAACAATGTGCAATGCCTGGAGAACAGATGGGTTCTTTTCTTCCACCCGGTAGCATGCAGAAATGAAATTTTATCCATCAAACCTCAGCCTGTGACATTTTATTTGGAATGGTTGTTTTAGCAACTATGCCACCCAGCAGCTCCATTGTATTTCCTTCTTCAATAGATACAACTTATTGACAAACTCAGCACTGAGCAGTCAGCAGTCTGCATTGCGGTGGTACCTCACACCTCAAATTGCCCTCCTGCACAAACATATACTTAGAAAAAGTTTGTGTCCATGAAAATTTATGGTGTAGGCAAGGAAAATGGTTTTCCAAGTGTAGTCGCAGCTCTGGAAATGGATACCCAAGTTCTCAGGCACAATCTAGAGCTGACTACACTGATGGACTCCCTTTTCCAGGACTGGTGAAAACTGTTATTCAACCTATAAATTCTGCTTTAATCCAGAAAAAAAAACATTTTGGAGAAATAACACGATGTCTTTCCATGTGCCATTTCACAAAAAGCTAAGGAAAAAGATAAGAAGGAATGCTTCATGTTCTGCTGCTCCACTTCTTCAAGCTGCCTTTCCTGAGAGTTGACTAGTATAACTTTTCTCACTGAAACTTTGCTTGCTGCCTTTAGAAGCCAAATGGCACTTTCCTCAAATACACACTGCTCACTTCCATGAAATACCAAGGGAAATGGCTGAAATCAGAGCTAGCCTAGGACTACTGAGAAAGTCACATCTAGAACTGTTGCATTCCATGCACTCAGTCCAAAGTATTCTGGAAGCCCTCATGACCATCTGTGCAAAGACGAAAGAGTGTGTTCTTTAGCTGGCTGACATCCTTATTTCCCTGTAGGAAAAAGAAAATGGTTATAATAGATTGGACATTCCCATATGTTGCTGGTGAATCTCAGCTTCTTGAAGCTGTTGATAAGTGGTGCAATCTTGCCTAGAGCAAGAGCAGCACACAGACATGATAGGCTTTTGTGAGCTTTAAAGATGGATTAAAGCAGAATATTCACAAAGGCTAATTAAGCAACAGCAGCTGCTCTTCACAGGTCAGTCTGCAGGCAGTGGGCAGAGGGAAGCTCCCCTGGAAGTGACTCAGAGCACATCCCTACTTTAAATTCTTGTTCTGAATCACCTCCTAGGAGAGCCTCTGCTCCTCTCACAGATGCCCATCTCCACCATTTCACACCATTCATCTTTCCAGCTGTTCCCCCTGGGCCCCTCTGCTGTCACTGTGGACACAGGCCAGGGGAAATTGCTGTGAAATCTATTGCAGGTGGAAGGATAAGCATGTTGTAAATGGCTTCACAGACTCAAACGGGGTTTGATCTTTCCAGTGATGAAACACAGCTTGCTAAATTCTGTGTTTTGAAACTCACTGCTAATATTTTAAAGCAAAAAACAATAACCATATGGGATTTAGCAATTCGCATGCCAGGTTATGATGAGCTGCTTGGTTTGTCAGTTCCCAGCTGCTCCTTTGAAAAATCACCAGGGGATTTCCTCACTAACTGGGCTGCCAGCTCTCATGGGGTGACTACGGGAAAAAGAAGTTTGTATTAGATTTTATGGGCTGGAACCTTCAGCATGCCACAATCCCTCTGAACCACACGAATGTGAACCAAGGACAAACTGATTCTCATTAATCCCTGCATTTATGGGGAAAGAGCTCTCCATGTACACAAAACTGGTGGGGGCAATGTTCCAGCTCCATATTTCACATATGTCCTATGGCACAGAGAGGTAGGAGGATGGGAGATATGTGGGAATAGGGCTCCTCTGCAGCTCATCCTCTCCTTGCTGGTTTCCTCTGAGCCTGGGTTATGGCTGCAGCAGATAGGTGCTTTTACAGCTTCTAGGAACAGCTGTCCATCACCTGCAGCTACACATATGCACATTTACTGACACATACATCTAACAAGGACAGGAGCTGAGGTTTTATGTGCTCTGTGGCACAGCAAGTGTGAGAATGTTCAGGGTGAGCCAGTGGGTTGTCATGCCCTTCACCCAAGAGAGCCTTATCAGGCTTTGCCCCTTGGAGCATCTGGCACCGACAGCAGCAGTGAGCTCGCCCACACAGCCTGGCCCGACTCAGTGTGAGGAGAAGCACTGTGGCTGGCTATAGAAAGCTCTGCATCTCAAAATTAATTTGCCTGTGCTTCTGCTGACACCTTCTGATTATGCTGCTCTCCCAGTAAAAGAAAGGGTGTACTGAAATCAATTTCCCGCCCCCTATTCCACCGCAGATAGAAGACAAAAGATATATTGCTAATTAAAATGTTCTAATCTGCTGGAAAGCAGTTTTGTAGGATTGATTTGAATAAAACTGATGATGCAGCCCACTCAGATCACTGGGAAACGACCTCTCTATTATGAAGTCCCAGAATAACATAGCCAAGCAATCTTGATTTCCTAATATCTGTCAAAAGAAGAACTTCTTAGTTAGTTACAGCATATAATACGGATATTCCTGAAATGTCCTCTGCTTAATGAACAGCTGATATTGGCTAACCTCATAGAAATAAGAGAGAATTAGTACCAGCTGCAAAATCATTCACTGGATAGTGAAACTGGCAGTTGGTATTATGCCTGCTATAAATATTTTTAATTAAAAATTGTTTTCTGTCTCTTCAATTGGTATAATAGCGATAATGCTTACTGAGAGATACTGAAGATGTAATAGGATTCCCCTTCGTATATAGCAGAGCTATTTATTCTGCCGTAATATTGCTAGAGTGGAAATCTGCATAATAATGTCCAGATTCTAGTGCATGAGAAAAATAGACTGCTGGAGTGTTTCAGAATAAGGCACATGAGCAGGCAAATTCCTAAATAAAAACCAGGCTCAGACTCTGTTTTCTCAGGTATGACTTTAAAGTTATATTAAAAGACCTTTTGGCATGGGAGGAATTTTCAACTTCAATCCACAGCCCTGGGGTATGGTATGCCTGAAGAATGGTTTGCTCTTTGCATGCTTGCAGAGAGCAGACCCTCTTGTGCTGCTTTGGCTGAGCCCTGGCACTCTTTGTCAGGGAGGGTGGGGGCTTGGGGGTGCTTCTCCTGCCCTCATTCAGACAGGATCATCCCCTTTCCCCATTGCAGGGGCTGGGAGAGGCACTGGCAGCACACATGAGCCTCTGGGCACCTGGTGCCCATTTGGTGCTCTACTGTCACAGTCATCCACAGGTGACCAGGGACACCTGCTCCTTTGGGGAGTCAAGAGGCATTAGACCAGCTAGGTCCTGGCAGGCACAGCCCATGTTAGGCATTATCTAAACAGGATGGATACTGCAACAGCTGGAGAAATTTGTTAGCTGTCCTTACTGGCCCTTTGGGAACTTGTGGTTGCTCTCCACACTGTGTGGGAGACTTTCTAAACCTGATGGGACCAAATGCTTTCTCATCCCCACTTGATTCTGTTCCCCTGTGAGGGGGAGTATAATGATTTAGGCATTTTCTTCCACTGCCTTCCTCAGGCCCCTGCCTTTGTCTTCTCCAGCTTCCGATACACCTACCACTGACCAGCACACACCTTCAATCTCATTTTTACTCCTCTGTGTATATCTCAGTGGTCCTGGTGCAGCTTGCCTTGGTCTGGTGCTTGCTTTCTGACCATTCCCAGAGACTCAAGTCATGACAAAAGCCTCATTCTGTCAGTCACTGAATATGAATACATGATGAGGCACATTCCCTGCTCCAAAGACCTTTTGATCTAAACCTGCTGGTTTGATTTCATGACATTAAATTCCTTTCCCAGTTTGGCTCTCATCCTTTTCTTGCCCCTAAACTGACAGCAATTTTATTGCAAGCAAGTAATTTCCCAGACAAAACTATGGTCTCTTTTCCCCATAGGTTCTTCCTACTTCTTCTGTATTCTTCTTTCCACCATAAATTTGCTTTGCTTTGCTATTCCAGCCAGCCCTTTAAGATGCATTTGTGGCTTACAGTCCTCTCATTTTCCAGCTCCTTGTTACTCTGAGGGTTCAGCAGGAACTGTCCTCTCTGTTCTCTTTCAAAGGGAAAGATGAACTCTGCTTGCTGGGGCATTTCCTGAGCTCACCACGGAGAAGGCAGCAGCCCCTCTGGGGTGTGTTCTTGCCTGGCCAGGTTTGCAGTGGACACCAATACCATCATCTGTGAGCACCTCTGCAGATCAATGGATTCCACAGCAAAGACAAGAACAAAACAAAACCAGAGAAGTGACTCGCACCTGTGCCCAGAGAGATAAAGGAAGAGAGAGAAGGAGACAGAGAAATGACAGGACAACCTCATCCGCCTGAGGGCACAGAGGTCATGTGAGCCAGGGAATGAAATAAAATGGACTTTTCTGAGGGTAGCTGGGCAGGAGAAGTTTCTGCTTGATTATTTTGATTCTTCCAGACTACCTCTCAGGGTCAGGTCACCTAATTTTATTCCAATAATGAAAGTAGTCTATTATGAAAAAGGACAACATGTCCTATTATGCTCTCCATCCAATCCAAAGAATTGGTTTCGGTGGCCAGTTTGAGTGCTATTTTGAGCACTTGAAAGGTTTTATATAAAATACCTGGTAATTTATGAGCCTGTTACACCAGGAGAAAATCTCAGTCGCCCATGTGCCTCCTGCCCTGTTGTAAACTAGAAGAATTAAGAGCACCGTAAACCAAGATAAATTTGAAATACAATTCTCCAGTTATTCGAATCAAAAGACAGTATTGATTATTTAATTATATAGAAATGATCCAGATGCTTAGCATTTACTACAGATTAATGACTGTCCCAGAGCAGTTAATGGCCCTTCTTGCTGCCATCAACAAAAGCTGCTTATTAATCCCTGGAAAATGGCTTGCATAACAATCACAACCTGCTGTTAAAAGTTTATAAATAGATAAAAGTGTCACATAGATTTAAGAGTGCTAAGGCTGAATGGGATCTGTGTGGCGTTTCTAGCAAATGAATGCCATGTGCATGAGCTCATCTGATTGCTTGAATTATCACAAAATCCCAAGTTGCTCTTTTGGATTGGAAAATGGCACATAAGAAAGTGCCAAGTGGCTGGAGTCCTATCTACTGACTGGGAAATAATTACTTTGCTGCATAATAAAGAGGCACCTTCCTTCTAACAGCAGTGCTCTGCCTATTTATTATATCATATAAATGTGTGTAAGGGAGGCTGTGCTGTTTCATTCCTTCACTTTATTTTTAAGAGGGAAAAACACTTGCACATAGACACACACCCACACCCACACCCAGAGCTGAGCCAGGTCCTCCCAAGCACAGCAATGGCTCCAGCAGGTGTAAGGGTCTTGCTCGACTAGGTTCTGTACTATTCCGACAAAGGTCTTTGAAGGGGCCCTTTGCACCTGGGTCTCTCCATCCCACACCGCATTGGGTACAACACTGAACACGGTATGTGCTGCCAGTGAAAGGTGCTTTTGGAAAACGTGTTGCTCCTGGAAGAGCTGGGAGGGCACGCAGACCCCGGGGGAAGGGGAGGTGGAGCGCAGCAATTTACAGCATGCAGCAGCACTGCATCCCCACCTGTGGTAACTGTGCCCCACCACTGCGGTGGCACTCACAGTGTCCCTCCTGCCTGGGAGCTCAGCTTCAAACCAGTGTGCAGCAGACCCTGCTCCCGTGGGGTTGCAGAATCCCTGTCCCAGTCACCTGGACAGCAATGTCAGTACCTGTCCCCTCAGTAGCTATTGTCCCTGTAGCTAGCTGTCATCAGCTTCCTAACCCTGCTGAATGAGCAGTAGCTGGTTATTGCATTTGAGCTGTGAATAGTAAAAATTATATACACGTGCTGCTGTCTGGAAAAGCAGAGCAGGTCTATGGGAGCATCCTGATCCCATTAGGAATTTAGAGAAGTGGCTTCCTTGTATCCAGCCAGACTGCAGATACTGAGGTAAGAGAAAGATGAGAAATTACTGTCTCCTTCAAAGAATCAAACAGGAGGGGACCTGAGGACCCTTCTCAAATCACATCTTCCAAGCCTGTTAGCTTTACTGCCTCTATTTTCTGTTATTTTCAGTGAATCTGTCTTGATTGGGCAAAGAGACATTTCAGGGCAGCACCGGACCACAGAGGGTTGTCCATCATTAAAAAAGAAGTCACAAGGCCCCAGTCCCTTGCCCCTTACCCCACACACCGTTCACTTCTCCTCCAGCACAGGGGCTGGGGGCTCAGTGACCCCCTGGAGCAGCAGCTGGCCGAGGGGCTGGGACGCAGGAGAAGACAGGGCACATGAGTAGGCTGTGCTGCCACTCAGAGGTGCGGGATGTACACACAAGCAAGCAAGCACACTAATTAGGAGGTTGGCAGGCTGGAGGCTGCAGCCTGTAATTTCTCTTCTATGGATTGCAGCCCCTCTAATTCCCTCACCCCATCAGGAGGCTTACTCCCATTGCCCAGCGCCGTGGACACGCCCCTTCCACAGCCCACTCCCGTGATTTCTTTGGTGGGCTGCACCACAGGAGTCATCAGACACTAAACAAGAGCAGAACTAAACCAATTATCGTCCCTCAAACTCTTTCCAAATCAGCTTTGCTGCGCTTTCACAACACGTGTGCAGGTTTCAGGTAAGAGAGACGCACCGTGCGCTCCATGCACTTCAACCCGCCGCCTCCCCAGGGGCCCCAGCCCTCCCTTCGCATCCACCGGGCGCCTGTAGCCGGGCAGGACCCGGTCTTGTGCTCAAAGGCTTTGCAGCGCTGAGGAATGCCAGCCCGGCAAGCAGCCCCAGAAAGCTTCCGTGTCCAAGGGCTGAGAGAAGCAAATTTGCCTCCTTGTGCTGGTCCAGGGCCACGGAACCTTTCAATGTCAATGGCATTCGGTATCCAAAGTCCGGTGCCGGGCGGGGCAGGGCTGCGTGGGCGGAGGAGAGCACGTTCCCCACCGCCTCCCTCCCGGTCCTGTCCGTCCCGCGGGAGCTCCGTGCGGGCGCTGGGCTCAGCGCGGCGGGCAGCGCCCTCTAGCGGGGCCGGGCACGGATAACCGGCCTCCCAGAGCGCCGCCAGCGCCCTCTGCCACGGGCCCCCGGGCTCCCCTTCAGCTGCTTTCCCTTCCCCGGGAACCGCTCCCGGCCCCTGCCTGAAGGATGCTGACAGACAGAAATTAACATGAAAAAGCTTGCATCAGCTCGATGTCAGGCTCGCAGACAGAAAGGGCTGGGAAGTAAGTCCTGTTCGTTGCGGGAGATGCGGGTGAGCAAAGGGCTGGCACATGGAGCAGGCGAGGAAAAACAGGAAAGTCCGAAGGAAAGGTTTTAGGAGTAACAAAAATGATTTTTAAATTAGTATTTTATTCAGGTATAGATCAGGTGATAGAAGTCTCTTCCTCATCATTTAGGTAATTCCATATCGTAGAGTGCAGGTTTTTATGAACAAATGCAGTGAGCACCTTCCAAAGACAACGCTGCCCTGCCTCAGAGTGCTCTTGCTCTTAAAGGTCTCCTCCAGTTTTTCACCCCATTGGCTTTACATGGTGTCCATAAAAGACAGCGGAGGAGGCACACTCCTGCTTTTTCATTGAAGGAAACGCTCAATTACAGGTACAGGAAGGGGAAGGGAGGAGGATGAAAAGCATCCCCCAGAAAACCTTAAATTACTTATTTACTATCCAGATTCATCAGCTGAACAGTGAGTTATTCAGCTGAAAAACCAGGTCCCAGCAGGAGCCCCTTTCCTTTAGTGACGAGCACCGCAGGGGCAGTTTTTGCGCGCCTTTGGCGGCGCAGGCTCCGGCCGGGCTCTCCCACAGAGCGGGGGGAAGTTCCGCGCGATCCGGCCCCGCCTCTTCCGGCGCGCGCGGACATGGCGGCCGTGCCCGAGGAGGAGGCCGGGCCCGGGCCGGGCACGAAGCGCAGAGAAAAGCACAAGAACAAGAACAAGAAGAAAGCGGCGCCAGGTGAGGGCGGGATGCGGGACCGGCGGCTGGCCGGGAGCGCCGCGGAATGAGGGGGGCTCCGTGGGGGGCTGCGGAGGGTACAGGCGGCTGATGGGTGCTCGGGGCCGGCAGCGACGGTGCCGTGGTGTGGTGTGCCCGCTCTCGGCTTCCTCGCCTCACTTTGTGCCTCGTTCCTGTGTAATATACTTGAATAATCATCTTGTATATACCAGATCAACAGCGCATATCTCAGCTGCGGATTTCTTCTTTTTTTTGGTTTGGTTTTTTTTTTTTTTTAATATAAAGATTTTAAAGCAGTAATTTTTATAAGGTCAGAAGAGATGCAAACCGCATGTAACAGCGTATTAAATCAATCTTCTTGTAACAGTAGTATTTTTTTTTTCTTTTTAATAGCAGTTGATGAATCTGAACTTCTCACTGTGCCAGATGGATGGAAAGAGCCAG